>FR990049.1:14834013-16222126 GCA_905404095.1 Glaucopsyche alexis
TGTTAATTAATCATTAAAAAAGGTGTCCCTTTTTTCCAAAATATTTAAAATTTAATTGACTTATTTAACTTTGTGTCTATTTTTTACTAAAGCATTCAATAATAAAACGTAACTATTTTAAAAATAGGCTATTTATTTCTAATGTGAAATTTATTGTCGGTGACTAATTTTGGAATAATTATGCTAGTTTATTAATGGTTGACTTTTAAAATTAAAGGTAAATTAGAATAGGAGGACACTGAAAAAATCTTTTATTTTATGCGTGAGTTATCTATGAGAAGAATGAGCGTTTACAACAGTATTTGTAAACGCTCGTGCGCCTCGATTTATATAGTAGTTTTAAAAATTCATATAAAATTCGTCAAACTAATTTAGTTAAAAATTTAAATAGCATATTAAAGATAAAAGATTCTTCTCATAGATTATGTAAGTAAGAAACAAAAGGAGCAAGTAAAATACATAAATATCATCATTTTAAATAACTATAATTCCTGATAATTTCGCATTCTTTAAATTTTATTTTTATGAGTTAGAAACGTATATAAAAATAATCTGACAAATAGATAATCTAGAAGAGGATCCAACAAGTTTGTAAAGATTTTTTGTTTTTTAAAAAATGTAAGCGGTTTTAGCTATTATATATTTTGAAATTGCCCCACCTAAAGTTGTAAAAACTTCTGGTTAGTTTTGTCAGTTTTATTCAAAAGTTTGAAATTATTTTAAAATAAATGATAAGTGAAAAATTAGAATACAATATTTTCTAGTGTTTTTTACATGTAAAAATCAGAATAACCAGTTTTTGTTAGATATAGACGCATTTGAAAAGTAGCGTTTTTCGTGAAATCTGAGTCTCGCGCCGATCAACGCTCTTAAAAAAGAAGTTATTTTGTTTGATTTGAAGAATTTAATTTGTTTTCCTTCGTAACACGAATTTGTTCGTTATAATTATGCCTACACCTTTTTACCTACCTAAATAAACGTTTGATTAATGTTTCGTTGTTTTATTACCTACAAATGAAGAAATAAGTAATTTACGTCACAAACAATCTTTTAGTAGCCAGAAGTCATTAACTTTTATTTTTGGCTTTAAAAAAAAAATACTTCATAGGACTTGTGAATCTCACTAATAACAGTAATATACATATTAAGCTAATCGAAAACATTTAACTATTCGTCGCCGTAATTATATATAGGATAAAATAGGCAAATCAACCTAACCACAAACTAATTCGAACTAAAATGCCGTTTATCTCAGTTATGTGAAATGTCAAATAATGACTTCTTGCAATAAGCCGACGATATTATGTCAAAATAAAAATAAAGCTCCCACTCACGGGCTATCGATTGCTTCGATCAAATTGGAAATTAATTCGTATTTGAAAGTAAATTGCTAACGACAAACTATTACACCAAATGATTAGTGTAAAACCTACCAGCTAGTTTTTGCGGTGGGGGTCAAAAGTTGGAACAAAATTTACGCGTATATATACGAGTTTCATATAAAAAGTATAGTAAGGTGGTCCTAGGATCTCAGACTATATTTAATTTTTATCTAAACCGATTTACTTGCAACTACGAACCCAGTAAATGTTTAAATTGTAAAGACTAAATCGATCGATCGCTTGTGTGTGGGGAGCTTTATATCAAAAGCACTAAGGAGTATTTATATCAACTTAAAAGCAAATCGCTCCCAAGCAACTTTCTTTCCCTTTTTATTCCCGTTAGCGGACGAATTTCAATAAACTATGATACACGAATTCCATCAATTCTGTTACATAATGTTTGTGCAAAATATGAAGTAGATTGGACCAAGGAATCACGTTGCCCCATACAAACTGTTTTACCCCTTTTCACCCCCTTAGGAATCGAATTTCGAAAAATCCCTTCTTATCGGATCCCTACGCATTACAAAGAGCAAGCCCTGCAAGTTTCAGGTCTCTACGATCAGCGGTTTAGGCTGTGCGTTGATCCGTCAGTCATTCAGGACAAAGGATTTTATATGTATAGATTTTATAATTTATAATTATCCGAAACAAATTCTTATTTATTTATTTTATTTATACCAGTTACTGTCACTTAATAAAAATAAATATGTAAATATATGACAGCTTTTATATACTAACTACTAAGGCTACAATTATACTTTTTTTTTTTCGCCGAGAAAATATGCCGTTCCGCATTCTGCGGGGGATTGGGGATTCCATTATATCCGCGGATATGTGGGACTCGCTGCGGCCGTAAAGATGGAATTGACCACAGCCCTACCCAGTTAAACTCGGCGGTACTCCGACAGTACCGCCCTTGCCGGAGCCACGGGAACTACAAAACAACCGCGACTCCGACGACGGGCGCCTGCGTTGTGGGATTTGCAGGCCCATCCCGTTGGGGGCGTTTAAGTACCCCTCAGACCGAATAGAGGCCCCATCGGGGCTTCTGTAGACCTTCCACCACGTATGCCGCGATGCGCAGGAGTACGTTGCGCATCATGGCTCTCTAGGGGACTGGTGCAATGGGCGGCGGCGTCCCCACGCCACCACCTCGAGTTCCCCGGTTAAGGCGGGACGTTACGGACATGTTGTACCGCACGTCTTCGTCTCAGCCGTCTTGAGGGGTCGAGCGCCATCCGTTCTCTTTCGCGCTCGGCCTCCTCCTTTGCAGACATAACTTCTTGCGTGAAGTCTTCCACTGCTTGCCACGCGTTCTCGCTGCTCAGCATAGCCTGAATTATTGCTGGCAGGGAGAGGTCTGCTCCGATTGCGGTTATTAGGGCCGCGCGTTGTCCGATCCAGGCGGGACACGCCGTTATAGTGTGCTCGGCTGTGTCCCTGTCTTCTCCACAATGGTGACACCTTGTGTCACTTTCTCTTCTTACGATCTCACACAGGTACCGACCAAAGCAGCCGTGCCCGGTCAACACCTGTGTTAGACGGAAGGAGAGTGCGCCGTATTTCCGGTTGACCCACTCTTTTAGCAGTGGGCGAATTGCCGTTATTAGGGCGATGCTAACCAGCGGTTCTTGTAGCCGCTCCGCCCAGAGGTCTAGAATCTGTCTAGAATTTTTGTATGTAAATAGATGAACTGACCAGTGTTAGGTCCACTATTGACTCGCCCTGCTGGCGAACACAAGTGCTGACGGCACCTCGATTGGCCAGGACCAGGCCTGTGGCTGTTAGCCAGTCCACAACTGCCCTGCCTCTCGCATTCGTCGCCGGGGAACCCCAGAGCGTTGACTTCGCGTTGAAGTCTCCGGCGACAACTACGGGGTTGACTGCTCCGCTCACAAAGGTGGTGAGCCGCAGGAGGAATGACTCATACCCGACAATAGGTCTATTCGGAGAGAAATAGACCCCCACCACGGTGAGGGCCCCCAAGTTAGTGACGACGAAACCGTGGCCCCTAGTCGTGTTCCTAGAAGAGTTTGGGCTGGTACCGATTTCAAAATTAAGAAAATTGAGTAGAGAAATAGTAAAAATTTTAGTCGAATTTGAAAGGGGAATTATTTAGAGATTAAGTTTTATTTCATACTTTTTTGTGTATTTTTACTTTGGAAGTCGGTTTAATTTTTTGTTTAAAAATAATAATCCTGTATTTGTTTATTAGATAAATAAATAGTGCTCTGAAAAAGAAAAGTAAAATAGAACACCAAAAATGTATTCCTTCTACTGATAGTCAGCTGTTTTGAAAGTATAGCAATACCCAAATTTTTGTATGTAATTACAAATTTTTAATTAAAGTCAATAAATAATGTTAATTACAGATTTTAATTGAAAAATATAATTTTCGTAAATAATCACGCAAAAATTCTAGAAAATAGTGGTAATTTTTGCATGTGTAATTTAAATATAATTTTTGTAAGTAAAAAATATTCTAAGGAATTAAGAGAGAGAGGTGAATAAAATTATTTAAGTAGTTACTGAAACATAAAATATTCAATTATTTGTAGCTCGGAGGGGTGAGGATTCACTATACATAGATTTTAGTTGTATAAATTTATAGATTGTATAATATTTTCCTTGTGTGGCATGTGCATTCATCGTTTGGAATTAAATATTAATTATCAATGAAATGAGTCAGCAAATAGAGGTGATTGGTCCACGTGAGCACGCACATGCTGGCGGTTTTCCTGAAGCCACGTGCCGAGACCGTGCGCCACGAGATGTGGCCGGCGATTTAAGATTAAATAACGTAACCAAGAGCACGTCAGGACAATATGTCTAAGGAGGGTTCCGTAACTATCAACGCGCAATAGATTTTTTTCAAAATACTTCAAAGTTATTGTTCAATTCCATTCAAAATAACATTCCTAAAGAGTGCGTCGTAGATGTAAGTATAGAAAGTTACAAGCTTCAACCTCATAATATAATATAGTTTAGAAATGGCAGGGGAGAGGAACAACTTTAAATCCACTTTGGAGGCTGATTACTCGAACATGGTTTGTTTTATAATAAAGTCATGTATTAAACCTCACCTTTAATTTAAAATACCTATTGCATTTTTGTCACACGTCGACGTTCTTCAATCTGTCTTTCACATTCATTATATTAATAATTCAATATTATGTTATATAACCTTTTTTCATGTCTTAGAGGCAAAAGAATCCTAAGAAAGCTAAAACTTAAAAATAAATGAGATTATGGTCGAATTTGACCACTAGGCCACTAGGCGACCAGTACCTATTCAATAATTACAAAAGATAGAAGGGCCGTTAGACAGACAGACAGAAGGGCGGACAGAGTCAAACTATAAGCGCTCCTTGTAGTGCTACGGATCTCTCAAAACCGATGAGCCGCCCTGGAAAACCAGGAAAGGCCGCTACGTCACGTTCTCAGTCGAGCCAGCCACATTATTCATATAAATATAGGTAAATACATTTTACAAATTATAATATTCTAATATTTAATTGATTACAATAATCTCAAAAAATAAAAACGACATGCCTAATTCTTCCTGGTCCGCCCATCTGGATGGGCGGACCATCAGAATTAGGGCTCAGGATCTTTTTTCTCTTTTCGGAGTCCAACTTACAATGAGTCCTCCTCCGGGTAAGTTGGACTCCGAAAAGAGAAAAAAGATCCTGAGCCCTAATTCTCATACCTCTAATCTCGGTTTTATTGTCAGTCTGTCAGGATATGGAATCATTGCTTTTTTTATTATTAATTTAAATAATGATTGCTTACTTCTTTTACCTACAAAACAAACTATGTATTGGGTGCTACGTTATATATAAATAGGTACCAAGTGGTAACAAACTGAGATTGCATGTGAGGCCCCGAGGCACAGTACCAAGTCCTTATATAATTAATCAAATCAAGGGTTGTTACTACAGGATACGATAACACTTTGTTGCTAACACGGACCATCATAATATTATGTGTATGATAATCACGCAGTGTATATTATGTTATTATAGAACTAAGTGATTAATGCCCAACTAACATTTTGGTAATAAGAATAAGCGCTAAATGAGCTACTTAAGAGAAACTTAAAAACCTAAGGTTCTATAAAAGGTCTAACAACTAGTGGTATAGCGCGCTATAACTATCTTATAACCCTCGATTTGGCCCACAATTTTAGAGCTTAAAGTGACATAATAGTTGTAGAAAAGTGATAAATATGTGGGAATAAAGAGTTACAATAGTGCTATTGAAATAGTATTCACCATTTTAGGTGTATTATAAGCTATACACAGGTTACAACTGCACCCTTTAGTAATAAATAAATTATAAAATTCACTCAATTAGCTTTCTTAACAACATATGAGTTATGCACTTATATGTTGTTAAGAAAGCTAATTGAATGAATTTTATAAGTAGTAATAAACATCACCCAAAGTTTTTTTTTAATTTACGTTTCTATATTACCGTCAAAAATTATAAAATATAATAGCAGTGCGCATATTCATGGCCGACAATCATGGCCGACATCAATTAATAATTTTATACATTATCGGTTTCATAATTATGAATTCTCCCTGCGGTGATAAGTATTCTGTGATAATATATACTAGTTTTCATCTCAATTTTGAAGCGCCTCAAAAATAAACAACATTTCATAATTAGGTAAAATAAATCACTGCCACGGTATTTTTTTTTATTTTAGTTATGGTTGTAAATAACAATTCTCAGTACGTCTATGTATATTATAATTGAAAACAGTAAATAATGTAAATCAATAAGTCAGAAATATTTTGACCATAAATTTACTTTTAAAATTTTATAGGTTATGTTTATTTAATGGCGTAAAATCTACATTACCTAAGGTTCCTGGTAACTCTTTTATTCCCAACGCAGTCTTAAAAAAACTATAGCTAGCTTTTTAATGCCACTTGGAATTTATAATGTGGGAGTAAATCCTATTATACAACCTGTAATGATTTAAAGGTGGTTTCTGACACTTGCAGCATCTAGCTCTATAATACCTATAGTTATCACTTATTTAACTTCTATAGCTCTATAATACAAATAGTTATCACTACTATAACTTTCTTTTAGCTCTTAGGGCTCCATAGAACTCGTTAGGTGGTACAAGGTATTGACTAACTCCATTTAAGAACCTCAGATCAAATAAAAAACCAAGATAGCGCGTGGCGTTTGTTTGAAGTGAGGCCTAAAAAACTACGCTACTTCAAGTTTACACACACGATCACGCACACACAAGCAAAAAAGTACTTTACCTTTTGTCAGTATAGATTAGTCGTCGCGACGACTGGTTCGTTACTGTCGAAAAGAAGCGTACTTTTTTGCTTGTGTGTGTGCGCGTGTGCGTGAGCGCATTTGTTTACTTGAAGTAGCGTAGTATTTTAGGCTTCAGTTCAAACAAACGCCATGCGCTATCTTGGTTTATTATTTGATCTGAGTTAAGAACTTTAACCGTTTGTAAGTATTAGCAGACACCTTACAATTGGTTCTAGTGTTTTACGTTTCCTAAAGATGTAAGAGTAAGTTATACAAAAGTTCTGACAAACTCCAAGTTAGCACCTTAAGTTATATATTTTTCCTTTATTTCTATTATGCCTCTTGAAACTTTAATTATTTATTCCTAACGCCGCAGTAGAGTCCAAAGCTATTGTCAGAGCTCTTATATGTCGTTTATAATACTTTAAGTGTCAAAAAAGGTTTCCCTTAGCGCCAAAATGTTAGTTGGGTGAGGGCTTATGTAATTGATATTATGTATATATATTGTTAAATATTGTACTTTTATATTGGCAACACATTTTCTCCCATGGTATCATTATTCCATGATGGGTCGCCGGTCGCGTCTGTACGATAAGAGAAGAGTAGTATAATGTGTTAGTTACGAGTTAATAAATAAGTAAATAAAACACTGGATTTCTTTATTAAATTAACATATATAATATAGTGCCCAGACAGTTTAAATATATGAAAAGTTATCTATGTATTACCAAAACGCCCTAGCTTATTAGTTATTGGCTATTTTTATAAATCCCGGGCATTATGTATAATGACCCATTTATCTATCACCTGGTCCATAACATGTGTAATATATTGTATAGGTAATGTATATACATAAATTTAGTAAGATATTCATAATTAAATTAATTAAAATTTACTACATTCATAAAATATTTGATCTTAGGAGCACGTGAAGGCACATTTTTGGGTTTTAATTGTTACATTATTTAACTCATTTAAGAAATATTTACAGACAAAACGTATGACAATTATTTATTATATTCTTGTCAATGGTAAACGGTAGGTAGAGAGGAAAAATAGAATAATAATTTAATTACTCGTATTTAATATACTAGTATCGAATCTTTTTCAAGACAATTTTAATTGAAATGAAAACAATTTTAATTACCGTTTAGCAACGAGATCATCGTAACATAATGCCAGCGGCATTGGTCATGTCAATAGAGGTAGGTACCTATTACATTTTATAATCATATTAAAGTATTTTATTTAGACTGCACCACGTTATCGACAGACTCGTGCTCCAGTATCAGCTTCCCAGTTGACGGTAGTGATGATTATGTTTATTATCAATTATTTATTTAAAAAAAAACCTTTACAAGTCATTTTAAACTTGGCAACATATTAGAGGTGAAAATGTTCAATGTAGCTTCATTCATCATTCAAAATCCAATAATACTTTCATCGTGCCTGCAGAATAACGATAAGGCGACAAAATAATCGCACTACAAAAAATCGTGGTGCGCGCTTAGCCTAAGACTAGGGTTACACGGTCAGTCTGGCATCAGTTCAGTCCATCAGCCTGATCCAGACTATAATAATAATAATAATAATATCTATGGACGCTTCACACCACGTCAATCTGATCCCGTGGTAAGTTCTCGAAGAACTTGTGTTACACACGGAACAACGGAAATATATTTAATACGTTTTATATAATACACATATTTAAGATTTTTATTATATTATACACATATTTAATACACATCCATGACCCAGGAATACAGAAAAACTTTTTGTTCCTTCGGCGGGATTTGAACCCGCGACCCCCGGCTTGAGCACCAACACGCTCAACCAACTGAGCCACAGAGGTCGTCTGACGAAAGAATGATCGTGTAACCGTATGATTTACGGAGTGATAATTTTTTTATTATGTACTTTCCGGCCATCATTCTGGCGTCTGTCTGAAACTGATGGACTGAATTATAGATGGCCAGACTGACCGTGTTACCCTAGTCTAACACTTCAAAAAAGAGGAGCAAAATTAATTTGTACACCTACCGCCATCTGTGAATTGAATCGTACTTTAAAACATTATGTTGTTATGTACAAAGTATGTCACTGTACAATTGTAAAAACCGTTCGATTGTAATATAACTAGCGAGATCGTAAAAATCTGACGAAAGATTCTATGCTATATAATCTAACGAAAAATAATGCATTAAATTATAGGCAGATTATTCGGGTCCACAGCTATTATAGACGAGGCATGTTGCGGCAAAAGGTGTCTCCAGTTAAATGGCCCTATTTTTAAGATTTTGGGGCCATTTTCACATTCGAATTATGGCGAAAACAAGATGGCTGACAATATTTGACGTATGGTGAAAACCAAGATGGCGTAACTTTTTATTATAAGAAGATTTGCTCTGTAAAATGTACGTTATAACCTATCTTGAGTTTTGAAATCTTTGGTCCACAGTCTTTGGACATTTTAGAATTTCAGAATTTCACTAGTTAAATTACAATCTAACGGTTTTTACAATTTTAAGGTGACAAGTATAAGTAGCTTTATATAGATCCTATATCTACCCAGCTACTGGGGCACCTATTTATATTATATTTGACAGTAAAGATAAACATTGAACACGGTTATCAGTTAGTATGGGAACATCTACGAATAACAAAACTATATTGTTATTTGTAGGGGAACATATTTAAATGATCGTCTCATCATTTTTCCAATATTTATTTTCCAATATTAAGTTTATAAGATAAAAACTCCAAATTATATTTAAGGTCTAGACTAATCAGAAGAAATTCAATCCAACTTTTCGTGACAATTTTGCTATTTAGATCACGTTTATTTTCAATAAAAACGGTACCCTTTATACTTTTGTGACGGGTTTCTTTTAAAATCAGAATAAGTTATCAATTGGGTGTCTAATAAGAGAATCACTTTCCTGGAATTTGAGTTAAATATTTCCCAGAAAATTCTTACTGATTGGAATTTATCCGAATGATAACATTTTACGGGTTAAAAATTTGCATTGTATGTGTAAGAATGTACCTATACTTTTATATTTTGTTATTAAAAAGTTAAACTATAAAAAGTAGGAGAACATGTTCGGACTTGACTACTTGCTTGTTATGGCTTCCGTGTGAAGGATATTTTCTATTAGTGTGAAAGTTTTGGTGAAAGTGAATAGATATAAAATAAATAAAAGTAAATAGAAATATATGATTTTTATTCAAAATTGAAGAATGAGAAGAATGCTCCGCATACCATGGACAGCCAAGAGGACCAACATATCCTCGATGAACTCGATATTAAAGTCAGATTATCAACAGTCTGTTATCGAAAAATTCTCTCCTATTTTGGTCACATCGCTCGCCGACAATCAGACAATCTGGAAAAATTAATTGTGACGGGCAAAATTTAAGGCAAGCGACCCAGAGGCTGATCACCTACCCACTGGTGTGACCAAATTACGGCGCTTACTGGACTATCATAACAAATGCCCTCAGGGAAGCAGAAAACCGTACGAAATGGAAGGACTTAACAACCGAAGTGAAGGATAACTTTTCCCGGCGCGACCTTCAGTCATGAAAATAACAACCAAGAAGAAGATTCAAAATTATCAGTATGTATAATAATCTGGGTTTAAATATTTTGTTATGTTATCATTAAAATCCGTTCAGCGGTTCTTACGCGAGACATGACAGAGTAAAGTTAGCCATATACTCGTAGTATACAGTATACACCACAGGTACCAATTGAACTTTATTTACTACACAAAAAGATACACTTCTACTTGACTTTCGAACTCTTACAATGAAACGCGTATGTTCTTGTTTAATAAATAAAGTATAGGTATCTATCCTAAAAGTGCAGTGTCGTATTGCGTATCGTCTCGTGTGAGTGTGAACTGTGAACCGACACTAATCTTTCATTAATATTTTTCTTTTGCCTGGCTAGTAACTACTACATAAATCTATACTAATATTATAAATGTGACAATTTGTCTGTCTGTCTGTCTTTTACCTCTTCACGCTTTAACCGCTGAACCGATTTTTATGAAATTTGGTATAGACATACTTCGGGTTCCGGGAAAGGACATAGGATATTTTTTATCCCGAAAAAGTAGTGTTCCCGCGGGATACTGTATTTACGCAGGTGCAGCCGCGGGTAACAGCTAGTTGACTATAAATTTTGCTAAATTTCTTAAATTTTCCCTTCACGTTGTAGACAGAAATAAAATACTTATCTACCTAATTGTAAAAAAAACAAATGCTTAATTATTTAAACTACCGTGACGCTTATGCCTAGGAAATTGTCTTATGCGTTAGGAAAACCTCTTCTGTTTTGAGGTAGGAATTATTTGTTTCTAAATAATCTGCTTCCTCAGTTCAAAAAGTGAATGTAAAAACGTACATGATTATGCTAATGCTAGTTCATTTTCCGGTCTTAAGTATTTCTTAAAAGTGTTTTTAAGGCATAAGATCGACAAACGAGAAGAGGAATGGCCTGAGAATAAGGGAATGAGGTCTGAGGAATATAACGCATGCTAATGCGCCAAGGGAAAAATAATGGCACAGAGTAAAAAATATCTATCTATACATCTATACTAATATTATAAATGTGACGATGTGTCTGTCTGTCAGTCTGTTACCTCTTCACGCTTTAACCGCTGAACCGATTTTTATGAAATTCGGTATAGACATACTTTGGGTTCCGGGAAAGAAGATAGTATATTTTTTATCCCGAAAAAGTACAGTGTTCCCGTGTGATAATGTATTTACCCGGGTGGAACCGCGGGCAAAATCTAGTATTTATATACTTACGTACTGAGAAACAGATTTCATATAATCATCCAAATTCATCCAATTTTGAAAATTTCAGTGGACTACAATTTATCCACACAACCCACTTTCTTTCTTTAATCTGTGCTAATGGGAAGGTCACTAGCGAAATATTCACTAGTTCCTCATAGTTGAATTATCATTATTGTTTCATATATCGGTCTATGTACGGGCGGTGCAGCTAATGCGCAAATTGTGTAATACGTGTCAGTTAATATTCCATGCGGTACATAATACGCCGAACACGGCCGGCATGTGCGGTGAGTGGTGACCCCCTGATTATTACCTGCAGGTGAAATACATTGACATTCCTAATACATTGACGACCTCAGTGGCTCAATTGGTTGAGCGTGTTGGTGCTCAAGCCGGGGGTCGCGGGTTCAAATCCCGCCGAAGGAACAAAAAGTTTTTCTGTGTTCCTAGGTCATGGATGTGTATTAAATATGTGTATAATATAATAAAAATATTAAATATGTGTATAGTATAAAAGTATTAAATATATTTCCGTTGTCTGGTACCCGTAACACAAGTTCTTCGAGAACTTACCACGGGATCAGATTGACGTGGTGTGATGCGTCCATAGATATTATTATTATTATTCCTGATGTGACACACCCCAAACTACCAGCGCATATCCCAGCTCAGAGTGTTATAACTTATAATATCTACACTAATATTATAAAGAGGAAAACTTTGTTTGTATGTTTGTTTGTTTGTTTGTTTGTTTGTTTGTTTGTTTGTTTGTAATGAATAGGCTCAAAAAGTACAGGACCGATTTCAAAAATTCTTTCACCATTCGAAAGCTACATTATCCACGAGTAACATAGGCAAAATTTTATTTTGGAAAAAAATAGGGTTCCGTAAGATATTTGGGTTTTTCGGACACAAGGTGTAAAAAATCAACCAGAAAAGTTATTTATTTTGCGTACGCTGCCTAAACTATAAAAGATAGAACCATAAAATGTTCTAATTAATTGTAGATCTTATAAATATCTACAAAAAAGTCCGCGACACACTATACCTATCTATGTCGAGTGAGGCACAACAACCATTTTTTTATTTAGAAATCTTGAATTTTTTTTGGACTACATTTAAACGCGTTTATTTTACTCATGTTATTAATCCTTATCAAAATAAATTATTTCATCACTAAGTACAGTTTATGTAGATAATATTTGGTCTTTGAATGATTAAAATTGGACGTTCGGTTTTGAAGTTATGGCGAAATTAAAATATTACGATTTCTGCTGCACGGCCCGTTGCGAAGTGGGCGTCACCAAGGCGGGGTGCGCGTGCGGGTTAATGTTTACTTTAGTTTAGTTTAGTTAAATAGTTTAGTTATTTTATAAACATCAAATTGATAATATCTTAAAATATAATACATTATAATATCTATACATTTATACAGTTAAATACAATTTAAGTGTCTGTTTGTAATTTCAAATTAACAGCTTTTTACATAATGAATCTGAAAGTATATTCGGTACTTACAATAAAATACATTTTTTTTTAATTTTTGTCTGTCCGTCTGTCTGTCTGTCAGTCGTTCTGTCTGTCTGTTTGTTCCGACTAATCTCTGAAACGGCTGGACCGATTTTCACGGGACTTTCACTAGCAGATAGCTGATGTTTTGGGGTCTAACATAGGCTACTTTTATTTTAGGGTTCCGTTTAAAAAAATAGGATTCCGCTTTCGTTAATCATAAATAAAGTCGCGGGTAAATTTCAGCGATATCCCAAAGTATTGTTCCACGCGGACGAAGTCGCGGGCAAAAGCTATAATTTATAAAAAGATAAAATAATTCTTAAAAAGGCTAAAATTTTACTATTCCTCTACTCAATCTTCTTATTTTGAAAGACGGAACATCCGTTAAAAAGCTACAATACGTATGTTCGGACCTATGTTAGATACATAAGGAAATTACAGTAATACAGTTTACTTATGTTTATTGTACAGTACCTACTTATGACATAATTCAATTAGGGTTCTAAAATTCGTGACATCTGACAGCTTTTTGGAACGACAAAGACCGTCAAGTTACCGTCAGGCTACCGTCAGGCTACCGTCAGGCTACCAAGCGCCGCCTGGTGACGGAAAAATAATCGAGAATTCTTATTGACCGTTTTTGATACCACTTACGCCTACGTTGGATCTGCCCCCTAACGGCAGAAAAAATATCAAACACCCTTATTTAAATTTACAAAATAAATTCCTTCTAATCTGGGAGCACGGTAGTGCCCCGCCAAGACGAGCTAAGCGAAGCGCAAGGGCACTACCAGACTACCTTTTCTCGAAGCGTTTCGTCGATATTTTGAACCCTCATAACTTGGGTTTGGATTATACCAGATACACAAAATTTTCAGGATATGTTCCCAGTAGCGGACTAATGAAACATGTAAAGTTTTGATAATATCAGTCTAATAATTCAGATTTTATTGATATCTAAAAACCCCTGATTTCGTCACTGACTCACTGATGATCAACAAAATTATAGGGTACTTCCGTAGTCCGTCCGTAGTCATAGAAAGCTGAAATTTGGTATGTAAGCTAGTTTTAGCACATAACCGACATAAAAATTAACAAACTTGGAACTTTTATCCTCCAATCCCTTAAACTAGGGGATGAAAATTTGTAAGAGACTTACCTATGTAAATGTTTACTCTAGAGGTCTAAAAATTGTCTTTCAAAAAGAAGTGAAATCCCACCAAAAACATTTTCATGTAAAGTGATGCCAAGACGATACCATATAACTCGCACTGTCAAAAAGCTATTAGATCTCATGTGAAACCAAGCTTCTGACTCTACCAAACTTCTAACTCTACACGCCTTAACTCTACAAGCCTAATTCGACAAACTCTACACTTTAGTCAAATTATGTAGCTTGGCCATTTCGTTCGAACAAGAATAATATAGCAGAAAAACAGTCCGTAAATTTTTCACCTTACGCCTAAGCGAATGTATCGAAATGGCCAGGCCACATATTTTGACTAAGGTGTAGAGTTTGTGGAGTTAGGCTTGTAGAGTTAAGGCGTGTAGAGTTAGAAGTTTGGTAGAGTCAGAAGCTTGGTTTCACATGAGATCTAATAGCTTTTTGACAGTGCGAGTTATATGGTATCGTCTTGGCATCACTTTACATGAAAATGTTTTTGGTGGGATATATATATTATGTCTCCGAAAATCAATTACGGATACTTCGGGCATATGCTCCACTGCTTATGTAAAGACGTTTAGGCAAAAAAATAATTGTCATATTCAAAGTAAAAAAAAATATCATCTCATGTATCTCATATAATATGTCTCACTCTCCGCAAAACGCAAACTCGCTCATATAAAGATATTTTTTTTCTAGTAGGTATGACAATTAATTATTTGCTTATACGTATTAATGCTTTACATAAGCAATAGATCATATTATGCCCAACATATCCGTAATTGATTTTACCTAACCTTCTTTAATTTTAATTCTTAATTATGAATTAATTATTCTTAATTCTTCTTTATGAATTAGGTGCCCGGTGCCCCCCAATGCAGAAGTACAATTATTAAGTTCGTAAATTACTCCAGAGATAGCGCCACGCGCAAAAGCACCGACTTTTAATGGTGAATTAAATATAAAACATATTTTGTAAATTTTAAATTAAATAATTTTGAGCTAAAAAGTTGGTTGGTTTTTAAGGCGATTTCACAAAGAAGTTAAATATCGTTTTGGTTTGTTTTTCTTTTCATACTTTTTAGTGCTAGGAACTTCATTTAAGTATTTCAGATTTTAGGACTAATTACTAGTTTGATTATATTTTGTTTTTCAATTTTTAAAGTGGTTCTTCATTGTAAAATTTTAGGCTAGTACTGGTATCGCTCAATAGTCCTGACTTTAATATACCAACTGTTATACTGTATGCCTATAATGGTCCTGTGTAAAAAACGAAGGATACTTTAAGGAAAATTCGCGCGGGAATGAAACTCCCGAGGAAAAAAAGCGACGACTTGATGCTGCAAAAAAGAAAGTCATCTAAATTTATTTTTAAATCTTGTAGCTGAAGGTAACGCCCCTTACTCCTTATCATCAGAGAACCATACATTAGCCGTTGATGATGGAAGGTGAGTGAGGTAAGATAAGTAGATAATAATAATATCTATGTACTCTTCTCACCACGTCAGTCTGGTCTCGTGGTAAGTATCCGAAGAACTTGTGTTACGGGTACCAGACAATTGAAATATATTACTTATTTAATACTTTTTATACGATACTTATATTTAAGATTTTTATTATAATAAACGGCATATTATAATATATATTGCGATTCGAACCCGCGATCTCCGGCTTAAGCGCCAATGCGCTAACCACTGAGCCACAGAGGTAGTCAAAACAACAGACGTAACAGCTCGACTTAGATTCTGTTTACGACTACAAATTTTATGGGGTTTTCTCGATTTTCCTTCGTTTTCATAATCAGATTCTGACTCATTTGTCAATAGATAACCATTAAATAAATAAAATATACCCTTTCTGACAAAAAAAAATATCAAAATTATAATATCTAAATAAACAAAAATGTTAAGGCCGATCATAGCAGCAATATAGTTAGTTGTTGAAGAGTTTCATGGTCATCATCATCAAATCTTGAAACGTATTGAAATCAGTAGTTTTTGAACCATTAGTGGGCAAATACATACATACAATTAAACAAGTCAATGTGAGAACAACAAGATACGCGCGAAAAATATAACCCAGTCGGGTAACCAGTCGAGTAAAAATAACAGAGAAACTGTCAATCGGGATATCGGTGAGTTTACTTCAAGTTGGTAATAAATTATTATGGTAGAAGTTATGCGGTAGTTGGTCGAGTCGGAAAGTCGAGTGGATGCGATTAAAAGTTTCGTGCATACAGCCAACATCATTTGGCCCCTCGATTGTCAGTACCTACTTACTGAAAGTGCAAACCAAAGACTTCTAAAGACGGAGCTATAGTTTTTGAAAGTTGGTACTATTGTTTTCTGTTGCTCTGTCTTACTAACGATGTGTCAATACGAGCGAATGAAAGAGCTTATATCGGGGTATAAACGCGTGTTTCGTGTCATGTTATGACCACTTCAGTAGGCCATCGCATAGCAGTAGCTCTGTGTATTTTTTGTGTTTTATCAATAAAAATAAATGTGTAATGGACATTTGAACATTTAAACCAGTGTTTTTCAACCTTTTTCATGATGCGACCCCCCTTGTATGAAAAAATATTTCGCTACCCCCGATCCTTCGCTTTTTTATCATGTCTGTATGTGTATGTTACAGTGTTACAAATATTCATTCCACACGACGTTTTTATACGTCTCATTAATTAGGATTCGGATATAAGTACATGTTAAAGTACGTCAAACACATTATTTTACAATTATATTAAGTACACATTATTTTACGATGATATCGATGATCGATTTATGAGTATATCCTTTTGTTAAAATTCTCTTACTTAATAAATCAATCTTTTTTATCTTTATTGTATTTTTAGTAAAGTTTTCTCGACCTCCGGCGACCCCCCTACAGAAGCTTCGCGACCCCCCAGGGGGTCGCGACCCACAGGTTGAAAAACACTGATTTAAACAGTTAATAAGTGTTGCTCCGCTGCATATTGTGCCTCAAGAATGACGACATAAGGTGTCAAATACTTGGAATTATCATTTTACACGTAAGGTTTTAACAATGTTTTGTGAACTAAATAATGAGTATTTTTATAATATAAACAGATAATCATTAAGTTTAAAGAACACTTTTTCGTACTATATCACGCTTTAATGATGAATATCACGTAATGAGTAATAATTTGTGGAAAATAAAAGCTTTGTTTTTCTGCGTATTTTGAGTGATGTACCCTACTGACACAAGAGTTTATCGATAAAGATAATAAACATTTACTAAACGGTTTTATTAGGTCTCGGAAATGTTCCGGAAGAAGAGGCGAATAGATTGAAGCAGTTAGATGCGAGAATTAGAAGAGTGTGTCCCACCAGTGAGACAGCTTGGTGTGACGGTATTGATACGGGGAAGATATTTCAATTAAGAAGACTTAATTGTCCGGTAAAATTGAAATATCTTACATATACATATAGAAATAGTTACAATAATATATACTTTCTCAAACATATTTTTTTTATTTAGTTTCCAATTATTTTACATTATCCGATCCGGATCGAATACGATATCGGTATCGAATGCCGATACAGTAGTCGATATTCAATAGCTATGCAAGGGCAAGTAAAATATATGAAATACATAGGTATTACCAAGGTCTTTCACATTATTGGTTTGATATCGGATTGAAAAGCACTTTTATTCCTGTAAATATGGGCCTAGCAGGAACAATTGACAGGTGCGTAAATGCAATGTTATCGAATGTCAATTGTATGAGCGCTGTCATAATTTTTATACAAATCTCTTTCGATAACGTAACGTTTACGCAATTGACAATTGTTCCTGCTAGGCCCCCAAGCAAGTAAGTAATCTGACTGACTCAGCTAATCTCTCAATGTATTTAGATGCTAATCAAAAATGCTAATACAATAGAAAGATAGGAAATCGAACGCACTATTTTTGTGTTGTCAGATTTAACATGAGACTCGTGTGTTCGATTTTCAGCTCTATTGTATCAGTCCAGACTCCAGAGTTATAGGCTTACTTACTAATAAAGAGGGGGTTCTGTGTTCGGCTGTATATATGTCAGCATAAAATTGTAAAAACCTTTAGATTGTAATATTACTAGAGATGTTATAAAATGTCGACAGATTGTCAATTAAAAATTTCTTCTTACAATTTTACACGTTATTTTTCGTTACATTGTAATATTTACCATGCCGATTGGTTAAATGGCAAGTGCCTCGCGCCGGCGCCGCCATATTTGTTTGCTTTTTCATAATAATAATTAAAACGAAAAATAATGCGTACAATTATTGTAAGGATAATTTTTTATTTGACAATCTGTCTACATAACATAATATCTCTAGTAATATTACAATCTAATGGTTTTTAAAATGTTACGGTGACATATTATACATTATATAATAATATAATAATATCTATGGACGCTTCACACCACGTCAATCTGATCCCGTGGTAAGTTCTCGAACAACTTGTGTTACGGGTACCAGACAACGGAAATATATTTAATACTTTTATACTATACACACATTTAAGATTTTTAATATATTATACACATATTTAATACACATCCATGACCCAGGAACACAGAAAAACTTATTGTTCCTTCGGCGGGATTTGAACCCGCGATCCCCGGCTTGAGCACCAACACGCTCAACCAACTGAGCCACAGAGGTCGTCAAATTATTATATACAGCCGAACACAGAACCTTATTTTTTAAAGTCGGCTAAAAATATTTATGAACGGTCTATTTCTATTACAATAGTGCAGAATTTATAGGAATTGTAAACTTTCAATTGGTAGATATAGGGAGTAATTTTATTTAATGTAAATAGTTATTTATAAATCGTTTTTTCTCATAATACTTATTTTATAATTAAAATACGCAATTGACTGAATAGTGTGAAAGAAATATACTCCTAATTATTTCATACATTTTACTCGCCTTTGGCTATTGCGTCGATACACAATATCGATAAAGAATGCCGATGCTATCAGCATTACTAGATGTTGCCCGCGACTTCGTGCGCGCTAAAAGAAATGCCGTGCCGCAAAAAAGTGTCCTTCCCTATGGTCTTCTCTATATATGTGCAAATTTTCATCAAAATCGGTCAAGTACTTTCGGAGCCCATTCGATGCAAACAAACAAACCTTTCCTTTCTTTAGTATATTAGTATAGAAGTATATACAAGAAGTCATTATTTTTTACACACTAATCTAAACATCTAATAAAATCTTGTTAATTTCAAATACCTATATCTTAAACTAGCTTTTGCCCGCGACTTCGTCCGCGTGGAACAATACTTTGGGATATCGCTGAAATTTACCCGCGACTTTATTTATGACTAACGAAAGCGGAATCCTATTTTTTTAAACGGAACCCTAAAATAAAAGTAGCCTATGTTACACCCTATAACATCAGCTATCTGCTAGTGAAAGTCCCGTGAAAATCGGTCCAGCCGTTTCAGAGATTAGTCGGAACAGACAGACAGACCGACTGACAGACAGACAGACGGACAGACAAAAATTAAAAAAAAATGTATTTTATTGTAAGTACCGAATATACTTTCAGATTCATTATGTAAAAAGCTGTTAATTTGAAGTTACAAACAGACACTTAAATTGTATTTAACTGTATAGATGTATAGATATTATAAGGTATTATATTTTAAGATATTATCAATTTGATGTTTATAAAATAACTAAACTATTTAACTAAACTAAACTAAACATTAACCCGCGCGCGCCTTGGTGACGCCCACTTCGCAACGGGCCGTGCAGCAGAAATCGTAATATTTTAATTTCGCCATAACTTCAAAACCAAACGTCCAATTTTAATCATTCAAAGACCAAATATTATCTACATAAACTGTACTTAGTGATGAAATAATTTATTTTGATAAGGATTAATAACATGAGTAAAATAAACGCGTTTAAATGTAGTCCAAAAAAAATTCAAGATTTCAAAATAAAAAAATGGTTGTTGTGCCTCACTCGACATAGATAGGTATAGTGTGTCGCGGACTTTTTTGTAGATATTTATAAGATCTACAATTAATTAGAACATTTTATGGTTCTATATTTTATAGTTTAGGCAGCGTACGCAAAATAAGTAACTTTTCTGGTTGATTTTTTACACCTTGTGTCCGAAAAACCCAAATATCTTACGGAACCCTATTTTTTTCCAAAATAAAATTTAGCCTATGTTACTCGTGGATAATGTAGCTTTCGAATGGTGAAAGAATTTTTGAAATCGGTCCAGTACTTTTTGAGCCTATTCATTACAAACAAACAAACAAACAAACAAACAAACAAACAAACATACAAACAAAGTTTTCCTCTTTATAATATTAGTGTAGATTAAAAAGGTACCCAATGAGTTTTACACATTATAAACAGATGACATAAAACTTAAAATGTGTTTATAAAATAAAAATTCAGAATTATAAAAATATCTACAAACGTCGATAGGTACCACAAAAAAGTCGAGTAGTTTATCGATATTATATCGATATACGTTACATCCCTGCACGTACACTAATGCAATGCACACAAGCAGAAAAAGGACACGCGATTGCTGGCTAAAACTCTCTCTAGTGGTTACATACTCAAAGGTGCAAACTGCGCCTTGCCTTATATAATATGTCACCGTAAAATTGTAAAAACCGTTAGATTGTAATATTACTAGAGATATTATAAAATGTCGACAGATTGTCAAATAAAATTTTCTCATTACAATTGTACGCATTATTTTTCGTTATATTGTAATATTAATTTAGGTAGGTACCGTGCCGATTGGTTAAACGGCAAGTGCCCGCGCCGCCATATTTGTTTGCTTTTTCATAATAATAATTATATCGAAAACTAATGCGTACAAATGCGTAAGGAGAAATATTTATTTAACAATCTGTCGACATATTATAATATCTCTAGTAATATAACAATCTAACGGTTTTTACGGTGACATAATATTATATTATAAAGTATTAAAAATACTTTTTGTTAGGTGCTGTGGCCTGCGACGTCTTAAATAACTTGTGGACTCTTTTTATGTTATAGTGGATATATTAATAACACCTCATAATAGGGTATTCTGGTAATCTTCTTTATTGGTACATATGCGAGATATATACATTAACTTATGACACAAGTCTTATGAAAAACTACAGATATATACAGATATTAGATATGCGTCTACGTTATACATATCCTTTTAATATGCAACACTTTTAAGTGATTACTAGTAAAGAAGATATAATTATATGAATATAATATAAGAAGAGGTAGTACTGCGGCGGTACTAACCCTAAAGATTCTAATTTTTGTACTTAGTACGCTTACTTAGGATTTGTATATATAGGATGTCCAAGGACTAGTACCTTTTTATCCTGAAAAAGTACAGCGTTTCTTTGGTATACTGTATTTACGCGGGCGGAAACGCAGGCAACAACTAGTTATAAATATTTTAGGATACTAAAACTAAAGTCTATAGGGTAAAAACCGGATAGTTGCCCCACTTTAAAAAAATACCTGTAGCTAGTAAAATTATACAAATTGAGAATAACTAAATGTGTTCATCCTAAGATAGGTCTTTAATCTTTTATAATAACTAATTTTCGTAAGCCTAATTAATACGAGTTTTGAGTAAATCCATTTTCACTGGACCTCTAAATAAGGGCATAGTTGCCACCTATAGCGGATAGTCGCCTAACGTTACAAATGCATCGGGGGATAGTTGCCTAACGTAGGTCATGTATCCCATTTATTTATTTTTTACCTTTAATGCATACAAAGTTACCAAAAAAATAATGGACGCCCTACGCTAATAAAAATATTAAGAAAAATTGACTTGCCACTATAATTATAACGTCCGTCCAAGTCTTAGTCTTCCGTAGTCTTAAATTTTGGCTGGCATGTAGGTAATTTACCTACCTATACAATCTTGCTAATTCGAAAAACATAAAACCTTCATGACTCATGAACATAATGTAGCGAAAGTAATTTCTTACTAATTGGCAGAGCGAAGGAAAGTTGTGGGTCGGGAATGGAGACTTCAAAGAAATAAATGAGTGTTTGGAAGTTGCGACGCGCCGCGATCGACTCGATCAGCTTGTGAGTAATCCACACAAGTTACTCGATAATTAATTATTTTCTCTATTTCACGTCGAGTTTAATTTACATTGATACTTCTTGTTCTGCTACAAGTGCAATCAAAAGCTGCGTCAGCATATTTAACGTACCAGTTGACTTCTCGTCATTAGCTTATCGAGTTCGCCGCAACATCCTACAGGCTTGCTGCTTCTAGGATGAGTCGGGTTGCTGAATTATATTGTGCTGGTGTTGGTAAGTTTCTATCATTTTAAGATTTCAACTACAAAATATAGTTGAACCTCAACTGTTAAGAAGACAAGGCTGCGCTAGTCCGTTTTTTCTCCATAGGTACAAACGTTTTGGTGATTTACTCTAAAGTCAAACATCGTAGCTACCCAAATTTTAGCTTAATATGGATTTCTATCACCCTTATCTAGGTCGGTATGTGGTTACATTTTTAAAATTTAAATTAATTTAGAAGATAATAGCCTCCAAACATCTTATTTTTAACGCAACTTTGGCCGTAAATAAAAAAACAAATGTATAGTGAAAATAAAGACAAAAAAGTACGTACTAACACATTTTGATTGTTCAGAAATTGAGACAAATTTACTTCAAACAATAATATTATTATACAGTTTTTTCATAAAACATTAAGAGCTGAGTGTCGATTTGTGTATTTAAGAATGCCTTTTCTAAAATACTTTACAAAACGAAACAGATTTGTAAAGTGTTTTAGAAAAAAAGAGAACCTAAAGTGCACAAATTTATACGTGCACTATAGCTTTACTTATTAGTATAGATTACTATTTTATGGGTATCCGTTGACTAGCGCACTCTTAATCATGAATCGTATGACCTACTGTATTAATTAATGTACTTTGTAAGTTTTTTTTTAAAAGCAGATGAAAAATACTTAGGTAGTTAACTGACAAGCTGATGAATCGATAGTTTTACTGAAAATCTATATTATGAAGATTATTCAAAAATTTTGGAATTCATCTCTCAGCATAGGTCATCAAACTCAGCGACAAAGAATAAACGAGGGAGTTTTGGCGGGAATGTGAAAGTGTCACCTTGTTCATAACGTGTACCATTATGAATATTATTATATTGGTTAACGCTAGTGTGGGCTAGTGGTGTAACTGCAAAAAGCGTGCTTTTTTGTGTTCTCTCTAAGGGGCTCCATACATGATCCGGTCTGCCTTCAGTTCGGCCTGAACGGATGCAAAATCGTATCGTCTGTGTGCAATTTCGAGATCGATACGATCGGCCGTACGGACTGAAGCGATTCGTTCCAGTGTTGCCAGCTCTGTTTTTGTGAAACTACTAAAATCGTATTGAATTCTAGTAAAAAGTACTAAATAACTACTAAAGAAGCTACTAAGGAATTCCTGAAGCCCCCCAAAAACCATTGCATTTTAGGTTTTGTTATATTATTATTTTTTCATTCATTGAATTTTACTATAAATTTTACCATTAAATTAAAATATACTAGCATATATTACGTATATAGTAATTAAACGGGTAGTTTTAAGAAAATTACGGACGAATCTATTATTATGATAGGTTTTTTTTTGTGTTTAACCTAGGCCATTTTGCATATTATGATTACTGTCTGGCTCTTTCCTACTAAAACACTACTAATAACTAAATTTCTACCAAGGAGGGAATAAAATACTAAATTTAGTAAAATTTTGTAAAATAACTAAGTTGTCAACATTAATTCTGGCCTGACCGAGCGGCCTGAACGCGCGGCCTGTCCTGACCGTGTGTGGACAAATCGCTTCAGTTCTTGCCCGAGCCGCAGCCACGCCGCAGCCGTGCGGGCGTGTATCGTATACAAGCGTTGTATGAGTTTTCGCGGTGTTTAAATACAAAATTGATAAACACGACCGTAGCGCGCGGCAAACCAGAATGGACTGATGCGACTGTTCCGTGTGTGGGCCCGATTCAGATCAGGCCGAACTGACGTAAATTGGGTTGGATGCGGTTTTTGCCGTGTGTGTGCTCGAATCCGTTCAGGCCGAACTGACGTCAGTTCTAACTGAAACGATCGGCCTCTCGTCTGTGTGGGCCTTAAAACTCTTTAGAAAGTTTCACTTTACTGAATCGACTGACTTGACTGCACTGATGACTTAATTAGACTTTGGAGATTGGACTTGGTGAAATTTTAAAACGGAAAATCTATTTTCCCGCCTTTTTAACTTGACACTGGCAGTAATTTTGTGCTTTACCGCTATAATAATTTAAAAAACGGCCAAGTGCGAGTCGAACTCACGCACGGAGGGTTTCGTACAAACCTATAGATATATAAGTTCACCCATCACGACAATCGAGTCATAGTTGGGGTAGTAAGTTCAAAATTATTTTTATTATAATATTATGATGTAACTAAAAATATACGGCTTTTGCAATTTTACCTTTATCTGTGCTGGATTTAGGACGTTGCTTCGTACCAAATTTCAAGATTCTGAGTTCACGGGAAGTACCCTGTAGGTTTTGATTCGCTTGCGAGTGTCGAAAATTTGCGGAAATTGACGACATAAACAGCTTTATCTTTTGATCGCGTTGGCTGGAAGTTTGATTTTTTCACAGCTCCAAGGGATAGTAGACGTAGAAGAGTAGTGAGAGTATTTGATATAAATTCCAGCTTGATACCTCCACGCGTTCCTGAGAAAAAGGGTCTTGACAGACAACAAAGTGATCCTATAAGGGTTCCGTTTTTATCTTTCGAGGTACGGAACCCTAAAAAATTAAACGAATCTCTTGATACCAAATACTTAGTGTTAAATCACTAATTACTAATAAATAAACTAAAAATTGAGTTCTGAACTCGAAGAACAAATATTGCTACTTACTTAATGTAAACCTAACAGTTTCAGTAAGTAAAACTGTATTAAATGATTAGCTTGCAAGATCAACCACATGAAAACATAGAACTCAAATTAAAACTCCATTAAAAGTTATGATCAGTTCTAGTAAATAAACATTGGCAACACTCGTGTGTATGGAAGCTTTTATTTAAACTTATTGGCGCGGGGCAGACTCGCTACAAATGATTGCGACCGGTCGCCTAGATTTAAGGCTCCCACAGACGAGAGGCCGATCGTTTTAGTTAGGACTGACGTCAGTTCGGCCTGAACGAATTCGAGCACACACACAGAAAAAATCGCATCCGAACAAACTAGTGTTGCCACCCGTACTTTATAAAAACGTTATTTCAGGTAATTGTACTCTATACTTTATGAGAATAATAAAGTACACGAAAATACTTTATTTTCACGATTTGGTTTCTTTAGGATTTTGAAAACTTTAGTCATAATATTATGATTTTTTTCGTACATATTAAAGCGAAATAGATCGATTGCTCAATCGATGTCGATTGCATGTTAAGATAATTGGAAATATAAATCTGCAAAAACTTAATGTAGATATGGATGATCTATATGGAAAAATTTCTTTACTATCTAACTAGCTAACTTTTTTACAATATACCTACTTTAGAACTATCAACTGCACAATAAAGGCAGCAAGTGTTTAATAATAGCAATGATATTTTTTTTAACTTGTATAAAGTCATTTCATTTTTATTATATAACGTCTTCGAAAATCAATTACGGATACTTCGGGCACATGATTCACTGCTTGTGTAAAGACGTTTCAAAAAAATATTTGAAATATTCAAAGTAAAAAAATCATCTCTTGTATGGGTGACTCTCCGCAAAACGCAAACTCGCCCATATAAAGGAAAAAAAAATGTTCGTTTATGACAATTATTTTTCTGCTTTAACGTCTTTACATAAGCAGCAGATCATATGCCTAAAATATCCGTAATTGATTTTACCGAACCTTATATATTGCAAAAATGTTCTGTGATCAATAGCAAATAGAGAGACGAAAAACAAAGTGTCTCCGAATTTGATTAAAAATGTATTACTTAATTAATTTAATTTAAATATGGACTGTAAAGGTAGATATACTAATTTGATACAAAGTGCAAAAAACAATTAAAAGCAGGTATGTATTTAAACATAATAATAATGATAATTAATAAAATGTTCTTTATTTTAAATACAATGTACTTTTTCTCCTACCTATAATAACCATTGTACTTTATCTGCAAAAAAAGAGGTGGCAACCCTAGACCCAACTGACGTCAGTTTGGCCTGAACGGATTCGAGCCCACACTTGATACGATTTTGCATCCGTTCAGGCCGAACTGATGGCAGACCGGACCGGGTGTGGGGCCCCTTAGATATAATACATTTAGAGTTGCCGCAACCGGCTAACGTGTGTGGCAGGTCTAAATAAATGTATGAAATAGCGTGTCAATAGGTTGTCGCGTCGGCGTCGCGTACGCTGATAGCACGTCGAGCCTACACAAAACTGCGATCACAAAGATGATGTCACAATACAATAATATTATTATAATAACTACATGTGAAAATAGTATTTTGAGCGACATTTGTGTAATTAAGATTTAAATACTTTGATTTTGAATTTCGTAACCAAACACAGTAATATTATATCATAATTCATACATGCTCATGGTAAATTTGTAAGTAAGTAATAGACAATATGCAGACATGCAATGTAACTAATTATTTAATATCATCAAAGCTTTTGTTGCAGACAGTACGTGTGTCTTAATAAATAATCAATACAACCTGCTATGGTGTCAGGTGTCTGATATTTAGTAAAAATTAATCAGATTGAATTTAATCAGATGTTAGTGAGCTGATGTAAAGAATTTATGTATGTGTGAACATTATGGAAACCATAGAATTATTAAGCTTAAGTTGAGTAAATGATGAGGAATATCAAATAGTTAAATATTCATAATATTTTCTCGACTGTACATTCGCGTAGCAATCGTAGCATCCAGTTGCCTCGCTACGCCTTCATAACTCTTAGCTCTTCGAATGATTGTTGCGTTTTTACCTGACTACGGTGTAGCTAAAAGGAAGAGTAATGATTTGGACTATGTATATATGTTTGTTACGCTATAGTGACTAAACTACTGTTCCGATCGTCAACTTAATCAATTCTGCACTATATCAGAATAATTTTTGCAACTACCTCATACCACCCAATACTTTTACCCCCTTACTAATAAACGCTGTCATAAGCTTGGAATAGTTATACAGTGTTTTGTCTTCTTCATTCGAATTAAAAATGTCACTTGTGTGACGGGAACAAAACATAGTTTAACTATTCAAAGCTTATGACAGCATTTATTAGTAAGGGGGATAAAGTTTTTAACCCCTGACGCAAAAAAAGGGGTGATTAATGTTTGATGTGTAAATAAAAAACTTCTTCACACCACGGTCCCCCGACGACGCACATATAAAAAAGATCTTTTAAAATATTGAAAGGCTAAAATATAAATTTATTCTGTAAGTATTGACTTAGCATATAAAAAAAATAATAAGCCGCTCATAATGTGATATCGATTAATTGTAATCGATATCACATTATGAGCGGCTTATACTCTCAACCAATCGCTCACGAACTACCAAGCGTCGTTTGATTGGCGACACAATATATACAGTCCCAGAAGTCGACGTCGTATTACTAAGGCCATATTACGATATTCTAGTGAGTCATGAGCTGGTCTACCAGCCTTCGAAGGGACGACGTCGACTTTTGGGACATCCTGTATATTGAAATTTGTTATGGTAGATTGAAATATCTACCATTATTTGAGCAATTTTCCTTATATCGTAAGAGATTTAAGTCACTCTCTGCTTTTAAACATATCTACACTCAGTCAAAACCAGTCTGAAAAAGATAATAAAACATTTCTGGTCATTCATAAAGAACCGTACAGCTACTGTTAGTATACCCAATACTATCTCTTACAATGACGAGAACTGTAGCCGCCCTGTGGACGTATGTGGGTTGTTCTCAGTTCTTTAGCTCATTTTATGAACCCAATGATAACAACATTAATGGAAGCTTGGAGGCATCGATAAACATTAAATTAAATTTATCTGTTTTATCATTGTCGAGTGAAAGCGTGGCTTCTACGCTGAAGTCTTTGGAAATAATGACATAACTAAGGGTTTAAGTCCGGACGGGATACCCCCTTTCTTTCTGAAATATACCGCCGATTCGTTGAGTGCTCCATTATCAAATTTATTTAACCATAGCCTCATGGAAAGTATCATGCCTCGTGTATAGAAGACTGCAAATATCACGCCAGCATTTAAAACTGGCATCAAAAATGAAGTTAATAATTATAGGCCAATATCTTTTCTGTCAGCTTTGTCTAAGGTCTTAGAGAGATCGATTTACAATGCAATTTATCCTACATTGCACAATATTCTGATTCTTGAGCAACATGGCTTTGTTCGCTCGCTCTTGCATCGCTCAAATCGCTCCACATTAAGTAATCTAGGCTTGTACTCCAATTTTTGTTTAAATTTTTGAATAACCAACTACTATGTTCTATTTAAAAAATCTAGTATAACGGCATCCATGGTAATCAACTTCATTGGTTTGCGTCATATGGTTACATTCAGAACTCAAAAGATAGTCGTTCAGGGATACTCTTCTGAGGTAATCACCGTCACACCTCAAGGCTCTATTTCGAGGCCTCTGCTCTTTGTTCTATTCATTAACGATGTTAACAAATTTTTCCCAAAAAATAATTTTCTCTTATATACACACTCAAAACTACACTTTGATGCTCACGTAGCTCATATCACTGCCAAGACATTTAACTTCTCGGGTTTTATTAGACATACCTGTACTTTGTACGTACCTGTACTTTGTTCAAGAAACCCGCAACTTTATTACTTTTGCCGCATGTATTTGGAATATTATAATATGACTAGCTTTTGCCCGCGACTTCGTCCGCGTGGAACAGTTACTTTGGGATATCGCTAAAATTTACCCGCGACTTCATTTACGTAGAAGGAGAAGCGCTTCCACCTCACGACTGCCCGCCCGCGTTGCGCGCCGTACATTATAATTACGCGTTTGATTATTTTATTACTGCGATATCTTCTAAAATACTCATTGAAATCAAATGATGTAAATGGCAAATTTCTTCTAGATCAAATGCTTGTAATGAATAACGTATTTACTTGGATAAGGATTAATATATCATCTTTATGAAAACACCTTCACAAATAATGATTACTTTTAGAACAGTTTTGGTTACCATAAAAAGGTTATAGTGAGCCAACCTTGAAAGATAGACATATACTGTCGCGGACTTTTTTGTAGAACTTTTAAAGAGGAACAATTCTGTCATACATCATTTTAGCGAAACTTTAACTGTTTCCGCAGCGTACGCAGCGAAAGCCCTCAAAAGGAAAAAAAAACCCCCGATTTTGTAACATTCTTGATTGGTGCTCCGCTCGTATTGAACTTATCATGATGTTATATAGCCTAAAGCCTTCCTCGATAAGTGGACTATCCAACACAAAAATATTTTTTCAATTCGTACCAGTAGTTCCTGAGATTAGCGCGTTCAAACAAACAAACAAACTCTTCAGCTTTATAATATTAGTATAGATATGGAACCCGTAGGTAGTTAGGTATCCAAAAAAATTCCGCGATAAAAAGCGAGTCCTATGTGTTTATCCAAGGGCTAAACTACTACGGTAACAAATTTTATAAAAATCCGTTTCGTAGTTTCTGAGATTAGCGCGCACAAACGTACAGATCAAAAATGTTTTAAGAAAATCTTAAAAGTCATTGTTTTGGGTTAAAAACTAAAAACCTATGTACTTATTAAACACTCATAAATCAAGCATTACATATAACAACAAAAGAGAAAGAAATTATGTAGGTATAATTAAATTTCTTTCTCTTTTAATATTATATTATATATCTATGTACCTACACACAAAATATTCTACTGAGTATGTAATATAATAAGTTTTATGAATATATTTTAATGCAGCAATCGCAAATATTTAGGTGCCTAGTTTTTCAAAAACATTTTCATCAAATTTAACTTTCGCATTCTTGTCAGATTTATTTTTCAACATGATGACAATATATTGCGTCAAAATAAAAATAAAGCTCCCCACTCACGGGCTATCGATTGCTTCGATCAAATTGGAAATTAATTCGTATTTGAAAGTAAATTGCTAACGACAAACTATTACATAAAATGATTAGTGTAAGACCTACCAGCTAGTTTTTGCGGTAGGGGTCAAAAGTTGGAACAACGCGTATATATACGAATTTCATATAAAAAGTATAGTAAGGTGGTCCTAGGATCTCAGACTATATTTAATTTTTATCTAAACCGATTTACTTGCAACTACGAATCTAGTAAATGTTTAAATTGAAAAGACTAAATCGATCGATCGCTTGTGAGTGGGAGCTTTAAATCAAAAGCACTAAGGAGTATTTATATCAACTTTAAAGCAAATCGCTCCCAAACAACTTTCTTTCCCTTTTTATTCCCGTTAGGGGACGAATTTCAATAAACTATGATACACGAATTCCATCAATTCTGTTATATAATGTTTGTGCAAAATATGAAGTTGATTGGACCAAGGAATCACGTTGCCCCATACAAACTGTTTTCCCCCTTTTCACCCCCTTAGGAGTCGAATTTCGAAAAATCCCTTCTTATCGGATCCCTACGCATTACAAAGAGCAAGCCCTACAAGTTTCAGGTCTCTACGATCAGCGGTTTAGGCTGTGCGTTGATCCGTCAGTCATTCAGGACAAAGGATTTTATATGTATAGATAAATACAAAGACCAAATTGAATCAATACAACATAAATACCTCCATTACTTAAATTTAAAGTAGAACGAAAATGCGTACCTTATGAAATACTTCTCAATAAAATTTTCCTTTGTAATTCTTAATCAAAGAAGAATTTACCTATACTCATAGAATAATAATAATTAGTCTCGCTGGGGTCGAGCGCCCAGCGAGTTCAATGATTTATCTATGTCTAGACCAAATGTTAAAATCAATTGGACTGTAATAAGTTGATAAACCAAATATACCTTAGCATACCTATTACCTAGTCGCTCCCAACGTATCCATGACACGGGACACCTATGCTCGTAAACTATTTGCTCCTATACCGTGCAGGACAAACGCTGGTGACTTTAACGAATAATGAAAAGTTAAAATTATAATTTCACTGATATCGACATTTTTGTATTATCTGTGTTCCAGTTCAAAAAAAGAGTTGCTAAAGAAACTTAATTACATTTAATATAAAAATATTGTTAACTTATACTACCTAAGTTATGTGTATAATACTTAACTACGATGTACGTTGTACGTTAACCAGATTGACTTAATTGTAACTCTGAAAATATAAATAATTATTTAATAGTGCCACTGTTTTTGAGGTTTTGAAGCGTACACAAACCAACATAACATTTTTATATGTATAGAAGATTATAAAATAAATATGTTATGTTGTGGATAACGGTGCCGGTTGCGTTATTACTTTTAAGCTTTTATTTAAGTAGTAGAATTATTAAGCATATTACGTAGGTAATTGTTTGTTATCCTAAAGAAAAAAAATCAGATTTAAATGAATGAGTGGTCAATAGATTTGTAATATGCCCGGGTAACATAGTCTTATTTACGTAGTCCTTCTATAGTTTTTGAGCTAACTATATAATCTAACTGATAAAGTCTTCAGCTGTTATCTGTATGCAAGTTGTACTGCTCGTTAGGGGCGTCGCAGGGCGCGATCACGTCTCAATTAAGACTAACTTCATTGTTCATATACTGTAACGAGGTTTTAACTTGATGGGAGCAGTTGTAAGAAATTATTTACACAATACATTATTCGAGTTACAGCTCGACTAGGTTACAGATATTAAATAAAAATTCACATATTTCGTGCCTCACACGACTATCGAGCACATTGAAAATGAATATTACTAATATAAATTTAAACTCACTACCACTTTCCCCATGAACGCGTAAAGGTATTAAATTGAAATTCATACCAAATACTCAGGTATATTATAATACCTTTAAGCTGTAACAAAATCACTACAGGATTGTACGGAACCCTCAGTGCGCGATTCCGACTCGCACTTGACCGGTTTTTTCAAGCAGAAGCTCGCTTTATATGACACCACATAGCATGACTTTACCTGATCCGCTCGTGTGCCCCTATGACGGGTATCAAAATAAAGAGCTTGAAGTAATATACAACAAATAATAAAGTAAAATAGTCAAGCACGGGGCAGACTCTGCCAAAAAATACATAGGTACATACTTCACCTCTTTAGGGGTTGAATATCGAAAAGTCGTGAAATACATGTTTACTTATTTTCTTTTAGGACTACAATATTTACTACTAAGTTCCCAGCCGATATGCTCATTTAATATTTATTCCCCATACGAAGTATATTACCCCTGTTTACTAATAATTAAGAGATCGAGTTTTAGAAAATATTAAATTAGAGTTTTAGTAGATTATGTCAAAGAGTAATGTCACGAAAAGAGATGTTCTAGAAATGTATGAGGCCCGGGCCAGCACTATATGTAAATATAGCTACGTAATACTGTTTCCTGTTCCATATTTTATTTCGTTCGTTTCATTCGTTCTTGTACTATGTACATTGAAACTTCGTTTCAATGAAGGTACATTTAAAATAACTTCATCAAGGAAAGCAACACAACGTAAAGTAAAACATGGCGAATCAGATGGCGGATTAAACAAAGAATGTCATTTTGACAATGACATGACATTCAAGAAGACGTCTCTTCCTAAAATTGTCAACTACGTCAAAAGTCAAGTCAAAACAAATGTTATGGCTGCCCTAAAAATAGGGTTCTCGCAATACAAAACTCTTCAAATAATAATTTTTGTACGCATGTACCCTTCTTCAAAGTAATTTTTTCGTATTTTTATGATATTCCCATATTTTTTCATATTTATCTATGTAGTGTACATAGAACTGGCCCAAAATCAAACATCTCTTTTATCATAAATATAATATAAAATTATAATGTCAATTATGTCAAAGCGCGATATGATCAACGGCTAGTCCCGAAAATCCAGTCTGGAAAAAACTCACGTCCCGCTCGGGTCGCGCACCTCCGGCATACATCTAGTCACGTACACATAGCTGCGAGCTGTCAATCGTGTACGTCGAATGACGGTTCTTTACAGTAGTAATATAATATTGAATATATTTATTGAAGCGGTTAAAATTTTAGCCGCTGAATTGACTAAAAAGTCAATAGTAGGTACTATATAATATAGAAGTATAATTGGCGGGAACACTAGCAGCATGTTAGTTGCTCAGTTAATGATAACGTAATAATCGTCCCCCGTACATATTCCATTTAATTAGAGATATGCCGTCAAATTAATACGTATCAAAGACCTTGTCGGCGGATTTCACCCAAACACGTAAATTAATATAACATCCCCCGGATTAAATCGACTAGAACAATAACGTTGTTAACTATCATTGCGAAATGTAGTTAGATAAATTAAATTGATTGAATTTCGCAAAATCAATCTAACACTTCTAGCATACGTAGTAGTTGAAGGTACTGGCAGAATCTTTTCATTGTTTAAGCAATAGATACTACTTAGGCCTTTTTATCCGTTAATGGATGATTTATACAGTATTCTCCGAGCGAAGTAACCACTCTTGAATTTCTGTAGTGCCTGGGACAGTTGGTTTTTAAATGTCGTATGATTGCCCAAGCACATAGTCAGTCTAGTCCAGAGGAATGACTGGTCAATACGTCTGAGGACAACCATGTGCGGGTTTCCTCACGATGTTTTACTTCGCCGTTAGAGCGTCCGTATAATGTACTTGAGATCTGAAAAGTCTCATTGGTACACGCCACAACCTGGCATTCGAGCCTGCACTCTCTCCAGTGCGAACTAAACGGTCTACCCACAAGGCCACGGAGCTCATTGTTTAAGTTTAATCAATATATAACTATAATTCTTATAAAAAAACTATTTAAACCCGACTACGTAAATTAGATAGCCTATATTACCCGGGCTATTACGAGTATTACGAATCTATTGACACTTCATTTATTTAAATCGTACCTGGGGCCTAGCAGGAACATTTCACAGCGGCGTAAACGTAACTGATCGACTGAAACTTGTATGGACACTGTCATAATTTTGACAGATTTTCATACAATTTTTTAATTATTTATTATATTATTTTACTAGGGTATTTTCTTACATGAAAATTTTTCGTTTTTTATTAAGTAAAAAATAATTACGTAGGTTTGATTAGAGTAAAAATAATTAGGATTTGATGTGTAGTTTTGTAATTATATACATTTCGAAGTCACAAAAAGTTGAAATATTTATATTATATTTGAGCTACGATGCCGCGATGGAACCAACATTCATAGATACATACATAGACTGTCAAAATCATTAGCCTTTTGGCTTCGGCGTAGTTTATTTTTATCATTCTGTAGTAACTACATAAGAATCCTTATAGTTTTGCTCCTTTGTCTCTCCGTCCATCCATTCGTCTGTCCTCCCTAGATAACTTCGGTAATTATTATGGATATGAAATAAATAACATTTTTGTGTGTTTGTATTTATGATTGAAAAACACCAAATACGTGTGATAAAGTACGATGATTAAGTTTTATTAGTACTTTAGTTATAAATATATTTTCTAGTAAAACATACTAGTTAGCAATAAAGTGTATATCTATATATTATCAAATTTATTTCTAAATTTTTTTATTATGAAATAAAAGTGGATCTAATCTTGCTTTTTTATTTGAGTCAATTTGTAGCGCCACAGTGGAGAGGATAGGGAAGGATAATCGGTCATTAAGGATAACGTCTGTTAGCGCAAGCTTTCAAGACGATCGATACCCAGAATTATTTAAAGCCGGATACACACTTGTGGCGTTCGACAAACGCTGTACTAAATTCACCAGGATTTAAGACTTGGTTCGACGAAATAATTATGTGTTAAGGTAGTGAGTGTTTAACTCAAATGTGAAAACTAATGTCTATGTCGCTTGATATAAAGTAGGTAGCGATAAAACTTTCGAATAGGGTATATAATTTGACCCATAAAATAGAATATTAGTTGGTCCAACAGACGTTGTTCTGTCTAAACATCCACCTGCTAACCTATTAGAACCTTTATAGATTATTGGAAGATCAAAATTAGCCAAATCGGTCCAGCCGTTCTCTAGTTTTAGCGAGACTAACGAACAGCAATTCATTTTTATATATAAGATAAATAGAAGATGTTGCGCGTTGCTTGAAAATATAAAATAGTTAAATAGTACCTAATTAAATAGATGGTAAATAGTAGAGTAGACAGCCTCCGTGGTCTAGTGGTTAGAGCATTGGTTCGATTGCCGCATTGGAACAACAAAAAAATTTGTTTCTAAGTTTGGTTAGGGCAATGCAGGCTGATCGCCTGATTGTCTGACAAGAAAGATGATCCAGCGTCGGATGGGCATGTAAAAAGTCGGACCTGCACCTGATCTCTCTTCAGTCGTGTCGGTTATCAGTCCCACTGGATTACGAAGTAAAGGAAGAGAGAGTTCTCTAGTGTGCTGCGCACACACTTGGGCACTATAAAATTACTCCTGCATAACTGGCCTGGTTTTAATGAAACCGGCCACCGTCATCGATATCGGTGTGGGCAGTTATTATTTAGTTATTAAATAGTAGAGCAATGCAATCTCAAATCTTGAATTGGTCCTTTTCTCTAATTAAGCTAATTGCTAAATAATGAGCTCATTCTTTTCCTTCAAATGTGTATCCGGCCTGAACATAGGTACTGTACTCCTGTCAAATTACAATTTGTACACTGAAATATCGGCGTCCATAAATTAGAACTAAAAGCATTGAAATCGGAAAACGGTTTTGTTTGAACATACTCGTAACTCACATTTTATTTTAGAAAGCGTCAACATTTTTGGAGAAAAATAATAATATATTGTTTTATGTGGCATTAAAAACTGTCACCTTCTGTGTAGGATAGCGCTCAACAAGCATATGATCATTTCCTCATAAATATTTCTGCGAATCATAAAAATTACTTATGAAAATATTCCTTAATTAACTAATATTCGTTTGAGTTTATCCGAACAATTGCAGCCCGTAAGTAAATGTGAGTACATGAGTGGAGCTGAAGTTTGTGCTGGAGTCGCTTCCGTAATTAAATGAGTTTTACTATGATTTCTCGAAACCGTAGAAACACAAATAAAACTATTATCACTATAGTGTAATGTAACTAAAATAGCAGGATTTTTCTGGTCATCCGTAATTGCAGCATCTGTGGTAGGACTATATCATACCTTTGGGTACTACGTTATCTATCTATTTTTATCTGTACCTACTAACATAATAAAGAGAAAAAGTTTGTTTGTTTGCATTGAACAGGCTTCGAAACTACTGGACCGATTTTGATGATGTACAGATGTAGTAGTGGCTCAGATGTAGAGTAGACCACGAGAAAGGACATAGGCTATTCTTATCGCGGAAAAATGTAAAGTTTCTGCGAAATAAACTTTTGCGTGCACGAAGTCGCGGGCAACTTCTTGTCTAAATATATAAAAGGCAAACCTGACTGACTCATCTATCAATGCACACCCGAAACTACTAAATGGGTTTTGCTGAAATCTGACATACATATAGTTGTAATAACATAGGCATCCGCTTAGAAAGGATTTTTGATTCCGAAATCAACGCGGACGAAGTCGCGGGTAAAAGCTAGTATAAACAACGGCAACCCCAAGGGGGTAAAAGAGGGGATGAAAGTTTAAAACCAAGTTTCACGTGGGCGAAGCCGCAGTCAATTAATGGTAGTTATTTTATTAATAAAAGTTAAAATAATAATAATAGTGCATATAATTGTGCACGTATTTCATTATACCATCTTGTTAAAGAACAACAAAAAATAAATTTTCCTGATCTCTATACACCGGAACCAACAATAGAGCTAATAACGTAATATTTTTTTTTGTTCTTTGCACTTAATAAAAGTATCTCGTTAAGGTCATACATTTAACATTACATCATTAAAAGTATCAATTAAACATACTTTTAGAAGTAAGAAGCATTTTAAAACTGTTTACAAACCACGATACGAGTGTATTTTGAATATCAACTGAGAAAGAATATTGTAACATAAATTGGAGACATCTTTTCAGTTAAATAATGATGGCATTCTAAAGAAGAATGCTAACAAAATATAAATGAAGACACGTTTAAAATTTTTAGTTTCAAATGCACTACGCGAGTATATTATAACGGTGTATTATAATCTGTTTTATAACAGTCGAAATTTACTTTGCCGTATTTTTAGATAGTTATATTGATTTTCTTAGACTGCATTTGATAGGGATTTTTATATTCCAGTGACTTTGTTGCTCGTAGTAAGTTCCTTTGTGAAACTGAAGGTAAAGCAAAGACCATAATAAACGCGTCAAAATGAAAATTGGTCCAATGTTTAGGAGCTATGGAGCTACGACTACAGACGACCCAGAGACACGCGTCTGTGGGTCGTTTAAGATAAAATAAAAAACCAAAAATTTGGTTATTTAAATTTTTCATATAAATTTTGAGGCTATGTGAAAAAAGTGTAAATATACAACCGTTTTCTACCCTTAAAAACTCACCCCCTTCACTTCCCGACCTCAAGTCGCTCGTAAATTAATTTTCCTTTTATTTTTCTCATATCCTCTTCCTTTTTCAATGGGTTAATTTTATTTTGTTTCAAAAAATATCGGCACTGGTGTACTTTGCGCAAGATTTTTGACTATCACGATTTTTAAAATACAGTTTTATTAGCAGAGTTTGTATTCTGTAGGTATTGTTTTCGCTTATTTTATTATTAAGAACTATATTTGTGATTCAATTTAATTATAACTTTGGGTGCTAAAATGTTAACATTTTACACTACATACTTTTAATAAAAATACTTTATTCATCGTATAAAATGGACACAGGTAAGACACCGTTAACAAACCGGATTAAGTATGTGAAAAGTTTGTGTCGTTAATGTTTAAACCGAGCAAACGAACGGGGTGTTCGATTCAGCGAAACTAAAAACGTGAATACGGCATTTGTCCTAATTGGGAACCGCCGCGTCATTAGATAATTGCAGCTGGGGCCGATTCGTGGCACAAGACCTAGAGAGTAACCGAACTAAATACCACACGTACATTTTGTGAGATCTGGGGTCGAATATAGTAATAATTTCTGTTAAATTTGCAGAATGGCTCCACTCGCAACGCGCTAGCGCTTCCCCAGAAACAAAAACGTTAGATAACGCTTATAATTATTATGTTAAAAAATAACAAAAACAAAAATAATTTCAATTTGCTAAGAATCAAAGTTGTTATTGTTGTGGTCATTTAAATACGCCCTTAGTTTTAGCACGTTTAGTGCCTATATTAGGGGAGATCCAGGGCAAGACGAAGCTTGACAATTTGCGCGATATTCAACACGTGAGACGTTACTGGAGATCGAGCGGTGTGTACATGGAGAAAATATAGAGCTTCATAGGGAAGCCGGAGCCTGTATAATAGGTAGGGATTTCTATGAAGGTTTGCAAAAGGTAAGTGACAAGGGAAGCCGATAGGAATGGAGTTATAGGAACCCTTCGCCACTGTAAAACAGATATAATATAATATCTGCTTCATGCGTAGCCGTCGGTCGTTCACTAATAGACATCTGCCATAATCGTCTCGCCAGATTTAAGTACGCTGTAGTAAACGACACCGGCACTAGTCCACCAAAGTAACTTTTTTGAGTCAATTTTCGCTTGGGGCAGGCTTTGCGATGAGCGTTTCTGATTATCGTACAGGATCCACTTTTCATCACAAGTAAATGATTCGATTTAAAACCCCTTCATTATTGTGCCGGTTGAGTAATGTAACGCAGCAGTCGACGCTCGTTTGTCGGTTTGCTGCACTCAATTCATGAGGTACCCACCTTTCAAACCTTTTTACCTTCCCATTTTGCTTCAAATGGATTAAGACAGTTTTATCACTAACACCGCAGCCTGCAACTGACTCGGACGTGGTTTGCGATGGATCCGCTTCCACAATAGCCTTCAATTCTTCATTATCAACTTTGGTCTCCGGCCGTCCACGGAGCTTGTTCTACAGGTCGAAATTTCCAGAACGAAAACTTTGGAACCAAAAACGCACTGTATTTTCTTTAGCGACACCGCCGCCATATACATCATTAATCCTTCGAGCCGTTTCTACAGCACTAGTGCCATGGTGAAACTCGTACTCGAAAATAATATTACGAAATTTCGAGTTTTCCATTTTGTAATTACAGAAAAAACAAATGAACTACGGTTTTTGAAACACTACATATTATATGCATGAGTAAATAGCGGTATGAATCTGAAATCGGAATTCCTAACCAAAGAATTTTGAGTGATTTTGAGATCAAAGTGGCCAGTACGACAAAACGCCAATTTAGAGATATATTTACAGTGAATACATACATTTTGCAATAATTTTCAAGCAAAATTATTTACGTTTGTTAATTTATCATGTGGTATCTTAAATGATTTAGATTCAGTGTAGAAAGATAAATGCTACAATTACTTTATATATAACTACATGACTTATAGGAATTAATGGAGTGTTTTCGTTTAGATTTCATCATTCTCTTCTTATCTAGTTTAGACTAACATTGAGTAAACATATTAAAAAAAACAATAAAAATACCTATTAAGATCATAAAGTTTAAACTATCCGTTTTAATCGATTATTTTTAATACTAGAATCAGTTTTGCCCACGGCCCTAATCCAATTTTATCTACCTACGTATTGATAACAACGTATTATTATCGTTGGCGCAAGGCGCTGTTATGATTCTCATACAATTTTAATTCTATAACGATACGTATATTTTTCACAAATTGTTCGTGCTTGTGCTATAAACCTATTAGGGTTCCGTAGTACACGTTTTAAAACAATAAAATGGTTTCGTTATGTCCGTCACGGACGGATGTCCGTCCGTCCATCGGTTTACCGTCCAAACGGTTAGTGCAACAGTTAGACAGATGAAACTTTGCATGGATATGTAAATACCATGTCGACGAAGTCCTAAAATAATATCACGATTTTTTTTGTTTGGTGTAGGTACCTTCACTACACGTAAAGTGGGGATGATTTTTTCGCGTCTACCCTATAGTGTGGGTTCATTAGATAGGCCTTTTAAAAATATAGAACGATTTTTAATTTAGGTATCCATTAGCGAGGTATTCAATTTTAAAACGCATTTTAACCGACTTCAAAAAAAGGAGGCGGTTATACGTTCGGCTGTATATTTTTTTTGTATGTTTTATATGCATATGCTTGGATTTTCGAGGAGTTCTCTCGTTTCCTCATGGATCCCATCATCAGGTCACCAATTTTCTGAAAACGGGACCAACTTAGGATTATACCTTTTACAAAAAAAAATAATTTTGAAAATCGGTCAACAGACAGCGCGCCGTCTGAAAACTCCTCGAAATTTATATGGACACATATGATTTCGACTTTTTCTAAAGTAGTCCAAGCATATGCTACCAAAAAACAAGATGTTGTACCAAGGTATACCCTGGATCCAAAAGCACTGAACAGAACTCTTCAGTCTTTAAAGATATGCGTTAGGAAATTTCGGAATTGTTAAAACAACTGCAAACATATGCCACTTTGTAACTTACAGTAATCATCATCATCTTAATACAATATCTAATGGATGCTTGGCGCGTATTAAATTATACATCCGATCGTTTATTTTAGACGTGTTTAAGACGTATTAATAATATCTTAACAAAATATATCACTAAAAAGAGTGAAATTATTATTTTTAGACAAAAATTAAAATACACATAAAAGTATGAAATAAAACTTATTTTCTAAATAATTCCCCTGTTTAATTTGGCTATTTCTCTACTTAATCTTCTTAATTTTGAAGTCGTTACCAGCATGGTAGTCCTTAACTCTGAAGGAAAACTATAACGGCTTAGTGATATAACTTTGTTAGTTCAGGAGTTATAGATACTGAACTTGTACAATACATACATAAATAACCAAATTTTGTGTAAACATGTACCCCCTTACTAATAAACGCTGTATAAGCTTTGAATAGTTACACAGTGTTTTGTCTCCTTTTATCGAATTAAATATGTCACTTGTGTGATATGAACAAAACACTGTATAACTATTCAAAGCTTATACAGCGTTTATTAGTAAGGGGGTATATGTATTGGTATAATGATACGGAACCCTACGTGCGGGAGTCCAACTCGCACTTGGCCGGGTTTTTTTCATTGCAATTGAAATCTGATTTATTAAAAAAAATTATAAACACACAAATGCTCAACGATTTTCTCACATTGAGCAAATCGTTGGGCGTTGTTGCTCACATCGAACACAATGGTATTTCACTGAATAAAATGTTTCCATATGCGATTGGAATTTAAAAGTATTATTCATTGACAACTAGAGATGGCCGTTATAACGTAAAGCGTTTAAAATAGCGTGCTTTTATAAATAAGTTGTAAAGTCGTTTAAAAATTTAAGCGTTTATCACTTATAATTATCGTTCATATCGTTTATAGTCATAAAGCCATAAGTGTGGTATGAGCAAAGAAAAATAGTTCTTATGGCAGCGCAATAAGAGTGAAAATTCTTTAATGTAGCTCATCACTTATTTAAACGGGTTATTTTTTGTTCTTATAACTATTAAGCTTTTTCGTGTTTATTCACTTTTTGTTAGTTGCGCTTTGCGGGTTGACGAAAACACGTTATATTACGTTACGCAATAATTCGTATTTTAATCGTAATAGTGGTGCTTTGGTGGCTTACCGTGAAGTTTTAATGTAAATAATAAATATAATAATGGTCCATATGGACGTAATATAAACTTTTCGTGTAGTGTTTTAGTATTAAGTTTATTAAGTTTTTGTCGTAAGATGACGAATAAACGACGTGAATTGGAACAGTAATTTATGGAACTACTTTGAAAGAAATGAGGTGGAAAAAGTGGCGATGTTTGTTATCCTATAAATCAACTATTACTAATGATAAGCAACATTTAAGATTAATGCATATTATCAACATGTAAAAACATTTTTATGAGTTCATATTATTATATTAATAATTATTCAGATTTCAGACAGTCCTAAGCCTGCAAAGTACGAAGGAAAGTTAATTTAAATCAGTTTAAGCGATCGAAAAACGTAACATAAGCGCAAAAAATATTATAACTTATAAGTGGCAACAAGTAGATAATCAAATAAGCAACTAAGCAACTAAGCAGTTAAAAAAAGCTGCTATTGAATATTTAATAACGGATAAGTTAACTTTTAATTTTAAGCCGTTTATCACATCTCTATTGACAACTATATAGCGATTTTAAGCTTTAGTTGTCATTTTCTATGCTAAGCCCACTGTTTCTTTGTTATACGAACGTAGGAAGACACCATTAGATTAGAGGGCCGTGAGCAAAAGCTAGATTCTATTATAAAATAATATTTTTTTAATAAAAATTGAACCACCGACAAAACAAAAGTATTCTTAAAAATGCACTAAAAAGTAAAAATATCTTCTTACATCAATAAAAAGATTTACTTTTTTATCAAGTTCTCTGACCGGTTGTTAATGTTGGCTTACCTTTGTCCATTTTATACGATGAATATAGTTTTTAATTTTTATATAAGCAGTGTAGAATGTCTATCAATTTTGCATACACAGTAAAATAGGGGTGTTATAAGTTTGTCGTGTGTCTGTGTGTACTGGGTAGTCTGAGGCGTCGTAGCCCCTTAACAATTAACCAATTTTTAATTTTTTACGAATTTGTTGTTTCTATTTAGGTATATCTCATATGATTAATATGGTTCTTTGCTATATTTTCAGTTTTACACAAGGAATTTACTTCGTAATATTGATCAATTATTTGATATCTTCCCCGTTGTCTATTAGAACAGACAACGGGGTAGATATCAAATATATTATATCTGTGCCAAATTTCATCAAAATCGGTCCGGTAGTTTCGAAGTTTATTCATTGCACACAAACAAATCTTTCACTCTTTATACTGTTACTGTAGATTTAAAGCACATGTACAGTATGTACTCGTAGTACTAGAATAAGTCCATTTATCCACGAGCCCACAAGTCCATTACAGAATGACCGCTCAGGCTGTAGTAATTTGCACTTAGCCTTTAAATTGATCAATAATCTGATTTTGCATGAGTATCGACTATCGTGATGCTACATATTAATATCGGAATCCTAAGTAACTTCATTTTAAAATGATATAAAAAATGTAAGTATTTTTCTTTAATAACTTTCTTTGCTATAAAATTCAAAATACGGTTCTAATAAACAATTAAACACACAACTAAAATCACGCTGTAAAATTAGCAGGAACAATTGACAACAAAGTACTCGTAAAGTTATCGAATGAAAATTGTATGAAAATCATGACAACGCCTGTACAATTTTGATTTCACAAAGTTACGAATTCTTTGTTGCCAATTGTGCAGTATACTTGGGCTACTGAAGTTTGAATATATGTTTTGGCTACTTATATTTTGATGTGAAACATCTATAGGCGAGGGTCAACCTGATTTTTGACGTGACGAGAATTGCCGTGGCGACGCTTCGCCACACTTCAGATTTTTGGGGCCATTTTGAAATTTGACGTATGGTGAAAATACTATGGAGAAAAAAAGAGTATCCAGTTAAATGGCCTTACGTTTGATATTTTTGGGGCCATTTTGAAATTTGACGTATGGTGAAAACACTATGGAGAAAAAAGTGTCTCTAGTTAAACGGCCCCACTTTTAAGATATATGGGACCATTTTAAAATTTGACATACGGTGAACACACTATGGAGAAAAAAAGAGTATCCAGTTAAATGGCCCCACTTTTGAGATTTTTGGGGACATTTTGAAATTTGACGTATGGTGAAAACACTAAGACGAAAAAAAAGTGTCTCCAGTTAAATGGCCTCACGTTTGAGATTTTTGGGGCCATTTTGAAATTTGACGTATGGTGAAAACACTATGGAGAAAAAAGTGTCTCCAGTTAAACGGAGTGGGGCCATTTTGAAATTTGACGTATGATGAAAACACTATGGAGAAAAAAGTGTTTCTAGTTAAATGGCCCCACTTTTGAGATGTTTCACTTCTACTGGCAGTCCTGGAGTGCAACCCGTTGTTTTTTTACTTACAAGTCTATTTTATGGCTTTCATTGCCACTAGCAACACAAGAAGCCGAGAGCTTATTAAATCGTAGCCGCTGTGCCGTAGACTCATACATTTTCAGCTCAAATTAGTTAAGCGTCGGCTTCACAAACAAAGCGAGAGAGATGTTAATTTAATGTTCGCCGGTGTCACTCGACGCGGTCCTCTATTCAAAGGACCAGGCAGCCACAGATTCTCTATTATGTAAATTTTCGCGTAATTTTCTCGAGCGCTGGACAGTCTTTGTAACCTGAAACCGAGCACAGAGTACCCGTCTTGTTCGCAAGCTTAGTAATTCTTATAATTTAACCACAAATTACCTTCCTGTATGTGGTATCTATTAATTTATTGTTTACTTAAAAACCAGGAACGTTGCGGGCCTTATGGGGGCCCGTATAAAAAAAAAAATTTTTCTGACTTACGTTCGGAGGCCTTTACTACAAAAGGAGAGCCCCATATAATTGATACGGCTTATTCGGTAGCTACGCACCTGTAATAACCTATGTATTTTTATTTGATTCTCTAATCTTGTTAAATCTAATTTAGCACAGAAGGTAGAAAGTATTTGTGTCGTTCACATTATAAGAAGGTTGTTATGAAATCACAAAAATTAAAAATTCGTTTCAAAAAACTTTTACAAAAAATTACTACAAAATAGAATAAAAATTTTGTATCTCATTAAAATATGAAAAATAAATTTATTTTGCTTGATGTAAAAGGAAGATGATCTTTTTATTAGATATCGGTTGGTATTTGGTACAGAGGAATTCACTATAAATTTTTCATTACAAGTTAGATTTTGTAAAGAAAAAGCCAAGGCAATGCTAAGAATGCTAATGAGTACATTTGTAAGGAGAACCGAGGTCGACTTACGCCTAGTAACTTAATTTCCTTCATCGTATTTAATAAGCTAGCAAGCTTCCTCACAAGGAAACGTCGCGTCGGCAGTCGGCACTAAGTAGGTACAACGTAGGTACGTTGGTTAACTATCTTTTGTCGCCAATTTTAAAAAATAAAACTTCATCCTTTTAAGGGTTCCGTAGTTACTATAAGGAAACAATATAATTTCGCTCTGTCCGTTCTCCCTTGCTAACATAAATAGAAATTATTTGGTTTAGTTAAATATTGCATATAGATATTTTTTTTTTATCATCAAATAATTATAATTTTGTATCTTATGATATATATGGAGCACTCAAGGAATGGGGCTGCAGCTTAAGCATAAAGCAATGGGCTGCAATCCCGGGCCTTGTGCACTCCAAGGCGCTAATCCCGGCCTTTAACAGAAAGCATGCGGAACTAGCGCTGTCAATGAGTAGGAATCAACTAAGAATCCTTACCAGAACCCTAACTGGGCACTGCAAGCTCCACAAACACCTCAAAAAAATAGGAGTTGGTGACACAACGACTTGCAGATTCTGCAAGGAGAAGGATGAAACTCCCATTCACCTTCTCCTTGACTGTCCGGCACTCCACCAGAACAGAAACAGGTACCTTGGGCAGCACGAATACTCCACCACAGACGAAATTAGTGGCACCAACCCCAACCACATCGTTCAGTTTATGAGCAGCATAGGCCTGGGGCAAGTACTATAACGCGAAGGAGTCACAATAGATCCACTTGGGTCGCAGTGACGTCAGGCTCGATCTTGACCTGCCTTCGGGGAAAAAAAAAAAAAAAAAATCTTATGATATCATACTTTTTATCAAAATGGTCAGATCTTTTGTCAAAGTGATCAGTAAAGATAGCTATTCAAAATTGAACTTTATTTAAAACACAAGAAGACAAGTTTCATTGTAAGAGTTCGAATGTCGTATATAACTGATGTTATATGAAACATGTATCTTTTTGTGTAGTGAATAAAGATCAATTTTGAATAGCTTTTCTTAAAATGTAGCGCCGTATAACGTCGCGTATAGCCGCGATGTGAAACGGCACACTACGTCAATCTGGTCCCGTGGTTAGTTATCGAAGGACTTGTGTTACAGGTTACGGCCTACGGGTATCAACTACCAGACAACGAAAATATATTTAATACTTTTATATTATACACATATTTAAGATTTTTATGATATTGTTGACATATTTAATTTAATAATACAATAATAATATATCTATGGACGCTTCACACCACGTCAATCTGATCCCGTGGTAAGTTCTCGAAGAACTTGTGTTACGGGTTCGGAAGTACCTATATTTAATACTTTTATACTATACACATAATATTTAAGATTTTATTATATTAAACACATATTTAATACACATCCATGACCCAGGAACACAGAAAAACGTGGTGTGAAGCGTCCATAGATATATTATTATTATATTATTAATATGATCATGTGTAAGTAGTTAATATGAAATGTGAAGCGACGACTGAATGGCGTATGGTCGTTATACCTGTATGAGTTTATATTAAGCTGAAAAATGTTATTGTTTTTTCCCCGACTACGGCGAAGCCAAAAGGAAGGATAATGATTTTGGCAGTCTATGTTTGTATATATGTTTGTTCCACCGTAGCCCGTAAAATACTGGGCCTCTAGTCAAGATGCATTCGATAATTTCGACGGCCGAATTCGAAAATAAAATGTACTATGTGATTTGACATAAGGCATCTCAAGCTACATATCACTTAGCGATGACTTATTTCAAATCCCATACATTTTTGTTTTCTAACTTCGCCGTCGAAATTATCGAATGTATCTTGACTAGAGGCTCTGGTCCGATTTTAATAAGTGTCATTAGATTCATAATAATATAGAACTTATATAGTGGTGTTAGTTTTTTTTTTAATTGAAGTTATTATTGATAAATAAAATTATGATAAAAAATAGACACTTCAGCTTATCACAAGATAGAGGATAGTAAAGGATATAAGTAGTGTCAAATCCTTAGAAACGATTATGGTCTTAACCCTTTAAAACCATTGTGACACAAATTTTCAGTGGAATGTACAAGTAAAAAAGCATTATTTGAGTGAGTTCGGTAATCTCGACTGTCAAAATATTCTCTAGAAAGTTCATTTCGTAAAGTAGGGCACATAATACGGAAACCTAACGGGTACTAATCCTTGGATGAGCCGTACTTTCATAGCAACATCTGTGGCTTGCACAACGGCAGCGAAACAAAAACGAAATGAGAAAGGTTTGGAAAGTCGTATTGTGGTAAGTTGAGATGAAGCAAGCGGGGTTTCGCTTCATTGTTTTCTCCCAAATATTTCGGCCGCCAGAACGCTGACTTCGGTTTTCAAATGAAAGCCTCTTTCGCTTCCATACGAAAATTCAGGTTAACTTTGTAATAACTAATATTGAGCACAAAAAGTATTACAGATTATACCGTAGAAGTTATGTTGAGTTAATTAATCGTGAAAAATTAAAAAACCTAACATAATATTATACAGATATATTGTGTGTATTAAATTCGTATAGCGTATGTTTTGTAATAATTGCCGAAACCAAGAGCTAAATGATAAGCGATTTGTAGCGCATTATAGCTGCTTGGATAAAAGATTATCCAAGCAGCTAAAATACGCTACAAAATAATTTTAACAAAAATGCTACGAACGTAGACCTCAGAAGACCTAACTTCAAATAAATAGTTTGTGATTAACGCGTAGCTAAAAAGCGTTTTATTTTTTTCTATGGATGTAGGAGTATCTAATCACAAGCTATATAGTGTAACCACCGAATCCTTCCTCGTCTATCTCTAGCTCAGAATATGTATCAATGTTGCCAACATATTATACTTACAAGCGTCTGGCTCACGTTGTTCTTAGAAGGCGTTGCATAATTTATAATCAATAAGGTTTACTTGTAGATAGAGTACTACTTAAAGCTGTATAAGTATATACTTGTACTTTGCATAAACTGTAAAACGGTTTACGAGGCTCGATATACGTGACTTGTTTTAAAATCATTCATTGGCTTTCAGGAATACAATTTTCACTTAATACAATCGCCATCGATTGATATTATTTTGTTCATTCGTTACTACGGTAATCTAGTATAAAAATAAACAGATTTATAAAATTATGTGTACTGTATACAGTCTAAATGACGTAATAGACTTATCTGTCAATAAAGATTTCGGCCTAGGTCTAGTCTAGACGACATGCGAGCAGGTGGCGGATTTCTGTTGCGTATTTTGGATACATGCAATACGCAAAATATAATCGAAGATATATATGTAGGCGCGTTTCTACAATTACAAGATGTTGTCTGTTTTACCATTATTACTGATGCTGTTTTATCGTACGGATAAGCGTTGCCATGACGACGCTGGTATAACGTCAATCATAATATCTAGCTTTGGTACGCTCAGTTTAAAATAACTAACGGCCGCCGGCAGATATTAAACGACGGAATACTTAATAAGTCGCGTACAAATTAAGGATTATCGGATTTATTGTGGAAAAGTTATATAGTGACGTGATCTATGATAATTCGTTGATAAATTTGATCAATTAGAAATAACCTACGGACTTAATCATAGCTATACGCCTAAATCAGAAGTGGGATTCGAACTTTACGACCCACGAAAAGCATAAAAATGATGCTATTGCTCGGTTTTTCAATTTTCGGAAATATATTGACATTTTAAGGACATTTTTATCAGACGTACTTGTGCTAAATATGGATGAAGGAATAAAATTTTTACATGAGCATGTCGAGACATGCTGTGGAAAGAGATGGTACTACTAAACATATGAGATAGAAAGAGATAGATATGGTTTTTGTGATAAGTTCTGTTTTCCATGAAACTACAACGTGAACAATGTGGGACCAGTGTAACACAGTGGGACAGTGTTTAAGAGCCAGGACTCCGCAGACTTGCGGTATAGCTGTAGCGGGCTCCATATTAGTGCTGGTCTACTATGTACGACCTAATGCAATAATCGTTCGTGCGCCGGGACGTGTCGGCGCCAGCAAGACGGCGGTAGCATGACGTCGACGTGACGACGGCAACATGACGGTGACGTAACGGCGGCCGCGGCAGTGGCACGCTGGAGTCATGAACGCGGTGGTACTATGTTGAGAGCGACGACTCAGTGGCGGCTGCACGTGACGTAAAAGGCTGTAACCCACTTTTTTATTTCTGATATAATTTTAGAGACAGCAATACATTGGTTGTTCCCCTGCTGTTTCGACTTTCGAGTGTCTGTGGGCGATAAATTGCTTTCCAATAGGCAATCCGTCTACTCATTTGTTAAATCAAGTTTAGTTTGGTCGCTTGTTCTCCTGTTGTGCTTTTCTATTCTCTGTGTGCAGATATTATAGTGGCTACATCATGAGCGGCGCGGGAGTCGCCTAGTGCCTACTGTGAACCGTCACACATGGTAGTGTAGAAGCACTTCGAAGTGAGTCTTGTGGAGGAGTTGTATGCGACTCCAGTCCTCTTTTATTACTAATAGAAGCTTTAGGGTGAGTCTAACTGTTCTTTTTACAACTCTGCTGCAAAGTACTCGAGGAGCAAAGTTTGATAAAGCTGTAAGTACCTACTCATAGAGTAAATGACCAGTATGGGCCATATATTTAGTACTGAGTACAGAGCAGTAAAGTTGTACGTTATTTTATTTTATATTGGTTTTAAAAAGTCTAAAACATTTCTTAGATACTGGTGTTTAAGAAAATTTTAGTGTTTAAGAAGAAATATTTGCCAGAGTACATTTTGAATCTGATTAAAGAAAATAATCTATTTGACCGACACTAGTTGGTGTTAATTACTTTGCGTGTTATTAATATCGAGTTGAGATATCATAGAGATCGATTACAATTTGCGGTGCATAAAACCTATTTTTACTGCTTATCCAAAAGTCAAAATTGATTTGAGGCCTTACTTTTGAAGCATTGAAAAATAATACGGCTACGTAGTAACCACTCTGTGCAACGTGCGCTCCGTGAGTATTATACTATACCTAGTTCTGTGGCTGCACCTCGCCCGCCTGGGCGCCTGGGTCGCGCTGGGCGCGAATCGCGTAAACTTTTACCAAGTCGACATCTGGCTTTAGTGTTCTTGTGTAAGGCCTACCGTACCGCCCGTACGGAGGCGATTTCACCCAGTGAACGCGTGACATTGAAGTGACGTCACATATCGGTAACACAGAGGTCCAACGTCCAAAGTCCAAATTTTACATAGGTATGACATGATTGTGACTATGTTTGATTTGATGTCATATGTATGACATGACCATGACATATTGGCTGTCGACTCGAGCGCTATGTACACGCGCGGTCGATTAGGTGAACTAAAACCTCCTACCTCGCCTAATAGATGGCACTGAGCGCGAAAAATGCAAACTAGCGTTGTTTTGTATTATAATAGATCACATACTATTTTATCAGCCAACACAGGTTTAGGCTAGGCTTAAACTAAATAGCCTAGCTTAGTAATAGGGGCGAAACTCTAGAAACATCACAGGTGGGTGTATATAGTGGTGTGAGATTTTGCCGCCCCTCTTATTGTGCCGCCCGGGTTTTCAGAAAATCGGATTTTGCATCCCCTAGATAGATTATGAGCAAAGTTAAATCACATTGAAGTAAATTTGAGAAAACACGATCAGAGGGTGTCACTTTTATAATTTCTTCCCTTCGGTTCGCGAACGATCTGGGCACTGGATAAAAATTAATCACTATTCACTGCGTCGCTCAGTCGTTCGTGGCAATTTTAAAACTAAACTTTATTGATTTGAATTAGTTTCGTTGCGGGTCCCAGGATGGCTTTGGCGTGTCCTCTGGGCGCTCCTAAGATCATGTTAAGGGGGTTTATGTGGTTGGTTGTCGCTGTCGATCCTGGCTGCACATGGGTTGCAGTGGTGGGGATTTGTGGTGGGCCATTTGCCCGTATATTTAGGTAGTAAAAAAAAAAGGAAAAAAAAATCTAAGAAATTCTCCGTATAAAAGCAATACATTGCAGTGATATAAAGTTAGTTGCGTGTGTGGAGCACACAGAATTCAAAACATGCAGAATGAGTGTTCGGTCGCATTTGTGTGCAGCGCACTGTGTCCGAAGCCATGGCGAGATACCGCCCCGCCCGCACTTTTTAATTTTTACTCTTTACACTTACAGAACGGATCGCGTTGTTGTATTGCGGCGGTTAGGTATTCAATCAAAATTGATTGAAGGAAGGTTGGGTAAAGTATTTCGTTGATCTGTGGCAACATATTATGTGTGAGTAGCCATTCCAATTTGGAGTGGTTGTGACGGCCTCGCTTTCGGGCGTGTTGACGGCTTCTGGATGATTTCTGTATTCTGTGGTGGAGCAATTAGAAATCTTTATGACTTGTTTTATTACTAAACACACATCCTCGTGATAATTTTTAGAAATGCATAGTAATCCAGATATCTACCGTAAGCAGATAGTAGCAATGACTAAAAAGTAAAAAGATTATAATTGAAGTAAATTGCTCTAATTCAGTTTCAGTAGTAGTAGAAGCTTCTCTACCCACAGGTTGAAAAACACTGCAGTACAATATAAAAAAAGAGAATTGTATTAAATTATGTTCCGTGGTATAGACTCTAATCACTAAACAGAGAGTGCGCGTAAGTAGGAATATAACGTGCAGTAGTTGTAGCTGGGTAAAAAGAAGTGTATTACACACATAATAAACGCGTTTTCATAAGATTGGTTAAGTATGCTACGTTGAAGAGGACTATTGTTAGGTACCGTCGCTGTGACTGACATAATGATGAATTGCGCTTACCTGTAATTTGACACCGATACACATTATAAGATGATATTCGAATTACGTTTAGTATGCCTAATGAAAAGCTAAATGCTTTCATACCTAGTTCAATAGTGATTTACGAAGCGGGGTTTAGTATGAATATTGCAGTCCACGGGGACTCCGGCGAGCAGCCTAGATGTACCTAACTCATATTATGTGCTATCCACAATCTACAAGGATGCTTCGGCTTCAGTTGGCGTAGTTACATTAGGTTGCAACTAATGAGGATAAGCCGTTACTATGAACACTGTGATGTGATGTGTTCTTGTTGCGCCAATAAATATAGCTCTATATCGTTGACGAAACACTATACGTACTGCTATAGACAAGACATAGACGAAACACTACTGCTATAGTCATAATAAAGTTTGGTGCTATTTAAGCAATCTAAGATCCGGATTCTGGTACCTACCGATTAAGCGGTGCAGGCTATCGGGCACAAAGATTTTGTTTCCATATAATTTAATGCTCTGTATTTTAAAGGTAGCACCCCACTTCCCGCATCAAGTTTTCTAATAGCCTACAGATAGCCCAAGCTACCTTCTGTAGCTACCAATTCTATTCTAGTTCGATTCTTTGAAGAGAAGTCCGAGCGCTTCTTTCGCTTCTTTCATTCCGCAAATCGTGTTACTTCGAACATGCATTTGGTTATCAACCGATATTAGTTTGCACGAAGTTCGGGAGAGATTAAAGAATATACTTACCTACATTGCGGGGATACCTGTCCCGGGAACGAGGCTCGGCGGGGGTGACCGCCTGGTAGTCGCTTTTGCGCTTATTTCGTGTCACAATGCATTGGTGTTAAATGTGGGCTGAGCTCAGCCGTTGGATATGGCTATAATATGGTAATTGAACGTCTGACCTGACAATCCTCGTCGTGTGTTTGGGTATTTGCGCGAAAATGACCATGTAGGCGATGATGGGCGATGTTATTGACATAGAGATGTTGACGTTAACTTATGAGGACGTAGAAGTTGACGCAGAAGTTGATGCTGAAACTGCGGTTGTGTTACATTTTGGTTATTGGTTTTGTGTGGGTGTTGTCTTCCGCTTTTGCGTTGCAATTGGAAGGGGAGCACACCCAATGTGTGAAGTGTGTGGGGTTTGTAGACTGCGGCGCCGCAGCGCAGGAGCGATACAAACCTAGAGGATTTTGTGTGTGGGTGTTGCAAAGGAGAGCAAACCCAACGTGTGAAGTGTTGTTGAGTGTTGTTGAGCTCAGGTAATTCAAGGGAGACGGGTGACCGTTGAGTCAGCGGGTTTAATCTTGTGAGATGGCAGAGTCTGTCATTGCGGAGCGATCTACAAATCGATGCAACGAATTTGAATCTGCCATCACAGCAAATTTGCCAATGCTGGTCGACACTTATCACCTGATCCATGCCTTTGAATCATTTGGCTCTTGTTAGCGAGTGGTGGAGTCTCGCCGGTGAGTTTGGTGGCATTTGATGACTTTTGTGATTTTTGATAACTTTTAATGACTTTAACTTTCCGTGACCTTTAACTTTCGTTGACCTCAAACTTATAATAACTTTTAGTTTTCTACTTTTGATGACTTTTGAACCATCGGACTTTTGAGAATTAAGAAGCTGCCGGAAACTACAAACGTTAATATTACTCGTCAGGGTGGACGAGCGTAATGATTTGATAAAATGCATTGAGAGGTTCCTTCGCGCAGGTACACCTACACTCTACAGCCTATTTATTCGCCCGAGGACGTGCGATTGTCAGTCCGGCCGTGTAGGCGCGTTTCTACAATTACAAGATGTTGTCTGTTTTACCATTATTACTGATGCTGTTTTATCGTACGGATAAGCGTTGCCATGACGACGCTGGTATAACGTCAATCATAATATCTAGCTTTGGTACGCTCAGTTTAAAATAACTAACGGCCGCCGGCAGATATTAAACGACGGAATACTTAATAAGTCGCGTACAAATTAAGGATTATCGGATTTATTGTGGAAAAGTTATATAGTGACGTGATCTATGATAATTCGTTGATAAATTTGATCAATTAGAAATAACCTACGGACTTAATCATAGCTATACGCCTAAATATATTTTAAATACTATATTTACGTATTTATTTACATTTAATATTACTTCGGCTCTTATTGTAGTATTTTTTCCAATGTATGGGGCATCCAAAGAAATTGCCACGGGCCTCGGATGGTATAGTGACGCCCAAAGGTTACGCCACTGGTTTAACCTGATGTTTTTTCCCATCCTTGTCGTATTTCCCGTACGTTGTGCAAGTTTGAGCAGGATAGATAAAGCTTAAACTTTAATTCATGACAATAAAGTACGGCGAGAAAAGTCGACCTTCTGAAGCCGTCCGACATATTAGTGTTTTTTGACATCGACCTGGATTGGATTGGATTGGATAAGTGGATAACTATGGGGATCGCTTAAGCTTATAAAGTGATTTTCCAACAAGAACTAATTAATTATTACGAATTACTTTTAGGTACGAGCGATCTTATTTCATACATAGTCTACGCTCTACGTAATGCCGAATGGAGTAGTCTTTTGTTGATTGCAACAAGAGACTTTACTGTACTTTACTCGCAGATAGCTGCGAACACCTGTTTTTCTCAGTAATCAGTCCCACGATGCGACGACGCTTTGTAAATAAAAATATTTGAACTTACATCATATTATATGTGACGATAATAATAATTATAAATAGGCTTAAAATATTATTTGTTCGATTTAAGAGTTAATATTTTGTGGGGTTACAAAATATTTTAATTTTACTTTTATTTTGCCCTTTATAAAGTAGGTATAACTCATGGCTACCTTACCATATACTTTCAATAATTGAAGTAGGTACCAAATTTCCAATCAATAGGACTTATTATGGAAGGTAGTCAGATCCTCTCATCAACTATTAAAGAATCGATCTTCTTCTTCATCAGTCTTTAAACGGCTGATCAGGTGGTTACCTTACCATGATCTTTAAATATCGTTAAAGTAACATGGTACCAAATTCCGAACGATCGGATATATTATGGAAGTTAGTCAAATATCAACTATAAAAGAGCTGATGATCTTCAAACGGCTGAACAGATTTTCATGAAACATGGCTAAAAACACATTTGGGACAAAATTATCTATGACACAAAAAAAAACGAAAATCGGTTTATCCGTTTAGGAGATACGATACCACAGACAGATACACAGATACACAGACACGTTAAAAATAAAACAGCCCTCTTTTCGCATCGGGGGTTTAATATAAATAAATTATAACACTCTATCTTATTCCTTCATAGTACAAAACTTTGAGTATCCATAAACGAAATAGGTACTACAGAAATACCTTAGACAGTTTATATATTATTTTCTCGTATCAGTAAGTACCTCCAATATATCCAATCGCCTTTATTCTGTATGATCCTATTATTTATTTTCATAAAATATTTTCCTACTCGATCTCTTTTGTCGTATTTCCCGCCATTATAGGTATGATTACGTTCAATTCTACGGTAAAAAAACAATAAGAATATTAGGCATTTTACTTTGTGATACTTGAATCAGATTGTCTTTGAAGGAAAGGAATAAATGTAAAAAATATAATTCATTTTATTATTCTTTATTACAATTATCCTTGATCGATAAGTCGTTTTTTTATTTAAGTAACTTATTATTGAGTGTAATTTATATAATAAATAATTATTGTGATTGCTAATACTTATTAGATTACATAATAAACTTACTCGATGACATCAAGTAATAAAATGTAGAAACATTAAAATATTACATAGTGTAAGCTTATAGTTGAACTGTTGAAGGTTTCATAAAATACTTCTAATTAATAATATGTAAACGTGCAATGAATGGTTTAAATGTGCATTAATATATAATTATTATTATTTGGTTATGAGATGAAATGATTTTATGGTTTATTTCTTAGGCATAAGAAATAATATTCAGTGCCATGTTCAATTTGTATAAAAAATGCAAGATCAGTATCGTCGCTTGTTTTGTATTGGCATTATTACCGGGAGACGGCCATGGAGGCACATGTTTTGTTAATTTATGGAGAATAAATCCTGTATATTATTTATTTGAAGTTTTAATAACTGGATATGAATAAAGATTTCAGAGAGGACTTTACATTTCAGAAGTGTGATCGGCGAAAATTATATTTTTTTTCGCTCTGAGCCTACGTAAGTATCGTTGTTTATATCGACATTTATTTTAAAAAAAAAATCTTTGTTTTTGTGGTATCTAAGTACCTACCTAATAATGATTAATGTTATGGTAAACTATAATTAATTGCTTAGATAATAGTAAAGTGAAAAATCGTAATATTATCTAAAGGGATTAAATTAAATTTTTGATGCATATCGTGAAAAAGGGGCATAGAGAATCGGAGGAAATTTGAAAATGGAATACCTACATATTTTATTCTCGAACGTGCTCATGAGTCATGACGTCATATGAGTGAAAAAGAGATAGAATGATGATGGGAGAGATAATATTATTAAAATAATAATTTAAATAGTAGTTAGTTATTAATAAATAGGTTATGCGATTTTATGATATTATATCAGATACCTTAATCGAAACGATATTGTTTATACATAATTATTGTTTATTAATATTTAAGTACAATTGGTTTTTCGAAAACAGTTGCAAGTATTACCTACCATGAAATTTGCAGAGAAATGTGTGGGAGTAAAATCGATCTCACTAAGGCTTTTTTTGCTATATTATGTATTTGTTTTTTTTTTCGTCTTGTAACAATGTAATATAATTATTTCTATAATTTTGACTATTATAATTTATAAATGTTATGACAACTTGATCGAAATAGAACTCAAAATAATAATATGGGTTTTTAATTTTTCGACTGGAGCAAAAGATTTGTATTTATGTTTAAAAGAGCATTTATTAGTTGAACTTCAATCTATATGATTTATTAATTTTAATATAGAATAACGCTTAAGATTCTTAATTTCTTTTTATTTGGAGTGACATGGTATTAAGCTGTATTCTGTCAGTTTCAGATCAGATGGAATTCCGATTACGACTATCTATTTTGGGTATTTAAGGACCCAGGGAGCCCAAAGTGAGAGTGAAAGTCAGGAAGTTCCTAATACTATTAGAAAGTACTAGGTGAGAAATTAAATGCCAAAATTAATATGCCAGTTGACCAGGACGACCCAGGTATAAGCGGTCAGGTCAGCCGGTGGAGCAATACAGAGTGATACCCAGGGAGCCCAAGGTTAATGGGACAGGGTCAGGAAATAGACTACTGCCGGTTGCTCAGGACGACCCAGGTGTAAGTGGTTAGATCAGCCGGTGGAGCAATACAGAGGGATACCCAGGGAGCCCAAGGTTAATGGGACAGGGTCAGGAAATAGACTACTGCCGGTTGCTCAGGACGACCCAGGTGTAAGTGGTTAGATCAGCCGGTGGAGGTGAGTGGTCAGGGGTGGCGCAGGAGGTTAGCGCTACCGAGACCAGAATTGTAAGGGGATCGGTGGAGGCCGATCCCAGGATTGGTGGAGGCCAATCCGAGACGAAACAAATTGTAAGGGGATTGGTGGAGGCCGATCCGAGACGAAACGAGACGAGGACTGTATTGACGGAGAGCACCTATCAGAGAGTATTGGTGGGTGCCTATTCAAGAGCATTGGCGGAGAGCGCCTATTCCAGACGAGATTTGAGGATGGGATTAATGGAGTGTGTCGATCACGAAACGTTTTGATTATTCATAGAGTATGAGGAGTGAGGATGGTGTATTTTTCTGCCGTAGCCAGGCCAGATCGTGGGTCTACCATGGAACACCAAAAGTGTGATAGAGATCAATCATAATTATTTAAGAGCACTATGTAGAACTTTCGACATAACAGTTCGAGTAGAGTGGAGAGAACGATATAAAAAAAATGAATTTGAAACGAGGTGTAAAAGTGAGAGAAGTAAGGATTTATTTACAGATTTTGTTTGTATCAATTTTATAGTAAGAGATTATATATGAGATTTAAATGAATTTACAGAATCAATATAGAACTTAAGTGTAGTAGTTAATGTGGCTTACAAGTAATATAAATATTAGTTATTGGAATGAAAGTTCCTATGGGGCGTTGCGGAGAGGTACTCTAGTCGGCAAAAAAAAGGGGTCTGTAACGTTAAATAAAATCGTAAGATTTTTATATATTAGTAAAAAGCAAAATTTCGATCAATTGACATCCTACATTATGGTCTAGTGGCAAGGATGCCTGGATTCTCACCCAGGAGGCTCGCGTTTGATTCCCGGTATTGGAATTACACTTTCACATTATTTTAACTCAAATAAGTATTTATAATTATCACTTAATAATAATAATAATGTGACCTACACAAACTTTCTTCACATAAAAATAATATTTTTGCAAACAATGTTACGTAAAACGCCACCTGTGATCTAGAAACGGTACTTTATTAGGGTTCATATCGGAAGCGATCGTAGTTCTTATCGAGACAAAGTACAGTTTTAAAAGGTAAAGCTGATCGACTGATGTATTAATGCACAGACCATTGCTAGAAATTTGAAATTTTGCACATGTATTTCTCATAATATGACAGGAATTGGTTGCGGGGTTATTAGGGTGGAGGTAATTTTCATTATTTTTCAAGTAGGATACACCGTTTCTGAGATAGAAGTATTATAAAAGAAAAAATATGGCAATGCTCTACTTTGAGACACGAACGGTGTATAAATCTGTAGAAAATTTGGAAAATTCAGGAAGGATTTTTCAAAATTCAACCCCCCCAAGGGGCAAAATATTGGATTAAAGTTTAAAACCTAACTTTACGCAGGCGAAGCCCCAGGAAATTAATATTGTTTTCTATAAAGCTCAAATAGAACTTGAAATCAAAATTTTATAATGAGGAACTTCGTTCCTATCTGGTGTCCAACGACACCACACGGCTTTTTGTTCTAATGAATCGAATAGAACGACTAGGTATGTAAAAAAATTGTTAAATCGATGTAAGCTGTTAGCTGTAGATTTTTAACAGCTGTACGGTATAAAAAATAGGGTGATAAAGATATGACGTAAGGCACTAGTAAAATTTTAAAGACTAAAATTCTTTTAAACATGTGTACTTCAACGATTACATTTTGTAAAACTTAAAGAGATGAAACTTTGGATAATTATCATTCTGATTTGAATAGACAATAACTACTTATCTAAAATGAAAATTTAGCTAAATAATTATAGTTTAATATTTTCTTTGGGCTTTGGCTTTAAATATGGGCTTCTGACCGAAATAATAATCGAACTTGAGGATACCGAGCTGGCTGGTTAAAAAATAGACAAGTGATAGAGAAAGTATATTTATAGTATACAATATAAATAATAACGTTTTCTTAGGTTTTTACAGTTTAAATATCACCTTGACCTTGCGGACTATGATACTAGATGCAAAAGATTCCACTTTCTTCCCCTGCATTATCGTAGGAACATCTCCGATCTAGTCTACTTATGTAAAATTATTAACAAAATAGATGTTTCTGACTTACTAATTTGATACAGTTTAACGTTCCCACTAGGTAATCATAGTTTTATGCCTTTTTATGTCTCACCATTTAACACCTATTATCGTCGAAACTCTTTCATCCTTAGATCAAGCGCTCAAATGAATATATTCCTTAATGAAAATCCACTTGAAGATATATTTTCATTAAATCCACCTAAAATTAGGAGACTCCTAACTGATACCCTTCTTCAATTGTAACTAATAAACCATTTTAAATATTAATCTTAATTACTAAACAAATATAAGACTATCAAATAATTATGTGTACGAGTGTAGTTTTGAATTTTAATATTAACATTCATTCGGTTTATCATTTTTGTGGTTATGACTGCTTTCACTTTAAGGTATATATGGATATTTTTTGACACATTCAGGGGCTTAACTTGAGCTTTGGTAATTTGTTTTGTAGTTGTGAAAACTTGTAATTGGTACTTTATTTTTTTTAATATGTTAATTTATTATCATTGTATTTGTTTCTGTAAGCTTTCATAACAAAAAAAAATCGCCCAAGTGCGAGTCGGACTCGCGCGCCGAGGGTTCAGTACAAACCGGTAGTGATTTTGTTACACCTTAAATGTACTTTAAACCTGAGTATTTGATATGAATTTCAATTTAATATCTCTACGCGTTCATGAGGAAAGGGGTAGTAAGTTTAAAATTATTAAAAATATTTTTATTATATTATGTAAAAACTAAAAAGTTACGGTTTTCGTAATTTTTCCTTTATATGTGCTATAAGACGTTACTCTATGTATTTCAAATTTCAAGATTCTGAGTTCACGGGTATTAGCCTGTTGGTTTTGAGTTTGCGAACTTCAAAAATTTGCGGAAATTTGCGGCATTAACGGCTGTATCTTTTGATTGCATTGGCTTAGAAGTTTGATTTTTTTCACAGCTCTAAAGGACCGTAGACCTTACCTCTACGTGTTCCTGAGAAAAAGGGTCTTGACAGACATTCGGACGGACAACAAAATGATTCTATAAGGGTTTTGATTTTTCCTTTCGAGGTACCCTAAAAATGAATAAAAATTAAAATTAAAAAAAATAATTATAGTAGTAGGAAGCGCAGAGTAGAGAGGCAGATTCCCCACGATGCTGATGGTCAGTTTCAAAATTACTACTCAAATAAGTCCCTATCGGGGAGTGTACTGCAAAGTAAATGTAAAATTATGTCATACTAGATGTTCATACGCGCAAAGAAAATTCCCGCAGGAACCGTACATTTTGTCACGAAAAGTAGCCTATTTAGATACTAGTGGTGACGATGATGTTTCTGAGAATGAAGAAGTGGTCCTAATAGTTATAAATATATTTTAATAACAATAGTCAGTAAGAAATTCATAGTTGTTATCTTTGAGTATATAACCACGTTGTTATATCTCTACCTCTCAATTGTCAAAAGTGTCGATTTGTATCTGTCGGACTAGATTTCGGCCTAGGTCTAGAAATAGCGCCCCGTCGCATTAAAATGACGAAAACTCCCTAATTTTGTATTAAAGATATAATTATATAAAACTTATGTTGTTAGAATCTGTACAATGTAAACTAACAGAATTAATACAAGTTATATTCTTTTACCCTAAAATATTTTGTAATCCTAAGGAGAAAATAGGTGCAAGTAAGTGAAAGTATACGCGAATATCTCGAGTGATAATATAAAAAAAAAATATTCATTAAAATTTCTAATAGTCTTCGTACAAATGGATAAACTGTTTTACAATAATTCATTTAAAAAAAAAAACAACACCTTTACATACTGTGTTTTTAAACCACAAGCTTTTTAAAAATATATATTTGGCACATCTATCGATACGCCTGTTTATAAAAACGCCATGAGATGGCATTCGACAGACAAGGGGATATTTCATTAAATTGAGCGGTTTTTTTGGTAGTTTCTCTAGTTTACAAACTATTGTTGTATGTTATAATATTATGATTGTGTGTAGATAAAGTGTTATCTATCTATCTATCTGAAGCGAAGGGACTCGCTTCTTGCAGGAAGGCCGAGCTGTAAGCTTATAGTTGAACTGTTGAAGGTTTCATAAAATACTTCTAATTAATAATATGTAAACGTGCAATGAATGGTTTAAATGTGCATTAATATATAATTATTATTATTTGGTTATGAGATGAAATGATTTTATGGTTTATTTCTTAGGCATAAGAAATAATATTCAGTGCCATGTTCAATTTGTATAAAAAATGCAAGATCAGTATCGTCGCTTGTTTTGTATTGGCATTATTACCGGGAGACGGCCATGGAGGCACATGTTTTGTTAATTTATGGAGAATAAATCCTGTATATTATTTATTTGAAGTTTTAATAACTGGATATGAATAAAGATTTCAGAGAGGACTTTACAATAGGTACCTACTTATTGGATTTTAAGACATAAATGACAAAAAAAAACATGTGCAATGACGCCAAGACGAGACCACCGCCAAAAAGGCCTAACTTCACAAACTACATATTGGTCAAAATATGTGGTTTAGAAATGTCGAAAAATATGGTTAAGTTTTGCTGTAATTTTGATATAAATAAATAATAAAAATCTACATATTTTGTAGGGAGACTGTGTAAAATTTTAATGGTATATTTAAATAAGTCTTAGCGTTGATGTTACCAGAAATAAAAGTGCCAGCCAAGTCCGATTTGGACTCGCACACGAAGGGTTCCATACCATACGAAAAAAAAATTACGTTTGTTGTATATGAGCCCCACTTAAATGTTCACTTATATTATTGTACTATAGCGGAAACAGAAATACAATAAAATCTGTGAAAATTTCAACTTTCTAGCTATTGCAGTTCATGAGATACACCGTGATGACAGACTGACAGTGGAATCTTACTAATAGGGTCCCCGTTTTTACCGTTTAGATACGGAACCGTAAAAGCGGAAGAGGTAAACATAATATTTTTTTAAAAGACGCGTAGGCTTTGTAAGCTAGGCTATATATTATAGGCTTATATACTCTATATAGGCTTTGTAAGCTTTGCATATCAATAAATGTATATGTAGTGATAACATTTCGTAGGTAGTGAAAGACTTATAAATGCTATTTATACCTGTAATTTGTAAGCTTAACGCTATTGCCATTGGTGAGATCAGTATGAAAGCCGATTGAAAAAGCTCAGCCGCCCCCAGTAACACCAAATGATAAAGAAAATCCCTTTTATTTTTTCAATGGCAACAATCTTTCTCTTTGAAAAGGATTTTCATCGACAGTTGTCGCAAGTCACTGAATTCGGATACAAACCGAACGCTTTGTATGATTTAGCGTATTGTTGTTACGAAAAAAAAATACTAAGACTATTATTAAACTATTTTTTTTAATAATATATAATTTAGGATTTTTGACATGATGAAAAATTGTCACGTTCCTGATTGTAACGTCCCGCCTGAGTCACGTTCCGCCTGAGCCGAGTTGTAAGGCACGATCGGCCTAAGACTATGTCCAGAAAGTGCGTAAGCCTGCGTAAACCTACGCACGTAGAGATTCTTATCTTATCACAACAAAATTTCTGCCGGTCTATCTGTGATGCCAACTTGGGACTTTTTCCCTAAATTTAGGGAGAAAAGGTATCTGAAGGGGTTATTAGGGGGGGGAGGGGGGTTTGTGCTTGTTTTATTTAAATATGCAATTGATTTGCTTGACAATAAGTTATATAATATACTATTATTATTTAATTACAGCTGACCTATCACTTATTGGTATAAAAAATGTATTGTATAAAAAACCAAAATTCTTATTGCAAGCGTCTACCTGTTGCCAACTCGCCATTAAAGAATCACGCCAAAAACGTCAAAAAATTCACGTTTGTTGTGTCTAAGGAGGGTTCCGTTACTATCAACGCGTAATAGGTTTTTCAAATTACTTCAAAAGTCACAGTCCGGTTTGGTTCAAAATAATTTTCCCTGAGTTTTAAGCATTATAATATATCAGCATGGAAACTTACAAGTTTAACCTATAATTTAGAAAACTACTCTACATCTACTCGAAAGTTTTGAAAAAAAGTCATGTATGAAATCTTGACTCTATTTTAAAGCGCTATTCAACGTTATGCAATACAACGGGGTACAATGAAAAAATATTTTTCATCCCCACTTCTCATGTATGGAGAGCCACCCTCAAAATATAAAATTATTATTATTTTACGATGCTAAATCCAAAATTATAATTTATAATATACAAAAAACTATACCAAATTTCATCCATTTATATTCATAATTACAGAAGCTAGAGGCATGGACAGACAGACAGACAGAGGGACAGAGCAAAACTATAAGAGTTCATTTTTATTACGAAATCGACTATTTTTAGTAAAGGTTTTCTAAAAATTTTAACTGTCTAGCTATCAAGGATTATGATCTCATGAGACATAGCCTGGTGACAGACATACAGTTTTTACCCTCTAGATATCTACGAAATAACTTATAGTCTGTAAGTGTTAAAAAAAGCAGTGAATCATGCATACAAATGTCAAAATTGACGCATTAGCTGTGATAACATTAATTTACCTATTAAAGTAAGCCATTTTGACATATAATATAATAATTATAATAATATAATATATGGACGCTTCACACTACGTCAATCTGATCCCGTGGTAAGTTCTCGAAGAACTTGTGTTACGGATACCAGACAACGGAAATATATTTAATACTTTTATACTATACACATATTTAAGATTTTTATTATATTATACACATATTTAATACACATCCATGACCCAGGAACACAGAAAAACTTTTTTGTTCCTTCGGCGGGATTTGAACCCGCGATCTCCGGCTTGAGCACCAACATGCTCAACCAACTGTGCCACAGAGGTCGTCAATAGTATGTAGATACGCATGATTCACTGCCTTCATAACGTGAATAGGCTAAAGTATAGACTTTATATGACAAGAATAGGACGCGACCGCGTCATTCAATGTGCTGCGTACAGTGCAACTAACTAATGCCTTCGGCAATCATCGTTTTTTTTTTTCTACGGAAATGACGGATGTTGGAAAGCATGTGTGGGACTTCCGAAAGATATTAGCAAGGTAGTTTTACTGTATAAAGTATCTTTATAGGTATGTTTTTCTAAAAAGGTAATACTTACATATTTGGTATGTAACTTTTTGATTTTTAACGGTACCTATATATTTTATCGTATTATGTAACTTTATGAAGTTTCGATGAGGCATAAGTACTTTAATAATTATATTTGAGAGTATTCGCATGCTAGGTAAAATCCACGGGAACCGTACTATTTGTTTTAGGGAGAAATATTTTTTGAAACTTGGCAACTCGATCTTACTACGCTTTCATTGCACTCCAAAATACAGGGGGTGACACTTTTGACTATTTCAAATCGAAATCAATTGTGTGTTGAAGGTTTTAATATAAAGTGTCTTCAGAAATAATTGGTTTTGACAAAACATTGACAGCACAAAATTTCGGAACACTCTGTAAGGCAAAATGCCAACAGTGTCAACCGATCTGAATGCTGTGTAACGAATGAACTGAATACTTCTGTCTCACTCTGAATCATACAATCGGAGCGAGAAAAACATTTTTCTTTCACTTTGTGTCTAGCGCGTACTCGAGGTACTCTGCGTATTACTGCGTAATTGCTGCTCCTATTTGAGTCAGGAGCGGAGCATCTATACGTGTAGTATGGGCATACCCACAATCCCAACAGCCTTGTGAGTGCATACTTTCAAGGTCTATTAATTTATAATCAAAATAGGTTCAGTGGGTAGTTGTATTGGTATTGTTAACCTTTTGAGTCATATCTGGTGCTTTTTACCTGCTGGTCATACTTACATTATTGTTAAAATACATATTTATAGTAGTGGATTTAGTGTTAAGCGAACCTTTAGTCAGGTAGATTGAAGAAAGCGCAAAATTTGTCACCTCTCCATAAATTTTCGACCCTTTTTTATTTACTAACCAACAGATTTAAGAAAAAATAATACTTTGTTTGAACCGATAGGAATTACTCCTGCCGATGTTATATAATCTATAATTTGTGTATGTTTCTATACTATAATTATATGCATATATTTTTTATTTAATTAATTTATAATCTTAGTTGATGTTAATTTGTTTAAGGTTTAAGGTATTGAAAGATTTTTTTTTTTTACCAAACAAAATAATTTTTTTGCTAAATAAGCGAAAAAATTTCTCGCTCACTCCGCGCGTTAGCTTTTAATTAACATAATATTATAAAGAAAATAATACAACTCTTTTTAGAAATTCTAATAACCATGTTATGAAGGAAATAATAAAATCAAAATTTTCGGGCCACATCTTCTTTTGAGAGCTGGATCCGTGCCTGAATCAACCAAAGCGGTTGAATAGGTCAATTTTGTACGATACGCGCATAGCTAAAATAATACGCACGCTGGACATAGTCTAAGACTATGTCCAGAAACTGCGTATTCTTACGCACGCAAGGTCTACGCACGTAGTCGAGGTACTAGGGCCCCATACATTGCGTCCAGAAGCTACGTGCGTATTATTTTAGCTATGCGCGTATCGTACAAAATTGACCTATTAAACCGCTTTGGTTGATTCAGGCACGGATCCAGCTCTCAAACGAAGATGTGGCCCGAAAATTTTGATTATATTATTTCCTTCATAACATGGTTATTAGAATATAAAAAAAGAATTTTATTATTTTCTTTATAATATTATGTTAATTAAAAGCTAACGCGCGGAGTGAGTGAGAAAGTTTTTCGCTTATTTAGCAAAAAAATTATTTTATGTTTGGTAAAAAAATAAGCTTTCAATATAGGTACCTTAAACAAATTAACATCAACTAAGATTATAAATTAATTAAATAAAAAATATATGCATATATAGTAAAGAAACATACACAAATTATAGATTATATAACATCGGCAGGAGTAATTCCTATCGGTTCAAAGTATTATTTTTTCTTAAATCTGTTGGTTAGTAAATAAAAAAGGGCCGAAAATTTATGGAGAGGTGACAAATTTTGCGTTTTCTTCAATCTACCTGACTAAAAGTCCGCTTAACACTAAATCCACTACTATAAATATGTATTTTAACAATAATATAAGTATGACCAGCAGGTAAAAAGCACCAGGTAAGACTCAAAAGGCTAACAATACCAATACTACTACCCACTGAACCTATTTTGATTATAAATTAATAGACCTTGAAAGTATGCACTCACAAGGCTGTTGGGGTTGTGGGTATGCCCATACCACACGTATAGGTGCTCCGCCCCTGACTCAATAGATGCAGCAATTACGCAGCTACCTCGAGTACGCGCGAGATACAAAGTGAAAGAAAAATGTTTTTCTCGCTCCGATTGTATGATTCAAAGTGAGACAGAAGTATTCAGTTCATTCGTTACACAGCATTCAGATCGGTTGACACTGTTGGCATTTTACTTTACAGAGTGTTCCGAAATTTTGTGCTGTCAATGTTTTGTCAAAACCAATTATTTCTGAAGACACTTTATATTAAAACCTTCAACACACAATTGATATCGATTTGAAATAGTCAAAAGTGTCATCCCCTGTATTTTGGAGTGCAATGAAAGCGTAGTAAGATCGAGTTGCCAAGTTTCAAAAAATATTTCTCCCTAAAACAAATAGTACGGTTCCTGTGGATTTTACCTAGCATGCGAAGACTCTCAAATATAATTATTAAAGTACTTATGCCATATCGAAACTTCATAAAGTTACATAATACGATAAAATATATAGGTACTTACCGTTAAAAATCAAAAAAGTTACATACCAAATATGTAAGTATTACTTATTTAGAAAAACATACCTATAAAGATCTTTATACAGTAAAACTACTTTGCTAATATCTTTCGGAAGTCCCACACATGCTTTCCAACATCCGTCATTTCCGTAGAAAAAAAAACGATGATTGCTCATTTTCGAGCAAAATGAGTAGGACAATAACAAAAACAATATAATTTTGGCAAGTTGCCTTGCACCAACAATGAAAAACAAAATGTTAATGTATGATTTTAGGAACGAATTGTGAATATGTATTATTAAAATTAAATGTTTAGATAATTTAACGTTATTATTTAAATTCGATTATAATTATAAAATAACCAACAAAAATAATATTTACCCTAAAGCGCCATACTCACGGGCCAAGCAGCAAATCCAGCAACGGTACTTATATTATAACAGTATCATTATTGTCAATAGTGTCATTCATCATCATCATCATCAATCATTTATAATTTTTGCCTGCAAATCCGCGGCCTTGTGCTTGTAGGTGTGGTCAGTATGACCCATAAGTCTGGCCACAGACGTTCTAAATTTGACATTCTTTAAGAACGTCAAATTCAGGGCGAAGGCAAAGTTTCCATACAAAACACTCATAGCCCACACACGTGCATAATCTTTCAGATTCTTAAATGTCACTTCGAACTTTAAGAATGTCAATGAAGAACGTCTGTGGCCAGGCTCAGCGTATGTGTGACATGGTGTCTGAGTATATAAAATTCGAGGAATTCCCTCGATTCCTTATGGATCCCATCATCAGGTCACCACTTTGATCAATCATCACAGGGATTTATTTAGGATTATATCCTTTATTAAAATAAAATCATCAAAGTAAAAAATAAATGAATATCGGTCCACAGAAGGCGCGGCGGAAAGGCGGCGGAGTAATCGTAATCGGCTACTTTTAATCGCGGGGAAATGTACGGTTCCTGTATCCTACAGGAACCGCTTTCACGTAAAAATTACTAAACCGATTACCATGAAATTTGGCACAGATATAAACTAGACCATGGGGAAGGCCGAAGGACATAGGCAACTTTTTATCGCGAAATACATATCCGTGGATTACTGTACTTACGCGGGCGTAATGGGCGCGGGCTGGACCTTTTTTTTTAAATATTCTTTATTTTCTAAATAAGTCCCCTTTTAAATTCGACTTAAATTTTAACGATTTCTCTACTCAATCTTCTTAATTTTGAAGTCGATACCAGCCCAAACAATATCCCATATATTTTATAGAACTCACATTCAAATTTGTTGGTACCGACTTCAAAATTAAGAAGATTGAGTAGAGAAATTGTTAAAATTTTAGTCGAATAAAAAGGGGGAATTATTTAGAAAATAAGTTTTATTTCATACTTTTTTGGGTATTTTTACTTTGGAAGTCGATTTAATTTTCTATTTAAAAATAATAATTTCGCCCTTTGTAGTGATATATTTTGTTAAATTATTATTAATATATTATCTTAAAACCTTTAAAATAAACTATCGAATGTATAATTATTGAATACGCGCTAAGATTCCATTAAGTATTGTAAATAAGATGATGATGATGATTATTGTAAGTTAGTTGTATATGCTTGTAGTTCTTTGAACAATGCCGAAATTTCGAAACGCGTATCTTTTAAGACTGAGGAGTTCTGTTCAGTGCTTTTGAATTCAGGATATACATTGGTGCAAAATCTTATTTTTAGTAGCATATGCTTATGTTACTGCAGGAAAAGTCTAAATCATTATATGTGTCCATATAAATTTCGAGGAGTCCCTCGATTCCACATCATCCTATCATCATGTCACCGCTTTTTTCAAAACGGGACCAACTTGAAATTATACCCTTTACATCAAAAAAAGAAATCGGTCTAGAGACGGCGGGATTATGGTATAACATACAAACAAAAATAAAAAAATATATATATGTTGCCGAACGTATAGCCGCCTCTTTTTTGGAAGTCGGTTAAAAAAATAGTGTGCTGTATCGTCGCCTTGGAACAACAGGGTTCTATCTGACATTTTTAAAGAAATATATTTTTACCCCATAGGTTACCGATTAGCTTGTGACGGTTCTATCTGTCTTTTCCACCCATTGTTTTGTTCATTTGTTCGTGAGAAATTTAGAGGTAAACATAATTCTATGTGCAAATTTAGATTTTTCACGAGAGCAACACCGTTCTATCTGTCAATTTGACAAGACATTATTTGCGCAAAAAGCGGTTTCGAAACTATTTAATTGCGTGTGATTTTCATTAAAAAACAAAGGTTTCTCTGCTGCTTGAATGTAATAAATGCAGTAAACAAAGCTGACGGTCTTATTTAACACCGAACGGATACATTTTTGGAAAACTCGGTAGGTAACTCAAGAATTTGCTATCGGTTTGTTTTTTTTAGATCATTGAATTGAATTGCTTACAATAATATTTAGTTTTGTTTACAGTAATCATGGCAGAATGTACTCTAGATGAAGTGACCGGATGCTTCATATCGAATTATCCTTCTCCTGACAATAATGTTCTAATAGAAGTTCTTGATGAAGAGACAGGGCTTTTTAAAGAGGTTTCTGTGCCTCGAGAACAAGTCGTAGAAGAACAGCAAGAAAATCGGCAAAAAAACACCGTCCGAACACCAGAAAAAGAGTAAGCAATCCTCAATCTTGGCAGAAAAATGTAAGAAAACTATGCAGACAATCGGGACAAGATTATGTATCCAGTCGAGGTAAAAATGTACCAGCAAAATCGGTGAAACCCAAAAAAGACTGTCTAAAATCCTGCAAATTTGGTTGTGCGCATATCATATCCGAAGATTTGAGAAAGTCCATACATAAAAAGTATTATGAACTTGACCAAAACCAAAAATATTCCTTCATACTGGAGACGTCCGAAAAAATAGCCAAAAAGAGAAGCACATGTAATTCTGACCGAAAAAAGTTTACCTCCATTTTTTATTTTAATGTGAAAGGTAGTTACAAGAAAGTGTGCAAGCCTTTTTACCTGTCAACACTTGATATTTCGCAGAAAACTGTTTATGGTGCTCACAAAAGGAAGGACCCATTGACTGGAACGGCATCTTCAGATAAAAGGGGTAGACATAACAATCACAGACGTATATCCGATGCTCAGAGGGAGTTAGTGCGAAAGCATATTGACTCATTCCCGAGAGTAGATTCTCATTACTGCCGTTCTACAAGCAGGAGACAGTATCTTGATTCTCTATTGAGTATTAGCAAGATGTATGAGTTGTACCTGGAATTTTGTAAAGATTTGACTGATCAACCAGTCAAAAAATCAATGTACACGAAAATTTTCAATGAAGAGTATAATCTATCTTTTCACCATCCGAAAAAAGATAGATGCGACCTGTGTGAAGAATTTAAAATAGTCAGACAGGAGGGCACTGCATCTTATGAGTTGAAACAGAAGTATGAAAACCATGTATTAGAGAAAGATGCTATGCGACATGAGAGGAACAAAGATAGGATGCAAAGTGAGACTCCAGTATTGTGTTTTGATCTTCAAAATATAATATCATGCCCTAGAGCAGAAGTAAGTTGCTTCTTTTACCTAAGCAAGCTTAATTTATACAATTTAACTGCTCATTTGAGTACAGACAAAAAAGTATACTGTGCTTTATGGAATGAAACGTTTGCTGGTAAATCTGGAAATGATGTAGCAAGTGCATTGATTGCCATATTGAAGGCAGTTTTGACTGAGTATCCCAATATGAAAAAGATTATATTGTGGAGTGATTCGTGTGTACCACAGAACCGTAATTCACTCATGTCAGTAGCAATTATGAATTTTCTAAAAGAACATGAGGAAATTGAGTCGATTGAAATCAAATATTCAACTCCTGGACACTCTGCAGTACAGGAAGTGGACTCTGTTCACTCATGTATTGATAGAGTCATGGCAGCAGCTGAATTTTATTCGCCTTTATCATTGATGAGACTTCTGAAAAAAGTGGATCTGAAGAAACCCTACAAAATAATACAAATGCAGAAAGACTGTATTTTTGCATACAATGACTGTGTCAAACTGCTTAATTATTCTGTCATACCATTTACAAAGGTAACAGCCCTCAAATTCACACAGTGTTACTTCACAGTATTCTATAAAACCAGCCACACAATGACTGAATGGTTAAGAGCCAGTATACTGAAAAATCAGAATCGACCACGAAGAAACTTGGGAAATCAAGCTATCTATTTTCCACGGGATATTCCAGAACCACGTATTGTGAGGGCTCGCCTGTCACTACCTCCAAACAAAATAAAAGCAATAAAAAAAATGATAAAATGGATGCCTAAAAATGATCAGGATTTCTTTAACGCCCTGCTGCGAGAAGTCGAACCCAGCAGCCAAAATGAAGAAGCTGAGTAGCATATAAGGTCACTATTGTTCATTACCATTAATTTTTATGAAAATATAATGATAAGACTAATTAAATACAATGAAGTTTTCCTATTAAAAAGGTAGAAGTAGTTCTATGTACATTGAAATATAAGGTCACAAGGTTCTATGTCACATAGAACCTTTTAGTTTTTAAACTTATAGATATAACATTCTGCAATCATAATAATTATGATTGCAGCATTAAGATTCTATATTATAGAACCAGCAATAAAATTAAATCGTATTTTTTCCTCAAAGTTGAACTGTCTGTCTACAACATGTTAAATTTAGGTCACAGCAGACACAAATTCAGTGCTCAAAATGATTACAAACATGTGAAAGGCAAGAACATGTAATTCTTACCCACCTTCTTTTTTAATTAGCTCTCCTGTAAACTTTTTGTTTCAACATTTAGAACCTTGTTGTTCCAAGACGACGGTATATTACTTATCGACAAGCAGTTTAATTGCATATTTAAATAACACAAGCATAAGATTCTTAGCCCCTTCAGATACTTTTCTCCCTAAATTTAGGGAAAAAGTCCCAAGTTGGCATCACTGAATGATAGACCGGCAGAAATTTTGTTGTGATAAGATAAGAATCTCTACGTGCGTAGGTTTACGCAGGCTTACGCAGTTTCTGGACATAGTCGCGTTCGGCTTGACGCTTGATGACGTTATCACTTAAAATTATCGTCCATAAACTGACTTAACATATTATAATCACTTTTTTATACTTAAGTGTTATTATTCAAAATTAAAAAAAAAAAGATTTCCGTACAGATTAATATAATAATAATAATATATCTATACGTATTATAATTTTAAATCTTTAGAGGTCGAATGTTTGTACATTGAAAAAAATGCTGAAAACTGAGTCAGGAGGATGTAAGAAGAGTAATAGAACAAATCCAGATACTTTTAACTGTTTGAAGTGAAATCTCTTTTAACGGCGTTGTGCACTTTTTTTGGGATGGGTAAAAAATTTTAAACTGATCTTGATGTGACCTGATCGAAAATTCGTAAGACGGAGGGAGAGTAGACCGCCAGCACGGCGTAGGAGAGGAAGTAATATCCCCCCCTCTTGCTAACGCGCGGCGAAAATATATGCCTATTGCCTGCTCCTGCTGCTTCCAAACTTGTTTGAAACTGAAATACTTCCTACTCTTACAATCTTCTGATTAATTTCGTTGCAGGGAGATTTAGCATGTCCCCCGGGTACCCCCGGGATCATATCAAAGGGTTTTTGCAGTTGGTTACCGCTGTCGATCCTGGCTACACATGAGTTGCAGTGGTGGGTAAGTGTGGTGGGTCAATTGCTCCTGCTGTTTCGTTAATGCATGGCGCTTGCGTGAGTGTGCGTGTGTGTTTGTACTGCCTGCTATTCTGAGAGATAAATTTTTTAATGTAAAATGATTGTTATAGTTCTGATATGTTAATTTTTTTATGTAATATAAATTGTCATATTTGTGTACGATAGGGCAATAAATGAATATTGTATTTAACCACATAAATGATTGTAGCCGCGTATGCTCAGCTAACTATATTAGGTTTGCGAAATATCGTGGATTACTGGCTGACTATAAGATGGTGGTTTTTTGTGGAGAAGAAATAAAACGTCTATCCTCAGTAAAATCAAAGTAGCGTATATTTTGAATTTTACATATTATGTCAAGGACAAAAGGGATTTAAGAACAATAAGGCAATCAGCGATCATAACGTCACATATCACGTCATATAGCGTTTAGCTGATTGGCGTAGGTGATGACGTTGCAGGTACGTTGACTAAGGTCTGTGAGTTTATTGTCTTTGGGTTCCGTTCAGAAATCGGATGACGCTGAACATGATAGTACTTTTATACTGATAAATAAAGCAATTCGTGCGAAATTATTTCCTAACCATTCCAATATATTCATAAATGCACAACATTAATGTTCAAGTTTTCACTTCTACCGGCACGTTGCCGTTGCCGTTGTTTTTTATTTTGATTCTCTGTCTGTTTACTTGTTTTACGGGCTAATCTCCGAAGCTGTAGGATCAATTTAAATAAAATTTTGGGTGGTGGTACCTTATATCACCGGTTAACATAAAGGATTTTCGGGATGAAAAATCCGGGAAAATTAAAGAGTGGGATATTTAAAAAAACTTATATTATCCTAAATTGTTTCCTGCCCGATTTTAATGAAATTTTGCCTGGTGGTAGCTTATATTCTTGGTCAAGATTTTAGATAAGTACTTTACATCCCGGAAAATTTAAGAGTTCCCGTGGATACTTAAAAAACCTTATATCCAAAGCTATTGGAACAATTTTAATGAAATTTAGCATGGTTGTATCATATTCCAGGTCATAATTTTAGATACTTTTCATTCCAGAAAATTAAACGTTTCCCGAAAGATAGTTAAAAAAACTATATTATCTCATAAAACAAAAATTTGGCATACTTTATATTGCCGGTCAAACAACGTGTATTTTTTTTATAAAAATGTGTTATTAGTTTATAAATACCATAAAAGGCACGGTTTCTCGCGGGAGCAAAAAAATTTGTATTTAGTACAAAAATGTATGCTAATATAATATTATAATACCGGTCGAACAATGTGTATTGTATATTATAATTATTATAGAATTTTAAAAATGAGTAGGTATCTAATAGAAATCCCATATAGGTAGATGATGGGTTCCAGCGAGAATTACTTTTAAAAAAAAGTCCGATTTGAAGTCACTTTTCACAACTCGTCAGAAAGTTAAGTAGTGATAACGGAACAAGGCGTTGTATATTGGTTGTATACCTCGAATCTCCTGTGGTATGTGGCCTGTAGCCTGTTATATAATAAGTAAAATTCTACGAAAACGAAATATATAAATAATGGCAATGACTGAAGCACGTTTTTATTTCTAAATATAAAAGTGGAATAGGTATTCACTAGTCATAATAATGACTTGCACATTGTACGTACATGTGCGCTGTTGTTGCGGCAATCAATCACGTTGGTTTCCAATAACTGAATAAAGGAAAACACGTTTATTTCCTTCGTACAATTGTTTTAACATTTTTATCTACACTAATATTATAAAGAGGAAAACTTTGTTTGTATGTTTGTTTGTTTGTTTGTTTGTTTGTTTGTTTGTTTGTTTGTTTGTTTGTTTGTAATGAATAGGCTCAAAAAGTACTGGACCGATTTCAAAAATTCTTTCACCATTCGAAAGCTACATTATCCACGAGTAACATAGGCTAAATTTTATTTTGGAAAAAATAGGGTTCCGTAAGATATTTGGGTTTTTCGGACACAAGGTGTAAAAAATCAACCAGAAAAGTTACTTATTTTGCGTACGCTGCCTAAACTATAAAAGATAGAACCATAAAATGTTCTAATTAATTGTAGATCTTATAAATATCTACAAAAAAGTCCGCGATACACTATACCTATCTATGTCGAGTGAGGCACAACAACAATTTTTTTATTTAGAAATCTTGAATTTTTTTGGACTACATTTAAACGCGTTTATTTTACTCATGTTATTAATCCTTATCAAAATAAATTATTTCATCACTAAGTACAGTTTATGTAGATAATATTTGGTCTTTGAATGATTAAAATTGGACGTTTGGTTTTGAAGTTATGGCGAAATTAAAATATTACGATTTCTGCTGCACGGCCCGTTGCGAAGTGGGCGTCACCAAGGCGGGGTGCGCGTGCGGGTTAATGTTTAGTTTAGTTAAATAGTTTAGTTATTTTATAAACATCAAATTGATAATATCTTAAAATATAATACATTATAATATCTATACATCTATACAGTTAAATTCAATTTAAGTGTCTGTTTGTAACTTCAAATTAACAGCTTTTTACATAATGAATCTGAAAGTATATTCGGTACTTACAATAAAATACATTTTTTTTTAATTTTTGTCTGTCCGTCTGTCTGTCTGTCAGTCGGTCTATCTGTCTGTTTATTCCGACTAATCTCTGAAACGGCTGGACCGATTTTCACGGGACTTTCACTAGCAGATAGCTGATGTTATAGGGTCTAACATAGGCTACTTTTATTTTAGGGTTCCGTTTAAAAAAATAGGATTCCGCTTTCGTTAGTCATAAATAAAGTCGTGGGTAAATTTCAGCGATATCCCAAAGTATTGTTCCACGCGGACGAAGTCGCGGGCAAAAGCTAGTATTTTATATAATGAAGCTTCTAAATATAAAAAAAAAACAATCTACTTCTATATATCTTATTTATATAAAAGAAAGTCGTGTTAGTTACACTTTTTATAACTCAAGAACGGGTAAACTGATTTGGCTAAAAATTATTGAGGAAGTATCTTTAAACCAGGAGAAGGACATAGGATACTTTTTATCCTGTTCCCGCGGGACTCAAAATTCGAGAACGGCTGGACCGGTTTGGCTAATTTTGGTCTTGAAATAATTGTGGAATATCAGGGAAGGTTTAAACGGTGAGAAATATTGGAAGTCATTTATTCATTCCACATATTTAAGACAGAACAATTTGTGTCGGGACAGCTAGTATATTTAAATAAAACAAAGTCGTGTTAGTTACACTATTTATAACTCAAGAATGGCGTAACTGATTTGGATGAAAATTGGTGGGGATGTATCTTAAAACCAGGAGAAGGACATAGGATACTTTTTATCCCGTTCCCGTAGGACTCAAATTTCGAGAACGGCTAGACCAATTTGGCTAATTTTAGTCTTGAAACAATTGTGGAAGTTCAGGGAAGGTTTAAACAGTGAGAAATACTGGAAAAGGTGTAGGTGTAGGACTAGGACGTATGTTGCATTGTAGAGTGTAGTCATTTATTCATTCCAGTTCATATTTAAGACAGAAAAACGTGTGTAGGGACAGCTAGTACCGTATAAAAGAAAGTCGTGTTAGGTACACTTTTTATAACTCAAGAACGGATGAACCGATTTGGCTGAAAATTGGTGGGGAGGTAGCTTAGAACCAGGAAAAGGATATAGGGTATTTTTTATCCTGCTCCCGAGGGACTCAAAATTCGAGAGCGGCTGGGTCGATTTGGCTAATTTTAGTCTTGAAATAATTGTAGTATTTCAGGGAAGATTTAAACGGCGAAGAATATTAAAAATGTATAGGTAGTATGTGTAAATGTATTTATAATATATTATTCATTCTAGTTCATATTCAAGACAGAACAACGTGTGTCGGGACAGCTAGTATTATAATATAATATTACAAAATATGGCTATTTTGGTACCCACTTTCTTCAAGTACCAACTTTACACAGTACCGTGCACATTTTAATGTTTAGAAGTATTTTAAACATAAAAAAGTATATAAATTGAAAAGTTCATGTGTTTCAGGTTTAAATTGTACTTACGTAGATAAGATAATTACAGTTCTGATAATCCGAGAAAATTTGACGATTGAAACCATTTTCGGTACTTTTTAATCTTAAGTAATAGGCAATCGGACTATTTTTTTTATTCCACAAATGAATAGTACTCTTAAATATGAGTAACTTCTCAGAAGAAACCGTATATCAAAAGTCAATATTTTCAAAGGTACAGCGATTCGTATAAAAAAATTCGCGATCCTCCTAAAAACGCTCCATACTGTTACGTGTTGGGGTTCGAAGGATTTAGAGAGAAAGCCTGCTGACTCTTTTGAAGACTTTATTCACCTGCACAAATCATGTTCACACACTACTAAAGCACTAGGTCCAACATTAAACACTAAGTCCAAACACTAAGCACTAACGGTGTCCTAAGTCGTAGCCAAGTCATGGGTTTCACTCACGGTATCATCACATCACTAGATTCAAATCGAACTCCCGATCACTAGTTTTCACTTGTATCGCCTGTTTCGCTTCGCAGGAAGCTCAAAGTGAACTCAACTCGTTAGCAACCCCTCAGGCGTATTTATACCTGCCGACACGAGTCCCAGATCATTCCAGAAAGTTCCCGACTCGCGTGATTTCGCGTCGCGCGTTCGCGTCGCGTTGGATTTATTCTGGAATGTTCGCACAGTAGCGCTATCTAGTACTGAGTTGTCCACGCTGTCCCTGTTCACACCAAGTGGTTTCATCGGTTGACGCTAGATGGCGCTGTCTCTTTGTGTGTTCGTAACACTACTCCTCTCTTAGAGATGCTCGTCCCGAGTATCGTTGCTACCGCCATGGTACCGCGCTAGACGGTCTATATGTACCACTTTGAATGTCCCTCTTGACACCTAGATGACCCTCTGATACGCCATCATGTATTTCACAGAGAACATCTGGTACTCTCGTTCTTGGGACAATTATCTGAAGATGGAACTCTTTGCCGTTAGTCTTCTCCCATTTCCGGTAGGGTATTCCGCTTTGAAGTATCAGACTGTCCGATTGCGCCCAGTACGCCTTAGTGACAGCGCCAGTGGGTGCAACCTCACTCCAGATTGGTTTTTCGTCACCCCGTTTCTTCCACGTGATGATGTGCCGAATGTCGTCATCTCTTTTTTGAGCCTCCCTCATAGCATCATTCTCCCAGAGACCCAAAGGCCTTGAGCAGGCGGAGCCCGGTGGCCTGAGTGGACGTGGCCTGAGTGGGCGTGGCCTGAGCGGGCGAAGCCTGAGTGGGCGTGACCCGGTGGGCGACGCCAGTGTGCGTGGCTTGGGTCAAAGTGGGCGGAGCCTGAGGGGCGTGGTCAGTGGGCAGCACCAGTGGGCGGGGCTTGGCCAACAGCGGGCGGAACCTGAGGGGCGTGGTCAGTGGGCGGGGCATGGTAGGCGGGGCCAGTAAGCGGAGCTTGCTCCCCAGTGGGTGTGGCCTCCGCAGCTCGTTGTGCCCTTGTCCTGACGCCCTCCTTGAAGTCCTCTCTCGGAGTCAATGGCATCTCCAAATCTCACTTCCGACACCAGTTGTTATGTGCTGGGGTTCGAAGGATTTGGAGAGAGATACCTGCTGACTCCTTTGAAGACTTTATTCACTAGCACAAATCATGTTCACACACTACTAAAGCACTAGGTCCAAAATTAAACACAAAGTCCAAATACTAAGCACTAACGGTGTCCTAAGTAGCCAAGTCGTGGGTTTCACTCACGGTATCATCATATCACTAGATTCAAATCGAACTCCCGATCACTAGTTTTCACTTGTATCGCCTGTTTCGCATCGCAGGAAGCTCAAAGTGAATTGAACTCGTTAGCAACCCCTCAGGCGTATTGATGCCTGCCGACACGAGTCCCAGATAACTCCAGAAGGTTCCCGACTCGCGTGACCGAGTTGGATTTATTCTGGAATGTTCGCACAGTAGCGCCATTTAGTACTGAGTAGGAGGCCCCACGCTGTCCCTGTTCACACCAAGTGGTTTCATTGGTTGACGCCAGATGGCGCTGTCTCTTTGTGTGTTCGTAACAATACTAAAGTCGACCAACAAATGACGTCACTTGAAGGTATATGAAGTATATGAAATATATGGCCGCCGGAATATATTTGTAAATATCTCCCATATTTGTGCGTTTAAGTTCATACTTACCATAATGAATGTTTTTGTATATGATGTGAGTAAACTAATGATGTAGGTTTTGTTTACCAATTTCGCAAAAAAAAAAATACTGGTACTTTTTAAATGTATTTAAGTAGTAAAATACTTAAAAAAAATATATATATATATATATATATATATATATATATATATATATATATATATATATATATATATATATATATATATATATATATATATATTTACATTTACCAAGTAGTAATGCCTCAATATTTCTGAATATATTAACTAAACTATATATTTCAGATGTAGTCCGATCCCCTATTGTTCAACAAATTTTAAAAGTATGCAAATTAATTGAATTGGACGAGTCGATGAATGAAAAAAAAGTAATAAAAATTGAATATCGTCATCTCGTCCTATAGTTATTAGTTACATATACAATATACATACATACATATCCTACTAATATTATAAATGTTAAAGTTTGTGAAGATGGATGGATGAAGGGATAGATGGATGTGTAAATGGATGGATGGATGTTTGTTACGCTTTCACGAAATACTACTGAATTGATTTGAATTCAATTTGGTATGGTAGAAGTTTCGGCTCTTAATTAAAGCATGGGCTACTTATTATCCCAAAAATACAGTGTTCCTTTGGGATACCGTATTTACGCGGGCGAAGCCGCGGTCAACAGCTAGTTTTATTATAATGTCTTTTTCCATAGTCAGTGTAGCTAGTCCTATTACTGACACTGCCAATCGATTCAATTGTCATCACTTTAGTAAACCCTAAACAAAGTTTAAACTAAAATTATAATTTTCTAAAAATTTTAATAAGGTAAGAGGAATCATAGCTTTGACCCTACGACGTTAAGATTATTCTGATCTAAAAACCTAGGAGCAGATAGCCCAACTAAATTAGAAAATACGGTAACTGAAAACCGGATTATTAAATTCAATGCGCGTTCTGAGTTGGCGTCGGGACGTGCTGGGTCCACACCGCCCGAGCCGGCCGCCCGCCCGCCGGCTGTCCCCGGGCAAAAAGTTCAAATGGAAGTGTCCAGTATAAGATAGAGGCTATTGTGCTCTGGTTGCACTTTGCTACTGCAAATCGTAAAACATCTCTAAAGGACGTAACGAGAAAAGTTGTCCTCCATCTCAAAGTAGACGCCCGCAATTTTATCTTCAGAAAGAATTTGTTATTCAAATAACGATACTGTGTGAATTCCGAGCAGTTCAATTAAATATTGAAAACTTAAATGTTAGAATATTAATTGATAAATCTACCTTGGTAGCCTAGTAACTAAGTACCTACTTTTACTTCTGAGAATTTTGTCTGTCATTAAAGTTGAATGTTAAATTTTAATGAAATGTTACTCGTTCTTAACTCACTCGGACTTAGTAATTTACTTATTTGATTTTTATCTATTTGCTCTTGTTAATTTGTATCCTTAACAGCCAGTTTTATATAAAACTATTTGGAGAAAATTCTAAGTGTTACAGTGGCGAAGGCTGCTTCTCCTTCATAGGGAAGCCGGAGCCTGTATAATAGCTAGGGATTTGGATGAACGTTTGCAAAAGGTAAGTGACAAGGGAAGCCGATAGGAATGGAGTTATAGGAACCCTACGCCACTGAAGTGTTAGTAGTTCTATATAAGAATGTTTTAAACACATACCGATTTGGTTTGGAGCAGACCGTTATGACAGCACAGCACTCCACAGTGTTCTATTTCACTCAAAAAAAAAAATATGCTGTTTATTGCATAAATCGATGAAGAAATACATTTTAAATGCAAGAGTAAAACACCCACGTGTCTATTTCAAATACTTTTTTTTATAAAAAATAATTTATGTTTCGTGACCTCGACGTAAAAAAAGACTTAATAAATTCTGTAAGCGTGTCTGATCAATATATATTTTTTTGATTAATATGGTTTGATGAAGGACCTTCAGGAGCATATTTTCCATGTTTTATTTTTTGAAGATCACTTCTCGTTACCGAGTTATTAATTTTTATTCAGTTTTTTGTTTTAATTTTTTTTCTCCCTATAAACTCAAAAATGCGACTTGTGAATGGCACTGAAAGATTGACCTTTAATGCTTCTATCATTGATAAAAAAATCAAGTTGCACTATGGAAGCGTTTACGAGTAATCGAATTTCAAAATATTGTGTTAGGGGTGTCATTCAACTTGACCTTTCATTTTTGCTCAAATTAATGTAATTTTTTCTTTAACTACAAAATTATATATGATTTACAATTATGATTATAGTAATGAATCTTTCGACATTCCTTACTTAATATATAAACTTTTATAAAATACTAGCTGTTGCCCGATTATATATCATGCTAAAATTTCTGCTCGATTGGTGCAGAACTTTTTGAGTTTTTTAAGCGTACACAAACCAACATATTATCATTTTTATAATATATAGATTATTTATAACTCATCCAGCAGTAAACTAGATTATGTAGATGCGAGGCATTAACTATTATCGGTGATTGAGCGCTGACGCGACGCCCAGTAATAGGATTACTAGTATTATTGTTTCCTACTTCCATTAGCTACTTATAATTGAATTCGTACAAAGCTGTGAGGGTTATTTCGAACTAATGTTTGTTTTGGACTAAATGGTTGGCAATTTTGACTGTTGCGTCTCTGTACCTATTTATTATTATATGTGTAGCCTGATTGATTATTGTAAATGTTTTCGCATGTAACAATAAAAAACTGAACAGTTTTTATATAAATATAATATTATAATTATAAGAATATTAGAGTAATTAACGCAAAATTAGGTACAGATTTTTTTTATGTTTACCTTAAACAATGCTCATACTTTTAGGTAGAGGGCATGCCTTTCGCCTTTCGGTGGCTATAGTTACTGGCAAGTACCTGAAATATCGAATTAAGATTAAGTAAAAGTTGAATAACTTCTCTGAGTGCTTTTAGAAAACGTTTAGCTTCTTTGATGACTTGTACCAAAAATAATCTCTACAATACTTATACTATGAGCATAGTATGAAAACTATTTTATAAAATACTTTTCCTGATATAACTTTAGATCGATCGCTCGAATAAAATATTTTTTACAATTTTCCTGAGGACTTTTTATTCCGTAAAAAGTTACCTTAATTGCCTAATTTACAAATCAATATGTGTATTCGTTTGAAATTAAAATATATGAGAATTAAGTATTACTCTCCCTTTGATCTTCAAACAGATTTGGGAAAGTCGGAAGCCATTTTATTTTTTCAAATAACACAAAACAAGGAAAATTATATACACATTTTAAGGAAATTTCAAAACTTGCTGTGCAGTGACAGAAAGTCCTCTAAATTGTGGGCTTCGTGACAATGTTTATTTAACATGCTAACATCCGAACGCTTAATAAACAAACACAATATAAATTAGTATTTACAGTTTAAACAGGCAAAACTATCATAGATTAGTATTAATTTCAACTGGCTAAAGTAAACTAAAAATTAGCTATGCTTAGGTACTCCTATAATTCCCTACTTGATGTTTGAAAGTTACATGGCTGTTTAATGTAGATAATCAAAAGCGTTTCCATATTAAAATAAACGTCGTTAATTAACTATATTTACTACTAGATTTTGCCCGCGACTTTGTGCGCGCAAAAGTTAATTTAGCGCAAACGTACGTAGCGTACATTTTTCCGCAATAAAAAGTAGCCTACGAGTATGTCCTTCCCCGTGGTCTACTGTACATCTCTAACAAATTTCATCAAAATCGGTCCAGTAGTTTCGGTGCCTATTCGATGCAAACAAACTTGAAACAAACTTTTCCTCTTTATTATATTAGTGTAGATATTGGAGGTAGTTAATAAATAATAAAACGTAACTGAATCAATGTAATAAATATAGTGCTGATAAAGCAAAATATCGACACGCATATTATTATTATTAGTCTGGGAAAATTAAGGAATTCAGACCGAATTATTCATGTAGTTTTGAAAGTTGCTACAGTTATTCCTAAAGGTGTCCAGATGAATATACTAAAAGCCCCCGAGGGAGGGACACAAGCCGGCGGTGGGGGAGGGGGGAAAGGTCTCTTTTTCAAGGTTTTTGCTTGTGACTCGAAAATTATTTATAATATCTCTTTAGTGACTTCTACATTAATTATCTACATTAAATTTCCTATAAATTACGTCTTAATATGTTTACTGTACGATCAATACTTTAGGAGATAAGGTGATAAAAATAAGAAGCTAAATCGTTTTACAAATTTTAATTCTAAAATTCAATTTTTTTTTGCACGAGTATGCCGACTTATCAATCAAATTGTGTTTCATCTTCATCATCTTTATCATTAACATCGATGGGGGCTCCATTAGTGCAAGCTCCTAGGCAGCTGTTACAGATCAGACTGCACTTAATGCCCGCTTTTCGGCAAGTAAGTTTCCATCGACTCCTCGCTTCCAACCCCATATTTCAGGAGGCAGTTGGCTTCCAAGCCACTCCTGTGCTTGATGGAATACTCTGTAAGCGTGATATTTCGCTGACCCTTTGGTAGGGGGGAGGGAAGAAAGATCCGGTTTGGGCTTGGTACAAGATTTCAGGAAAACTGTGAATCGATGTCTGTTAATCTCAGACTGAGTACAGGGCGCTCGGTATACTTCAAGAAACATTTTTTCCCCGGCTTCTGCTACAACATCCGGAGTTGATATTGGGCCATAAAATACAGTTGCTATTTCCTCTACTAATGGCTTTTGATCAAAAATCTTGATAATTGATGTTTTGCCCTTCCTGTAAATAGCTGAGGTTGTATCACACCCACTGAAACTATGCAGAAAGAGAATAGAACCACAAAATTTCTTGAAGTATACCGAGCGCCCTGTACGCAGTCTGAGATTAACAGACATCGATTCACAGTTTTTCTGAAATCTTGTACCAAGCCCAAACCGGATCTTTCTTCCCTCCCCCCTACCAAAGGGTCAGCGAAATATCACGCTTACAGAGTATTCCATCAAGCACAGGAGTGGCTTGGAAGCCAACTGCCTCCTGAAATATGGGGTTGGAAGCGAGGAGTCGATGGAAACTTACTTGCCGAAAAGCGGGCATTAAGTGCAGTCTGATCTGTAACAGCTGCCTAGGAGCTTGCACTAATGGAGCCCCCATCGATGTTAATGATAAAGATGATGAAGATGAAACACAATTTGATTGATAAGTCGGCATACTCGTGCAAAAAAAATTGAATTTTAGAATTAAAATTTGTAAAACGATTTAGCTTCTTATTTTTATCACCTTATCTCCTAAAGTATTGATCGTACAGTAAACATTTTAAGACGTAATTTATAGGAAATTTAATGTAGATAATTAATGTAGAAGTCACTAAAGAGATATTATAAATAATTTTCGAGTCACAAGCAGAAACCTTGAAAAAGAGACCTTTCCCCCCCTCCCCCACCGCCGGCTTGTGTCCCTCCCTCGGGGGCTTTTAGTATATTCATCTGGACACCTTTAGGAATAACTGTAGCAACTTTCAAAACTACATGAATTATTCGGTCAGATCGACGATTCTGAAACTAATTTTCTTAGACTATATTGTAGTTTTGAGAAAAGGTAAAGAAATGCCAATAAAGATATAATAATAACTAACCCCCCACACCGATTTCTGTGACGGTGGCCGGTTTCATTGAAACCAGGCCAGTTACGACCTCCGAGTCGAGAGCCAAGCTCTAACTACTAGACCACGGAGGCTGCAATAAAGATATACTATACCTAAGCAAAGCAAAGCATGTCAGTACTATACCTAAGCAAAAGGTCAATGGTTTGATTTACGACGAAAATTCGCAAAAATGTATTAATTGATAGATATATCGGCAGCTAATAGTATAAATTATAACTGGTTCTAAGCGGCTTTTGCTCTACTAAACTTCTCAGTGGTATTAGTTTCATAAGTGATAGGAAATTGGATGTAACCGCAAACCGAGACAGAATCTCAGATCGAGCGAGTGTAGGTTCCAACGAGAGATATCCGCGTAAGCTCAAAATCAGCTGATGTTAGTTAAAACAAAGAATATCTGTTCCATTTCAATAGATTTCTGGCGACTGTCCAATATGTGTCCCGACTCGGAGAACTCGTTGATAAACGATCAACTTCATAATTCATTGACCACTCAGTCATGCGTCGGCGGCGGGCAGATAATGTCCGACGATTGTCACCGAGAACGTCAGTCGCATGCTATTGGACATTTGGGATTGTCGACATCCTTTAATATAATTATAATACATATAAAGCACGCTCTACACTTCAAGGTGCGTCCACACTTGTAACATTGAAACTCAGCTTTAGAAATCCTCAAAATCGGACATTACTAAGTTAAACCCAGAAGTCGATAGTGTTTTGTATTCCAAACCTAAGAGTTAAGCTTCCGTGTACCCATTCTACTTAGTTTTTGAAATAATGAATTTGGAAGATGGGCATTTATCCAAGTCATCAATCCATAAAATTAATTTATGACGTCAATTGCGAGGCGTTGTAAACTTGTTATATACTTTGTTCGATAGACCAGTCAGACGCGCATTTTTTGTACTTTATTACGTTTCTGCCAGTTGAGTAGGTACTCAAGTGGAAGAAAGTAGGTACTTTTAGAGATATTTTTTTCACCTTTCAAACTTTTTTTTTTTTCTTCGATACGAAGTTGTTTCCGCGTTCGTTTTTTTTTTCATTTATTAACTAAAAATACTTTAATATACCTCCTTTGTACAGTATTTACTTCTCTTTCAAATTAAATCGGAGTCTGGAGAAATTAGCATCCTTTTTTTAAGCAAAGTTGCATTAAACGTAGATTTTACAAAAATAAAAAATTCATAAACTCCGGTGAAATGTTGTGTGTAGCGCGGGAAGGGGTCCAGCCTCGTTAGGCGATTGCTAAAATCCCGTGCCTATACACACAACCCGGAGTCGCGGGGGTGAGGCGTCATGGAGCCGATCAAGACTCATGCCGCCACTGACGATGATGTGGATCATGCCACAGACGACATTCCTCCCAATCTCCTCTCTCCCTCTCCGGGAGTGTCCGCAAGTGTGCTAGGCGAAAGAGTGCTGGCTGTGGCGCGATCCACATCATCGTCAGTGGCAGCATGGGTCTTGGTCGTCACACTTGTGATTTGATGTAGATATGATTTGATGTTGACTGTTGTAATTAGATATTATTGTACGCGATTGAATCAAATTCATCAGCATAAATTGTTAAGTTTTTGGCCCCGTAGCAAGTAAAAATCTCATTATAATTAATTGCCAATTATTATGTTCAGATCAATATTCATCAATTCGTAAATTAATAAATCTTAAACAATATTCAAAGGCAAACATTATTTTATTTGTAAACAAAATTTATTTGAATCATACATTGTTAGAAACAAATAAGTAATATAATTTTTTATTTATTCTATTTTATAATCTGTTTTTTGTTCATAATTGTATAAATATTACATTGGGACGCCTAAATTCGTAACATCGGACATACCTATATTTAAAAAAAATATTGTTATATACTGTAAATACCGAAAATATACGATAATTTTATAGAAATCGCATGACATCATAAAGTCAAATAGAGTCGACTTGGCAGTTTCAGGACCGGTTCTCAGTGGTTATATACTCAAAGGGTTTTCAACTATTGATAGGGTTGTAAGACTTGCAAGTTTCACCGTTTCATCTTTAAAAAAATTTAGGCCTTTGCATCCGTTAATGGATGATTTATACAGTATTCTCCGAGCGAAGTAACCACTCTTGAAATACTGTAGTGCCTGGGACAGTTGGTTGTCGTATGGTTGCCCAAGCACATACGGCATTCTCACAACATAGTCAGCTTAGTCCAGAGAAATGAACTAGTCAATACGTCTGGGGCCAACTATGTGCGGGTTTCCTCACGATGTTTTCCTTCACCGTTAGAGCGTCCGTATAATGTACTTGAGATCTGAAAAAGTCTCATTGGTACACGCCACAACCTGGGATTCGAACCTACACTCTCTCGAGTGCGAACTTCATCTATATAATACTTAATACTTCATGTATATTATAATGCCTTGTAGGAGTATGAAAGGACAATGGGGGATTTTTAACCCCGTCCCTACCCTTCAACAGTCGGGTGGGGAAGCGTCGTTGGGATACGTGAGAATTTTTTCATTGGATTGGTTTTGTATACAGAAAAATGAGTAGGCATTTTTAAACAAAAATATTACTTATATTCATAAACAAAAAAGCATAATACAAATTCTAAATGAAGAATATCCATGTTTCAGCACGAATGGGCCAGATCAACCGGAATACATCGGCCTCAAAGAAAACCGCATGCAAAGTTTCAATATAGCACTAATTGTTTGGTACTTGGAAGATGAGCCGGGGACAGACGGTCGGACATGACGAAATTATGTGTGTTACGAGACATGAATTACGAAACTCTAATGATTTGATCATCATTAGGGTTTCGTAATTTGAATTTAATAAATAAATAAAGATTAGTTGATGCTAATCTTTATTTATTCATTCAAACAAAATTAAAATAATGGCTAATAGTCATATCTATAAAAAGTAAAATTAAAAATTTTAAAAACCCCCGACACAAAAAATAAACTCTAAAAAATAATAAATAATATTTTAAACCTATTATAATTATATTATCACATATAATATTAAGTAAGTTGAAATAATTTTATTTTCCAATCGTCGCCTCGTCGGGGGACCGCTAAAGTTTATAAAGTATTTTTACAACAACAGCTATTTAATTATTACATTTAAGTAGGTATGAGCAAATTTTTTTCGGAGTAAATTCTTTTGTTCATTCTGCGACTACACGTGTTTTTTTCACGTAGCGGTCCCCCGACGAGACGACGATTGGAAAATAAAATTATTTCAACTTACTTAATATTATATGTGATAATATAATTATAATAGGTTTAAAATATTATTTATTATTTTTTAGAGTTTATTTTTTGTGTCGGGGGTTTTTAAAATTTTTAATTTTACTTTTATTTTATCCTTTTTAAAGTAGGTATAAATAATGATTACCTTACCATATACATACTTTCAACATTATTGAAGTAACATGGTACCAAATTTCGAATCGATAGGACATGTGGACGACCCCTCATCAACTAATAAAGAAAAGATGATCTTCAAACGGCTAATCAGGTCATGGTTACCTTACCATGTTCTTTAAATATCGTTGAAGTAACACGGTACCAAATTTCGAATCGATCGGACATAAGAAAGTTAGTCAAATCCCCTCATCAACTAGAAAAGAGCTGATCATCTTCAAACGGCTGATCAGGTCATGGTTACATTAGCATGTTCTTTGAATATCGTTGAAGTAACACGGTACCAAATTTCGAATTGATCGGACATAAGAAAGTTAGTCAGATCCCCTCATCAACTAGAAAAGAGCTGATCATCTTCAAACTGCTGATCAGGTCATGGTTACATTAGCATGTTCTTTGAATATATATCGTTGAAGTAACACAGTACCAAATTTTGAATCGATCGGACATTGGAAAGTTAGTCAGATCCCCTCATCAACTAGAAAAGAGCTGATCATCTTCAAACGGCTGATCTTCCCACCACCAATTTTCTCATCAAACGAAGCTACGAACACTGTCGATTAAGTCATCAATATTCTCTTTCAGTGCGCTTTCATTTGAGACCTTACTCGAGTATATTTGCACATTCGGATTTTCTTCCCCGCTTTCACCCCCCACAACTTTTAAACGACTTAACCGATTTTCATCAAACATGTCTAAGAACACTCACATGTAAGTCACCTTTAATACAAAAGAAACTAAATTGAAATCGCTTCATCCGTTCGGGAGCTATGATGCCACAGACAGACAGACAGACAGACAGACAGACAGACAGATAGACACGTCAAACTTATAACACCCCTCTTTTTGCGTCGGGGGTTAAAAATACTAACTTCTATAACAGACAAAAATTCTCTTTTTGTAGGAAGTAAGAATTATTTAAATATAGGTGTGCTTGTTCAGCGGTAGTTTACGTTTATTTTAAAATCACGTGTATTCATGTATCGTACAATCAACGGGGGTGTACTTATAAGTACCCGAAGGACCTTGCCAAAGAAATTACGTAAATTTGCATAAAGGCGTGTCGTGGGACCGGTGAAACTTCTGTAGACCCTCTCGAAGTTTTGGGCTTGACAGCACTGAACATTCTATATTGTATTAACCCGCACATACAATATGTACGAATTGGTTTACAACAGCTGATAAAACAGCTTTACAGTAGCTGATAAAATTAAGTTTAAATGCATATAACATAAGGTTTTCACGGTAATTTAAGCTGCCATAACCTAAGCCAGGTTGTGTAATGTGTGGTCAACATAGTTTTAGGCTTGTAAAATTGATTCACCTTAAGAATTCCTTTGTAAAGATTATCTTCAACACTAATTGGCAAACACTCTTCCAGCAAAACCCACATCTCCTCGTAATCTGTCACTTATCTTCTTCTGCTTTATATTTAAAGTGGATTGAAATTCTAATGTATCGCTAACACTCGACGACGGCTAGACCGAATTGGCTAATTTTGGTCTTAAATAACTGGGGAAGTTCAGGGAAGTTTTAAACGGTAAGAAATATTGGAAAAATTGCGGAGAAAATATTGTCGGTGTAGATGTAGTTATAGACTTAGGTGTAGGTATAGATATTGGAGTAGGTTATAGGTATAGATGTAGTTATTTATTTATTACAGTTCATAATTGAGACAGAACAACGTGTATTGGGACAGTACAATAACAATTTGATAAAAAATTTCAATTCAAAATGATGACATTTTGATTACAATTTACAAATAATTAAACACAAATGCCACACAAATATTGATGATTTCATGAGCTCATTAGGCACTTATATTGAACAGTAAATACGCTACAATCAGTATTCAGCCAATTACGGCTTCTACAGGCTTGTATTTTACGAAATATTAATGAAATTAAAGCTGTGTCTTGTTCACAATCATGAGCTATCAGCTGCTCTTTGTGAATATGGTGTAGTAAAAATTCTTTGCTAAGCCTTTTTTTTTGACCTAGTATTTTTTATATCTAATATTTTTCCAATAGTGTGAAATAGAAGTATAACATCACGCCAGAATTGTTAAAAATTTAATATACACAAAAAATATTTGCGTAAATTCGCGATAGATTTGGCTGAATTGGGCCTGGCAGGCAGTAATTTAAGATTATCTGGCTCGCTAATAGCGGCAGTTAGAGTGAGTTTGGCCTGGCGCTGCGCGAGACATTTGTCCACGCGACAGGTCCAATTACCAGTAAATACTGGCCTCATTCGTTCAAATACCTAAACGATTTACCTGCGAGCATCCGTTTCAGAATTTATAGGTTTTTCTAGCGAGCGATATACAATTTATTTCTATAGTTTATTGTCTCTGCCAAATATTGATTGCTGCTCTGAAGCCAGTTCGATTGAGATCTTGGGGGCTCAGATATACCTAGTGCAATGTCAGAAACTGAGAACAGAGGGCCAATTCTCTTAATTAACTTAGACTATCAACTTACCATCAATTCATTATAAATTTATCATCCTGTTATCATAAATTGACCGAAAGTCGGTATTCTACTACACTATTTTCGTAAATTTAAAATCTCAACACAGTCATTTTGCAATAATATTGACTACAATTTATAAATAAAGCGAGCACAAAGCATGTACAAAGACAGCTGTTACTTGACGTTTGTACGATCCAGTGTTGCCAATTATTGTCAGCTAAGGCGCGTCTCCTGCTCGTGCTTTTTGAAACATTACACAAAATCATCGAATTTGGGGCATGGCTATGCACATTTTGTGTACGCATACACGATTTTATCCTCTTCTGAGACGGACGGAAAATTATTTCCCGCGTGGTGAGAGAGGGGAAGGCAAAAAAAGAGATTTTTGCGTAAAATAAATATTTTTATGTCATGGCATCCCCACACGTCAAAGTGAAAAAAATATCCGGCTATCGGATCGGTTCGAGTCAAATTGGAGTTAAGTTTATAAACATACGAGAATACCATTTTCTATGGATAAGTGGTTCGCTCAATCTATAATCAAGCTATGATACAATGATAATCGCATCGCGGTGTAATTCGTCGTTTGACGTTTGTTTGAAGTTTAGTTGAATACCATTTTGCTGTTTGATAGGTTCCGGACTGTATCGAAACAGTAACGAAGCTGCATTATTGTTGGATTAAAATAGCAGAATCGACCTTCAGATCTTATAGAATATAATGTAACCACGTGGTTAAGCGCTCAAATATTGTGTCAATCCCATACATTTTTTAATTTCCAATTTGTAATAATTATAATTATAAAAAAAAGTATAAAAGGCCAAGTGCGAGTCGGACTTGCGCACCGAGCGTTTCGTACAAACCTGTAATGATTTTGTTACAGCCTAAAGGTATTATAGACCTAAATATTTGATATGAATTTCAATTAAATACCTCTATGCGTTCATGAGGAACTCTGGTAGTAAGTTTAAAATTATTAAAAATATTATAAAATATACAATTTGGACTTTTTATTTTTAGTTTCTAGTTCAAATAAAGAGTTTTTTATTTATTTATTTATATAACCTTCCATTTATAAATAAAAAAACCGTAGCATTTTATTTCTATTCATCATGGGTGTATTAGCTAGCATACTTAAAGATTACATAACAAGACAAGTATAATCCTAAACATAAACCTTTCTTTTGAAATAAACTCGAAACCCATACATATCTCACATCAGGGATAACTGATTATTGTAATGGTTTACACATCTTAAAACTTGCCATTTTATAGGGAGAACTTTACCTTATTTCTATACTGAATTTCAGGATTTTTATTGAAAAATAATATTTTATAATCAACAGGTTTGATTCAACGAGTACTGACTGTTTACATAAAGCTCAAATTTTCAATCTCTATTGACTCTTCCAGGAAAAAGAAAAATATTACGCAGGAAAAGAGAGAAAGTTTAGAATTAATACAGCTATTAAAGAGGTCATGATTTCCCTTGGGGGACGTTGGGCCTGTAACGAAAGTTTGACTAAGCGTCACTTAATAGGAAACATTTATCAATTAAGCAGGTAAGTTGCCTTTGTAGTGGCCTCGAGGTTTTCCAACGGCTATTTTGAAACCGCCTATTACTACGCCCGGTAATACAATTAGAAGCCGAAAATTGCTCATCGCCAACGTTTGTATTCAGTAAAGCTTTACATAAAATATAATTACGTACAGTTAAAAAAAATAGAAAAAAAAATGTACTGGGTAACACTGAAAATGTTTAGAACTGGCCAGTTAGAATAATTTCTAATAAAAACTTTTTTGAATTTCAATTTAAGAACTCTTTGGTAACCTAATGTAGTATATTGCATTCATTTGTCATTTGTTTTTGTGAATTGGCGGCAAATCTAAAACTCTTGTTACACGTGAAAATGAACCTAACCCGAGAAAATTTTCAGTCAATGATTTATTATGACTTTCGTTGTGGGCTTACTCAATAACAAAGCTATGATAGTCTGCGATTAGCATCATGAATGAATCATATATCATGAAGCCCCATCTCGTGCCACTATTTACAATTGGTTTAACGAGCTTACGCGTGGATGTAGTGATCTCAATGATATCCGCGCGAGGGACGTCCTTTAACAGCGACTACTGAAGATAACATCAGTGTTGTGCGACGCATGACAGAGGAAGATAAGAGAGTGACCTATCAGCAGATACGGGCAAGCCTAGGAATTGGTATGAGTCAAGTTCAAAATATATTACACGAACATTTAGGCGTCAGGAAGCTTTGTACCAGATGGATTCCCCATACTTTAACCGACGACCAGAAACACCTTCGCATGGACTGGTGTCGCCAAATGTTAGATAAGTTCAACGGCGGTGACTCAAATGCTGTATTTGACATCGTCACAGGTGATGAAATCTGAATATAATATATTACCACGAACCCGAAACCAAAAGACAATCAGCTCAGTGGGTGTTTTCTTTCGAGGATCGGCCAACTAAGGTAAAGAAAGGAAGAATCAAATCAAATCAAATCAAATCAAATCAAATCAATTTATTCAAACACACATAAAAATAGATACAAAACAAATATACATAATTAAATAGTAGAAGTCAAGGAAAAAAGATGATTGCCTATTCTTTGGTCGGAAAGGTCATTTCGCGACAGTTGTGCTAGAAGATGGAAGGCAATTACTGCAGACTGGTATGTCAATCGCTGTTTGCCTCTTGTCTTTGAAAAAATCCGAATAAGATGCGTTTTTTTAGTTTGAAAGTTGACCCCATCGAGAATGTTCTTAGCTATAATTCATCATTATCAGCTCGCTGCTTGACAATTCGAGGGTTACTTAGCATTTTTTATTTTATTTTCTAGAACTTGATATTAATATAATTACTAAGCACTTAATAGTATCATTTCATTGTTTACAAGGAGAGAATTTCGCTCTAATCCTGTTTAATAAGCGCACAATAAATTAGTACTTCAGAGATCAAGTTAGATAGCATTAATTTAGGAGCCAGTGCTGAGCCTTCGGCAAGTTTAAAGTAGACATCGAATGAGGATCAAAAGGATTTGTGTTTACAATTTAACACTGACGCTGAGCTTTACACTAATTGGCTTTGAGGGAATTACTCTTATTTAAATCCCTAAATCTTAAGAAATTACACTTTCTAAGCAACTAAGGAATAAATATAGAGGCTACTTATTGCTTTGTTTAAAAGATTTTTAATCTAATTACCTCGGCTCGTTATATTAACTAACGGGCAATTGGTTTCTTTCGAGCGCTTCCGCGTTCCGTGTCGTCGCCATTTCGCGACAAACTTTGAGCGGTCACTATTACCACCACTGAACACTTATATACTTTATTACCACACATTACAGAGTGAATCATATGCGAATAATAACAATAATACCTAGGCATATATATGTAATAATATTACGCTATTACCTACGGCAGGTCGTCGTTACGACTACCTACCCCTGCAACTAAAAACGTCTGTAATTTGTAAATTAAGCTGGAATCTGGAACTATATGATAATGAACCCGGAAGGCCGGAGAAAATTTAGAGCGCTGAAAATAGAACTCGGTGCGATGTTCGATTTTCAAATCTATTGTATTAGTCCCATGTTCTGTATTCTGTGATTAGTCCAGAGTTCTATTTCTAATGCTGTAAATTTTCTTCGATCTTTCGGATTCCGGATAATATAGCCCCAGCCTTTTAAGAAGTGGCATACCCGTAGCGCCGTTTGCGCCAACCTTAAGAACATATTGATTGACGTTGTAAAATGAACAAAAAATGTATCAAATTACGACATTGATTTTTCAGACGATCTCAAAGCCGTGACAGTCATGTAAAATGTACCATGAATGTGATTATTTTTACTCCATGATCTAACGGTTTTTACAATTTTACGGTGACATATCCACTTTTTTAATTTAGGGATACAAGCGCACATAGTGGCTATGACAATATATACACTTGTACAGGGAAATACCATACCACCCTACCACCACACCGCCGCTGCCGCGCTGCCAGCGCTGCCGCGCCGCGCCGCCCGCGCCACCGTGAATTTAGAGGCAGCGGATAAGGGTGCTTATGGGAGTTTTCCGAGCACTCACTTTTGGGTTCACTTGGATTGTTCATGTCCATGGACGGTAATAATATTTTACTATCCGTTCTCCAGTATTATTCTATAAGAATTATTTGTAAGAAAATAGTATTGTATCAGATGCAGCAACGAGGTTACAAAGGTAGCAACTAGCAACACGTGTGGCGCTAATGAGGCAACCGCCGTCTATATCGCCGGAACATTTGTTAATTATACGGAAACTAGCCGATTCTATTTATCCACTTTTTTATTAGTGAAATATTTACGTTGAGATCAAATATCAACGTGTTTTCGGCTACGTCGGCTATGAATTATGGTGATCAAGTACAACATGATCATCATCGTTCATAGCCGACATATTGGCCTCCACTCATTGGTAAAGACCTCCGAAGACATGTGCAGTCCGTATTTTACCGAAATATTATGTGTAATCGACGTGTGTAATGCGTACGTATCTTAATAATATATTTTTCCTTAAATATGCATTATGCATTGATATTAAATACGAGTATATTACAGCGAAATTAAATAATATATGGCCCAAGTAAATCTCTAATATATAAAATTTCCATGTCACAATGTTAGTTACCGTACTCCTCCGAAACGGCTTTACAGATTTTTAGCAAATTTTAAATGCGTATTCAGTAGGTCTGAAAATCGGCTACTATATATTTTCCATACCTAATTTATAAGGCAAAACAATGTTTGCCGGGTCAGCTAGTAATAATATAAATGGCAGAGTTAATCTCGAGTGCAATAACGTAGGTACGCAATAGGTATTCGCATTCATCGTGCAGCTATGCGGCGTGCGGCTGGCACACCATTGCGACATGCTTGCGGTGAGCCAAGGGTCGCAACACCCTGTATAGCCATTGTTTGTTCCCACTGCATCTACTGTACAGTATACACTATATATTACGTCACGGCATTAATCTAGGCTGACATAAATCTGTTTTGGTTCTGTCGTAACTCGTAACTCGAACTCTCTGTAATATGGGAGTCGGATTGGACTACTGCATCCAGTTTGATTTTAAAATAAATGGTATTAACACTTTTATCTCGTTATTTATTGCGAAATTGTGTTTTGACCAGCCTGTGTCATTTCTCTATTTATTTGATGATACTGGGCGAAAAATATGTAGATAGAAAATAATACCTATTGTTTCTTTCGTAAAAAGTGTCTTCGGAATTGGTAATGTTAGCACAATTAGTAATCAAATATTCTGCAGTTTTGCAGTTTTTAGCAAAATGCAGTTATATGAAAAATGTGCAATAGATATGTTTTTAGCATAACAAGAACAATATAAACCGGCCAAGTGTGAGTAGGACTCGCGTACAAAGGGTTCCGTACAAAACGACAAAAAACACGTTTCTTGTATGGGTATAATGAAGAATTGTATAGGTTCACTTAAATATTTATTTTATGTTGTTTTTAGTATTTATTGTTATAGCAGCATACAAAAAGGCATCATTTGTGAAAATTTCAACTGTCTAGCTATTACGGTTCATGAGTATAGAGTATAGACAGACGTACGGACAGCGGAATTTTGTAATAGGGAGTTTCAGTGTTTTACTAAATCTCCGCTGTGTTTTGCATTATTTTATTTCGAATTTAAACGACCAAAATATAGGCTTATAATTAAGAAGGTTACCAAGATTTATTGCACGTAGAAATTACATTCCGAAATGAGCTCCTGTATGCAAAATCAAAAGAATCAAAAGAAAAAAAAAATAACAAAATGGCTACAAGCTAAAAATGTACAAAGTTTTTACGCCGCGAATTGGCTGTTTAAATAAAATAAATGGCTCGTAGCCAGTGCACTACATACGTTTCTATTGCCTTCTTAGTTTACGGACTAAAAGAGGATACGATAGTCGTAATTACGTGGGTTTCAGTTGAGAGGTAGTTAGCACAGGAAATTGAGCTTTTCGAACAGAGGAAAACGTTAAAGCATCGGTTTCTATCTTCAAGTACCTATCTATTCACATGCTACGTTCTACACTGGTAAGTGGTAACATGAGGAATTTCTTAAATATAAACTACAATAACACAGTGATTTTCATTAGTTAATACTTGAATGAAATAATACCTATTTTACGAGCTTTTATTAAGTTTCACATGTACCTCTGTTAAGTATTTTTTAGCATAAAGGACAACAAAATAATACGTATTGTACGCAAATTTAACACACAAACTCTACCTTTTATAATTTCAATATTATAATATTAGGTTGGGGAAAAAGTTTCTTCGCATTTTATATAAAAATTCAAAAGGTTTTTTTATAAAGTTTATTTACAAGTGACTAAAGTATATAGGTGCCATTTTGTTCGATAACTTTTTGCCATCTTGTTGGTAGGTACATGATCCCATTGCTATAAAATGTTTGGGGCTTCTGATGAAAAAACTGCGACAAGTGGTTTTGGCAGTCCTCTTGTGATGTCAACCTGACACTGCCTAAGGAATTCTGCAGCGACCGAAACAGGTGGAAATCTGAAGGTGCAAGTCAGGTCTATACGGCGGATGCATTAACACCTCCCAGCCAAACTCCCGTAATTTTTTCTGAGTGGCTAAAGATGTGTGAGGTCTAGAGTTATCATGGTGAAAAACCACACCCCTTCTGTTGATTAATTCCGGCCGCTTTCTCTCAACTTCTGGCTTTAATCTCATCAGTTGTTCGCAGTACAGTTCAGAATTGATGGTCCTGCCTGGCGGTAACAGCTCATAATGAATAATGCCCTTCCAATCCCACCACACACACAGCATCACCTTGTTGCGAGTTAACCCGGGTTTCGCCACAGTCTGTGAAGCCTGACCGGCCTTTGACCACGATCTTTTTCGCACGTTCTTGTCGTACGTGATCCACTTTTCATCACCAGTTATCAGCTTCTTCAAAAATGCTTCGGTTTCATTACGTCGTAATAAAGAATCACAAATGAGTACACGGTTCATTAGGTTTCTTTCAGTGAGCTCATGAGGCACCCAAATATCGAGCTTTTTTGTGTACCCAGCTTTTTTCAAATGCGCCAAAACCATTTTGTGGTCAATCCCCAGTTCTTCAGCTACATCGTAACTACTAATATGCCGATCTTGCTCCACTTTTTCAAAAATGGCAACAGTTTTGTCCGTAACAGGGCGACCAGAGCGACGTGCATCTTTGATATCAAAATTTCCGGATTGAAAACGCTTAAACCAAATTTGCGCTACTCTCACAGATACTGCATTAGGTCCATAAACATCACAAATTTTTTTCGCGGCTTGTGTTGCATTTTTACCTTTTTTGTAATAAAATTTTAAAATGTATCGAAATTCTTCATAAGAATCACTCATTTTAACAATAAGAAAAACAAATGAAAATCTCAAATTTACCTAATTTGAATTTGGAATTGTCTTCTGTAAAATTAAAACTTTTTAATGATACCAAAATCAGCCAGATACAATTGGTATAGCCCAAGATATTTTATGACAAGTTTATACATACTATAATGCGAAAAGACTTTTTCCCCAACCTATTATAACGTGAAAGAGTAATAACAGACATATCCATAATAAAAAAAATCTCAACTTTTTGCGAAGAAAATACTTGGCTTTTTCACTTAGGGCTGATTTTTCAATCGTCAGATAACTCCTATCTGAGGAATAAATATGAAAAATCTGTCAATGTCACATATTTATTCCTCAGGTAAGAGTTATCTGACGATTGAAAAATCAGCCCTTAATGTTTTTGTGGGATTATAGTTTTCCTTATAGGCATACTTTCCATGTACAGACAGCGACCAGTTACGATTTTATTATATGTACTGGTTGATTGATTGATTGATGGCATCGTATTAAAGAAATAAAAAGGTATTGAAATACAGTTATGAATCTTTATGGAAAATAATATTTACAACTCGGTAAAGAGAGAAAATTGTTAATAGGCATGCCCGACCGCTAACTAGTGCCCGTTCTAGGGTTTATTTTTTATCTCAAAAACAATGATTTTTTGCTCTTCTTTTTTTTTTAGAAATGAGTCAGGAAATGACCTTTCATCCACATTCGTAATCGTAACTGACGAGCATACGGTTCGCCTGATGATAAGCGATTACCGCCCCCATGGACACTGTTAACACCAGAGGAGTTACACTTGTTACTCCTCTGGCGAATTGCGTTCCCAGTCCTTGAAATCTCTTGGGCCTCCAGTAACCACTCGGCGAAACACAACGCAAGCATTATTTCACACCGGTTTTCTGTGAAGCCGTGGTATTTACCCGGTCGAGCCTGTCTATTCATGCCGAAGCGTGGCTCTCCCACGTTTATTTTTACAAAAAAAAATGTACTTCTAAGACAACAACTCGTACGAGTTACTGGATTAATGTTTCCAATACGTTTAACGGCCTGTTTCAATAACCTATCTATAACTATTTTTTAAACAGGTCGTCATTCAATCATTTTTCTGGTTTTTTGCGATACAAATAAGACGCTCCTAACAGACAGTTAAATATAGATAGGTTATTGAAACGGGCCGTAAGAGACTCAAATGATATCTCCAAGATGCGAGCCGGATAAGTCCTGTACAATGTACAACGTAGATGCACTAAATGGACCAGACTCTGAGCTATCGATTACAAGCGACTAGCCTTTGTCTGGCAAGTCGGTCAGTTGTGTGAATAGGATTTATGCAAAGGCAGCGACGGGCAAACCTAAGGTTCACCATACACTGAGCCCGTAGGTACACCGCAATGTTCTCGACAGAGTTTTGTTGATGCATCGTAATTCGTACCGGTTAGATTATGCATCCGTGGCTTAATAGACCACTTGGGTTGCAATAGAAAGGGTAAATAGGTTCGAACTCGGGTGTTAGCATATACGAACGAATGCATGTCCCTCGGGCACCCCTGAGATCATATCAAAGGGTTGGTTACCGCTGTCGATCCTCGCTACACAGGAGTTGCAAGTAGTGAGAATTTGTGGTGGGCCATTTGCCCGCTTAAAAAAATATACCACCGAATAACCGAAACTTAACTGCTTACTACAACCTAAACCTCCAACCTAATCACCCAATTTTTAGATTGCAGAAGAAAAATTGGTGGTGATAACAGGGATTGTATTGGTTTAATTTATATGTATGTTTTTAAATATCAAAACTAAATATTCATATTTATTTTCAATTAGGAAAATGGAAAAACAGCCAATTGCCTAGATGTAGTCCCATACAACATATTTTATTTACCACGTTCTAAAAATATTTTACTGCAAAATACTATTAAGCGACAAGTTAGAGACAGCTGTAGTGAGCACCGTTCTATTTTGTTTCATGTTTAGATATAGACCACTACATACCGGCTAAAAATATATTATGTGTATTCTTTCTTTATGCAATACTAGCTCTCCCGACACACGTTGTTCTGTCTTAAGTATGAACCACAACGTTTCCAATATTTCTCACAGTTTAAACCTTCCCTTAACTTATTTTAAGACTAAAATGAGCCAAGTTGGTTCAGCCGTTCTCGAGTTTTAGAGAGAGTAACGAACAGCAATTCATTTTTATATAGGTATATAGATAGATAGATAGATATCATCGCAGAAAACATATACCTAATGTAATAAATACAGATTTTTTTTTAACTCTTTTTATGGAATATTCAATTTAGTCGATGAGCAATTACTTGGAAATGAGATTGCTTTCAGCGTTAAAATAGTTTAAAATACATAATTTACAATAAAACTACAAATTGTTTTACTAAAGAACTACTAAGTCAAGAAACAGCTGAACACAAGATAATATGTATCGGCATTCCGTCTTCAGAAGTACCCTGTTACATTGATAGGCTCGTAAATGTTTAGTTGACCCTAAAGTTTGTCGCAACAGGAACAGGGCTGGCGGTAATCCCTTATTATGTGTGTAATACCTTTACAACGAAACCTGTTTAGTAGGTAAGCTTTCGTACCTACTAAATAGGTTTCGTCGTTTCGTTTTATGTAGGAAGTGAAAAATACATCTATACGTCTTCTATATCTATACTTGTATATCTATCTATACTTAATATTATAAATGCGAAAGTGTATCTGTCTGTTACCTCTTCACGCTTTAAGCGCTGAACCGATTTATATAAAATTTAGTATAGACATACTTTAGGTCCCGGGAACGGGGAAAGGACATAGGATATTTTTATCCCAAAAAAGTAGTGTTCCCGCGGGATAATGTATTTACGCCGACGAAGCCGCGGGCAAAAGCTAGTGTTGTACTAAATTGATAAATAATAAGTGCAGTATGCTTCTCGCGCCATAGAAAGATGTTCATTCTACGAAATGTAGCAAAGTTGTATCATAAACAGTTAATTTTAGGGTTCCGTAGGTACGCAAAGGATAAAACGGGACCCTATTGCTAAGACTCGTCTGTCCGTCCATCCGTCTGTCTGTATCCAAGCAGCATCTCATGAACCCATGATAGCTAGAAAGTTGAAATTTTCACAGATGATGTATTTCTTTTGCTGCTATAGGGGGGCTCCCATACAACAAACATGTTTTTGTGCCGCTTTGTACGGCACCCTTCGTGCTCGAGTCCGACTCGCACTTGGCCAGCTAAGTGTATAAATAGATATTGAATTTTACCTAATTTCGTTTATGATAATGTTAAACTTCACAGACGTTTCAATTTGATACACTTAGAAAGGAACTTCGATTAACTTTGAAATCTAAAATCAGTTGGAGCGATTACGTAAGATAACTTTAATATAGATAATTTTGGAATTCTTGGAATTGTGGCTTTTAGACTATGTTACATCATGCACAAAATTTTGCAGCTCATCTATACTTCTATTATAAATGCGAAAGTGTGTCTATATGTCTGTCTGTTACCTCTTCACGCTTTAACAGCTGAACCGATTTTTATGAAATTTGGAATAGACATACTTTGGGTCCCGGGAAAGGACATAGGATAATGTATTTACGCCGGCGGAGTCGCACGCAGAAGCTAGTATTATATTAAAGCAAGGTCCAGACTCAAAAACAAAATGATTTATACTACGATTATGCATATTGTAGGTAATAAGATTCTTTTTTGCGTAGCATTATTTTCTATATCTATTTATGTAGAAGACGGTGTTAGCAAGGTATTTTTAAACATATTTTGAAATATTGTACTAATCACACAATTGTTCGGTTAAAATTTAAAGTTACTTTGAATTATATTAATTATTTAACAAAAAAAATACCTATGTATGGTTACGTTAGTAATATATATTCTTTGGTATGGTGCTGCACAAAATTTTACATTTTAGGAGATTGTGTGATGGGTGTGATGTGTTTTAGAAGGTGATATTATGATTTTTTTTTAATATTTTTTTTTTCAAAATGTATACGGTTTAGACCCTGTCAAGCATTGTGTATTTTATCCCATATTTTTTCCACGTCGTAATTAAACTGTGAGGTAGACTAGGTGGCAAATGACAAAGTAGGCTTGGACCTCGCACACACTTTAATATTGTTAGCACCAAACAGAAAATTTGGTAACATTTTCCTTGTATAATTCCACTTCCAGACAAGAGAAGTCTCACCTTATAGTATGAACTATGAGTACCTATGTTAGTGTTAAGGGGCCCGTTAACTTACGATAATCGTTAACGATCTATGTTAATTAATTTAATCTATTTTCTAAGCATTATTGAAAAAAAATAATATTAGTGCAATGAATTCTTCCTCCATTATACTATAACTGTGCCAAATTTCATACTCTTACGTCTGCATAATGTTCTTTAAAATTGATACAAAGGTTTTGCTTTACGTCTAATATTATAATATATAAAATTCTCGTGTCATAGTGTTCGGGAACACTCCTCCGATACTTGCTTGATCGATTCTTATGAATTTTTTTTTGCATATTAAGAGCAATCTGACGTAATCTTTTTTTTAAATAAATAAATGGCAAAGCAATCTTTTCCGGGTCAGCTAGTTATAATATAAAATTATAGGAATTATTTGACTAACAGGCCAACTTTGAGCTTTACTTGCTCTAGGTCACTAAGCGCCCTACGTATCCATTTACTAGAAAGAATTATACTAATTATGTAAACAGAACAATATACTTACCACGCTACAGATAAAAACGTCTAGAATTAAACGAGTAATGAATGGAGTCAGCGGAACAAATAGCGTTATAGTCGACGTAGGGTCTGCACAACATCAGCATCGGTCAACTTAATGGCAGCGCAAGTGCTACGAAGCACTTCATAAATTAATGTCAGGTTAATCACGCGACTCATTTCGCACGGAACGTGTCCGACGTCCGTGTACTATAAAAATACACCGAGTGGTTTAAAGGCTGATTTTAAAACTCAGACTAGACTCCTATACACTCAGACCAATTTTTTTTTATTTGATCTGAGCCTATACATTTCAAATGAAAGGATTCTCAAACTTGTTTTCATAGAAAGATTACGCGGGCTACGCCACACTGTGCGGGAATGTATAAATTGTACGCAAGTACCTAATGCAATTTGCGTAGGAAAAACGCGTAGTTAAATGTGTGATGCGAAAAAAGTGACAAGAATAGGCATAATTTCAGGACTTTGATTGTTTAAAAATTAAAACCCACTTAATTTATTTTACGAATAATATAAAAATTAATAATTAATAATAACATACGAATAATTAATATACTGATAAAATTTTAAAACAAGAATTTGAAGTACAATTTAACACGAACATTCTCTAAGAATAATAGAGTTAATGTTAAATATAACGGGTTTCTTTGATTGTAAAACGTTTTCCAATCAGAGCGGCGCTAACGAACCTATTGAGAAAAAGTCTGATTAAAATTTAGTTAAAAGCCAAGCATCTGGATGTTGTAGAAACCACAGCAGTGTAATGATCGGGCCCTGAAACAGACGATTTATACACAATTTTATATATAGTATAAAATATAATAACACTTTGTTTCCTTTTAGAATAGAGTCAACGGAATTGTCGATTTTCAACAGAGACCTTGGCTCTACATAGTCCTGAAAACGTAGTAAGTAAGGGTCCCACCGAAACAAAACGATACGCGACATGGCACTGCATTTTAAGATAGCTATTCAAAATTAAACTTTATTCATTACACTAAAAGACACAATAATTATGTGCACTGTACAGTCATACTCATACATCATTGTGCGAGTTCGAATGTCAGGCTGCATCGCGCGGCACAGCGTATGTGCAGTGTATTATAATTAATGTCGTCATAATAGGTTGGGGAAAAAGTCTTTTCGCATTATAGTATGTATGAACTTGTCATAAAATATCTTGGGCTATACCAATTGTATCTGGCTGATTTTGGTATTATTAAAAAGTTTTAATTTTACAGAAGACAATTCCAAATTCAAATTAGGTAAATTTGAGATTTTCATTTGTTTTTCTTATTGTTAAAATGAGTGATTCTTATCAAGAATTTCGATACATTTTAAAATTTTATTACAAAAAAGGTAAAAATGCAACACAAGCCGCGAAAAAAATTTGTGATGTTTATGGACCTAATGCAGTATCTGAGAGAGTAGCGCAAATTTGGTTTAAGCGTTTTCAATCCGGAAATTTTGATATCAAAGATGCACGTCGCTCTGGTCGCCCTGTTACGGACAAAACTGTTGCCATTTTTGAAAAAGTGGAGCAAGATCGGCATATTAGTAGTTACGATGTAGCTGAAGAACTGGGGATTGACCACAAAACGGTTTTGGCGCATTTGAAAAAAGCTGGGTACACAAAAAAGCTCGATATTTGGGTGCCTCATGAGCTCACTAAAAGAAACCTAATGAACCGTGTACTCATTTGTGATTCTTTATTACGACGTAATGAAACCGAACCATTTTTGAAGAAGCTGATAACTGGTGATGAAAAGTGGATCACGTACGACAAGAACGTGCGAAAAAGATCGTGGTCAAAGGCCGGTCAGGCTTCACAGACTGTGGCGAAACCCGGGTTAACTCGCAACAAGGTGATGCTGTGTGTGTGGTGGGATTGGAAGGGCATTATTAATTATGAGATGTTACCGCTAGGCAGGACCATCAATTCTGAACTGTGCTGCGAACAACTGATGAGATTAAAGCAAGAAGTTGAGAGAAAGCGGCCGGAATTAATCAACAGAAGGGGTGTGGTTTTTCACCATGATAACGCTAGACCTCACACATCTTTAGCCACTCAGAAAAAATTACGGGAGTTTGGCTGGGAGGTGTTAATGCATCTGCCGTATAGTCCTGACCTTGCACCTTCAGATTTCCACCTGTTTCGGTCGCTGCAGAATTCCTTAGGCAGTGTCAGGTTGACATCACAAGAGGACTGCCAAAACCACTTGTCGCAGTTTTTTCATCAGAAGCCCCAAAAATTTTATAGCAATGGGATCATGTACCTACCAACAAGATGGCAAAAAGTTATCGAACAAAATGGCACCTATATACTTTAGTCACTTGTAAATAAACTTTATAAAAAAACCTTTTGAATTTTTATATAAAATGCGAAGAAACTTTTTCCCCAACCTAATATTATGAAACGTGTATCATTTTTTTGTGTAGTGAATAAAGTTCAATTTTGAATAGCTATCTTAAAAATGCAGCGCCTACACGTCGCGGTGTAAACTGATCTTTAAGGTTGGGATTGTTAAAACTATAATATATCTACTTTATTATTTATCTGAGTCAGTAAAGTCCTTACTAGTCCAGTTTTCAGTACGCAAAATAGGTTTTTACAGATAAGGTCATAAATATTCATAATCAGATTACCTAGTTTCGGGTTGCATCATCGTTTGCATAGTCAATTTGGCTCGCTTCCCGCGGAGCTAAGCTCGCGAGGTATCTTTAAAAGGTTACGAGCAGGCGCGAAACGGAAATCCACAAAATGAATCCAATGTCATAATTCAAGATGGCGTTTCCCGCGCTTTTCCTAGCCACGCCGAGAATAAATGTAACGGTGTCGGTGAATCGCTGAGCTGGTACAGCCGAACAGGTGTTGCCCGACCGCACAGCCTTAGGTAAAGCTGTAGTATGTAGTTTCATATGTCGCTATTGGAAGGACGAATAAAATTCTTTTACCTATATAGTTATAACCTTTTTATTGCAACATTTTTTTCGTTTTAGTTCCCATTTATGGCTGGTGTAAAATTGCAATTATTGTCCAAATACATATATTTCTTACTTTACTCGGCATGTTCGTAAAATTAACGGAATGAAGAGATTTCAACTTTTAAACTCAAAGGAGCAATTAAACGGAATCATGGGGTTTTCTGCGACATTAAAAACTTAGCTTTTAAGGGCTGGACACCAGCTTTAAAGTAAAAATAAAATAAAACCTCGTTATTGAGGGTTGAAACCTTAATTACATAAATGTCCTTTTAATGTTAGAAACGGATTTGTTATAATACGTGAATTAAGTTTTATGCAGTTAAATTCGGCATAATATATTTTTTCATCGCATTAATTTAAATTGTAGATGATATTATAATCTTTAATTTTCATTCTGTCTCAAACCGTAAACTCGATTTTCATAAAACAATCAATAGGAACTCTACTCTACTTCTTCGAACGTAAAAATGTAAAACTCTAAACAATCAAATAAGTAATTATAGAAATTATTTGAGTTACCTCAATAAATATGTAAAGCATTTTAAAGAACGTTAATGAAACTACAAAAAAGTTAAAAAAGAGACCGCAGATAAAAGTGAATACTGTAGGTAAAATAAATAGTCGAGGAAGAATTAATTTTCCAAGTATTCCTTTTTGTACCAAGATAAATCTCAATTTAATACAGACGAGAATAAAATTTGCATATCTATGCATTTTCCTGGTATTTAAATGATTTGTTACGGCTTTGTTCAAGTTGAGCCATGTAAGTGGCGAGTCTAGCGATCTACCTACCTAAAGCCTCTGTCACATAGAGAATTTTTGCCAGTCGCCACGAGTGCCTAATCGCATATTATATTTTTAACCGACTTCCGAAAAGGAGGAGGTTAAATGTTGGGCAGTTGATATTTATATAACAATACATACAATATTTTGATAAGCGAAAAGGTACCGCCCCCCGTCATAAACACCCGCAACTTCGGGAGTTAAAACCAGATTGTACGATTTTAGTAGCACTTCCTGTATTAATCGATTGAATACGTTCAAACCTTCAGCAAGATCTGAATTCAGTAGGCACCTATTCGTCATTCGGTCATTCGGGTAGGGACGTGATCCGGTTCATTAATAGGTACTGCTTCTATAAAGCGTATTCGTCTTTTGTCACAGGAACTGCGCATTCTAGGATCATTTCTCGCAAACCTCTTTATGCGTCTTTAGATTCATTAATTTTTCTTTCGCTGGATCTTCTCGCTGAGTTAGGCTTCCGAAACAGTGGTATTTTTTTAACTTTAAAAAACAACAATAACTTGGAATATAAACTTGTTTTAACTAACCGATAATCGTGGTTCTTATATAACAATAACTGAAAAAAATAAATAACCAAAAAGGTGAACAGATGAACCAAGTGAAAAATCGAACACAGTAAACAGATAATATTATAGGAAAATTCTCGTTTTATGTTTTCCTCACAATCGTTCCAATATCTCTCGCCGTTTAAACCATCTTTGCACTTCCACAATTGTTTCAAGATGAATTAGTCAAATTAGTCCATCCGTTCTTAAGTTTTAGCAAGATACTGGGATTGACAAAAGGTAAAGTGGTAAGTGAAGCCGATAGGGATGGAGTTATAGGAATCCCACGCAACAGATACCTAGGTAGGTACATATTGATTATAATTGACACCCACGCTTGTCTCAACTATAGCTGAAAATACAGAGGACTTTTGCAATAGTTATTTAGGTGGAACTTGTTAGTCATGTGTTAAGAATCGTTATATAAGTTAAGACACAATTGAAGTTGGGTAACAGCTGTGTTTGCTTGTTTGGTTCACGCTGCAATTTCTAGAGATGTCTGTTCAACAAACTAGTAGTATTAACTCCTAAGTAAATTGCCTTTTTAACCGACTTCCAAAAAAGGAGGCGGTTATACATTCGGCTGTATATATTTTGTTTTTCTATACTACAACTGGCAAAACAAAAAATATATTATGACCAAAAGTTAAAACCATAACCCGACTATGACTCGTCTATATGTTACTCGAGCCATTATTACGAATCTATTGATAACTAAACTACTTATCCGATTTTAATGAATAAAATCGTATAAGTAGCTTAGGCGCTATGACAAAGAATATACATGACTAACGTAGCTATGATAGAATAAACATAATATTGTATACAAGAAATGCTAAGAATGAATTAGCTTAGAATTTTACAATTTAGTAACTAAGTTAATAGCGTTACAGTAGTTACACAGATCGATTACCCGTTTTATTTGATAACATGTTTATTCCAAATTCAGACTAGGTACCAACTTTGATTATAAATAATAATCTAATATCTATGGACGCTTCACACCACGTCAATCTGATCCCGTAGTAAGTTCTCGAAGAACTTGTGTTACGGGTACCAGGCAACGGAAATATATTTAATACCTTTTATACTATACACATACACACAAGATTTTTATTATATAATACACATATTTAATATACATCCATGACCCAGGAACACAGAAGAACTTTGTTCCTTCGGCGGGATTTGAACCCACGACCCCCGGCTTGAGCACCAACACGCTCAACCAATTGAGCCACAGAGGTCGTCAAAATTATTAGTACCTATTTTTTGTTTATCCCCCTTTTTATCGTCACAATCACAAAAATATTTTCATTCAAAGACTGGCGAAATATCCGTTGACAATGAGGTGAGCGTGGCCAGTGCATGCAAAAGTTTCAACTACGCCATCGCTAAGTACCGATTACGCGACAATACCTCCACACAACCTGTATACCCACCCCGGCTATTGATTTTTTATTTGGCTGAAGCTGTGGATAATGGACGCTTTTATGCAAATGCAGCATCCGCAGTGCATCATAACCAGCCGAGGCAAAGAAGCAAATGGAACAAAAATTGTTGGTTTTATTCAGCTTTAAATACCTTTATGTTATAATACGCTTTTATACAACAAACACAGCCATGAGTTATAGATTATTCAAATGGCCACAAGCAAAAGTAAATTACAAAACTTATCGTAGACCTTGCTTATGCACTTGAATAGTTCTTTATTATTAATTAAGAAATTAAGAATAATTGACATTACAAATAGAACAAACAGAAAAAAAGTTTGCCAATTCCTAACTAATTGAATAATTGGTTGCTTAATTGAATTTTTTTTTTCTTCATATGAATACCCATTCCAAAAAAACTTTTAATCGAAATCCTTCAATATGAATCATTATAATATAATTAACTAAGCAAGAAAATTATGCTAAAGTAGGTACATACTTATAATATAATAATTATCTACCTAATACCTAAGCGATATGACTAAAATTTATAATACGAACTAGAATGTTGAATTAAAAATGTTAGCACCTTTTATATTTCTAGAATTAATCAATTGTAGAAGCAAAGGTTTTTGGCTTGGAGCCATCTCGTCAGGAGCAGGACTTCTGTCGGATGTCACTTCGATGCGCTCCGTTAGATTCCAATTTTGGGTCTGTTGAATGTACATTAAAATAATATTTACTTACTACATAACTTTTACTTTTTTATATTACCTGAGACGACACTATAAAAATAAGTCGGGTTTTCCTTCCTGACGCTATAATTCCAGAACGCACGAACCGATTTCCACGATTTTGCATTCGTTGGAAAGGTCTCGGGCTCCGTGAGGTTTATAGCAAAGAAAATTTAGGATAATTTCATCAGAAAAGCGGGAAAATCTTTTTCACATACAGCGCCATCTCTGATACATAGCATGTACTACAAACCAATATTTTAAGTAGATGGCGCCGGTGCGTGATACATTGTTTGACAGCTACTCATTGTTCTCTGCTCAGTTAATTCATGTGACAAACCGGTAAAAATTGTGAAATTGTAAAAATAATATAAATTGTATAAATATAAATAAATAAATAATAAAATTGTGATAAAAAGTTAAAAAAAAAAAGTTATTCTTTCCTAACATTTCAATTGGAAACCATCAAATCAATCACGTGTACCTATTGTGCAAATTTTTATTAAATTTCAACAGCAGGCATTTGTCTTTAAGGTGGTAAGTTGAACTGTGTAAATTATGTGGATCGTGCATTTTATTAATATTAGTTTAAAATATAATAAATATATTGTGTTCCTTAGTCTTTCAATATAACTTATTATGAATTATCTACTTCTTTATTTTTAAATCACAAAGTTTATGAAAATTAATTAATTTTCTAGCTACGGATTTATGTACGATTCGAATCTTTCATAAAATGGACTAGGAATACTAGGTAACTGTTAATCGCATACTTGGAACTTATTTATTCTGAGAGATAGTTAGGCATGAGATTTTAGATTAGAAAAACAGATATTTCAAAGTAAATGCTTATTGAATTTTTATTTACTTTTATTTTATAACTAAATTAACATTAAGCTTGGATATTTTGCGATGATAAATTCGCCTGCAAAACACGGTCATTATGCATATAACTGCCAATGAAGGGAATTTATATGACATGGATTTACACAGCCCCAAATTATTTTACGAGTATTATTTTTTAATTGGCACATCGGCAAAGTATATATTATAAATTACTACAACGGTAACTTTTTAAATGATTTCTCACGCATCAACATGGTTAATAAAATCCTATACCCCCTATTAATACGAGTAAAAATATTTACACCACATGGGTGGTATATCTGTGGTGTTAATATTTTTAATAATAAGAAGGATAGAGCAGGAAAGTTGAACTCATTAGTGCGCGCGGCGTTATATTGTGAGGGTATAAAATTAAGGGTTGAAAGTTTGTATGGTAAAAATTAATTTAAAATCTTCACCGATTTCCATGAAATTAAATATCCGGATTCCGGACTAATACAAATAAATTATTGAACATACTTATTGTATTTTAGCCTTTTTATTGTTTTCAACTAGAAGTGTGAAATAGGGGTCCAAAGCAAGTATCGTGAAGTAAGTAACCACATAACGAATTATGAAGAAACGATTTTTTTTAATTCATTCCATATAGGGGTACAATGTCCACGCGGAGGAAGACGCGCACAAAAGCTAGTATTTACTAGTTATTACTATCCTTCTACTGTTAAGTATGCTTCTAAATATGAAAGTTTATGACGATATATATTGGTGACGCTTTCATGCAGAACCTACTGAACGGATTATGATTAAATTTGGTATGGTAGTAGTTAAGGCTCTGGATTAACACTTAGGTCACTTTTATCCTGAAAAGTACAGTGTTCCCGGAATATTGTAAGTATGTTTGTATGTTTGATTGTCACCACGCCTAAAGAGATGAATGAATTAATGAATATATAATTGAATGAATCGACTTATACTTTACAGTTTACAGTAATACCTATCCTATAGCTTATACATCAGAATTCAGAATAACAAAAATCTATTGACACCTCATCCATCGGAACAGTAGTTTAGGCGCTATGGTGGAACAAACATAAAAAACTTAGGCCTTTACATCCGTCAATGGATGATTTATACAGTATTCTCCGAGCGAAGTAACCACTCTTGAAATACTGTAGTGCCTGGGACAGTTGGTGTTTAAATATCGTATGGTTGCCCAAGAACATACGGCATTCTCACAACATAGACGGCCTAGTCCAGAGGAATGAACTGGTCAATACATCTGGGGCCAACCATGTGCGGGTTTCCTCAAGATGTTTTCCTTCACCGTTAGACCGTCCGTATGTACTTGAGATCTGAAAAAGTCTCATTGGTACACGCCACAACCTGGGATTTGAACCTGCACTCTCTCGAGTGCTAACCAAACGGTCTACCCACTAGGCCACGGAGCTCATGGAACAAACATATAACATTTTTGCCCTTCCTTTTGACTTAACCGTAGTCGGGTAAAAGTGTAGTATAAACTATTGCAACTGCATACAAGGTATTACCTGTATTAGGAATTTAAAGTTAAAAGCAGCAACATTGAAAATATAATCAACCTATATTAGTTAAAATTTAGCAAAATATATAAATATTCAGAACATTAATAACACAAGTAGATCGACTTCACAAGTCACAACTCTATTATAACAGTGAACGTCCTAATAAACACATTTTCCAAGTATCGTTGTCAGACGTGGGTATTTCACGAGTTTCAGCACAATAATTACTCATTTCTGTTTACTGAAACTAACTCGAGTGCAGACAATAGATCAAGTGCCAACTGCCAAAACCGACGCCGCGACTCGCGGATATTACTGCGGGACATTTAATTTTCTACGTGAAAGGATAAGGCAAGTAGAATTTCCCCGAGCAATGCTGCCTCCCGAATTGGGTTACGGACTACGGTTCACCTTAATAAGATGGCGGTTGTACAGTTGACGTGACTCTGTGAGATTGACTTTACTGTGTTCACTTCCAATTTATATTCGTGTTAAAACAAATAATAGGCTTCTACTGACGGCGCTCTACCGGCTCTGCTTTATAATATTTAGTTCACTTTAATCGTATAACATAAGAGGAAGTATGAAATTTAGAACAGTTAAAGTTTATATGAAGGAGTGAGCTGCATTAATAATTTTCTATAATAATGCTGAAAAAATACATTAAATTATTAGAATTAATATAGCACCTCTACCTCAAATTAATAACTCTTGCTACTATGCGTTGGGTACAATTTTGTCAGGCGTTTGTCAATCTGTCTTTCACATTCAATATTCAACATTTACATTTTTATTTCGCATCTAAGGGTCAATTCACACCAATATGAAACGACACGCGATATTGTGTTGCATTGTTAAGATAGCATTCAAACTTGAACTTTATTTATTAAGGAGAAGATACACGTTTCATTGTGAGAGTTAGAATGTCATCTTGCACAGCGCGTGTGCAGTGAATGAGTACGCGTAGGTACTAAATAAAGTTCAATTTCCAATAGCTATCTTAAAATGCAGCGCTGCGTTGCGTCGCGTATCGTCACGATGTGAACTGACCCTTAGAGACCAAAGAACCCTTATAAATTTAATAATATAATATATGGGCGAATTACGACTACTAGGCGAACATACAGTCATATTATCTATGTACATATTAAAAGGGGTAGTAGGTAGTTACTGTATATTTAACCCGGCGTGAATGAGGTGAAAAAAAGTTGCAACAACTATGAGGTGGGGTTAGGGGTATGATATACCCAAAATTCAAAGTGCCATAACATTGATAATATTATTATAATTGATATTTAGTTGATAGTTTTATACAATAATTAGGAAATTAATAGAAATAAATGAAAAAAATCTCAATTATGACATTAATATTATTTATATAAGGTTTTCTTTGACTATGTAATTATAACTCCAATAGTTTAAAGGTTAACAAATTATTTAGAATTTAGCGAAAAAATCATTCTTTGGAATGTAACTCCATTGAAAACTAAAATATATTGAGATCCTCCTCGTTAGGAAATAATATATTATTATTTTTAATTAAAAATATGACTAATCACTACTGTCCAGATATGTAGGTATTGAATGCTTCAAATATATGGGTAAAAAGTTACATACGCTAACATACGGACACTACAGTCATCAGTTACTTGTTCTGAGCTGGATTCACTAAAAAACTTAGTCTATCATCCCACGGATACCTCAAAAGTTTATGATCCAAAACACGTATGTTATGATAATTAGCCAAAAAAAGGTGCGTTTGCTAAATGTCAGTGTGTGGTCGGGTATGTCATACCCGAAATGAGTTTGCCCCCGATTATCCCGGCTTGTGTCCCGTGCAACTCTTAGATCACGCCACTTATCCTTCTAGAATGCCCCTACCTTCTGAGCTGCTGAGCAAACTAGGGTTCCCAGGCGATCATTAAAAAAAATACACAATTTTTAAATTGTACTCGGGTATGACATACCCAAAATCACTCACGCTAGGTTAAATGGGTTATTATAGTTCAGGGTAAATAGTCAATATTGACTACTAAATCCTTTAAACGAAGAGATCTCGTAAGCAGTGGAGAGGTTTTATTCATTTTTGAAGTTGGTGTAATATAATAACAAAAGATTCAATGGACCTTTAGTAGGTATCTTACTGGAGTTATAAAACCTGAAAATAATTGAATATCAAAATTTCGTTAAAAAACCTCAAAACGATAGATTTACCTACATACGGATTATAACATAGTTAACTTTCAAGTTGAGCTAATATTCTTTCGATTTATTAGTGTTCGATTGATAGCCGCGAAATCGAGATTTTTCAAAATTACTAAACCATAATAACAAATTCTGTATTTTGGCTGCCTGAATCCATAACAATAGTGATCACCTTAACATTGGCGTATTTTTAAATAAATGTCAATACAAAATGGAAATCAATTTGCCGTGTACAGACCTTGTGTTCCTCGTGTGTACCGTGTAATGACGTCTTTGTTTTGTTTTCAAATGATATGGTTATTAAAATGACATATATAAGAGCTATTTTTTTGTACACGCTATGAATACTTTGGGAACCATGGTTCGAGCTGTCGTCTTATTGCTGTTCTTGGCTGTAGTAGCGATGGGTGCTGATAATGACACTTCTACTACAACTACTACAACTCCTACTACACCTACTACCCCAAAGACACCGACGACGCCTACTACACCGACTACACCTACAACACCAAATGTAAGTTCATTTAATTGGGTTTAATCTTCTTAAATATAAAGATATATTGTAATTATTCCAATGTCTTGCTATAACTGGAGAACGGCTGGATCGATTTCGCTAATTTTGTGGAAGTGCAGGGAAGGTTTAAACGGTGAGAAATATTGGAAAATTTGCGGTTCAAAGTTAAGACAGAACAACGTGTATCAGGACAGCTAGTCTTAAATAAAAAAATCTCGTATGTGGTGTTTGTTATACTGATGTCCTCCGAAATGGCTCGACTCATTTTTATGAAATTTTGCACATTTTGTTAGGTATGAAACTTGAAAGCTATTTTTATACCCGTAAGTGATAGGTGTTACCCACTCCAATTATTTTGCCAATTTTCTTATCTACTTTATGATTTGGCATTAATAATACATAAAATCTTAAGTTTTCACCCTTCTAGCGATATTTCTAGCGATATTTACTAATACTTTATACTGTAACAATTTTTCAACCCTCAGTTTTCCATAACTCTATAACACATCACCTGTAGGTAATAAGTGTAGATTGTAGGTATTTTGATAATTATTTATTTGTTCCAGTGACAGAACAACATCTGTTGGATACTACTATGATAAATATAAAAGTTTTCCTCACTAAATTCGATAGACGGATGGATAAGATTTTCGCCTTGCAATTTTATACTATTTCTGGTTTTCAAAAATTATTTTGTATTTTCAGCTGGTCAGAGACTTTATGGATTTTATTGAAAATCCAATAGAATCAGTGTTCAAGCTTTGCAAAGCCGTAAGTAACTTTAGTATTTTTCATTTTAATAATTATAAATAATTAAATAATTACTAGAATGCCTACTAGTAAAAGTATATAGTTTGGGCTCATTACATTCCACGGTCCCACGCCCGAAATTAATAATCAATCATAATCTAATTTTAGCTATCTGGGATCAAGATTACATTAAACGCGATCCTAGGATTAACTTTACGTCAATTTACTTAAATTTTTGTTTGAGAATCGATTTCAGATACATTACTAATTTCACGCGTAAACAAGTTGTGTTCGTATCTCCTCATGACAAAGGTCTGTGAGGACCTGATGGAACTCTAAAATGCCTAATGAAAAACGTACGAAGACGTTGACGGTCTTTAAGACTTGAATAGTGCAACAAAACATCTCCCAAAACCTCTTTGACGATTAGGAAAAAATTCATAAGCGACGGTATTGCGTTTCGTAATCTTTACTGTTCGTCAAAAGCACGTTTTTCATCAGTGCTATTAAATAATTTTCTTTGATTAAGATCGCAAATTATAAGACCCTGCAAATTTTTTACATTGCTTAAGACCACGTTTAGCCCGAGCCTTTCGCAAAAGTATATTATTTTCCCAAATTAGTCACAGAGCTCACTACGGTAGTACCTCGGTCCGGTCCCTCGACTCTGTGATACTCATATTTAAAAAAAAGCTAACCAAGAGCATGTCAGATAATGTCTAAGGAGGGATCCGTAGCAATCAATGCGCAATAATTTTTTCTTTTTTTTTTTTTCAAAAGTTAGTCCGATTTCGCTCATCGCTCAAAATAATTTTCCTGAAGAGTATTCAATGTCGCATATTTGCAGGAGATAGGGTTAATACTTATTTAACTCATTTCAACGAAAATTCATATAAAATATAATTAACAATTTATAAATTATCTTCACTTCTCCGTGGATCTAAATTCTAATAATTACGGGAAATTAAATGTCAAAGAAAATTTTACTCAAAGTCTAATAGTATTTTGTTATAATATTATATCATGATCGCCACTTTTTTGACCTAGTTGGTCTAGATCTAGAATCTATAATAAAGTAAATCAAAACTTGATGAAGATTTCATTGTGATGACACTTAAGTACTAGCTACAAAGTTATAATATCAATTCTTTTTTTCAGAAAGATGACTTTTTGGAAAACATTTTTGGATAACTACAACTACCAAAAGAAACATGATTTGATTATTATTCTAGTAAAATATAAGTTTTTTTTAACAATTGTTGTTTTGTATACCTTTTCTTGTTATTTTGAGGACCTATTTCAAAATGAAACCACAAGGGGGTGAAGGAGGGGGTAAAGGTTTGTATGAGAGTTTTTATTCCTTGGACATATTTGCATAATATTTCGTATGAATTGCGTACGTTAAAAATAATGAGGTATGTATTTCAGGGTTTTCTAAAACTCAGCCCCTAGGTGGGTAAAATAGGGGATGAAAGATTAAAACTTAATTTCACGCGGACGAAGCCGCGGGCTAAGGCTAATATAAAAATATATGACTGAAATATTAAAATTTTATTTAGTATTTAAAAAAATGTATATTTTCTTTGAATCTAGAAACATTTAACTCTAAGAAATTTTAATAAGTTACCTGTTATAAATAAATTAAAAGTAATGTAAACATTTTTTGGAAGCTTACTTTTTTATATACTTCTAATTTTTTAAATGTAATATTTTATGTTAAAACAGTTATTGCTCCTGGTTGCATAAATTTTAATAAAAATATTGATAATAATATTATAATAAAAACTAGTTTTCTTTTTTTACTTTTATCATTTTATCCATACCTACTATCCGGATTTATTCTTATAATTTTTAGACACTATCCGTATTATCCATAGTACACAGATAATTGCATAACTTAATTGGTAGATACACTTACTACCTAGATGTTTTTATAGCACTAAGTAGGTATTTCTCATCTTCATTTTTTATATCTGCCAGCTAAAAATCAAACCCAACCAACAGCGTATTTTTTTTTTATCGATTTCTACCTCTAGATATACTTGCAGAAATAGACGCGAGAGTATAATATTATTAACTTCGCGTACTTCATTCTAGGGTTGACATAGAATCTGGACGTGAAATCAACTTATTCACAAGCTGCCTCAAGGACTCACAGGTATTTCCTAAATTATGGAAAATCGCTAAGTATCGTCTATTGAACTCTATTGCAAAAGCAAAGCAGACCTGTTGATAGTCCCTTGGTATATAGACTAATTTGCCTTTTGGATGAAATTGGTAAACTTTTTGAGCGAATAGTTGCTGATGGACAATTCCATCAGCAATTATTCGCTCAAAAAGTTGACAATTCACCGTAAAATTGTAAAAACCGTTAGATTGTAATATTACTAGAGATATTATAAAATGTCGACAGATTGTCAAATAAAAATATCTCCTTACAATAATAGGAGATCGGACTACATCTGAAATATTTAGTTTCATTAATATATTCAGAAATATTGAGGCATTACTACTTGGTAAATGTAAAAAAAATATATTATTTTATGTGTAGTTTAATAATAAAATACATTTAAAAAGTACCAAAAAATTTTTTTTTTTTTTTGAGTAATTGGTTAACAAAACCTACATCATTCGTTTACTCACATCATATACAAAAATATTCATTATGGTAAGTATGAACTTAAACGCACAAATATCGGAGATATTTACAAATATATTCCGGCGGCCATATACCTACTTCATATACAACTTCATATACTATAACCTACAAGTGACGTCATTTGTAGGTCGACTTTAGTATGGAGCGTTTTTAGGAGGCTCGCGAATTTTTTTTTACAAATCGCTGTACCTTTGAAAATATTGACTTTTGATATACTGTTTCTTTTGAGAAGTTACACACATTTAAGAGTACTATTCATTTATGCAATAAAAAAAATTAGTCCGATTGCCTATTGCACGCATCATTTTTCGTTATAATTTTTATTATGAAAAAGCAAACAAATATGGCGGTGCGGGGGCATATTATATTATAATAATGTAACGGGGTAAATATTACAATATAACGAAAAATAATGTGTAAATTGTAAGAAGAAATTTTGATTTGACAATCTGTCGAAATTTTATAATATCTCTAGTAATATTACAATCTAACGGTTTTTACAATTTTACGGTGACAGAATCATTAAGCATCTCAAAAACTGCGGTTCAAACCTGTCTCAAAACTAATATGGGTTTCGCAAAGAGTGTTTAAATTGTGGATGTAATTCTACGTGTTGTAGATATAACAACAAGCGCCACTTCCGAGGGTAGGAAAGTTCTTGCTATAAATATTAATATAGTAAATGGTTTTTAAGTATCTACTTTGGAGGATGATAAGAAGGTCGCTTGTTTGCCTACGGGTTCCACCATATCTCCAAAGAATTTTGCAATCATATATTTCTGATAGATGTATTAAATACGTAGATAAAAATGGGATTGTGCAAGTAAAAAATGTCGAGTGTATGGTTCCGCAGGGACCAGTTCTAGGACCTTTTCTGTAAAATCTTGCATACGATGATGTGTTAAGAATAGATCTACCGGAAAATGTAACAGACTAATGTTATGCTGATGATGCTTTTATTCTGGCTGAAGCTATAATATTTCAGGAATGTATAAGACTTGCTGAATTGGCAGTGACTAAAATTGTGGCAAAACTTCAGGAACTAGGATTAAAGGCAGTTCCACAAAAAACGGCAATGTGGTGTTGTTCGTGTCGGAGTAGAGCTTCTATACCAGAATATGTTGTAAAAGTAAAAAAGCTAAACATCCAGATAGGACTACACTTGTGATATTTGGGTCTGAATCTAGATAGGCAATAGAGTTTTACAGATCATTTTAACATCTGGCTCCTCGCTTACATAGAGTGGCTGGAGCTTGCAAGGTATACTTCCAAACCTGAGCGATCCACGATATTAGGTTAGGCGCTAATGTCATTCGATCGATTGCTTTGTACGGCGTCCCCTTTTGGTACAATAAACTGGTTAAAACTCGCAGCTCTGGATGGAAAATACTTGCTGCCCAACGTAGTGTTTTAATTAGTGTTGCTCGTGGATATAGGACTATCTCCTATGAGGCAGTTTATATTATTTCTCGTGACATAGAATCTGGAAGTGGAATCGAAGAACTCCGTGAGAGGTAAAGAGAGGGAGCTTTACATAAATGGTATGACCGTCTTCAAGAGCCCAATTCTATTAGGCAACAGGCTGTGACAACAATACTCCCAAACATACGTCAAGCTTGGATGTATAGAAAAGAAGGCTCAGTTACTTTTTGACTGACTCAGATACTCATTGGATATGGCTGCTTCCGTTGGTATATTTTTAGAATAGGAAAACAGTAATGGCAATGAAGTGTCATTGCCATCACTGTGATGCCAATGAGGAGTCTACGCAGAATACTTTTGAATGGTACCCAGCATAGCATACTAAGCGGCAGATTCACAAAAGTTTTGTTGGAGAAGATTTATCTTTATCCGTTGTGGTAGCAAAGATGTTGGATAGAAAATATATAATTATGGAATGCTGTAGTTTCTTTTTATGAAGCTGTTATGCTTAAAAAAAGACTTCAGAGCGACAAAGCGAAAGGTACCTTATAAACTGAAGCCAGAGGCTAAAATATTGAATTCCTTCTATTAAAAAGCGGAGCACTCAAAAATTGTAAGTAGAAAGAGTAGAGGGCTCTCCCTACATAATGCAACTTTTTGATGGTAACAGCATGTTTTGTCTTACTATTTATAAACACTTGTGAGTATGTTATTATTAAAACATGAACGCATGGAGAACACTGGCATAATTTATATGAGATCCCAGAGTTCTCCAATAGCATTGATGTGGACCACTGAGGCTCTTATCCCTCATAGAATTTAGGAATACAGATTTTGCCCACGAAAATAAAAGGTTAAAGTCGCGACTAAATAGCATGGCTTTTTTTCCCTAACTCCTTCGACCTACGTAGCTAAAGTCCTAACCACGTAGGTCCAAGGTATTTCTAGCGTCACGTTTTTATGGCATCGTCATCTCATCCACCAGTTACCAATCTTATAGAGAATATGCCGACTAAATAAAATAAGCTGCTGTTTGCGGTTGATTTTTAGCTGGCAGATATGAAAAATGAAGATGAGAAATACCTACCTAGTACTATGAAAAGCATCTAGGAACTAGTAGGTGTATCTACCAATTAAATTATACAATAAAAATAAAATAAAAATAAAAATCTTTTTATTCAGAATAAAAAAACAAGGTTTTGTTTTCCGAACGTCAAAAAAAAAAATAGAAGAATTACAATTACCACCGGTTCGGAACCCTAACCCGGCGAGAAGAACCGGCGTAAGAAACTCGCGCGGGTGCCACCTTTTAGTAAAAAGGATAGCCAAAATTGTTCTTTTAAAAAAAAAATACATGTATACAATACAATAACAAAAAACATGTAAACAAAAAAAAAAATTACAATATATTACAGTACAAAAGTACATTGTATAACTAGTTAAAACTGAAATTGCCTCATAGGGTCATCTTATTCCCAGGGTGTGCTGTCCTCAATGAAATCTTTAACTTTATAATAACCTTTGGCACACAAATGTCTTTTAACTACTTTTTTAAATTTATTTATTGACAAATTTTTCACATTTTCTGGGAGTTTATTATAGAAACGTATACACTGACCTTTAAAAGAATTGTTTATTTTGCTGAGTCTAGTCACTGGCACAGCCAGCTTGTTCTTATTCCTAGTATTGATGTTATGTTGGTCACATTTTTTATCAAATTCATTACTATATTTTTTTACATACATAACATTATCAAAAATGTATTGTGAGTATACAGTCAGTATCCCTATTTCTTTAAACACAATTATCCGTGTATTTTGGACAATACGGATAGTGTCTAAAAATTATTCGAATTATTCCGGATAATAACAAGTTTAGTGACAAAATATTATGTTAAATCAATATCTACTATGGTAGTAATAATACGCGTGTTGTATTTTGGTCCATGCTCTCAAAATAATAACCTATGTAAGAGAAAATTGCTGCGTTACCTCTATCCTCCATCTGGGGACGCGGCCGATGGGAGTTCAGCTTCTTCACACGGGCACGACCTTAACCTATGCCATTCCATTTTCTGACATTTACCAGTCATTTTATTTATAGCCAGCATATTCTCGATTTTCTAAGTCACCTGGTAGGTGGAAATTTACACTAAAATGATTGGTATTTTTTACAATATTATTTTTTAATAGTAAACAATGAGTCGTTCCTCTGTTCGTCCCACAAAGTTTCGTCCTAATGGGAAGAAAAGACGAATTTGTTGAGTCTACCCTACTAAAATTTCAAGATGCCTCATTCACATTTTTAACTATTTACTAATTTACTTTTAACCTGAAATGGCAAGATTTAAGCATGACTTTCTTTACGCCAACTCCTTAAACATTAAACGACAACATATCAAAATTACAAATTGCGCTAAGTCAATATACAAATTTAAAAAAAAATGTATATTGACTTAGCCCCGCTTCTGATCAGTCAGTCCTGCAGTCTCGTGTTGTAGTACAATAGGAGAAGTATACTTCTCCTATACACCTACTCTAAATTTCCTAGAAGCTTTCCATTTAAGCGCTGACGTGCTAACCACTGAGCCACAGAGTTCGTCAAATACACACACACATACGTCACAATACTGTGATTTCAACATTACTGTGTACCTGTTTGTTTTTTTTTTAAATATTTTTTCCATTTCTGTGAATGTAACATCACCGACGGCGAAAATACTAGGTATAATATTTTATGTTCATATAAAATATCGCTTATTATACAGTTTGTATGAACTATCATCATATACGTCTAATATACTGTATATTTTCATATTACGTCCTGTATGTAATATGAAATATATCCAGGCATCTTAAGATAAAGTATTATAGTAGGTATCTTAGCCATCTGTGACACCCTTAAAATATGCAATAGTACAAAAAACCGTGTCTGATTTTTCCTGCCATACTCGTACTTGATTGTACCTACTACAAGTACGTGAAACTAGTGTTTTACAAGTCGGTAGCCCTGTAAACGAATGATTTTTCAAAAAAGCCCGAGACTTACACACAATATACAATACTAGTTGACTAATACTTTTTTCAATTACACAAGCCACAGAATAGTAATTTTACACACTTAGCAAATAAAATATCCTTGAACATCCAAAACTAAACCGCAGACATCCATAGATAATTGACTTGTTTTGGGCATTTAGTGGCTCTTAACAAAATAATAGAATAAAATAGGCCCTCTGCGACATGTTTACACACTTGAAAATGGCTGGCTTCAGTACAGGACTTGTTTTATTGGCGGTGCTAATACTTACGAGATGTGAGGAGAACGCTACAGAAAATAATAATGCTTCAGCAACTAGGCCAAGTGGTGTAAGTACGTATTTTATTAAATGTTGCGCACACATCTAGCGTCCGCGGACAACCTCCAGACTACGCGACGTCATAATAATTATGACGTCGCGTACGGCGTAGTCTCTTGGATGATTGGATGATATATTATATCTAATTAAAGTTAGTTGCTTGCTACTTTGTCCGCTCAATTTCTTTTTACTTATTTCACTTTTTTTATAATTTATATTAAGTTCTAATTTTCTTAAAAATGCAATATTACAACAATAGTATAAATATATATCCAAACAATCAGTCTCCTAAGTAAAAGTTCTTAGATACTCATTTGAAAACTTTTACTTAAGCCACGATACTTACATATTACATGCTACAAAGAAAAATAACTGTTTTGTAATAATAAAATTATTATGTTGAACAATATTTTCAGGCGCTAGCGAGTCTTGGCCGAGTATTTGTAGATATTCCATTGGGTATTGTTGAAGCTTTTAAGGACGTAAGTACACAAATAATATGTATATCATTGACTAATTCACACTTATTAATAATAGTAGCTACCTCACCGATTTTGGTGGCGGTAACCAACCAGTAATAATATGTATAACATTTACTAATTCACACTTATTAATAATAGTACCTACCTCACCGATTTTGGTGGTGGTAACCAACCAGTAATAATATGTATAACATTTACTAATTCACACTTATTAATAATAGTAGCTCCTACACCGATTTTGGTGGCGGTAACCAACCAGTAATAATATGTATATCATTTACTAATTCACACTTATAAATAATAATAGCTCCCTCACTGATTTTGGTGGCGGTAACCAACCAGTAATAATATGTATAACATTTACTAATTCACACTTATTAATAATAGTAGCTACCTCACCGATTTTGGTGGCGGTAACCAACCAGTAATAATATGTTTAACCTTTACTAATTCACACTTATTAATAATAGTAGCTCCTACACCGATTTTGGTGGCGGTAACCAACCAGTAATAATATGTATATCATTTACTAATTCACACTTATTAATAATAGTAGCCACCTCACCGATTTTGGTGGCGGTAACCAACCAGTAATAATATGTATATCATTTACTAATTCACACTTATTAATAATAGTAGCTCCCTCACCGATTTTGGTGGCGGTAACCAACCAGTAGGTGGTAGGAAACCAGTCCGACTACGCAGAGTTATTTTATAGTGCTCAAGTATGTGCACAGTTCACAAGAGCTCTTTCGACTCTTCCTTTCTTGTAATCCATTGGGACGGATGACTGATACGTCTGGCGAGAGATCAATGACTGCTCCATCCGACGCATGGATCATCTTTTTTGTCAAACAATCAGGTGCCTGCATTGTCCTAACTCCTAACCAGACTTGAAACAAAATTGTTCGTTGTTCCGACGAAGGGATCTCATTGACGACCTCTTTAGTCGAGGTCCAAGCTATATCTTAACCTCTAAACCACGGAGGTCAGATCTGTTTTACACTAATAATTGTGAAACACCTCTGACCTCCGGGGTATACATATAACCTATACCTAATAATACAAAAAAAGTCTCTAATTTGTTAGAGAGCAAACATCCTGAGGGTTAATTCTGCTAAATAAAACCTGCAATAATACAATTACAATCAGACTTGATAGTTGTTGAATTAATAAATAAAAAACATTAATTACGTATTAATTAAAGTATTTTTTTAATTCGTGAATTTTACGTAATTCGTAAAACCCCTAAAGGAGTGAAATGAGCTCCAAAGTTTGAATAGTTGAATATCAACAATAGAATGGATAGTTATTATGACATACCTAGATTACCTTTGCAAAGAGGTATTTTTTTAAATACTTACTCCTCGGGGGTGCAATGGGGATCCAAGCGGACGAAGTCACACGCAAAAGCTAGTTGACAATATTTTCAATGACATGTCAGAATAGAAAATTGTTTACTTGTGACTGCATGTTGTATCATTATAGCCCAAATAAATAATAACACTTTATCTGCTTATAAATTAAATTTCCTGATAGTACATAATCCCGCTTTAATCTATAAAAATATAATAAAGAGGAAAAGTTTTTTTGTTTATTTGTTTTTTTTGTTTGTTTGCATTGAAAAGGCTCTGAAACTACTGGACCGATTTTGATGAAATTTGGCACAGATGTAGACCACGACCACGGTGTCGAAGAACATAGGCTATTTTTCATCGCGGAAAAATGTACGGTTTCTGCGAAATTATTTTTTTCGCGCACGAAGTCGCGAGCTCGCGGACAACATCTAGTAATTATATAAAAGTTGTGTTTAAAATATTTTAATAGATAATTGGCTTGTGATTAATAATTGGTATTTTATATTGTTATAATATTTTATTTTGTATAAACATTAATAAACGCTTGTTGTAATTAAGCATGTTGTTACTTGTTGCAGGGTGCGGAGGCGATAGAGAGTGTGGTGATAGCAATCGTACGAGGGGTTTTCGGTTAGCATTAATTTCAAAACTATAATAAAAATAGGCTATGACGTACATTTCACAGAACAAATCTTCATACAAGATAAAGTTACGCCATCTTGATTCCACCATACCTCAAATGTAAGAATGGCCCCAAACAACCCCAAAAGTCGGGCGATTTAAGGGCCCCACGGAGCGTTGAAATCCCATACAAAAGTAGTTTCGCTTTAATTTTAAAACGGTGCAAACAAACTTCACCCAACTTTGTACACATAATTCAATGCATCATATCTAGTCTTATAATTAGGTTAGGTTAGAAAATATTAACCAAGAACGAAATAAGAGCGAATTTATTAATTTAATGAAATAAGCCTCCATAAAATAAATTCGCTCTTATTTCCTTCTTGGTTAATATTTTCAGTATGTTAATAATGTAATCATTTTAAATCTCATTCTGTTTATATGTTTTTGTTAATTTTATTACTAATTAAAGATACTTTCAACATTTTATTTTTTATTTTAAATTGATTGAAGTGTGCTTATTACTTACAGCATTGAACAAATTTGGTTGGATGCTCTAAGGTTTATTATTTATCAGCGATTGACAGATATATAAATAATATTTAAAAATGAAATTCAATTATAATAATATCACATTCATTTTATTTGTATCTAGTGAGTTACAATTATGTATGGCATCATTATGAGATATATTTACACGCAATCCATACACATCTCTTACAAACATCGTTAAATTTTCAAGTTATAATTATGTCATATATCATATTATGCTCAGCAGAGCATTACTTAGTCCAGAAAGCGGTAAAAAATATATGTTTATTTTATGGCCAACATCAATAAACGAAAACATTACCCACTACATTTTGGGAGTCACATAATATGGAATACCTACACAATTCTCATATAGGTTACGAAGAATAATTATATTATTAGTAAGCAAAGCAACAAATTGTATAGAAAAATTCGATATTCTTTGTTCAGATCCAATTTAATCTAAACGTAAACAAAAAATATAATTATGCTCTAATGCTACTAATTTAATGTTACGTATATTACTCGTATATCGTGCAATAAATAAATATAAGATTGTTCAACATCAATTACGGATATTTTGGTATATATGTCACCGTAAAACTGTAAAAACTGTTAAATTGTAATATAACTAGTGAAATTGTAAAATGTTGATAGATTTCCGACGTGAATATGCTGCCTATAATTTAACACATTATTTTTTGTTTCTCTCTCGTCATCTCATCTCGTTAGTTACTATTTTAGAATCTAACGGTTTTTACAATTTTACGGTGACATAATATATACTGCTTATGTCAAGACGTTTAGACGGGAAAATAGTTTTCGAAATATTTAATTATTATATTTCGAAAAAAAAAATTATACTAAGTAAATAAAATTACATTAAACGCTCTTTACGTCGCTGTTAAGGTCATTGACTTCACACAGCTGATTATATTGATGTTCATCACCTGTTTATGTGGGGTTAATGACCTCAGCGCCTTAGCGCAATGTAATTTCAGTTACTATATTTATTTTTTATTTCGAAATTTTTTATTTTTTTCTGCCTTAACATCATTACAAGTATGCAGTAGATAATAACATATCCAATATAGCCGTAATTTTTTTGGTTTAATGCTATATGTGAGTTTAAATTAAGTTTAAACTGGATCTGAACGGAGTAAATTGACTTTTGGCCGATTTGAAAACATTAATTAATATATTTTACAGCACACTGGCAAGTTACGCAATATTATACACATCATAAGCCAACGATCAACATCAATATTCAATATTATGGAAATATAATCATATCATAATATTAAGTTATTGTACTATTTTGATTTCATAATACACAAGTAATGTCGTCTAACTAACATAAAATTATTATAAACAAAGTTACCAAACTTGAATGTAAACCTATGATGTTAATGATTAACAAAAACTAATAAACCAAGCCTGAATTTTATTATAAAAATGAAGTATGAATATTGAATAACAGTAATTATATTAAATATTTGAACATAATTTTATTCAGGTATGTTGTTCTTAAAAACTATATTTGTACATGGTGGGTTTACAAAGGCAAATACTGACTAAAAAGTAAAAAAATACATCAACTATTTTAGTATGGATTTAAAATAGATCGCTCATTTTAATCGCGTTATTTTTCTTGATAGTTTTTATAGTATCTAAATAATTAAAGTAAGAAGATGAACCATGAAGTCCCGTTTGCAATGGCTAAAATAAGTCCTGAGATTTCTAGTTACTTATTAGTATGTAGGAGATCAAAACGACTTAAGATACCTTAGTAATACAGTAATAAGTAGAAATGAAAATATGAACATTAAAAGGAAAATCTATTTGACTAGACCATTTGGTATATTAACGTTGATGTAATTGGAAATATTTTTAGGTTTCTTTTCGATATCAAAGCTGATATATGTGGGGTTCGTGACGGCGCTATTCTGTGAGTTGGTTTTGTTCAGTTCCTCGTTTTTGTTGTTATACTGTTTCATTTCGAAAACGTCATCCGTTTCCTCCTCCACTGGTGGGCACGAGCCTCGGTAGGGCACGAAGGTGCCGTCTTGATCCGACTCTGATTCTTTAGTGGGAAGATTATTTAGTGTGAGCATCGGCGTCAATTCCGAACCGTGGCAGGTCGGTTCGGTCATTCTTACATTCATTTTGCGCGTGTCGAAATCGAACTTGTTGCCTGTAAAACGCGGACTACTGTAAGACTGCCTCGCTGGGCTCATTTGCAAGTAGCCGTCACTGTCTGTAAAAAAAAATATACAGTCAATATTACATACAGTAGGACAAGTACAGTGTCTGTAAAGAAAATAATACACAGTCAATATTACATACAGTAGGATAAGTACAATAAAGCAGTGAAAAAAGACATAGAACACATATACAAAACAAAAATAACAAAGCACATTATATAGGCACGAAAAGTTTATCAAAAAATGTATCGTTTGTTACTAGGTACTAACATCCCTCTAATATGGCCTGTACTAAAAGTATGCTCGTCTTTGTGGCATTGTCTAAATAATAAATTTATTTATCATTCAAAATATATAAAGTTTACAATTCCAAAGAAAGTAAAGTATAAAGTTGAAATTTATAGTGAGTACCTATTATATTATACTTTATTAATATTATTATAAATAGATATAAAACAGAATCGAAGATTAATTTTACATAACAGTTGCTTGTTACCGTTACACACTAGTGTAACTACCACTAGGTCGCCCAGGTTGAAAATATTTGCTCATAATATGTAAGATAATTTTTAAGTTAGAACTTTATAACCTTCTTTTGCCTCTTAAATATAAAAAATAAAGAGAAATAAAAATGTAAATAGTAATAGTAGGTGATAGTAGATTTGCCAATTTTCAATAGAAATAACGCAAGTAAAGAAAAATTATGAAATTCCTAACATAGAAGTCTCATGGCAGAATAAAATAGGATACATTTCATCATCAATCATAGATGAAATCATTGGAAACGCACACGGCACTACCATAATATACTTTATGGTATAGAGCATTGTTAAGAAAATTGGTAAGTAGACACAAATAGAAAACAATCTCGACAAATTGTTAGTAAGTAATAGATCATGCTCTGTATCAATCATATAATCTTTCATTACCGTGTAGAATATTTTCACGTCGTCAAAACGAGGTATTTTCCATTACGTCTGACAAAGAAAAATTCGTTATAATCATATCATAAAGATATTTTCTATGATACATAGACGTTATTATCCTTATTCTACTCTACGAAATGTAACAAATATATTGTATAGGGTAAAATGGATATGTGCGTAGAACAAAAATAGGCTTAGGTACTTGTTTACAAAACTTGATAAAGATTTCAATCAATACGTGGGTATTGATGTGGATCAATACATATTATATTACATTATTAGGTATTATAATAAAAATATCGTAATTGGTTGCATTCTATACATGGAACATAATAAATAAGAAAATCAAATATAATTTAAGCCGAATTATGAACGAAAAAGAACTCAAAACAATAATTTTTAGAAACATCCTTTAATTCTTCTTTTAATAAATATTCGTAAATCAAATTTAATGTATGTTATATTTCAATTGGTTCATAAATAAAACAGTTAAAGTAATTTGAATCTATATCCTTACTAATATTATAAATGCGAAAGTGTGTCTGTCTGTCTGTCTGTCTGTCTGTCTGTCTGTTACCTCTTCACGCCCAAACCGCTGAACCGATTTTGATGAAATTTGGTATAGGGATACTTTGAGACCCGAGAAAGGACATAGGATACTTTTTATCCCGGAAAAATGTACGTTCCGCCGCGATAAACGAATTTTGGCGCAACGGAGTTGCGGGCGTCATCTAGTAAATATATAAAAGGCAAACCTGACTGACTCATCTATCAACGCACAGCCGAAACTACTGAACGGATTTTACTGAAATTTGGCATACAGATAGTTGTAATGACGTAAGCATCCGTTAAGAAAGGAATTTTGAAAATTAGCTCCCTAAGGGGTGAAAAAGTCAAATTTTGTATGGAAACCGAACTCCACGCGGACGAAGTCGCGGACATAAGCTAGTAATAATATGCTATAGAATAACCTATCACTTGAATTAATTGAAACTTTAGATAGTTTAATAACTTTGTAATCCTATTCATTGAAGTATATTTATAAAACAATGAAAATTGAGTGAGAAGCTCGATGATTTTGTGGTCGTAACTCGTAGCGCTTACTCATGTTAAGCAACCCCGATCGTGGTTCTAACTAGGATGGCTGACCACAATCCCTAATAATGTTTTTAAGTTCAAAGTCCATACGTCGAAATATGCCTACTAACATTTTCTTATTCTCTGGATTATAGGTTCTGGATTAACACATATGTCACTTGTTATTGCTGCAAAATGTACGGTTCCCACGCGATTTCTTTGGCGCATACGAAGTCGCGGGAAACATCTTGTTTCAAATAAAATTATAGGTAACTGATATTAAATGCTGTCCATAACAAAAACAAATACAATATATTATTATCAATTTTTATTCAAAAAATTCTCAATCATTGTTATTTTTAATACCTTATAAAACCTGATCGAAAAGGATAACGAAAAACCATAATTTGCCAAAAACTAGTCGTGGTGACAATAAGACCATGTTGTATGAGGACATAAAGTGGGACTCACGTGTCTCATACTATTGCAAAACTCGCGCTTAGTGACATTTGTGACAACAAGTAACATGGACAAAAGGACTTAGCGAAAATATCGATTATTTGATCTATAATATTATTATCTAGATTCCAGGGGGTCTAAAAAGGCCACTCCGTCGCCATTTTACGCATTTCTATTGAAAATTGTCAATTTTTTAGACCCTCAGACCATTAAAGGCTATTAAGGCTTAAGTACACTATAGTGTACCTAATTTTAGTTGGTCGTTATGTATAATTTATTAAATGCAGTTTACTGGCGTCTAAATTAAACATTACAATGTTTAATTTAGACGACAGTAAACTGTCATATTCGCGAGTCTGAAAGGTCCTAGTGAAAATATCCTCCCGAAAGTTCTATTTCAGAACAGGACTTCATGAATAAATAATTCATTCTCGTTTTGCTTTATATGTTCTCGGTATTTTTGGTTCGGTAGACAGTATTTTGGTCAGATAATAATAGAAAATATGTTTTAACAAAAAACATTTTATCACTGCTTAAAATAACCCTTTAAAAATATTTCAATTTGTGATAGCTACACTTGTATTGCACTATTTTATTTGCAACGAATACATAATATTAAAACATGAACATAGGAAATAAACGTGAAAATAAATGTCTACAAAATAAACGCATAACTTCAGAATAAGAAGCTTAATTTTCTTTACACAGTGGATGGGTAGACAAATAAAAGTTCAAACTTTACATAATCCAACCATTAACATTTAATTATTCTTACCTAGTGACTTCGGTGGTACTTAAAACAAAAATATTGTTTTACATTTCTGGCTTGTACATGCCTATAATTATGGTCCTATATAGGGTTTTAAAATGAATTAACGATCGTCATTTTAATACCCTCTACGTTTCTATTTTGAAGTATCCGAAACTTATAAAGCATTTAATTACAATTGACGAAATATAATCAGTTATTTATCGACTTACTAAAAAGAAGACGGATTATATAAGGTTTAGTAAAATCAATTACGATATTTTGGACACATGAATGTTTAGACAAAAAAATAATTCAAAATATCGAAAAAACTTAAGTAAACAATATTGTCTTATGCCACCAGCGTGACATGCTCTGCCTATTGCAGTGGCATAGAAAAAACATCTCTGTATGTATTTTTTGATATTATAAAACATTACAAAAACATTTCATTTCAAAATATTTCATTTCATTAAATTATTTACAGAGTGTGAGCCCTTTTTTTTTGTTTCCGGGGGGGAAAATGCTTTACGCATACCACCCAGGCGCAGGACGCACCCAAGTGGTGATGTGGGACTCATGGTATACCCACTAAAAACCCCCCCATCTTCCTCCTCACCGCCCTCTGACGGGGCCACGGGAACGATACACACATTCGCGACCCCGCCGGCGGCAGCCGCCTACAAGCGGCTCCATCTTGAAAGCCCGAAGGCCCTCCACGATGGGCGCACCAGATGGTATTAGGTGCGCTTCCTCCTCGGCCTTCACCAGTGGAATGTGAGCCCTATGGAGTCACTGACCTCACACAGCTGATTGAATTAATATTATTTAGGCAGTGACTTTCCTTTCGTTTTAATGTCAGCTGTTTCTGTTAGGTTAATGAACTCAGCGCCTTAGAGAGCGCAATGTAATTTTACTAAGGATGATTAATAATATATTATATTTATTCGATTTTAAAAAAATCTGCGTAAATGTCTTTACATAAGCAGTAGATCATATGCCCCAAATAAACGTACCTAAATGATTTTACCAAACCACCTCCTTTTAGGAAGTCGGTTAATAACTGATTACATTTTGTAAATAGTAATATAAATGCTTCATAAGTTTCGAATAGTTCAAAATAGATGTAATTTTTATTGAAAAAAACTAAGTATGATGGGTAATATAAATATATTTTTATTTATTACTATCCTTGTTGCACTATAGATTTACTAGATGTCGCAAATCAATGTGTGTAGAGACACGGAAAAATTATCATTATATTATCACAACTGTATCTTTGGATAAAATAAGTTTTGATTGCGATATCATATGATACGTCAAAAAGCACAGCAACCACAGCAGAGGGCATTTCCATCGCGGTCACCAAACGTATTAGAAATTCAATTTGAGGAGTAAACCATTACGAACGTGAAAGTTTGTGAGGATAGATATTAGCTTGTTATTCATTCATATAAAACTACTGAACGGATTTTAATGAAATTTGGTATGGAAGTAGTGGAGCCTGAGCCGGAGTGGCTAGAGCTAGTGGGGCATTATTTTGGTCTCTCCCTTCGCCTTTATGGCTGAATACTAAAAAGACTGAAACGCTACTTTAATGTACTGTGAAAGTGGTACTCGAGTCACGTGGTGTTCTTTTCATTCTGCTTTGTGACTGGGTGACTCACAGTCCCTAGAGGTCCCTGATTTTACTTAGCGTACTTTGCCAGACATACATCTATAAGTCGCTAGTGCTAAACTAGCATTCGGCCGCTAGCGACTTATAGATGTTTCAGAAACTTATGCTTGTTGCATAAGACGATGGAAATCTTACTATTATAGTCTGTGAGATTTGATGGACAGATAGAAGGACGAATGAATAAATTGATAAACAGATGAATGGATGGATGTTTGTGACTCTTTCACGCTAAAAGCACTGAACGGGTTATGATGAAATTTGGTATGGTAGTAGTTTAGGCTCTGGATTAAAACATAAGCTGCATATTATCCAAAAAAAAAAGTACAGTATTCCCCTGGGATACTGTACTTACGCTATTGGGAAAAGCTAGTTACGTATACGACAAAAGGCCTACATACCGTGTTGAAGCTGATGCGGAGGAGGCATGACGAAGCTCTGAGTGTCGTTGACGTAGTGGTGCGGACTCGGCGACACCAGGTTGTTGTAGTCGGGCGCCGACACCATCGCCAGGTAGTCCTCTTGGCCGTCCAGCTTCATGTTCATATCGTTGTACGCCGCGTTCAGGTCAACATAGTGCTGGAAATAAGGTTTATAATAAAATTTTCACGCCGATTTCGGTGACGGTTTCCAGTTTCATTGAAAACCAGGCCAGTTACGCAGTAATTTTATAGTGCCCAAATGTGTGCGCACTACACAAGAGCAATCTCTTCCGGTGGGACGGATAGCCGACACGACTGACGAGCCCATTTACATACCCATCCGATGCTTGGGATTCTTGTCAGATTAGGTGATCAGCCTGCATTGTCCTAACCAAACTTGGAAACAATTTTTTTTGTTCGTATGCGGGAATCGAATGAGTCGAGAGCCAAGCACCAACTACTAGACCACGGAGGCTGTTAAAGGCTTATAATATGTATAGAGTTAACACTACACAGAATTCCGGAACGTTTATGATAAGTGCATCGTTATTTAGGTTCCACAGTGAATTAAAAACAATTTTAAACAAAGTATCTTGTGTATAAGTATTAAGTCACAACCAAAAAAATTTGTGAAACTTAATCTACCAAGTATTTCTTGCATACTAATGTTTACTTGAGTGACGAGTCCCCATCAAGTGTAATTTGGGCTATTCCTCGTAGTTTAAGACTTAGGGTAAGTTCACACCGAAACGAGACGAAACGCGACGCGGTGCTGCATTTTTAAGATAGCTATTCAAAATTGAATTTTATTAACTACACCAGAAGCCCTTAGCGTTTCACTCTCACAGTCGTCATCACTCATACCTAACTAATTTGACCAATGACCTTATATTATTTTTAAGCCAGTGAGTTGGTTAGGACTTAGGATCATTGACATATTATTATAAGTCAAGGTTCAGGATGCCGGACGGAATTCACAAATTTAAGCCCATTTAAATGCAATGTCCATTTCATAATAAAATAAAATTTCCTTTGTACTAAAAAATGTTATCAGAAAATAATATCTTAACAATTTTAACTCTAGCATGCATTTGTTTGTAAAATTATAATAATTTAATGTTTCCCCGCCCAAGAAGCAAGATATTTTGATATCTACTTTACAAAAACAAATTGTAACCACCACCACCGACAAATATCATGGAAATAAAATATTTGATTTGAGGTCGACCAATGTAGAAGCCATGTCGTGTAAATCGTAATATTACGGGAGGTCACGACATTTTTGGTAACGATATCCAAAATGACTTATTTTAGATTGACAAGATAAATAGCAACTCTCTGATGCCAAATATGTCGGTCTGCCTGCGTAAAGTAGTTGCGTTCTCTGTATAGGGCGCCTGAAAACCAAGTTATCATGACCAAAAAAAAATGATAAGGTAAATGGCTGAGTAAGTTATATTAGGTAAGTACTAGTTGTTCTCATATCAGTAGCGTAAAAACTGACCAAATATTCGGTTGCGTTATGAAGCAACGAGCGTTCAAACGTGACTTATTGTGACCAAAAAAAAATGATTAGGTAAATGGCTGAAAATTACAAATCGTAAACTGTCAGTACGTACTAGCTTATTGGCACCAAAACTGACCAAATATTTGGTTGCAATTCATAGTTATCGGCGACCTATGTCTGAACGTATATTCTTTAAGTTTTTTTTTTTATAAAACTAGGGGGCAAATGAGCAAACGGATCACCTGATGGAAAGCGATTACCGTCGCCCATGGACACCCGCAACATCAGAGAAGTTGCAAGTGCGTTGCCGGCCTTTTAGGAGGGAATACGCTCCCTTCTTGAAGGTTTACAGGTCGTAGCGGTCCGGAAATACTGCTGGTGACAGTTCATTCCAGAGTTTTACAGTGCGCGGCAGAAAGCTTCGGGTAAAGCGCACGGTGGAGGACTGCCACTCATCAAGGTGATGAGGATGGAAATGAAAATGAAAATTTTTATTTCCAAATAAAACTTAAAAAGCTATTTTCGGACAACAAAAAAAGGCTACCACCGGTTCAACCCTAACCCGCCGAGAAGAACCGGCGTAAGAAACTCGCACGGGCCCATCTTTTAGCAAAAAGATGGAAAATTGTTCTTTTAAAAGAAATATATATTTTACATTGTAAACTTAAATCTATGTTAAATATAATAAAAGTTGCATCTTATTCCCAAGTTGTGCAATCGTTAACAAAATCATTTACTTTATAATAAGCTTTAGCACACAAACGTTCTTTGACTACTTTTTTAAATTTATTAATAGAAAGGTTTTGAACGTTTTCTGGGATCCTATTGTGGATCCTAGTGTGGTTATAGGCGTATACATTGGCCCTTAAAAGATTTACTTATTTTACTATCTCACTCTTATCACTGGTACATCTAGCTTATTCTTATTTCTAGTGTTTATACAATGACTATCACTTTTCTTCTTGAAATTGCTCAATTTTTTTCTAACGTATAACAAATTATCCAAAATATACCGAGAGGCGACTGTCAGTATGCCTATTTCTTTAAACTTTTCTCTCAGAGATTCAATAGGGGACATTTTATAAATAGCACGAATAGCTCGCTTCTGCAGCACAAATATTGAATTTATGTCGGCAGCATTTCCCCATAAAAGTATGCCATAAGACATTCTACTATGAAAATTGCTGAAATAGACCAGGCGCGCCGTTTCTTCATCTGACATTTCTCTAATTTTTCTGACTGCATATGCTGCAGAACTGAGTCTATTCGCTAAGTTAGCAATATGAGGACCCCACTGTAATTTACCATCTAGTGTAACACCTAGGAATACAGTGGAGTCTACCATGTTCATTCTCTCATCATTGAGTAGTAAATTGGTTTGTACTTGCCTAACATTTGGCAAGCTAAATTTTAAACATTTTGTTTTATTTGCATTTAAAAGTAAATTATTAACACTAAACCAGTTTACTATACTTGAGAGAGCACTGTTTACCTCGTCGTAATTTAATTGTTGTCGTTTCACTTTAAATATAAGTGAAGTGTCATCAGCAAAAAGTACTATCTCATGCCTATCTTGAACTAGATAAGGCAAGTCATTTATGTAGATGAGAAAAAGAAATGGACCTAAAATAGATCCCTGTGGGACACCTAATTCTATTTTAGTCCCAGTTGACCTTTTACTATTAATCTCTACCCTTTGAGTCCTATTGTAAAGATAAGAACTCAAAAGATTAGGAGCTGAGTCCCTGATGCCATAGTGGTGTAGTTTTCTGACTAGTGTAGCATGGTCTACACAATCAAATGCTTTGGAAAGGTCGCAAAAAACTCCTAATGCATCCTGCGCCTCCTCCCAAGCCTCGAATATACTACAGAGAAGCTTGATACTTGCATCTGTAGTAGACCGACCTTTAGTAAAACCGAATTGTGTAGTATGCAATAAATTATTTGTATTAAAGTGTACTGTTAATTGAAGTAGAATATTTTTTTCAAATATTTTACTAAATGTCGGTAGTATCGATATCGGTCTATAATTTGCTGGGTCAGACTTATTTCCAGCCTTGAAAAGAGGCATAATCTTACTGTGCTTCATTAAGTCAGGAAAAACATCACTTTTTGTACAATTGTTAAATATTATGGCTAGGTAAGGAGCTACAATGTCAATTATTGATTTGATAATTCTGGTAGACATACCCCAGAGATCGGCAGTATTTTTGATATTTAACAATTTAAATGTATTAATAATATCTTTGGAATCAATTTCTACAAATTTAAAATTGACATTACATTCCTTGACGTTATCTCTAAGTATCTTTTCAGCAGCTGCAGGCGAAGAATTTAGGCATTTTGTAGTTGAGACCGGAATGTCAGCAAAAAACTTCTCAAAGACTGTCGCAACTTCAAAGTCTGAAGTAATCTTCTTATTATTAACACAAATTTCGAAGTCAGAGCTACGACAGGCGACTTTTCCAGTCTCACTAGCAATTATTTTCCAAGTGGTTTTTATTCTTTTGTTAGAATTTCTGATTCTATCTTTAATATTAAGAGCTTTTGCTACTTTACATACATTTCTAAAAATTTTAGAATATTTTTTTATATATGTTTTAAATCTCTCAGTGTTATTTATCGATTTTTCGTTATATAATTCATATAATCTTTGCCTACTTTTTTTAATACCCGCAGTTGCCCAGTCATTAAAATTTATTTTGTTACTGTTTGGTCTAACAGTTTTAGAAGTAAATACTGAATTAAATGGCTTTCTTATTAACTTAAATAAATTATTAAAAGCTTCATCTGAACTGCTGGACTCATCCCAGTATTGAATATTTTCAACTAATTTACTTCTAAATTGCTCTATACGTTTTTCATTTATAGGGATAAACACAATTTTTTCTTTCGGATTATTATCACAATTAATATTAAATGAAGCTAGCTGTCCACAGTGATCAGAGCTAAGCATATTGATTATTTCTTTTTTAAAAGGGGTAATATTAGTAAAAATATTATCAATGCAAGTAGCAGTTGTATCACTTACTCTTGTCGGTTCATTAAATAAGTAAAAAAGATTATACGATTTTAACAATGATGTGAATCTAACAGTTGTGGAGTTTAAGTCTAATAAATTAATGTTAAAATCACCACTTAAAATAACTATTTTATTAGAAGCACATATTTTTGTTAGTATTTGTTCCATAATTCGTTCAAATGAATTGTATAAACTAGATGGAGGCCTGTATACGCTTACAATAATAAGATGGCTCAACTCTATACAAGCTATCTCAGTTATTCGTTCAGTAGAAAGGCTCACAATATCTTTACGTTCCTTGAATTTTAAAGACTTTCTAATTAATATTAAAGAGCCTCCTCTAATGGCTTTTTTTCTACTAAACGAACTTGCAACCTGGTGGTCATTGAAATTGAAAGTGAGTTCGTGTTTTCTAAACCAATGTTCTGAAATACATATAATCTCACCCTGCTCCGTCATCAGACTCTCACCACCAACCAAGAGTAGCGAATTAGGTAATCAGTAGAAAACAAATGAGCCCAAGCTCAAGGGGTTTCGCAACAGCCATGGAAGAGTTATATTGCCCACCACGACACCATCATCGATCAGCTCGATGGTAGCAATTGCAATTATCAACGGACTCTTATAAACTTCATCATCGTCATAATCGTCAGCCACTAAGAGTCCATTCCTGGACATAGGCCTCTTCCATTTCCATCCTTTACAGCGATCTTGTGCCCACCTCATCCAGTCGTGACATGTGTTATAAACTTACAAAGTTTCAAATCGATACGATAATTAGAAGTAGGCTGAAATTGAATTCCAAGATTTTCTTACATTGTGACTCAGTTACAGGTGAAGCTAATAAAAAAGCGTGTTAAGATACCAGAGCTCCGTGGCCTAGTGGGTAGACCGTTTGGTTTGCACTCAAGAGAGTGCAGGTTCAAATCCCAGGTTGTGGCGTGTACCAATGAGACTTTTTCAGATCTCAAGTTCATTATACGGACGCTCTAACGGTGAATGAAAACATCGTGAGGAAACCCGCATATAGTTGGCCCCAGACGTATTGACCAGTTCATTCCTCTGGACTAGGCTGACTATGTTGTGAGAATGCCGTATGTGCTTGGGCAACCATACGACATTTAAAAAACCAACTGTCCCAGGCACTACAGTATTTAAAGAGTGGTTACTTTGCTCGGAGAATACTGTATAAATCATCCATTAACGGATGTAAAGGCCTAAGTAAGATACCCGCACAGGTGAGATTCTTCGATTTACATATGTACTTATCATGATCCCAATAATCGTGATCGTAGGGTCGTGACTCGTGGGTTCGAATTCCAACCCGGACCTTGTACCAATAAGTTTTTCAGAAGTTATATTCATTCTTGTCATAGTAACCGACGAAGGAATAGGAATATTTTTAGTAATATGATAACGACATCATGTTTCAAAATGTTTTCATCAGTAACTTTAATAAAATTTTCAAATTAGGTAGGTATGCACTGCATACTATGCAGTGATAGTGATAAAAAATAACTGTAACCTAAACAACCTTATACCCATGAATTGCAACAAAATATTTGGTCAGTTTTGGTGTCACTAAGCTAGCACATACTGATACTTTACACTATGTTGTTTTCAGCCATTTAACTGATCGTTTTTTTTTTTTTGGTCACGATAAATCACGTTTGAACGCTCGTTGCTTCATAACGCAACCGAATATTTGGTCAGTTTTGGTGCCAATAAGCTAGTACGTACTGACAGTTTACGATTTGTAATTTTCTGCCATTTACCTAATCATTTTTTTTTGGTCACAATAAGTCACGTTTGAACGCTCGTTGCTTCATAACGCAACCGAATATTTGGTCAGTTTTTACGCTACTGATATGAGAACAACTAGTACTTACCTAATATAACTTACTCAGCCATTTACCTTATCATTTTTTTTGGTCATGATAACTGGGTTTTCAGGCGCCCTATACAGAGAACGCAACTACTTTACGCAGGCAGACCGACATATTTGGCATCAGAGAGTTGCTCTTTAACTTGTCAATCTAAAATAAGTCATTTTGGATATCGTTACCAAAAATGTCGTGACCTCCTAATCTATAACCATATCGACTTACATTTCGCACGTTATCCTCGAGGAAGGATCCGAGTATTTCCTGCAGTCGGGTGAAACTAGGTCGAGCCGTGGGCTTCTGTTGCCAGCACTGGAGCATCACATCGTACAGGCGGTCGTCCGCGTACTGCGGCTTCTCCAGACGATGTCTAAAATATATCCAATATTTAACAATAAGAATAATTTATTATGCGAAAATTTACATCCGTATAAATAATAATAGTAATAATAATTTTTATACATGAGTACAGTAATAAATTATCAAATCAACATAATATTTTATACACTCATTAATTGTTTAACGTTGGCGCCTGCACTAGGCTAAGCCTGTCCTGCAGATCGCCAATTTTGATTAGATCTTAAAAATTGGATGAAAACAAAATTAGTTAACGTAGTTTGGTGTTGCAGTTATGAGTAACTATGTCCTCTGAGAGACAAGCAACTGAATATTTGATTTTGTGGTTACTACGTTACGTTGAATAAAACAAAATAACTATTTTTATTTTTTATGACCTACATACATCAAAACGGTATTTTATAAAATTGTATAGCTAATAATACTTTTAGGCCCACTTGCGCCACACCGGGTTAAAGTTAACCTTGGGTTAAAATATCATGCTTTCTCTTTCACAAATACGAATAACGAGAGAGATAACATGATTTTTATCCCAGGGTTAACTATTAAATAATTTATTTTATAGCTTTCTAAAAAAAAATTATTCATATATTTTTTTTTCTTAGACTTACTTTCTTATTTTTACCCGACTACTTATTTTTCTTAATATTTTTTTACTCCTCAATGTTTTTTATCACAATTTCCGATGAATACTGCATACAGTTTTACGTAAACAACAAAAGTTTATTCCGTCTAAATAGTGTTGAATGTATAAGAATACTCAAATTTTGGGTGTTTGCGACCCCCAAAATTGTTTTGTTTATAAAATTAAATATTTTATTTGCTGTTAAAATAACTTAGCCTCCAAAAGACCCACACTGTATAAGTTGTTCTTGTGTTTAAGGGTTAAGAATTGTCGTAATACTCGTTTGGAGGTCATTGTACCGCGTATTTGCGAACAACTTATCTGTACGAGACACAGACACCACATTTTGACAAGTTAACATTGGAAAGAAGCTATGTTTTAATATACAAAATTAATAGATATTAAGTAAGTATTTTTAAATTACACAATCAAACCAGACTTATTATTTATTACTTTATTGTTTATTTTTATGCATCATCAATCATTATAATAGTAAATACAAAAGATTATAGTAATGGCGGATGCAAGTAGGCTTGCCAACTGTCCCGATTTAATCGGGATGTCCCGATTTCAGGTCCTCTTGTCCCTTGGACGCTAATTGTCCCGATTTGAGACAAATACACATTTTTTATTTAATTTCATCGTTTCCACCATCAAATGCCCACGCAGAAGTATCTTTCTCTTTATGTAGTATAACTTGGACTAATGAAAGGAACGGATTGACGCTGGAACATGTGTAATCCGAATTACAAATAAGAGTTTATTTTAGAGAATGTTGTGAATATTACGATTACATAATCTTATATATAAAAATGAATTGCTGTTCGTTAGTCTCGCTAAAACTCGAGAATGGCTGGACCGATTTGGCTAATTTTGATCTTAAAATAATCGTATCAGTTCAGGGAAGGTTTAATCGATGAAAAAATTCAGTTCATAGTTAAGGCAGAACAACGTGTGCCGGGACAGCTAGTTAAAAATAAAAATATTTTGAAATGTGCCAAAACCCAAAATAACACAATACGTCTCTAAAAATTTTCTAAGCATGTGTGTTATTTAAATTTCCACTAGGAAATTTGTTTCTATGATTTAATTTTTTTTATTTTTTATTTTCAATTTTTTTTCCATTAAAATCCCGAAAATCTCATTAGGAGAGTTGACAACCCTAGATGCAAGATACATTTCTTTTATCCACAATAATTACTAAAATTTGAAGTTGTTCTTTTTAATAAAATCGGCATTTCTAACAAATTATATAAAAAATTTCTATAAATACACACCCATCATTCAGGTACTGGAGAAAGCTGCTCGGGCTCACATTCGGGTAGGGAGTTTTGGCCAAGGAGAACAACTCCCACAGCACAACACCGAACGCCCACACGTCCGATTGCGTCGAGAAAATTCGATCAGTCATACACTCAATGGCTAGCCATTTTATTGGTAGAGGGCTCTGAAAAAAATGATAGAACATTTTAGATACCCTTGTAAATAACTTGTAACCACTGAAATAAAAAAGTCAATTTCTGTTGGTACATAATATATTATAAGACAATAGCCAAGGCTACGCGAAATTGTAAAAATACCAAATGGCACAATAATTACAAAATTATATAGATTGGAATGTGAAACTAATTTCTGCATAGGTAAATATTATAAAATTACGACTTAAGCTTCTCTAGAAGTTAACTTTCGAGAGGCTTAGATGCAGTACTTAATCGTAAAATAACGTTAACTATTCATAGCCAACGATTACTTAATAAATAGTCACTGTTATGAAGCCACAACATTATTATATACCTATTTATATTTTTTAAATCTTAGTCAACTCGAACCCACCACATTTCGAATTTCCAAATAACGCAAAAATTAACCAATCCGCCAATCGGACTGACATTATTAGAGTCGATATTACAGATATATTGTTGCACGACGAAAGAAAAAATATAAATAACTTAAAAATACGCAGTTTCCCAGGGAAAAAACCTAGCTAGATCGATTTTTCTCCTCGAAAACACCGTACATACTGAATTTCATGTAAATACTTGCAGCTGTTACCGAGATTACGATTATAATATATACAAGATAGTCTCGTTTAAAGTATAAGATTTAAATTCGAGAAACTACGTACGTTTTCTTGTTTTTGATATTCATCGTTTTTGTAAATGCTTCTTGCTAATCCGAAGTCGCATATTTTCACTACGTTGTCTTCTGCCAGAAGAACATTCCTGGCTGCCAAGTCTCCGTGCAGAACCTGCAAAATTTAACGAACATTGCTATAAATATTTACCTGGTAGATTTATAATTCTATACGCTGCTTTGGAAAATTCTTGTGACATTAGCTTACTAAAAACGTCTTCGTATAATGTGCATATGTCACCGTAAAATTGTAAAAACCGATAGATTGTAATAAAATTACTGAAATTGTAAAATGTTGATAGAGTTCCGACGCGAATATGCTGCCTATAATTAAACACATTATTTTTCGTTAGATTAAAAATAGATATTATATTTATATCTAAATTAAAAATAATGTGTTAAATTATAGACAGCATATTCGGAACTCTATCAACATTTTACAATTTCACTAGTTTTTTTACAATGTAACGGTTTTTACAATTTAACCGTTACACATATATTTCATTCGAAATTTTTACGTGATAATACCGATCTCGGGGATACGTTATGGACTTTTTAAGGCCACACCTGTGCGGTTCAGCTGCCCGACAGATCTAGTGTAGGTACCACTTTTAAATCTTATTGCAAAGTAACCCATTCATAAAACATAACAAGCAAAACCAAACAACAGTCATATGATATAAAGCTATTCTATTCGTTCCTCGTATATAAATAATTTTATTTCATTAAACGAAATAATTATGTACCTACAATACAACCAACTTAATCTAATTAAAGGTTGCAGGTCTAGACTTACTAATAAAATAAGAAATACCTGTAAGGCGCGGATCCGTGGGTTTAGGCGCGAAGCAGCGAACCCTAAATCATATACTTACAGCATTCATCCGCGTCTCGACCAATGCCTCTAGTAGCAGTGAAGAGTTTACAGAGCTCACACTCGCCCGCGTCACGCGTCATTTTGTGCCCTCGCAATTCATCGTTTCTTCCATGACCACATGCATTCTGCACTAGTTTATAGACATTTTGTACTACTGTGTAATGTTAAATGTATTATGTTTAATCTCAGTGTGTAAAATTTAATGCAATAAACTGTATGAAGCATTATAGTGGCTGCCCAACTAGTGGCTTCGAATTACGAACTTTAACTAAGAAACAAGTTTTCGTCGCGAGTGTTGTAAAACGTTTACCTATTCGGACAATACAAAAAGCAGGTCATGCCGATGAATACGAGAAGTCGACCTCAACACGACAACATGCACGAAGACCGCGTGGACATCCTGGACGAAGCACCAGAGCAGAGCGACGAAGCGCGAGAGCTGCGCGCCGAGGGCGCCCCCGCCGCCACCGTCCCTGCACCCGGCCGCACCGGCGCATCTACTTATGTGGACACCGAGACTTTCCTGGCCGGCGTGATGCAGTCCTTCATCAAGATGCAAGCGGAAAGTAACAGAACCCTAGTGGAAACCCTGAAAGCGCTCCCTTTCAACGGCTCCGGGAACACACCAACATCGACGGCAACGCCCGAGACGCATCCGCCCAGTAAACACTCGTCCGCGGTCACCGGAGGCAACTTCGCCAAGTGCACCGCACGCTTCGACGGGAGGTCACGCGACGCGGAAGTCCTGGAGGCGTTCATCGATGCTGTGCAGGTGTATAAGGAGTGCGCGGACGTGAGCGACGAGCACGCGCTGCGCGGCTTGCCCATGCTGCTGGAGGGCGACGCCGCCGTGTGGTGGCGCGGCGCGCGCGCCGCCGCCGGCACCTGGCCCGACGCGCTAGCGCACCTGCGCGCCATGTATGGAGTACAACAACCGGCCCACAAGGTTCTGCGTGAAATCTTCGCTACGGAACAAAAAGACTCCGAAAGAGCGGAAGTGTTCATTAGTAGAGTGCGTTCTTTGATCGTAAAATTGCCATACGACGTACCTATTTGTATGCAAATTGACATTATTTACGGTTTGTTACATCGTCGAGTAAGAAAACGGTTATCTAGAGACAGTATTCATGATGTTGATAGTTTTGTAGAGAAGGCGAGGGTCATAGAGGACGCGATAGTTGAAATTAATGTAAGTACCTACTCAGCGAACCCGAGCGTTGTTATGACTTCTACAAGTTCAAACGCGACCGCGCGTCGATCACTCGCACCACAGCCGCGTGAATTCTCGGAATCGGCCGAGCGCAGCGTTACTACGGGTCCGAGCGGTACCATTGTCGCGAAACTCGCTTCGAACTCGAACGAAACTTCGAAACGCGTTCGTTGTACTTTTTGCAAGTTTTATGGTCATGCAGTAACCGAATGTCGTAATTTACAAAATAAGAATAATAAACCGCGAAATGTAAATACGGTTTCTAGTAGTATAAGCGACAATACCGGGCCTAACCCGATACGATGTTATGGGTGCGGTCAACCCGGTGTGGTGAGATCGAAATGCGAGAATTGTCGTAGCAAAAACGTACCCGCGAAGTCGGCTGATTTTAATGTCGTAATTGGTGATGACGTCACACGCACGCCTTGCGCGACAGAGGCATCGCACCCTACGGTATCCGTCACTATTGCGAATAGGGAAGGCGTTGCGATCCTCGATACGGGAGCTACTTGTAGTATTGCTGGTTCCCTGTTATATTCTATTTTACGAGCGGACGGAATACAGTTCCAAGAGGTGAACCGCACCATTGGGCTTGCGGACGGCTCCCGCCAGGTAAAATCAGTGCTGATTGCATCAGTACCAGTATTCTTGGAAAGTAGGCAGGTAGATACCGAATTCATAGTGTTCCCCGGGGAAAACACCCGAACCTTGCTAGGCCGTGACTTTATTTCTAAGGCAGGGGTCAAACTGGACTTAGCCCAGGAGTCATGGTATTTTTCAGACAGTCCCGAACAGATATTTCCGTTCGTGCGATCTGTCATCCTAAAAAGCACAGAGCTGATGCGCGCGGACGTCTCCGACGTCTCCTTGCGCAGTGACGAAGGGACGAAGCTGTCACCAGAGCACAGGGCCGCGCTCAACGCATTTCTGCGTGGCAGAGTGGACCAGTTTGCTCCTGAGGGACCCCCTACGGACTTCGCCACCCATAAGACCAAGGTGAATGACGGTGAGGAGTCCCTCGCTTCGCTACCGTACAGGTTGTCGCCGTCAAAGAAAGAGACTTTGGAGGAGTTGCAGAACCTGATTACAGCGCCGATCCTCCGCCAGGCTGACGCGACGAATCCGTTCGTCCTCAGTACTAACAGTAGCGAGTATGCACTTGGAGCGGCTCTGCTCCAGGGGGAGGGGACCAATGTGCGACCACTTGAATACGCCAGTCGCCTCCTTACGGCTAATGAGAAAAACTACAACACGACGGAGAGAGAGGCTTTGGCCGTCGTGTGGGCTGTGTCAAAGTTTCTAACCCGGCTTCGAGGACGTAACGCCTGGGTTAGAGGGGGAGGTTGTAAGGCGCGGATCCGTGGGTTTAGGCGCGAAGCAGCGAACCCTAAATCATATACTTACAGCATTCATCCGCGTCTCGACCAATGCCTCTAGTAGCAGTGAAGAGTTTACAGAGCTCACACTCGCCCGCGTCACGCGTCATTTTGTGCCCTCGCAATTCATCGTTTCTTCCATGACCACATGCATTCTGCACTAGTTTATAGACATTTTGTACTACTGTGTAATGTTAAATGTATTATGTTTAATCTCAGTGTGTAAAATTTAATGCAATAAACTGTATGAAGCATTATATACCTTATTTACTTGATTGAACGTGCTAATTTCTAGGACTACTGATTCGGTTTCAAAAATGTTTTTTTTTTTAATTTATTTTTTTAATTAAATAGTTCATTTATTGAAGAAATCTAAACAAGATTAGTGATTACACATTACACATATTTAACTAATTCGTAAATAATAAAATTTATTATAATATTTATTATAATATTACATATTTATTAACGTGTCGCATTTCACCGTAATAAAACATTTTGAATAATTATTTCACAAATATTTCAAAAAATGACAGATCCAATGAACGTGCAATTCGTAACATCGACAGATTTCAATTTCTTCATGAATCGATCGATTGAGCCAAACAGTAAAGACTATTGAACAGCTTAATTTTCCCCACTGGAGCCAAATGAAGACTAGTAAGGCAAAGTATGACACCCTGTTTAACCTCCACATTCCACAAAACTAAAATCAATGTTATATGTAATGGAAAAAAGTGCTAAAGACTTTATATCGAATATAAAAATAATTCGAAATACCTTCACCACATCAGAAACAGCTTTTATTTTATTAATAGCATTTAACGATCCAAATGGATACAAATTTTGTGGCAGTTTTAAAAGATCACATAGCTATTATAGTATAGATTTACTTTCGCAATTTGTGTAAAATAGCAAAGAAATACTTTTACGAAAAGAAAAATTGTTGGCGACTAATATTACCTTGAATCCATGAATAGGTACATTAAATAAAATAAAAAAATGAAAGAGTTGTTTACCTTCCTACTGGCGAGATACTCCATCCCTCTAGCAATTTGGAAGGCCCAGGCCAGGAGGTCCCGTGACGAGAGCGGTCTAGGACTACGGCCGTCGTAACTGTAGTCGCTTTTATAATTCGAACGCCACTCCGGCTGGATATAGCCGGTTTCTGACTCTAAAAATGAAACAAAAAGGTTATAACATTGAATTAGTCTTTCAGTAAACAAAGTTTTCCACAGCCAAGGAAACAGGTAAGTGCTATGATAATTTCCAAGGTAATTAAAAAGTAGTTGTACTGTAAATGGTCACCCAATAGCACAACTATTATTGTTTGACTTTGGTCGGTTTCTGTAGTATTAAATAAACTTTACATAAGCTCTTGATAAACTAAATGTAATGGAGGCCAAGGGCAATACTTTCATATAGCGGTTACTTTAGGCATCTTTTTTTAATTCGAGGATAAAGTTATTTTGTTTGGCTATAATTTGGCAATGTAACAATTTTATGAAGATATTTTTCAGTTTGGGAGAGAACTGGATCTTTAAACTATTTTAACTAAGAAAAATAATATTTGTCTTTTAAGTTCTTTAATTTCTTTCGTCGTCAGTCGTCGTCAATTTCGAGTTATGGAATCAAACGGATTTCACACAGTCAGTTAAGTTAAACTTAGTTTGTATCTTGTCAATTTTTTGTTGAAAAACAAGTTATCACACCAGTAGCAATAATGAACACATAAACAACCGACAAATTCACCTCATAAACCGGGCATAAAACATTGCATACAATTGAACAAAAATGATACAAAATGAACAAAACAAAAACTTATGATTCAGAATCGTCACGTCGAGCTGATGCTTAAAATAATAACGAGGGCTAGCGCAGATATACAACTTTTAGTTGAACAACTATTTAGTTATGTTTCATATGTTTATAGCAATGTATGAACTATACTGTGAACTCGATAGTTGATCGATAAAAAAATCAAAAAGCTGTATCGATTTTCTTTTGACCAAAAAGTTGGACAACTATCATATCACGCGCTCATTTTGCATTGCAATGTATTGAAGTGCGCATACCATCGACTAAACAGTCGATCCACAACTGTTCAGGATCCAGTAATAATAAGATTTCCTTAAAAGGTTTCTTCACTCATTCTATAATATTTAAAAACTTATCTGGGTGCTCTTTTACCTAAGAATGCAATGTATGAATGAAAATGAATGAAAATCAAGCACAAGCTAACCACGCTATAGCTTTATGGTTAAATGCCATTGTTCTTAGCACCGTGACTCTAGCGTTGCCTACAGAAGACTGTTGGATTTGTTTAGGAGACAGATCGACTGAAATCGATTGTATGCGTACTCCCGTCGACTAAACATTTTAGTCGATGCAAAAGTTGTATGTATGCGGTATCCCTAAATAAACACACAAGTGAAGTAGGTATGTGACTACTAGCATGTACAAAAATAATAATAACTAGTCCATGGTACGAGTAACAAACAAACACTAACAACTTCTAAGCATGCATTGCAGACACGGTAGATACACCGTAGGTATAGCTAGCTATCAGCTAGCATAAATGTAGTGTCAGATATAATATTAACTAAAATTGTTCCGATACGTGAAATCGTAGCAAACATGCAAACAAACATTAGTTCTTCATTGTAAATCTTATACTTTTCTAAGGTGAAACTGCTTTAGGCGCGTCGAGATTGAAATTTGACGTTTTAACAATGATGTTTCACATACGTTACGTATTTATACGTAACAGAAGTGAAACTTAATTAATTATCAAGTGAAATTAATGGTATGACGTTTCTGTATACTATATCACGTAATGCCATAGAAAAGAACTCTTGTTAACACATTTATTTCCATTCATTTTTTGTTACCTTTAAGCAACTCCTCTTGTTTTTTCGGATTATCTGTTTGCAAGAATTGATTTTTGTCAATATTAAGGATAATAATTTTACATATTACTATCTAAATTGTTAGTATTAGTATCAATAGCTTTCGTAAGTTTTTTTTCTTTGGTGTATTTTTATGTATGGTCTACGAAGTAATTATTTAGTAATCTATCTGTACATACATTGTGTAGCTCATAACTAGTCATCTGACTCATAGTTTTGTCATATACCTAGATAATAATAATGTGTTACGTGATACGAGAATTATTTTACTAATGCATTTAGTAATTAACATTTTTGGTTTGCTTTATTTATTTTTAAATAAATAAACTAGCGGTCAATCGTTACCGCCTATACGCCGTATATAAAATATGTTAATCACTAGCTGATGCACGCGATAAAAAATAGCCTATGTCCTGTCCCGTGGTCTACTTCATATCTGTGCCAAATTTCATGATAATCGGTTTAGTAGTTTTTATGTGAAACTGCAAATAAAGTATCCCTAGGAAACCGTACATTTCACCGCGATAAAAAGTAGCCTATGTCCTTTCTCAGGCTCTAGACTATCTATGTACCAAATTTCATTTAAATCGGTTACTTAACCGATTTAAATGAAATTTAAATCGGTTATACTACTTTGGCGTGAAAGACGGACAAACAGACACACACACTTTTCCATTTATAATATTAGTATGGATATTTTATGTAAACTATGTTTATAAGTATGGGTGATGTTCGTGAAGTTTTCACTTATGAATATTAATAAAGACACAATGTTTGCCATCGAAGTACGGCTTAAATTGAAGGAAGGAAAAGTATATATAGGTACATATTGTTTACAATTGTCCCCAAGCCTTTGACGCATTTGCAATACAGGGTAAGATAAACGCACTTGCAGTTTCAATTGTGAATACATTATAATTTAATTTCCTTCCCGATTCCGATATATTAGTATACTAGCTTTTGCCCGCGACTTCGTACGTGTGGGGTTCGGTTTCCATACAAAATTTTCATCCCCTTTTTCACCCACTTAGGGAGCAAATTTTCAAAAATCCTTTCTTAGCGAATGCCTACGTCACTACAACTATCTGTGTGCCAAATTTCAGAAAACCGGTCCAGTAGTTTCGGCTGTGTGTCGATAGGTGAGTCAGTCAGGTTTGCCTTTTATATATATTTATTTAGATTGTATTTTACCTTTCCTTCCCGATCTATTCGAAGTCCCACTGTTCAAAAACGTGTGGTCCGTGTTCTGAGTGTGGTTGGAGCCGAAGTAGTCCGAAACTCTGAAAATATACAAATAAAATATTAAAACCTTTATAATAATACTACTGTCCCGAGACACGTTTTTCTATCTTAAATATGAACTGGAATGAATAAAAACACCTACACCTACTCCTACATACTATACGTTTTCCAATATTTCTCACCGTTGAAACCTTCCCTAAACTTCCACAATTATTTCAAGACCAAAATGAGCCAAAATGGTCCAGCCGTTCTCGGTTCTCGAGTTTTAGCGAGACATTGGTATTTGAAATTCATTTTTATTATTATATGTAACATAATACCACGTTTTATGTCACGTCCCTCGGGAACGGGATAAAAAGTATCCTATATCCGTCTCCTGGTTCTAAGCTACCTCCCGAATTTTCAGCTAAATCGGTTCAACCGTTCTTGAGTTATAATAGTGTAACTAACACGACTTACTTTTAAATATTATAGTTTATGGGGTTATTATTAACTTACGTCGAATGATTTTAATCTTTAGACTACATACGTCTCGATGATGTTAAGATGATAATAAATTTGTTTCCAAATTGATCTTTAGTAATAAATTAAATTAAGATACATAATTAAACTGTAAAGACTCGTGCATGAATAATATTATAATTAATTAGAACTTTAAGTGCTCTATTCCCGTAGGTACACGGTAATAATTAACTGATTAATTCATTAGAATAGAATGCATTAATTGACATCGCAAATATAATGAATTCGAAACTTAGCTCTATATAATAATACCTAAGTAGAATCTAGGTATATCCAGGACTTTAGTCACAAACGGAAAATAATTTTAATGAACATAAGAAACCGCACCGCAACGGAGATATTTATTTTAAACAAAGCTTATTTACCGCATTTAGTAATAAAAATGTTAGTAGTTAGTACAAACACTAAATAAATTAAATGTAACATTTCTTCGACGGAGATTAACGCAGAAGAAAATATATTATTATGTGTTCACTATCGCCTTTATGAAAGGTTAATTTAGCAATTACGTTTTACGTCTTCCGCGTAAAAGAAATCGCTCGTAAAAATATATTGGTTTAACCGCCAGTATTTATATCAACTAAACAAAGGTGTTAACATTTTAACACACCTATTTTATTTTCGCAACAAATTGTGTAAACGTTATACTTTGTAATTTATTTTAAAATTAGTACCATATACCTATTGTTCCTGGTTACAGAGCGCTCCATGGCTTAGTGGCTAGAAAAAAAAAAGCCTGTCTCAAGTATTTCAAGAGTAGTTACTTCGCTCGGAGAGTACTGCATGAAAAGGCCTAAGTTTTACAAATACGCTACACTCTACTACTTTTAAACTGAAAGTAATGAACACTTTAACTGTAAGAGCGACGAATCGCCAATTGGAAAATGCTAGGTCATAACGCTCTCACGCAGAAAATCAGAGAAATCTAAACTCCTTTCACGACAGGCAACAAAAATGTCCCTTCGTAAGACCAACCAATTCCTAAGTCTCAAGAAAATATAGATCCACTAACCCGGTACTTCCCGTACTACAGGAAAATCCGCGGTTCACCTTCCCAAAACCCTTGTCCTTGTTGTCGGTGAGCTGGTCTATGAATACCTCGCGGTGTCGCAACATGTAGTTGTGGATGTTCCCGAACTTGCAGTACTCCACGATCACGAGTAGCTCCCCTGAAATATTTAGTATCCCAAGTTAGATGCTGCAGTGAGACTGCTACTAGAAGAATTAATGAATTTCTGATCCAGGGATCATTAGTTACGAGTTAACTGAAAGTATGGTATAGTCTCATAGTAACACAAAATTCAGCGTTGTAAATAAAGATAACGTTAAACAAAGTTATATCGTTGTTGATTGGTTGTTACTACTTAAATAATGTGGGGACAAAGCTCTACAGATTTAAATAGTTTAATTTTGAATCGTTATCTTACAATGCAGCGCTGCATCGTGTCACGTTTCGATGTGACCTGACTCTAAAGTAATAATATTATTATGTCATTGGCTGTGTTCCGCAGAAAATAGCGCTTACAATAAAACGTAAGCAAAATGGCGACCCCTGGCATTAAATAAGCAAAATGGCGGATTATGTTAGCAGTATTGAAGTTAGCAAACGTGTCCTGGCAGATAATCCTTTTTTATTTCTTTAGCGCTAGCAAGCGCTAACAAGCGCTTTATTTCGTAGAAACAATCCAATGTTTCACAGTTTGCATAAATAAAATAAAAAAAATGATTAATGTTATCATAGAAATATTGGTTGGAAGAGTCCAACGAATATTTCTATGATAACATTAATCATTTTATTTTTATATGGACGCTTCACACCACGTCAATCTGGTTGTGTGGTAAGTTCTTGAAGAACTTCTGTTACGGGTACCAGACAACGGAAATATATTTAATACTTTTACACTAAACACATTATGTAATTAAGATTTTTATCATATTATTCACATATTTAATACACATCCGTGACCCAGGAACACAGAGAAATCTTTTGTTCCTTCTGCGGGATTCAATCCCACGACCCCCAGCTTGAGCACCAACATGCTCAACCATTGAACCATAGAGGAAGTCATTGAATTAGGTATACTATGGTAGATTATTTTTTAAAGTGTTACATCTTTTCTCTCGATTTCTTACAATTTGTGGGAGTGATTTCGTGAAATGAGACGAAAGTGTGTAACAGGAAGTCTCGGAAGCGCGCGCTATTTGATTTGATGACAGAGCATGCGGTGGTAGAGTTGCCCGTCAGATTCAAATAAAATATTTCAGTATAAACAGCTTTTATAAATTTTTCATACCACCTGCTCGACAATGTTCGATTATATATCACGCAATCTCAACGTAAAGCATGTCATTGACTCCCAAGGGAGATAATGTTGTATGAAACTCCCAAGGGATTAAAGTGATTTGAATTTGGAACGTTAAAATGCGTATGAAAACTCCTAATAGATACGTATCTATCATAGAGTTTTTCAATAATAATATGGTATTGCTGAGAGTTCATTCGAAAATCGAACTGGCCACCTATAATTTTAATATTCTCACGTGTCAAAATCGTCAGTCACAAGTTCCTGAATTTTAAGTACTGCTCCACCACAACTTCCATAAATGTTCCTATTAAAAATATTACTCTGTTCCTCCATAACTGGACAAATGTGTCGAATATCAATATTCATTTTTAACAAAATAAATGTTATATTTTTGTAGCCCTGGGTTTTTATTGCCTCGCAGTAGGTATGAAAAGTAGAGTATGCACCTCTGGGATAAAGCCTGTCTTCGTCTTGGGCAGCTTGAACCCCTTGCTTTACTCGGGACTCTACATAACTCCCTCGTTTCACTCGGGAGTTAAGTTTTAACTCCCTCGCTACGCTCGGGAGTTAACTCTAGAGTCCCTCGTTACGCTCAGGGTCCAATATGCTACCCGTGACGTAAGACACTACTTTATCCCCTTGGTGCATAATCTACTATTGAGGTTGAATATTTCTGTCGCAAATGGAATTTAATAGAAAAGTTTCCGTATTTTTTTTGTCATATTAGAAAATCTTACTAAGCTTGCTCGGTGTTTTCATCATGAGGAAAGTAATACCACGTTATGTATCTAATAATGTCTTCCATACTAATTACAAATACTTACCTCATATTATATAGTTCTGGTGAGAACGATAACAAAACTCAAATTGACCAAAACACTTACGTTTTCCCGCATTTTTCGTGCAGGCGCCCAGCAAATTGACTATATTAATATGCTTTCCGAGATGAACCATGATTTTGAGCTCGCTAGCCAAGGCTTTTATGTACATGTTGTCTGCTGTATTTTTCACCATTTTCACAGCTACTGGAGTGCTTTCCTCAGCGTTGATGATTCCTTGCGCCATCGCCTTCTTTACAACGCCAAAAGCACCTGCACCCAGCTGATGGCCTGAATAAACAAACGCTTCGGTAAAATTTCTATTTTGGTCGGTTTGCCCGTTGTTCTCAATATTATCATGACCGGTATCAATATAGATCAGTCTTTCCCAAAGTGGGCGCTGGAGGCCTAGAGGGGGGCGGTAAAGGGCCCAGAAAAAATTGGGGGGCGCTGATCTGAGTATTATTATTGTTCAATGTTGTATACTGGTTCATTTTGAATAGACAAAAGATACTCTCCAGGCGATAATAATATGTTATTGAGGTTTTTAAGGCAAAAACAAAAATGGGAGGCACTACAAAATAACTGATTTCCAAAGTGGGCGTTAGACGAAATAAGTTTGAGGACCTCTGGTATAGATGGATATTAGTAAATAAACCGATTATACCCATTGTAAGTTTCTCAGGCGGGAACTCGAACTTTTCGTCGTAAGGCAGCAGTTCAGCTTGTTCGTCTATTCCGAGATCTGGGTTGAGGGATTTTGGAACTCCCTCTTTGAAGTACAATAATCCAGCTGCAGCTAATTCTTTCCTGAATTTTTTCTCCTTCCGTACCTTCAGTACTAAATACACCACTAATATAAGTAGCATTAACACAATGGCTCCAGCTATGCCTAAGTACTTTGACTTGTAGGGCGATTTTTCTGTAAAAGATTTGTACAAATTGGAATTTTGCACTATCGGGGAATTTAATTAATGAGCAGGTAGAGTGTTCTTATAATTTATTTGTATTATTATGACCGCATGCAGTCACACTACAATTAACAATGACATGTCAGTTTGATATCATAATAATAACACGAATAAATACGAAAAAATATGACAATCGTCGACCTGCTTAAGAATTAAATTCCTTGATTGTATATTGGAATTTATAAATAGGCTTTGGGTATACTTTTTCTTTTTCGGCGTCCTTTAAAAAAGTTTGTTACCTACTTAATTTAAGGGGGAATTAAGTAATGACAATTGATTAATAATAATAACTTTAAAGTGAATTATTATTTTTAAATAAAAAATTAAACCGACTTCCAAAGTAAAAATGCACAAAAAAGTATGAAATAAAACTTATTTTATAAATAACTCCTCTTTTAAATTTGTCTATTTCTCTACTTAATCTTGTTAATTTTGAAGTCGCTACCAGCCCAAACGATATCCTACAATATTTTATAGAACTCACGTTCATATTTGCTGGTACCGACTTCAAAATTTACAAGATTAAGTAGAGAAATAGACAAATTTAAAAGGGGAATTATTTATAAAATAAGTTTTATTTCATACTTTTTTGTGCATTTTTACTTTGGAAGTCGGTTTAATTTTTTATTTAAAAATAATAATTTGACACTTTTTAGTGATATATCTTGTTAAGTTATTATTAATACGTCTTAAAAACGTCTAAAATATTGATCGAGTGTATAACTGAATACGCGCCAAGCTTCCATTAGGTATTGTTATTAAGATGATGATGATGATTACTGTAAGTTACAAAGTGGCATATGCTTGCAGTTCTTTAAACAATTCCGAAATTTCCTAACGCATATCTTTAAAGACTGAGGAAATCTGTTCAGTGCTTTTGGATTCAGGGTATACCTTGGTACAACGTCTTATTCTTTGGTAGCATATGCTTGTGTTACTTCAGTAAAAGTCAAAATCACTATATGTGTCGATATAAATTTTGAGGAGTTCCCTCGATTCCTCATGGATCGCATCATCACGTTTCCACTTTAGTGACTAAGGGACCAATTACGAATTAAACCCTTTACAACAACAAAAGAATTTTGCAAATAGGTCCATAAACGGCAGAGTAATGTTCAAAGATCTTCGTGTTAGTGTAAAATACTATTAGAAGTACCTTCTTTATCATCATAATGTGATGATGTATGCTGTGATAGTGGTGGTGATGATGATGATTACTCAAATTGACAAAGTGGCATATGCTTGCAGTTCTTTAAACAACGCCAAAATCCCCAAACATGTATCTATAAGGAGTCAGGAGTTCTGTTCTGTACTTTTGGATCCAGGGTATACCTTGGAGTAAAATCTTACTTTTTGGTAGCATATGCTTGGACTACTTCAGAAAAAGTCAAAATCACCATATGTGTCCATATAAATTTTGAGGAGTTCCCTCGTTTCCTCGTGGATCCCATCATCAGGTCACCAATTTTCTGAAAATGGAACCAACTTCGGATTATACCTTTTACATCAAAAAAAGAATTTTGAAAATCGATCAACAGACGGCGGAGCTAGCCGCGAACATACAAAAAAAAAAGTTATATATATATATATATACAGCCGAACGTATAACCGCCTCCTTTTTTTGGAAGTCGGTTAAAAATAGCACCTTAACTTCAATGTTCAATTAATATATAATGGTAATATTGATATTATCTTACTATTAAAGCATTACAGTAACTTTAATGTGTTTAAATTTTGTTTCATTAATAATAATCGTCTAACATTACCGGTGCAGGTATGCCTATTGTAAAGCACAATGAAATGTATTATAAATATTAAGCAAGTAATCATGACAAGACAATTCGAGCTCGATTTCATCCAAAGAAGAAATATTGGATGATATATTATAGTAGCTAATATTTTACTAAAGCTTATTCAGACACATTTGGTCACTATCGAAGTCAAACTATTTCTACTGCTAGGAAGCTTTTTATAGCAAGGCATGATATTATGGCAAAGCAAGGTAGTATATAATGTAGTTTGTAGGTGAAGGTAGTAGGTGTAGGAATATGTAGGTGGTATTTATTTATTCCAGTTCACCGCTAAGACAGAAGAACGTTTTAACAGCTACCTAGTTATAATGCTAAGAATAGTACCTAATATTATTTATAGGACACTTACTGTAAGGACCACACAAAAGTGAATGCTTGCACTATTGCATTACTGCAGTAAGTTAGTTTTCTCCTAACCTCTTAACCAAAGGGGTCTCTTATAGTAAAGAAGTAATATTTTAACTAAACGGACAATATAATATTGACGAGACTCTACAATCTACATTTTTTCCATTTCTTCACCTCCTCCGTCAAGGAGGGTGGAGTTTAAGTTAAGGAGAGATTTTCACTTTAAAAAACTCCACACTTAGTACTTAATAATAATAATAACTCCCCATCGATCTCGGTGACGGTGGCCGGTTTCATTGAAACCAGGCCAGTTACCCAGGAGTAATTTTATAGTGCTGAGAGTAATTTTATAAGAGAGAGTTCTCTTGTGTATTGCGCACACATTTGAATGTGTGCGCAGTACACAAGAGAACTCTCTCTTCCTTTTACTCTCGTAATCCAGTGGGACGGATAACCGACACGACTGACGAGAGTTGAGGCGCAGGTCCGACTTTTTATGTGGACTTTTTACATGCCCATCCGACGCATGGATCATCTTTCTTGTCAAACAATCAGGTGATCAGCCTGAATTGTCCTAACCAAACCTGGAAACAAAATTTTTTGTTGTTCCAATGCGGGAATCGAACCTACGACCTCTGAGTCGAGAGTCAATGCTCTAACCATTACACCACGGAGGCAGTTAACTTACCACTGTTGTACTTACCATTCATAATAAGACTGTACGCTTTGATTTCCGTTACTCCGTCGCTGTGTGCCGTACACTCGTATCTGCCTTTATGTTTTTCTGACATTTGTTTGATTTCTATCGACGAGTTTACCGGTGTGTTTAATTCTTTTGAATAATCTGTATATATCATGATCTCTTCGTCGCTTGTACTTTGCAGTATTTCTCCATCCTGTGAGCATTTTTTAAATTTTTTTATTTAGGTAATAGTTGAAAATTTCTCTTTATACTGTGATGATTAGCATTGTCTTAATAAAACTATATCTATGATTAATGTTTAAAATAATACCTTTCGCCATATTATTTCGGGTGACGGTACTGCTAATGCCGAGCAAGATAGTTTCACGGGTTGATATGGAAAAGCTGCCACTTCACTGTCAAACACTGGCTCATAGAATACGGGTCGTATTTTTTCTAAATAAGTAACAGAATTCGTACATAAAAATATTATCAAATCGCTAAACATCATTACTGAAATTGGTATAGTCATAGATTGTGTATAGATCTCGGATTTGGCATCATAAAATAATAATTATATATTCTATTTTATGGCCTCCTCCATATTTTATGGAGGAGGCCATATATATTTCCATTGGTACATGTGAAGTGGGGATGATTTTTTTTTCTTTCTATCCCATCGTGTGTTATTTTAAAATATCGTTGAAATTTTTTATAAAGTCAACCATTTTCGAGTAACCGGCCTCCAAAGTGATTTATAAGTTGGCAATGGCATTTCTAAACTATAAGGCTTACAAACTTGCAATTTTATATGTAAATGAATATTCAATAATTTCAATATTCAAAACAAAAATAAACCATGCTAAAAACTCATAAGGAAAATTATTTTGAACCAAATCGGACAGTAACTTTTGAAGTAATTTGAAAAAAATATATTACGCGTTTATAGTTAGACATGTCCTGACATGCCCTTGGTTAGGTTAGTTATTATTAGGGTTATCATGTTTATATTTATATTTTATCACAAAATCACAAAATGAAAATTTAATTATTCTTTCTTACCGACAACAGTGATTGACATTGTGTAGTTTCTGGTCGGTGAATCCTCCTCATCCCAGCCTTCGCATGTGTAGTTTCCTGCGTCTTCCAAAGATATATTTTGTAGTCTTAACTGCGCTATATAAGACATCGAGTTCTCTTTTATTCTCACTGTGAAACAATAAGTAATTCTTTATAAAATATATATAATTACTTGGTCATTGAACTTTATGTGTATGTAATGTAATAATCCTACCGTTTTCGAGAGAACTATCGTTTCTAACCCACGTTACACTAACGAAATCGGTTTTTGAAGCATAACAGTTTATGGCGACATCCTGCCCCTCAGAATATATTTTTGGTACATCGTTTTGAACTCCGAAACCTCCAAGTACTTCGTCTACTATAAATTGTATTGTAGAAAACCCTTTGCCCATGTTATTGCTTGCGTAGCACGTGACATTTCCTGGTGTATTCGCAATCAGTTTGAGTTCTGATTTAGTTTGGATTAAAGATGGCTGATGTCTTTCAGAAAGCTAGAATAAAACATTCACAAAGTAGGTCTTAAAATTAAATAACACTAGGTAATATTCTTCGCATACCGCAGGGGGATATTCCATGAGAACCGTACGTTTTGCCACAATAAAAGGTAGCCGATGTTCTTCCCTGTGGTCAACTCTATCTGTGCCAAATTTACTCAAAATCAATCCAGTTATTTCGGGGCCTATCTTTCCAATGATCAGTCATGAAAAATTAAAAGATAAATAAGATTGCCTACTAACTGGGGTAGAATTCGCTGCAGCGAAAGTCATATTGCAAGACAATTAATAGGGGTTCTAAGTCGATACAATACTTAGTTCCTATGAGTACCAAATATAATTATTAAACACGTACCTCATCTGGTATATTTTGTTCCTCTATGCCATTGTGAAAAGTCCACGTTATGCTCGGCGGTGGATATGCTATGACAGTGCATAGAAGCGACTTTTGTGTGCCAATCAGAACTCGAACTTTATCCGATTCTGTGTTTACTTTTGGGGCAGCTGAAGAAGAAGTTTCTAGATAAGAGGAACTTTCGAAATTCTTTGTGTAGCAATATGCTTCTACACATAGACTAATGATTGGTCTCGCTGGGCGCTCTCAGCGAGACCAATGATTTATCTATGCTTCTGCATTTATTTATTAGATTCGTTACAAAAGACTCGCGACAGTTATAAGACAGACATGTCTCACAGACATGAACAAAAAATTTTAATCCATATCACAGTTTTAAGGCAGCTTTTTTCGTAGTAAGTAGTCAGTATGTCTATAAACAAAATACATGATCACAGTTTTAAGGCAGCTTTTTTCGTAGTAAGTAGTCAGTCTATAAACAAAATACATGTGTGCGCATCTCATGCATTGTCTGTTTAATAACCACCTCCGGTTTTTTAAGTCGGTCATTAAAATTTAGTGTTTGTTCAAAAAGTATGGATTGATTTATTCGCGAAAAATTGTTTTGTCATATTTAGTAGAGCTAGGGCTCGGCGTCGAAAACAGAGGTCATCGCAAACAAGTAGTGGACCACTGTGTGAAAAAAAACCGATTTTGTAACATTCTTGATTGGTGCTCCTCTCGTATTAAACTTAGCATGATGTTATATAGCCTAAAGCCTTCCTCGATAAGTGGACTATCTAACACAAAAATAATTTTTCAATCCGTACCAGTAGTTCCTGAGATAAGAGCGTTCAAACAAACTCTTCAGCTTTATAATATTAGTATATAATATGTATGTGTGAAGATTTTTTAATTAAAACAAGAAAACTGTTTTGATACACGGCTGCGCACCAACTAGAAATCGATATAAATGCAAGTCAATAAAAAATCTGCCAGATTTAGAACCGCCAGACCGATGGTTTTATATCAAACTTTTGGGTCCGTAGCTATCTACAGTGATCCAATACAGTGTTCGCGATGAACTCTTTTTTCGACGCCGAGCTCTACCTCTATAGAGTATTTTATTCGATATACAAAACAGTTATTTTAACGTTTATTGTATTTTAACCCCCGACGCAAAATAAGGGGTGTTATAGGTTTGAGTATGTGTGTCTGTCAATGGCATCGTAGCTTCTAAACGAAAGGTCTGAATAAGATGCAGTTATTTTTTTAAAGCTGACGTGATTGATAGTGTACTTAGTTATAATTCATCATCATAGGCTCACTGCTTGACAATTCAGTTGTTCCTTAAAATGTTTAATGGGCGAATCAACTTTTACGAGGCCAATTTTCTTGTCCCCGATAGAAAAAAATTCTACTTTACTTTAGTTTTTTTGTTAACCAGGATCGTTTTTGATGGATATGCCATGGTGAGTTATAATCGTACTAACTTTCCCCTGTTATAGATATTTAATGTTTAAGCCAAATCCTAACAAAAGAAGAAATATTTGAAAAATACGACTCCTTAAATTACTATAGTAACGCAGGGGACTTGCAAAGTCCAGTTATTACCGTAATAATGTGGATTTTATTTAAATAAACCTCTCATAATGAGCTCCTTAATTGCGGAAAATATCTATATCGATTTCGTGGGCTTTCAAATTTTTATTCCTATGTTATGATAAAATCTAGACAACGTAACGCAAGAGAATTTCCGACTATGAACAACAAAATGTGCTTAAAACACACATAAATTGCATTTTGATATTGCTGTTGATATTAGAATAAATTAATTTAATCAATTATCCGTACGCCACTGTTATTAATAATCAGTAATTTGACAAAATAATAATTTTTAAAAAACTTTTTTGAAACCTCTTTCAAATTGGCCTCGTAAAAGTTGATTCGCCCTAATGACAATATTGTACGGAGCCGCATAATAATAGGCACTGTGGTGTTTACGCCGCGGTGATACGCCTGAGTGGTCTCCTCAAACTCAAACTCAAAATTTTTATTTCCATATAGGTTATGAAATAACACTTATAGAATTGTCCTACATGATGCCTACCACCGGTTCGGAAACTAGCCCGGCGATAAGAACCGGCGTAAGAAACTCGCACGGGGCCACCTTTTAGCAAAAAGATGGGAAAATTGTTCTTTTCAAAAAAAATATTTTTACAATGTTGTAACTTAATCTATATAACATTAGTCATAAGTACATAGAGCATACTTAAGTAAATAAAAGCAGCCTTGCAGGGGGCCATCTTATTCCCAAGGTGTGCAATCGTTAATGAAATCACTGACTTTATAATAAGCTTTAGCACACAAACGTTCTTTAACAGCTTTTTTAAATTTATTAATGGTAAGATTTTGAACGTTTTCTGGGATTCTATTGTAAAGGCGTATACATGAACCTTTAAACGATTTACTTACTTTGCTTAGTCTGATCACCGGTATTTCTAACTTGTTCTTATTTCTAGTATTCCTACAATGGTTGTCGCTTTTCTTTTTAAAGTTATTTAAATTCTTTCTGACATACAACACATTGTCCAAAATGTATTGAGAAGCGACGGTCAGAATACCTATTTCTTTAAACTTATCTCTTAGAGATTCAAAATATGACATTTTATAAATAGAACGTATAGCTCGCTTCTGCAGCACAAATATTGTGTTAATGTCCGCAGCGTTTCCCCATAGAAGAATGCCATATGACATTATACTATGAAAATAACTAAAATAAACTAGCCGCGCTGTGTCCTCATCGGAAATTTCTCTAATTTTTTTCACTGCATATGCTGCAGAACTAAGCCTATCAGCCAGATTTGCAATATGGGGACCCCACTGTAATTTACAATCTAGTGTTATTCCTAGAAATACAGTGGTGTCCACTAGGTTCATTTTCTCATCGTTTAATAGTACATTGGTTTGTGTCTGCCTAACATTTGGCAGGCTAAACTTTAAACATTTTGTTTTATTGGAATTTAAAAGTAAATTATTAACATTAAACCAGTGTACCATTTTCGAGAGAGCACTATTTACCTCGTCGTAATTTGACTGTCGTCGCTTCACATTAAAAATTAGTGAAGTGTCATCAGCAAAAAGTACTATCTCGTGCTTATCTTTAACTAGATAAGGAAGGTCATTTATATAGATGAGAAAAAGAAATGGGCCTAAAATGGACCCTTGTGGCACACCTAATTCTATTTTGGTCCCATTAGACCTTGTAGAATTTACTTCTACTCTCTGCGTTCTATTTTTAAGATAAGAGCTTAAGAGCTTAAGTGCCGTATCCCTTATACCATAATGGTATAATTTTTTGACCAACGTAGCATGCTCGACACAGTCGAAAGCCTTGGATAGATCACAAAAGACACCAAGTGCATCATGCGATCCGTCCCAGGCCTCAAATATGCTGCATAGAAGACTGATGCCTGCGTCTGTTGTGGACCGACCTTTAGTAAACCCGAATTGATTGCTATGTAATAAATTATTTATGTTAAAATGAGCTAGCAATTGATTTAATATTATTTTCTCGAAAATTTTACTGAAAGTCGGTAGTATAGATATTGGTCTATAATTGGCTGGGTCAGATTTATTCCCAGCCTTGAAAAGAGGCATCACCTTGCTATGCTTCATTAGGTCAGGGAACACACCTTTCTTAATACAATTATTAAAAACTAAGGCTAGGTAGGGGGCAATGATGTCAATTATTGATTTTATAATTTTTATAGACATACCCCAGAGATCAGTAGTACTTTTAATATTGAGTAATTTGAAGGTGTTAATAATATCTCTGGAGTCAATTTCTCTAAAATTAAAATTGACATCACATTCCTTGACATTTTCTCTGAGTATTTTTTCAGCAACTGCAGGTGAAGAATTTAAATTTTTTGTAGTTGAGACCGGAATGTCAGCAAAAAACTTTTCGAAGATCGTCGCAACCTCTAGGTCAGAATTGACCTTTTTATCATTGACACAGATTTCTTTTTGACAATATGGGCATTGCACTATCTACCATCCGAACCACACGTGTCCTCACTCTTCATGTTACATTACTATTATTATTGTATTTTTTTCTATTGTTTTTATAATAAATACTTATAATTATTAATTTTGTTTATTATAACAGACATCGAATTTTGTGGAGCAAAAGCACAGATTAAAGAAAGCGAATATAAACAGCTACATAGTTAACTTTCAGTTTGATTGCACTTCTACAAGCATACGATGTATCCACGACTGGCGACTGTGTGGAAAAATTGTGGGGCGTTGAAGAGGAAGTAAACATTTTCAAATTTGGATCGATTTGCATCGCTCTATAAAATCTGTTTCTATGTAGGTAAGTATATATTTTGTACTCTGTGGTTAGTAATATATTCTTTGTCTGTGGCGTGTCCATCTTAAGACTGGCGTGTGTCGATTTGTTGCTGTCGAAAACACCAAAATTCGCTTACCTTTTACACGCAAATCCAGCGTAATACTTTTCTTCACATATTTATTTTTTGCAACCACTGTATAGTTTCCTGTGTCATTTATGAATATGTGATCAATTTTAAAAATTATTTTTTTTTCATTCCCCGTGATATTATAATCCTTCCCTTCAGTCAAGTTGTTACCGTCTTTATAACTAAAAAAGAAACCATATCTTCTATCAGCCCTTTGTATGTTAAATAGCTTATATAATAATACTATACATGAATCTGTCAGGTGCCTTTCTGCTTTCTAGCAGCAGGTACACAGAAGATTTTTAAATATCACTTACACTTGAAAAGTTGGCCATGGATATGCTTCTACGAAGATTCCGCGTGATAAAGCTTTTTGGCTAGTTTCTAATAGTCTTCCCGTACTAATGTTCATTTTGATGAAACCAGATTCTCCTAAAACAGTTTTTGAAATATTTACACAATTTATTAATTATTTTTATTTGTAAGCTTTTATTTTATATTAATTTATTACGTTAAAAGCTAAAATAAACTTAAATCTATTTATAATATTTACAAACTATAAAAGTAGGTAAGTACTAAAAAAAATAACTACTCCAAAAATTATATAATTATTATTATTATTCTAATAAAAGTATTCCGTTAGTTAAAAAACAAGAAACCCGACTTCGTCCAATAATTTTTATGTAACATTTTTAATTAAAATAGTTCATAATTTCTTGTTGAACTTCTATTAAATCTTTACCAAAATGCTCTTAATGGACGATATAATTAAATTCTTAGATTAGCGTCACTGTGTAAAAGTATATAATACATACACCCCCTTACTAATAAACGCTGTATAAGCTTTGAATAGTTACACAGTGTTTTGTCTCCTTCTATCGAATTAAAAATGTCACTTGTGTGACGTGAACAAAATACTGTATAACTGTTCAAAGCTTGTACAGCGTTTATTAGTAAGGGGTCTAGTATCTATGCTTAATACTAAGTACTTAGGAAACAAAGTTGTGAAAACGAAACACGGGTTCTTAATGACGTACCGAATGGTTGTAGAGTAGGCACTTAAAACCAAAGGAAACTAACTATGCATCTAAATTTGCTAACTAAATAGAAAACACATAATATTTCAACTAATCTACAAGAAATAACAACAGTTGTAGGCGACATTATTGTGCTGGTCAAGATCCACACCACCAATACGAAAAAAAGTCAATATAATAATGAAAATAATTAAGAACTATCTACATTCTTATTTAATCTGATAGGTAATTAAAATAATACAAGAAACATAAAATTAACAACAAAACTAGAGCCAAAAACAAAAAATTAATACCTACTAATAAAAAGAAGAACATCTACAAATAATAATATATTCTAGTTTTATTATATTTTTTATTCTATTGTATATTATTATGTACTTATGTTGAATAAAAGTGAATTATATACCAATATTAATCTATCTCTAAAAAGTCTATAAATAGAAAAACTTCCCCAGGTCGTCCCCATCTGGCAGAGTACCTAGCAAACTGATAGCATTGCCTCGTTGGATAGCAATGGCTATTCGTTGTGCCAGGTAGTTCCCGGCTCTGGGGTCTATATAATAATAAAATAGTATTTAAAGGAAAATATATAAAATTAAAAAAGGCATACCTACCTATGTATTTCTTTTCTATGGATACTTCGCTTGAATTCGCTCTGCTTGTACACATGCATACGTATTTCCCCTGGTCTTCTTTGGATGCATTTATAATAGTTATGTTATTGTATAGGATTCCAACAGATGTTATGTTATGTTCGTTGGTTTCAATAATAACACGCTCCTGTTAAATAATAATAATATACATAATAATAATAATAAATATACTTATATTTAATATAAATAAATCTTTATTTATAAATAAAGATTTAAAAAATATTATACTCACGCTTATTTTTCAATAGTGGTAGGCAGAGACCACCGAGCTCCATAGGGGTAGGCAGAGGTCTGATTTTGTTCCTAGGAGTAGGCTAACTGCACTTACTTAACTGCTCCACTTCACTACAGTCGTAGTGAGATGGAATTAATGTAGTGAGGATGTTCCTAGGAGTAGACTAATTGGACTTACTTAACTGCTCCGCCTCACTATGACTCATAAATATAGTAAGGATGTTCCTAGGAGTAGACTAACTGGACTTACTATACTGCTCCGCCTCACTATGACTCATTAAATTAGTGATGCAGAATCAGTCAGTAAGTCGGCGGTGGACTCGTCAGTCGTCCCTACAGCATTACAAGTCGTAGATCCCTACGACTTGTAATGCTTTCTAATTTATAATGTATAGTCGAAAACGATGCCTTGACAATAGACATCTCTCGGGTTAAATCCTTCAGGGATCCAAATGACATCGAAGCATGTTAATGACATGCGCATATCTGACTAGAAATAATAGAAGAATAATTGTGATTCTTCTATTATTTATTGAACAGAAATCTAAGTATTAAAGCTAGTATCTCGTCATCGACAGATTTATTCTGTGGTCTCTGCCTACCCGCTTTGGGGTTAAGTGGTCTCTGCCTTCCCACTTTGAAGTTCGGTAGCCTCTGCCTGTCTCAATTATGCTCGGTGGACTCCGCCTTATTTATGAATGAACAGACCGGGAAACAAGCAGACAGGCGCCTGATGGTAAACCATTACACGCCACCCATGGACACTCACAACACCAGAGGAGTTACAATCGTAACTCCTCTGGAGTGAAGCACTTGCATTTCTGATTTTTAAATTCTTGAACCCCCTTTGGGCCACCAGTAACCTCATTTACTCGGCAGAACACAAAGCAAGCACATTTACACCGAATTTATTCGTTTGAACCAGCCCATTTGTGCCGAAGCATGACTCTTCCACGTTTACCCTATTTAGATATAGTCATGAGAAGATTGTGCATGCATGTAATGTCTATGCATAGATTAATACAAAAGGAAATTCACCTTTGGAACTGACGATGGTTGTTTCCACTCTAACGCAATGGCGGAGTTGTCCTTGTAGAGAACTGTACAGTTTAGTGAAAACGTTTCACCTTTCACGAACGATTTCGAACTACTCGTAATTTTTGGTACAGGTGCCCGATCGTTTGTATCTAAAATATAAATTTTAATATGATGTACACATATTTGGATAACCGTAGCTCTAATAGACTGGTTGATTTTATTACAATTATTATTGAAATTAAATAGTTACATTACAAGAATGCTGCACGTTTAAAACATACAAATATTACAAGAGCCTAATACGTATATGATACGTAGATATTAATATTATAAATATTATTTATTGAGAATAGTAATTAAAAATGTGACTTAACATAGTTCAAAATAAAAATTGTTTCAAATATTGTCTTAAATGGATTCTATTATCTATATTCTATAGTAATACGTATTAAGTTTTTGTTTTATGTCCACCGTTAAAAACCCATAATACAATCATTAATAAATAACCCAGTCGGGTAATTACTAAAAGGGCAAGGGAAGGAAGGTTACCAGCGACCTTGATCTTAGTTGATTCATTATGGACTACGTAAACAAATATATATTATCATAAATTATTTTTAGAAAATGTATAAATGTCCTGAGTATAGGCCCTTTTAGCCATATATATGTAATATATGGCTAAAAGGGTATAGGTATTAAGCCTGTATTTATTGTTTTATATAAAAATCTATTAAGTACATACAAAGTCTTAAATAAACTCTTTTCTTTGCTAAACTTTTAAACATTCACAAAAAAACATACGAAAACATTTTACCGTCTAATGTTCACGCGATAACTAAAATAGATATTCATAATGCCGGCAAAGAATATTAAAAAAGAATATGAAAACGCTATGAAATAGGACATATTGTGTAGGTAAAGAAATAAAACAAAAACATAAGGAAATAGAACAAAAAATGACGGTAAATGATGAGTATCATTTGCCACATGGAGTATTATATTTTTGCCGTCGTACTTCAGTCTATAGTAATACAAATTTATCTTAGATACAATATGTACTAACTACATAAATGTGATTATTAAATTTATTAGCTATAACATTCGATATTTAGGGTAAGGCAGAGGTTTTTGTGTTGCTTTTGTGAGAGAAAGTTGGATTATTATTTAATCGACTATTTTTTTATCCCCGACTTTTATATTATAGTTTAATATACCTAATACTTCATATTAATCATGACCTCTTGTTTTAAGAATTGAGGCGAAAAAATGCTTGGACTTTCCAATCTCCTTTACTTTAAATTATAAACTGTAGGTAAAGCAAATAGTAAACGTGCAGTATTTTGGTATATATCTATTCTTATTGTAATAAAGTAGTTATCTACTTTATTACAAAATAATATTTTCACGCAATATATAAGTCACATTGATGTCTTATTTATATTTTACTTTATTCTTAATTTTAAATTCTAATTTCAATTATATAAAAATGCATATTATATTACATTAATATAATATGCATTATTATATTATAATATAATTATCTTAAAAGACATCAGTTTTATCATTAAAACACTTATATAATATTTTATAAAACAGAAATGAAATTCTGTTTTGTAATTACGTAAGTATATCAACATTTTGTTTTATTTTTTCTAAAAAAGAAACTAAAATTAAAAGTAAATAGAATGCAAAAACAGGTAAAATAGGTAGTCATAATTTAAAATTCTTTACACAGATCCAATGCGCACTGGTGTTTCCATTAATATTACAAATTACAACAAATTAGAGTTAATAGTATTTTAAACATAAAGCAGAATATCAATGAATAGGATATTTTTTAAATAATTTATTACATTAAATATAACTTCCCTGGTCCTGACATAAATAATTGTTCTAACAAAATTAACAAATTATACACAAGGTATTGTTTTTATTTTGTGCATTCCATTAAATAAGTATAATATTGCTCACACCAGTGCGTAATGGAATATTATGAAAAAAAATTGAAGAAAAAATTAGAAAAAAGCATTCATAAACAACTAATAATTAACCACATAAAAGTAATATTAAAATGTTAGTGTGTTTAGTAGTAGTTATAACACTTACTATGTGCACAAAGTAACGCAGAGCAACACACCAAACATAAAGAAAAGAAGAACAAGCAAAAAGCTAGAAACAGAAGAATATTAATTCTAATCTAAAACTGATGAAACCATCACACCACGCTACCTCGACAACTGACATCCACTTTCGTTACTTACTACGCAAATATTTCGTATATCTTTCGTTTCCACGCTGTGCAATGCATCCAATATTTCCATTTTTTTGCCTAACTGTTTTCACTAAAAATCCAATCTTTGGAGAGTACTTTTTTATACTTGTGTACTTTTTATTAACTGGTGCCTTGTTACTCTGCGTATATCACGAAATAAATGATTTGTTTTAGTACTAAGAAATAGGTATTCGTGTTTTTCAATTTAAGTAGATATCAAATAAAATAATAATTGGAAGTTATAAAATTGAAAAACATCTTAAACTATATTTACCAATAAAGCAAATAGGTACTTTTAATTTTTCAATTTTAACAATAGAATAACGTTATATTTTAAGAAAGTAATACAATTGGTAAATATAGGAAGTACGTGGAAGCATAAAATACACATAGCGACTAATCACCTACATTTATTAACAAAAACATCTTTGTCTATTGTCTCGTTTCCTCTGTTAAAGCCACAAGTTAACAAGGCTATCTGACTGACCAAGCAGTCGCTATCGAAGGTGAACCCGATTTTGGGGCTATAACTATACGGACTGTCTGGAAATTCCTGAACATTAAGAATGCAGATATGAATTTATTTCAAGCAATCATTTGTGGGTTAATCATGCCTTTCATTGTAGCGCCAAGCGTTAGTTTTGTAAATGGATGTGAGGCAAGAGCGTAATTGGCTTCTGTTTGTTATCAGGCCTCTATAAGGATTTTTATTGCGCCTCACATAAATTGATAAATACTTAAATAAAATACAGAATCATGCGTTACTAGCAATTTTATACAGTTTAATTGGGTAATCAACGGCTGTTCAAAAAGCTATGTTATTAAAAAATCTTATTAACTCTTTAGTAACTACGTTGATGAACTCTTAATCAATGGAATTTCAGCAGATTCAGCATACATACCCCTATTAAAGTAACATTAACATCGGGTGTCGTTGGTCTACATTCGATTATGACATCTGAGCCGCTTCTCAACTTAATTACCTCTTGCATAGGTGCAAACAGGTTACCGGTTTCTAAAATTCAAATAGGCACCTTATTAAAATGGCATAGGAATTAAATCCCCCTTTTAGCTGTTATGAAAATTATATCTCACCATTCACGTAAACGTATATGTACGCAGCATGCTCATTATTTTGAGGTTCTTCCATTAAATTGTTTAGAATATTGTTTTCATCCATCGCCTCATCGAAGCAGGCATAGTAACCGACGGAAAACTGGTCGACATTATACAAATCGAGCGCGGCTTTATATCTATAATCTAAATCTGTACTTGTTAAGTTTCTAAGGACCATTTCAAATGTGTCTGTGCTCTCTTCCGGGATTTCTTGTTGTTTTATTACTATAGGGGCGTTTGCCTGACAATATATTGTAAAGTTTTGTCCTTTCTTTAATATAATTTCGCTCGTTGAAGGTATGATAAACGGACCATCATGGAGTTGTTCATCTGAAAATGATATAGTGTGGTTCCATAAAATTGCACTAAGCGTAATAATTATATACTGTTCTACAAGCAAAAAAAAAGATTTTTGTGTGTTTTTTGATTTTTAAAATAATTTGTATTGAACTTGTACAAATGACAAAATCGTACAATTTATTTGTACCTATTTATTTTGAAATATTTACAAAAAAATTGATTTGTCTAGTACAGAATTATCATTTTCAGGATTATTATCTTCATGATTTCCAATACTTGTCCGTTACTAGCTGTCATTTTTTTGTGACATTCATTTCATGTAGACTTTAATAATTGTTATCAGTTTTTCATGTCGGTGTACCTATATCCAAAATCGCTTCTGTAGAAATATTCTTACGTAATAATCTATAGGTAGGTACTCATAGTCTCATAACATAAAGACTTTATTGTTTGCTTCGTTTGCATTAAACAGACTTCGAAACTACTGGACCGATTTAGATGAAATTTAGCACGAATAATTATAGAGACCAAAAGAAAAGACATAGGCTACCTTTCTATCGCGGTAAAATGTACGGGCTTAGCGGAATTTCCTTTTTCGCGCACAAAATCTTAGGCAACTTCTAAAATCTATTCGTAAGCTAATTATTGGAATTGGAAGTCCTTTTAAACAAAAAACTTTTGGATTCAGAAAATGGAACAAATATTATTCATTATTTGCTAATGTTAGCTAATGAGCTATTACTAAAGGAATTTTTATTTAAAGTAATGAACCGTATAATACGCGATGTAACCACACCTCTTGCAAATTGAAAAGACAATGTGTTCGTGGAAAGTTCGCATAGCTAATTTATCATCGTACCTGTACCGTCATCGATAGCAGGTAGTTAATCATGGGAGACCGTCAACCTTGGTAAGGGTTAGAGTTTCACCTCACGTAATTAGGGGACACAGGGTGTACTAAGGATTCTTACGTAATCTACCCAATTGATGGGAAATACGAGCTGGGGTACCCGAAGCGTGTACTCTGTACGTATCGACATTAATTAGTTCGCACAAGTTGGGTGTGACAAGGGAGTGGTCCGCTTTCCCAAAATTAATCCTATCAGTCGGATGGTAAACGAACTTCGGTATCAATTTATCTTGTCCAATTATCGAAGTAGCCAAATATTAAGTTTTGGTGACACCCAGAGTGTCGCTAATTGATTGATATTATTAACTCCGATATCATTGTTGATTTCAATTAATTTATTATTATTGAATGTTTATAGTGAAGAAAAGTAAATTATTTAATTTTAACTATTTATGCAAGACTTATTATATAACTAAAATACATCGACGCTACTAGACAGGATGTTCCTTTTATCACTTTTATGATATCATGATGTTACATCCTGGACATTAAATTAGTCTAAAATAAGATATTTCCTTTTACGTTTAAAAAACATCAACGCCGAGGCAAAATATAATATCATGATTGTTGGAAATCAAGGTGATATTTTATATTTTCAATGTCGGGTATATTTTTAACAAATACCAACCAATTTCTACTCTAACGCTCTCAATTCTTCATGCGAGTAGGTACAGTTTTTTTTTACTCAATCGAAATAAAAATAAGCTTTTAAATATTAAAGAGGTACGATCTACAAACCAAGAGGTATATTATAATAATGTATAATAACTATATACTATCTAATTGCTGTACTCAACAGACGTTGTTCTGTCTTAACAATAAACTGGAATAAATAAATAACTATCTACATATACAGACCTACAGTTTCTACATCAACAACTACACCTACAACCTACTTTTACACCTACTACCTACACCTATAAACTACATCATATTATACTACTTCAATTTACTTTAGGACGTAAGATACTTTGGACAAACCTAAGTAAGTTTATGAAGAGTACAATCACCACCTTAGAGGTAATGTGTCAAAGATTTATCGACCATTATGGGTTGAAGATTATATTACAGCACCATTATCTCTATTGAACAATGGGAGATTTAAAAAAGTGACAGTGTGATGAAGTTATAGATATGTTTAATGCCAAATAATAAAAATAGTAAAATATTAAAAAATATGTCACCAAAAATAAATTTGAGGTGTCCTTATAACTTAGGGATATGAGAAATAGCCTACAACCTATTCTCATACCGAATACACCTTCAAAATTTCATGAAAATCTGTCAAGACGTTTCGGGAGAGTCCTATGACAAACACTGTGACCGAGAATTTTATTTAAAAGATAGATTTTGACAATAGAGCGCCTCATAATAAGCTCTTTTATTGGCTGCGCCATCATTGAAAGCATTGTTACGTATAAAGTGAAAAATAACCAAAGAAAATTGACTATGACATTAATGTTGATAAATTATTTATTACTCTACAATACTTGTACATAATACTTACTTAATTTTTCTTAACTACTAGTGTTATGATAATAATATAAAGTTTGGTAAAATCAACTACGGATATTTTGAGCATAATATTATGATCTCTGCTTGTGTTTAGACGTTTAGGCAGCAAAATAATTGTTTTGCTCGAAAAAATGTTCCCTTATATTGGCGCATTTGCGTTGAGCAATTCATCTATTATCGTAGTACTAATATCCGTAGTTGATTTTACCAAACCTTAAGTATATTATAGTCATGATGTTCCTTGTGTGTCCTAGAGTTAGCTTATTTAGTACCCAATTTAGTATTTGTGTTGACTACGTATCCTACCTAGACATAGATAATATTTTCTATTCTCTAGGTACTACATAATATTGTAATAATTGGATTTAAATGCTTATTATCTTGTATTTTAATATTTTTCTTGACCTATTGTAAGCACTTATTCTAAATTGATCCACTCGCTTTGAAAAAAGTCACTACAATAAATACAAAATATTTTAGTAGTAGTAATGAATTATTATTCGTTTCTTTTGTAATCGTAATTCGTAATGCAATATGTACCGAGAAATAGCCTTGAGACGTAGAGACGCGGGCCTTAAATAGCAAAAACAGAATAGGTAGTTATTTATCGTACTGTATATACAATACATATACGTAGTTTCTCAAACGTGCTGTTTCCTACGACACGTTGCCGTTGTTAGCAAACTGGTAGATTTTAAATATTCAACATGGTGTACACCTTGTTATGTGTTTACTATAGGTACTCTGTTTAATATAAACGTAAAAAAACAATGGATTATAGAACACATATTTTTTTCTGTGTTCAACCCCCAGATTTTCAACTCTTGTCCTACAAACGTCCTTATAAGGGCAGAGAAGAAAATTTAGCGTTTGAATATGGAATTAAATCAGATTTGTAGTATAATATAAAAATATCTGTTAATGAATTTCCTATAACGAATACGTGTTTGAAATTACAAACTACTACTAACTACTATCCGATCAATCGGTATTTCCATATCAATTATCAGAAAATGAATCATTACTGAGTTTTCTGAGGCAATATGGATTCATCGCCCGGTGAGTCACGTCGGAGGCTGTAGCGGAATCATTAAGAGAAAAGCTTGTCCAGACGTCTGAGTCAACTCCAAGTTAGTTATATGAGTCTGGTAGACAGGAATACATAGACGTACTCAACTTTTTATAGAAATGACAATCGGGTGGCGACCCACAAAGTAGAAACACAAATTTTATAATTTGTTTGTACTTAGTATTTTCAAGTAAATATAACTAAGTTACTTAATTATTTAACATAATTGAAATAAATTCATTGATAGACAATTGTTTGCGCCTCAAAGACGCCTCTGGTTACGTATCTATGAAGTTACGTGTATTTTTACCCATTTTTCTTACAAAAAAGGGTACAATTTTTGTAAACGAAATATCTATTCAATACAATCTTTGTAAAGTACTATCACTAATAAAATATTTGAGGCAAACAATAGCGACATGCTGAGTGATACCAAATGAAAGGAGCTTTATGTATTGATAAGAAACACGTGATAAAACAGACAGATGTCATCCCAACTTGTTGATAATCATGATAATGTCACAAAATATAAAACTAATGTCAGTTAATGTATAGCATCACATGTATTTGTATGAGAAACGTTAACTTACGTTTCTCATACAAATACATGTGATGCTATACATTAACCCCCTTACTAATAAACGCTGTATAAGCTTTGAATAGTTATACAGTGTTTTGTTCTCGTCACACAAGTGACATTTTAATTCGATAGAAGGAGACAAAACACTGTATAACTATTCAAAGCTTATACAGCGATTATTAGTAAGGGGGTAACTCTATATTTACTACTACTTTGGATTTGATCACACCGCGACGGTACGCGGCACTAAATGCTTAAGATAGATATTCAAAATTGAACTTTATTAAATAGACAATAAGATACACGTTTCATTGCAAAGAGCTCGAATGTCAGGTTGCATCGCTCATGTGCAGTGTATGACTAATGTCATAGGAAACGTTATCTTCTTGTGTACTGAATAACGTTCAATTTTGAATAGCAATCATAAAAATGCATCGCTGCGTATCGTCGCGGTATGAACGGAGCCTTAGGCGCATGGTTTCATTTTTGCGTATTAGTTACAATAGTCGTAAGTATCAAGATTCCTCAGACATTAGTTCGCATTAGCACAGTACCAGCCAAGAGTTATCCAGTTACATACCAGAATTATTTACATTTGTTAATTTCTTCTACAAAGCGTACCTCAGGTTAGCCACTGTAATCCAAAACAAATGTACGTTATATTTGTTGTTAATCATTCAATTCCAGTCTCTATAATTTTTGAGTACAGATAAAAAAGCCTTTTCAATATTTAAAATATTAAATTTCTAAATACATAATGGAGACAAGTTTCAATTGTTTTTAATTGTTATAGAACCTATTAATTACATTTATGGCTGACCTAAGCCAAAATAAAAACATGTTTTTGTTTTACTTTCACGTTTAGTTGGATGCTCTAAGCTTTCACGTCAATTAGGAATTATATTCATCAATCTACTATTGTCTATTTTAATGGGATATTAATAAATGATGTACAAAATTTTTGTGGTTATTAAGGTGACGCATGAATATACAATTTTTGTCATTAAGTTGGTACTACACATGAACCTTGGTAAGTAGTTAATTTTAATACTTTTAATTATTGACACTGTGAATGAGTACTTTGTTTTATTCTGTATCTATTTCTAATAAGTGAACATATATTTCAAAGACATAATATCATCATCGTTTCTTAACCGGTGGGTCGTGACCCATGTGGGGATCAAGTTTGTTCTTAAATGGGGTCGTAATCTGTTGAAAAATAATAAATACAAACTACATATACCTACTCGTAGGTACAAAAGATTCGTTTTTCGAATGAATATTTTGTATCGAACGTCGAAAAAATCATTCAAACGTTCGGACTGAAGGCTAATACATAATAGCTGATTAAAATAGCGCACTTATTATTATAATATTATAGTGACGGGGTTGCAAGACTTTTCATTAAATTTTTGGCTTTTTTGTGGGTCGCGACAAAATGGTTGAGAAACGATGTTGTAGAGACTAGAGATCTTATAGGGAATAGATATAAATTACATTGGCGACGGTGCCGACCTGCACACATTTTAACAAAATCTTAGAATAAGCAACTTAAGTAAGTCTTACTATACGTAGGTAATACTTTAGTAATATAATATTGTTAAATTGAAACACAATAGTTAAAAGTGTAAAAAGAATTATTAGATGTTTTTTGAATGAAAGTCAAATAAATTTAACGCTGTTTAGCATTAGCATTCCTTATCATAAAATCCGACGTTTAACATCTGCAGCAAAACCATGACCTTGAATCTATTTTGAATTTTAAATAATTTACTATTGTAATTTGGTTACATAGAGAAGCGATTAACAAGCATTTTTTTGCATCATTGTATGTTGCAACTTGCAAGTAATAACTAATTTTACAACTTTAAAATGCTAGTCATTCTATAGATTCTTCGTGTCCAAGTGTGATAACTATACTTTTGATGTACAAATATATTTCAAAACGTTTTTGAGAATAGCTTGACAATGTTATAGATAATCCCTCTTACTAATAAACGCTGTATAAGCTTTGAATAGTTATACAGTGTTTTGTTCACATCACACAAGTGACATTTTTAATTCTAATGAAGAAGAGAAAACACTGTATAACTATTCAAAGCTTATACAGTGTTTATTAGTAAGGGGGATTATGTAAAGATAGCAAATGAAATACAAGTAGAGGTTGCCTAGTGGTCGAAAATCGAAACTCTACCACAATTCATATTCAAATTTTTAAGTTTTAACTTTGTTTTCAATATTTTTAAGTAGTTAGCTATTAGATATTATACTATAATTGTTATTTTGTTGAAATAAAAGTAATCCACTATGAAAGTTAAATAAATTGTAATGGCAAACTTTTAATGTTATATGAATACTTTGTTGCTGTGTTTTTCCTTTTAATAATAATAATATGTAAATGATGTCCATGAAAGATTAACACTTGTGTGTGTGATTTATTAATCTGAGCCCTGAGGTAGTGTATGTTTTAGTTGTTTTTATTATTTTATATATTATTTCAAAACATTTTTATAAAAAAATATTATCTTTCCGCACATCTTTCTCTACATAAACTTTGAGTGTACCAAATAGCATCCTCCGTTCACACGATTATCGTAAAACTGTATTGAACAGTTTTGCTTCACGTTATAATAGAATAATATTATAAATTATAATATCATCATCGTCCCTTATTATACAGCAGGTTTATGAAAAGGCTTTTAAAATCTATACCGATTTAGCAGAATCGTGCAAAAAAATTTGAAGGAAGACCACTTTTTGCATTGTTAATAAAATAATTGAAATCAAACCTCCTGTAGCTTGGAAAGGGCGTATAATGAGCAGCCCAATTGTGAGAACTTGTAAATGCCAAATCCACTTGAGGCACATTTTGGTTGATTTCCTTCGTATCCAACTTTAATTACGTTGCATTTTTAAAACAACAAACATTTTACGTCATAGAAACTAATCAGACTATAACTTTAAAACTCATATAACAGTATCCGAGACCATATATTTAGCGTTCTATCTCAGTTACAAACACTTTTAAACTTCGAAACACTGAGTCACTTCGAGCTATGGCAAACGCGTCGTGATTTTTGCTGCGGTTTGTTGTTTTCACTTCCATTTCACATTTTGATACAGCACAAATACGTCGCGTTATAGTATTGCGTATGGTATTGGTTTATTTAGGTCACTCACAAGTTTAGAAACGGTAGAGTTTAGCGAGTGTATAAGCGTATGCCGATGACGCGGCCGCCTCGCGCCAGTTACTGTGGTCGTTTGCCTTTACGTTGTTAACTTGTTACTTGTTCCAGTCGTTCGCTACTCGCTATGGAGCAACCAAACGATAACACCATATCTGCCACGCAACAAAACGAGACAAACGACCCATAGACCATAACCTCGACAGACGTATAACATTATAGAAATTAATGTAACTACGACTTAGTACATTATAATTTATGGTGAGTAACATCAGTTCTTTAAAACATTCAAACATCGTGGGAATTAATTGTTCAAATATCCTACTAATATTATAAACTAGCTGACCCCGATAGACATTGTTCTGTTTTAAATATGAACTGGAATGAATAAATGACTACACCTACTACACCTACTCCTACACTAACTCATACACCTACTCCTACACCTACACCTACTCCTACGCCTACTCCTACACCTACTCCTACACCTACTCATACACCTACTCCTACACCTATTCCTACACCTACTCATACAACCTACACCTTTTTCAATATTAAAAAAAGGTCCAAAAACCTATACGATACTAACGTCACTCAATTATTTTGCTTTCCCGGAACCTCTCCACTAACACTTGAAATTTATGGTATTAAAGTTCAAATTGACAAGTATTATTACGAATCGTTTGTATGGGAGTGTAGGAAAGTGTTGTTGTTAGACTTTTCCGGCAATTTTTTAACTTTTTCTCTCCATAATATCCTCGTACTTTTATATACTATTAAGTACCTACGTATAATATTTTCAAAAAAGTATTAGCGATATCGGTTCAGCTGTTCTCGAGATTTGCGCTTAGCAACACATTCAGCGATTGATTTTTATATTATAGATGTGAAAGTTTGTGAGGATGGATGGATGGATGTTTGTTAATCTTTCACGCAAAAACTACTGAACACGGGCAGAGCCGCGGGCAACAGCTAGTAGCAAATAAGGATATCTTAACTGCGTTAGTGATCTATATTCTTTGTCTTAACCTTGAAAATCTACACACTTATATTATATACATACATATTTAATGACATATGGGGCATGAGTAGCGATGGGAGTTGAGACAATAAATGTCAGTAGTTTAATTAGATGTATGTAAAATTTTAAATCAAAAATATTCTTGCTACTTTTTGCTCTCCTTAGTCCTTAATCTTCTGTACAAGAAATTTCACATTCAACCCTTGTTTATTCGCCGACATCTTGCCAATTTTATATTTATACTAAAAATAATCAACAACGAAATTGACTGTCCAGATCTTCTTAGTAAAATAAACTTTTATGTACCTACTAGGCAACGCCGATTTAATCCGCCACTGGTTATTCCACACTACAACTCCAACTAAAGGCGTAACTCCTGCCTGGTGCGAGCTAGCGTTGAATTTAATAATATAATATAATGAAAAAAATTCTCTTTTGATCCACACATATTAAATAGCAAGAATGCAAGAGATAAGCTAAACATTAACTTCTTTGAAAAATATTTTTGTTAGATTTAAATACTATTAACTTTGATTTTAAATGTTCTGTTGCTAATACCAAATTGTTTATTGTACTATTCTTTAGTCACTTATTGTGGAAACCTATAATTGGTTACGCTACTTCTATTCCTATGCTTATTTTTATAACATTTGTAAGCTGTTGGTTTTCTAAAATAATAAAATAAAATAAAATAAATCTTATCAAACAAACCATTACCAAACACAAATGGAAATTTGTTTTTACATTTCCCGAGCAGCTGTCGTTGATAGTCCTAAATGGTGGACTTATTGTTTTTAAATAAGTAAGTACTTAAACACTTAAAAAGTATATTATGTGCGTAATATATTATTATGCAAGGAATATTATTTTAAAGTTATAATTTACTTAAAGGTCGCGTGTATCCACCCGACGGGAGACAGACCGTATAGCTAGAAAAGTGACGATAGAATTACACAACTTATTATTTATGAAGTAAATAAAAATGTTTGCTTAAACTTTATGTACTCGTTTAATACTATTAAGGTCTAGACTTCTACATATTATATCTAATACCTACCTACTAATACAAGTAAAATAACAATCAATACTTGTTAATAGAACATAATACAAAACAGAAAATATATTTAAACCTATGAGGTTTTATTACTAATCGCCATTAATTGAATAGCAAAGTAAATAATATAAAGAATAAAAAACCATAATAATATACTAATTACAATTACTAATAACATTAAGGGCATCACAAATCACAATCGCCTATTAGTTGCTGCCTACTATTAATTACTGCAATAATACTGTTACGATCCGATATGTTAAAACTGCAAAGGGTATTTTCTCATATACGTCAATCTAACGTCAAATGCGTTTTGTTTCCTAACTCCACGTCCAAACTCCAAAATCTGCAGTGCTATTCTCTAAGAACATTTTTATATAATATCTCGACAGCTGAATTCGCGGTGAGTGTCAAAATTGTGTCAAATCAGCCTGTCTATTCTCTAAGAACATTTTCAAATCTCGAAAGCTGAATCCGCGGTGAATGTCAAATTTGTATATGATATTTGACAAATATCATATACAAATTTGACATCACCGCGGATTCAGCTTTCGAGATTTGAAAATGTTCTTAGAGAATAGACAGGCTGATTTGACACAATTTTGACACTCACCGCGAATTCAGCTGTTCTTACATGTTCGTATACAGCCTGTCTATTCTCTAAGAACATTTTCAAATCTCGAAAGCTGAATCCGCGGTGAATGTCAAATTTGTATATGATATTTGTCAAATATCATATACAAATTCGACATTCACCGCGGATTCAGCTTTCGAGATTTGAAAATGTTCTTACAGAATAGACAGACTGTATACGAATTTGACACTCACCGCGGATTCAGCTGTCGAGATTTGAAAATATTCTTAGAGACTATACAGGCAGTTTGTGATATCAAGACGATTTATTTTAGATTTAGTAAAAGTAAAATGAAAGTGTAAGCTAATTACGAGAATTAGGGTTCTGAGTGACAAAGACAAAACATGAAAATAAGCCATCTGATAATGTTTCACAAAACTGGCCCTAAGCAATGAGTATACTTATTATTTACGATAAAAAACCTTTAAACTGTGAACAAAGAAATGAGTAATTTGTCAACTAATTAAAACTAAAGTCATTCAGTCTGTAACAAAATTGTTACAGCCTTAATGACTTTAGTTTGTTTATATTATTATATTGCGTACTTTGTTAGGGAGGCGTTAAATTAACGACAACAAAGTACCTACGTAATGTTTACTCGTATAAAACCATAAGTTTCCTTAACATTTGCCTTCCTTCCTGTTTTACTTACACCGTACATTAAATGAAGTTTTAATTTAATTATGTTTGTGTAATAAATGTTTGTTACTTGAGAGTTTATAGCAAAGCTCTAGATCACATGTTTCGTTTTACGTAGAGTAATATGAAAAGTTATAACTAACAAGCTTGTAAAACAATTTATTTAAATTATTTAACTGCAAATTGCAATTAAATTCTTATTCACCTTGAAAAAAATATATTCACCTTTTATCTTTTTCTGTTTATAATATACTAGCTGACCCGGCAAACTTTGTTCTACCTTAGAGGCAATAAATGAGCAGATTTTGGATTTCATTAAATGCAATTTTTCATTAGGATAATAGATATAATTAAAAAGAAATCAATTATTTTAATGATTGTTAAAATGGGCCATGTATTTTGTTGCATGGGTTGCAATCTTCAGTAAAGCATCTCGTAATAGACGACATTTTTCGTTTTATTATCAGGCGCAAGAATAAATAACGCAGATGGTCTTCCGATCCGTGAATATGCCACATATAATTGACCAGGTGAAAAACATGGATTTTGTAGATTCAGACCACAAACTTTCAAGGATTGGCCTTGTGACTTATTAATGGTCATGGCGAATGCAAGACGGATCGGAAATTGAAGTCGTTTGAACTCAAACGGCATATCGGTATTCGGTAGGGATCATCGGGATCTTCGGAATGAGAACTTCCTCACCTTCGAATTTTCCTTTGAGTATCATCGTGCCAAATTTCATGATGATCGGTTAAGTAGTTTTTACGTAAAAGCGTAAATACAGTATTCCACGGGAACTGTACATTTTCTGCAATAAAAAGTAGCCTATGTCCTTTCCTGTGCTCTACTTTATATCTGTGCAAAATTTCATGATGATCGGTTAAGTAGTTTTTACGTAAAAGCGTAAATACAATATTCCACGGGAACCGTACATTTTCTTGCAATAAAAAGTAGCATATGTCCTTCTTCGTGGTCTACTTTGTATCTATAGCAAATTTCATGACGATCGGGTAAGTAGTTACGTAAAAGCGTAAATACAGTATTCCACGGGAACCGTACATTTTTATGCAATAAACAGTAACCTATGTTCTTCCTCGTAGTCTACTTTATATCTGTGCTAAATTTCATGATGATCGGTTAAGTAGTTTTTACGTAAAAGCGTAAATACAGTATTCCACGGGAACCGTACATTTTCCCGCGATAAATAGTATCCTATGTCCTTTTCCTGGTTCTAAGATACCTCCCTACCAATTTTCAGCCAAATCGGTTCAGCCGTTCTTGAGTTATAAATGGTGTAACTATCACGACTTTCTTTTATATATATAGATATTTTAGAGCGCGTTTCTCTAACTAGTATATCCGGATTAAACGACCTTATTCTTATTAAAGACTAGCGGTCCGCCCCGGCTTCGCACGGGTACAATACTGATACTAATACTACAGAATGTCACCCACTTCGCAACGGGCCGTGCAGCAGAAATCGTAACATTTTAATTTCGCCATAACTTCAAAACAAAACGTCCAATTTTAATCATTCAAAGACCAAATATTATCTACATAAACTGTACTTAGTGATAAAATAATTTATTTTGATAAGGATTAATAGCATGAGTAAAATAAATGCGTTTAAATGTAGTCCAAAAAAAATCAAGATTTCTAAATAAAAAAAAGGTTGTTGTGCCTCACTCGACATAGATAAGTATAGTGTGTCGCGGACTTTTTTGTAGATATTTATAAGATCTATAATTATTTAGAACATTATATGGTTCTATCTTTTATAGTTTAGGCAGCGTACGCAAAATAAGTAACTTTTCTGGTTAATTTTTTACACCTTGTGTCCGAAAAACCCAAATATCTTACGGAACCCTATTTTTTTCCAAAATAAAATTTAGCCTATGTTACTCGTGGATAATGTAGCTTTCGAACGGTGAAAGAATTTTTGAAATCGGTCCAGTACTTTTTGAGCCTATTCATTACAAACAAACAAACAAACATACAAACAAAGTTTTCCTCTTTATAATATTAGTGTAGATTTAGAAAATAACATTGTGCGGTCGTTGACTTTTTGAAACATTTTGTGTGAACTAGATGACTTTTTAATGTTACAAAATTAATACCTACTAAATTATAATAATCGTTATTTACTTTTTTTTCTTCCTTATCTGTATAATATTATTTATTTACTCCATTTATTTTATAATGATAATAATAATATATTTATTGCAAGAGTGTAGTGTTCAAGGTTCTTAATAATTTTAAAACATGTTCTTGTACATTCTACCATACAGAAGTCGTGTAATTAGAAATATAAATATAATAATATTATAATCAAGAAATTATTTATAGTTTTACATTTTTTATTTGAGATAGTAGAAATAATAAAATTTCTCCTATCTTAAATAGGCGTAAGAAGTTCTTCAGAAGGAACATTGTATTGAGTACCTTTTTTCATGCAGGGGTCAAGACCTCATGTAGGACTCCTGACGCTAGTCACCGGTTTACCCACTAAAAGTTAAAACCCACTGCGGGTTGCCTTCAGTCGCTATAATGTGTAACCTAAGTTATGTAACGTGGTTAACGTTATATCTAATAACACTTAATACTAAATAGTTACTCCTTCATAATTATTAATTCCATAATAATAATAATGTTTTTATACACGATATATTTTTTTAATTCTTAATTTTTAATCAGTTCATATAGGTATACCTAGTACCTACCTAATTATAATGTGATGATTACTTCTCTATTATTTGGGTGGTAGATGCTTAATCTCTTTGCAGAGCCGTAGTTTTACTATTACGATATTGTTCTAACGTTGGTTATTAAACTTATTGATGATATAAAACTTATCGATTTTTAACCAAGCGTAAATGTACGATTTAGATATTATGCTATTTTTATCATCGCAGATAATGCAATCTGAAATAAATACACTCAAACAATTTGATACGGCATCTCAAACACGATTTATCTGAATTTCTGTTTGCATAGATAAAGCATAGTACGATAAGATTAACCACTTCGGATTCGTAATTATTTTTAGTACAGCTTGTTGTTCGTCGTAGAGCAAACATTAAATACCTTGTGTTTTACCACAATGGATAAAATTTTATCATCTACATTTTTTCCTGGAAGAGAAATAGTTGGCTTAAATTTTATCATGAAAGATTTTAAGATATAGATCATAGTAGATTGAAATTTGAAAATATTATTATTACCTATAATATGTAAAGTGCGATCGCGGAGTTCATAAAATTTCGTAGCGAAATAGTCAGTGCTCTAAGTTGTAAAGCATCTTTCAAACATCGACCTTAGTGTTTATTCCAGAAAATTCCTTTCGCTACTAAGAGCTTCTTTCTGGCTATGAAGAAAACGCATTCGCAATGCAAATATTTCTTATGTTGTTTGTATTTATTTAATGTTCACATTTATCATTCTAGATACCGACTATTTAGTGTAATGTGTTCGTATTCTATATAATGAACTTTCTCTATGACTACTCTACATACTCCTCGTATTTGAATAGAAAGTACCAAAACAAGTGGTGCTTATCTATTTACAACAGTGTTTTTCAACCTGTGGGTCGCGACCCCTGGGGGGGTCGCGAAGCTTCTGTAGGGGGGTCGCCTCCGGCGAGAGAATTTAAGTTAAAAAAACAATAAAGATTAAAAAGATTGATTTATTAAGTAAGAGACTTTTAAGAAAAGGATATATTATGTACTCATAAATCGATCATCGATATCATCGATGAATGTAATTGTAAAATAATGTGTTTGACGTACTATATCAGTACCTAAATCCGAATCCTAATTATGGAGACGCATAAAAACGTCGTATGGAATGAATATTTGTAACACTGTAACATACACATACATACATGATAAAAAAGCGAAGGGTCGGGGGGTCGCGAAATATTTTTTCTTACAAGGGGGGTCGCATCATGAAAAAGGTTGAAAAACACTGATTTACAACAACACTTAGCACCAATCCAATTCGATTATTACTAGTGTATCTTATCGAGGAATAATATTTTATATTACTCAGGCCAAATAACATTTATTTAGTGGACACAAATTCGACTTTTGAAAATTGTTTAAGCTTACTTAGATAAGTGATTAATATTATTTTGTAGTAGCTAACTTAGATAAGTAATTTATATTATTTTGTAGTGTAGATAAGTAAGTAACTAATGGTGAAAGCGTTCGTAATATTTTACAATATTACCTACATTGTAAAATATTACGAACGCTTTCACCATTACTTACTTTTAGAGATCATTTTGAGATGTCTACTAAAACTACCTAATGAGAAACATAAAACTTTATTTTTCATTGACTTGTAAAATTATGAGCCTCGTGCAAAGTGCGTTAAATACGAGTACTTACCTAGGCTGCCTAGAGCGTAATATGAGGGGTGACCCAAAAGTAATGATAATGATGTTCATGATACACGATGAAGAGACTAGAAAAATGTTTATTTTTCTATATAAGGTTTGACAAAATCAATTATGGATATTTTGGGTACATGATCTACTCCTTAATATATATATAGATGTTTAGGAAAAAAATTATTGTCATACTCAAATTAAAAATCATCTCATGTATGGGTGACTCTCCGCTCAACGTAAACTCGCCCATATAAAGTTGCCTTGTCAGGAGTTCTGTGCCACTCACGACAGTGTTACGACAGCGTGCTCTTAAATACCGTCGTGTGTGGCACTACAAGTTAGCAGACTGGGATGGAATGCGGTCGTTTTTTGCATCCTATCCTTGGGGGCACGTGTGCTTCTCGCCGGATGATCCCGACAACACTGCCAACTCTGTTGCCGATGTGGTAGTGCAGGGGATGGAACTTTTCATTCCGTCCTCTGTAGTGCCAACTGGCGGCAGATTTCGTCCCTGGTTTGGTTCATCCTCCAAAAAAGCTTCTCGCCGGAAGCAGGAGGCTTACCAATCCTGGGCCAATGCAGTGTCTACTCGGGATTTAAATACCAGCACATATAAAATGGAGTACAACCATGCCTCTAGGTCCCTCAAGAAAGAGATCACTTGGGCAAAGAAACAGCACGTCAATAGAATTGGCAAGAGACTCGAGCGCCTCCCCTCGGGAACCCGTGCATTCTGGTCTCTGGCCAAAGCTATTGAGGGAAATTTCTGCAAGCCAACCCTACCATCCCTACATGTAGGAAATGGATCGTTAGCCCAGGACGCAAAAGACAAAGCCGATCTTCTGGGCAAGCTCTTTGCGTCTAACTCGACCCTAGATGACGGGGGGCAGAAACCGCCGACCATACCGCGATGCACGAGCTTCATGTCGGATATTCGGTTTCATCAGCGCTCAGTGCGAAAAGCCCTCCGTTCCCTTGATATCCAAAAGTCGAGTGGGCCTGACGGAATCCCTCCTATTGTGTTGAGAAAGTGTGCTCCAGAGTTGGCTCCGGTCTTGACGCGCCTTTTTCGGCTCTCCTATACCTCTGGCATCGTCCCGGCTTCTTGGAAGACAGCCTTGGTGCACCCGATCCCCAAAAAAGGTGACCGCTCAAATCCTTCCAACTATAGACCAATCGCCATAACCTCTCTCTTCTCAAAGATAATGGAATCCATTATCAATGGCCAGCTTCTTCGATACTTGGACGGCCAGGGATTACTAAGCGACAAACAATACGGGTTCCGTAAGGGTCGCTCGGCTGGTGATCTCTTGGCGTACCTAACTCATCGTTGGGCTCAGGCAATTGAGTCGAAGGGAGAAGCTTTGGCTGTTAGTTTGGACATTGCGAAGGCCTTTGATCGGGTTTGGCATAAAGCGCTGCTTTCAAAGCTTCCATCATACGGGCTGCCCGAGAAATTATGCAAGTGGGTCACAAGTTTCTTAGCAGACAGAAGCATAATGGTCGTAGTTGACGGCGAATGCTCGGAAACTCAGTCAGTTGATGCTGGTGTCCCTCAGGGCTGTGTGCTATCGCCTACCCTATTCATACTGCATATCAATGACATGTTACAGACCAACGGCATTCATTGCTATGCGGATGATAGTACAGGTGATGCTGTATATACCGGCTCCCCTAATATTTCTCGGCTAAATGTCATCGAGAGTCGAAACGAACTTGTGTTAAAAATAGAGAATTCATTGGAGAAAGTCTCTGAATGGGGTAGACGTAACTTAGTCCAATTTAACCCCGCCAAGACACAAGTCTGCGCGTTCACCGCTAAAAAGTCACCTATGGTCGTACATCCTCGTTTTGAGGGCACATCTTTAACCATCTCCCCTAGCATTGAAATACTTGGCGTTAGCATATCGAGCGAAGTCCAATTCCGATATCATCTAGAGGGTAAGGCCAAGTTAGCCTCGAAGAAGCTTGGTGTTCTCAACAGAGCGAGACAGTACTTCGGTCCGGACCAACGCCTACAACTCTACAAGGCGCAGGTTCGGCCTCATATGGAATATTGTTCTCATCTCTGGGCAGGAGCACCAAAATATCAACTGCTCCCTCTGGATCGTATCCAACGAAGGGCCGCTCGAATTGTTGACTGTCATAGTGTTTCAAACAGCTTGGACCCCTTGGAATTACGCCGAGATGTAGCTTCACTCTGCATCCTCTATCGGTTGTATCACGGGGAGTGCTCTGAGGAATTGTTCGGAATCATACCACCTGCAACTTTTCGCCATCGTCCCACGCGAAAAATATTCCATCCTCATCACCTTGATGAGTGGCAGTCTTCCACCGTGCGTTTCTCGCGTAACTTTCTGCCGCGCACTGTAAAACTCTGGAACGAACTGTCACCAGCAGTATTTCCGGACCTATACGACCTACAAACCTTCAAGAAGAGAGCGTATTCCCTCTTAAAAGGCCGGCAACGCACCTGCAGCTCTTCTGATGTTGCGAGTGTCCATGGGCGACGGTAGTTGCTTTCCATCAGGTGACCCGTTTGCTCGTTTGCCCCCTTATTTTATAAAAAAAAAAAAAAAAAAAAAAGTTTTTTTTTTTCGAGTATGACTATAATTATTTTTTAACTTCTATATATAAGCAGTATATCATATGCCCATAATATGCGTAATTGATTTTACCGAACCGTAAATAGTCTTCTAACAAGTAAATACATTTATTTTACTTAGTCCATCTCTTTTCTAAATCTAGAATTGTCTTTGAAAATCAATTTTGATCTTAATCTTCTAAAAATCTCAAACAGCGGTCATCACGTCGCTATCGTTATCGAAGCTCTTTGAGCCGAGATAATGGGAAATAATAAGCGGTAACTAGATCTGGTAAAGAGGGGGGGGAGGGGTGTCGTTCTACAATTTCTTACAATTTCTACGTCCTGAGGGGCAATTCTGATAAATAAAACCTGCATCAATACAATTACAATCAAGTCCCGATACGCTTATACTCTCAAACGGTGTTTTTATGAACGTTAAACCAACACGAAACGCGCTCTGATTGGTCGAAACGTCATAAAATCCGTTCACGGTAACATGTCGCTACACTTTCAATCCAAAGAAGAATTTTGGGTACATGATCTACTCCTTATGTATAGATGTTTAGGAAAAAAATTATTGTCATACTCAAAGTAAAAAATCATGTCATGACTCTCAACGCAAACTCGCCCATATAAAGTTTTTTTTTTTTTTCGAGAATTATAAATTCTATATATATAAGCAGTATATCATATGCCCAAAATATCCGTAATTGATTTTACTGAACCATAGTCTTCTAACAAGTAAATACATTTATTTTACTTAGTCCATCTCTTTTCTAAATCTAGAATTGCCTTTGAAAATCAATTTTGATCTCAATCTTCTAAAAATCTCAAACAGCGGTCATCACGTCGCTATCGTAATCGAAGCTCTTTGAGCCGAGATAATGGGAAATAATAAGCGGTAACTAGATCTGGTAAAGAGGGAGGTGTTGTCTTGTAACTCTTGCTGAAACAACACTCCAGCTAGCAGTTTGTCGCGTCTCTTTTATAGTTATAGTTTTGTATAGTTGTAGATTAGACAGCCTCCGTGGTCTAGTGGTTAGAGCATTGGCTCTTGACTCGGAGGTAGTGGGTTCGAAAACAACAAAAAAATATATTATTTCCAAATTCTGTTAGGACAATGCAGGTTAATACCTGACTGTCTAACAAGAAAGATAATACATGCGTCAGATGAGTATGTAAAAAATCTGCGCCTTATCTTTCACCAGTCGTGTCGGTTATCCGTATATCTAGGTTTCAAGAGTAAAGGAGGACAGAGTGCTCTTGTGTACTGCGCATCTATAAAATAACTCCTTCGTAGCCAGCCTGGTTTTAATGAAACCGGTCACCGTCACCGAAATTGGTGTGGGGACATGACGTGGTTACGCCACAACCTGGAGTTGTAGCGTGTCGGTTCAACGGATATGACGTGAATACGCCATAACATGGAGTTGTGGTATATCGGTTCTATTGACCGCAACATGAAGTAAATACGCCACAGCATGCAGTTGCGGCTTATCGGTTCTACTGATATGATGTGGATACGCCACAACCTGGAGTTGTTTACGTACCAATTAAATTTCCTGATTCCTTAAGTAAATTATACGGACGCTGAAACTATAAAGAAAATTAAATCGATAAAATCTACCTAAGAACACTAACCATCTCCGAATATAAGTCCTCCTCACACCGAGCTCAAGTGATAGAGTCGTTTGTGATTGTTGCCGTATTACCGTGCTTACATCTATTCTTAATATAATAAAGAGGAAAAGTTTGTTTGTTGGAAAAGTTAACATCGAATAGGCTCAGAAACTACTGTTCCGATTTTGAACTACATAGATATATATTAGACCACGGGGAAGGACAGAGGCTACTTTTTATTGCAGCAAAATATACGGTTCTCGCATGATTTTCTTTAGCGCGCACGGAGTCGCGCGCTACATCTTGTTATAAATATACGTAAGCGCAGATACGGAATACTGTAAATTCAGTACTAAAAATTCCTGTAATTTTACTAACAATTAAATCAAACTAATTGTTGTACGTTAATTCCACAAATTGGTCTAAATGACAATTGCTATGCTGGCGCTGGGGCATTGTAGCGCGGCCTTGACGCGTCGCGTGTACCCCGTGTGCCAGCTCAAATGTCACGAACTCCGCAACTAAAGTAATCGAATTTACCTGTTATATTAAAATTACAAATATTATGAAGTATAGGTCTTGTTACCTACAACGAAATAACACAACATTGAGGTTGCTAAAGATAAATCGGGGATCGGACTACATCTGAAATATTTGGTTTCATTAATATATTCAGAAATATTGAGGCACTACTACTTGGTAAATGTAAAAAAATATATTATTTTATGTGTAGTTTACTAATAAAATACATTTAAAAAGTACCAAAAAAATATTTTTTTTTGCGAAATTGGTAAACAAAACCTTCATCATTAGTTTACTCACATGTTACATATGTACCCCCTATGAAATATGGACTTAGCACAGAATTGCCGAATACCACTATATGGGAATCATCATCATCAAGCAGTTGCAGTCGAACTTGCTCTTGGACTATAATTAACATATAACATATAATAATTGAAGCCGCCCCTTGGACTATAAAGAAAATACATGTCGTGCAGTTTCTTCATAAATGACGAAATAAATCGTCTTATACTGGAAATGCTGACGCCGCATCATCGTGGTGGTCCCAGCTCCGTGGGACCGTGAATTTGGTGTTAACTTGGACACTTCAGATCTTACATCGGTCAAAGTCGGTAGTCTTAATTTAGTTATAATTCTTGAGTATAGATCCAACATAGATCTGATTCATTTAATTAAGTTTTAATATAAAATAATTTGTAATTTTAAATGTTCAATAAATCTTTTAAATTAAATCGTTTTTTTTGGAACTCCCGTTCGAGAACACTATAAGTCACATCATATACAAAAACATTATTATGGTAAGTATAAACTTAAACGCACAGATATGGGAGATATTTACGAATATATTCCGGCGGCCATATATTTCATATACTACTTCATATACTATAACCTACAAGTGACGTCATTTGTAGGTCGATTTTAGTATGGAGCGTTTTTAGGAGGCTCGCGAAATTTTTTATACAAATCGCTGTACCTTTGAAAATATTGACTTTTGATATACGGTTTCTTCTGAAAAGTTACTCATATTTAAGAGTACTATTCATTTATGCAATAAAAAAAAATAGTCAAATTGCCTATTAGCACGAATGAGCTGGCTCGTAGATACCACGATTACCACAGCCTTACAGAAAACCATTGTTAAAAATCTAACAAAAAGCATATCTAAGGAAGAAATGCCAGCCCAAACAATATCCTACAATATTTTATAGAACTCACGATCATATTTGCTGGTACCGACTTCAAAATTAAGAAGATTGAGTAGAGAAATACTAAGTTAAAATTTTAGCCAAATTTGAAGGGAAAATATTTAGAAAATAAGTTTTATTTCATACTTTTTTGTATATTTTTACTTTGGAAGTCCGTTTAATTTTTTGTTTTATTAATTATTATTAATTAAACAACACCGAAATCCCCAAATATGTATCTTTATGGAATCAGAAGTTCTGTTCTGTACTTTGCATCCAGGGTAGATCTTGGAGCAAAATCTTAGTTTTTGGTAGCATATGCTTGGACTACTTCAGAAAAAGTCGAAATCACTATAATATGTGTCCATATAAATTTCGACGAGTTCCTTCATGGACCCCATCATCAGGTCACCACTTTTTTTAAAACGGTACCAACTTGGGATTATACACTTTAAATAAAAAAAAGTCGGAAACATGCAAAAAATATACAAAAATGAAAAATATATACAGCCGAATACATAACCGCCTCCTTTTTTGGTAGTCGGTTAATAATAGTGTTATTGTAGAGCGAGTTGCGACTCAGTTAACGACTTAGTTCGTTAGCTGTAGGGGCGATTTACGACTGTCAATAAAATTGCTTTGAGAATTAATTTCTAAACCACACGACACAATCTGTGTAGGATATTAAATCGTTATAGATTATTTTTACGTGCCTCATGAAACATACAAAACAACAATTGATTGATGATATCAAGGTTAAATAAAAATATTTTTTACTAAATATATCTTTATTATATATAATGAAATGCAACGGTTGTGTAAGTTATTCATTAGATAGATCAACATTAAACAGGTGCAAATAAAATTTAAGTTATATGACAAACAACTCAAACTCAATTTTTTTATTTCCATGTAGGTATAATATAACGCTTAAAAATTGTCCTACATGATGCCTACCACCTGTTCGGAAACTAACTAACAACAGGTGCCATCTTCGCGTTTCACCTTTCAACTGTTTTGCGCGTCGCGTCGTCGTCGTGTCGACTAAAACTTTCTTCCTTTAGACCAGTGTTTTTCAACCTGTGGGTCGCGACCCCCTGGGGGGTCGCGAAGCTTCTGTAGGGGGGTCGCCGGAGGTCGAGAGAACTTTAGAAAAAAAAACAATAAAGATTAAAAATATTGATTTATTAAGTAAGACAATTTTAACAAAAGGATATACTCATAATTCTGCAGTACTGGCCATTTCAAATCAAAATAATTTTCGTTTGGCTAAAAATTCTAATTTCACATTAAATTTTTTTAAAACATGGAATTCTTTTTCCAAAAGTAGTCGTTTGTTTATTGATTAGTGTTACATTTTCATCGCATTTCAATCTTTTTCGTCATCATGGATACGTTAAAAATTCGAGTAATTATGGAATATGAGTACCGTCGTGGCAGCAACGCGGCACAAGCGGCACGCAACATCAACGACGTTTACGGAGCTAACACTACAAACTAATGCACCACCTGTTATTAGTTTGCTCGCATCCGTTCTGGAAATTTCGACCTGAAAAATGAACCTCGCGGTCGTCCGAAGACTTTGTTCGACAATGACGAATTAAAGGCGATTGTGGAAGCTGATGATACACAATCTACGGCTGAATTAGCAGCAGCTTTCGACGTTAGTGTCAAAACAATATTGGTCCATTTGCGTCAAATTGGCAAGGTAAAAAGCTTGTCAAATGGATGCCCCACGAACTCAATGATCGCCAGCGCGAAGTACTCGTCAAGACGTGCCTTGCACTGCTCAACAGACACACAAATGAAGGAATTTTGAACCGCATTGTTACCTACATGTTACCCGCATGAAAAATGGATTCTGTTTGGTAACCGCAAGCGCTCAGCAAGTCGGTTGGATCCTGGTTCAGCACCAAAACAATGCCCTAAACGAAAACTTACCCTTAGAAAAGTGATGGTCACTGTTTGGTGGTCTAGCGCCGGTGTGATTCATCACAGCTTCTTACCAAACGTGGTGAGCATTACTGCAGATGTGTATTGTGAAGAACTGAACACAATGATGGAGAAGCTGGCACATCTCCAACCAGCATTGGTCAATCGCTCGTCTTCGCTGCTCCTGCATAGCAGACGGTCTCCAAGTTGCAAGAACTGGGGTTGGAAGCTCTCCGTCATCCGCCCTACTCACCAGACCTTGCGCCTACAGACTACTACTGTTTTCCAGAATTTGGATAACTTCTTGGCGGGAAAAAAATTAAATACCCGAGAGGCAGTACAAAATGCCTTTGAAGAATTTGTTGCCTCCCGTTCAGCTGATTTTTTTAAGAAGGGCATCAATAAGCTGCCACGGCGTTGGCAAAGATGCATTGAATGCATGGGTGATTACTTCGATTAATACAAATAAAAAATACATGAAAAAAATTCGTTTGAATTTTTTCATATAAAACGGCAATTTCATAGATAAAGACCTAATATATTATGTACTTATTTATATCCGAATCCTAATTATGGAGACGCATAAAAACGTCGTATGGAATGAATATTTGTAACACTGTAACATACACATACATACATGATAAAAAAGCGAAGGGTCGGGGGGTCGCGAAATATTTTTTCATACAAAGAGGGTCGCATCATGAAAAAGGTTGAAAAATACTGCTTTAGACTATAGACTTTTACACCCATATCATTAGTTGTTACCACGAGATTTCCTCCACTCGACTCAACCTCAATCCACGAAAGTTGTAACATTAGTTCAACAAAATTCCCTCGACTTGAGGAGTTTCCTTACGCGAGTCGAGGAATCAACTGTCAAACTTAAGGTACCTCAGGACGTACCTTGAGGCTCCCTCGAGCGTCTATTTCCGACATTTATATCAATTCTTTTTACATACAGAGTGGAATTATTTAATAGTTTTTGGAGTTTCTGGATGACCTTAACGAAAATCCGTATATTTAATTATACAGCGCATAGATAGTTGCTAACACGACAATACAAGATAAACAAAGGGTTATAACATCATTCTGTCAAATTCGGATCGAGTTTTAATGGTTACTATTGGTATTAACATAAAAAAAAAATATTTTTCTATGATTATTTATGACGTCATACCTCCACTCAATCTTACTGGAGGAGGTAGAAATTATGTTTAAGAATACCAAACTCGAGGAACTTCTCAAGGATACCTCAGATGAGGTTGAGTCGAGGCGGATCTGAGGAAACAACTAATGATACGGGTGTTAGACCTTTTATGCTTCCTTTACATTAGTAATTGTATATATTCTTTGCTTTAGATGCCTAGTCCAAATATTCTTAATGTCCGAAGTTATGTCGAGTCCTGTGTTCCTAATGTTCGTTAAACTGTTTATTATAATTTAATATTATGTATCGTCTTATTATAATTTAAATGAAAGTATTGAAACAGACCCATGACTATAATTAATATGAGTAGCTACGACACAGATTAAAGAAAGAGGACCAGATAAACATCTACATAGTAAACTTTCGAATTGATTGCTACTACAAGCGTACAGTGTGTCCACAATTATTATTCTCCTATCGCGTAGACCGCAATAGTTGTGTGCCGTCGAAGAGACGTCTGAATTTTGAAATTTCATGTTTGAGTTTTCTATGTTATGTCACATGTGAGATTGAATCATTGTGAGTTGATTGTCATGATGAGAAATAACATTTTTTTAAATATTATATATTATACGTTCAATGAACGTTTAAACTTTATAATAGAAAATATTAAATACCTACAAATTATATCAAACAAAGAAGTAATTATGTACAATTGTAGTTACTATGTATAAAAAATAATTTTATTTTACCTTTCCTAAGGATAATAAAGGTAAGTAAATAATTAATTTTCTAAGAGATATCTTGCTTTAACTTGAGTCACACGGGTTATCGTGCAGGTTCGATGCCGAGTTGTGGTGTGTACCAATGAGACTTTTTCAAAAACAGATACATGTTGCTAAACTTTAATTTACCCCCATCATCTGTGACAACCTTGAAAAAATTTGGATCGTTCTATGAGCGCTGTTCCTCTGTACATAAGTATATACATATTTTTATTCTGTGGCTACGAGCAAAATGATGGGTTATGGATAGCCTATAGCCATACTCATAGGTATACAACAGATCAGATCCAGACAGATCCAGTCTCTGGATCTCTACTTGCTAGAAGGATGGCAATATTCAACGCACTAAACTGAGATTTAAGTCGCAATAAACATACTAGTTATTATCTGTGGAATAACAAGTAAATAGGCAGTTAGAATCCTGATAAGCCCTGTGTAAATGTCACAACACATACTGATCGAGGGCAAACATTCATTTCATTTATAGGAGGGTGGGCAGCGGGGCGCGGAGGGGTGCTATTACGTCAATCAGCCAACCGGGGTGTCGTCTCTCTACTTCATTACCTACTGAACTTCTCATTCACTTTCAAACAACATTTAACACGTCAATGTCTTTTAATGTCGTCATCAACATAGAGTATAAGAAATAGAAGAATGTCCATAAAAAATAGCCACGCCTGAGTAGGTAAGTCCATGCTTCGTACATCCATTGTGGGATTCAATTATTATTATTTCACACATCAGTGATTCGACTTTATACTCCGGTAAATTTAGACAATAGGCAAGCGGACTGATTTTTTTTTATTGCATAAATGAATAGTACTCTTAAATATGAGTAACTTCTCAGAAGAAACCGTATATCAAAAGTCAATATTTTCAAAGGTACAGCGATTTGTATACAAAATTTCGCGAGTCTTTATTTTTTTGTGAAATTGGTAAACAAAACCTACATCATTAGTTTACTCACATCATACAAAAACATCCATTATGGTAAGTATGAACTTAAACCCACAAATATCGGAGATATTTACAAATATATTCCTGCGGCCATATACTTCATATACTACTTTATATACTATAAGTGACGTCATTTGTAGGTCGACTTTAGTATGAAGCGTTTTTAGGAGGCTCGCGAAATTTTTTATAAAAATCGCTGTACCTTTGAAAATATTGACTTTTGATATACGGTTTCTTCTGAGAAGTTACTCATATTTAAGAGTACTATTTATTTATGCAATAAAAAAAAATTTGTCCGATTGCCTATTGAAATAACAGAAATTCCAACAAAACCAAATATTGGTGGAGACCTTGGGTTTGCCCTAATAAATAAAAATATAAAAGTCCCCATCAATCCCATGTGAGCTTACAAAGTTATGCGGGGTCAAAGGTCAACATTTCAGGTTTTTTGGGGTTTTCTCGAAAACGGTAAGTTTTATCAAAAAATACTTCAGCCCAAAGTTCTAGATCTCAGAATTATCTACAAAAATGGTTCTTATATTTTTTCCCTAACTATCACCATTACTGAGATATCTAGTGCGCTCTAGTGCGGGGTGGACTTACTTTTAAAGTACTGGCTTGTTCATCCTCGCATTGTCTTTTTGTTGTTTGAACGCGCTAATCTCAGGAACTACTTAATCGATTTAAAAAAATATTTTTTTGTTGGATACTCCATTTATCGAGGAAAGCTAGAGACTATATAAAATCACGCTGTGACTAATGTGAGCGAAGAATCAGTGGAAAACGTGGAAAAAACAGGAAAAATTATTCATCTTTGAGGGCTTCCGTTGTTTGTTTGAACGCGCTGATTTAAGGAACTTCTTGATCGATTTGAAAAAATATTTTTGTGTTGGATAGTCCAGATAGTTTTATCAAAAAATACTTCAGCCCAAAGTTGTAGATCTCAGAATTATCTACAAAAATGGTTCTTATATTTTTTCCCTAACTATCACCATTACTGAGATATCTAGTGCGCTCTAGTGCGGGGTGGACTTACTTTTAAAGTACTGGCTTGTTCATCCACGCGCTTTTTGTTGTTTGAACGCGCTAATATCAGGAACTACTTAATCGATTTAAAAAAATATTTTTTTGTTGGATACTCCATTTATCGAGGAAAGCTAGAGACTATATAAAATCACGCTGTGACTAATGTGAGCGAAGAATCAGTGGAAAACGTGGAAAAAACAGGAAAAAATTATTCATCTTTGAGGGCTTCCGTTGTTTGTTTGAACGCGCTGATTTAAGGAACTTCTTGATCGATTTGAAAAAATATTTTTGTGTTGGATAGTCCATTCGTCGAAGAAGGCTTTAAGCTATATAACATTAACCTGCGATCAAATGGAACGAAGCACCAGTGAAAAATTTTGCAAAAACGGGAAAAATTATTCATATTGGACAGATTTTAATGTTTTCTTTTGTGTTTGTTCAAGTGGATTCGAGAATGGTTTAGATTTGCAATTAGACCCGGTAAACTTGTGGCGCTGCTGTCAAAACGTCAACAAATTTAATTCTAAGGCGGTACGAAGATCGCCGGGACAGCTAATATGTAGGTATATTAAATTAATTAAATTAAATTAAATACCATTTATTTCGGGCTGCATAGGCCCATATTATAAATACCTTATAGACTAACATCTGGGGGCACGGTAGTGCCCCCATGCCAAGACGCCAAGCGAAGCGCAAGGGCACTACCAAACCACCTTTTCTCGAAGCGTTTCGTCGATTTTTTGAACCCTCATAACTTGGGTTTGGATTGTACCAGATAAATGAAACTTTCAGGATTTGTTCCCATCAGCGGTCTCATTAAACATGTAAAGTTTCGATTACCTACGTCTTATACTTTAGATTTTATTGATATCTAAAAACCCCTGATTCCGTCACTGACTCACTGATGATCAACAAAATTATATCGTACTTCCGGATGTTCTCGAAAGCTGAAATTTGTTACGTAAGATTGTATTAGTACACAACCAACATAAAAATTCTCAAAATTGAAACTTTCATCTTCCAACCCCTGAAACAAGGGAGTTAAAGTTAATTATTTGTGAAAGCGCCATCTATCGCGTTATTATGAACTATGTAAGTTATATATCGTCATTTATCGCTTGGATTGTAAACTAATTGACGTAATATTGAAATAATTGTTTTTCAAATATTCTGTAGTAATTTCAACGGCAAATTTAACATAAAGGTAACATTCTATTTTATTATGTTAAGAATTATTAGAGCCATCTATCGCGTTATTATGAACTATATAAGTTATATATCGTCATTTATCGCTTGGATTATAAACTAATTGACGTAATATTGAAATAATTGTTTCCCAAATATTCTGTAGTAATTTCAACGGAAAATTTAACATAAAGGTAACATTCTATTTTATTATGTTAAGAATTATTAGCGCCATCTATCGCGTTATTATGAACTATGTGAGTTATATATCGTCATTTATCGCTTGGATTATAAACTAATTGACGTAATATTGAAATAATTGTTTCCCAAATATTCTGTAGTAATTTCAACGGAAAATTTAACATAAAGGTAACATTCTATTTTATTATGTTAAGAATTATTAGCGCCATCTATCGCGTTATTATGAACTATGTAAGTTATATATCGTCATTTATCGCTTGGATTATAAACTAATTGACGTAATATTGAAATAATTGTTTCCCAAATATTCTGTAGTAATTTCAAAGGAAAATTTAACATAAAGGTAACATTCTATTTTATTATGTTAAGAATTATTAGCGCCATCTATCGCGTTATTATGAACTATGTAAGTTATATATCGTCATTTATCGCTTGGATTATAAACTAATTGACGTAATATTGAAATAATTGTTTCCCAAATATTCTGTAGTAATTTCAACGGAAAATTTAACATAAAGGTAACATTCTATTTTATTTTGTTAAGAATTATTAGCGCCATCTATCGCGTTATTATGAACTATGTAAGTTATATATCGTCATTTATCGCTTGGATTATAAACTAATTGACGTAATATTGAAATAATTGTTTCCCAAATATTCTGTAGTAATTTCAACGGAAAATTTAACATAAAGGTAACATTCTATTTTATTATGTTAAGAATTATTAGCGCCATCTATCGCGTTATTATGAAATATGTAAGTTATATATCGTCATTTATCGCTTGGATTATAAACTAATTGACGTAATATTAAAATAATTGTTTCCCGAATATTCTGTAGTAATTTCAACGGAAAATTGAACATACAAAGGTAACATTCTATTTTTATTGATAAGAATTATTAGGTTAAGAAGTCTCATATAAACTTTTATCATTCAAACCCTTAAACTACAGGAAGGAAAATTGTATAACACGTCCACAAATTTAGCTAGAGGTCTGAAAATTGTTTGAGAAAAGAAAATTGTATTATTATTATTAGGGATTTGATAATAAAAATAAAATTTAATAATATAACCATGTACCTAACCCATTATTAACAATAAAAAACACAATAAGTACTTTTAATCTAATATCGACATATTTTATTGTACTTGTTAATGTTACCTTTATGTTTTTCCGTTTAAAGTACTAAAGAATAATTTTCTTCCATTCCTTGACATATTTAATGTTTGAAAAAATTGACTCTGAGGTGGCGTTCGAAGTCAGAACTGCTATCGTGCAAATATTTCGTAGTTCACTGGGATGAACTACAATAATTGTATACTTGTGCTGACAATGGGGACACTTATGATAATTCCGGAACTCATGGCTGCAGCAGCTCTTTATCCATTCACTTTTCAATTATTTGATAATATTGTTATAAAAACTTACAAAAAGAAGTGAAATCCCACCAAAAACATTTCCATGTAAAAAAAATATGCCAAGACGATACCATATGACTAGCACTGTCAAAAAGTTATGAAATCTCATGTAAAACCAAGCTTCTTACCCTACACGCCTTAACTCTACAAGCGTAACTTCACAAACTCTACACCTTGGTCATTATATGTGGCTTGGCCATTTCGTTATTATAAGAGAGTATAATAGAAAAACAGTCGGTTATAAATTTTTCTCCTTACGGCCAAGTGAATGAAGCGAAATGGCCAGGCCACATATATTGACTAAGGTGTAGAGTTTGTGAAGTTACGCTTGTAGAGTTAAGGCGTGTAGGGTAAGAAGCTTGGTTTTACATGAGATTTCATAACTTTTTGACAGTGCTAGTCATATGGTATCGTCTTGGCATAATTTTTTTACATGGAAATGTTTTTGGTGGGATACATATTACTATATTATATTATATAACTAACACTAACACTAAACACGTATTGTCTGCGACGTGGGGCGCGAAGTGTTCGGGAGTCGTCCTCTGAATCTTCTGTAGGCGACTCCAATCGGCCAGAACTCCTCCTTCTCGAAGGTCGGTAAATGATGGGTAGGAACTCTCACCACAAAAGAACTAAAATTCACTCTATGACGAGATTCCAACCGCTCGACCCTCAAGGCGAAGTTGGTTCCGCTCCTGATGTAGTCCACGACCTGCTCGACCGTCTTGGACCAATGCAGCCGGGACACGTACAGCGGTGTCGCGGGAGTCTCACACCGCAACAGCTGCTCGGGTCCTTCGGGTGCGGTGCCGCGATGGTTGCGGACGACGGGTTTCTTCTTCTTCCTCTCGACCTTGATGAACCCGTCATCATCGCACGTTCGGTCCTTTTTAAAAAGAGGACGCTCTTTTGAAGGGGCCTCCTTTTTCCCTTTGTTTTTCGAACGCGGGGGAGGTGGCGGGGGCTCGCTAGCGGCGACACTTGCGTAACTCGGCATTAGCAAATATGTGCATATTATGTAGAACGTGATACTTACAATCATGATATCCCAGGAACGGTAATACTTAGAGAAAAAGTCATAAGGACTATTTTTTCTTTGTTTTTTCGGAAAAAAAATCAAAAACCTGAAATGTTGTTGACCCCACATAACTTTATTAGCTCACATGGGATTCATGGGGACTTTTAAATTTTTATAGGGTAAACCCAAGATATCCACTAAAATTTGGCTTTGTCGGAATTTTTGTTATTTGACCACTATTTTCATGTCTAAATATACCGGAGTATTTATTTTTAATATGTTTTATGTTTAAGATACCTTCAAGTTTTAAGCTATTACTGGTTGTACGTACTCGTATTTTTCAGAGCTCTGACAATAATAATAATTTAATAATCAATTACAAAGAGGATGGGCATTTTGTTCTACCTACTCCTGTTAGACCTTGTAGAGTTAGGGCTGTGTAGAGTTCCAAATCTTGGTTTTACATGAGATCTGATAACTTTTTTACAGTGCAAATCAAATGGTCTTGGCATCATTTTACATAAAAATGTTCTTCGTAGAATTAACTTTTTTATTTCGCAATCCGATAGTCCGATAGTCACACCAGTATTTATGAAGAAGTCAATATATATTTTTTTTGTTTATAAAAGGTTACACTTAAATTGTTATTATTTTACGTAAATATACCTATTTTAACAAAAACTTTTATATCAATAATTTTCAGACCTCTAGCATAATTCGAAAAAGTCTCTTACACATTTCCATTGCCTAGTTGGAGGGGATAGGGATAAAGTTCCAAGTATTTTGTGTACTTATACAAGCCTATATTTTGATGATCATCAGTGAGTCTGTGATTAAATTAGGGTTTTTAAAGATCATTAAAATGTTCAGTGTAAGAGGCAGCTAGGCATTTAAAACTTTATTGCCAGAATACTGAATAGATAATTAAAATTAACAGCTCTTCTATTCACAGACTGTAGCTGTCCCTGATAAGTGAAATAACAAGGACAGCATGTGAATTGAGCGTCACTTAATTTAACTACCGTTTCAGTATTCGGCAATAAGTATTTTTAAAAAGTATGTAATTGCCAACATATTCCGAGAATTTTGTTTATCTTATACTAGCTGTTGCCCCCGGCTCCGCCTACATAAATACAGTATCCCTCGGGAACACTATTTTTTCTGGATAAAAAGTAGCATATGTTTTAATCCAGAGCCTCAACTACAAAGATACCAAAATTTTGTCAAAATCCGTTCAGTAGTTTTTGCGTGAAAGAGCAACAAACATCCATCCATACATCCATCCATCCACACATCCTTACAAACTTTCACATTTATAATATTGCTTCCCTCGGCTCGTCTTGGTGGGGGCACTACAATGCCTCCAGATCGGAATATCACATTATCCTATAATCATATACGTGGGTGTCGTGCGTGCCACAGGCGTTCTGTGCGTGACTTTCCTCTATGTACCGATATAGGTTAGCGTATAAAATGTGGGTTAAACTGGCAAAACCACAAAATTTTCTTTTGTGAAACTAAAACAGTATTTTCTCAATTTTTTTGTCGTAGGGCTGTGAGATCGTGAGATCCCCTGCTCATATTTTATTATTATTACTTAAACTCCTACAATACGTTATTGTAATAGATGGTATTAGTGTACCTTGTAAGTGCAGCGAGTCTTAGCATGAAAATAATGGAGTTTGAAAATATTTAACTGTCGTGGTCCACCATTTATCTGTGGTATGTGCTTACCTTATACCTAAATAGGGCTCGGTATACCTAACCTACCTAGTTGCCTACTGAGTAGTGCCTACCTACACCTAGTACATACCTCTACTGGGAAATCAGGCGCGTGTGTATATGTTACTTTTTAGGTTTATCACTTAAAACAACGTTCATAATGGTTCATAATTTAAAACAGCGTTCATTATGAACGCCATTAGTGAACATAATAAATTAATTGATTTGATGTATCAAATTCATGTAGCTAAATGAGATAATAGAAATTGATGATCTGCCGCCGGTACACCGCTGTGACATCATTAATTTGCTCCATCTTCTCACTTACGATAGCCTCGCTAAATTTACTTTAAATAGGACAACGGTGGGTGGAGTAAAAAATGGCTGTCTCATTATATCAAGTAGGTACGGCGCCGTGTGTTCGGTTCATAATAGTACCTAAACCAAAAACTGCTTCCTAGTAGTAGATAATGAAATTAAACTTATGTTTAATTTATTATTAGCATTTCAATAAGTATAATTTTTTCAACAAAACACTTCTTGTTTACTACCTATTTGTGTTGATCATATTTTTTTATGTAGATACTTAATATTATGTACTTACCTACCTATTCACTGTTTTAATTTTGATTTCTTCAATTTCAGAGGTTTTCATCATCCATCCGCTTACCGAATTGTTTATTATTAATATTTTCGACAAAAGAAAACTGTAGGTATGTAGTGTCTAGGCTCTCTAGTAATTAGGTATCTTCTTCACCATCTTCAATTAGTATTACTAATAACATTCAACTTCAAATGGAAACCTACATAAATAATTTAAATAGAGTTCTTGTGTCTACATCTACAATCAGCCAATTTATAAATAGACCTTGTAGACAAATAATGGTAATTGCGGACTAGCGAATGGTTTGAACTCTGAAGGTCAATTCCCGATAACCAACGTCCAACCCGTTTGGATTGCTCCAACTCCAAAAATCTGCTTATAATGATGTCAAGACGATTCATTCATCCTTCTACTACCTATTATAAATGTGAAAGATTGTAAGGATGAATGTATGGATGGATGGATGTTTGTTAATTGTTACTCTTTCGCTCAAAAACTACTGAACGGATTACGATGAAATTTGTTATGGTCTAGGCTCTGGATAAAAACATAGGCTACCTACTTTTTATCCCGAGAAAGAATTCCCGTGAGTACCTGATACTATATTTACGCGGGCGGAGCCGCGGGCAAAAGCTAGTAATTCAATAAAAGTAAAATTAAAGTGTAGGTCAATTACCAGAACTGTGGTTCTAATGACACGCAGCGTTATAATTTGTAGTTTTAAATCGGTCTATGGGACAGCCATTCTTCGGTAGTTCGGTACTGATATACTGACTTGACCGAAGATATTCTACGACCTAACAAGAACCTAGCCTGAAAGAATGCTTGCGTTTCGGTTCGCTGAGTCAATTAAGGTATCGAGTTTGTAAGACTTGGGTTGCGGTAATCGCTTTCCATCATGCTAACCATCTGCTAATTTTCCTGTCTTATTCCATAAAAATTATCTCAACGAGACAAAGACTAAATTAACCTTAACTACAGTGGAAGTAATTTAGATCACACCTTTATTACGTCAGAATCTAAAGGTGTTTCAACTTACGTCAGAGCGCGAGCGTGCGGGACGAATGCCACCCATATGTTATTCAAACCTAAGCCCTCGTTCCCACGAGAAAAAAAACAGCATTGTAAATAGCAAAGAAATAGGTGTAAAACAAGTAATTACTCTGAGGTAAATAGAACGCATAAAAATCGAAGTGTCAAATGTGAAATGCCAGATTTCATAACTCGAAATTTAACTTTTCGATTTTCGGTTATATTGTATTAGCGCAGAGTCCTATTTACAGTGCTGTATTTTCTATCGCGATCACTAAAAATGCTCGTGGAAATATAAGCCTATGGGTCTTATAATAATTATTATCATGAGAGATTGGATGTTGGTATACGCTTAAATATAATCCTATATGTTGGAAAAAATGTAACTCATGTAAATATTTGAAATTACCGATCCAATTTAACATAAATACATTAAGTTTTAAATGAGTTTTTAGCGTATTTTCATAGTCAAATAAATAGTTTGTGATAAAAGTGCCAATGTCTCAAAAGGTTAAATACATAGATATATAATATTAAAAAGAGGGTTAAATATTAAAAGTAAATGCCTAATTTTTAATAGACATTCTTATGGTTGTAGCTTAAATACCGTGATATTATATGCCTTTACCTTAGTCATTGTGTCTTATTGAACAATATTTTATTCAGAATCGCAAAGAATAATGAACAGTAGCTAAACTTGTTTTTATCATTGAAATTCTATGAAAATAGCCTATCAGTATTCTCATGACAGAGACATGTTGTACCGCGTGGGCGTGGGGCGGTTCATTACCCATTTATCCATATTAGTGATACTGACTTCCTGCAGAAATAATAAAAAGTAAAAAAAAACACTTATCACGAAAAACATCCGCTCCGATTGTGCTGCGCACAAGTATTATCGTCGCACTCACATATTGGCAGTGCCAACTGCCAGCACAACACACAATTTTACTATCATTTTAGTCCTCAACACACCGCGTTAGGGAAAATGCACTTTTTCCCTAGTGCGATATTAATTTATGGCGTCTGTTATATAATATATTCATCTATACTAATCTTCTTCTTCTATTTATTTAAAAATGAATGTCTGTCTGTATGTCCTTTATAGAATCGTAAACTATGCATTTGATCGTGTGATGATCTTTAGCAAAGTTGTTGTGCATGAGCCAAAGAAGGTTTATGAGTTGGTACGACCAATTTTCGACAGATAGCGCCACAGTCATTTTTAATTCTAAGGCGGTACGATTTGCCGGGACAGGTAGTATCTTATATAATATAAAAATGAATTGCTGTTCGCTAGTCTCGCTAAAACTCGAGAACGGCTGGACCAATTTGGTTAATTTTGATCTTTAAATAATCGTATCAGTTCAGGGTAGGTTTAAACGGTGAGAAATTTCAGTAAGTACATAGTCAAGGCAGAACAACGTTTGTCGGGACAGCTAGTAATCTTATATATTATAAAAATAAATTGCTATTCGCTAGTCTCGCTAAAACTCGGGAACGGCTGGACCGATTTTGCTAATTTTGATTTTAAAATAATCGTATCAGTTCAGGGAAGGTTTAAACCGTGAGAAATTTCAGTTTATAGTTAAGGCAGAACAACATTTGTCGGGACAGCTAGTATTATATAAAATGTATAACAATTCCAATGTCTTGCTAAAACTCGAGAACGGCTGCACCGAATTGGCTAATTTTGATCTTGAAATTATTGTTAAAGCTCAGGGAAGGTTTAAAGGGTGATAAATATTGAACATTTAAAAAAAATCGGCAGGCCCCGGTAGGTTGGTAGATTTAGACCGAACAACATAATTATGTCGGAACAGATTAATAAAGATTAAAATGACCTGGAAATAATAACAAGATAGATATAAATACGAGAAGTAGGCACTTGGCACGCTTACGAACACTAAGATAAATAAGCACCCAATTTTTCATAAAAAAATATTTTACATAAAAACGATATTAAGGACACATTTACAAAGGAGATGGCTTCGGGCGGCGCTCCATACAAGTTGGGTCCAGTTGTCAAGTAGCTGCCTAACGAAAAAAAAAGTGATAACTTAATAGAAAAGGTCAAACTAAATATTTTGAGTATGGCAACAATTATCTAGGATCTCTAGTTTTAAAATTCGGCCTACTCAAAAACTATTATCCTTGTTGCTATGCTACAAATCATAAAAATATATGATTTGTAGCATAGCAAAAACAATTTTCCAGAACCTCTTCGGCCAAACTTTAAAAAAAGAGGTCGTGTTTAGAAACATTTTTCTGCTCTTATATAGCTTACTTTGTTTGTTTAAAATACCCAAATATAGCGGATATACTTAATTACCTTTAAAATAATCTGACAACAATAAAAATTTATTTTGAAAAATACAAAAGCCCTTCTTAAAATTTTCACGTCTTTTGCTAATAGCATTATTATGCTATGCATGGATAATTTGTGGCTTATTTGTTTGATCGCTGTCTGCATTTATTTTACAAAACATGTCTAAGCTCAGTCCGAACTGTCAAACAACACGTTTTGTAAACGCGCCCTTAATCTATACTAATATTCAAATAGAAAAAAATTGTTTGTTTGCATTGAGCCATTGAGTAGGCTCCGAAACTACTGGATTGATTTGATGAAATTTGGCATATATTACAAATATGGAGTAGACCACGGAGAATAACAAAGGCTTATTTTTATCGCAGCAAAAAAACAATTTGGATATTAATACACTTTAGAATTAAAATTAAAAGTGGTAATATGAATAAAACTAAAGCGTAAAAAAATACAGCTTTATTTATTGAATTGTATAACAAAAAGGAAATGCTTTTACTTTTCAAAGAAAATATATTTTTTTAGTTAACAAAGTACATTAAACAAAAAACAGTATTTTAAACTTACATTAGGTTTATTTAAATCACGAGGATTTGGAATGTAATGGCAGAAAATTATAAAATTAATTAGGTATATAAATAAGCTATAAAGAGATATTGTTTACATTAGAATAATGTTAAGGTGACATGGTTAAGCTTTACTTACATACATTATATCTATTCAACTTGAGTTATTTTTCCATTTTTTCTCTCAATTGAATGGTTAAAAATAGAAATTACTAAATAAATATATTTTTTAAATTTAAGAATTAATAAATAAAAAGTTTATTTTGCTCCAACATCGCGAGAGGTCGTAACAGTGTTAGTTCTAGTGACAGTTGTCGAAGCATTTGCGGTCTTCGCGGCGGTTCCAATTTTTCTGATGGTAGTGGTAGTAGTAGTTTTGGCAATACCCCCATCAGGTAAATGCTGGACGTCTGTGCCGGTGCGCACTTCCTCAGAACACTTCTGGCTCTTGTCATGAGCGCTTGCGACATTCACTTGTTTATCAATGTTCTGCACATATCCATCTTTACGTACGACTTCGCTGCTATGCTCTTGGGTCTGATTAGCTCCTCTTTCACCGCTTCCAGATACATGAATAACTCCATTTTGAACGGGAATAACTTCGCTATTTTGATATCTCTCAATAAATCCATTTCCATCGGATTTCTCGATTGTATAAGAGCCTCGACGTTTCTGTTGCTCCGGTACCCAAACGATTTCTTGTGTAAGTTTTTCCTGAACTTGAAGTGGCTCAGGTGAAGTGGTCATACTTCTCATTTCGTTCTGGGACCTCACTTGAGTTACATGAGAGCGAGTATCAATATCAGAGAGTTCGGTAATGCTAAGATCTCCGTTACCAGTAACGATAGATGATTGATCATTATCTGTATCAGTTCTATCTGGCTGTGATTTAGTGGTAGTCGTGGTTACAGTTCGCGTTATCTGAACATTGTTCCCAGACTCAATGGGCTTAAGTTGTCCCAACAAAGGTGAATGTTTAATTCCGAACGTGATTTGTGGTGTTTTGTTAATTTGGACCTGGAATAAATACATAGAATTAAGTTTATATAATACATGAAAGTTCAGTAAAGTATCTGGCCCAAAATAATGAAAATTACTGAATTGATTTACATAATATTTATGCTTATTGAGGGATAACCAATATGCTGCTGCAATTCCTGTTTTTTTTTAAATTAATACGCATCATTATATTTAAAATTTTAAATTATAGATATAAGAGTATAATAAAAATGATGCATTATCATTAATATAATATTCGAATATTATCTGACCTTCTCTGGGGAGTATGTGCCAGGAGCAGGGACCTTCACACGCTCATCCACTGGTATCTTGTGGCGACCGGAAATAGTATACACTGGTGTGTCCAAAACAGATGGAATCCTGTAGCTATTTGGAGCTAAAAACAACAATACTTACAATGACTGAATAGGGAATTATAATAATCGATATGAAGTAAGATATGCAAGATTCTATAACCCACGCAAGAATTAAGTGCAGTCAGTTCATTTCAATTAAAAGTTAAAATTATGATGCACTTAACTCGTACTTTCAAGATTGCGGACTAAAATGTTTCTCAATAAGTTTTATTTCGGTAGATGTACTAATAACGTACATAAAAAAATTATAAAGTACCGGCCAAATGCGAGGCGGACTTGTGCACGAAAGCTTCCATGCAAAACGGCAAAAACAACTGAATCTTCATAATTTTGAAGTCGGTACTAGCCCAAACATTATCCTAAAATTTTTTAAATAGATCTCACGTCCGAATTTGCTGGTACCGACTTCAAAATAAGGAAGATTGAGTAGAGAAATAGTTAAATTTGAGCCGAATTTAAAATGGGAATTATTTAGAAAATAAGATTTATTTCATACTTTTTTGTGTATTTCTACTTTGGAAGTCGGTTTAATTTTTTGTTTTAAAATAATAATTATACATACAATTAAAGAAGAGGAATATAAATGTAAATTATTTTCAAGCCATTTTACCTGGTGTCTCCGCGTATTTAGTTGTATGGATTTTTACACCGAATGTATACTGTGGTGAATATGTTAAAACAAATCCGTAGCCCTTTTCAGGGTTATACGCTCCAGGTCCGGGTACTTTAATACGTTCATCAATCGGTTCCTTATGTTTTCCAGAAATTGTATATAAAGGTGTCTTATTCTCAGTTGGTATTGTATAAGTGTTGGGTGCTGAAAAGTTTAAATATATTAGGGAGTGTTAACCTCCATAATTATAATTAAGATGTAATACAAAACTATTTAACTTACCAGGGGTGTCTGTAGCTTTTAATGTTTCTGGTTTAATCCTAAATGAATATTGGGGTGCACTACTTAATAACACTTTATCGGCCTTTTCAGGATCATAAGAATTGGGCGCTGGGATATTATCTGGTTTGAAGGGGTTCGTTTTCATTCTAAATGAATATCTAGGAGCATTATCTAACAAAATTTTATCGGCCTTCTCTTTATTATATACGTTAGGTGCCGGCGTGTCACTATATTTTACATCCTTTCCTTTTGGCGACATTGTATACGCAGGCGTATTATGTAAGATTTTATTAGCCTTGTCTGGGTTGTAATAATTGGGAGCAGGGTTAGTGTTAAGTTTATCAACATCAATTTTTGGACGGAACGTATATGATGGTGAGTTTTCATGTAAAGCTTTATCAGCCTTTTCTGGGCAATAGGCATTTGGAGCTGGATTATTTATAATTTTCTGTGGTTGTCCTTTTCCTGAAATAGTAAATTTAGGTGCACCATCGATAAGTCGTGGGTCATAGGCGTTTGGTGCTGGTACTTGTGGAACTTTACTATCCGATCCTTTACCGGAAATGGTATATTTAGGACTATCATGTGGTATATTAGGATCATAGCAATTTGGACCGGGCGTATTAAATGGTTTTGGTGAAGATCCTTTTCCGTATAAACTATATTTAGGTGCCCCATCAAGAAGATTTGGATTGTATGCATTTGGAGCTGGTACATCCGGAATTTTCCCATCTGGTCCTTTGCCAGATATAGTATAACTAGGCGTATTTGCAAACAAGTGTGGATCATAACAATTTGGTCCCGGTGTATCAGATGGCTTTCCATCACGGCCCTTACCAGCTAAAGAAAATTTAAGAGAATTGTCTAACAAATGTGGATTATAAGCATTAGGAGCAGGCACATCAGAATTCTTTCCATCGTTATGCTTGCCCAACATTGTATATTTGGGGGTACCTTCTAATAGATGCGGTTCGTAAGCGTTTGGGCCTGGTGTGTCAGATGGTTTCATATCACGCCCTTTACCATATAAAGAATATTTAAGTGAATTATCTGATAAGTGTGGATCATAAGCATTAGGAGCTGGTACATCTGGAATTTTCCCATCTGGTCCTTTGCCAGATATAGTATAACTAGGCGTATTTGCAAACAAGTGTGGATCATAACAATTTGGTCCCGGTGTATCAGATGGCTTTCCATCACGGCCCTTACCAGCTAAAGAAAATTTAAGAGAATTGTCTAACAGATGTGGATCATAAGCATTAGGAGCAGGCACATCAGAATTCTTTCCATCGTTAGGCCTGCCCAACATTGTATATTTGGGGGTACCTTCTAATAGATGCGGTTCATAAGCGTTTGGGCCTGGTGTGTCAGATGGTTTCATATCATGCCCTTTACCATATAAAGAATATTTGAGTGAATTATCTAATAAGTGTGGATCATAAGCATTAGGAGCTGGGACGTCAGAAGTTTTATCGTTAATAGGACGTCCTAACATTGTGTACTTAGGTGTTCCTTCTATTAAATGTGGGTCATATACGTTTGGCCCTGGTGTGTCAGCTGGTTTTGCATCTGACCCCTTTCCATATAAGCTATACTTCGGAGTTCCATCTAAAAGCTTCGGGTCATAATTATTTGGTGCAGGTGTATCACTGAACTTATCGATACAATTTTTTTGTCTAAAGGAAAAAGCTGGTGAAGAATCATGCAGTAGTTTATCTGCCTTATCTGGATCATAAGCATTTGGCGCAGGAATATTTTCATACTTTGGTGATGCACCTTTACCGGTAATTGTAAATTTCGGAGCACTATCTAACATATGCATTGATTTTTCAGGAGCATAAAGGTTAGGCGCAGGGGTGTCATCAACTTTGTGAATTTGATCTTTCACCCGAAAAGTATACGCCGGTGATGAGTCATGTAATAATTTATCTGCTTTGTCTGGACAATAGGCGTTTGGTGCTGGCGTTATTTCAATTTTTTCTGTATGTGCTTTTCCTGATATAGTAAATTTCGGTGTTCCATTTAGCATATGCATAGATTTTTCAGGAGAATACATATTAGGTGCTGGTGATTCACTTCTAATAACTTGTTGTTCTTTTATTCTAAAAGAGTATGCGGGAGTGTTTTCATGAAGAATTTTATCAGCTTTCTCTGGATCATAACAATTAGGTGCAGGAACTTCTGAAATCTTTGTTGGAGATCCTTTTCCAGATATTGAAAACTTAGGTCCACCCTTCAGGACATTTAACGCCCTTTCTGGAGTGTAACAGTTAGGAGCTGGTGTTTGTTCTATTTTTTCGACGACTTCTTTTGATCTTAATGTATAAGCCGGTGAACTGCCATGTAACAATTTATCAGCTTTTTGGGGATTGTAGGAGTTAGGTGCTGGTGTAACTTCAAGCTTTTCAGCTATGCCCTTTCCCGCAAGTGTATACTTAGGACCATTTTTTAAAGAATTTAGAGCCTTTTCCGGTGAGTAAATGTTTGGTGCTGGTGCATCATGTACTTTGACTACCTCGGATTTAGTTCGGAAAGTATAAGCTGGAGACTTCTCTCTTAATAATCTATCAGCTTTTTCAGGGCTGTAAGCATTCGGTGCAGGCATATGTTCGATTTTTTCAATTCTTATCTTACTGGAAAGGCTGAATTTTGGAGACTTTTCATGTAGAATAGTATCAGCCTGAAAAATATATGAAATAAATATTAGTTACTATCATCAAACGTTTTTTATTCCAATAACTATACATGGATTAATGGAGTAATAATATAGAAAGAATAAAGCATGTTACAGACGATTGTTAGACTGCGATGATTTCTTCAGGAGCAGAATATATTTGATATTGTCCAGCGAACGGTGAGTGCCGTATGCCAAAAGTGTGCGCCGGTGCCCAGGGAAGAGTGACGCAAACCTGTTATGGAACCCTTTATGTTAAGAATTGTTAGTAGAAGAAGCAAAATGATTGCGTTAGTAAAAAAAATATTTCTGATTATCCTTGAAATAAGCGTCATAATAATATTTACGAAATGAATTTACGATTGGAGTATCTACTCTAATCGTAAATTCATTTCGCGTTACTTGAGAGACCTCGAGAGATCTCGAGGGAGTTAACTCGTGTAAATGTTGTAAATATTATAAAAAAAATTTGTTAAATCGGCTCTAGGCTCATGAAAGGCACTAAAAATTTTGTATAAAATAATGGCTGATTACGACTTTAATAATTTAACTCGTGCAATTTGTATTATTATTAATTTATAAAGCTATTGTAATTAGTTAGATACATTTATACTTATAAACTATTATTAAATATTTATAAGTAGGATAGTTGTACCTTCTAAAATAATTTAAATTATTATTATTAATAAGTCATTTTAATAGAAAGACGATCGTACAAAATAAGTTGCTTACTTTTTCAGGACAATAGACTCCGGGTCCAGGGACAGCAGCCGTCGGGGGCTTCTGGTCTCGTCTCGGAGCCATGGTGAAAGCGGGGGATCTCCGCGCCAGAGCGACTGTGGCCCTCTCCACGGTATAAGACCCTGGCCCAGGAATTGGTGACTTGGTTTCTGTCCTTCTGCCACGGCCCGTAATACTGAAAGCCGGTGCGGCGCGCTTACTACCTTCTTTCGCGTCGCCTAGCACTGGTGGCATAGAGTAGACATTCGGTGCTGAAAATAATATTAAATTAATTAGCAACTTTGTTAAATTATAGTTAAAATGATAATAGTAAAATATCAATAATTCTATTTGCTCGTTAAAATAAAGGTAAACCATTACATAATATTGAATGCATCAACAAATAACCTAACCAAGAGCATGTCAGGTCATGTCTAAGGAGGGTTCCGTAACTATAAACGCGTAATATGATTTTTTTTTAATTACTCCAAAAGTTACTGTCCGATTTGGTTCACAATAATTTTCCTAAAGAGTTTTTAGCATGATCTATCAGCATGGAAATTTGCAAGTTTCTATCTCCTATAGTTTAAAAATGCTAGGGGGAGGACCAACTTACAAATTACTTTGGAGGCCGATTACTCGAAAATTGTCAACTTTATAAAAAAGTAACGTATGAAACCATGCCTTTATTTTAAAATACCTATTCTACGATACCCCACACGATGGGGTAGAGTGAAAAAATATTTTTCATCCCCACTTCACATGTATTGAGAGCCACCCCTAAAATATAAAATTATTATTTTTTTATGATCCCGAAACCGTGATATATACACAATCTATAACTGCACCAAATTTCATCAATTTATATTCATAATTACAGGAGCTAGAGGCGCGGACAGACAGACAGACAGACAGACAGACGGACAGAGCGAAACCATAAGGGTTCCTTAAGTATTACGGAACCCTAAAAATGGCTACAAACTACGCAATCTAAATACATACTCCGTTAAAAATATTTACACAGAGGATAAATTATTATTTATTCAATGTTGTTGTCTTTGTTTGTCAAGTGACTTTTCCAACGTATCAGAAGTCACTCGTGTAAAATTACTAAGCTTTATTATAAAAAATACAGAAGTATTAAAAAAATTGTAGCAACTATAATAGTAGTCGACAGTCGTTAATTTTGTCGTGAGTTATCAGTGCAAATGTCAACATTTACGCTAAATTTCGTAAAATTGTACTCACTTTGCTTACATTCGCATTTGATCGTGAGCGCGTTTGACGTTTACTAGGAATGTGTGTGATTTGTACAGTGCCACCTAGTTGTAAACGCGAGAAACAAAACATGTGAGTGCGAGTCTCATACAAATTCCTAGTAAACGCCAAACGCGCTCACGATAGAATGCGAAAAGAAAAACTCACACGTAGCACTCTGTTCTGTAAACTTAGTTTGAACAGAGATACAATACTCATATTAAGGGTGTAATGATTTTTATTTCTATGTAGATGATTTCGAATTATTTATTTTCAGGCGAGCATGTGACGTCAGACCATTATACCGTGTTCACATTCACCAATATTGAAGTAAGCCATTTTGACATTTGCACTGTTGTCTCACTGCAAACTTAACGCGAATCAAGTGTAACTGTGAATATTTTATTATATTTTTTTTACAATATAAACTACCATCTCGTTGACGATATAGGTGTCTGTATGCAACAAAAGAATGTAGAATAACAGAAAATTAGCAAAATAACTTTGACTACGAAACTATTGTGCGCCACTACAAATATTGTGTAACTACTAAAAATAAGAAACATAAAATAATATAAATAATCACGACTAAAATAACCAAATGATATCGAATACTCAAATAATAAAAACAAAAAGTACTGTGCTAACTACTACTACAAATAGAAGACGCAAAGAAATAATGCACGATTAGCCACCACTGCAAATAACTAATACATACCTACTCAAGAAAATAAAGTGCATAACTACATAGTAACCGCTGCAAATACCTAAATACTCAAAGAAGTAAAGTGCACGAAGTACCTAAATATGCTAGAGGAACAAATTCACGACAAGCCACCACTACAAATCACCTGGCGTTTTACTCCCAGGCTGGGGTATGCTCACACGGAGCCCTATAGAAAACGCAGGAGCGTGGTCGAGCACCACTCGCACAGCCTTGCTGGGCTCGTAGTCGCATGGCGCTGGGGTAGGCGCCACTTTCGGTGGCGGCCATCGGCCGTGCAGAGAGGAGGCCGGCCCGCCTGCTCTACCTATTTGTTAGGTCGAACTTCATCACCAAACAAGAAAAAAAAAGCAATACCTACTAAGGGTACTAAAGATATAAGCTTTAATACCAATTTTATCATGGCCTATTAAAAACATACAAACAAAATAATTACCCTTCCTTATGGGCTTTGCCGTAGTCGGGTAATTAATCGTGTATTCAATATCATGTTATCTCTCTTTCTTCGTATATAGGAAAGCGAAGGCATGGTATTTAGACAAACAATAATTACCAACAGGCGTTACTGAATTTGGGACTTTATCTATCAAGAATACTAAGTGATGTAGAGTCTTCCTCTAGGTGATTTTATACTAGAAAAGCTTTTAAAGTTTTAACCATTTAGGTATAAATGGTTAAAACGTTAAAAGCTTTTCCAGTTAATATTCACAAATAACTGGTAGGTAAGTTATCATTAAATATTTATTCACTATAATTATCACTGTTGACCTACCTTTGTTTGTGCACCCAATCATCAAAGTTCAAAATAACAAATGACCCGACCCGAGAGAGGCGTAATATGTGACTGAACCAGCATTAAACATATCGACACAAGCTTACCATTCAGGGTCTCGCGGCACCTACACAGTACTGACTCATTGTTGATTACCTTCGTGTGTACACGGACTTATTTGGAGACAAACCAATGCAGATATTCTCAAGAATATTCAATGCCGATTGTGCATTTTATTCGCGGAAAAAGGTTTTAATGAAAAGGCCGATTTTCTAGGTCACATGTCAGCCGTAATTAAATGTGATTGTTGCAACCGCATGAATAATTCTGAGATGATGATACATACATGGATATCCATTTGGTTCATAACGTGAGGAAATAAATTTAAATATGAAATAATTATATCGATTGAAATTTAAAATACTAATTATAATTTTGGTACACTAATTACCTACTATGGTACTCAGCTACAAAACATATAATAATGCTTACAATAAAAAGCCATCAGAAAGGCTTAGAAAACTCAATACACATTTTCCTAAACTGTGATCATTAACTTGATAAAAATATTTAAATATTCTATTTCTACTTGACACAAAATAAATTATTTTGTTAACAATTTTGTTTCAGAAAAATGAACAATTAATGTTTATTGCCTTTTAAGTATTAAATTAATTCATGAAGTAATAAGTCCTCGTAGTGGCGTCGGAGGCCGCTAACTGCTAAGTGCTAAGTAAAAACCGTACTATGTGAAACCGGAAGTTAACTTCAACACCTGAAGCTGAGTTTGTAGGTATTCTTTTTTTACTTAACGAAGTTAAACGGCTGTGCACATTTTCTTGGACCACAGCTAAGTACCATCATGATTACGTCAGCTTTCAAACAAAGAAACCGCTTCAAAATCGGACCTTTACTTGGGGGTTAAAAAATTAGCGTGGCCACTATTTGCAATTCATATTTAACACTGAGTAGTAATAATTACTTTTTATTTTAATTAATGAAATAAAAATAATTAAAAAATAACCGCAGTAAATTCATAAACATAATGCGTGTCACAGCAGTTAGATATTGTACGATGCAGTAAGCATACAACGGCTCGCAGACCGCAGTGTCTAGGAGACACTTATGTTTAAATTAGAATACAGACGATAATTCGTGGTCTAGTTAGTCTCATAAGTGTTTCAGCTATTTAAAGTTATAACGAACAATATTAAAATGAGAGGAGGTTGAATGAAATACCTACGTAAATCACAAACTGTCAGTTACGTGAATTGTGGAGGTGTATGAAATTTTGCCGGTAAATTAAAGTAGGTGTCCAGAAAGCTTAGTATTTTTTACCTTTTTTTAGAAATACATAAAATTAATAAAAATTATAACAACACACTGTCACAATCTGAGGTAGTCTCAGATTATTGACATACGTACTACGTAGTGTGTGTAACATTCGATACAATGTTGTCCCAAAACACATAGTATTTTTTTCTATCTAAGAGGCAAAAGAACCCTTATAAACTTCAAACTAAAAAAAATTATATGAACTTTTATGTGTGAATTTCGACCAAGACTCAAGGCCTCTCTAGTTATTATTGTTGGACTAAAAAGTGCGTAGGAAATAAAATTGTATTTTGCTTAATTACACTTATCAATGATAAAAATATTTCATAGGAATCTAGTAAAAAATCTAAATTCTTGAAAAACTAGTTTTTGTTAATTATAAAGTCCAATAAATTGAGATTTCAGCATATTTTTACTTCTTTGTATAACTTTCCTTTCCTTAAAGCTATTCTTAGGCATTAAATTTTATTGTGTCTCAGAATTTATATGGTTGAATTCTGGCTATAATAATTTACGAGCCGCCAGCACTAGTTAAACTATAACTTGAATATTGCTCAAGTAGCTTTGACTCATCTAAGATAACATATTTATAAGCGAACAGATTCTCACTAATTATTTTATTATGAATGAAGTGCCTAATTAGTAAAACTATTGTGCGCATAACTATAATATTATGTTTTTAGAAATGATTAGATAAAAAGTCTAGAAAAATTATAAAAACGACTCAATGTAAACATATTAAAGACGTGTCAATAATTTAATTGACTCAATCATAACAAGACACTAATAAAAGCAATCATTGCGTTTTAACACTGGTCAAGTGTTTGTTTGATATGATACGAATGGAATAAAAAGTTACAAGAATTCCATAATCGCTTGCAATTGTTCTTAATTACATTTGACAAATGAGAGAATTGCTCCAGTAAATTATTTCAACGTCCATTTCTGTGCTGTAGGAGTATCTAATGGAAAACGTATCGGAATTAAATTGAAAATGATTATCTAGACAATTGAGTTTATAGACAGATAATAAAAATATTTCTTATAATCGGTTTGAAAGCAAAATGTCATTTATACTCATACCTTTCGAAGTCATTCCTTCTGTGTTATATGAAGCTGGTCCGGGTCCCGCTCTGTCTCTCCCAGCGGGATCCAATTTTTTACCAAATGAAAATGCAGGTGCGCGCGCTTTTTTCGATTCCGGAGGTGGTTTACCTGAATTGAAAATGTATAAATTAAGAAATAAAGATAACGTGTAATATGCAGATAAATAAAACAAAGTAGATATTGACATTGAGAACATATACTATAAAAACTAACTGAACAAGATTGATATCTGCACTAGACTTACAAGTCACAACAGGCCTATCCTTGACGAGGGTAATATAGAATTGTGCATTGGTTTCTATATACCACTGTAAGTTATCAGAAAGAGGTTATGTGAATATTTTGACAAACAACACTAAATGACACTGATAAAATATAAAATAGGAGACCGTCACAATAGCGTTGAGCAAGCCAGCGAAATGAGCCGTAGTTTTGGCTGCGTACAAGAAACTCGTTTTTGTTATATTGACTATCAACGAAATGATGTCACTACGTATAGAGCTCGGACAAGGCCGGTGTTTGCGGAGCACGGCTCGTGGCTCGGGTAATCTGACAAAACAACCTCCGTGGGATGATGTCAGCACCGTGAACAATATGTTGCCAAAACTTATGGAAATGCAGACAATTGCCCTTTAACATCAATCATTTTTGACCATTAAAACAGATATAGCAGTATGGATATTGATGAAAATATTACTTACCTTGACATAAGTCATAATATTTAAGTTACCTACACGTTAAACTAACAGTAACATAATATTATATTTGATACTCTGAAATAGTTTAAATCAACAATCTTATATTTCTCTACCAAATTGTAGATTATTTTGTGTGATTGTAAATTCGTCCTAATCATTTTATCTCAACCACAGATGTTATTTAGTTTCAAACCCTCTTCCTAAATTCTGTTCAGTGACTGTTTCTTTTATGTGAATTCTGTGTTTTTGTTCACCTATGAGTGATGGTAGGGAGACCACCGCTGGACCAGGGCTGGCGCTCTCGGCGGCGATGGGTCCCCGCCGTCTGGTCGGAGTCCACGGGTTCTGACGGACGCCCATCGGTGCTTCACAGCTTTGCGGCAGCGATTCTACGCTGGCGTCGTTTGTCCTCCGTTGGGTGACCTTTGGAAGTAATATAAACATTATATAACGTGTTATTACCAAATAAAATAAAATATTTAAATTTACTTCAGTAATACCTACTTTATTAGGTAATTTGGCAGCGATAATTTTAAATATTTTTGAAAATGAGCGATTATTTTAAGAAGACTCGTTACGCTACCAACTACCAAGTACCACTCATAAAAATAAATTATAACTATGTAGGTGATATCTCAAGTATTTTAATATACTAAGATTTAGAACAATATGTTCAACATCAACCATGATCTGATTTTAACATTGAACTCATGTTTATTTTTAGAAAACAATATAAGTGTTCTTAAAGTAATAATAAAAGGTTTTTTGCATTTCGTGCGTAGGTTTACTCGATGTAGATCAAAATACTTTATTACTTTTTAACTATGCTTCTAAATTGCTCATTTCTCAACTAAAATTGTCATAATAAGATAACCATTATTAATAGGTTGGGGAAAAAGTCTTTTCGCATTATAGTATGTATGAACTTGTCATAAAATATCTTGGGCTATACCAATTGTATCTGGCTGATTTTGGTATCATTAAAAAGTTTTAATTTTACAGAAGACAATTCCAAATTCAAATTAGGTAAATTTGAGATTTTCATTTATTTTTCTTATTGTTAAAATGAGTGATTCTTATGAAGAATTTCGATACATTTTAAAATTTTATCACAAAAAAGGTAAAAATGCAACACAAGCCGCGAAAAAAATTTGTGATGTTTATGGACCTAATGCAGTATCTGTGAGAGTAGCGCAAATTTGGTTTAAGCGTTTTCAATCCGGAAATTTTGATATCAAAGATGCACGTCGCTCTGGTCGCCCTGTTACGGACAAAACTGTTGGCATTTTTGAAAAAGTGGAGCAAGATCGGCATATTAGTAGTTACGATGTAGCTGAAGAACTGGGGATTGACCACAAAACGGTTTTGGCGCATTTGAAAAAAGCTGGGTACACAAAAAAGCTCGATATTTGGGTGCCTCATGAGCTCACTGAAAGAAACCTAATGAACCGTGTACTCATTTGTGATTCTTTATTACGACGTAATGAAACCGAACCATTTTTGAAGAAGCTGATAACTGGTGATGAAAAGTCGATCACGTACGACAAGAACGTGCGAAAAAGATCGTGGTCAAAGGCCGGTCAGGCTTCACAGACTGTGGCGAAACCCGGGTTAACTCGCAACAAGGTGATGCTGTGTGTGTGGTGGGATTGGAAGGGCATTATTCATTATGAGCTGTTACCGCCAGGCAGGACCATCAATTCTGAACTGTACTGCGAACAACTGATGAGATTAAAGCAAGAAGTTGAGAGAAAGCGGCCGGAATTAATCAACAGAAGGGGTGTGGTTTTTCACCATGATGACGCTAGACCTCACACATCTTTAGCCACTCAGAAAAAATTACGGGAGTTTGGCTGGGAGGTGTTAATGCATCCCCCGTATAGTCCTGACCTTGCACCTTCAGATTTCCACCTGTTTCGGTCGCTGCAGAATTCCTTAGGCAGTATTAGGTTGACATCACAAGAGGACTGCCAAAACCACTTGTCGCAGTTTCACTTTCATCAGAAGCCCCAAAAATTTTATAGCAATGGGATCATGTACCTACCAACAAGATGGCAAAAAGTTATCGAACAAAATGGCACCTATATACTTTAGTCACTTGTAAATAAACTTTATAAAAAAACCTTTTGAATTTTTATATAAAATGCGAAGAAACTTTTTCCCCAACCTAATATGTTAACTAACCACAGAATTGGAGCTATGTTTTGTAAAAGATTTCATGGCTTGTAATCAGATATATATAATATAATATAAGTAGATCCAATAAGATTCCAAAATGATAAGAGTCAAAACTGTAGCTGAAAATATAAAATCCCTAATTTCACGCAAAAATAAAAAGAAAACGTATATAAATAATATTTTGATTAGTGATTTTGATGATTTTTACAGATGTTTCGTAAATTGACACAAGTGATAAGAGATTTGACATTTTGCTTTATGGATAGATAAGGTACTTATTATTGTAATATATTTTAGGCACAAAGAAGGTTTTATAGTAAGATTAAGGTTTTAATGTAGGTAAGTATATTCATAAATCATAGAGCTCAATAGAGTGACAATTATTTGTAATTTCAATCTAATATATAAAATTTCCATGTCACAAACAAGTTACCGTACTCCTCCGAAACGGCTATACCGATTTTTACCAAATTTTATATGCGTATTCAGTAGGTCTGAGAATCGGCTACTATCTATTTTCCATACCCCTAAGTGATAAGGGTTGTTCACCCTTAATTTTTTTTTTAATTTTTGGACGAAATTTTTGTTTCTATTTTTTATAATGAGGCATTAAAAAATACATACAATCCTAAATTTTTACTTTTTTATCACCAACCCTTATTTTTATAGCCATTTTAGTAATTTAATCATTTTTCATCCCGCTCGATAACTGATCAATTATAGTGTTTTTAACTTTTTATAAGACAAAACAACGTTTGCCGGGTCAGCTAGTGTTCTTATAATTTTTTCTGAAATATTTTTAAATGTAACGGTTTTATATAGCGATGATATAAAACAATTTGTAATCAAGTTAGAAAAAAAGGGAAACTAAGTATGCCATAGTAATCAATTTCATATTATACGCTAATATACCCTGTTGCTCTCTAAAAGGTATAAAAAATCACTCATTTTAATACCTATAACATAATATTATGACCTTCAATTTTGACCTGATTATCCTGTAAAATAATTAGCGTCGATTCTTAACCGCGCGGGTGATACTACGCGTCGGTCGCGTGACCTTCCAAGTTGGCGCTGCGTACGGCAGTGCGAGGGTGTGACTATTCGTAGTGAGATTAACTTTAAAAAGTTCGAATTTCGAGCTGACAGAGCTGCGTAGCGCGGCGCCGCTTTGCAATGAAACGTGTATCTCCTTGTCTACACTAATATTATAAAGAGGAAAACTTTGTTTGTATGTTTGATTGTTTGTTTGTTTGTAATGAATAGGCTCAAAAAGTACTGGACCGATTTCAAAAATTCTTTCACCATTCGAAAGCTACATTATCCACGAGTAACATAGACTAAATTTTATTTTGGAAAAAAATAGGGTTCCGTAAGATATTTGGGTTTTTCGGACACAAGGTGTACAAAATCAACCAGAAAAGTTACTTATTTTGCGTACGCTGCCTAAACTATAAAAGATAGAACCGTAAAATGTTCTAATTAATTATAGATCTTATAAATATCTACAAAAAAGTCCGCGACACACTATACCTATCTATTTCGAGTGAGGCACAACAACCATTTTTTTATTTAGAAATCTTGAATTTTTTTTGGACTACATTTAAACGCGTTTATTTTATTCATGCTATTAATCCTTATCAAAATAAATTATTTCATCACTAAGTACAGTTTATGTAGATAATATTTGGTCTTTGAATGATTAAAATTGGACGTTTGGTTTTGAAGTTATGGCGAAATTAAAATATTACGATTTCTGCTGCACGGCCCGTTGCGAAGTGGGCGTCACCAAGGCGGGGGTACGCGTGCGGGAGGGGAGTTTAGATCTATGAGTAAGGTACCCGCAGTATTAGTATCAGTATTGTACCCATAGATTATACAGATACATACTATTGTACCCGTGCGAAGCCGGGGCGGGTCGCTAGTCAAATATAAAGTGCAATTTTGAATCGCTATCTTCAAAATGCAGTGCCGCGTCGTGTCGTATTTTATTTTTTTTGATGTGAGCTGATTCTTAGTAATATATTAAAACTTAGGCCTTATCATCCGTTAATGGATGATTTATACAGTATTCTCCGAGCGAAGTAACCACTCTTGAAATACTGTGGTGCCTGGGACAGTCGGTTTTTAAATGTTGTATGGTTGCCCAAGCACATACGGCACAACACAGTCAGCCTAGTCCAGAGAAATGGCTGTCAATACGTCTGGGGCCAACCATGTGCTGATTTCCTCACGAACCAAACGGTCTACCCACTAGGCCATGGAGCTCTCTAGTGATATATTAAGTTTACATATAATCATGCCTTTTTTCCCTAGGGGTAGGCAGAGACCGCTTCTTTCCACTTGCTACGATCCTTACATACTTGTTTCGCTTCGTTCACGTTCATTCTTACCATCCATTCCTCCTCTTTCATTCAACTTAGCGATGTCATGGGATGCTCATCCCAACTTACCTGTCCGGTAGTTTTGGTATAGTATACATACATTTGGTATAGTATGCGACCCCGGCTTCCCTAGCTATTACTGTCCTATCCCTTGCCCTCCTGGGCGATAATATCCTACATTTCCTATTTCCCACTCTAACTTACCAGTCTTCCTTCCCACATAACCTATCATTCCCTTTCCCTATTCCTACCCTCTCCATTAATTCGTGGGAATGCAATGGATAATCATAAAAAATATTTTATTATACAAAATGGCGGCGATGTGGTTCGCCACCCATCACGTCTCGTTTCTCGCGGAGGCGAAAAGCGGACCATGGAGAGTCGCTTCGCTACGTTGATATATTAAGTATCATAATATATTATGATAATATCTAGAAATATGTAGAACATTGTGGACTGTGGTGGGCGATTCGCAATGGCTCGCCTTCGCCGATATCGCCTACCACATGTGTGACTATTGACTATGTAATTTACTGTACCTGCTACTTACCCACATTACCTATTGTTTCATTTGTAACAACTGAATGTCTATTAACGATTATGACTCCATTATATGCCAGTAAAGGATAAATGAATCCGTGACGATTGAGGACAACAGTCGTTAGCATTTGAAACCCACAATCAAGTTTAATTATTAGTCTTAGAGTATTAGTATTAGTCTTAGATAATATTATAAATACGAGTTTATTCGGTAGGTTGAATTAAAATGATTTAAAATTTTGATTTTTAGGGTTCCGTACCTCGAAAAGAAAAAACGGGACTCTTATAGGATCACAGTTGTCCGTCCATTTGTCAGTCGAGAAACTTTTTCTCGGGAACGCATGTAGGTATCAAGCTGGAATTTATATCAAATACTCAAGTCTACAGCTGTCCCTTAGAGCTGTGAAAAAATTAAACTTTTAAGCCAATGTAATCTAAAGATACAGCCGCAAATTTTCGACACTCGCAAGGGAATCAAAACCTACAGGGTACTTCCCGTGAACCTTGGAGTTTGGTACGAAGCAACGTGATAAAGGAAAATAATTGCGAAAACCGTAAATTTTTAGTTAAGTACATCATAATATAATAAAAGTATTTTTAATAATTGTAAATTTACTACCCGGCCTTTCCTCATGAACGCGTAGAGGTATTAAATTGAAATTCATATCAAATACTCTATCTAGGTCTATAATACATTTAAGCTTTACAGCAAAATCACTATAGCTTTGTACGGAACCCTCGGTGCGCGAGTCCGACTCGCACTTGGCCGGTTTTTTATTTTTCATTTTCACAATATGGCGCCCAAAATCGGCCATTTTGATTATTCCAAATTTGTATGCTTTCTATTATATATTATATTTCTTTCGCTCTGCTCATAATATCATGATAAATCAAATGATTTTAATATAACAAATCAGTAAACAAAGCTCAAAGGTACAAACATACATACATACATACATACACACATACAAACATAGGCTGATAAACACAATTTTGCCACTCTTTTGCGTTGCACATTCGGGTAAACAATATTCCGTAGGTATTGCTCCCAGTAAATACGTAAGTTTGTGTGATACTGTCTACTGTGAACACATGAATAGTATATCGACTTCATCATCATCATCATCATCCAATGATAATGATTTTGAATTCGCTATACTAGACGGTGGTAACGGCTTACCCTTATTAGAAATTGGAAAGTTGGCGCCTCAAAACATAGTTTGTAGAAAATAGCACAGTTTACTTCAAGCGAAATCGTTAAAATTCTTCCCCTGGCATTTTTAACTACATACGTACTTCCGTAATGAGATACAGTCAGAGAACTCTACTAGAAAATAATTTTTAAATAGAAAATATAAAAACTGCATAAGTTGGCAATTCTAGTATGTTATATGGTCATATAACTCAATTTATAAAAGTAATAACAATAATAGGTCTATTATTGTTATTACTTTTATAAATTGAGTTGAGACGTCTATATACATTATGCAGTCAATAGTCATGATAATGCTCATTCTCGATTATTTAAATAGAAATTTAACTTTTCTTAGAAAGTGTGTTTGCTTGGTTGACAATAGAAAATGTGTCCTTAGACCTTTTACAGTATTATGTATATAACCCAGATTTAATTTAATAATAGCTTTAATTGATGGTGATGATGAAAGCTATGTTAACAAGGATTTTAATTTTGTTTTTTTATCACTTTGTCTTAGAAGCAAAAGAAGTATCTTAAAATCTGTCAATTGCAGACTTGTAGTCTGTTTCCATTTTAGACACTCGACAGACCTAAATACAGAAGTACTAACTTTGTATGTTCTATGTAAGAAACAGAGCGAGCTCTTATATTTATGACAAAAGAATACCATGTCATACTTTGCTAAACGATAATTTAGTACCAGTCCGTACAAGCCACTGTCATCGTGAAAAATGAATCAAGTCGTATTTGGGCCATTTCGTTTATTTGAAAATGTTCGCGAAAAGCTCTACAGTTTGCTACAAAACTTTTACATTTGCAACTTTTTTGTAGATTTATAATATAAATCATAATAATCGTACAGAAAATATTTTGTAAAGATGAGAAGATACTTACGAGTATTAAGTATTACATACTGGGTATAAGTTTAGTTTATTTATGTATCGACTATCGGGTGTTCAATTAAGTAAGTAGCAACTGAACTACTCTAAAGTGGACTAGTGATGAAAAATGTGACTTGAAATTTTGACGAGATAAACCAGTCCACCATAAACCAGGCCCAAAATACGCGGCGGGCGCGTGACCGTTAAAGCCGGCGCAATGTACGGCAGTATGAGAGTGTCCATGCAGCATACGTGTTGAAAGGATTTTTTTCTATAAATTACGAAAATGTTTCGTTTTGCAAACTGTCATTACTTACGTTAGGTTGTAGCTATATATTGGGGTAAATATTTAATTCTGATAAGAATGTATATCAATGCTGTTCCAATGTTGTAATAATTTGAAATGTTGATGTTTATTGTGTAGTTGATACTGAGAACGGTCTGGAACCTGGGTGAACATTGAAGGTCAATTTGCATTACACCGCAATATATGACTGCACTATGAATAGAGACCTATTATTCGCAATAACGAATAGCTATTTGCAATGAAATCGATGAATAATCGCTTTTATGCAGGAAAGATAAGATTTTAGAGATATATGCACCATCATACGAGTAGAGTTACAGCTGTAGATAAGAGAAATAGAACCCCTATTTATGGTAAGTATAACCTAAAATACTAATTTTGCCTAATGTAACTCTACTCGTTACCGATTACGTAGTCGTAAGGTACCTAATGGTTAGCCGTTAGCTACTCGTTCGCAAGTTTAATATTTTACTAAAATTGAAATAAAACATATTCGTAATAATTATAAGTTATAGTGTGTTTCTTCACCTAAAGTACCTAAATAATATGTTGTGTCCTTGTGTACATTGCCCTATCTACTTTACTTGTATCCACAATAATTATAAGTTTGCTGGAAGTTTGCGATAAGTACGCCAATGTTTTGTTTTAACTGTCAAATGTGTTTTTGTTACGAACACGAAGAATAAAATAAATAAATAAATTATCTACTTACACAAATAATCATTAAAAATTCATTATAAAGTAATTAATCATTCTGGTGTACATAATCACATGTAAATCTCCTTCCTACAGCAAAAATCCTGAGTCAATATCACTACAAGTTACTATATTTAGTAGTTTTTATTGCACGAACCCACTTACCGATGGAGTATTAAGTCACCTTCACTGTATAAGGCCCTCGCGAGAGAAGTTGTTTAATACTACTTCCTCCGTTGAATCCATATTATTACAAAAAATATAGGCTGTAGAGTGTAAACGGTAGACCTCAACAAACTTTAATATTTATAAAAAAATTTAAGTTAAAACTTTTTAGGGGTTCTTTGATGGCTAGCCGCACACGTGCAATATTATTGACAGAATAAAATTGTCAATACTAGTCAAAACATAGAAAAAAAACGGCAATATGGCCCTCACACAAGGAATATTATTGTCAATATGAGCATTATTGCCAATGATATGGTGTGTGTGCGGCTAGCCCATTGACTCTTAGATAATATTTTTTTTACAAACAAACAGAAGTCAACCGTCAACGTACAACAAAATTGTATCTATCAAGTATCAAATGTGAGTGTTAATAATAATCTGATATAGTGCATGTTATTGTTGTTTTTATTAATTTTATGAATTTCTAAACAGAAACCCGGTATTAGTACAGTTACCTGACTTCACACCTAAAATATTTTAAACGTGGATCGAGTCACGTCACAACTCACACGTGCTATAAATCCAACAATAAACAAAATACCTCAAAAGTTAGAATTAAATGTGACATCATAATTAGTTGCGTCAGAGTCAGATCAACAAAGTGCATTTTATTAAATTCGTATTTGAATATTAATTATGCCGCCTGTGCAGTAAAAATGCTAATGGTTGACGTGACTTCCACCACTTAAGCCCGTAATTATATCGTAGACCGCAATACTGACAAATATATACCGCATTTAGAATACTGCTAATTCCTACGCTACGTATAACCAGGAAATTAAATGTTTATATGCACGGACATAACGAAAACTGATCAAGTTAGACAGGACAAGGACAGGAGTAGGTACAGAATGTTGGTCATAGGCTGAGAGCATTGTCATAATTTTTAACCCCCGACAAAATCAGAGGGTTGTTGATTGTTATAAGTTGAACGTGTCTGTCTGATTGTTATGTGTGTGTGTGTGTGTGTGTGTGTGTGTGCGCGCAATCGGATGAACCAATTTTTTTTGTTTGGAAGTTGACATGATCGAGAGTGTTCTTAGATATAATTCATCATCACCAGCTCGCTTAAAAAATTGGAGGTTACTTAGTTTTAGTTATAATACGAACAAATTAACTGTCTCCTCCAACATTGGAATACTTGGTGTTAACATATCGAGCGAGGTCCAGTTCCGATATCATCTGGAGGGCAAGGCCAAGTTAGCCTCCATGAAGCTTGGTGTTCTGAACAGGTCAAAGCAGTATTTCAGTCCGATCCAACGCCTACAACTCTATAAGGCGCAGGTTCGGCCTCACATAGAATACTGTTCTCATCTCTGGGCAGGGGCGCCAAAGTACCAGCTTCTCCCTCTGGATCGTATCCAACGTAGGGCCGCTCGAATTGTCGACTGCCATAGTGTTTCAAACAGGCTTGACTCCTTAGTGCTACGTAGAGATGTAGCATCGCTCTGCGTCCTCTATCGGTTATATTACGGGGAGTGCTCCGAGGAATTGTTCGGACTTATACCTGCTGCAACTTTTCGCCACCGTTCCATGCGACATAATATTTATCATCCTCATCACCTTGATGAGTGGCAGTCCTCCACCGTGCGCTTTACCCGAAGCTTTCTGCCGCGCACTGTAAAACTCTGGAATGAACTGTCGCCAGCAGTATTTCCGGACCACTACGACCTGCAAACCTTCAAGAAGGGAGCGTATTCCCTCCTAAAAGGCCGGCAACGCACTTGCAACTTCTCTGATGTTGCGGGTGTCCATGGGCGATGGTAATCGCTTTCCATCAGGTGATCCGTTTGCTCGTTTGCCCCCTTGTTTTATAAAAAAAAAATGGATACTCAGACTACCTATTTTTCTGACTGTATAATTAATTATGGTATCCTGGTATATACAGACAACTGTAATGGGTTGGGTTCCCGTCGTAGGCAAACAACACGTTATTATAGTTTCGTACGTCGAAAGGGAAAAAACGGAATCCTTATAGGATCACTTTGTTGTCCGTCCATCTGACTGTCAAGACCTTTTTTCTCAGGTTCGCGTAGAGGTATCAAACTGGAATCTATATCAAATACTCAGTCTCAGTCCCTTGTTGCTGTGAAAATATCAAACTTCTAAGCCAACGCAATAAAAAATTACAGCCGTTTATGCCGCAAATTTTCGTCAGTCGCAAGGGGATCAAAACCTACAGGGTACTTCCCGTGAACTCGGAATCTTGGAATTCGGTACGAAACAACGTCTTACAGCACAGATAAAGGAAAAATTGCGAAAACCGTAAGTTAAAGTAAAAATATTTTTAATAATTTTAAACTTACTACCCGTTTTCTCATGAACGCGTAGAGGTATTAAATTGAAATTCATACCAAATATATATCTATTATAGGTCTATTAATAACTTTAACAAAATCACCACAGGTTTATACGGAACCCTCGGTGCGCGAGTTCGACTCGCACTTGGCCGGTTTTATTGTTATAGGTACGACCCATACGACCTGGCCCGTGCCCTGTACAAGCTCTTTGCAAAACTGGAAAGATGATCCCTTATGTTACCGGTTCCCAAAATCCGGCCTCCCCTTTTATCATTCACCAGTTATATAGGTCAGTGTCGTTAGTGAAAACGCGCTATACTACTTATCGTTCGCAGACATTAAACCTTACTCTTGCGTACCATTGGATATCGACTTGACGTGTGGAAGTGGTTAATTTTGAGCAAAAATCAAGTTTTAATTCTCAACGCTAAAGTATAGAGAGTAGACCATACATAACTCGTACATGCAAAACGTGGAACAAAAAAATTTGGTACATCTTCAATAGTGCGTAATTCTGTTTTTTGTTCTTAATGTTGCAGATACAATTATTCTTCTAAACATTGCTATCGATCTTTTAAGTATGTATCAAGTTATATGCTCTACGTACCTAAGTAGTAAAATGGTAAAATGTTACATCAAAGTTACAAATAAGTTGAAATATTTTTTTACATAAATGTAAAAAAACCTACTAATTCAAGAATTACTATGCAATGCAGTGCATTTATGTTCTTACTTAATATAGGAAATCTTTACTATGTTAAGAAATTACACATACACACTCGAAAAACAGGAGATATTAAAAAATTCGTGCATGTATGCAAAAACATGCACGAATTTTTTTATTTCTCCTGTTTTTCGTGTGTGTATGTGTAATTTCTTACGTGACACACATTGCAGGCATTTTTACAATACTCACAAAAATGATTTATGATTCAAACAATGCGCAGTTTCTTTAAAACTATTGATTTAAATTTTTTAGTATACTGTTCTTTTTGTAAAAAATTCATTTATGTAATTAAAAAAATTACAGTCAAGTACCCAATCATTTTAAACCTGAATTATCTATCCCTATTGTATTGTTAATCGAAATACAAAATGACCTACACATAAAATTACAGACAGTGTATAGCTTATTTTGTCATTCATCTAAATTCTAAACGAATAGCATTTGTCAGAAGCAAAAAGTAGATTACGAGCTGAAAATTCTCAAAAAAATTAATCATTCCGCGCTATGTAGAGCTAGGCCTTGGAACTACATTATTCAAAACAATAATATCGCTACATGACATGTAATTCGTGGCTTCCAGTTGTGGTCTCTGACATCACTACTTATTATGTTTCATGGCTTCAGCCTGGTAGAACCAACTTCATTTTGTATGTAAATAAACAATAATAGGCAAGCGGACTGATTTTTTTTTATTACATAAATGAATAGTACTCTTAAATATGAGTAACTTCTCAGAAGAAACCGTATATCAAAAGTCAATATTTTCAAAGGTACAGCGATTTTTATACAAAATTTCGCGAGTCTTTATACCAAAAAAAAAATTTTTTTTTTTTGCGAAATTGGTAAACAAAACCTACATCATTAGTTTACTCACATCATATACAAAAACATTCATTATGGTAAGTATGAACTTAAACGCACAAATATCGGAGATATTTACAAATATATTCCTGCGGCCATATACTTCATATACTACTTCATACTACTTCATATTCAAGTGACGTCATGTGTATATCGATTTTAGTATGGAGCGTTTTTAGGAGGCTCGCGAAATTTTTTATACAAATCGCTGTACCTTTGAAAATATTGACTTTTGATATACGGTTTCTTCTGAGAAGTTACTCATATTTAAGAGTACTATTCATTTATGCAATAAAAAAAAATTTGTCCGATTGCCTATTATCGTGAGCACTCGTTTTGTCTGAATTGTAGTGTGTGTATCACCTCCCTACCTGTATTTATTGTTATAAGTTGGGTATTAGTAGGAATATATAATATTTTTTTATAAAAAGTAATTAAGGAGGTTTTAATGTTAAGTTATTTATAATGAAAAAAAATGTATCCAATTTGTTTTTTCAAAAATAGGGGGGAGGTGTAGTGTGTGTATCACCTCCCTACCTATATATTATAATGTAAGTTGATTTAAGAGTGAGTTAATAAACGTTATTCGCGAAGACAACACCTTTTCTTTGGACTCCCCAAGCCTGCACATTGCAGAATCCGTTTATTGTTTCTCTCTCACTCCTTCACAGATAAAACCACACAAGTTTCTATAATTAACATAATGTTATTTTAATATATTCTGTTTAGTCTAATCGGCAAAATATTAATGCAAAAAGCGAACTATAAATATTTTAATTTTCATATTCCATTCGTGTATTTCAAAAGTAGAGTATATTCCTGTATATTATTTTCATTTTCGTCTCAATTATGAAGAGATGCAATGCCGTGGTTATTCGCCATTTAGAAAAGAAATGCCCGGAATAAGAAAATGTGTCAAATTGTTATAATTGTACCTATTTAATGTGATAATTGATAACAAATGTAAAAGTAAACAATTCACATTCAAAGAGCTTACCTTGTTAGTAAAGATAGACGATGATGATGATAAGAAAGTTTTAACACTTGTAATAGTTAATACACGTAACTGCTAATAGTTTATTAGGTAAATGAATAAATGTTCGATCAGCTGAGCTGTCGTCGTTCACGAGTCGCGTTCGTCGCGGTGCACTGCGGTCGAATGCTTGACAGTTTTGCGCCATACTCTCCTGGCTGATCGCGATGTCGCGTGGGCGCTTCCCGCCAGAACCGGTTGCCGTGGTTACGCGACCGAGAAAATGACATCATGAGTTCCTCTTCCTATAATAGCATATTGAATTGAAGATCCATCCTACTACTATTATAAGTGTGAAGTTTGTGAGGATGGATGGATGGATAGATGTATGTTTGTTAACTCTACTGCTTAACGGATTTTGATGAAATTTGGTACGGTAGTAGTTTAGGCTCTGGATTAAAACATGGGCTACTTATCCCTATCTACTATACTGAAAAAGTACAGTGTTCCTTTGGGATATTGTATTTACGCGGGCGGAGCCGCAGGCAATAGCTAGATCAACATAATTTCCTCCTCAATTTCTATCTTAGAGCATCCAACTAAATTTAGTTTGATTCTCTAAGATTTCTATATTTCACCGACTGACAGAACCCTACGGGCTACGGCATAACCTTAGAGCTTCGAAAACATTTTTCATATTGATCAATTTTAAGAGTAATTATTATTATTATAATAATTAAATCATAATTTAAATCATACATGGAAACTCAAACATACGACTTATAAGTTTTTAGAACCTGGGTAACCGAGCTTCGCTCGGAAATCTAGTAATTAAAAAAAAAAAGTATCATAATTAGCTCGTTTAAAGTATAAGATATCACCTATGTATCTGTTGAAGAATCTAGAAAGCATACGATTAAACGAACTCTATGTGAACTAATCGACCATGTCGTAGCAGCCGCGCCGCATGCAAATATTTATATAGGTACGTCTAACCCAGTTTGTTTGAAGACAATTCTACGATTTATTACGGTTTGATTCCCTGAGAAGCAAATGAAGATGTCACGAAAATTTAGAGCAATCCATGCATTCGCTTAAATATATCGGATCTTTAGGCAAGTGCAATACGTCTTTGAAATCGTGAAGTAGAGACCAGGATTAACAATATCTAGTATCTACTAGCTATCTACTAGCTATCTACTTCAAAAGTCACTACCATTATCAGATTTCCCTCATTAAGATGATGATAGAATCTTACAACATGGATGTTTCTAACATAGGACAGCAAAATCAATAGAGTGTGTAGGTTTCTATTTTGGTCATGTACAACTTTCTAACACCTTAAGTTGGGGATGGGACTAGAAATGTCCATAATCCATATTATATTATCACAAATAGAAACCAATCAGTGACATGAAATCACTAAATTCGCATAAAATAGAATATAAAGCTTTCCAAATTATTGGCTCCTGGTAAAATGTTAATCTCTACCAACAAATGTTATAGTGTACGATGTTATAGCCTTTAGCTAGTCGAGTAATCTACAAAATGTAGAAAATTGTTAATAAAACAAAAAAGGTTTTTATTTTCTCCAACAAATAATGAAAAAGAAATTGCCACAAATAATAAAATCATTTATTCAAAATACTTATTTAAAACATTAGAATAAAAAAAATCAATAAAAATCTAACAAACGTAATTTGAGGGTATCTACCTAATGTTTAAATATAAACAAGTTAATCACAAAGACGATAGAAAAAGACATGTTCAAGAAATGTATGAGGTCTGGGCCAGCCCTACGTACAGTATATGTAACTATAGCTACATAATATAGTAACCGTTTCCTATTCTTTATTTTGTTTAATTTCACTTCGTTTCCATGTACATTTAAATTAACTTCGTCAAAGAGAGCAACACAAAGTAAAATAAAACATGGCGGATCAGATCAGAAATAACTAAAGAATATTGTCATTTTGTCAATGACATGACTTTTGACAAAGAAAGACGTATGACATTCAAGACCACGTCTCTTCGTAAAACTGTCTACTACGTCAAAAGTCAAGTCAAAACAACTGCCATGGCCGCCCTAAAAATAGTTTACATTCGCAAGAATGGGTCGGAAGTTAAATATCGAGCATTTCTTCCATACGGATGGAGTAAGGCACGTCGTGCACGGTGGTCCAGTTGACGGTGTTAGCTCTGGCGACTACGTCCTCCACGATTTGCTCCCGGAAAGCCTCCCACTTGCGGGCAGACACGAACTCCTTGAATAGCTGCTTCTTCGTAGGAATCTATAATCATACTCTGCTAATTTAATTACTCTATGGCATCTTTTTTATATTAATATTACTAATCTAGTTTTAGGTTATAGATATCTGGACCCTTTATTATCAAAACATATGTTTCGACTCAAGGAAGTATATCTAAACACCCACATTCCAGAACCTACGGAGTTCCGTTTGTAACTTTGCCTGTCTTTATTATTTAAACATTACAACACTACTTGGTTGCACAATTCGTCGTCACATATGCGACATAGTTGAGAGAAATTTGGGAAAATTCAAATCGATCACAATAAGTAATGGATTTCGCGTCGATTTTAATTTGCAATTTTGCACACGTTGTACCTAATCCGAGAGGGCGTGAGCTGTCATTTCTCAACGCAACATTCATCTAAAGATTTCCTTAAACCTACGCACATCAAACCTATGTTATTTGCTACCACAAGAACTATATTTAGTCACCTTCTTTTCAAGGTAATGTTGTATTCTCGACCAGATGTTAGCAGTGTTCCTTTGGAGGAGCCAAATCTTGGGTAGAAGCATACAACTGACTGGCGTTAGAGCCACAATGCGACGGTCGCGCATATTTTCGCCAAAACCGAATGTGGATCCGGCGTTAAAAATACAGACCTATAAAATATAATTAATCGTTTTTAAAGTGATCATTTTTTTATATTAACTATAACTATAAATCCTGAAAAAAATGCTTTAGATTATTTTCTAGATTGTTTTGAATTATCACCTGCATAAAATAAGTGTGTATCTTTTTCGAAGGCAGCATTCCAAGAGTTATCGGAATTGTGCTTATCCTAAAAAAAATGAGGGACACGGTATTATACTCATTTAGGTATACTCATTTTATAGAATTCAAATAATACGCATACCGAACAGATTGAGTCCTCTCTCTCACTCTTGGCTTTAGTATATCTGTACCGGTGTCTTCATCTTTTGGATTATTTTCTATATGTTTATCTTCAGTCACATATACGCTTACCCTTTTTGTATAAGTGCTTTCAGGTTTTAGTATACTCTTTTCTGGCTCCTTTTTTAAATCTTCTGGTATTGACTTATCCATATCAGAGCTATTGACCTCATTGCTCAGTTTTTTATTGCCAAAATATTTTGTTTCAAAATCCTGATCACTTTTATCAGCGGGTACCTACAATTTTTAAAACATTAAAGTAATGAAGAAGTAGTACTGAAGTTTTAATGTAAAAATTTCTTAACTATTTATACACGACTACGGCGAAACCTAAAAAAAGGGTAACGATTTTGACAGTATATGTAGCATGTAATATGTATGTATGTATGTTCGTTCCACCACGTCGTAGCGCCTAAACTACTGATCTAATTTTAATGAATGAGGTGTCAATAGATTCGTCATAATGGCTCGGGTAATGCTATAAATTTTCCGTAGTCTGGTTATAGTTTTTAACTTTATAAAAAACGAAGCTCTACAATCATAAATATAACTTACATATGGATCATGAAGAGTGTAGAATGTTTTTCTCAAATGGTTTTCGACGAACACTTCGAGTGATTCGATCATCTGACAGCGACCCGATAGGACAAAGTATACAAAATTGGGGACGCCCACGCCGTCGCCAAGTACTGTTTCGTTCGCCTCGTATGTTTTCATTTTGGCAACTATACAACCTTCACGCCGCGCCACCTTATTGCAGAAACATACATACAAATAAATACGGAAGGAATAATATTTCTTTAGACATTCATTCTTCACAAAACTCAAGTATCAATTATGTAAAAGCAAGCGAAATATTTTTTATTTTAGATGAACATTTTGATTATAATTCGCTGAACGAGCATTCGAGCTAACTTTGACTTTAAAAAACTTCTGAACTTTTAACTTATTAATTAGGTACAACTAAATTAAATTAAAATTATCTTACTTCATCCAATGAATCGAAATAAGTGAAGGCTGACATGGCATTTTGTACTTCATCCCACTGCTTTTGTACGGAAGCTTGTAAAACGTTTTTGAAATCATCTTTCATAAGTACCAGCAGCTCACAGTGCTCTGTATAAGAATGGAAGTTAACTTTCAGTTACATGAAACAGTTCTATACAACACATTCCGTTACCACGATACGAAAGTTTGATCGAAACAAGCCCAATTTCAGTAATAAGTATATATATAGGACAAAGCAATGCTAGATTTGTGTTTTTGTTTGAATAAGACCGGCAAACGACCAGAGCTGGTCTTTATACCCTACTTTTTGGTCTTCCATTTCTTTATATATTTTATTATCAATATTAACTACCTAGCTACGTACCTAACCTACATTTATCCCTCGTCAACTAATGATCGAAACAAGCCCAATTTCAGTAATAAGTTTATAGGACAAAGCAATGCTAGATTTGTGTTTTTATTTGAATAAGACCGGCAAACGACCAGAGCTGGTCTCTATAATCTACCTTTTGTTCTTCCATTTCTTTATTTATTTTATTGTCAATATTAACTACCTAGCTACGATTAGGTACCTACGTTAATCCCTCGTCAATCAAAACACGTCATGATTTACCTACTATGACCTAAGTATATGATGTTACCACCAAATAATTGTTGGATACCTACCATCTAATTCTAAGGTATTCCTCCGTGGTCTAGTGGTTCGAGCATTGGCTGTCGACTCGGAGGTCGTGGGTTCGATTCCCGCATTGGAACAACAAAAAATGTTGTTTCCAAGTTTGGTTAGGACAATGCAGGCTGATCACCTGATTGTCTGACAAGAAAGGTGATCCATGCGTCGGATGGGCATGTAAAAAGTCGGACCTGCGCCTGATCTCTCGTCAGTCGTGTTGGTTATCCGTCCCACTGGATTATGAGAGTAAAGGAAGAGAGAGTGCTCTTGTGTACTGTGCACACACTTGGGCACTATAAAATTACTCTTGCGTAACTGGCCTGGTTTCAATGAAACCGGCCACCGTCACCGAAATCGGTGCGGGGCGTTATTATTCCTATACGTGCTATTGGATAATTGCGATGCAGTCAGGAGCTGATAGAATAACCGCTGGCAAGAATAGCGACTTAATAAAGATATATTGCTGTAATCTTGCTCTACAAGTCTTCACTACTTACGAGTATAGAGTATCACAGTGCAATCATCTTCCCATTTAATTTCGAGCACTGATCGTCAAACATCGATTCATGAGTCTTCTTAGCACTAAGGTAAACTGGGAACACTTGATCCCCTCTTTGATTTTTTAATTCTCATTTCTTACATAAAAAAAATTGGCACTAGAAGGTACGTGAAATATGGCTAGTAAAAATATGTGGCTATAAGAATATATTACACCCTGGATTGATACCGACTTCAAAAATAAGAAGATTGAGTAAAGAAATGGTTGAATTTTAGATGAATTGAACAGGAGAACTATTATGAGAATGAGAAATATTTCATACTTTTTAGTTTAGAAAGCAAAATGTTATTGCTTTGAAAGTTGGTTAATATAATATAATAATTATATTGGCGCACGCGCAGTAATCGCCTAACATTCATACAAATAAATAGTGGAATTGTAAACCTCCTTTTTTGGAAGTCATTTAAAAATATTATGTTTCATCCACAATTTTAATAAACTATATTTGACAATAATTCTACTCATTTAGAAAAGTTATCTGGTATCATATACCTACAACCGTCTACCGACATAGCAACTGCAAAAGTAGGTGTTGCCCTTAAAAGCTCAGTAAAATGAGTGTACCTAGTCTCCCATCAGGATGAAATAACCCGCCAACATACCTTTACAAAAAACTAGCTGTTACCCGCAGCTCCGCCCGCATAAACATAGCATCCCTCGGGAACATTGTACTTTTTCGGGTTAAAAAGTAGCCTTAAGTAAATGTTTTAATCCAGAGCCTAAACTACTACCATACCAAATTTCATCGAAATCCGTTCAGTAGTTTTAGCGTGAGAGAGTTACAAAAATCCATCCATTCGTCCATCCTCACAAACTTTCACATCTATACTTAATATAATAAAGAGGAAAAGTTTGTTTGCATTGAATAGGCTTTGAAACTACTGGACCAATTTTGATGAAATTTGGCACAGATAGAGAAGACCACATGGAAGGACATAGGCTACTTTTTATCGCAGAAAAATGTACGGTTTCTGCGAAATTAACTTTTGCACGCACGGAGTCGCGTTATAACATTAGTAGGATAATACATCTATGTTTCGTTCGTCTTTACGAGTACCTAACTTGCAGTTTTAAGCAAATATCTCAAACAACTACCATACGTCAATAAATTTACTAACCCGTAGTGGTGCAAGTGGCGGTTCTCGGTATGTTGTGCAGCAGCGACACCTCCCCGAACATGTCGCCAGCGTGCATGGTCCCCACCTCCACGGACACGTGCTGCTTGAACAGGTCATCGTAGACCAGCTGGGTGACGCTGACGTCACCGCTGATGATGAAGTACAGAGCGTGGGCCTCGTGGTCCTGTCGCACTATCACGCGGCCCGGCCCGTAGTACTTGAAGTACGTCACTGCGGCGAGTTTCTTCTTCACGTGCTGTTTGAGGCATTAGCCAGTAAGTGTCAGCTACATATTATATAATGTCTCCGAAAATCAATTACGAATACTTCAGGCACATGATCGGTTCGGTAAAATCAATTGCGGATATTTTGGGCATATGATCTATTGCCTATGTAAAGACGTTGAGGCAGAAAAATAATTGTCATACTCAAAGGAAAAAATCGCAAACTCGCCCATATAAAGAAATATTTTTCTAGTATGACAATTATTTTTTTGCTTTTAACGTCTTTACATAAGCAAAGCATTTCAGTGATCAGATATCTTCCGCTGAGATCGGTCGTTTGTATAACGCTCTTGCGCTCGTACCTGCCGCGTGCCGGCTGCCGCGCTGATGCAGCAGACACCGCGATGACCCAGATTACCGATAGTGAATCACGAACATTTGTGTTATACTTGAGAAATGTAAACAATTGTTAAGGAGCAGTTACATTAGTATTTTACAATGGCTGCCCAGTGTGACCACGAGATTAAAATTGAAACTGCAAAAGAAAAATTTTTATACCAGTACTATCAAGAAGAGAAGGCGGCGCGTGAAAAACTGCAATGCCTAGTAAAGGATCTCAAAGACCAAATAGAAAATCTTCAGGAACAACTAAGGAAAGTACAAGAAAACAAGGACAAACTGACAAACCAATGTCCTATCACCCAGGCGTCTTCCGCCGACGTTGAATATGAGACGGATGAAGAGGAGCTTGCGAAAGAAACCGAGTGGGTAAGACAAAAAAGCAGGAAGAAGCGTAAGCTTAATGTATCACTTTCCCCACCGCATCAGCTGGAATCCGACTCCAGCAAAGAGCTGAAACAGCAAAAAGTAAATAAGGTGCCCCAGCCGCCACCTATAATTATCGAAAATGTCAAGAGTTACCAAGAATTCTATGACTTACTTACGGCAAGCCTATCTAAAGACACCGCAAAAATGATGAACGGTGAAAGCGTGAAAATAAATGCCATTAACGAAGACTCATACAGAGCCATAACTATGCTGCTTCAACAGAACGGGATATTATGGTACTCGTATGAGAATAAGCAAAATAGACCGATTAGAGTGATGGCAAAAAAATTGCATTTTTCTTGTTTGCCTGATAGAATAGTGGAAGACCTAAAATCCAAAGGTTACAAGATCCAGGATGCAGTAAATAAGCTGAGCTGGAGGAAAAAAGAACCCTTAAATATGTTTATGCTCTCCTTTGAAAAGGACGAAGACATAAACAAAATATATAACATCAAATCAGTGCTAGGCTGCAAAGTGGATATCCAACCACTAAAGACCACGAAACTGATACCACAATGCAAGAGATGTCAGGCTTACGGCCACACACAAAAATACTGCTCAAAAGAACCTAGATGTGTAAAATGCACAGGTAAACATTTAACTAGGGAATGTCAGAAACCAGCTGAAGCAAAACCGAAATGTGTTCACTGCGGCGAGCCTCATCCAGCTAACTACAGAGGCTGCGTGGTAGCCAAAGAACTTCAAAACATAAAATTTAAAGCAATGAAGAAAAAAGGGGCACCGACTTCTACAATCCAAAATCCCGTTTTAGGTAAAGCTGAAAAGCCTAAAACTAGTTATAAAAATAATCAAATTATAAAAAATGTTACTTATGCGCAAATTACTAAAGCAAATAAGCAGCCACAATCACAGCCTAAGGTAACTGTTAATACAGATGACAAAATAAACAGGATTCTCGACCTACTAACCTCGTTTGATGATAGATTGAAAAAACTTGAGAGTAGCGCTAACATAGCTACTCACACGCAAAAATCAAAATGACCCGCTCGCTAAAAATTATGTCATGGAATGCAAATAGACTACTGAAACATCAAAATGAGTTACAAGTAGTTCTAAGCACAGAGAACATTGATGTGTGCCTTATATCTGAAACACATTTCACAACAGAATCACACGTTCAAATAAAGGGCTACAAAGTTTACCACGCCTTGCACCCTGACAATACTGCCCGAGGTGGTAGTGCTGTTATCATAAAGGAAAATATTTGTCACTATGAAGAATACAAATATGAGCAACAGGAAATACAGGCAACGGCTGTATGTGTAAAAACAAAATCATATCTGATTACTCTAGCCGCTATATATTGTCCACCAAGGTACGCCATAAAATCGGATGAGTATATTAACTTCTTAAAAAATCTTGGCAATAGATTCATACTCGGTGGTGATTTTAACGCTAAAAATACCTACTGGGGATCAAGACTAACTACAACCAAAGGAAAAGAACTTTTAAGTGCTATAAATAAGATGAACTGTAATGTTATATCAACAGGAAAACCCACATACTGGCCTACAGATCCTAACAAAATCCCAGACTTGATTGATTTCTTTATATATAAAAATATATCATCAAATTTCCTACACATTGAGGAGGGATATGATATGAGCTCAGACCACTCACCTATAATACTAACAATGAATGAAAAAATAGTTATAAAAGAGCACCCACACATGCTTGTAAATAAAAACACGGACTGGGAAAGCTTTAAATTAGAATTAGAATCTATAATAGATCTCAAGGTCCCCCTAAAGACTCCAGAACAGTTGGATCTGGATGTCAGAAAGTTTATAAAAAATATCCAAGACTGTGCGTGGAATAACACACCAAGCATTAATAGGAAAGTGAAAGGAAACTGCTACCCAATAGAAATAAGAAAACTTATAGCAGAAAAAAGGAAAACTCGGCGGATGTGGCAACAAACCAGATGTCCTGAAATTAAAAAAAAACTAAACAATCTCACAAAAAGGCTGAGGCGGGAAATTCAAAAGTTTAATGATAACAGCATGAACACATACCTGACTAGTCTAACAAAATATGATCGTACAACAGAATACTCATTATGGAAAGCAACGAAAGGTCTTAAAAAGCCTATCACCCAGATACCTCCCATCAAAAAAGCAAATGGGCACTGGGCTATAAGCAGTGAACAGAAAGCATCTACATTTGCTGATCATCTTGAGGAAATTTTCCAACCTAATATAGAACTAGAGCCACAAACTGATTTAGAAGAACACTCAGAAGATACACCACAAGATGAGTTTGAAATAAAATTTGTTACACCAAGAGAAGTGAAAAGTGAGATAAAAATGATAAGCCTAAAGAAATCTCCTGGATTCGATCTCATAACTGGAGAAGTTATCCGAAATTTTCCACGAAAAGCTATAGTAAAGCTAACTACGCACATAAACGCGGCCTTCAGACTTAAATACGTACCTGATATGTGGAAAGTAGCAGAAGTTATAATGCTGCCAAAACCTGGGAAACCACCACACGAAACAAAATCGTACAGACCAATTTCTCTACTACCCATTATATCGAAACTATTTGAAAAGCTATTTCTCAAACGCCTAAAACCTATACTAGAAGAAAGGAATTTAATCCCAGACTATCAGTTTGGTTTTAGAGAAAAACACTCTACAATTGACCAGGTGCATAGAATTACTACATTAATAGAAAAAGCACTAGAGGAAAATAAAGTCTGCACAACAGTCTTCTTAGATGTTGCGCAGGCTTTTGATAAGGTTTGGCATAAAGGCCTTATTCACAAAATTAGAAATCTAGTTCCAAAGCAGTTCGCTGATATCTTAGAGTCTTACTTAACACTCAGAATGTTTAGGGTGAGACATGATGAAGCATACTCAGAGCTTAAGCATATAAAAGCTGGAGTACCACAAGGAAGTGTTCTAGGCCCGGTCCTGTACCTACTTTACACTTCTGATATCCCAGAAATAGAAAATAGTACCATTGCAGCCTTTGCAGACGATACAGCCATAATGGCTACGGGCGAGACGCAAGCGGAAGCAGTGGGAAAAGTACAGAAAGCCATCCATACAGTATATCACTGGACAAAAAAGTGGAGAATAAAGCTCAACGAAACAAAATCTATTCACGTAGATTTTACAAACAAGAGACCAAACTATCATCCGTTATATATTAACAATACTGTTATACCGCACGAAAATACAGCTAAATATCTTGGCATGACACTGGATACAAAGCTCCGCTGGAAAGCTCATGTTAAAAAGAAGCGCGAAGAGTTAGAGCTTCGCTACAGGAAAATGTACTGGTTACTTGGAAAAGAGTCAACCTTAACAATACACAACAAAATACTCTTGTATAAACAAGTCCTGATGCCTGTTTGGACTTATGGTATTCAGCTATGGGGCTGTACCAAAAAAAGTAATATCCTTATTATACAAAGGTTTCAAAATAAAGTACTTAGAGGTGTGGTAAATGCACCTTGGTATATTAGAAATGAAGACCTACATCGGGACCTTAAAGTGGACATGGTCTCAACTATTATCAAAAAATACGCCGAAGCTCATGAAAAAAGACTTCACCATCATGTAAATGTTGAGGCTATCCAGCTCCTCGACAACACGGGCATAGTCAGAAGACTGAAAAGGACAAAACCTTTCGAGTTAGTGTTAAGTTAGTGTTAAAGTCAGTGAAGTGCGTGACTATGACAGAACACAAACAATAATGTGTATTCTCCTTTATAGAGACTATAAGAAATGTGTTGATGGACGCAATCTTGGCAATACTCTATGTAGCAATTTAAGTTAACGTAAAATTACTTATTAGTCTAAGCTAGGCTAGATTGTAATGATTATGAAATACCTCAATAGGTACTTCATATAATAAAAAAAAAAAAAAAAAAAACATAAGCAAAAGATCATATTATGCCCAAAATATCCGTAATTGATTTTACCGAACCGTATATATCCGACTTCCTTCAGTATCACTATGGTTCTACAGCCGACTACTATATCTACTCACGCAAAATATAATATAATAGTAATAAACTGTACTTAAAATATTTTGCTTATAAAACAGTACCTATTAATATTTTTTGTTGAAGTCACTTTGGTATTTGATTTCAATTTCATATTAGTTTTTAATAAATTAAGAAAAGCAATCGATTGAATTAGGTATCAATAACAGCCAGAGGAGATATACCTGTATAGCTTTTCCATTATCTGCAAAATTTGTAGTAGAATGTGATACATACAAATTATTACCAGTCATCATAACAAACATACAGCCAATATGTAAATTTTTGTCATAAGTCTTTGTCATAACTTATGCTATCTACAGACACACGAATTTGGTACGGAGCGTACAGCGAACCATATCCGGAGACCAAATTCGGTGTCGCTACACACGCACGGATTTGGTACGGTGCAGTGGAGCGAAACGCTCGAATCTCGTGTGTTCGATTTTATGCTCTATTACATTAGCACAGAGTTCTATTTACAGTGCGGTTTTTAAACGACGACGATGATTCCCGCAATTCATTGATAACGGGCAGTGATACCAACACTTTAAAAAATATTTCTCTTCAAATTTTACCCCTGATTACTTATACCATTGACAGCTGGTCTAAGAGATAATAAGCTAGAAAGAAAGGTTATGTGTTTAACATAAAGACTTACGCGTGAATAACATAAAACTAATTTGTCTTAATCTGATTTCACTCCCAATACATTTTCATATCCCTATATACACACATTAAAATAATTTTTATTATTACATACAAATTGATTCATAAGGGGTAAACTCTAAACATCCTGACCCCTAGTAAACCCCCGTAGATATTTTCCCTAATTTTGCGGGGTACATCCCTAAGTTGGCAACACTGATACCGTTGTACGGCCTAACCGCCGGACTGCTCTACACACGCACGAATATGGTACGGAGCGTACCAGATCCGATGCGGACAACGGCGAACTCTTCGCCTTCTTCATATGTTCGCCGGACTGCCCTACACACGCTCGGATCTGGTACGGAACGTACCAGATCCGCTGTACGCTCCGTACCAAATTCGTGTGTCTGTAGACACCATTACACAACGTATAAACTCAGCGTTCGCAAAAAACTATTTTGGTAGGTATTACGTCAGGCACTCGAAGAACATATTGCTCTGTATCCATATTTTGAACGCCCCCGGTCCATCAATGAGCATTGACCTTAACCAGTCGTCGAGTTCAAATGAATCAAAAACTAATAATAGGGAAGTACTGAGTAATGAGAAAAGTCCGATTGTACCTGCGCAAGCAAGGTTCTGTTTACCTTAAGTTTTTCAAAGGAAAGACCCTAATATACCCTATTCCAATAATTATATTAGTATCTGGGACTTGGGAGAGACCGAGCTTTGCTCGTAGTTCTAGTAGTAACTAAATACAAAACAGGTGGCGATTAAAAACGTAGGTGAGGTATTATATTTTTACGCAACGAAAGGAAAAATCTATTTTAATATCTTTATCTATACATATAAAATCCTTCTTCCTGAATGACTGACGGATCAACGCACAGCCTAAACCGCTGATCGTAGAGACCTGAAACTTGCAGGGCTTACTCTTTGTAATGCGTAGGGATCCGATAAGAAGGGATTTTTCGAAATTCGACTCCTGAGGGGATGAAAAAGGGGAAAACAGTTTTTAACGGGCAACGAGATTCCTTGGTCCAATCTACTTCATATTTTGCACAAACATTATGTAACAGAATTGATGGAATTCGTGTATCATAGTTTATTGAAATTCGTCCCCTAACGGGAATAAAAAGGGAAAGAAAGTGTTTGGGAGCGATTTGCTTTCAAGTTGATATAAATACTCCTTAGTGCTTTTGATTTAAAGCTCCCACTCACAGGCTATCGATCGATTAAATCTTTACAATTTAAACATTTACTGGATTGGTAGTTGCAAGTAAATCGGTTTAGATAAAAATTGAATATAGCCTGAGATCATTGGTCCACCTTATTACACTTTTTATATGAAACTCGTGTATAACGCGTAAATTTTGTTCCTACTATTGGCGCCTACCGCAAAAACTAGCTGGTAGGTCTTACACTCTCGGATTTTATATAATAGTTTATCGTTATCAATTTACTTTCAAATACGAATTAATTTCTAATTTGATCGAAGCAATCGATAGCCCGTGAGTGGGGAGCTTTATTTTTATTTTGACATAATATATTGTCATCATATTGAAAAAATAAATCTGACAAGAATTCGAAAGTTAAATTTGATGAAAATGAAAAAGTACTTAAGTAAATATTTGCGAATGCTGCATTTAATATTATATTCAAAATACATCCATACTAATATTATAAATGGGAAAGTGTGTGTCTGTTTGTCCGTCTTCCACGCCAAAACTACTAAACCAATTGAAACGAAATTTGATACACAGATATAGCCTGAGAAAGGATAAAGGCTACTTTTTTTCGCAGGGAAATGTACGGTTCGTGTGGGATACTTTATTTACAGTTTCATGTAAAAACTACTAAACCGATTATCATGAAATTTGGCACAGAATAAAGTAGACCACGAGGAAGGACATAGGCTACTTTTTATCGCGGGACATATACGGTTCTTACGCGGGCGGAGCCGCGGGCATCAGCTATCTATACTAATTATTACTATGCTAATATCATAAAGCTGAACGCGCTTATCTCAGGAACTACTGGTTCGAATTGAAGAATTATTTTTGTGTTGGATATTCCATTTATAGAGGAAGGATTAAGACTATATAGCATCATGCTGCGACCAATAGGAGTGAAGAATTAGTGGAAAATGTGGAAAGAACGGGAAAAATTATTCATCTTTGAGGGCTTACGTTGTTTGTTTGAACGCGCTGATCTCAGGAACTGCTAAATCGAATTATAATATTGTTTTTGTGTTGGATAGTCCATTTGTTGAGGAAGGCTTTAAGCTATTTAACATTACGCTGCGACTAATAGGATCGAAGCATCAGTGAAAATGTTGCAAAAACGGGGAAAATTATTCATATTTCGGCTTTATTTGAAGGCTTCCGTTGCGTGCGCTACGTAAACAGCTCAAGTTACCCAAAAAATATGTATGAAAGAATTATTCCTCTTTAAATGATGTAAAAAAATATTTTAAGATTGACTCCCTATAACTTTTTTATGTTAATCAAATTTGGTCGAAATTAATGCATTATTGCGCCATCAGTTGACGTGGACGAAGTCGCGGGCAACAGCTAGTATAATATATAATTCTTCTGTACGTGTGTTGACAGTGAACTCCTACTAAACAGCTGAACCGATTTGAATGATTGTTTTTGTGTGTGTTCAAGTGGATTAGAGGATGGTTTAGATTTGCAATTGGACCCGGTAGGTGGCGCTGCTGTCAGTTCAACATAAAATTTAATCCTAGTATATTATATAAAAGAAAGTCGTGTTAGTGACACTATTTTTATAACTCAAGAACGGCTTAACCGATTTGGCTTAAAATTGGTGGGAAGGTAGCTTAATAGAACCAGGAGACCGGACATAAAAAAATAGTTTTTCTAGGATAAGACCACAGAATACAGAAATCATCCAGAAGCCGTCAACAGGCTTGAAAGTGAGGCCGTCGCAACCACTCCAAATTGGAATGGTTATCCACACATAATATGTTGCCATAGAATAACGGAATATTTTACCAAACTTTTTTTCAATAAATTTTTATTGAATACCTAATAGTCATAACATAGCAACGTGGATTTGTTTTGTAAGTGTAAAGAGTAAAAATTAAAAAGAGCGGGCGGTATTTCGCTATGCTTTTGGACACAGTGCGCTGCATACAAATGTGATCGAACACTCATTCTGCATGTTCTGTATTTTGTGGATAAGACCTAGCTAGATGTTTCACCCCCAAAACCCACTACATACTACTCATGGAAATCGTTGAAGCCGTTGCCGAGATTCTGACTATTATAATCTCAGATTATAAAAATATAATATTTACTAGAATTGCTCATTTAAAGTAAAAGATTTTAAGGCATACCAATGCGACTGCTATAGGCTCGGTTTTTGATACTACGTTTTGCTTCGATACGAAAATGGAAGGAGTCCAGCGCAGCGTAGGTAGAGCAGCTACTAAATTCTTCTATAAAAACAACATTCACTTACGTTAGGATATCGCTTAAAGCATTTTAATCCCCCAATAATACGGTAGATGTATTTCTTCTCCTTCTCAGTTCGGTCTTCGGCTGGCTTATTTAGTAACGCTTTATCCTAATAAAAAGTGGCTTTTAGAAAAATGATAATGTTAATTTTCTACATTTAGGCATACCTACGCATTAGTGGCGAATGCTGATTCTCCTTCATAGGGAAGCCCTAGCCTGTAAATAGGTAGGGATTTGGATGAAAAACTATATATATAAAATATAAAAATACTTCATTTTTTATCTACGAATATGTGTCGGATAGCTTATTTGGAACTTTTGTCACTGCGCTATATCAACATCCGAAATGTCTTTATTTATACCTCACATTGATTGATTGAAGTACTTAAAATATATATAATTATTTTTATATGTTAGGTTAAGTCTAAGCTCGCGTCTGCGTCCCCTTAGGCCGGGGCCCTCTCGGGTCGGGGGCCCGTGGCATTTTGCCAGCCCAGCCACCCTGTAGTTACACCACTGACTACCATACCAAACTTCATACAAAATCCGTTGCAGTTGTTTTTGCGTGAAAGAGTAACAAACTTACATCCATCCATCCATCCTCCCAAACTTTCACATTTATAATAATAGTAAGATTGTGAAACAGGGCCTCTAGTCAAGATGCTTTCGATAATTTCGTCGGCGAACTTCGAAATCAAAAATGTATGGGATTTGACATAAGTCGTCGTTATGTGACATTTCGCTTGCGATGCAATACGTCAAATCCCATACATATTGTTTTCGAAGTTCGCCGTTGAGATTATCGAATGCTTCTTGACTAGAGGCCCTGGCCCATATCATAATAAGAAACAAGTTAAAATATACACACAGTGATGCTCAATAGCTGCTTCTTCTTGGCTCTACCTCGAACGGCTTGTTGAACTCGAAGTTTGACGTTATCGATCCCCACATACTGATCAACATCTTCACTCAACCAATGAGTGTTGGCAAGTACCAATCGTCCCAATGCTCGAAACTGACATTTTGCTTTAAATTTTATTTTCATGAGCAGTTCAGGATCCTGTATTTTTATTATATTTGTAATTTATTCCGTTTTCTATAACTATCTTATAATATTATAGGCTTTTGAGTATAATGAGTATAGTATAATAATAATTTATATATTTTGTACTGAGTGATTTTTTATTCCATTTCAGTAAAGACAGGGTGTTAAAGTTACTTACCTACATGAAATAGAGTACCTTGGCATACTTAAAGCCATTATACCTACCTACTACTTATTAATTATACAATTCAAAAAGTATTTCATTAAAAAAAAATTGGACCTTACAAAATTACGGGGGCTAACCCATGGAGCTGATAAATCTGTTATAGGGTATACTTTTTGAATAGGTATAACTTATACCTCCATGGATTAACTCCTATAACTGACCCTACGACGCGACGTAGAGAGTGATTGGATCGTACAACGGCGCGCCGCGCCATTGCAGCGCACCGTCCCGTATCGCCCGCGCAGGTCGGGTGACCTAAATTCATGATAATATTTTGTAGGTACCTACCTATTTTAATTTTTAAGATATTTCAACTGTCAAATAGGTAGGCATTTGAGACAATATGCCTTGTTCTCTTGAAACGGAATAAAAAATCACCCAGTATAATACTGCCGTCGTACGAGAGAAGGGCACATCTATCATTTTGGTGAAACTGAGATAATTGCGATTAAAGTTTTTACCATATTCTGCTTCATAGTGTGGAAACCTATTGCTCAAAAGAAAAAAAAAACTGATGATATATGCGTGAAGGTTAGTACTATTATATTTTTTACTTTTTAGTTTTTATATATAATTAATTATTAAATAAATTCAAATTATTCCTTTCAACGTAAAAAAAATATATTTTAAAAATACCACTTACTACAAAGAAAAGGCATAGTTAACCAAATGTGACCTTTCTTTTTAATATTTCAAGCAAATTGGTCATTGAGTCTAAAAGAAAGGGCACATTTGGTTAACTATGCCTTTTCTTTGTAATAAGTGTATTTTTAAAACATTTTTTTTTAATTATTGTGATAATTGCGCCTTTTTAATATAAATTGATTTAATATAAAAATCTATATAAAAAAAACAAATAATCGTGTGAAGAAAGTTTATAAACTACTAGCTGACCCGGCAAACGTTGTTTTGCGGTTGTATGTATTTTTAATGCCACATTATAAAAAATAAAAACAAAAAAAATCGTCCAGAAATTAAAAAAAAATATATAAGGGTGAACAACCCTTATCACTTAGGGGTATGGAAGATAGATAGTAGCCGATTCTCAGACCTACTGAATACGCATATAAAATTTGGTAAAAATCGGTAAAGCCGTTTCGGAGAAGTATGGTAACTAACATTGTGACATGGAAATTTTATATATTAGAGAAGATATAAAAAAATAAAAACAAAAAATTTCGTCCAAAAACTAAAAAAAAAAATTAAGGGTGAACAACCCTTATCACTTAGGGGTATGGAAAAAAGATAGTAGCCGATTCTCAGACCTACTGAATACGCATATAAAATTTGGTAAAAATCGGTAAAGCCGTTTCGGAGGAGTACGGTAACTAACATTGTGACATGGAAATTTTATATATTAGATAAAACATATTTATTGTCATGACATTTCTGGTTAGCTTATCCAAATAACTGAAACAAAACTTAACAAATCTTCTTCTAGAATACCAACATTTTAAACGTTATTAATATTCAATAGTTATTTATAAATTATTAGGGATAAGCATCCACCTAAGTACATTTTTTTTAACAAATATAAAACAAAAAGTGCTAATACTTAAACTCATTTACACTTTTTAGTTAGTTAGATACCTAAGGAAAGTAAAAATTAAATATTTTTAATCTTTTTACTAATAGGTTGGACCCCTAACTTAAAAGTGTATAAAAAAATACAGTCACAATATGAAAAATAAATCAAAATATTCTTAATTCTTAATAGAGGTAGTAATTTTTTGAACCTTTATTAAGCTTACTCTATTAGAGCTTATTCTAATTAATTATTTTTCATTTACAGGAAATAGCTTACATCCGTAATTATTAAAGGCACTCGTAGTTTAATATTAAAAAAAATATATTATTATTATAAAAATTAAATGTAACTATAACAAAAAACTTCTGTTGTCAGGCATTAGTGGCCCAAGCTTGGAAAGTATAGCTGATTATGAAAAATGCGACGTCGCAGGCACAACAGCTGGCGCGTTTCAATCAAACCCTGCCCTCCTTTCCTCACCCCTAATCGTAAATAATTTAAAGAAAAGGCACAACTGGTTATTTGTGCCTGTTATACGTAAATTAATTGAGACATGCATGGATCATTAATAAAGTACACAGGGCACATCTACGTATTTGTGCCTTTTTAATATAATGGTAAATAAATGTGCCTTTTCATTCTATAAAACATTAATATTAGTCTTATTTGTGCCTTTTGAGCCTACTGTATCTCCGAATTCCTTGAAGATAAAATTCTACAAAAAATTGAGCAGATGTGGCTTTTTTTTCTGATTCTAAATATGTATATAACTCAATTTTTACAAAAATGTTAGTTGTGCCCTTTTTTCTTACGACGGCAGAATAGTTATTTAAACAATGGACTGTATTGTAATATTATTTAGTTACTAAAATATGGTAAGCAGTACATAATTATAATATTATTTTCCCTACCATATCTTTATGAGCTGGATGCATTTTGAATAAAAAATAATGTTTGTATCACTGCGAAACCAGTCCTGTGAAAATCATAGTATTGATAATTAAATTACAAGATTGTATTTCATTATAAAATAAAAATAGTGTATGGAGCCGTTAGTAAATTTTTATTCATCTTCTTTTATTTTTGGCATATATAACTATTTTTTAATGTGGTGGTTTTTATCATTTAGCAATAGTTTAATACTATCAAAGACTCATTTCATGACTCATTGACTTCCCTGATTATTTATTTGGACTTTGACGGGACTTTGGACTTGACGATTTAAAAATATGGTGTTGAAAAAGAGATGTTCAAGAAATGTATGAGGCCTGGGCCAGCCCTATGTACAGTATATGTAAATATAGCTACATAATATACCTAGTAACCTTTTCCTATTCTTTATTTTGTTTAATTTCACTTCGTTTCCATGTACATTTAAATTAACTTCGTCATGGAGAGCAACACAAAGTAAAATAAAACATGGCAGATCAGATCAGAATTACAGTCGGACAAGGATCTTTTGGCACTTGGATGGGGGCGTGAGTGTCGCAAATAAGAACAATATTTATTACTAAAAGTGAAATTTTACAAGACGGCGATGTTAGTACTGATTTTATTAAAAAGCTTGTTAAAATTAAAGCGATGTGTTGAATGTTATAATAAATAGGTACCTAGTCAATATAAAACGTTTATTGTACGATAAGCTATGTTGAAAACAATTTTTTTGTTGACAGTCGGACAAGGATCTTTTGGCACTTGGATGGGGGCGTGAGTGTCGTAAATAAGAACAATATTTATTACTAAAAGTGAAATTTTAGTAATAAATATTGTTGAAATTTTACAAGACGGCGATGTTAGTACTGATTTTATCCACGTGCCAAAAGGTAAGTGTCGCAACTACAAAACAATATTTATTACTAAAAGTGACATTTTACAAGACGGCGATGTTAGTTCTGATTTTGTCCACGTGCCAAAAGATCCTTGTCAGACTGTAACTAAAGAATGACATTTTGTCAATGACATGACTTTTGACAAAGTAAGACGTATGACATTCAAGACGACGTCTCCTCGTAAAACTGTCTACCACATCAAAAGTCAAGTCAAAACAACTGTCATGGCTGCCCTAAAAAAACTCTTCAAATAATCATTTTTGTACGCATGTACCCTTCTTAAAATTAATTTTTTCGTATTTTTATGATATTCCCATATTTTTTCCTATTTATCTATGTAGTGTACATAGAACTGGCCCAAAATCAAACATCTCTTTTGAACGCATATATTCAATACATTCCCGCCTTTTTAACTTTACACTGGCAAATGATTATAAGCCGATGTCATTTATTTAAAAAAAACAAATGTCAATTGTCATGATTTGACAATTTATCACCGCTCATGACAGAAATGAGAAATTGAGAAATCAGAACGACTAACAAAGTGCCGACTAACGATTTATCTAAAAAGCTGAACAATTTATAAAATTAGGATCATCTATTTTAAAATAAGCATTATAACATTTTCTTTAAAATTTACAAAGTAGAACGCTAAAACATCACAATGGTATGTATCCATGTTGTCTCCGTTGCGCGTTGGTAGGAATCTTAATCTTAGCTATTGTTTAAAACACAGAAGTCTTTATATTTGTGTATTTTGCAGAGTTTCGGATTGCCATCACTGAAAGTTAAGCCAGGGCATGCAGGTAACTTGCCTGTTCAAGAGGGGCCTTTTGGCGTTCCAAGCCCAATGGTAGCAGGTATTGGAGCTACCAAGAACAAGCTAGGAATGTCTCATCCCTTGCAAATGTCTGAACAAAATGTAAGTTGAATACCTACTACTTTTACTGTAGATTGTTGATTGTATTAACAATTACCTACATTAATTGTTAACAGAGAGAACTTTATGAACTGAGAGAGTTAAATCATGTTTATATAAAAAGATTTAACTTCTTTACCTCATATAGATGTGAAGAATACTGCTGTATTATAATTGCTCTATATCTTTCCAGTTCCATCGCAATGAAGAAAAAATGAACATGGCAATGCTACGGAATATTCAAGGACTTCACGCCCCAATGAGACTTGCCATGGAAAGACAGTTCTCAAGTCAGGTGAATAAAAATGCTTTTCAACTCGAATGTAATCAAAAACAAAAATTCAAATATATAGCCAGTAATTTATTGAAACATTCAAACAAAATAAATAAACACCATGTAGACTAAAATATACTAACTTATAACTTTGTGTAAACAGCTTTATGAAAAATGCATTATTAAAATGTTATTATATTTTGTTTACAACAATTATCTATTAAAAAGTCGGAATTTACCAATGTTTTGTTTAAATTTTTTTTTAATTATTGTCAACAGGTTGGACGACTTCCGTTCCTGCCAAGTTCCAACTTACAACATGATGTTTTTACGGGAAGATACCTTGACATTGGTTTTGAGGATATCCTCAACACACCTGAATTCTGTGAAGTGTCAGGCCAACCACATGCCGTCATGGAGAAATCTCTGAGACAATTATAATAATTTTTGCACTTATGTATTTTTAATAAATTTTATTAAAGTCTTACAAATTTACTAATATCTGTACAGTGCCCATTTAAAGTGTTTCATTAATTAGTAGATTTCATACAGGTTATTATTATTACAAACATGAATATCATCATAGGAATAATATTTCTTGCTTTAGTATTCAAATCTGGATAGTTAATATAATATAACAATAAAATCAGGTGTTACGTTGTGGAAATCCATAGCATACAATTTAATTAATATTATATCTAGCAATTTCCCGCGAAAAAATACCTACAACTTGAAATCAGATGTGTGAGTGCACACATAGGCATGCGTAAAGCACCGCCCTCCCACACTGCGTACACTCATAAGCAGTATGGAAGGAGGGAGTGCTGTATGCATGCTTATGCTCTGTTTTAGCTCTATGCTAATGCCATTTATTCTGTGCTTATCTGTGTGCTCACACATTTACTTGCAGGTTGTGGGTATTTTTTTGCAAGAAATTGCTAGATATAATATCAATTAAATTGTATTCAAATCTGGACTATATCTATTATACGCAGTCTACAGATTTTTTTGACCTCGTTTATTCCATTTTCGATTTCCTCTTCCCTGGTGTTTATGTACCTTTTTTGCAGTCCCTCTATTATTGCCTGAACTTTGTTTTCTCTTGCACAAATAATAAACGGAAAGCCAAACTTGGATTTGTATCTGAAAGGAACAAAGTTAATAAAGTATATTCTGTTTTGATACGGGCTACCTAATAATATAAAGAAGATATTATAAATTATAATATATTTATCATTTCACCTTATTTTAGTATTGTGATTTTGAACGAAAAAAATCTTTCAAAGTGACATCTAGTGAGCATTAATTGAACTACATTAAGATTCCTATCATGATAACATTTCTAATATATGTGTATAGATGTCACTTTTAATGAAGTAGTAAGATTCTGCACCGGGTACGTACACCTACGATAATAATAATACTATCACAGAGAAAGAAATTATTGGCTACAATATGTGTTTATTTTAAGCGCAGTATCTATATTTGTCGGAACAATAAAATTTAATTTAAAATGTTTTGTAATTTTTGAAAGCGGCATCTAGTTGCTACCTTGTAAACTATGTTACTATATCCTTGACATGAATAAAGTGTTTTCAAAAGTTTTCAAAAATACACCTAGATGGCGCTATTTCGAATCTATAGTCATTTTCATAATCATTATATTATAGATGTCGCTGTAAAATCACACTGATTCGAGTCGCAGAATTAAACAGAACTGCTGACTGCATTAAAAATAATTTTTAATCTCACTAGTCACTGTACATCGTAAATCGATAAGCATAATTAAGACAGTTGTGTGATGTAGGCTTTATTTAATCACTCTACCTGTATCTCTATTGATAGGTGATTGCTGCGGTAAGAAATTATTATTAATATTTAGACTGGCCTAGAATAGTGTAACTCCACTAGTCTGTCTTCACTATTTCCTCCATGGTCTAAACTCAGATCAAATAAAAAACCAAGATAGCGCGTGGCGTTTGTTTGAAGTGAAGCCTAAAAAACTACGCTACTTCAATTTTACATACGCGCTCACGCACACACAAGCAAAAAAAAAGTATTTACGAGGGCGGAGCCGCAGGCAAAAGCTAGTCGGTATGCAGGCGCGCACATCAAGACAAAACAGTCTATCGACGCGCGGCTATGTCCGCTATGAGACGTTTTGTTTCAAGTGTCAACGTACGAGTATTTAGTAATCTGTGCAAGTGTGCACAATGCACATATTATACATAAAAATAAATAAAATTAAAGTGTCTGTTTGTAATTTAAAATGAAGACTCAATGGATATAAAAATATATAAATAGGTAAGTACGGTAGGTACTTATACAATAATAAAACAATTTTTAAAATTTTCGTCTGTCCGTCTGTCTGTCGGCCGGTCTGTCTGTTTGTTCCGGCTAATCTATGAAACGGGTGGGTAGATTTTCACAGGACCTTCACTGACAGATATCTGATGTTATAAGGTCTAACATAGACCGGCTTATCTTAGGGTTCCGTTTAAAAAAATAGGGTTCAATTTCCGTTAGTTCTATGCAAACGAAGTTACGGGCACCAGATAGCATACATATTATATTTTGTAATGCAATAGGAGTGTTGTTTGGTGTGGTGTTTCAGGTGAGCCGTACGGAAATCCGCGAAACCGTGATCATGTTACGGGGAATTTAATTAAAAAACTTTTTAATATTATACTTATATGGTAACATAACAAAAAATAAAGTCTGGTTCAATCTTTAGTGTATGTGGAGTCCTGAGAGGGACTACAAGCCGACTAGACGGGCTCTTTACAACCGACTAATCGGCTAGTCTGTTAGTCAACCAAATTCATAATCGGTAAATCTAATAATATTATTTTCATACCACCTGCTCGACAATGTCCGATTATAATTATATCACGCAATCTCAACTTAAAGCAAGTCATTGACTCCCAAGGAAGATAATGTTGTATGAATCTCCCAAGGGATTAAAGTGATTTGAATTTGAAACGTTAAAATTCGTATGAAAACTCCTAATCTTAGATTATATACTACTCTAAGCTCCTAATAGATACATATACATAGAGTTTTTCAATAATAATAATTATGGTATTGCAAAGAGAGTTAATTCGAAAATCGAACTGGCCACCTATAATTTTAACATTCTTACGTGTCAAAATCGTCAGTCACAAGTTCCTGAATCTTTAAGTACTGCTCAAATAAACTCCACCACAACTTCCATAAATGTTCCTAATAAAAATATTACTCTGTTCCTCCTTAACTGGACAAATGTATCCAATATCAATATTAATTTTTAACAAAATAAATGTTTTATTTATGTAGCCCTGGGTTTTTATTGCCTCGCAGTAGGTATGAAAAGGAGAGTATGCACCTCTGGGATAAAGCCTGTCTTCGTCTTGGGCAGCTTGAACCCCTCGCTTCACTCAGGACTCTACATAACTCCCTCGCTACGCTCGGAAGTTAACTCTAGAGTCCCTCGTTACGCTCAGGGTCCAATATGCCCGTGACGTAAGACACTGCTTTATCCCCTTGGTGTATAATCTACTATTACATGTTACCTTTCATTCGATACATCAATAATGGATTTCTGTTCTTTGCTTAGAGTGTCCAGCCCAGCGCTCTGTTGCTCCCTGATCGACTCAGCGGTGATCTCGCCCTGGGCCGCCAAGCGACCGGCTAGATCAGGGTGCAGTTTCAGTATGAGTAGCTTCTCTGGAAAAATATAAGGAACATAGATTACAAGGATAATAAGTGGTAATATGTTACTGGTTAATAATAAATAATAACGTATTCTATGCTGCCGTACTAAAAGGCGGCTAAATGACAAAATGAGTGTTTGAGGTAGAGCTAAAAAACACGGGTTTATTTTGAAATTGATGCTAGTTATTTTCTATAAACAATTTTCATTTAGCCGCCAGCGCCTTTTAGTTTGAGGACGGCAGTATGGATAATTATACTGGGGACACTGTTTTTTAACCCTTATTTCCTAAATTCCTACGTGTAGGTACATGTTATTTCATACAAGTCCTATTAGGAAAAACTGGGTTATCTACGTGGAATTAATATGGCTATAAGAATCTGCTACTATCAACAGAACAAAATATCAGAGGAAAAAAATACTAATTTACCTACTAAAACGACAGATTACTAATACTAAGTACGTAACCAAAACTAAAGACAACGAATTACCGTACCATGTCAAATATTGTGTTATGTGTCCCAACTCCCAAGTCCCAACACTCCCCAAGTCCCAACCCAACGTGTATTAGCGACGCTTGATCACCCATACAATAAATAATAAAAAAAAACTATTTAATCTTTATTTATTTCTTACTATATGTTTCCCGCGACTTCGTGCGCGCAAAAGTTAATTTGGCAGAAACCGTAAATTTTCCGCGATAAAAAGTAGCTTATGTCCTTCCCCGTGGTCTACTCTACATCTGTGCCAAATGTCATCAAAATCGGTCCAGTAGTTTCGGAGCCTATTCAATGCAAACAAACAAACTTTTCCTCTTTATTATATTAGTATAGATTAGATTTCTAGGTAAAAGTTGAAATTAGCTACAGACTATAGAGTATTTATTTTATTCGCATGCGGTGTTTTACTGGTGTTTTAGCATTAACATCACCGTAACACTTTGCATGTCATATTTTTTTGTGATTTGGTACTCTTTCTTGTGTACCTTCTATGGGTTAGGTTAAGTTTTAGGGTTCCGAAAGCAAAGGATAAAAACGGTATTCTATAACTGAGACTTCGCTGTCTGTCTGTCTGTCTGTCCGTCCGCCTGTCACCAGGGTGTATCTCCTTAACCGTGATAGCTGTAGATGTATTTCTGTTGCAGCTGTAACAACAAATACTAAAAACAGAATAAAATAAATATTTAAGTAGGTAAGTACATACGTAATTTTTTTGCTGTTTTGTACGTAACCCTTCCTGTGCGAGTCCTATTCACACTTGGCAGGTTTTTATATCCTAGGACTATAGAAATATTCAATAATTTAATCAAAAATTATATTTAAATAACCGATTGATATGAATTTCAATTTAATGCCTCTACGCGTTCATGAGGAAAGAGATAGTAAGTTTAAAATTATAAAAAATATTTTTATTATATGGTGTAGCTAAAAATTTACAGTTTTCGCAATTTTTTCTTTGTATGTTCTGTAAGACGTTGTTTCGTACCAAATTCCAAGATTCTGAGTTCACAGGAAGTACCCTATAGGTTTTAATTTCGTTATAAGTGTCGAAATTTTGCGGAAATTTGCGGCATAAACGGCTGTATCTTTTGATTGCGTTGGCTTAGAAGTATGATTTTTTCACAGCTCCAAGGGATAGTAGACCTGAGTATTTGATATAAATTCCAGTTTGATATCCTTACGCGTTCCTGAGAAAAAAGGCCTTGACAGACAGTTTCCGTTTTTTTTCCTTTCGAAGTACAGAACCCTAAAAATGCCTTATCTGACGATCCTACTGATATGGAAAAGTTTTCTGGTAACGTATTACGTATACGATATCAATATCATACAGAGTATCGACAATTACTGTAAAATTTAATTAATTTTATTAAAGACTCGTACCTACCTACTTAGCACGTCTACGTAAGTAAGTATAACTACCTAAACAAAACACAAACATACTAACTTATTTACGTTCTCATCTTTTGAGGTATCACCAAGAACTTGAAGACTTATTTAATACTAATATAACATTTTTAAGCTTTTAATCTTTTGAGATCACAAAATTGTAATAAACTTCCATTCCTTTGTTTTTTTATATTAATAAACAGAATATACCTCCTAATCTAAACGCTCGAACAATTTTAACGTATGCTATTAAATTTTGAGTCATAAATTAACATGATCATAAATATTTACATACCTTCCACGGGTAAATCGTCCAAATATTTGTGGAACGCGGCACACAGGTCCGGCAGGGTTTGAAAAGGCCGCTTATCCTGAACGCGCTTCGCCGCCGCTTCGTGGAGCTCTATCACATTCTTGAACACCCACACGAACTGTTCCTCGTCCAAGGAATTCACTTCAGCCAGGCTGATGCGAGTCATAACGAAGTGTCTGTCGGACGAATGATGAAAATGAACTATAGTCTATACTATCCAACTACACATTACAAAGTTTGTTGACAAATTGTTACTATAGAGAGACGTTATCACTATAGTGTAAAGGTCAACTTCGGTATTAAAGATACATCATACAAATTACAACGCATATTTGTTGACGATAAACGTTATACAATAGAGAAGATGCATTTGTTTTTAATTACCAAAATTCTTATATTTTCCGAAAGGCAACATAAATATGGCCTAAATAATACAAAAAGTACAGTAATTAGTGCTAAGTTAAAAAGTTACAGGATTAAAAAAAACATTTTTTTTTGCTTTGATCGTAAAACGAAAATAACTATTCAAATCCTTGTTATTTGTGTCATTTTTTGTTATTATAACGACATACATAAACGCAGTATTTAAGTTAATAAAATCAATTTTGTGTTTATCTTCATACACAACAGCTGTGACGTCACTCCTACATTTTTTGTATAGAGCGTTTTTGATGCCCTCCTATGATCTCCGTATTTCGTCAACGGTTGATCGTAGAAATGCCATTACAATGACAATATTTCCTGGATTATTAGGTACTTTTCGAAAAGCCAATAAATAAATTATGCATCTTCCCTATTCACACCGAAACGATACGCGACATCGTGCTGCATTTTCAGATAGCTTTTCAAAATTCAACTTTATTCAATAGTAAATTATGATTATGTTTCATTATAGGAGTTCGATATGTCAAGTTGTATAGCGCAGTCCGGCGTATTATTATTTATTTGTAAGGATAAATGGATGTATGAATGGATATTTTTGACCCTTTCACGCATAAACCACTGAACAGATTTTGATGAAATTTGGTAATTTAAAGGCTCTGCATTAACACGTAGTCTACTTTTTATCCCGAAAAATTACTGCTCGCCTTTGCGTTTGATCTTGAAACGTCGAGCGATTGTAACATGCCTTAAACGCAGTAATGCCACATAGTTGTAGCTAATAGTCAGGGATATATTTGTATTGTAATTCTCAAAGTCGTATCTATAATGTTACATTACAATCCGAGGGAGAACCTTAAGGGTCAATTCACACCGTGACGCGACGTGGCGCAGCGTTTTTAAGATAGCAATTCAAAATTAAACTTTATTGACTGTACAAAAAGGTACACGTTTCATTGCATAAGCGGCGAGATCGACATGGACTTCAATTGACTTGACATTCGAACTCTTGCAATGAAGCGTGTATCTTCTTGTGTATTGTCACGTCTCGTCGCATTTTGAACTGACCCTTAGTCCAACCGAAAGATACATTTTTCAGTGCTGTTACAAAGATCCGGTTACATCTACAATCCCGTTCCCCTATCCTATCAATTTTAAACTATATTTTCAAATATGAATACTTAAACCAGTGTTAACATTCACAACGTGTTTTGGGGTTGTCGAGGGGAATTCCCCGGCGGCCATTTGTCGCGGACGGGGGAGTCCCCGAGCGGCAGTTAGCGACGTCTCCGTCAGATTTATACCTCTCCCGCGAAAGCTGACACATATACGTCGCTTTTGTTTCGATTAACTGTAGAAATAAGATTGATATTGTCATATCCGATGATCTAGGCAGAGTCAGTATTCTGTACTGTATAGGTAGCTGATGACGGTGACATGTCTAAGGTAGCTGCGAAATATGCCAGAACATTTTTAATATCTACGTTATGTATACAGTATTTGTACGCAAATGAATAGTCCAGACCAATGACTTCAAAACTAAGGATGAACCATGGCCTATGTAAATAATGATGCGTATCTACATTTGACATAACAAATCTTCATTCTAGAAAAAGTTACGCCATCTAGATTTAGGTAATCACACCTTAAATGTCAACCATCTTGATTTCACCAATCCCCATACCTCAAATTTCGAAATGACCCCAAAAACCCCCAAAGATAGGGTCATCAGTTTTGCTTCCTCAAAATAATAATTCGATATATGCAGTTTTAATTATCTCGTAGATCGCTACGTAAGTGCTACGTCACGTCGGCAAAATTAAATAAGAACACAATTACTATCGCAAAACTTATCTCTACTTATTTTTATCATTTTTATAATCCTATTGATTGGAATTTTATGGCTCAATTAGAAGTTATTTTTGGAAAAGATGAACCTACAGCAAAGAATATATGTTATGGACCAGGTGATTAATGCGGGCATTATTTATAATGCACGAGCATTATGAATAATGTCAAGTTTTATCGGGCTAAGTAATTAATTACCATCTTAACTTCATTATTTATCACATTGCACGGTCATTATTATATTGCTACATGACAGTTGGGCAATTTGAAAATCAATGTAAAAAAAAAATAGGTATATGTTGTGAAATTTTTCTTTTAAATTTAATTATGTTTTATGTTATATTTTTAATATGACTTTCCTTAAGTTTTAAATGAAAAACTAGTGGATTTTTAAGGTAGAAGTCCTTCTTAATCCAATCCAATTAATGAGTCTGATTATTTAAGTGGTTTAATATTTAGTTTATTTTAGATTAAATGACAATAACAATAAAAAATAGTAATTAAATATGTTTGTATTACTCTGCCCAAAAGGTGATACGCAATATGTATAGTGCCCGGTCAATATGATTATTTGAATAATTATTATCAAATTGCACTCTCATATTGGGCATTTTTCATAATGACCGGGCATTATGTATACTGCTCAATTTATCACTTGGTCCATAACATATATATTACTAACGTACGTCGTCTACAGTCTCCTTACGTTATAATAGGTAGGTACCGGCTACTAGCGCATCTTACGGCCCGTTTCAACAACATTTTTTTTTTTTTTTTTTTTTTTTTTTTTCCGGGGGGGTAAAATGCTTTACGCATACCACCCAGGCGCAGGGGGCACCCAAGTGGTGATGTGGGACTCGTGGTATACCCACTAAAAACCCCCCCATCTTCCTCCTCACCGCCCTCTGACGGGGCCACGGGAACGATACACACATCCGCGACCCCGCCGGCGGCAGCCGCCTGCAAGCGGCTCCATCTTGAAAGCCCGAAGGCCCTCCACGATGGGCGCACCAGATGGTATTAGGTGCGCTTCCTCCTCGGCCTCCACCAGTACTGTAGCAGACTCCCCCTGAGTCTGCTACTAGGAGGCCATGGGTACCAGATAAACTGGTACCCGGTGGCAGATCAGGTCTGTGGTTCTGCCACCGACCACACCTCGGTCGCAGAGGATAGGGCAAGCGGCGCACCGCAATACCGACATGCCTCTTCCTCTGCGGCCCCACCAACGCCGTTTCGACGGAACGGCCCCGCCAGCTCGCAGGGGGTAGGGAGAGTGGCGTACCGTAATACCATCACGTCTCTCCCCCTGCGATCCCTCCACGGCCGCAGAAGATAGGGAGAACGGCGCACCGTAATACCGGCACTCCTCTTCTTCTGCGGTCCCACCTCCACGCGCGTCCTCTGCGGGCATGTTCAGCCCGCTGGGAGCGCCCTCCTCGGGCCAGCCGGTGGCAAACAGGCCGGCCCCGGTTGCCTCTTAGCTTCACCGTGGGTGACCAGTCCACGGTTACTAAGCCCCACCGCCACGACAAGGCGTGCAACCATCGGGGGGCCGTTTCAACAACCTATCTATCTATAACTATTTATTAAAAACCTCGTCATTCAATCATTTGCCGGTTTTTCGCGATACAAATTTGACGTTTCTTGCAAATAGATATAGTAGAAAGGGTAATGAAACGGGCCGATAGCAAAGAATATATATTACTAACGTACCGATAGGTAGTAGCTGAAATCCATTTCTTCCAAAAATCGGAATAATTTGCTAAATTCATTTCTGATTTGTTAATAAGGCAAGAGCGTTAGATATAGTTAGTGTATGCCTCCGCGAGTAATAGTGTTCTGTGGTGCATGCTCTTGTAACGGGTATGCGACCCCGGCTTCCCTAGCTATTACTGTCCTATCCCTTGCCCTCCTGGGCGGTAATATCCTACTTTTCCTATTTCCCACTCTAACTTACCAATCTTCCTTTCCACACCACCTGTCCTTCCCTTTTCCTATTCCTATCCTCTCCGTAAATCCGTGGCAACGCAATGGATAATTATAAAAATAATTTAATTATCCAAAATGGCGGCGATGTGGTTCGCCACCCATCACGTCTCGTTCTCGCGGAGGCGAAAAGTGGCCCATGGAGAGCGGCTTTGCGACGTTGAATGTAAGAGGAGGAATGGATGGTAAGAATGAAAGTGGATGAAGCGAAACAAGTATGTAAGGATCGTAGCAAGTGGAAATAAGTGGTCTCTGCCTACCCCTACGGGAAAGAGGCGGTCTCTGCCTACCCCTACGGGAAAAAGGAGTGATTATATGTATGTATGTATGTATGTAAAAACTACTAAACAGATTATCATGAAATTTGGCACAGATATAAAGTAGACCATGGGGAAGGACATAGGCTACTTTTTATCGTGGGACATATACGGTTCCCGTGGGTTACTTACGTGGGAGGAGCCGCGGGCATCAGCTAGTTTTATTATATTACATATATATACTTATTATAAAATATACTAATACCTATATTATGCAATGCTACGAAGTACGATAATATATAGTCGATAGCGTAGAAGTAGCGGAGACGGAACCCTAACATAAAGTAGCCTAAGTTACTCCTTACAACATTAACTATCTGCTAGTGAAATTCCTGTAAAAATCGGTCCTGCCTTTTCAGAAATTAGCCAGAACAAACAGACAGACAGACAGACGGACAGACAAAAAGATTAAAATATTGCTTTTTTATTGTGAGTAGGTACCGTGTCTACTTTCTGCTAAAGCTGTATCTGAAAAGCTGTTAATTTTAAATTACAAACAGACACTTCAATATTTTATAATTGTTTCTATTGTAAGTAGGTTCGTGTAACTTTTTTATCTTTTAATTATCTGTATTAAAGCTATATGCAAGGGTTAAATGTTATGGTATTAATTATATTCTATTAAAACAACAAACCGTACCTACCTAAATATCTTTTAGTTTTTAGTAATGTAAGGTATACGGCTTGTAACGTAGCTTAGTTACGTCGTAGATACAGTATTAATCTTGTTAGTGTAGATACACCAAAACCATAATATATGAATATTATATTAAGCATGATATGATATAAAGATGAAAAACAAACAGAGTAGAGATAGTATAACGGTGTCTGAAAAGTAAAAAATATGTTTTGTTACTTTAGAAACCGAATCCTTGTCGATTTGCCGAACCACAAGAAAAAATATTATAAGCAGGAAACAATGTTCAGTTCGTTAGAATAATATTTAATGATGTCGCTGTTACTAGGTGGATAGCTGATATTGTCATGATATAGTTGCTGCCTTCACTTTCTTATATATGTCACCGAAAAAATTGTAAAAACCGTTAGATTGTAATACTTATTAATAGATATTATTTTTCGTTATAATTATTATTATGAAAAAGCAAATAAATATGGCGGCACGGCACGGTAAATATTACAATACTCGTATAACGAAAAATTACTTGTAAAATTGTAAGAACTATTTTTTATTTGACATTCTGTCGACATTTTATTTTATCTTGTAATATTACCGTCTAACGGTTTTTACAATTTTACGATGACATATACATGAGATAAAGATGAACATATCTATCCTCCTTCCTAATATTAAGGAATTCCAATTTATCTATAGCGCACAAAGGCTACAGCGACAATACCAGGGACTCTGGAATAGGTATATGATGGTAGAGTACATACTAAAATTTTAAAAACCGTTAGATTGTAATAAAACTAGTGAAATTGTTGTTGTTGTTGATAGACTTCCGACGCGAATATGCTGCCTATAATTTCATACATTATTTTTCGTTAGATTATAAATATATAATTTTTAATCTTTCGACATATTTTTACAATTTCGTTAGTTATTTTACAATCTGACGATTTTTACAATTTTCCGGTGACATATATAGGTACACTTACGGATTTTTCAATATATTACCTACCTTAACCGATGGGCAAAAATATAAATGAACGGGGGTGCGAGTATATTTCGTATAAGCTCATCCTTTAAAGAAATGCTTTTTTCAGCAGACTTACCTACCTACTTATGTATATTAGTAACAACTAACACCACTTGAATTTTTTAGCTACATAGTTAACATTTGATATATTGAAATAACTTTATAGGGTAATTGTAAAACCCAAATTTTTCAAGTCGGTAAAAATAAAAAGATAATTGGCTTAATGAGATTCTTTGAGAATTTTAGCACCTCGTGATAGTATAAAGGAGAAGAAATAATGAATTATTGTTGTGTAAAATCCCAGAAGGCCATGCATCAGGGACCGTCAAAACATGCAACGCCTTTCGATTTCTAAAGAAGATATCGCGTAAAAAAATATACGGATAATATAATACAGGTAGAGGCCGAAACTCGACGTGTTTTTGTTATCTGAGGCCCCGCCCTGCCGTCGGCGCGCATTAAAATGGCGGCCGTCGCTCCGGCCGGCGTACGTGGCCGTGTATAGTCCACAGATCGTAGAAAATAGAGAAGTCAGGAGGCTCAACATTTCACGAATTATTTTCGGGAAATCGTAGAAATGCCTAATGCGAGTCGGACTCACGCACGAAGGATTCTGTTCTATTAGTAAGTACTAATATCGAGCAAAAAATTGAGAAAAACTCCCGTTTGTTATATGCACCCACAAATATTTATTTTATTCTGTTTTAAGTTTAATTGTTAGATATAGCAGCAACAGAAATACATACCTAATAGTATGTGAAAATTTCAACTATTTCACAAGATAGCCTGGTGACAGACAGGCGGACAGCCTAAGTCTCAGGATGAAAAACGTGACCCTATGCACGTTTTTTATCCTTTGTTCTGTTCATCTGTCAAAGTTGAATGTCACTTATACATTTAAATAATGAGGTAAATACCAGTGGCGAAGGGTTCCTATAACTCCATTCCTATCGGCTTCCCTTGTCACTTACCTCTTGCAAACCTTCATAGAAATCCCTACCTATTATACAGGCTCCGGCTTCCCTATGAAGGAGAAGCAGCCTTCGCCACTGGTAAATACATATTTAAAACGTCGCGTACCGTACCTAGTTTATCAGGTACGTATTGTACGGCAGATATAGGTATTTTATTTTTAGAGGTATTTACTGAGAGAAAGATTTTCACTGCTATGTATTTTATGAGTATATGTTACTAGCTGACCCAGCAAACGTTGCTTTGCCATTTAAAAAGAAATAGATTAAGACAGATTCTCAGACCTACCGAATATGCAAAAAAATCATAAGAATCGGTCAAGCCGCCATGTTGTGTAAAGACGTTTAGGCAAAAAATATTTGCCATACTCAAAGTAAAAAAAATCATCTAATGTATGGGTGACTCTCCGTAAAACGCAAACTCGCCCATATAAAGAAAAAAAAATTTTTTTTTGAGCACGACAATTATTTTTCTGCTAAAATGTATTTATATAAGCAGTAGATCATATGCCCAAAATATCCGTAGTTGATTTTACCAAACCTTTTAGAGGTACATTTTAAAACTCCTTCAGAGCCTCTAGTCAAGATGCATTCGTTATTTTCGACGGCGAAGTTCGAAAATAAAATGTATGGGATTTGACATAAGACATCGCAAGCGACATGTCACTTAACGATGACTTATGTCAAATCCCATACATTTTTGTTTTCGAACTTCGCCGTCGATATTATCGAATGCATTTTGACTAGACCCCCAGCTTCTTTACAGGATTAATTTCTGAGTATCCAAATCCATAGTTGTTGATTGTTCATCACGCCACCAAACAACGTAATAATTTGGAACTAGAAGACTTTTGACCCAAGTCCGACTATCATTGTTACAGTCTAATGAACTCGTGCAATCTTAGTCCTGAAAAAAAAAGACTTGGTTATTTGTAAAATCGTTCGTCTAAAATATATTATTCTAGCTTTTGCGCGTGGCTCCGCCCGCGTAAATACATTATCCCGCGGGATCAATACTTTTTCGGGATAAAAAATATCCTATGTCCTTTCCCGGAACCCAAAGTATAGACAGACTTTACCAAAATACCAAATTTTATAAAAATCGGTTCAGCGGTTAAAGCGTTAAGAGGTAACAGACAGAAAGACAGACAGACACACTTTCGCATTTATAATATTAGTATAGATTAGTATTTTATATAGTTACTGCTTATATTGGTATGGTCTTTATCTGTAGTAGATAATATGAGCGCCGCGCCGGCGCGCCGCCGCCGCCGCCGATTTTGCCGCGCCGCCGCCGCCGCGAAAATACATCGGCGCGCCGAGTGAGCGAGAGGGATAGTCATAATGTGTAATTTCAGTCAGTGACTATGAGCCAAGTCATAACATATATTACCCAAGTCATAATATAATTATACCCATACTAGCGACCCGCCCCGGCTTCGCACGGGTACAATACTGATACTAATACTACAGATAACAGAATGTCTTTAAACCTCTAACAAAACGGGTGAAATTTAGTCAAAACAAACAGAAACAAATTAATATAGGTACCTACTAATACTTAATGAAATAAGTAAGTGGGTATACTTTTATCGTATGAAATACCTACACTTTTCAGAACTAACAATACAACAATCACTAAATAAATAGTTACTCAAGTATCTATCCATCATAGTTACAACGAACACAAAACAAAAAATTTACTCATAGATCTAAACTCGCACGCCTTGGCGACGACGCGACGCCCACTTCGCAACGGGCCGTGCAGCAGAAATCGTAATATTTTAATTTCGCCATAACTTCAAAACCAAACATCCAATTTTAATCATTAAAAGACCAAATATTATCTACATAAACTGTACTTAGTGATGAAATAATTTATTTTGATAAGGATTAATAGCATGAGTAAAATAAACGCGTTTAAATGTAGTCCAAAAAAAATTCAAGATTTCTAAATAAAAAAATGGTTGTTGTGCCTCACTCGACATAGATAGGTATAGTGTGTCGCGGACTTTTTTGTAGATATTTATAAGATCTACAATTAATTAGAACATTTTATGGTTCTATCTTTTATAGTTTAGGCAGCGTACGCAAAATAAGTAACTTTTCTGGTTGATTTTTTACACCTTGTGTCCGACAAACCCAACAACAATCTTACGGAACCCTATTTTTTTTCCTAAATAAAATTTAGCCTATGTTACTCGTGGATAATGTAGCTTTCGAATGGTGAAAGAATTTTTGAAATCGGTCCAGTACTTTTTGAGCCTATTCATTACAAACAAACAAACAAACAAACAAACAAACAAACAAACAAACATACAAACAAAGTTTTCCTCTTTATAATATTAGTATAGATAAGCCTTACTTCTTTCACGCTTTAAACGAGGAGACGAACGAGGACATCCACTTAAGTGACACCTATCTCATCAAAAGAGTTCTGCATAAAATACAATGTGCTTACTAGAAAGGCAGTTCTACTGATTTATCGAGTAGATCGAGCTAGTAGATCACTTTGATAAAGTCATTGAGGATTAGAAGTTTTCGCTAAGCGCCTTCCTAGGTATTGAAGGTGCGTTCGGAAAAAACTCCACCTGATCTATTACCCTGATAGCCTGGCTTCAAGAATTACTATAGAGTGGATCAACGCTACGCTAAACAACAGAGTAGCGTCATCAACTATCATGGGCTTGACGCTCAGGAGCAGGTTGACCCAAGGATGCCCACAGGGAGGGGTGGGTGGTGTGCCCGCTGTCCCTGCCGCGAGTGGTCCCTGGTAGTGAATGGGCTGCTATAAGAACTGAAGAATAGAAGGTTCTATGAATAAGGATACGCTGTCGATCTAATAAAAATAATAGCTCCCCATACCGATTTCAGTGTCGGTTTCATTCAAACCAGGCCAGTAGTTATTCTCATTGTGCCCTAGTATGTGCGCAGCACACAAGAGCACACAAGCATTCTCTCTTCCTTTACTCTCGTAATCCAGTGGGACGGATAACTGACACGACTGGCGAGAGATCAGTTTTTACTTGTCCATCATCGCATGCATCGGCATGGATCACCTTTCCTGTTAGGCAATCAGGTGATCAGCCTGCAATGTCCTAACCAAACTTGAAAACAACATTTTTTCTTGTGTTAATGCGGGAATCAAATCCACGACCTCCGAGTCGAGAGCCAAGCTATAATCTGACCTAGCGATACTAGTGGTTGGCAAATGCGCATCAGTAGTCGCTGGGCTAATGCAATCAGGTGCAAAATTGGTGCAAAAGGGTCAAGCTAACCGTCAACGCTAATAAGACAGTCTTGATACCTAACACCAATAAGAGGAAGTTAAAGGGACTAAAAACCCCAATACTCTTCGGAAAAACTACCACGTCTGTAAGCGAGGTCAAATATTTTGGAGTGATCCTAGATATATTATGGGACTTAATTGGAATAAGTACATAGAGGATATTATGAAAAAGGCTAGATGTGCTCTGTGATCCTGCCCAAGAATTGTCAGCTCTAAATGAGACCTTCGGTCAAAGGCAATGCTATGTTTGGTTATACACAGCTATAGTGAAACGATTGTCACATATACGTAGTGTAGTATGCCACACTACGCAGAAAAAAAATGTACAGGTCAACTGCATCAAAACATTAAATAGTGTGCAGAGGCTGGTCTGTCTGATAATCATGGGTGCGCTATCTTCGGCACCCACCACTTTACTTGAAACCCTGATTCACTTAACTCCACTTCCTCTATTCCTTGTTTATATTAAGGAGGCTAAGAAGGTTGTTCTCAGGGCCATGACGGCAGGTAGGATAAAACGGGCCTCCACCCTACTTGGACAACTGCAACAGTATATTCTTAAGATACCTGTCATGGTCATGCCATCGGACACCATGATCAAGGTGCATAGCTTCTAGAAGCTATACCCAGTTTTCATAACTTCTAGGGAGAACTGGGTCCCAATTATTCACCTTAGGGACATTATTTGGTTTACGGACAGATCTAGGAAAGACAACCGGGATGGCGCTGGACTACAGGGGCGTGCCATCTACAGGCAGATATACTTGTTTGGAAGATTTTGTACCGTGTTTTGTGTGGCTGAGATCTCCGCTATTATTGGTTGATCACTAGAGAGCCTACGCAGTCAGTTATATAAATGGCTTCGACGTGAGTTCTTGAAAATGTGGACGTTTATAAAACGAAAATAGAAAAAGATTATAGTGATTACGCTCTTTGGAATCAAAGCACTGTTAACTGCCAATTCCAAAGTAGTTTCTTCCAAAGTAGTGTCTTTTTCACCACTGCAAAAAGTTCCATAAATTGTATTGCATTGTAATTGTAAGTTACCCAATAAATAAAGTAAACTACAGATTTTTTTTACTACCAAGTACAAATTTCAACCCTTTTAAGGTCACGCCGCCGACGCCGCCGCCGCCGACCCAAAATAGCCGGCGCGCCGCCGCCGACCTACCACCCATCGGCGCTCATATCTAATCTGTAGGCTGCAGCATGTAGCGAGCAGGCTGTCGATTAATAAATTCGTCGCTCTCAATTCGCAATGTATTTTACGACTACGTAGGCAGTTAATTGGTCGCCCGACAGCTAATAAGCGTAAGTACTAAATTAAGTGGAATTTCAGTTGGCGATACTATTTTAACAGGATGGCGCAGTTTTAATATTATAATAACTCCCCACCGATTTTCGGTGACGGTGGCTGGTTTCATTGAAACCATGCCAGTTACGCAGTAGTAATTTTATAGTGCCCATGTGTGTGCGCGCCGTACACGAGAGCACTCTCTCTTCCTTTACTCTCATAATCCAGTGGGACGTATAACCGACACGAATGACAAGAGATCAAGTGCGACCGACATTTTACGCCGGGCGCCGGCCGCCGATCATCTTTCTTGTCAGACAATCAGGTAATCAGCCTGCATTGTCCTATCCAAACTTTGAAACATTTTTTTGTTGTTACAATGCGGGAATCGAACACACGACTCGAGAGCCAATGCTCTAACCACTAGACCACGGAGGCTGTTTAATATTTTGCGTATTGTGTGGTGTGCATGCTACATTGACATTTGACATCTATACCCAAATATATTTTACTTCTGTTCTTAAAGTATGTTACTAATATATACTAAACCAGAAGACGTCACTGGCATGCGTGCTGCGAGTTGCGACCATTGTACCGCGAGTGGCCAGGGCGCCTAGACAAATTACCTTCGTTAAAATTCGAAAAGATCTGTCGTATCGACTTCTCTTTTGAGATCACGATATTTTGTCCCTAGCCAAATGCACTCTGTTGTTCGAATCGCAACAACGAATTGCTCAAACGTTAGTTGTCTACAATTTATAAGAATTTTTCCGTCAGTTGTGAAGTTGTCAAATGTCATAATTATTTTTTTTTATGATGGCGTTACGGCTTAAAACTATTTGCCAGTGTCAAGTTTAAAAGGCAGAGAAATAGATTTATTGTAGCCTGTATATGATTTCAACACCGTATTATTTTCAAGTCTAATGTCTAGTCAAAGTCCAAAATACAGATAGTGCAAGTCAGTCGATTCAGTAAAACGGTACCTAGTAGTTTTACTGAAAGTTCCTAGAGTGTTTACAATAAGAATTAAGTAAGTACTTAATTAACACAGGCGATTATTATTGCATTCTAAATCAGCCACACAATTTGACAACTGTTTATTATTTGACATTGACATGTGACTGACCACTCGTGTGTACGATTTTCAACTCTATTGTTTGACTCCAGAGTTTTATTTAGAATTATATTCTATTAAAATACATTATTTAATTAATTATCTTCTATTTTTCATTGATAATACAGATTTTACAGTCGGACAATCATCTTTTGGCACTTGGATGGGGGCATGAGTGTCGTAAATAAGAACAATATTTATTACTAAAAGTGAAATTTTACAAGACGGCGATGTTATTATAGTACTGATTTTATCCACGTGCCAAAAGGTAAGTGTCGCAACTACAAAACAATACATAATACTAAAAGTGACATTTTACAAGACGGCGATGTTAGTTCTGTTTTTGTCCACGTGCCAAAAGATCCTTGTCAGACTGTATACGGATTGCTTGCCAAATGGTCATAGGAAACACATTTTATACAGATCATGTTACACTAAAGGGCCATACTCACGGCGCGTCCAGCAAATCCAGCACCGGTACTAATAAAGGGCTATTATCTTTGATTAATTATTACATAGATACGTTATATCCTTACAAAACTGACAATATTTCTGTGCCACGACACACATTGACATTATATATCTATGGCTATTATAATATACTCACGGTGCATGATGCATCTAGCAAATCCAGCACCGGTACTAATAATAATAAATAGGATTTAGGAATAACAAGTAGATCCATTCATTAGTGTCAATCATTTAAAATTTTTGCCTACAAATCGCGGCCTTGAGCTTGCAGGCTGGATGACCTTTTACAAATAAATAGTGTAGGTAATGATCCTGGTAACACTGGGTAGAAAAAGAAGAAGATGAAGTACAATAATTTTTGTTTGATTATTGATAACAAATTAACAATTTACGTTAACTATTATCCCTAAGTCTATGAGGTAAACACAGATGAGAATAAACAACCTAAATAAGTTGGCTTCAAGTCTTCATATTGGTGGAGAGGTGAAACGAGGAAGCTCGCCGCGAAGCAGCACCGCGCCCAGCGAACTCGAGTAGAGCCTAGTCCACCTCCATCTGCACTGGTCCATGAAGGTTGAGGACGTTGTGGACTATTGTACATCCTAAAGAAGACGTCTTTCACTTTTAGGGTCAAGCGTCTGGAGTCTCGCTACAACGTCAACTTCAGTTTCTTTGCGGTGAGAGTACCGACGCATCTTCTACCGACCTTCGAGGTGGAGGAGTTCTAGCCGACGGACGTGTTCTACTGAAGATTTCAAGGAAATGAAACAAAGCGTGCCTCACGTCGTCTAAAAAGTACCATTTTAATCCAGAGCCTAAACTTTTTGTGTGAAAGAGTAACAACCATTCCACCATCCATACTCACATACTTTTATATTTATAATATTAGTAGGATTTTTGACTACTAAAACATTACCATTACCTTATACATAATATAACATAAGTAAAATGTGTTTTAAATCTTTATAATTTGTAGGAATTGTAGGTATACAATAATGTTGTTTGTTAAGTAGTTTAACCATAGTGATATAAAATCTTCATAATGTACAATACGGCCGATGTATCTTGGCGAGTCTGAACTTTGCGCAGAAGGTTGTGCAATATCTGTTTCTAAGTGTTTTCGTATTTATTTTATTTGTACTAATTGGTCAACTGTATTAGGGAATTTTATTAGTACATAGGTATATAAAAATAATACAATAACAGTTTTCTTTTCAGTTCGCAGAGCCTATGTTCAGACCTATCAAGATACAGCGGCCGTAGTGTTATTAATGTATCAAAACCGCTACCAATCTAAGTTAATTTGTATTCATTCTGTGACAGGCTCAAACTAGTGTGTGTCAATAATAACAATTATTAACTGTGTTGATTTTTTAATTGTATAATGTTATTATTGGCTATAGCCATGACTTATGTAATTCCTTTGCAAGAAATAAAAGTATTTTTTACATTTTAAGTTTATTTTCTTACTAAAACTTAGTTAAAAAAGTAAAATAATTGTGTCGTATCAGGCTAGAGCAGGCTAAAGCTCCACCGACAAGAGCGAAGCTCTTGAATTAGAATGAATGAATAATTCTAGCAAGACAATGCCTATAACAAATTCAAAGTGTTATGGCCGCTTGTAATATTTTGTATACAATATGTAGTAAGTAACTGTTAGGTTTTTTATGGCAATAGTATCTTGTACAGTCATGTACTTTTAATATTTTATTACTTCCAGCTAATAACACTTCCTTTAAAGTTATAGTTCTTTAAAATTGCAAAGAATATTTCAATTATTTAGTCACAAATATACTATAGAGATTAAATATTATGTATTTAATTGGTTAACACTACTTGACTGTTTATAATAGCAAATATTTCAAAACTATTATGAGGTGTTTGTGTGCTTACATCCCATTTATAAGGCGAAGGTGTTGAGCATCGATATATACAATACAATAAAATATCATTACATTGAAAAACTTATAAATTTTATCAACTAAATATAAATCTTTATTTCTAAGCAAGTTTTTTAAGAACTCCATTTGTTACCTACTATAATTTAGGTAGGTGCCAACTATAGGTACACCTAAAGATTGCTTTCAGCTGGTATAGTAAGCGTGTAAAGGCTACAAACTGCAAGTAAGCTACAAATTAAGAAATTTATATTTTAACAAAGTGTAGAATTATACTTGAATACAATGAATTAAATATTAGGTATTGACAATAATTGTGATTTATTGAATACTTTAGATTGATTTCTTTTGACATTATGCAATATAGACTACTAGCAGAAGGTGTTGTATAGACCCTTTAGGCAAATCATTATTATTTACATATAACAGCTGATCAATAAAAATCCGCCATATTGTTCGTTGAGGCGATAAAGGTAGCTATCTGGGTATCTTTATCGTTAGGTCGATAAAGATAAAGATCACGATCTGCTAAATGTCACTTACGGCCGCTTGTCTAGGCATTGTATGGAGAAACGCGTTAGAGCAATTCGTTATATGAGTGCATCGTTAGCGTATTCGTTCAAAGTGGCTGCTTGGCTACCAATTTTTTTAACGATACGACTGAATATGTCATTTAACGCACGCTTATGTCAATCCCATACATTTTTTATTCACGAAGTTCGCCGTCGATATTATTTAATGCATCTTGTCTAGCCCTCCAGTACACATAATATTGTGTTTTGGAACGCGATAACAGCAGTGCTATTCTCTCAGAACATTTTTAAATATCTCGACAGCTGAATCCGCGGTGAGTGTCAAAATTGTGTCAAATCAGTATACGAATTTGATACTCACCGCGGATTCAGCTGTCGATATTTAAAAATGTTCTTAGAGAATAGACAGGCTGTACCTATGACAGCTACCAATGACGTCATATCCTATTGGCCAGTAATATCTACTGGTGTAGTTTAGGAACACGAGCAATGTAACAAAAGGGATTCCGCGAATGAATTCGCCGCCAGAAGTGACGTCTCCAAAATATCAATTTGCATTGTTTTTGTATACGGGAGTTTCTTTCCGAATGAAAATAATTTTGTGAATAATTTCTTAATGTCTGTGCTTCAAAAGCGAAGCTGAGAACAGTCTTGATTTTCGGAAACTTATGTCCTTCTTTTTTCCGAACAAAACGGGTCGGCGCAACACTGCGGCATGCTTGTTTATATTTTACAGTACGGTTTTAACTTTTAAGGTATTAAAAATGATCACGTACCTAGTAAGTTAATAACAAACTTTGACAGCTATACCTCACTCAACAGTGGCGTCCACTGGCGAACACGAAAACGATGGCCCTCATTGGTGCAATATTATTGACAGAATAAATTTGTCAATACTAGTCAACACATACAAAAAAATGGCAATATGCCCCGCACACAAGGAATATTATTCTCAATATTAGCTTTATTGCCTATAATATGGTGTGTGTGCGGCTAGCCAATACTAGTCAACACATACAAAAAAATGGCAATATGGCCCGCACAAAAGGAATATTACTGTCAATATGAGCTTTATTGTCAATAATATGATGTGTGTGCGGCTAGCCATTGACAACATAGCCGCATCTAAGAGTACAGTACCACCAACTTATTTGTTCAGTAGCCGGGGTCAGTAGTGTCGCGTTTAGTGTTGCTAAATCGCGCATCACTTTTTAGTGGCTTCGGCATGATAATGATACTTTTAACAATACAATAAGGCTTAAAACACACAGAGCACTCGCACTTCAAAAACTGACAGCGAATGACATTTCACAAAATGGCAGCTGTAGTTCCAATTTTGTTTACTGAACAGATAAGTTGGTGGCACTTTACCTTATGTTCCGCCATGTCTATAAGCTTCTACGGTGTACGGCAATCACTAATGAAGACCACTTTTAATTAATTCACAGCAATCACATACTGCCCGTGACTCCATGCCGATGCTTTTATGTTTATTGTTTCCATAATACTTTAAAGCTACATTTAATTTCTCTAGGGTGTCGCTCGCTGTTATTATGTTTTGTTTAGTAATTAATGTTTATTGGTGGGCCTAATTATTTCGCCGTTATTAACACGTTTTCTCACTCAAAATAATGAGATTCATAGAGGCCGTATTTTTTTATATTTTGTCACCATGAGGCCACTGTTAATAAAAACGTCCGCGTTTATATTATCTATTGCCTCATCAAAGCCTCATCATATCTAATGCTTATGGTTTAAAAATTATAAAAAGGAAGTGATAAATTATTTTCTACGAATTATTGTAAATTCTGTCGCTGAAATAGAATTTAATAACTGTTATTTATATACTGATAAAAACTATCATAAATAACTACCTACTATTAAAAAAAAGTATAACCCAATTACGTAAATTATATAGCCTATGTTACCCTGGCTATTATTACTCTATTGACACCTCGTTTATTAAAATTGCACTAATAGTTTAGGCGTTATGGTGGAACAAACATACACACATATACTGCCAAAATCATTACCCTTCCTTTTGGCTTCGCCGTAATCGGGTAATTATAAAATTATGTTGGTGTTGTTATTAGTGACGTAAGTATATACATATAGTTTCAGTTTAATCGATTAGTAGATTTAAAAATGAATTTCACAATATAAAATTTATATTATAAATCATTGTTCCAGGGAAAAAAGTACCAGGAGACATGACTAGGAGGCTCTGGTTATGAAAATGGAAAAAAGGCTTGTTTAATAACTGGTTATGAAACAGTGAAAATAATTCCTTATTCATAACCAGTTATGAAATCTTAGTTACGAACGTGGACGAAGCGTATCCCGGCTTCTTTACCCACAGTGCTCGTAACTATAGTCTGTAGGTAACTGTACAAGTCCACTAACCTGCCTATCGTAGTAAACCCTTGAGCATTATATAGTCACAGAGATAAATCGTAAATCTACAAAACGTGTAAATAAGTCGCAGTATAGGGAAACTAACCGTCAGGGCCCGTTATGAGACAGGCCCTATAAACCCTTCCGACGCGATCCGACGCGACGTGTCGTGATTTACGGCACACGCACGTAGCTAGTATATTCATGTCAACTGTACTATAGATAAACCATTGATTTACTACATCAAAGCATTCACAAATCAATAAAGTTACTTAGTATTGTACAGATCGTTTCAATTGCTTGCGAATGGTTGCAGGTTTGATTCCGATTAGCGTGTATCATGAAGGTATTTTGGGGTAGAACCGTAAAGGAGATATCTCCAAAGGAGCGCGTGTTGCCGGTTGCGTTTGGCTAGGCCGAAACTAGAGTTCGACTGATACTGATTTTCCGGCCGAAACCGAAACCGAAAACGAATATTCGGCCGTGGAATCAGTTTCGGCAGAAACCGAAACTCACGTGGTCAAGTATAAAATTCCTTAAAATACTGAAACTTGGTGCATTTTACCTATTATTCTGCATTAATTAGGACATGAAATGGAAACACAGTATATTAATTCTGTTTACTTAATTTGTTAATAACAACAAAACAAAGTTACTGACTCAATATTTAACTATATAAATTATTCAAGTACAGAAATGAAACAAAAACTTACATATAATTAGTTAGATCAAAACATAACCTCTAAAGAATGTACCTACTGAACCGAAACCGAAACCCAAGTTTCGGTCGGACACTAGCCGAAACATCAATATAGGCATTTGAGCGGATACGTATAGCGGAGCACTTAGAAATTATATATTAAATTCGATAGCACGATTAAGACAAAAATTACCTAACCAAGAGCATGTCAGGAGTCAGGACATGTCTAAGGAGGATTCCGTAACTATAAGCGCGTAATAGTTTTTTCAAATTACTTCAAAAATGACTGCCCGATTTCGTTCAAAATAATTTTCCTAAAGAGTATTTGGCATGATCAGCATGGAAAATTGCAAGTTTTTGGCTAGCCGCACACGTGCAATATTATTGACAGAATAAAATTGTCAATACTAGTCAACACATACAAAAAAAACGGCAATATGGCCCGCACACAAGGAATATTATTGTCAATATGAGCATTATTGCCAATAATATTGCACGTGTACGGCCAGCCTTTAAGTCACCTAGTTTCGAATTGCCAGGGTGACAAATTTATAAACCACTTTGGAGGCCGATTACTCGAAAATGGTTGACTTTGTAAAAAAATCATGTATGAAACCTTGCCTTCATTTTAAAAGACTTATTCAACGATAGGTACCCCACACGATGGGGTAGAATGAAAAATATTTATGATCCCCACTTCACATGTATGGAGAGCTACCCCTAAAATATAAAATTATAATTATTTACCAAATTTCATCAACTTATATTAATAATTACAGAATCTAGAAGAGCGGACAGACAGACAGTCAGACAGACGTACGGACAGAGCGAAGCTATAAGCGTTCCTTGAGTACGACGGAACCCTAAACACGAGTTAAATTCTATTAGTTACTTACGTACTGTAAAGATTCAAGAAATTTTTGCGCTGACACCGTCTTTAAAAATATTTTGTGTAAAATTTGATTCCCGTTTGAACGTACTGCGGAAGCTGGTATTAATTTTATCGTTTTTTTATGGACAATAAGTATGCTCTACTTGGGTAGCTACATAGTAAGGAAACGGATACTGAAAACAAGGTTTTTGCAGATGACTTTTTGAACAACAACAGTTTTAATAATAATAATAATATAATATCTATGGACGCTTCACACCACGTCAATCTGGTCCCGTGATAAGTTCTCGAAGAACTTGCGTTACGGGTATCAGACTTTAACAGAGGTAATTTTATATTATACACATATTTAAGATATTTATTATATTATACACATATTTAATACACATCCATGACCCAGGAACACGGAAGACTTTGTTCCTTCGGCGGGATTCGAACCCGCGACCCCCAGCTTGAGCACCAACATGCTCAACCACTGAGCCACAGAGGTCGTCTAGTTTTGAAAATACCTAACGTAGTTTTTACTTGTCGACGGCGTAGCCAAGAGGAAGGGTAATGTTTTTGGCAGTCTATGTATGTATGTATATGTATGTTTGTATATGTATGTTCTACCTTAGCGCCTAAACTACTGTATAGGTTTTTTATCCTACTAATATTATAAATGTGAAAGTTTGTGAGGATGGATGGATAGATATTTGTTACTCTTTCACGCAAAAACTACTGGACGGATTTTGATGAAATTTGGTATGGTAATGGTTTAGGCTCCGGATTGAAACATAGGCTACTTTTTATCCCAGAAAAGTACAGTATTCCCGCAGGACACCCGATACTATATTACTCGGGCGTAGCCGCGGGAAACAGCTATTAATACAATGACTACTTTATAATTTAATATTATTAAAATAAATAAAATGTCATACTAAAATTTGTATGTAAAATAAATTGTATATAAAAATTGTTAATATAAAGCTCTGTAAGGCCGTTATATGACGGCAACGCTATCCTAGGAAACCAGGGCGCCTAGACAAATTATAGGTCTACCAGAATCTGATGGCATTTAAAAAAAAATAAAAAATGTGATTTTCATATGGCAATGTCAAGTATGACCCGTCAAATCAAAGTACGTGATCTGTCAACAGCTGTTAAAATTTTGTGATTATGTTCTTGGAATTTGTTGTTTTTGTGAAAATATCCAAAAAGGCAATTCGATCTCAAGCGAGAAATATTGTTTTCTATGTCTATAGTAAAATACAGAAAGAAGAAGGTGTAAATCGAACTCAATCTTATAATTTAAAGCTTGTGGTAGAGTTGACCGGTAAGTTAGAGTGAGCTGTTTTGATACTTTTTAGTTTTTTTTATATTTTCTTAGGTAATTATTATGACTTCTTTAAATGTGTTTCCAGTACTACTATAAGGTGAATCGTAGCTGATGGCACATCGAATGATGGTTTGTTTTCCATGCCTGGTAAAAGGAGGAGAGGAGGAAAAAAGAAAATCAATATCAGACAGTTTCGATTTATAGTTGATTAAGAATTAAGTAAACGAGTTCTATACAGTTCGGAAGGAAATTACAACATTAAATAAACTGTTGCTAATTTAATTGTATGTTATTCGTAATAAATAAGTATATAAAGTAATTCACGATTGATTTATTTTTCATGAAATATCATTATCATTACATAGTATAAAACAAAGTCCCTTTTTTGTCTGTCCCCTATGTATGCTTAAATCTTTAAAACTACGCAACGGATTTTGATGCCATTTTTTTAACAGATAGAGTGATTTAACGGGAAGGTTTTTAGGTATGTAACATGCATAACATAGTAGAGGTACACAAATAATTTTAGAGGTTTCTAAAGTCTTAAAAAATCACATATTTTGCGCTTACATTGAAAATGCTGGCTGAACACTACGAGATAGATCAAAATTATGTACTACAGTTGTATTCATCTTTAAAAAGCCTACAAAAAAGTCCGCGATGGCATATGTCTATCTCTTAGGGATAACCCACAATAACCATTTTTTTATCCTTTACTTTGATTTTAATTAAATAGCTTATTTACAAAGCGATTTTAAGCAATACAGTATTAATCCTTATCCAATTAAGTACCTTAAATACATTGTGCATTTAAGATAGATCAATACTGCCCTTTACGGCATGTAATTTAAATGAATGTTTTCGAAGATATTACAGATTTAAAATGCAGGGATATAGTGTTGCTGCGCGGCGCGGGCGCTCGCGTTTCTACATCGCGCTATCGAAAACGCGGGACGTATACAGTATAAAGAGGTTCACGAATATTTTGAACTGCAGCACAGAATACATAATAGTTACTGCAGTTCTTAATTCTTATGGAATATCCAGAGGTGGTTTGTCAGTTTTGTTGGAATGTCAAATAACTTTACTTACTACATAGTACATAGTATTTATACTATGTACTATGTAGTAAGTAAAGTTTGTTTTAACAAGTCGCTTTATCTGTCTGTCCCTATGTAGGTATAGTATATTGTATGCTTAATCTTGTATGCTTAGATCTTTAAATCTACGCAAATCTTTAAGTATTTAGTCTTTAAGATTATGGTAAAATTTATATTCAAGTGCCATAAATATAATATTATGTAAGTATATTATCAAGTGGTCGCGCATGTCGTGTCGAGGTGATAGGGTCCCATTTTTAACAATTTGCATTGGGCAAACCTAAAAGCATTTTCAATATTATATCAGAAGTATATTGATGTAAGAAGGTAGAGCGTTATTCGCCGAAGTAGTTTTTTCTCCAAGAACACTATTCCACGCGGGCGAAGCCGCGGGCAAAATCTAGTTTTCTATATTATACACCGAACATTCTTCACACAGTCTTATTATAATTCATGTTCAATAATACTAAAGACATAATTAAAAATTATCCAGTATCAAGATCGTTTAATCCTGTTTCCCCAGTATTGCACACTACAAAATTTTATTTCCCTATTTGCCATGAGATTCTGGTACACCTATACCTTCGTTAAAATTCGAAAAAATCTGTCGTATCGACTTCTCTTTTGAGATCACGACATTTTGTCCCTAGCCAAATGCACGCTGTTGTTCGAATCGCAACAACGAATTGCTCAAACGTTAGTTGTCTACAATTTATAAGAATTTTTCCGTCAGTTGTGAAGTTGTCAAATGTCATAATTATTTTTTTTAATGATGGCGTTACGGCTTAAAACTATTTGCCAGTGTCAAGTTTAAAAGGCAGAGAAATAGATTTATTGTAGCCTGTATATGATTTCAACACCGTATTATTTTCAAGTCTAATGTCTAGTCAAAGTCCAAAATACAGATAGTCAGTGCAAGTCAGTCGATTCAGTAAAACGGTACCTAGTAGTTTTACTGAAAGTTCCTAGAGTGTTTACAATAAGAATTAAGTAGGTACTTAATTAACACAGGCGATTATTATTGCATTCTAAATCAGACACACAATTTGACAACTGTTTATTATTTGACATTGACATGTGACTGACCACTCGTGTGTACGATTTTCAACTCTATTGTTTGACTCCAGAGTTCTATTTAGAATTATATTCTATTAAAATACATTATTTAATTAATTATCTTCTATTTTTCATTGATAATACAGATTTTACAGTCGGACAATGATCTTTTGGCACTTGGATGACGGCGTGAGTGTCGTAAATAAGAACAATATTTATTACTAAACGTGAAATTTTACAAGACGGCGATGTTATTATAGTACTGATTTTATCCACGTGCCAAAAGGTAAGTGTCGCAACTACAAAACAATACATAATACTAAAAGTGACATTTTTCAAGACAGCGATGTTAGTTCTGTTTTTGTCCACGTGTCAAAAGATCCTTGTCAGACTGTATACGGATTGCTTGCCAAATGGTCATAGGAAACACATATTAACATTATACAGATATTAACATGTTACACTAAAGGGCCATACTCACGGCGCATCCAGCAAATCCAGCACCGGTACTAATAAAGGGCTATTATCTTTGAATAATTATTACATAGATACGTTATATCCTTACAAAACTGACAATATTTCTGTGCCACGACACACATTGACATTATATATCTATGGCTATTATAATATACTCACGGTGCATGATGCATCTAGCAAATCCAGCACCGGTACTAATAATAATAAATAGGATTTAGGAATAACAAGTAGATCCATTCATTAATGTCAATCATTTAAATTTTTTGCCTACAAATCCGCGGCCTTTAGCTTGCAGGCTGGATGACCTTTTACAAATAAATAGTGTAGGTAATGATCCTGGTAACACTGGGTAGAAAAAGAAGAAGATGAAGTACAATAATTTTTGTTTGATTATTGATAACAAATTAACAATTTACGTTAACTATTATCCCTAAGTCTATGAGGTAAACACAGATGAGAATAAACAACCTAAATAAGTTGGCTTCAAGTCTTCATATTGGTGGAGAGGTGAAACGAGGAAGCTCGCCGCGAAGCAGCACCGCGCCCAGCGAACTCGAGTAGAGCCTAGTCCACCTCCATCTGCACTGGTCCATGAAGGTTGAGGACGTTGTGGACTAAGTACATCCTAAAGAAGACGTCTTTCACTTTTAGGGTCAAGCGTCTGGAGTCTCGCTACAACGTCAACTTCAGTTTCTTTGCGGTGAGAGTACCGACGCATCTTCTACCGACCTTCGAGGTGGAGGAGTTCTAGCCGACGGAAGTGTTCTACCGAAGATTTCAAGGAAATGAAACAAAGCGTGCCTCACGTCGTCTAAAAAGTAGCATTTTAATCCAGAGCCTAAACTTTTTGTGTGAAAGAGTAATAACCATTCCACCATCCATACTCACATACTTTTATATTTATAATATTAGTAGGATTTTTGACTACTAAAACATTACCATTACCTTATACATAATATAACATAAGTAAAATGTGTTTTAAATCTTTATAATTTGTAGGAATTGTAGGTATACAATAATGTTGTTTGTTAAGTTAACCATAGTGATATAAAATCTTCATAATGTACAATACGGCCGATGTATCTTGGCGAGTCTGAACTTTGCGCAGAAGGTTGTGCAATATCTGTTTCTAAGTGTTTTCGTATTTATTTTATTTGTACTAATTGGTCAACTGTATTAGGGAATTTTATTAGTACATAGGTATATAAAAATAATACAATAACAGTTTTCTTTTCAGTTCGCAGAGCCTATGTTCAGACCGCTACCAACCGCTACCAACCTAAGTTAATTTATATTCATTCTGTGACAGGCTCAAACTAGTGCATGTAAATAATAATAATTATTAACTGTGTTGATTTTTAAATTGTATAATGTTATTATTGGCTATAACCATGACTTATGTAATTCCTTTGCAAGAAATAAAAGTATTTTTTACATTTTAAGTTTATTTTCTTACTAAAACTTAGTTAAAAAAGTAAAATAATTGTGTCGTATCAGGCTAGAGCAGGCTAAAGCTCCACCGACAATTAGAGCGAAGCTCTTAAATTAGAATGAATGAATAATTCTAGCAAGACAATGCCTATAACAAATTCAAAGTGTTATGGCCGCTTGTAATATTTTGTATACAATATGTAGTAACTGTTAGGTTTTTTATGGCAATAGTACCTTGTACAGTTATGGTACGTACTTTTAATATTTTATTACTTCCAGCTAATAACACTTCCTTTAAAGTTATAGTTCTTTAAAATTGCAAAGAATATTTCAATTATTTAGTCACAAATATACTATAGAGACTAAATATTATGTATTTAATTGGTTAACACTACTTGACTGTTTATAATAGCAAATATTTCAAAACTATTATGAGGTGTTTGTGTGCTTACATACCATTTATAAGGCGAAGGTGTTGAGCATCGATATATACAATACAATAAAATATCATTACATTGAAAAACTTATAAATTTTATCTACTAAATACAAATCTTTTTTTCTAAGCAAGTTTTTTAAGAACTCCATTTGTTACCTACTATAATTTAGGTAGGTGCCTACTATAGGTACACCTAAAGATTGCTTTCAGCTGGTATAGTAGTGTGTAAAGGCTACAAACTGCAAGTAAGCTACAAATTAAGAAATTTATATTTTAACAAAGTGTAGAATTATACTTGAATACAATGAATTAAATATTAGGCATTGACAATAATTGTGATTTATTGAATACTTTAGATTGATTTCTTTTGACATTATGCAAATTGCAATATAGACAACTAGCAGAAGGTGTTGTATAGACCCTTTAGGCAAATCATTATTATTTACAAATAACAGCTGATCAATAAAAATCCGCCATATTGTTCGTTGAGGCGATAAAGGTAGCTATCTGGGTATCTTTATCGTTAGGTCGATAAAGATAAAGATCACGATCTGCTAAATGTCACTTACGGCCGCTTGTCTAGGCATTGTATGGAGAAACGCGTTAGAGCAATTCTTTATATGGGTGCATCGTTAGCGTATTCGTTCAAAGTGGCTGCTTGGCTACCAATTTTTTTAACGATACGACTGAATATGTCATTTAACGCACGCTTATGTCAATCCCATACATTTTTTATTCACGAAGTTCGCCGTCGATATTATTTAATGTATCTTGTGTAGCCCTCCAGAACTTAAGTAGTGGAGTTGAACACCTGCCGTCTATATAATATGTAACCATAGTCCATAACGATATTGCAATAATATTTCATCATGTGTTTACAAAAATCCATTAAATAATAAACTACGACAAAGAATCGGTTTTTACGTGGTTTTTACACAGAGCGGAATAATTTATTTACACACAGGTTAACTCTTTATCTCTTTGTTGGATTTAGGACACATAAAATAGGTAATGTGTTTCTTTATGGGTTCGCTCGTAAAATTGGGCAGTCTCGGCGTCATGGGGCTACAAATGTTTATGTATTGACATTTTTTGGTTACGATCCGATTGAAAAGCAGTGAAAAGTTATGTGTTTGTTATGTAACGTTGATCGAGGTTGTAGAATATTATTAATATATATTTGTTATAAGCCCGATACATCCTATTATAAATGTGAAAGTTTTGAGAATGGATGGATGGATGTATGTTTTTTACACTTTTACACATAAATTACTTAACGGACTTTTATGAACTTTGATATGGTAGTAATTTAGGTTTTTGATTAAAACATAGGCTACATTTTATTCTGAAAAAGTACAGCGTTCCTGAGGGATTTATTTGTGTATTTACGCGGGCGGAGCCGCGAGCAAAAGCTCGTAACAGTCGTAACAGAATAAAATCAAACGTTAGATAAATGATGGAATCTAGCATATACTCGTACCTACATTATAAATGAAATACATTGCTATTTATTATCTTGAATGTTAATAAATATAAAAGACAGTTCATTAAAAAACACGTACAGCCTCATATTAAATAACCTATAATTATGTTTACCAAGTAATGCTATTTATTTTAATACTAGATTTTTACGATGATCATTTCATTTAGTTAAGCGCTATTTTATTGCGATGAAATGTATAATTACTGCAATAAAATAATTTGGTAAAGCTTGTTAAAATTAAAGCAATGTGTTGAATGTTATAATAAATAGGTAGTCAATATAAAACGTTTATTGTACGATAAGCTATGTTGAAAACAAAATTTTTATTTATTTGTTATATTATAGACTAGCCCCCTTACTAATAATCGCTGTATAAGCTTTGAATAGTTTACAGTGTTTTGTCTCCTTCTATCGAATTAAAAATGTCACTTGCGTGACGTGAACAAAACACTGTATAACTATTCAAAGCTTATACAGCGTTTATTAGTAAGGGGGTAGACGTTGCCCGTGACCTCGTGCGCGCTAAAAGAAATTTCGCGGAAACCGTACATTTTGCCGCAATAGAAAGTAGCCTCCTTCCCCGTGGTCTACTCTACATCTGTGCCAAATTTCATCAATATCGGTTCAGTAGTTTCGGAGCCTATTCGATGCAAACAAACAAACTTTTCCCTTTATTATATAAATTTTATAGGCAATTATTTAAGTTTCATTTATATAATAACAATTAAAATAATACAACAAATATAAAATATATTTATTATATTAAATAGTATAGATTAGCTGGTAGGAACGGTATATAATATTAGCAGAAAAGTTACAGGGAGTATGACGCTCAAAGACTAGATCCTTAAGACGGCATTAGAAAAGACCTTAAATAATTAAAATTGGGCCGGAGGCTCAACTCCGGGTTGGAGATTTTAAGGAACAGGAACGCAAGTTAAAAGTGTAACTATTCTGGTATTGCCATTGTCCATGCGTAGCGTAAATCACTTACCATCAGGCGATCCGTCTGCACGTTTCCTGGTCCATTTCATAAACTAACCTAACCAAGAGCATGTCAGGACATGTCTAAGGAGGGTTCCGTAACTATAAACGCGTAATATGCTCTTTTTTTAATTACTCCAAAAGTTACCGTCCGATTTGATTCACAATAATTTTCCTAAAGAGTTTTTAGCATTATCTATCAGCATGGAAATTTGCAAGTTTCTATCTCCTATAGTTTAAAAATGCTAGGGGGGGGACCAACTTACAAACTACTTTGGAGGCCGATTACTGAAAAAAGGGTCAACCTTATAAAAAAGTGACGTATGAAATCTTGCCTTTATTTTAAAAGACCTATTCTATGATACCCCACACGATGGGGTAGAGTGAAAAAATATTTTTCATCCCCACTTCACATGTATGAGAGCCACCCCTAAAATATAAAATTATTATTTTTTTATGATCCCGAAACCGTGATCTATACACAATCTATAACTGCACCAAATTTCATCAATTTATATTCATAATTACAGGAGCTAGAGGCGCGGACAGACAGACAGACAGACAGACAGACAGACAGACAGACAGACAGACAGACAGACGGACAGAGCGAAACTATAAGGGTTCCTTAAGTATTACGGAACCCTAAAAAGATAGTCAAAGTTATACGACAGACATACTGCTCCACAAGGAAATCTATATAGTTTAGCAAGTTTGTTTACAACTTGCTATAAGTAGGTATAATGCGTTAACGCCGTGCAAAATATAACGTAGGTTCGTATGATGTATTCCATATAATCTATATTATGTCACCGTAAAATTGTAAAAACCTTAAGATTGTAAAATAACTAATGAGATTGTAAAAATATGTCGAAAGATTAAAAACTATATGTTTATAATCTAACGAAAAATAATGTGTTAAATTATAGGCATATTCGCGTTGGAAGTCTATCAACATTTTACAAATTCACTAGTTTTATTACAATCTAACGGTTTTTATAATTTTACGGTGACATATACAATACATCGAGGGTGGATTTGGCAAATTTGCTACAGTATACCCAAAAAAAGTTTCAGTAAAGTTGCCAGTACGTGCGGACGGTTGTCGCGGGTGCGCAGGCAGGGGCGGAGGCGGACGGTTGATTTAATGCGGGCTAGCGTGACACCGGCGGGGTAGCCCGCTCCGCCAGGTACCTCCCTCCCTCCCCCGCCGCGCCCGCGCCCCGCCCGCACCCGCGTTTATAGCGGAACTCTAATTTATAGCGGCTCTAAATTACGTGGATTTACAGCGCCTTTATTGGCCTGCTCCGGACCCCGCCCTGCCCACCTTCCCTCCTTGTCTACACGAAAATGCATCATTAAAACCTGCATGCTATAATGAAAGTATTTGTTACATTAAAACGTTAGAATAACAATTAATATATTCATCTTTGCTATTTAGTTTTTTTCTGCTCAATCGTTAGTATATTACTGCAGAGTACAGACCTCATAACTTGTAAATGTTTACCTTTCGATTCTCCTCATAGTTTTATTATTAACTAGCTGTCCCGACAAACGTTGTTCTGCCTTAACTATGAAATGAAATTTCTTATCGTTTAAACCTTCCCTGAACTGATACGAATATTTTAAGATCAAAATTAGGAAAATCGGTCCAGCCGTTCTCGAGTTTTAGCGAGACTAACGAACAGCAATTCATTTTTATATATAAGATGAACTAGGTATTGCACGCGACTTCGTGCGCGCAAAAGGAAATCCCGCAGTAACTGTACATTTTGCCGTGATAAAAAGTATGTCCTTCCCCGTGGTCTAATCTATATCTGTACCAAATTTCATCAAAATCGGTCTAGTAGTTTCGGAGTCTATTCAATGCAAACAAACAAACTTTTCCTCTTTATTTATTAGTAAACGAGTAGATTATGAAAATCTATATTACTACTACTAATTGCGTATGAATTTGTATGCCTTTACTTACAATTTTTGAACTTCAAAATTATGATCGATAATAATTAAAATCATACTTTAATCAACATACAATAAAACCAGTGGCAAAACTTCGAAGAAAGTTATATACGTAGGTACTGCTATACATTGCTTTCAATTAAATTTTATTATATGTAGAGTTGTGGTTGGAGTTTCATAAGTATAAAATATAATTAACATTTTACTGCCTACACGTTGTAGAAATGACCAACACATTTCGTTTTATGTAGGTAATCTAAATAATTGTATTAAACATCAGACTAATCAACGGAAGCAATTATTTAATTATATTATTATTTAATCATTTTTTAAAATAATAATGAACATTCTCTGATGTTATTGTTTTTTTAATATTATAATCTTAGCAATAGTGAGCTACATTTAGAAAAAGAATAGAGATTCTCACATCACGTAATTTAAAATGAATTATTGTCATTACTCAAATTATTAAAAAACGCTGACGACTTTCAAACGTTTTATTTAAGGAAAATCACAAAAACGGACCAAAGGAGTATTTCGCAGTTATAAAAAATTAGACACTGTTAATATTGTTTTTAACAATGTATTTTGCAATTACGGCGTAATAAACAATTAGTTTCGCACAAGCAATTAGGACGGTACTTCAAAGGGATTTTTCTGTTTGAGCTTTGAAGTCGCCGAAGCTCCGCTTTCTCCGAGCTTACCGGATACCACGTGACCTTGGCCAGAGAGAGCTTTTCACAATTATACGACAAATTCCAGCTTTTGAATAAAAAAGCTTTACTTGTTTGAATAACGACCCAAAATAGAGGTGTGATTTAGATAAGTCAGATAATAGTTATTAGAAGTATTGTGTGACGCAATGCAGAGAGATAGCTTAAGATTGAATTTTCAATACTAAAAATGCTTTTAAATATTCTTGTTAATCGATTAAATTTTTAACATTTATTTTGTTTATTAAGATTATTTTCATTAAATTAACATTTTACTCTTCAGATTACTGTAAAACATCTTGGCAGGATTACTATCTTGCCAAGTAATCTTTAATCCTAAAAATATTTTGGAAGGAAATAAAGGCTAAATATGAAAATAAGAAAAAAAATTGAGCGCCGACGCGGAGGTATGAAATACTTAACACAAGTTCCGATAACTCATGCTATATGTTATAGCAGCTCCCCACACCGATTTCGGTGGCTGGTGGCCGGTTTCATTGAAAACCAGGCCAGCTACGCAGGAGTTATATTATAGTGCCCAAGTGTGTGCGCAGTACACAAGAGCACTCTCTTTTCCTTTTACTCTCGTAACCCAGTGGGACGGAAAACCGACACGACTGGCGAGAGATCAGGCGCAAGACCGACTTTTTACATGCCCATCCGACGCATGGATCATCTTTCTTATCAGACTATCAGGTGATCAGCCTGCATTGTCCTAACCAAACTTGGAAACAAAATTTTTTTGTTGTTCCATGCGGGAATCGAACCCACGACCTCCGAGTCGAGAGCCAAGCTCTAAACCACTAGACTACGGAGGCTGTATAGCATGAGTTATCGGATACTCAGTGAAAAAGAAAATTCATGCAAAACCATTGAGACAATTTTGTCGTAGGCGGTCTACGCCGTGCTACGAAAATGTTGCAGTCCACCTAACAACTATTAGACATATATATAAAAACCTAAATAAAAATGTATGACAATGCCTTGTGTGTTATGATTTGTACCTTAAATAATATTAATGCATAATAACGTTATATTTAATGTTCTAAAGTGTAAATATTTTTAATGTACCTGTTACAAAAACTGTAGGTATCTAATTGTATGTGAATCGCGACAAATGTAGTTTATTTACGTAAGAGAATCACATTATCATATCTAAGTACATAACAATCAAACGTACAAATATTTATTCAACATATTCAAATGTATATTACGTGGCAAATTATCTATAGAGGAAATTTACGTTTTCCGTAGTCTTCATCAAGGCCAGGCCGCCGTTCTATATACAGTCAAAAAGACTTCACAATTCTCGATAACTTTATCACTCTTCTCCCAGGATGATTTAAAACCGGCGTACTCGGTGCGCCTTTTAAACTCTAATCTAAGCCTATTAAACGCGTCGCCGTCCAATTCCTTTGAATGCATTTCCAAGTATTCGAATCGATATAAATGTTGAAAATAAAACGCAGGATGGACAACAAACACGTTTTACCTAAGTATAATTTGCATCTGATTTGATTAGGTTACTTATATACAAAAGGTACTGTATTGGAAATTGTTGTTTATTTGCAAGTTCTTTAGATACAAATTAGACTGCAGTAGGTGCAGTTTACGTCTTATCTCTCCGGAGACAAGTTTTATAGTGTTGGCGGCTGGGCAGTAATTGGATGTGAGGATGCGCGGGCGCAGTAAAGCGATTGACCAGAAATAACGAGCCATCGACCGCCGGACCGTATACTATTATATACCACATAATGTAAGCCGTGCAGCTGCCGTGAGAACACCGCTTTTGTCACTACAATGAGAATATGTGGATGGCTGGTCTTTTGTAGCCCTTACACCTAAACCACTTTACGGATTTGAAATGCATTTGCCACAGGCCACATAGTATCCTGGACTATAAAGCCTGCTTTTATGCGAAATGCAGGTACGGCTCCCGGGTTATCGACAGGTTTTCTTCCTATGCGATCGAAGTCGCTGGCTTTGTATTGTTGTAATTTAAAGACAAGACATAACCTAATATTATTTGAAAAAAGTTATCAAAGAAGTTATTATACAATAAATCAGATGACAGTTGTATTGGCTAATATAGTATAACAAAATTGGTCCATTAAAAGATATATAGTTATTATAATTGCATATAATAAATAATACACATTTATAACAACAAATATTTTCACTTAGTATTTTATTTGTTTATTGTTATTAGTTTATAACAACTTATGGTAAAATTTAGTGTATTGCACTCTATAGTCAGTAATAAAACTTTTAGCAAAATATTAGAATTAGTCGGTTATTAGAAAGATAATATCGTATATTTATAAAACGCGATTTTACAATAATATATTGAAAGTGAACTTAATTAATGAAAAGTATATAAAATGTAGACAATTTTAGCATGCCGAATGTAGTGTTTATTGTAATCGAAAAACAAGCTAGTAGGTCTTACACTAATAATTTTGTGTAATAGTTTGTCGTTAGCAATTTACTTTCAAATACGAATTCATTTCCAATTTGATCGAAGCAATCGATAGCCCGTGAGTGGGGAGCTTTATTTTTATTTTGACATAATATATTGTCATCATGTTGAAAAATAAATCTGACAAGAATGCGAAAGTTAAATTTGATGAAAATGACTTTGAAAAACTAGGCACCTAAATATTTGCGATTGCTGCATTAAAATTATATTCATAATACTAATTATTATATTACATACTATTTCAGTAGAAAATTTTGAGTGTAGGTATAATTATATTTCTTTCTCTTTTGTTGTTATATGTAATATTTAATTTATTTGTGCTTGATTTATCAGTGTTTAATACATAGGTTTTTAGTTTTCAACCAAAACAACGACTTTTAAGATTTTCTTAAAATATTTTTGATCTGTACAATACGGCCGATGTATCTTGGCGAGTCTGAACTTCGCGCAGAAGGTCGCGCAATAACTGTTTTTAAGTGTTTTCGTATTTATTTTATTTGTATTAGTTGGTCAACTGTATTAGGGAAATTTTATTAGTACATAGGTATATAAAAATAATACTATAACAGTTTTCTTCACGAGTTGTACATGCGCTAAAGTTCGCAGAGCCTATGTTCAGACCCGTCAAGATACAGCGGCCGTAGTGTACGTTTGTGCGCGCTAATCTCAGAAAGTACGTAACGGATTTTTATAAAATTTGTTACCGTAGAAGTTTAGCCCTTGGATAAACTATACTCGCTTTTTATCGCGGAAAATTTTTGGGTACCTAACTACCTACGGGTTCCACGCGGATAGGAATTAGGATAGCTCTGCTTATAAGTTTGTGTAGGTATTTCAATTCAATCGGTTCATACCTATAAAAAGTTTTATTAATCTAAAAAATAACGTTGTATAAACTGCTATAAAATAACCAGATATTTGAATTGGTTAAAACTTTACTTAGGTTAATCCTAATCATTAATGTGTATGATTATTATATGAGGAATAAGTTAGAAAATAGATGGCTTCGTGGTCGTACTGCTAAGTAATCTCTCTCTCAAACTCTGTCGTGGTCGCAACTAGGATGGCCGATCACAATCCAAATTATTTAATATTATAAGTTCAAAGTCCACAACGTCTTCCAATTCAAAAGATTTTCGAAATCGTTAAAATACTAATTATCGGCTACAAATAAATCCTTACTTAATATTATACCGAAACGCGAAAGTTTGTATGTACATAATAATATGTTTAGTTTTTCATGCAATAAAGTACACGTAAAGAATTTTGATGAAATCAGGTATGGTAGTAGGTTATGCAGAATTAACACAGAATACTTTTTGCAGCTTATTAAATTTTATTTATGGTAGAGTTCCCGGTAGATTTCTTGAGTGTACCTACAAAGTCACAGGAAACATTAAAATAAAATACAACTGATACGGCTGTGCAGTGCCTACACCATTAGGTATTCAATTTTGGTATTGGTATTTTCCCGAACAAGCTTTCCTTCTGAATTAAACCCAATTTCACGCGAGCGAAGCTGCGGGCAAAAGCTAGTAAGGTATATTAACCATAAACTATGCGCAAATTAGGCATAGCCTGAATTCGATACAAGCACTTCTGCATCCGTATTTATAAAAATTAAGTTTCAGCAAAAGGTATTTATTTTTACATATTTATATGCATAAACTACAAATCAAATATTGTATGTCAATAAACATTGGGACTCGAGCTACCGTTTTTATAAGTCAAATAATTGTTCGTCAACGCCGCTAAAAGGCAGTAATCTTTTATATCATAAGTAGCAATATCTTATAAAGTTTTATCTAAATACAATCCGTAATGGTTATAGACTTGCAAATGAATAGGAGTCCATACAACTGGATGATGATTCCATAAATTTATATTGTGCACAATAAAAACGCTCGCAGGAACAACGGCCTACGTCACTTTACGAACTGACAATAGCCTCTACTACCGATGTTCTCCAGCCTCGCACGTATTATTTTAGATCTTGATTAATGATTACATAGTGAAATATATGATTTACTGTAAGTTTTTCACACTGACGCGCCCCCGCGCGGGCTCTGATTTCAGAACTTTTATATATTTCAGAACAATGAGAAGTATATAGCGTTTTGTAAAATCAACTACAGATAAATTGGGCACATGATTTACGCTCATTGTCATAATCAGCTGTTAGTGTGAGGTCAGTAGCCTGATAGCCTCAGAGGCCAAGATTCGTTACATTAGTAGATTTTTCCAGATTTTAAATTTTTTCTGCCTTAACGTCTTTACATAAACAGTAAATCATATGCCCGTATTTTCTGCCATTGATTTTACATAACGTTATATAAAATCCGGCGCCGCACGCTGTGCACAGTGCAGTGTGTTTTTCGCTCTTTCGACTTTTCTCAAGCTACATCAACTTGATTGCCGTGAAATATGTGAATTGCTTTTATAGTTCTCTCGTATTGGTGACTAAAATGGAGTCTACCTTGACATCCATATTCGCTTTCGTTGAATTTGTGCTTCAGTGCATGACGATTCAGCATGGTGCTGTTAATTAAACTGCTGTGTACTGAAATAATTGGATGCTTTAGTGGAAGCTTTAGTGCATCAGATGTAGTAGAATCGAAATTTAAATAATAGATACAAACAATTTGCTAGCTACTCTCCGTTTCTGTTCTTATTTGTGACATAGGTACATGATACAAGTTATAAGTAGTTGTTGCATGTTACAATACAAGCCATATAGACCAGGGCAGGCCTTTGAAAAATCTCTTCCTCTTTTTCAATGAAAATTCTCTTCCTTTTCCAATGGATTTCCTCGTTCTATATTTTTTTTTAGGTTTCAAAAATTATCGACACTGGTCTAATAAGGAAAATTACAATTTCAAATAATAATAATAACGAATCAAATATCATGTTCGATAATTTTGCATTCTAAAGATAAAATATAGATTAAGTGGGTGGAGCTTGGGGCTTAGCGCGGCGGTTTTCGTTTCACAAAGGGACATGAAAAGCGCCGCCGAATCTCCTTATCGCATCATTTGATTGCTGTTGCCGCTTGCGCTAATAAAGCCCTCTATATATTATCAACTCTTGCCTAGGTTCGGTTGCTGGCGTAATAGCAATTGCGTAAAAATATAATTAAAATCTTTTAAACATCAGAAATCATAACCATATGAATATTATCACAAAAAAAAACTCTGAGCTTAGGTGTCGCAAATAGGAATTTACATTTCTTATTGACTACAACTATTTAGTTAATATTAATTTAACTATTTAGTTAATATTAGTAACTTTCCAAAAGGCCAGCAAGGATTTTTAAAGGACACGGTCAGAAAAAAACCAGAGTCGACAGAAATTATATGCCAATATTGTGTACACATTAAATCATATTTCATCACATTACAATTGCATCACCTTCACTTCTAAATGTCAAAATGAAAACGGCTGGACCGCCCCGAAATCCCTGACTTGACAGATACAATGAAAATAGGTCTGAAAAAAATCGTACTTTTTTTTAAATGTTATCTTTCTTAAGCTTTACCCTTTTCTCAACGAAGTTCAATTGCTTTTACTATATACCGATACCGCTTTTACTAGAGAAAATATCAATCTCGTAGCTAGTTGCTGTATTTATCTATCAAAAACTTGTTACTCTGATTTATTATACATACATGTGAAAACCTTGGGAAATATTATAGTCTACAATTATTATCAATTATTGGAGTTTACTCCTCATGAAACGAGTTATAAGGCCCGCTACGGAAATTTTATGAGGAGTAAAATCAAGTGTTATACGGAAAGTTATTATTATTATTTTGTAATTAATTATAGTATTAATATTATTATTATTATTTTGTAACAAGTACTTTATGTAATACGCTTTAATTACAGTAATATAAATAATCCGAATAATTACATATATAATTATGTTTGTTTCTCTTATCATTTTAGAAGATGCGTTCATTTACCCTCTTTTTCTATTCGATATATATCATAATTATCGTTCGTAAGGAGGAAACTCCAGTCGTGCGTCGGAGCTGACATACACACACTTTTTTTAAAATAATATGATACTTTGGAATAATACTGTCTAATTGAACAGAAGTTTCCATAGCTTAAGGCTGCGCTAGTCGGTTTTTTCTCCATACAAACGCTGTTGGTGATTTACTCTAACGTCAAATATTGTAGACCCAAATGTTTGTGTCATATCGATTTATATTACACTTATCTAGGTTGGTATGTGCTTATATTTCTAAAATTTTAATAAGTTTAGAAGATAATAGCCTCCAAACATCATATTTTTAGCGCAACTTTGACCGCGAAAAAACAAACGAAGAATGAAAATAAAGAGCAAGCACATACCGACACAGTTTTATTATTCATCAATTGAGATAATTTTACTTCAGACAAAAAATATTACTCGTATATAGTTTTTTCATAAAACACTAACAGCTGGGTTTCGATTTGCGTAATTTGAGGACGCCTATTCTAAAATACTTTACAAAGCAGTATAAATGTGTATACTATAGCTTCTCATATAAGTATAGATAACTATTTTATGGCTATATATCCTTTTTAGCTTGACGTTTTTTTATGAATGTTTCAAATCTTTTATTAAAAAACCTTATAAATATCCATGAAACAGCTGCTTTTCTGTCAATTTATTTTAAAAGATTAACAAGATCCATTAAAATATATTATGTTAGGGTACATATTGCATTTAACAAGTTACAAGACACATCAATCTTTTCAAGAGAAGCAATTAATACAATAAACAAGTATTAATAAAAATAATGTATGACAAACCATTTTATTATAAATTTTTTGATAAATTAATCATAATAATAGCCATAAATTACAAATACACATACCTATTAATATTAATAAATAACAAAAGAATGAATAAATATTATAATGATCAGAAGAATATTTGGTCAAAGGTTTGGATTTTTTTTTGTTTTGACGGTTTCGTTTTATTCCTTGACCCTAGTGGTTTTCCGAAAATCAATGCTATAAACTTAGTATAACGGTTAATGAGAATTAAATCGTGAACATACGCTGAATTATATACGGGTAGGTAGTACGTTAAATCTTACCGTCCACCGATCCTCGCAAATTGCCCGCAAAGGGAACCCAGCTAACTACAACTTTATGGCGGTTTATGGCACATAATCGCTCTTATTAAAATTTAACTGGTTCCTTTCCTTTGGTAGCCAATAATGAGTCTTACGAGCGTTTACAGTTAATTGACTAACATAATTATAGGGCAGTGCATTTGTGCATGAAAAATAAAATTATAAATTATTATTTTATTTATTGAATATTTGACAGTCTATGATTAGAGGGTCTTTCCCTTATATCCAAAGCTATTTAGTTTTAACCATAAATACTTTTTAAATGGATCCAATGATCAAATCCATCCTACCTTTTCTATTAAGGAAAGCTCGATAGCTTTATTTAATAAAAATGGTTGGACTGAGAATTTTTCAAGGTTTCCAAACATCCTACCTTAATATTTTTACGAGCTTACGGCAAGTCCAACGTCCAACGCCCATGGACTCATGAAATCATCTATGTACAAGAAAAAACAAAACTTAATTATTACATTTTTTATTAGTTAATGGATATTTAGTTCTACATTCTCTTTCATATATAAGGTTGTTCAAAATAAATAACGAATCTATTTTAAGCATATGATCTACTACATAATATGTCAAGACATATAAGCTTAAAAATTATTATTCAAGATTTACAAAAAAAAAATACAAAATAAAATTACACGACGCTCTTTACGGCGCCGCCGCGCCGTTGTTTTTGTAGGTACTTACCCTCTTGATTTTATTGATATTATTGGCAAAGTCTTTGATTCCCCATTAAATCACCTATTTCTGTGGGCTTAATGATCTCAGAGCCATAGAGAGCTCAATTTAACAAAGTAATATTTATTTAGTTTTTTCCAAATTTTTCATTATTTTCAACTTATATGTATTTACAAAAGCAGAAGATCAATTATGAATTGTTATCATTGGGCATAAGTATTATATGCCTAAAATATCCGTATTTGATTTTGAACAACCTTAACCTAACCTAACTATTATACAGGATGTCCCAGAAGTCGACGTCGTCCCTTCGAAGGCTGATAGACCAGCTCATGACTCACCAGAATATTGTAATATGACCTTCTTTAGTTTTCGAGATATTGGCACTTTTTATAATTTCTTAAAAATTACACCTTATGTCAGTTTATAGACTGCCGCAACTACAATTTCCCGTATTGTGGGATACAGTATTGCGGAATCCTGACCAGTTCTGCTATTGACCACGGTTGTAAACAAAGCTAATAGAATTTGAACTTTGTAGAAAAAAAGAAAACTTTTCCCTAATCGTGATTTCAAAAACTTTTTCTCCTTACTTTCACTATCCATGCTGGACAAAAATACACCACACTAACCTGGGTTGTTACTTTAAAAAGTTGCTCATTTTATGTAGTTTTTGAAATAGTAAAATAGTTGCTATTAAGCTACGTCAAAAAATTTTTTTTGCTATTTTAAGTGCACAGAGAACACATTTTGAATGTTTTTCTTTAGTTAGAATTTCGAACAAAAACACTCGTTACATTGAAATCACCCAGATGTTTACTTAAAAATTATACGTTGAAGTGTAAGATGCTTACTAAACTTAGAAACTAAACAGAAAACAAGGATTTTTTTAAAAACTGTAAGGAGAAATGCAAAGAAGGAGACACATTAATAATATCATACTCATTAGAGTGAGAGAATAGGTGACGCCACGCACGTCTTTTGTTTGTTCTATACATGAGTTTGTTTATTAGTTACTAGTACGTTACGCTATTGATGTGCAACGTTTTGTTGTTTTCTTACTTTTAACGGATTTTGCATTGTAATTTGGACTTCTTTTGCCTAGTGACTCGGACTTAAGTGTGCTTGGAGACAGTAAAGAACTGACATAGCTCTCTTCTGGACTTTTATGTTTCTGTGATACGCGTCTTACTACCAGTCATTATGGCGTATACTATACATCAGTATGCTAACATGCATTACATTTACGGGGAATACAGAGGCAACGGTGCTGCTGCAGCTAATCTGTATCGCGAAAGGTTAAGGTACTCAAGTCCAGATTACAATGCAAAATCCGTTAAAAGTAAGAAAACAACAAAACGATGCACATCAATAGCGTAACGTACTAGTAACTAATAAACAAACTCATGTATAGAACAAACAAAAGACGTGCGTGGCGTCACCTATTCTCTCACTCTAATAAGTAAGGAGAAAAAGTTTTTGAAATCACGATTAGGGAAAAGTTTTCTTTTTTCTACAAAGTTCAAACTCTATTAGCTTTGTTTATAACCGTGGTCAATAGCAGAACTGGTCAGGATTCCTCAATACAAATTTGTATCCCACAATACGGGAAATTGTAGTTGCGGCAGTTTAAAAACTGACATAAGGTGTAATTTTTAAGAAATTATAAAAAGTGCCAATATCTCGAAAACTAAAGAATTTTTACTAAGGTCATATTACAATATTCTGGTGAGTCATGAGCTGGTCTATCAGCCTTCGAAGGGACGACGTCGACTTCTGGGACATCCTGTATAACGAACTCTGCAAAAATGCCAACAGGCTTTATATAGTTTTAAATTTCTACTAACATTATATTTATATTGGGATCTTTTTCAAGTACCCAGTACATATTATAAAATAGGTAATATAAAATTTAAAATATCAGCTACATTTATCTATACTAATATACTAAAGTGGAAAAGTTTGTATGTTTGTTTGTTTGTTTGTTTGTTTGCATCGAATAGGCTCCGAAACTACGGACCGATTTTGATGAAATTTGGCACAGATGTAGAATAGACATCGGGGAAGGACATAAGCTACTTTTTATCGGGGCAAAATGTACGGTTACCCCGGTATTTCCTTTTGTCGCGCACGAAGTCGCGCGCAACATCTAGTATTCCATAACATAGTTGGTCGAAAAAGATATCTATCACATATTTACACGTAGTTATTTTGTGCCATAAAAGCTACCTGTAAATTGCCACAATCATTAAACAGTAGCGTACCGCTGCAGCAGTCTTTAACAATTCATAAGTCTATGCTACTACAGGTTTTCAATTGCAGAAAGTAGGCAATAGGTAAAGAGGATTTTATTATCCATACTAATATTATAAATAGGAAAGTGTCTATGTTTGTCTGTCCTTCACGCCAAAACTACTGGACCGATTTAAGTTAAATTTGGTACACCGATAGTCTAGAGCCTGAAAAAGGACACAGGCTACTTTTTATCGCGGAGAAATGTACGGTTCCCGTGAGATACTCTATTTACTAAGTCGACTGACTCATAAGTCAGACGACTTAGTTTTTACGTGAATCTGTCAATAGAGTAAATAGAGTGACGTGAAACTGAAATATCACTTTATACAAAAACTCCCATTAATTAAGTAGCTTTATCTTCGCAAATCGCAATGCATATAATTTATACTATATAGATGCTGCCTGCGACTTCGTGCGCCCAAAAGTTAATTTCGCAGAAACCGTACATTTTTCCGTGATAAGAAGTAGCCTATTTCCTTCCCCGTGGTCTCTACATCTGTGCCAAATTTCATCAAAATCGATCCAGGAGTTTCGGAGCCTATTCGATGCAAACAAATAAACAAACTTTTTCTCTTTGTTCTATTAGTATAGATTATTCCTTTAGTACTTACTATCGAAGAAGTTGCCGCTCGCTTAATAGCACCGATGAGTCGTGCACAATCACACATGTCACATACCCATATGTAAATATGGACTTCAACCACGTCTGCAGTCTATGCGGCAAGTTGCGAACAACGAAGTACAAAGGAAATTATGTAGAATAGAAACTGGTCGAGCAGGAACTTTGCCTTACAATATTATGTACACTACGGCCGCTGTATCATGACGGGTCTGAACATAGGCTCTGCGAACTTTAGCGCATGTACAACTCGTGAAGAAAACTGCTATTGTATTATTTTTATATACCTTTGTACTAATAAAAGTTCCCTAATACAGTTGACCAATTAGTATAAATAAAATAAATACGAAAACACTGAGAAACAGTTATCGCGCAACCTTCTGCGCGAAGTTCAGACTCGCCAAGATACATCGGCATATTGTAAGCATGATTGATGAATGGTGACTGTAGTTTACCCTAGTAGACCAATAAACAATAGTTTGATAATAAAAATGATTAATGTTTTTGATATAAACTTCGATTACAAACCTAAAGAAGTGCTGTAAATTTAAACCGGGGTATAAGCGTAATGCTAGAGAATATTTTGGGGATCTCGCATTTCGGTGAGAGAATTTCAAGCCATTTATTGACGCAGCCTTGGACAAAGACGCTGGCTTTATGACGCCATAAAAACTATTGTGCCGAGCAGTCCCGAACCAAATGCATCCCGCTCATTGTTAGCTCTAAATAAGATATCCATTTTTTTATTGTTTAGCCCATTAAGGTTTTTAAGTTTGTACATATTTTGACTTGAACACCTTTTCCTTCCTTTGAGCGGCACCGCCTTTAGTGTTTTTGCGAAACAATCGTACTCCTTCCACGTTTACTGTATTCCGCCTGTTTATCATATTATCTTCTATTGTCTTGTCAGCCTTGTATAGACTAGAGAAAGACTAGAAGTCGGCCCCTATGATGTCTGTATCCAGATATTTCTAAATTCTTCTCAGAATGTTATATGTAAACTAATATCATTTTAAACATACTCTGAATAACTATAACACTAAAATCTATTAATAACCGTTTCATATAAATATTCTGAATAAATAAAGAACTGTGCCTAGAACCTACATCTACACCTACATCTATACCTATTAACCTACTGGGAGTTGGGACCGATATTTTTTTTAAATATACCTACCAAACCGGTAAACTGAATGCTTGTATATATATTTGACAGTCAAGTGTCAAATTGAATGCAGTAAACAGACAAGGGAAAATTCAACCGTATTTTTCCCGCAATTTTTCCGTTTAAACCTAATGGAAGGTTTTGCGTTGCGTTATTTTAAGACCAAAATTAGCCAAATCGGTCCAGCCGTTCTCGAGTTTTAGCGAGACATCGAAATCCCAACAAAAATATTTTCATGTATAATGATGCCAAGACGATACCATATGACTCGCACTGTCAAGAAGCTATCAGATCTCATTTAAAACCAAGCTTCTGACTCTACCAAACTTCTCACTCAACAAACCTAACCCCACAAACCCTACACCTTAGTCAAGTTATGTAGCCTGGCAATAGCCAATGTAGCGAAATATTGCTACATTCGCTTGGGCGTAAGGTGAATATTCCACGGCCTGATTTTCTGTTATACTATTCTTGTAGGAATGAAATGGCCACATAACTTGACTAACGTATAGAGTTTGTGAAGTTAGGCGTGTAGAGTTAGAAGTTTGGTAGAGTCAGAAGCTTGGTTTTACATGAGATCTGATAGCTTTTTGACTGGGAAGTGGGAACATATCCTGAAAATTTTATTTTCCAAACCCAAGTTATGAGGGTTCAAAAAATCGACGAAACGCTTCGAGAAAAGTGGTCTAGTAGTGTCCTTGCGCTTCGCTTAGCTCGTCTTGGCAGATTGCAATACATTTTTATAAAAAAAAATACGATAATCAATGATCACGTCCGAATTTGACTTTTAGAACCATCAAACAGTAGCATTTTTAGATAATCTAGATGATGTAAGTACTAGTTAGTAGTTAATTAGTTACAGCATCCTCTTGTGCTAGTCTATATTTTCCGCTTGCTTTATTTACTAACGTCCGGTTCTAACAGTAACCTCATAATTATGGCGTAAAATTACAAAAAAAAATAACAACTAGGTAGTTATTGTACATATTTCAACAAAAAGATTACTTTTTTATTGTACTGAATGAAGACAATGAAGACATCTCATTTCTTTGTCGGCTCTTTACTACGGCGCCACGCCTGTGCTTTCTATTTTGGTTTTGTTTTTGTAGTTTCGCTTCACAGTTTTACAATAACTTTATTAACTGTTAAATTACAATAATTAATTATTCAAAAACCCTTTAGATGTTAATCGGAGCATGTATGAAGAGTAAATTGTTCCAATCACATTAAATAACCACCATACAAACATACTCATTACAACTAATGAAGGTAGATTTTAATTAATTAATCATACATTCCTATTTTAATTTATTTCTAGGAACACAACCAACATAAATAAAAAAATAACAAAAAATCTTGTAGATCTCATAAAATATTTAACAAATTTACTTATTCACATAAGAGTTCTAAATCTAATATGTTTTTATTATATTTTGACTCCATTTTGTTAGCAAAAATACAATTTAAACTAACATTTTGGACACATTAAAACTATTAAAAGTTGCTAATTTAGTTTTAGTTTTCTGATTTTATAACCTACATTAAATTAAAATTAATGTTATTTAGGAATAATTCAGACGACAAAAATTTAAATCTAATTTACAACAAAATACCTAATCTCAATCGTTAATGAACGTGACAAATTCGATTTATAAATAAAATCACTCCTCAAAGCTTTTAAATATTTACAATTTGACGCTTTTTATGCAATATATTTTTGTGTTTATGTATAAGCAGGTACCTCCGGTCGGTCAAAATTAAGGCTGCGGAGTTGTACATGTAAATCGACGACTTTTGACGTATTTTATAGCACGATATAAATTAAAAGTGCCGTAAACATAAATCTCCACGTCAAACCACTTTATATACCCACGAATCGACATTGATATTTTAAAACTAACCCGACGTGCCACGTACCGCTCGTAAAAAATACAAAGTAACAGCAAAGGTTTTTCATTAAAATTATCTTTGGTTATACATTAGGCAGCTGGCTCGTATATGGTGGAAGGGGATACGTGATAGTATCTACATAATGGTATCGAGAATTAAAAATGTATATAGTAAAACTTGAGGTGCACGGCTTATGTAAGGCTCTAATGTAAATAAATAAACGACCGGCTTTTGTTTCGGTAAAGCCGTGAACACTAACATAGTTTTTGATCCAATTTATTTTATTTTATTTTTAATTTGAATTGCATTGTTTAATTTTAGATATTGCGGGAGGATTTAAAAGCCATAATGATGAGTTATTGACTTGCTGTTGGTGATCCTGTCAGTCCATGAACAATATATATAGGCAGTGTGTTTGGGAATCTGCAGGATTCATGCCCAATTGCCCAGTTTCTTATATCTAGCTTTACATTAATAATTATAGGTATTTGACTAAGAGATAATAATTATTATTATTTTCTACTTAATCATCATCTATGATACTATACTACACTACATCTATACATCTATACATACTATACTACATACTACAGATAAATAAAATTGAAGTGTCTGTTTGTAACTTCAAACTAACAGCTTTCCACTTAATGCATCTGAAAGTATATTCGGTACTTACAATAAAATACCAATTTTAAAAATTTTTGTTTGTCCGTCTGTTTGTCTGTTTGCTCCGGCTAATCTCTGAAACGGCTGGACCGATTTTCACGGGACTTTCATTAGCAGATATCTGATGTTATAAGGTCTAATTTAGGCTACTTTTATTTTAGGGTTCCGTTTAAAAAATAGGGTTCCGCTTCCGTTAGTTCTGCGCAAACGAAGTTGCGGGCATCAGCTAGTATTACATATTTACAATATGGAGAATTATGTATTGTGATTGGATTACCTGTATAGAAGCTTCTAGCTGGTGGTTAGGTCACTTACAAAGCTTTAGCAATGAAATCTTCAGCCACCAAAAGCCACCGAACATTATCTAGTACCTACAAATATGAAGTAGTACATTCATAAAATTATTATTATTTCTTAAATGTAAATTATGTGGTATGTCCATAGATCTACCGCCTAGTTCTTACATTACGTTACTAATTATATTATTATTACGCAGTGTGTACTGTGGAATTTTCGGTAAACAAGTCGGCTGGCTTAACCAGTTGTTTTGAAGTTACCGTCGTTATTGTTTTTCGCAAAACAATAATTTAAAGTATTTGCAACACACATTGTTTTTACTGCACCCTATTGTTTATCAACAGTTTAAATATTCCAAAAGTGTTGCCTATATTTTCTATAGGTAAAAATAAACATGCTAGACAGATGTGATAATAATAATACGGAGGTACCTATTTTTGCTAATACCTAAGATGTTACCGACTACAGGGGAACGATTTTTTTTGTGCCTCAGTTATAACGCTTATTATTTTATTCTATGGCCTTAGTACATTAAGTAATTGTCTATAGAGATTTCGTAATATTTTGAATCTGTCTCTGTTTCGTTACGAATTTCCTAGTGTTTGTCCTGGTATTTCGGGTATCACAGAGTAAATAGTCGACGATAGATTACGTTTACGTTTCCAACAAAAAGGAATTCCCCATCTAAATGTAAATTGTAGGTACTTTTCTAGCATACCATAATATTGGCTACTATGTACTTATGTACAAACAACAAAACATGCGTAAAATATTACGTATTATCAAAGTAAACAATTTGTAAAATATGATTTTATAATAAATAAAATAAATATAAAAATGCCTTTATTTCCATGTCCTTATACAATAATAATTGTAAATATTTATTACAATTAAAACTGGGTAGTGAATAGTGATCCAGTAGCGAGTACCTAGCAAATAGGTAAGAATGTAGTTATAAACTTGAACAATTCTTTTAAGGTTCAGTGACCCTTCTGATATAATAAATGTGGGGGGGGTCATCCATCATCATCTACAACATCTTCGTGAAAAGTGATAGATGATGTGAGATGTTACGAGTATGCATCTTAGATCATTTAATACATTTATATAATGCATTTTTAGGTAATAATTACTTACAGAATAAAATCTAATTACTAACACAATGAAATGAACCCAGCAAATAATGTAATGTTTTAAACTTTATATCGTGTTTAAATTTTATACTAGTTCTGAAATAACAGAGCCATCAATGTCACGAGAATCAACTTGTTGTGTCTGTTGTACCAATCGGGATCTCCATAAAACAATATTTATTAAGGATATTCCACAATAAATTTACGAAACAAAATTAATTTGCAGTGTTTCGCCGAAACTGTAATTGGATTGACTCAATAAGTTTTTACACCCTTTTCCACGAATAAATGATGTTCAGTTCAACTTTACAGGCTAGTTATATACCAAAACTTTATATAATATATAGACCTTAATTTATCGGTAAAGTCTTAGAGCATCCAATCATAGGTAAATCAGAGTGTTACTGCTAAGCAAGTTACAGATTAAAAAAATATATAATACATCATTACATAGTATAAAACAAAGTCCATTTTTTGTCTGTCCCTATGTATGCATAAATCTTTAAAACTAGGCAACGGATTTTGATGCGGTTTTTTGTTAACCTAGAGTGATTCAACAGAAAGGTTTGAATGGTTTTTAGGTATATAACATCCCACCAAAAACATTTTCATGTAAAAAAATCATGCCAAGACGATACCATATGACTAGCACTGTCAAAAAGTTATGAAATTTCATGTAAAACCAAGCTTCTTACCCTACACGCCTTAAATCTGCAAGCGTAACTTCACAAACTCTGCACTTTAGTCATTTTATGTGGCCTGGCCATTTCGCTACATTCACTTGGCCGTAAGGAGAAAAATTTATAATCGACTGTTTTTCTATTATACTCTCTTATAATAACGAAATGGCCAAGCCACATAAAATGACTAAGGTGTAGAGTTTGTGAAGTTACGCTTGCAGAGTTAAGGCGTGTAGGGTAAGAAGCTTGGTTTTACATGAGATTTCATAACTTTTTGACAGTGCTAGTCATATGGTATCGTCTTGGCATATTTTTTTTACATGAAAATATTTTTGGTAGGATTTCACTTCTTTTTGTAACTTATATACTTAGTTCATAATAACGCGATAGATGGCGCTTTCACAGATAATTAACTTTAACTCCCTTGTTTAAGGGATTGGAAGATGAAAGTTCCAATTTTGAGAATTTTTATGTTGGTTGTGTACTAATACAATCTCATGTAGCAAATTTCAGCTTTCGAGAACATCTGGAAGTACGATATAATTTTGTTGATCATCAGTGAGTCAGTGACGGAATCAGGGGTTTTTAGATATCAATAAAATCTAAAGTATAAGACGCAGGTAATCGAAACTTTACATGTTTAATGAAACCGCTGATGGGAACAAATCCTGAAAGTTTCATTTATCTGGTACAATCCAAACTCAAGTTATGAGGGTTCAAAAAATCGACGAAACGCTTCGAGAAAAGGTGGTTTGGTAGTGCCCTTTCGCTTCGCTTGACGTCTTGGCATGGGGGCACTACCGTGCCCCCAGATGCATAAAATAGTAGAGGTACACAGATAATAATTTAAAGGTTTCTAATGTCCAGAATTCAAAATCATAAGATTATTATTTATTAAACAATTTACGTATAATTTTGAATATCGACGGCATAATTAGTACAGTTTTATATTCGACAACAATGTACAAACACTTATAAGCTAATCAGCGCTATCTTCAGTACAAACACGGAATAACATTTTGGGTTTTTGAAGGCAAATTGTGGGTGGCGCGGGCGCGGCGGGTATCGCCGTGTATACGTAGAGATAATAAGCCTGGTGACGGAGAGAGGGATTAAAAATTCATTTAACTGCTTTCATGTTCGCCGATAATCCCGTCTGTATCAACATATCAATTCAGAGGGATTAAACACGTTTAGTAAATAGATTTCACTTGATAAAAGCTAATTATCTGATATTGAACGTTCTAATCGCTCAGACCTACATGAATGTCTTATAATTGGGAATTAGGATTTCGGTGCCGGTGGCCAGTTTCATTGAAACCTGGCCAGTTACGCAGGAGTGTTTTTTCATAGTGCCCAAGTGTGAGCACAGTACACAAGAGCACTATCTCTTCCTTTCTCTCTCATAAACCGGTGGGATGGATAACCGACACGACTGATGAGATATCAGTACCCCAAGCAGGTGCAGGTCCGACTTTTTACATGCCCATCCGACGCATGGATTATTATCTTTCACGTCAGACAATCATATGTTCAGCCTACATTGTCCTAACCAAACTTGGAAACAACATTTTTTGTAGTTCTAATGTGGGAATCGAACCAATGACCTCCGAGTCAAGACCCAAACTCTAACCACTAGACCACGGAGTCTGATATGTAATCAAATGATGATTGATGAGATATATACATATACATTCATAATCTATATGTATATATCTTAATAAATGAATTAAATTGAATCTCTACAAACTCTTCCTTCGAGTCAATAATAGGAACTATAAATGCAGTGTTGATGTATTCCTGTCGTCGTAGAATTATCTAAATTTCTACGTACAAAGAAGTTTGTTTTAGCTTCTTGTGTTTAATCAATTCTTTTGCTGTGAGTCACCTATTCAAGAATGGAAAAGAATGTTTCATAGAGCAAATATCCGGTGCATCTTCCAAGTTATTTGTCCTACACCTAATGATTCGTCTGGAGATTTAATTAAAAGGTTATATACGTGTTATTGACACCGGCCAGTTAGGCGTGACACGTTAATGACCTGTAAGCTGTCAAAGTACAAACAGACCAGGGTAAACACGCGGCTGTTTACCCTGGCGGGGCCGCTGTGTGATCGTCAGGGAACGACGCGGTGGTCGCCTTTACCCCGTTGCGCTTACATTGTAATAATAAGTACGTTGAAACAAAGCCCACACACTTTCGCCTCTGGGAGAAAAATATTAAGATACATTCAGATTTCACAGTAAATAGATTGTAGATACTGCGAGTATGGCGGAGTAATATGCTATCTTATTTTAAGATAACATTGACGGCAAATCACAAGATTCTTTTCAATAAACTTATTTATTCTTCGGAAATTCCTACATGGTAATTATGTAATATTTTTCAACGTTACCAAAATACACAAAGAGGTTAAAATTACCTAAATCACTGATGGAAAACCCAAATCATAATTCGCGTGATAATGTTATCGGTGTATAAATTGTGTTTTATCCGGTATTTAACGGTTGATTAAAACTTCTGTGATTTTCTTAACCTACGACCAAAATTTCCTTCAAGTTTTAACGTATTAAGTAACGTTAGTATTTTAGTAATACATATTTATCCTCTTGCCTCGCGGCGCTTGTACGTAGTGGACGTGTCATCTGTGCTTTTGAATTTTGAATTTTAAATTGAAATAAGTTGTGCTGTGCCTCGGACTTCGCCCTGTGGATCCTGGAGTCACCGGTGTTCGCGCTGATTACTTCAATGTAAGTTAAAGAAACTTACAAGAGACACAAAAAGTAACAGGTGAGGAGGAGGATTTGAACACGGGACCACTAGCGTCGCAGCCGAGGTGACTTAACCGCTACACCAACGAGTAGTTACCAGCGAATTCTGAAAATTAGCAATACCTTGCTACACTTATCACTCTACAAGTGCATAATCTAAATTAGTGACATGCAACGCACACCACCTTCAACCGATAGAGAGAGACAGCAGCAGTCCGCCGCTAGTCGGTCTGAAACTGACCAAGAATCGGACTCGGGCAAAGTAACTCGTCGCCGTTTAAAGAGAATGCGTAGCCCCGAAATGGACTTGGATGCGACACTGACGTTTAAATTAAACACATTTAAACATGACATTACAGAGCATATTACTAACCTATTTACTACCCTCCAAGAAAGTCAGGACAAGAAATTATCTGCAATATCATCAGATATGAGTGACCTGAAGAAGGAAATCAAGGACCTCAAAAAATGTCATTCTGACTTAGAACAGCAGGTGTCTACACTCACGTCTAATTTTGAAATGTGTATGGAAAAAAGCTCCGATACATTAAAAAAAGTTGAGCAGCTTGAACAACAACAAATAAAATATCGAGAGAACATTACACTAATGGAGGACAAGCTTGAGGACATGCAAAGGAGCTGTCGCAAAACTTCCATAGAAATAAAAAATGTTCCCAAACATATCACGGAAAACAAGGAAGATCTCGTTAACATGATGCTGCATCTTGGCAAAACAATTCACTGTAACATCAGCAAGAATGACATCAGGGACATATACAGAGTACGTGATACCCGAAATGGTCAGACAAGAACTCCCATTATTGCTGAATTATGCTCCACTATAGTAAAAACTGATATTTTGAAAAAAGCGAAGTCCTTCAACTCTGAGAATAAGGACAAACTACGAGCCAAACACTTGGGACACAAGAAGGACGAAGAAACTCCCATTTTTGTTTCGGAGCAGCTTACTTTAAGGGCCTCACGTCTTTTCTTCCTTGCTCGGGATCTTGTTAAGTCTCAAAAGTACAAATACTGCTGGACGTCATTCGGTAAAATTTATCTAAGACAAGCGGATAATACACCGGTTATACAAATTAAAAGTGAAAACCAAGTTCAAAGCCTGTTTCAGGCACCATGACTATTTTACACTGTAAGAAAATGTTTAACTTATTTACTAAATATTAAAATAATAGTCCTATTTTATACACAGAGCGCAAACATAACACACACCACATACAAACAACATAGTACTTACAATCATCTACCTATAACACATATTATCTACATTACACATTATTACCATAAAATGACAAATTATCAGTTTGCTATGCCATACATATTATACTCATTCAATAAAACGATATATTCACCCATATTTTTACATAATGCCAAATGCACCCTGGCACATCTTGATAGTACTGTAATTTCTATAAAAAATCATAATGACGAATAAAAATATAAGTGAACTAGATTGTTCCGAAATAGCCCGCTCTTTTGGGTGCTCGGTTGAAGACTTACCCGTCAGTTTTCCTAAAAAACATTCCGACATTAGTATTTTTACACAGAATATACGAAGTATTTATAAGAATTTTCCCGATCTAGAGTCTAACCTTACCTTACTGAATATTAATTTTGATGTTATAGTTTTGACGGAGTGCAGATTATCAGAACATAAAAATGTCCCTAACTTAACAGATTATAACTCTTTTGTAACTACATCTCACCTTAATCAAAACGACGGAGTTACAACATACATTAAAAAATGTCATAATGTCCGGGTAAAAGAAATAATATTAATTAATGCATCTTGTCTCCAAGTTTTCATCCATAATATTATAATTCTTTGTATCTACCGCTCACCATCAAACAAAAATGCTGACAATTTTATCGACTCCCTAAATAAACATTTAGAAACGATAAAAAATTATGAAACTATAATAATAGTTGGGGATATCAATATAAATACGTTGCTTAGAGACTCTGAAATATCTTATGAGATAAATAACAGACAAAATTACCTGAATGTACTATCAATGCATGGACTCTTGTCTGGTCATAATCTTCCAACAAGAGAAAACGCATGCCTAGACCATGTTATCTTAAAACTAAACAAACGTAAAAACTCTGCAACTATTGCTGTAGTTAATACGTCGATTACGGACCATCTAACAGTGTTAATTAATATATCTAAAATACAAATCAATAATTCTTTAACCTATAGGACAAAAACTGACTACGAAAAATCACTTCAACAATTAAAAGAATTTAATTTTGTAGACTTCTTTCAAAATCATGATCCAAATTATTTATGTGATAAATTAATAAATACTATACAGCAAATTCTCACTAAACATACTAAAAAAAATCATGTACCTAGAAGTAAACAATTGATAAAACCATGGATTACACCGGGCATATTACGCTGTATTAAAAATAGAAATTACATGCAAAAAAAGCTACGGAATAATCCAAATGATGAAATACTTAATATAACATATAGAAGATATAGAAACTTTTGCAACAATTTAATTAAAAAACTAAAACGTAAATATAACAGAGATCAATTACACAAAAATGCTAAGAATAGTAAAAATCTTTGGAAAACGATAAATGACATCACTCAGTACAAACCTACAAAAACACCAAATACCCAACTCCTTGAAATTAAACCAACACCTAATGAGTCAGTTAACATGGCAAACAAGTTTTTTGCTAATATTGGAAAAAATCTAGCTCAATCTATTGGTAACTGCAGCGCGAATCAGTCGTTAAGAAATACCCCTACATTTCTAACACACAAACACACTTCTTCATTTGTCTTGCTAGAAACATACCCAATTGAGGTGAAGAGGGTCATAATGAGTCTGAAATCTGAAAGTGCGCCAGGCCTTGACAGCATACCTACGACTTTCCTGAAGCTTGCTAAGGATACTCTTACACCAATTTTATGCCATCTAGTAAATGTCTGTTTTGATAAAGGTGTATTCCCAAGACAACTTAAAAAGGCTATTATAACACCGGTATTTAAGAATGGGAATAGAGACGACATTAATAACTATAGGCCAATTTCACTTCTTTCTTCAATTTCTAAAGTACTAGAGAAACTTATAAACATTAGATTACTCTCCTATTTTGAAAAATTTAATTTATTCTCAAACTCACAATATGGTTTTAGGAATGGCCGTTCAACTGAAGACGCTATTGCTGCTCTAACCAAGCACATTGTTGATCAAGTAGATCATAAACATAAATGCCTAGCTGTTTTCCTTGATTTGAAGAAAGCGTTCGACACCGTCTCTATTCCCGTTCTAATCAATAAACTAGAAAATAAAGGTATACGTGGAAGGCCCCTAGATTTGTTGTCTGACTATCTTCAAGAGCGAAAGCAAAGGATAAAGATTGGTGAGGTCGTTAGTGAGGACGAGGATATTTGCTATGGGGTTCCACAAGGCAGCGTACTCGGTCCAACCCTGTTTCTCGTCTACATTGACGACCTCTGCAGACTCGAACTCAACAACGCCAAAATCTTCTCCTATGCAGATGATACCGCTATTGTTTTCACTGGCAAATCATGGGAAGAAGTTAAACAAAAGGCTGAAGCTGGGCTCAGACAAATATCTGAATGGCTCAATAACAATTCTCTTACCCTCAATGTTACTAAAACCAACTTTATGACTTTTACAAAGTACAATAACACACAGCCCCCCATTAACTACAGTGTAAAAATTCACTCATGCAATCGTGATGCTCATGTGTGCCCCTGTCCTGAAATCACTAAAGTTAAGACAACCAAGTACTTGGGCATAATGATTGATCAACGATTGTCATGGCATGCACAAATAGAACTGCTGGCGTGTAGAATAAGGAAACTTATCTGGATATTTAAGGGTTTGAGAAATTCCGCTACAAAACCTCTACTAAACCAAATTTATACTTCCTTAGCAGAATCAGTCATAAGCTATTGTATAACCGTTTGGGGGGGAGCCATAAAGAGTAAAATAATGGAAGTGGAAAGAGCACAAAGGTCTCTCATCAAAGTAATGTACTCTAAACCATACAGATATCCAACTCACCTACTTTATACTGAATCAAAATTGCTTACGATCAGAAAATTATATACCTTACACACAGTCCTAAAAGTCCATAAACAATTAAATTATAATAATAGCAAATCAATACAGCGAAGAAATAAAAACATTATCAATAAAGTCGCAGTAAGATCTAATTTTGCTGCAAGACAATATGCATCTCAATCCGCCCACATTTACAACCTAATTAATAAAAAACAGAATATTTATGGCTTAAGCAAATATAAATTGAAAAATACACTAAATAAATGGCTACTACACTTAAGCTATGACGAAACGGAAGCACTGTTTGATAGGTTATGTTAGGTTTGCCTTAGAATTACTTCATTATCCAAAATAAAGCAGTTTCTATCCAACATGAATATTGCACATTTATTAACATACACACATATACCGAACACCGTCACACACAACACAGACACACACGTACAACACCTACACCCACAACACAGACACACATTCACCTACAGAAGTACATACGCGCTCGCTTCCCGAATAGCTAAAAGATAAGTAATATATAAAAAAAATGTAAATAATAAACTTTATATTCCTCCTTGTAATTACTAGCTAGAGCTTAATATACTTCCCAAATTTTATTGTTTTCGGCAGAGCGAGATTCCCCTAACACAGGTAAAACTTTACTTAAAAGGGGGTCTCAAACACTGTTAATATATTGTATTTAAGTTTCTGAATAAATATTTTGTATTTGTATTTGTATTTGTATTTGTATATTTATATAAAAGATGTCCCCACTGACTGACTGACTGACTACAGACTAACGTATATAGACGCACACATAACCGTAACCGCTAATGGTAAGAAAAGTGAAAATCGGACTGTAGTTTTAAGGTGACGCCGCGTTAAAGTAAAAAACCTTGTTTTAGATTGCTTGTTTTCATTTTTTTGCTTGTTTTCGTTTTCTTCAGTTTATGAGAACAAGCAATGGAACAGCAAGAAATGGAAAGGGCGTAGCGACAAAATGGTTTTTGTCGCGTAATTTAAAAACCATAAATACATTTCATATAAACTATGGGCTAATTAATGTGTATGCTTGAACCAATCTATGTCCAAATTTTGGAAGCTTAAAACACTCTCCTCTGTTGGCAAAATAGGAATCTCTTTTTTTACAGAGGTGTTTTTGATTAATTATTCTGTGTTATAAAAGATGACCAATCGTGTTATGCTGTGGGTAATCTAAAGACAAAGACATGATGAATACTGACAGTGAACTTTTAATTTCTTAGCTTTAGTCATTGCTGAGAAAAATCGATATCGCTACAGTCAAATTATCAAGGCGTCGCCTTAATTTACAACGTAGACGCGCACTAAGAAGGGATTTTTGGAAAATTCCACCCTTAAAGCGGTAAAAGGGGGTCCAAGGTTTGTAAAGAGAAATATCAACAGCTAATGTGTGTGGAAATCCTGACTCTTTCTGGAAGTCTTGTCTCTACTCTCTATTAGCATTTAGCATCACATCGATACCTAACTTCAGGCTCTGTCAACTATACAAAGTGTTTGGTTGACGTAGTCAATTCGGCATAGATAAAAATATAGTGAAACATTTCGGAAATGTTCGCCATTTTGTTTTTCTTTTTAATAGTAGATGACATGCAAATCTGTTTACACTAGATCATAATAAAACATTGAAAATGGTTTCAATCTTAAGTATTTTAATTCCCTCGTATTAACATTATTATATATATTTAGCAAATCTAAGCACAATTTAAACCTGAAAAATTTTTGTTGTCGATTCTTTCAAAGGACATGAAAAACTGCATCGATTGCCGCGTGAAAATCGGTTGATTCATTCCAATGTTATGACAGTTTTAAATTACAAAAAATGTTTTACTAAACTTTCATCACACTTGAGCTCTCCGAGAACAGAAAATTATCAGTGAAAATTTTTAGAAGCACTTTTATTTTTGAGCTCGATAAGCTGAAAAACGACGCATTAAATAAAATTTAAGGGCTTAGCGGGAGTTGCACGATTGGCCTTTAGGTCAACTGTTTTCCTAATTTTTAACTTACTAAAACTGCTACATTTAATGCTCAAAAGAGCAAAATATTTAAAAAAATAAATAAATAAATAACACTCTACTATTACCACTATGACATCTGAAAAAATTATATTAGTTAATTATTATACTTCTGTAATTACGAGGAAATTAAAACATTGACTAGCTATTTTCAGTGCTTTGTTATGACCCAAACTGATCAAAAATACAAATCTGCGACACGATCCAGAATCTGACATTCAAAATGGGGGTTCAAATGATTTGTCTTTACCCCCCGATATTTATATTTTAATTTTCATGGATTGACTACGTAATACCAACGTCCAAATACCCTGTATAATTTTTAGGCGGAGTTTGTGACGACTCTGTAAGTATTGATACATACGGCCCACGAATGTCACATCTAATCATGGGAACAAAGGTCGTGCGGCGTTCCCCATTAGTATTACGGTCATGAAAAATTCATATTTTCTATTGACGCTAGGTCAGTGGGCGTCTGAGCAAACCGTATGTCGGCGCATTTGAAGGTACTTGGAAATGCCCTCAATAAGCATCGGTGTGCACAGCATTTAGCGGCGTTCTTCGCGCCTTCCTGTCTATTGCTTATGAAATTATACCGTCATTCTACTACTTAAAATAATACATATTTAATTTTGTCACATATCAGGTATTTGTGCAGTTTTTACATATTTTTCCGGCGATATTAAAAATGGCCGCTGATTTTGACTTTTTTAATCAGCTTTGAGTAGTTCAAGTTTAAGTCTAAGGTAAAGAATATAATATATTACCACAGCGTAATAAAGATTCATACAGTGGGCCAACGCGTTTGAAGTCGCGCGAAATGCCGCTTTTGTGTAGGTATTCGTTATTGCTGCAGGGTTGTCACAATAATGTGTTGTATTATAATCTGTTCTACATTTTGTGTATCCGTAGTACGTGTATGTAGAGTACTAGGAATAAAACAAAAAAATATATATAGAAGTATAAAGAAGAGTTTTATTATAAAAAATACAAATGCGTATACAAATCCTCAGGGTTCGCATGATATAATATATCAATTGATATAATTATATCGGATATATATATATATATATATATATATATATATATATATACTGAGCATTTGTATACGCATTTGTATTTTTTATAATAAAAATATAATAAATATATAGGAATATCGGATATTTACGAACCCTGCAAAAGCTACAATGTATGCGAAACTGAAAGGTATTTTCGACATTTGGATTTACTAGTTTTTAGATTGCGATTATTGAATTTGACGATGTAGTAAATTCTCATACGTAGATACAATTTTATTAAAAATTCTGACGGGAAACAGGCGCATCTGGTTTTGTATTAAAATTAATCTTCTTTAGCTGTTCATATAATTGACCATTGTAAATAAGTACCTACATACAACTCAAACGAAACACTGTCGCAAACCACTTAAAACAATCAAATTAAAAAGCGTCAACCCAGGCTGACGTGTCCCAAGCGAGTGTATGGCAGCTTGGGCTCGCTACCGCCCCTCTCTCACCCCGCACGCCCCGCACGATTGCTCTATCTAGACGTGTCCGTTGGACGACTATAGGTAAGTTCCATAGACTGTGATATTAGTAATGTATCTAAGGTATGAAAAGATACTTTTTTACTTAGGTATTGTATTTTCACTAAATATGACCTCTGTGGCTCAAGTGGTTCAACGCGTTGGCGCACAAACCGGGGGTCGCGGGGTCGAATCCCACCGAAGGAACAAAAAGTTCTTCTGTGTTCCGGGGTCACGATTGTGTATAATATAATAAAAATCTTAAATATATTTATAGTATAAAAGAATTAAATATACTTCCCGTTTTCTGGTACATGTACCTACTACAAGTTCTTCGGATACTTAGCACGAGGCCACATTGACGTGGTGTGAAGCGTCCATAGATATTATTATTAATATCTGCTGTCAAAACAGCAATCATTAGGTACTATTTAATTAGAAAATATTCATTGCCTATATGAAGCCTACCTTCCCATTGGTGGCTGGAATCGACTAATCTCCTTCAGATCCGCCTTTTTTACCTGCGCGTGCGCAGACATACTCCGTGGTCAGATAAAATCTCGGAATCATTGTGTTATTTCCTGTCGGTTATTTGTTATAACAAATTCTTAGGCCGAACGAATACGAATATATTATATTATGGTTCTTAGAATACCTGATAATTAACAGTTATTTTATCGCAAAATTCAGGTCTATATAAATTATGATGATATAATTATTAAGTGACGCCATAGAGTAAAAAAATCATTTAATAGGGTATTTTCCAAGTTTTTAAAAAGTATGTCAAATTGTTGTTGTACGTCTATTAAAACACCGGGGAAAATCTCTGTAACCATACCAAAGAACACTGAAATGCGGAAAAAGTGGCTATTACTCGCTGACGCATGACGTTAATGATTCTGATGCTGGCTATTCTCTATGGAAATCGGGAGGCCATTAAAAAAAAGAAGAAGTACAAGAATATGACGTCACATTCCAATCTCGTGCGTTTTTAGTCACGTGGTCAAACGTGAAAAATTCATAATTTTATGTTTGATATTTTATATAAAAATCATAGGTACATATTTTTATGTAAAAAGTTGGTTAAAGTGGTTTAAATTAATGTTTAGCGATAAAATATTAACAATTTGATGTATATTTTCATCATAGGATAATACCCTATTCTATTCCGATTTAGTCACTTATCAAATGTCATTTCCGTTGACTTCCTAATACTACATACTACATAGTGCCTACATATATGACTATAATTAATGGATCAATTCTATTTTGCGATTTTTTAGATAGCAAAATTGCCCAATGCAACTATTAAATATTCTTTTGAACTGTTAAATATTAGTGCAGGCTTTTGTTTTACAAGGTCAAAAATTATTCCCGAATGAAAGAGTTCAACGCACGCATTTTATATTTTTTAACATCGTGTGATTAGAAAACAAAAATAGTCAGTAAAAGAATGAATCCTTGCATATAATATACCTACTCTGTAGGACATACCTGTATGAGAATGAAACAGAAGTATATTTTATAGAAATAAAAGTTGTATTAAATCGAAGGTAACCTATTTTTAAAGGTTTTAACTTGTGTGTTTTGAATATGTTTATATTTTACTTTAATGAATTCATCGTAATATTATGGCGGAGGCGGAGATAACTCATAGCCGGCAACATAACATACTCGTACTACAGTGGGCGGTATCAATCTCTACGGCCTGGCGCGCGGCGTCCGCCATTACAAATTTTCCCTCACCTCTCGTACTACTCGTATATATTGTATACTGTATAGCCTATAAGTTATAACATTACACATCACAGCTGCAGTATTGCCAACAGTTATAAAAGTCTGTAGGGAAAGTTTAGTATAACTTGTGAAAACTATAACTTCTGAAATGATAATGTTGATGACCATTTATTAATTATTACGGTTAAGCGTTAGTTCACACGGTTCACACCGAAACAAGACGAGACTGAGGCGGCACTGCATTTTTAAGATACCGATTTAAAATTGAACTTTATAACACAAGAAGATACTTATACTACGGCCGCTGTATCTTGACGGGTCTGAACATAGGCTCTGCGAACTTTCGCGCATGTACAACTCGTGAAGAAAACTGTTATTGTATTATTTTCATATACCTATGTACTAATAAAATTTCCCTAATACAGTTGACCAATTAGTACAAATAAAATAAATACGAAAACACTGAGAAACAGTTATTGCGCAACCTTCTGCGCGAAGTTCAGACTCGCCAAGATACATCGGCCGTATTGTACATTTAATTATAAGAATTGGAATGTCAATCTGCACCGCTTTGAAATTTGCATAGTTAGGCGCGACTCTTGCAATGAAACGTACGTGAAAAAAAATCTTCTTGTGTACTGAATAAAGTTCAATTTTGTATCACTATTTTAAAAATGCTGCGCCGCGCCGCATAATGTCTTGTTTCACTATGTATTTATATATGTCACCGTTTTATTGTAAAAACCGTTAGATTGTAAAATAACTAACGAGATTGTAAAGATATGTGGAAAGATTAAAAACTATATATTAATAATCTAACAAAAATAATGTAGTTAAGTTATAGGCAGCATATTCGCATCGCTAGTCTATCAACATTTTACAATTTCACTAGTTTTATTACAATCTAACAGTTTTTACAATTTTGCGGTGACATATACATAAAATCTAGTGTCCGACCGTTTCGGTTTCGGCCGAGTTTCGGCCAAAAATTAAGTTTCGGCGGCAGTTTCGGTTTCGGCCAAAAGTAGCCGAAACTTTTGCCGAAAGTCGAAACCGAAACTGATTTCGGAAGTTTTCGTGCACGCTCGCCTAACTTCGTTTCTTGCGGCAACGCTTTGACAACGTAACTGAATTTGAAAACATAATTAAAATAAAATTAATATTTTTTTAATATTACATTAAATAAATGATTACAACATTATTATTTTTAAGCAAAAAATTAAACCGCCTTCCAAATATATTTCGCCTTATAAATAAATGTATTCCAATTCTTCCAATGTATCCTTTTTGTGTATTTTTACTTTGGAAGGCGGTTTAATTTTTTGTTTAAAAATAATAATTTCACCCTTTTTAGTGATATATTTTGTTTAGTTATTATTAATACGTCTTAAGATCGAATGTATAATTGAATACGCGCTCCATTAGGTATTGTTATTAAGATGATGATGATGATTTCTGTAAGTTAGAAAGTGGCATATGGTTGCAGTTCTTTAAACAATGCCGAAATTTATAAACGCATATCTTTAAAGACTGAGGAGTTCTGTTCAGTGTTTTTGGATCCACTAGGGTATATATTGGTACAAAATCTTATTTTTTAGTAGCATATGCTTATATCACTTCAGTAAAAGTCAAAATCACTAAATGTGTCGATATAAATTTCGAGGAGTTCCCTCAATTCGTCATGGATCGCATCATCAGGTTTCCACTCTAGTGACTAAAGGACTAATTTCGAATTAAACCCTTTACAATAACAAAAGAATTTTGCAAATAGGTCCATAAACGGCAGAGTAATGTTCAAAGATCTCCATGCTAGTGTAAAATACTATGAGAAGTACCTTTTATATCATCATAATGTAATGATGTATGGTGTGATGGTGGTGGTGATGATGATGATTACTCTAATTGACATGGTGGCATATGCTTGCAGTTCTTTAAACAACGCCGAAATCCCCAAACATGTATCTATAAGGAGTCACGAGTTCTGTTCTGTACTTTTAGATCCAGGGTATACCTTTGAGCAAAATCTTACTTTTTGATAGCATATGCTTAGACTACTTTAGAAAAAGTTGAAATCACCATATGTTTCCATATAAATTTCGAGGAGTTCCCTCGATTCCTCATAGATCCCATCATCAGGTCACCACTTTTTTAAAAACGGGATCAACTTGGGATTATACCCTTTACATCAAAAAAAGAATTTTGAAAGTCGGTCCACAGACGGCGAAATTGTGGCCTAACATACAAAAAAAATATACAGCCGAACGTATAACCGCCTCCTTTTTTGGAAGTCGGTTAAAAATTAATATACCGTGTTTCCATTTCATGTCCTAATTAATGCAGAATAATGGATAAAATGCACCAAATTTCAGTATTTTAAGGAATTTTCTACTTGACCACGTGAGTTTCGGTTTTGGTTTCGGTTTCGGCCGAAACTGAAGCCACGGCCGAATATTCGGTTTCAGTTTCGGTTTCGGCCGGAAAACCAGTTTCGGTCGGACTCTAATAAAAACTCATGAAAAAGCAGCTGCAGTTTAGCACACTGCACGCAAATATTTTTGTAGATAGTTACCAGATTGAAAGGATATAAGAAAAGCAATTAATTAACATGGATTTCTTTATTTACCAAATGGATTTAGTGATTGTAGTGCATACATTCTAATTGTTCAGTGTCAAGTTTCTTACAATATAATCGGGCATACTATCGTTTAATGTACACATAAGTAAATATATAATATCGGCATGCCGAGGTATAAGTACATATAGAGCGGACATTAGGAACTATTCTGTGCCCGAATGTGAAACTTATTTCTAAACAAATATACATAGGTAGGTGTACAAATCACAAACAAGAAGAATATTACGAATTTTATACAATTTTTGTGACGTCCGTTTTATATAAGTACTTATACCTCAGTGTACCCACTATTACAAATTAAAAAATCACTGGGAGTATAATGAGCACCTCGTGTCAAATAAAGTGAAACAAAACAGAGCTGAAAAAAATCATTTGGCAATAAAAGAACCTAGAGTTTCAACGTGTTAAATCATAAATATATCAATTCAATTAGATTTTCAAATGTTATAGTAACGGGGCTACTAAACATTTTTAATTAAAGATGACTTAAGATTAAGTCTAGGTAATCTTCGCAATCCGAAGATTTGTAACAAGGAATGTTATTTTAATACATTAACAAGAAACAACATTAGGAAACTCTATCATGTAAGTATTACAGTAAATATTTGCAGTCAAATCTTATTTTATTCATAAATTACTAGTACATTTTAAAACAAAATGAGATGACTATATATTAGCTTAAATCTAATATATACAATTTAAGGCTACGAATAATCTCATTTGAAATGTTAATGTAATTTAAGTATTTTCCAATTTATAAAGGGCTCAATCTCATCAACGTCAAGTCGTGGTTTATTAAGTGAGATTCATTATGGTGTGCGAAATCTAATCAAAATAGGATACCAGTACATAATAATTTCAGCTCCATAAAATACGAAAATTTAATTTCTTATAGCATTTAACCCATACTTGAAACGTAGGTAGTTGTAACGTAAATCGACTTAAACGAATTGTGTATTCTAAAAAAGTTTTGAAAAATTTGAAGCTCTATATTTACTTTTTAGTAATTTTATTAAAACATAAAAATGCTTGTTTTTAACATTTTTAAATGGGAGAATATAACCAACAAATAAATTGGTGTAAATTTTACTACTTGCTCTACTTTTACATATATTCTGAACTCTAACTTTACTAACACAAATTATTTTTATTAAGAACAATAAATTATTCATTTAGAATATTGATTTTTTATGTTTACTCGAACATTATTCATTGTATTAAACGCTTACGGCTATTTCGGCTACTTTCCAGCAGCCGTGGTCACGGGAGGACCACGCTTTGCTGGAAAATAGCTAAAACGTCGGGAAAAGGAAAAGTTCACCGCGATACAAACCGTAAGCATTTAATATAATATTCGTTTAGAAATTGAGAAATACTTAAACAACTAAACAACAAACTAACATCTAAATATAAAAATATAGTAATTTATATTTACAGTGAACAGTCGCCATTGTATAACCACCACGAACGCCCTGTACTCTAAAGGCGTGATTGCTTAATAGGCACCTACGTTTAAATAACTACGGTAAATACATTTTGTATTCCACTTTATTGCAAAGGCAGGCCTTGTTATTCTCTAAAACTAACATATTCGCGCCAATAACATCAAAATGTAGATAACAAAATGTTCACAACTTTAAGCTCAGGACATTTTCTTTCAGTTTTCGTTCAGATGTAAATAGAAAATGCACTCGTTCAAGAAAAACTCCCGAGCTAATAGCGTGTATTGTGGTGTCTTCTATCTACATTAAGCTCACGTTTTACTTAAATAAAATCGTTCTTTATATCATTTACAAATCACTCACATTCGCGAGATCACTTAAAAGTTTTCACCGTAAGCACAGGAGTCTTGCTGTTGTCACAGGAGGGGTACCGGCGGGACCCCCGGCACCAGCGGCTCGGGGACCCCCTGCAGCACGCCTTGGTGGTAGTGATGATGGTGCATCATGCCATTCATCATCTGTTGGTGGTGCAACATGGTCGCGTGGTGAATCTGCGCGTGCTGGAGGGACGCGTGATCACCTTTCTCCTTCATCACAACTTCATCTCGTTTCTTCGCCTGTTTCCGTTCTTTTGCTCGTCGATTTTGAAACCATATTTTTACCTGTGTAAAAATACGTACGTTTTAATACATTATAAAATTGTATTAATTAGAATAAGTAACAAGTAACAAAATACATTTATTACAAAAGAAGTTTAAAGCGCAAAATATTCGTTGCAAACTGAAGAAGTGCAGCCGTTCTAGTTCTAATTATAACATTTAAAAGGTGTCAAGCCAATTAGAATACAATTTTTACTAAAACTTAATTTTATCTAATAATAAACCAAATTAGGTACTCATCAAGTACCTACTTAATAAGTAAGTCAAAACAGGCTTAAAAATATTCATACACAACTGACCGCTCAACTCTCAACGCTATGAAATATATTCGGCGTATTTATTTTCAATGATCAACAGATTGTAAATGGTTAGAATAATTTTGATTTATTGATTATGACTTACATAAAGGTCAAAGATTTTAAATAAATGTGTTCACATTTTAAAAATATTTAAACAAAGTGTATTTTCTTTTAATTTCAGAAGATTTACCTGTCGTTCGGAGAGGCCAAGGCTGGCAGCCAGCTCGGCCTTCCTCCTGATGGTGATGTATCTGCTGTAGTGGAACTCCTTCTCCAGCTCCAGTCTCTGATGGTCGCTGTACACCACCCGGTACTTATCTTTCGTACGGGTTTTCCCTACAACAATACAAATTTCCATAAGTACAGAGTAGAAAATTCTAAAACTTATTTCAATAAAGGTAGAGAAGGAGTAATGCAACAGGATAAACAGCTGATATTAGTCGTGTATCAAATTATGAATAATATGTTACCGTTAAATTGTAAAAACCGTTAGATTGTAACATAACTACCTAGTGTAATTGTAAAATATTGAATGACTGCGGGCCGAAAATTCTGCTTATAATATAACACATTATTTTTCGTTACAATATAAATATAGCAAGGATTTTTTCGACATATTTTTAAAATCTCGCTAGATAAATCCAACTGTTTTTACAATTTTACGGTGATAAATATAAAACGGATCCTTATCTATGTGTATTTCGTTTCAATTAGGTACTTAAATACTTAGGCCTTAGTAGGTGCTTTAAAGTTAGCAGCAGCTACAAAGCTTGTAAATAAATAGATAGATCAAGGTTTTTCTCACTCAACTCGGTATTATTGATCATCTGATATTGTGTTTCTTTATTTACGAGGACATTGGACGTCAAACAAAACAATAGGATAGACTACTAAATTTTTATTGCAAAAATAAATAAATATGTCTTAAATATGATTAAGTATTTACAAAAAAAATTGATTTGTTTAAAAAATTTCGCAAGGCTCGTGAAAAAGCTCCATACAAAAGTCCCATTATAATATGTGACGTCACGAGTCACGACTCACGCCAAAGTGGCCGCAGGAACATGTTTGTAAATATCTCCTATATTTGTATGTTTAACTTTATTCTTCCTATTATGAATGATTTTGTTTATGATGTAATGTAGTAGATGTTTTTTTTACTAATTTGTATCAGATTTAGAAGTAAAATAAAAATTTTACTAAACTAGACATAAACCTCGATATTTCTGAATAATATATCAATTAAACTAAATATTTTACAGGCACTCGTCTCCCCTATTATAGGTATAACGTAGTGCCCTGTTTGCCCAGCATATAAATCCTCAGGGCGATAACGTCAATCTTACTCGTGGGGAACATAGGCGCCGCAACCAGAACCTTTACTCGGAGATCAACTCAGGACCACACCTGGAGACCACAGTCCGGTTCAGTGTTCACTCTTCAGACTTTTGAACATAATTATTAATAAGTACTGCCTTAAGACTCTGCCGTATATATTATCAAACATTAAAACGAAAAGTTATTGTCAAAATAAAATAATGAGACGAGATAAAGAATAAAGAGACAAATACTGTTACTCTCTCACAAATTATTAATTAAATCATATTATTGTACTGATGACAGGGTTAGTTAACTCTGGATTAGTTTTCATTGGCGCAAGGCAACAAAGGAGTTAAATATTGAACACTTAACAAATTGTAAATACTTTTTAACATGTTTTACTTTAAAATATATACACACGATTTAAAAATGATTTTATGTTTTAACGGCCGAATACTGAAACGATAGTTAAATTAAGTGGCTCTCAAGTTACATGCTGTCCTTGTCATTTCGGCTAGCAGAGACAGCGACAGCCTGTGAATAGGAGGATAATTTCGACGGCGAAGTTCGAAATCAAAAATAACAATAAGTCATCGTCAAATGATATGTCGCTTGCGACGCCTTATGTCAAATCCCATACATTTTGTTTTTGAACTTTAACGTCGTAATTGTCGTATGTTTCTTGAGACTTGACTCTTGACTAAATGCCTATAGTACTCCTCAGTAGTTACTAGTAATTCTGGTGATAGTTTTGTCTCATATCTTAATATTTATCAAATTTTTGAACTAAAACTTCCTTATGCGCCACTAGTTAGTAACTCAAGTTAAAAAAGTTATTTGCAGATTTTATATAAATACATTATTAAAACATATATTTAACTAATTAAATAAAAACTTTGGTCGTAGTATTTCGCCGTAATTTAGCTTCAAAAACCGACACAAAAAATTTCATTCCCCATGAAATCGTATAAATTGATTTTGCATGTTAAACGTTATATTTCTTGATTTTAATGTGAAGAATGTTTATTCTAGTTTCCAAAAATATATAGTTTGACTTCAATCGCGCGTAAAGGTTACACGCACACACTTTTTGTCTGTTGTTATTCATATTATGGAATATGGATATCATGGATAGCTAATCCTCTAGTCTTCTTCCAGGTTATAAAAGTACGTAATAGTAATCCATTCTAATCCGACACTCATATTTGATAATGATGGCATTTAACAAGAAATGTGAGCTGTTTCGCCGTTATGTCGAAATGTAATTTTTTATTTACCCTTTTTATCTTCGTCGTTGATTTCGACGAGTAAAATCACCAAGATACGTATATCTGTTTACACAAAACTAAGACAGAGCTGGTGTGCTGTGTGATGTATACACAGTGTGTAAACATCTCTTATCAGAGTATTAGGAACTTCATAAATTATGTTTGTCATAACTCACATGCAATGCAAGTGAATACTTGATGTGGAATTATGTAACGCGTGTTTAATTTTCTGATGTCACAGATATTTTAAATTATTTATTTACATAAGTATGTACTTAAAACATATTTAAGTAGAAAGTTAAGAATGGATGTTGAGGCAGTTATCTATGAGTTTATACGAGAATTCAAAATTGTGATGAAAATCAGTCTTTGTTTCAGGACCTTTAGTCAAGATGCATTCGATAATGTCGCCTGCAGAAATCGAAAATAAAATGTATGAGATTTGAGAGAGATGAGAAATCCCATACATTTTTGGTTACGAACTTCGCCGTCGAAGTTAGCGATTGCATCTTGACTAAATGCCCTTTAAAGTGCTGATAATATAGATTACAGTAATTAAATACCTAACGTACTACGTAGGTACCTAATTCAATAGAAATAATATGTAAACCATTACACAGTGAGACTCAAATTAGACGCAATAGGTACTTTTTCACTAGCTTTATTACATCGTTCTAAAATTTATCTTACCTAATTCTTGCTTTGTTCGAAAATTCGAAACGCGACGGGTTCGAATCCCGGTCAGAGAAATATGTTTGTGTTTTTTTATTATTTTTATTTATTAGTTTGCTCGGTTACCTAGGTAGATTAACAGATTATGACTAAAAAGTTACAAAAGTCTTAGAATATTTTTTAAATCAGACGCACTACAACAGGACAAGCTGGTTATATTTTCAGATTGCCTATAAATAGGTACTTTTTATTTTGTTTAATAAATGTATTCTTATTTTATATAATAAACACTATTTAATCTAAAATAAACAATATTTAAAACCATTTTTTATAACTAAACGATGCCACATCGCCTCCTAGCGGGTCAAAAGTCAACAAAAGTGACGTGTATTCAACAACAGTTCGAACATAAAAAATTGTGCATATAGATGTTGGTAGATAACTCTTTAGAACCTTTTCGAATGACACAAAATTATAACTTAAATAAATTTCCTGTTGCAAGAGCAAACAAAGTCTAACCAGTAAGGCAAACTGTGCTCTATCTATAGGCGATGCAGTGTTTGATAGGAGACGTTAATTAATATAGTAAACTGTGACCGCCAGGCAACCCGGGCCCCGGCAGGGCAGTGAAGCCTACTCTCCTATTAGTTATAGCTTTTGCCCGCGACTTCGCCCACGTGGAACAGTTACTTTGGGATATCTCTAAAATTTACCCGCGAATTCATTTACGTAGAAGGAGAAGCGCTTCCTCCTCATGACTGCCCGCCGCGCGCCGTACATTATTATTGCGCGCATGATTATTTTATTACTACGATATCTTCTAAAATACTCATTGAAATCAAATGATGTAAACGGCAAATTTCTTCTAAATTAAATGCTTATAATGAATAACGTATTTACTTGGATAAGCATTAATATCATCTTTATGAAAACACCCTCACAAATAATGCTTAATTTTAGAACAAACCTTAGTGAGCCAACCTTAAGAGTGCGCTAGTCAACGGCTCGAACTCAGTACTGCGCGCGGGAAAAATGCTTGTTATTTCACCTTATATTGGGGAAAAAATGATATACCCATAAAATAGTAATCTATACTTATAAGAGAAGCTATACTGCACACATTTATGCAGCTGTGTAAAGTATTTTAGAAAAGGCATCTTCAAATTACGCAAATCGACACTCAGCTGTTGGTGATTTATGAAAAAACTATATAATATTTTTGTCTGAAGTAAAATTATCTCAATTGCTGAATAATCGAACTGTGTCGGTATTTACTTGCTTTTTTATTATCATTCTTCGTTTAATTTTTATTTACGTTCAAATTTGCGCTAAAAATGCGATGTTTGGAGGCTATTATCTTCTACACTAATTTGAATTTCAGAAATATAAGCAAATACCGACCTAGATAAGTGTCATAAAAATCGATATTACGCTAGAGTTTGGGTCTACAATGTTTGACTTTGGAGTAAATCACCAATAGCGTTTGTATGGAGAAAAAACCGACTAGCGCAGCCTTAAAAGATAGACATATACAGTTGCGGACTTTTTTTAGAAATTTTAAAGGGAAACAATTCTATCATACATAATTTTAGCGAAACTTCAACCGTTTCCGCAGCGTACGCAGCGAAAGCTCTCAAAAGGAAAAAGAACACGATTTTGAAACATTCTTTATTGGTGCTCCGCTGCTATTGAGTTAAGCATGATGTTATATAGCCTAAATCCTTCCTCGATAAATGGACTATCTAATACAAAAAGAGTCTTTACATTCGAACCATTAGTTCCTGAGATTAGCGCGTTCAAACAAACAAACTCTTCAGCTTTATAATATTAGTATAGATCCCTCAGTCCTCACACGCACAGCTTCACTATTTGACATTGACATTGGCGTGTCGTAACAGGTCAATGTAAAAAAATATATTTTTTTTATAAAAAACTAGGGGGCAAACGAGCAAACGGATCACGTGGTGGAAAGCGATTGCCATCGCCCATGGACACCCGCAACATTAGAGGAGTTGCAAGTGCGTTTCCAGCCTTCTAGGAGGGAAATACGCTCCCTTCTTGAATGTTTGCAGGTCGTAATGGTCCAAAAATACAACTGGCGACAGTTCATTCCAGAGTTTTACAGTACGCGGCAGACAGCTTTGGGTAAAGCGCACGATGGAGGACTGCCGCTCATCAAGGTGATTAGGATGATAAATACTAATTTACTAATATTATTAAATAAAGCAATCATGAATTGGCCGATCAATACTGTATACGAGTGATGTGTATCTATTAAGAATAGTTTATTCAACAATCAACATACATAATAATATACAATAGAATAAAAAATATATTTAAACTAGAGCAAATAACCTAAAACTAAAAACCTTAAAAAAATAAAATATAATAACTAAAATATATTATTAAAAAGAGTCCCTTTAGGCAAGGTTCCGAAGATACTGGCAGCGTTCCCCCTTTGAATAGCTAGACTAATTCTTTGTCCGAGGTAGCTGCCAGCTCTTCGGTCTCCTGTGATGTCGACTAACTAAGTATGTACAATTTTACAGGTAATGTCAATTTAAGAATGTTATAAATAACCCTGTGAAGAAATGACGCTTATCGATGCGGTTTGAAAAAAAAGTTATGCTGCAAACAGCGCGGGCGGGCGCGGCCGGAGGGACGGTTATCATTATCATAGACAAATACGGGCGATAGCAGCGGGCAGCCATTGTGCTCCGTGTGGACTATGGAGTGAGTACAATAAGGTACAGGGGGCCTAGCAGAAACATTTAACAGCAGCGTAACGGGACTAAGACTCTGCTGTCTTAACACCTTCAGGGTGTTTGTCTACCACCAGTCACCATTCACCATGCAAAAAGTATTTGTAATTTTACATGCACTTTAGTATAATATTTTGTTCATGATTCACTGACACCAAGGGCACACTTAATACTTTGAACTGTGATAAACATGCCACAACACTTGTAAATTGTAATATAATATACTAAAACGTTACAGTGTATGATTGGTAAATAATGAACTTGTAATCCGAAGATAACATGTGTGTACCAGCAACCAATGGATTTAGTGTACCTATACAAATTATTTCGCAGGTTCCGTATAGCCAAGTCACATGCTCAAACATTACAAAATTGTCTCAACTTAAAAGGTACATAGTACCTACATACAGACGTTTATTATACGTTTTACATTAATTTTAATTTAGGTACCTAATTAGCATAATAAAATTACCAAGTGTCTCTAAGTTTCCTTTAGAATAAAAAAGCATAATTAACGCTCTTAAAAAGCCATAAATTAGTAATATACATAGGTAATAATATTTCAGAGGCACCTTACTTCTACAAGTTCTTTAACTATCAACTTTTTGAAATTCAGCTTTTAAATTTCAAGACCGTGAATGACTTAAATGGCTTAAATTGACGTAAACAGGGTCATTCACTGGAATTTGGACTTTTAAAGACATAACAAGGTGAAACAAAGGTATAATACGATGGTTGGCCATTAATAAAAGAAGAAGAAGAAGAAAAACGGGTTCTACATTTTCGAAGTGAACCTATCGTTATGGCTTGTAAAACACGTTGTATCGAAAACAATCAATTGTAGTTATCGGTTACGCACACTTTGTCGGCCGCCGAAATCCCGCTTACAGTAATGCGCGATAATCGTCCTAGCCTGCGATAGCGGCGCGTTTGATACACGTTGACTCAATGTCCTATCGCTAACTCCTTCAATGTAATACGTTTTTGATCGACGAGGGCTCGCCTATCGCCATATCAAAACATATTATGTTTAAAGTAGATCAAATCCTAATGTGACATTTACAAGTAATGTGCCGAAGATTTGGGAAGTTACGCGAATCTCAATGAGTTATACCTAATTCCTAAGTATTTAATACCTCAATACTTTATCAGTAATTTGCAAAGCCGTGAAAACTTTATTGCAAAACCGTGAAAACCACGTGTAAAACGATTCCTGATTGACTAATTATTCCCAGTCTAGACTCTGGTTTCTCTCAACCTGGAACCTGCCAAAAAGGGTTAAAAGTTAAAAAAAATAACTATAAACTAGGGTCTGAAGTAAAATCATAATTTCGTCCATCTTGTACCACCATCTCCTGGTTCTAAGCTATCTCCCCACCAATTTTCAGCAAAATTAGTTAAACCGTTCTTGAGTTCTACCTAATTTATAAATAATTTTATAAACTAATATAGATTAAAAAGAAAAGTAATTGTCAAAATAAAATAATGAAGCAGTAATATACAACAGGATGTAGTGTAATAGAGACAAATACATATGTTACTCTCTTACAAAGTATAATATATCTGTATAATCTATGAAATATATCGTATTGTTCTAATGACAGGGTTAGTTAACTCTGGGTTCGTTTTCATTGGCGCAAGGCAACACCAGAGTTAAACATTTTACATGACTGTAACCTCTGGTTTACAGTGTTAATAAACTCGGGGTTGTGCGTAGGTATTGCTTTTGGAGCAAGTGGGTCTACCGCCTTAGTAAATTAAAAACATAAAACATTATATAGGTACCTACATAATATAATTTTATACATCGTACAAATCATCCATTGTCATATTATAATATTCGCGCGGGTATGCATTCAGTGTTACTTATTAAGTAATACCTGATTATCTTTTACACCAAAAACCCTCTTCTGAAATTCCTTATTTTATAATTTACCATTATTAGGTACCTAAAGATCATCAATATACCTAAATATTAGTTATTTGAGAAGTACAATAATATTATTATTATCGAAGTCTGCCAAGTGCCAGTTTCTTATATGTAGAATTGCAGATATAATATTATAATATTTTATACCTAAGTATCCAACAATTTTCTAACATTCAAATAAAAACAAAATTTGGTTATCCGTTTCGGAAAAGGTAACAGTTCTCCCCTCAACCCTGTGAGGACGACCCTATTCCGGAGGGTTCGGAGGCGGGTCGTAAACAGGCACCGGGTAACTTTATGTACGTTTTACGTCCACTTAGGACCCAATCCGACCCGTCGGCGCCGTAACCGCCGTTAACGCCTACGATTATCGCATTTTATTCTATAAATACACGTAGCTCGTGAGTCGTGTTTAATTACGAACCGAAATTGCCCTAGCTAGTAACTGATAACTATAGCCGAGTAACGAGTATAGTTTAGGTTCGTTATACACCATTGTCATTTTGAAATTTCTACGTCTTTTTTGGGTTGTAACTTATAAGTTAGAAGAAAGTGCCTTGATACAAACTATCTATTCTGAAAACTTTGTGTGCTACAGTCTGTCACTGAAGTCACGAGTCTAAAAATAAAAAGATTTAGCCAGCGGCAAGTTATTAAGTAACCATCAATATAAGTCTAACAAAATAATTAGGACTAGGTATTTGCGCAGATCTGAGTTCAAGTACACTGGGTAAAATATTATGTTTTCTCTCTCGTTCTTCATATTTATGAAAGTGAAATTAATATGTATGTTTAAATACGCGAAGCTAATAAGTACTTTCAGTAGGTAGTTTTACGAGAATTGTGCAATCGGAGGAATATTCGCCGGTAGCCGGTAAATTAAAGTGAATATGGAAAAAGGTATGCAGAATATAATTTCATAAAATATAATTTTTGCTTATAACTTATGATAATATATTGTAGCCTATGGTCTGACTTGGCCAGTTCTCATATACGAATTATTATGTTCGATGACTAGTTTCTACCAGCAAGCCAAATTTTCGGAATATTAAAATAAGAAACGACAAGTAACAGGTTTAGAACTTGCGAAGGCTATAATATAATTCGTATATGAAAACTAGCCAAGTCGGATCTTAGACTACAATTATATTATCCTAAGTTATAAGCAGAAATGATATTTTATGTTGTTATAAATAAATTTCGGGACTGACTATTGAACTTTAAGCACCCATATAGATCTCACTTCTTTTGTCGTTGAAGTCAACAACCAAGGCATATAGGTATCATATTATTGAACTTGGCGCTCATTTTACATTTATGTTCTTAATAGGATATCATTACTTTTTGTACATAAATTATTAGTAGGTACTTATTTATAACAAAATTAATACCAAAGTTAAGTGTTCCTAATAGAATCAACTAAGTGAAAAATTATAATAAAATGATATAAAATTTACCAGTTTCTGATTTATTTATTCCTTTGTAAATAAATAATTAAATACAAGAAATAAATAATGAGATGTGTTTATGAAATTTGGAAAAGCAAGCAAGCAAGCAATATATGAGCCAAATTTGACACGCTTATGTGAAATAGTTTTTGAGTTAAGAGGGGGTCAAAAGTGGCTCCAAATGGTTCGAGTAACACGGTGCTGCTCGGCAGTTCTGTTATAGTGTGATTCAAATGAGAATAGGATCGAGTCAGCGCCATATTGTTTTCTAATTTAGGCTGTTATGATAGTTTAATTTATGTTTTGTTAATTGATTACTATTTAAGGTTTTATTTAAATTCGATGCAAGACTATTAATACTTTTAAGCACATAAGTTTTTCTTAAAATCGCACTTTTCAAGTGACATTTGACAGAAAAAGGAAAAGCAAATAAATAATCACTCACAGTTTGACAGCTTGTTGATTACGTAGGCTACTTAAGATCATGTGCCGTGGACGAAAAACGCGTCATTGCAATTAGTTACGAGCCTCTAAACAGTCAACAACAACAAAATTATCGCTTTCTACTGTTTACTTTTTTTGGCGTCACGCTGAGAACCGCAAATTGAATAGGACTTTTTCTAATCTCGTAGAAGGCCTTTCTTTAATTGACATGTAGTCAAAACTTCGGTTAGCATAATGACATCTCCCACAGAGTCTTCACCTTTGTCGGCTCACGTGTTGAAAAGCAGAATGTGATAATTGTTATAGTTTACAAACAATATAAAATAAATAACTCAAGTCAGTAGTGACTAGTCTATACTCACTAGTGACTACTTTGCAGTGTGTACTGTGCATCCCATTCACTGCATATATGGAAAGTCACTTAGGCAAACATTCGACCTTTGATTAATTATTACATTTTAATGTTATATATCTATGCATTCGACTAATTTCAATTATTATTATTATGGATACTAAAATACAAATCTGGTATTAAAATCCTACTAATTCCTACTAATATTATAAATGTGAAAATTTGTGAGGATGGAGAATGTGGATGGATGGATGTTTGTTACTCTTTCACGCAATAACGAATTTAGATGAAATTTGGCATGTTAGTAGTTTAGGCTCTGTATTAAAATACAGGCTACTTTTTATCCCGAAAATCTATAGTTTTCCTGTGGGATACACGATACTATATTTACGCGGGCGAAGCCGCGGGAAAAAGCTAGTAAAACTATATGTAGTCTATTTGTGTTATGAAGACAGTAATTATGTCAATAAATCACGCGAACATAATATGTCAAAATGGCTTACTGTATAGGGAACATGCACGGTTTTTTTATATGTTGAAATATACATATGTAAGTATCTTGTTTAATTATCAATATAGTATAATCAGTTTTTAAATATGATTGAAAATAAAAAAGATTTTAACGTTAATAGTCAATTAGACAGAGAGGTCCGATGTGTAAAGCGACGTCACATGACACGACTTGCATATAAAGTTCATACTAAATTTCGTTTTGCTAGAAAGGGATAGATAAATAATAATAGATTAAACTTTTGCATATTTTGTCTCTGCAACTCGACACAAAGTAAGCTGAAACAAAACTAGCTATCCGACACTTATTACTAATAAATGTTCCATAATCTTCTAATAAGTTATTAGAAGATTATGGAACAGGCTTTCTAAGTGTTAGACAGCTTATTCGGAAGTTTATCGCTACTTAGGTACTTAACATCGAAAGACAGACACAAAACATGCAAATATAGTTACCTAGTTAGGTAAAATGTGAGGCTTTTGTAAAAATACATTTAAAGTTCAAGTAGGTTTTCTTACTGCAATATCCTCCGCTAGTCGGGCGAATGCGATTACAGTTGTGTAGTAGAAGTTGGCGAAGATTTAACTTGTTTGGCGAGTCCCAGGGGCGCCGTTTCCCGTGATTGTCGCCGCGCGCCCCCGCCATCCCGGACCGAGCCGGGATTAATTGCTCCAACCGTGCCCCGTCTCCCCAGGCACACGTTAAAGCCGAACAGTTTCAGTAAGCGCAAAATAACGTAGTATTATGCTCACTGATAATTGCGGGATTGTGACAATGAGTCTAGCGGGAGTCGGGACTCGCGAGCGTCGCGTATCTGCAGACCGATTATTTTACTGAACATCATCCGCTAATTAACATTAACATTTTTATTGCTATTTTAAAATGTTGAATTATTTCAAGTTATAATATTACTAGAGGTCACCCTATGGTCGAAATTAGACCATAACTCATGTTTTAATTTTAAAGCATCAACTTTTTAAAGTTTCTTTTACCTCTTAAATACGCAAAAAATAATATGTAAATTGATGTATCATTGATGTGGTCATTATGAAATTGGCGTTTATTAAAGGATATAATATTCCACATTAGTCGATTTTGTTTTAAACATTTTTTTAAAACAAAAGAAAATACCATTGCTATCTATGCACTTTGCCATCTCATAGGTAGTTCATTGATTCCTTTACTAAAAAAACCATTCGGACAGGAGTCAATAAAATCTTTAAAGCGCTTTGGACTGCCCCAGCGAAGTTGAATTTTTTCCCTTGCTCTTTTATCCAGATTTCCAAAAAATGGTAAGCTGTTGGAGCAAGATCCGGGGGGTAGGTACGGTGGATGTCTTAGACATTCCAATTGAAGCTCCTCTAATTTGGTAGCGTCTGTTGTGCAGTGGGTGGTCTAGACCACACATTGCACTGTTGTCCTGAAGCAGCAGTGGCCTAGACTTAGAGCGAATAACCAACCTCGGTTGTTTAGCAGCTAGCTTTTCCATCATGATTTGCAGTTGCTGGCAATAGACATCTGCCGTAATCGTCTGGCCAAATTTAAGCAAGATGTAGTAAACCGTAAACGACACCGGCACTAGTCCGCCAAACGCTCACTAGTAACTTTTTTTGAGTCAATTTTCACTTGGGGAAGGTATTTGGCTGGTTCGCTGGGGTTCAGCCATTGCGATGAGCGTTTACCATTATCGTACAGGATCCACTTTTCATCACAGGTAATGATATAAAATCCTTTCATTATTGTGCCGGTTGAGTAATGTAACGCAGCAGTCGACGCATGTTTGTCGGTTAGCTACACTCAATTCATGAGGTACCTACCCACCGTTCAAGCTTCCTAATTTGCTTCAAGTGAATTTTAAACATTTTTATGACTAACACCCGCTCAGCCTGCAGCTAACTCGGATGTGGTTTGCGATGGATCCGCTTCCAAAATAGCCTTCAATTCTTCATTATCAACTTTGGTCTCCGGCCGTCCACAGGGCTTGTTCTGCAGGTCGAAATTTCCAGAACTAAAATGTTGGAACCAACAACGCGCTGTGTTTTTCTTATGCGATACCGCCGCCGCCATACACATAATTAATCCTTCGAGCCGTTTCTGCAGCACTAGTGAAACTCGTACTCGAAAATAATACAATATTTCAAGTTTTCCATTTTATAAACAGAGTTGTAAACAAATGAATTACGGTTTTTGAAACACAAATGCATGAGTAAATAGCGGTATAAATTTGAAATTGGAATTCCTAACCAAAGAAGATATATGTATTTGAGATCAAAGTGGCCAGTACGACAAAACGCCAATTTCATATGTAAGGAAAAAAATTGTAAGCTGTTGTATCATTGTATAATATGTAGATGTGTCACAATAAAACTGCTCGTCACTTCTCGGCGAAGCCATTAGCTAGACTTACGGCTACCAGGTCAAAAGAAAGAAATTATACTTATCCCCATTTGTTGTGGCTTGTGATAAAACAGTCAATAACATAATTTATTATTGCAAGGATATTTTAATATTAAAAAACACGTTTACAATTGTAAGTGTAACGTTAAGAAGATGAGTAATATTTTTTTAAGCAAAGTAAATTAAATAATTAACTTTTTCTGCTAACTGTCACATTAATTTTGCACTTTTTTATCTGTTCATACGTTACCTACGTATGAATAGATAAAATACTTATGCTCACGTCCGACTAAAATAATAAATATTTTAAATTTGAATAGTTTAACATTGTAATATAGCAATCAAAATGTTAATGTTAATTAGCGGATGATGTTCAGTAAAATAATTGGTCTGCAGATACGCGGCACTCCAAAGTCCTGACTCCCACTAGACTCAGTGTCACAATCCAGCAATTGTGTTCTTTTGAAGTTAATTTTTTATGCATCATTTACAATTATTATTGTTAGTCTTGGTTACAGAAGTCTCTGCCTAGTTGCCTACCCCTATGCGAAACTGACGTGAGCATAAGTAGATAACTACCTAGGTAAATTTGTATGCAAATGCAAAATGCAGAGATTATCACAATTAGGTGAAGTTAATTATTTAAATTGACTTATGTTTAATAAGTCGTAATCTTGTTCTTAACGTAATAATTGTAAATACAAAAAAGCCTACAAAGGTTATATGCTGACATTCTGCTTGACGTTAAAGATTTACGTAACCTCCCCTTCGGAAAATCACATCATATTCGCATCGAATCGCAAATAATTATCGAAATCATCCGTATCTAATATGTCCCTACCTTTGATTTATAAAGTCCCATATCATGCAGTTCCCCTCCATAAAATTGAGAAAAATAAACAATTAAGTTTTATGGCACTATGTTTATTATATATTTATAGGTACATTCTTCATCGACATCCTATTGGCTAGCCGCACACACACCATATTATTGACAATAAAGCTCTTATTGACAATAATATTCCTTGCATGCGGACCGTATTGCCATTATTTTATTTTTGTATGTGTTGACTAGTATTGACAAATTTATTCTGTCAATAATATTGCACGTGTGCGGCTAGCAAAAAAGCCCTACGGAGTACGTAGTAATATGCTACGAAATGCTACGCACGAGTAGCTTACCAAAAAAGCTCAACGCGCTTGAAGACCTTATAAAAGTATCTTCTTTACATTGTATAAATTAAAGTCGCTTCATTTCTTCACTTCGCATATTTTAAACTACTCAACGTTTTAAACTACTCATTACTCAATGGATTTTAATGCAACTTTCAGGAATAAATAGTTATAGCTTTATCTACTACTATTTCCAATATACAAAAATACATGTAATTTTTATTAAGGCATAAAGATTATACCTATCATGTAGGCTCTACTAATATGTTGCTACGTAAACATGTTACAACTATTTTGGTATTTTTTTAAGTTATGAAGTACTTTATACTGCGCGGATATTTAAAAATATCATTTCTGATATTGATTTTTGCAATAATGATAGATACATATATGACCCGGTATCCTCTGTCACAGCTTTTTCATCGATACTACAATGTTATGATTGGAACTAGATCTAAATACCAAAATATTTACACCTACCAGATCATGTTGCCCGCGCTCGTGCGCGCAAAAAGAAATCTCGCAGAAACCGAACATTTTGCCGAGATAAAAAGTAACCTATGTCCTTCCCCGTGGTCTACACTGTACTATATGTTTGTGCCAAATTTCATCAAATTCGGTTCGGGAGTTTCGGAGCCTATTCAATGCAAACAAACTAACAAATCTTTCCTCTTTTTTTCATTAGTATAGAGTTATAGACGTACTATGTTGTGACTTATGAATTGTGAGTTTATGACTAAGTACTCATAATTTGTGGTCCAGAACCGAGAGCAGTTACTACCTACTAAGTAGGTACTAGGTTGTATTCTACTTTATACCAATAGTGCCTACCATAAATCTACAAGAGTAACCTATACCTATGCTATAACTTATTATTTCAAGACATCTGTATAATACCAATTATATTATTATAAAATAAAAATAATTGTCATATCTGGGTAAAAAGTATACGGGGCACGGGCATTAATCCTGTATATAGTTTGTTATTATTGAATAAATAAAATAAAAAAATATTCCTGTAGCCTAGGGTAATTCGGTACTTATAAGTCTTTCGAATAAGTAGGTAGGTACAGTAGGTAGATACTACGAATAGTATTGTTTGTATGAAAGTACCCACAAAAATATTAACAAACAAAATGAACTGATATCGATAATAGGAATAAATAGAAACCTGGATTCGGCTGTGACTGGTAGCTGGGCTTCTTCATCCACTCGAAGGGCGACCGCGGCGCCCCGGGCGGCTGCGACGGCCGCGACCCGGGCGACCCTTCCCCGGGACTCGCCAAGTCCCCCCGCGCGGGCGACGGCATCTCTCCCACGTCCCTCTCTCCAGGCTCCCGCTTGAAGTGGTGCGGATCCGAGGGCCATTCTGGGGCAGCGGGAGTCCCGTTCCAAGCGCACCACTGTTGCTCATCAAAGTTCTGGTGCTGCCAACCATACCATCCACCGGCAGCGTACTGACCGCCCTTGCCTTGGTACATGGCGAGCGGATTAACGTAATTCACCATGCTGCTCACAGTCTCAGCATCGCACACACACGCAAGTCACTACACAGTGCACCGTTAACGGACGATACTCGACGCGATATTTGTTTCGACTGAGGAGATGCGGGGCCGTTCGGGCCGACCGGTGCGAGTCGAGAGCGGGGCGGAAGGCGGTCGGCGGCCGACCAATGGCGGCTCGCGCTGGCGGTGCCCGCCCCGATATCGTTTCGCCTGCCTCGCCCTATGCTATCGTTTAATTTGCCTAATTACAACAAAAATAATGGTCTGCCGGCGTGAGTTGGATTTTTTTGAACATAGGGTTAACTGGCCGCAGATTATTATAGAGCTTAATGCTCATTCATGATCAAAAGAGTAAGACTTTATGATTTACCTATAAGCCGATAATTACCAGTACCTACCAGCCACAACCTTGTAGATACCTACCACCTGTACTATACTTTACAAAGTACTTCACCCCTTTTTACTTCTTTGTCAGTTACTGAAGATAAAATTATTGTTTTCCGTCATTTTATTTATCTACTACGATTAAAAACAGCGTGCAGCGTAGGTAAGTATTGAATAAGCTAATTTGTGTTAAATAAAAAGTTTCTGATTTTGTCATTTCGTTTATTCATAGGCTAGCCGCATACGTGCAATATTATTGACAGTAGGTAAATTTGTCAATACTAGTCAACACATACAAAAAAAAACGGCAATATGGCCCGCACACAAGGAATACCTATTATTGTCAATAGGTATGAGCATTATTGCCAATAATATGGTGTGTGTGCGGCCAGTCATCGACTTACTTATTTTAACTAGCCTAGCCTATATAGGTATCATAATAATAGAAGTACACTTAAGTAGATACTTTATACTTACATAGGTATCTGCTACTCTCTAACTTCATTTTTGCGTAAGGACTAATAGGTATAAAGATTAAGGTAAAATTTTCATAAGGATGAAATGGACCCATCCTCCCCCAGCTATTTTTAATTTATTAAGTCTAACGTCTTATAATTTATTAAGTCTGTTCAGAGTTATTTAGGTATCTAAAATTGGAGTTTCAGGTCTACATTCCCTTGGAGCTGTAAAAAAAATCAAACCAAAAAAAATCTAAGCCAACGCAATCAAAAGATACAGCCGTTTATTTCGATTGCCACAAATTTCAGCAATTTTTTCGATACTCAAACTCAAAATGTACTTATCGCTTAGAGGATCAAACTAAAACTTCCCGTGAACTCAGAATCTTGAATTTTAGTACGAAGCAACGTCTTATAGCACAGATAAAGGAAAAATTGCGAACCTATTATAATGATTATTAATAGAGCATACCTTTTTTTATATGGGAAAATCCCTACAATCTACGTGGTTCTAAGGCCCACTTGCGCAGATCTGGATTCTGGATTAAAGTTAACCATGGGTTAAATACCTACCATATTAATTCTATCTTTCTTCGTAATGATTAACTAGAAGGCGTGATTTTAACCCAGGGTTAAATTAACCCCAGATCTGGGCCCAAGAATGTAGAATTTACCTATGATTAGTAATAGGTTTTAAACCTATTCTTTGCCTATGACCGACGCAAACTCTATCCCCCTTACTAATAAACGCTGTATAAGCTTTGAATAGATTCACAGTATTTTGTCTTCTTCAATCAAATTAAAAATGTCACTTGTGTGACAGGAACAAAACACTGTATAACTATTCAAAGCTTATACATCGTTTATTAGTAAGGGGGTATGTGTAGATAGGTACAAAAATATCTGCGCAAGTGAGTCATCAGTACCTATGTTGTACTTGTGTGTACGGTACAAAAAATAAAAATATATAAATACAAATACATATAACGCGTTTCAAATGAGAATAGGAACGTCAATGACCTTTTTCTGACAAATATCACTTGAAAAGTGCTATTTTCAGAAAAACTTATGTGTATTTGAATATTAATAGTCTTGCATCGAATTTAAATAAAAACGTTAAATAGTAATCAATTATATAAACATAAATTTAACTATCATAACAGTCTAAATTCAAAACAATATGGCGCCGACTCGATCCTATTCTCATTTGAATCGCACTATAGGTACCTAGTTAAAGCCCAAAGCGTGGTCGGCTTCATAAAAGCATATTTGCATATTTCTTACAGTACGAAATCTAAAAAAAAATAACAATAACTATTAAAACAATAGCTCCTGCTTATCTTCAAAGTGTTGTTTAGACAATAATGTTATCTTTATCAGCTATTGTTAAAAAATATATGCACATTCAATGGGTAGGTACTTCTTTGGGTTTAGAAAAATTGAAAGTATTAACATGTTTGTAAGTTATCTAAAACAATAGGTAGGTAGGTACTTTAAAATTGCCGACTCTAAAATATTAAAATTTTGTTTTTTTTTGTAACCTTACTAAGACCTAAGTACCTAACTACCTACTAAGCAAGTCGTTTCGTGTAATGGTGGAAAATAGAGGAACATAATATAAGATCACAAATTTCACAAATATTAATTACTAGCTGTCCCGTCACACGTTGTTCTGTATTTAATATGAACTGGAATAAATAAATAACTACACCTACAAATTACAATGCAACCTACGTCCTAGTCCTACAGAACTACACCTAGTACTAACCTACACCGTTTTCAATATTTCTCACCATTTATACCTTCCCTGATCTTCTACAATTATTTCAAGACCAAAATTAGCCAAATCGGTCCAGCCGTTTTTTAAGTTTTAGCGAGGCATTGGAACTGAAATTCATGTAGGTATAACCGACTTCCAAAAAGCCGGATAGTTGCCCTACTTTTTAAAAAATCCCTGTAGTTAGTAAAATTATACAAATTCAGAATAACACAACATGTTCATCCAAAGGTAGGTCTTTAATCTTTTATAATAACTAATTTTCGTTAGCCCAATTACTTAATTCGAGTTTTGAGTAAATCCATTTTCCCTCTAAATAAGGGGATAGTTGCCTACTATAGCGAATAGTCGCCTAACGTGACAAATGCATCGGAGGATAGTTGCCTAACGTAGGTCATGTATCCCATTTGTTTATGTTTTACTCCGTAATTAGAAAATTAAACAATCAAATATTTATTTTAGTTACAACTATATATATTTATAGTAATCATAACTGCATTTTTTTAATGTAATAAAATAACTTTGTCTTTAGTAGTTTATATAATCGAATATTATTTTAGTTAATCCCATTTTTTTATAGTCCTAATCACTGCAAAAGTTTGAAAAACAAACAATAAAATTTTGTTTTTACTTGTTTTAGAATGTATAGGTTTATTTAGGTGCGATTAGTTGCCTCTAGAGCAGCTCTAGGGGCGACTATCCTCTGAAAAGATAAGAGCGACTATCCTTTACGATACAAATTCTTGCCTTTACTATTTACAAAATAAATAAAAACTTTTCTACAGTAGAAAGTAAGAAACACAGTAACTTCACCTCTAATGCATACAAAGTTACCAAAAAAATACTGGACATATAATAAGAATTGACTTGCCAGTATAATTATAACGTCCGTCCAAGTATTACCGAGCAAGATTTTTGCTCACATACACAAAACGGGTGCGCCTACAATAATTATTAGAGAATTAATGTCTTCAGGGAAGGGACTTCTAATAATAATAAAAGTCTACCGCAAAAAACATTTCTAACATAACGAATTCAGAACCGAGGAGTATCCAACCAAGGCAACTATCCGGCTTTTACCCTATACGGCATCGGCTGTATATATTTTTATTATCTACATATAACTAGCTATCCCGGCAAACTTCGTACCGCCTTAGAAGTTAGAATTAAATTTGTTGACGCACTGACAGCAGCGCCACCTACCGGGTCCAATTATAAATCTAAGACTTTAGAAACCTACTTTGGCTCATGCTCAACAACTTTGCTAGAGATCATCACACGATCAAATGCATACCCAACTAGCACACTAGTGGAAATAGCAGCCTATTTTGCAACTTTTAGCTGTACAGTAGCGCTTTAGGGGTTCAGAAAGTGGTTTTAAGTTCTACTATTGCTTCCGTAACTGCTCATAGTTATAAATATCACTAGGGGTAGCAGAAAGTGAACCAAATGCCACTATAGGCTTCATAAGAGTTCATGTTACAACCCATTTGCCGTCTATAGCTTTATAAGAGAATTAATTGCCCGCGGCTTCGCCCGCGTGAAATTAGATTTTAAACTTTCTTCCCTTATTTTAACCCCTTGGGGGTTGAACTTTGAAAAATCCTTCCTTAGTCATATGAGGAACACGTGTGCAAAATTTCAAATTTCTAGCAAATTTGAAATTTTGGCCTGCACCTTTGTCTGCGCGTTGATACATCAGTCAATCAGCTTTGCCTTATATATAACTAATAGCTTTTGCCCGCGACTTCGTCCGCGTGGAACAATACTTTGGGATATCGCTGAAATTTACCCGCGACTTTATTTATGATATGACTAACGAAAGCGGAATCCTATTTTTTTAAACGGAACCCTAAAATAAAAGTAGCCTATGTACCCTATAACATCAGCTATCTGCTAGTGAAAGTCCCGTGAAAATCGGTCCAGCCGTTTCAGAGATTAGTCGGAACAAACAGACAGACAGACCGACTTACAGACAGACAGACGGACAGACAAAAATTAAAAAAAAAAGTATTTTATTGTAAGTACCGAATATACTTTCAGATTCATTATGTAAAAAGCTGTTAATTTGAAGTTACAAACAGACACTTAAATTGTATTTAACTGTATAGATGTATAGATATTATAATGTATTATATTTTAAGATATTATCAATTTGATGTTTATAAAATAACTAAACTGTTTAACTAAACTAAACTAAACTAAACATTAACCCGCACGCGCACCCCGCCTTGGTGACGCCCACTTCGCAACGGGCCGTGCAGCAGAAATCGTAATATTTTAATTTCGCCATAACTTCAAAACCAAACGTCCAATTTTAATCATTCAAAGACCAAATATTATCTACATAAACTGTACTTAGTGATGAAATCATTTATTTTGATAAGGATTAATAACATGAGTAAAATAAACGCGTTTAAATGTAGTCCAAAAAAAATTCAAGATTTCTAAATAAAAAAATGGTTGTTGTGCCTCACTCGACATAGATAGGTATAGTGTGTCGCGGACTTTTTTGTAGATATTTATAAGATCTACAATTAATTAGAACATTTTATGGTTCTATCTTTTATAGTTTAGGCAGCGTACGCAAAATAAGTAACTTTTCTGGTTGATTTTTTACACCTTGTGTCCGAAAAACCCAAATATCTTACGGAACCCTATTTTTTTCCAAAATAAAATTTAGCCTATGTTACTCGTGGATAATGTAGCTTTCGAATGGTGAAAGAATTTTTGAAATCGGTCCAGTACTTTTTGAGCCTATTCATTACAAACAAACAAACATACAAACAAAGTTTTCCTCTTTATAATATTAGTGTAGAAGTGTAGATTAAAACCTGTATGTTAAAGCTTAAAGCTGCTAAAAAGCCGCTATTGCCGCTGCTGTACGCTTCAGAACTGCACAAAGACTGTAATTGCAGACTTTTTAACGGAACTGTATAAAAGATAAATTTATCACTGTTCTGCCACTGAAAGTTATATTGCAGAAATTATTTGTACTTTTGCGCAGACTTAAGTAGCAATTTGATCGACTGTTCTACTAATAGCGACAAGGCTTCACAATAGAAGCAGGAGCGTAACGGACAGGGCGCTGGTAAGGGTTCTGTAGCTTCTTGTTCTGTTGTCTAACAATCTGGGGGCACGGTAGTGCCCCCATGCCAAGACGCCAAGCGAAGCGCAAGGGCACTACCAAACCACCTTTTCTCGAAGCGTTTCGTCGATTTTTTGAACCCTCATAACTTGGGTTTGGATTGTACCAGATAAATAAAACTTTCAGGATTTGTTCCCATCAACGGTCTCATTAAACATGTAAAGTTTCGATTACCTACGTCTTATACTTTAGATTTTATTGATATCTAAAAACCCCTGATTCCGTCACTGACTCACTGATGATCAACAAAATTATATCGTACTTCCGGATGTTCTCGAAAGCTGAAATTTGTTACGTAAGATTGTATTAGTACACAACCAACATAAAAATTCTCAAAATTGAAACTTTCATCTTCCAACCCCTGAAACAAGGGAGTTAAAGTTAATTATTTGTGAAAGCGCCATCTATCGCGTTATTATGAACTATGTAAGTTATATATCGTCATTTATCGCTTGGATTGTAAACTAATTGACGTAATATTGAAATAATTGTTTCTCAAATATTCTGTAGTAATTTCAACGGCAAATTTAACATAAAGGTAACATTCTATTTTATTATGTTAAGAATTATTAGCGCCATCTATCGCGTTATTATGAACTATGTAAGTTATATATCGTCATTTATCGCTTGGATTATAAACTAATTGACGTAATATTGAAATAATTGTTTCCCAAATATTCTGTAGTAATTTCAACGGAAAATTTAACATAAAGGTAACATTCTATTTTATTATGTTAAGAATTATTAGCGCCATCTATCGCGTTATTATGAACTATGTAAGTTATATATCGTCATTTATCGCTTGGATTATAAACTAATTGACGTAATATTGAAATAATTGTTTCCCAAATATTCTGTAGTAATTTCAACGGAAAATTTAACATAAAGGTAACATTCTATTTTATTATGTTAAGAATTATTAGCGCCATCTATCGTGTTATTATGAACTATGTAAGTTATATATCGTCATTTATCGCTTGGATTATAAACTAATTGACGTCAAATTGAAATAATTGTTTCCCAAATATTCTGTAGTAATTTCAACGGAAAATTTAACATAAAGGTAACATTCTATTTTATTATGTTAAGAATTATTAGCGCCATCTATCGCGTTATTATGAACTATGTAAGTTATATATCGTCATTTATCGCTTGGATTATAAACTAATTGACGTAAAATTGAAATATTTGTTTCCCAAATATTCTGTAGTAATTTCAACGGAAAATATAACATAAAGGTAACATTCTATTTTATTATGTTAAGAATTATTAGCGCCATCTATCGCGTTATTATGAAATATGTAAGTTATATATCGTCATTTATCGCTTGGATTATAAACTAATTGACGTAATATTACAATAATTGTTTCCCGAATATTCTGTAGTAATTTCAACGGAAAATTGAACATACAAAGGTAACATTCTATTTTTATTGATAAGAATTATTAGGTTAAGAAGTCTCATATAAACTTTTATCATTCAAACCCTTAAACTACAGGAAGGAAAATTGTATAACACGTCCACAAATTTAGCTAGAGGTCTGAAAATTGTTTGAGAAAAGAAAATTGTATTATTATTATTAGGGATTTGATAATAAAAATAAAATTTTATAATATAACCATGTACCTAACCCATTATTAACAATAAAAAACACAATAAGTACTTTTAATCTAATATCGACATATTTTATTGTACTTGTTAATGTTACCTTTATGTTTTTCCGTTTAAAGTACTAAATAATATTTCTTCCATTCCTTGACATATTTAATGTTTGAAAAAATTGACTCTGAGGTGGCGTTCGAAGTCAGAACTGCTATCGTGCAAATATGTCGTAGTTCACTGGGATGAACTACAATAATTGTTTACTTTTGCTGACAATGGAGACACTTATGATAATTCCGGAACTCATGGCTGCAGCAGCTCTTTATCCATTCACTTTTCAATTATTTGATAATATTGTTATAAAAACTTACAAAAAGAAGTGAAATCCCACCAAAAACATTTCCATGTAAAAAATTATGCCAAGACGATACCATATGACTAGCACTGTCAAAAAGTTATGAAATCTCATGTAAAACCAAGCTTCTTACCCTACACGCCTTAACTCTACAAGCGTAACTTCACAAACTCTACACCTTAGTCATTATATGTGGCTTGGTCATTTCGTTATTATAAGAGAGTATAATAGAAAAACAGTCAGTTATAAATTTTTCTCCTTACGGCCAAGTGAATGAAGCGAAATGGCCAGGCCACATATATTGACTAAGGTGTAGAGTTTGTGAAGTTACGCTTGTAGAGTTAAGGCGTGTAGGGTAAGAAGCTTGGTTTTACATGAGATTTCATAACTTTTTGACAGTGCTAGTCATATGGTATCGTCTTGGCATAATTTTTTACATGGAAATGTTTTTGGTGGGATCTAACATTTCTGTCAACTGCTTGTTAGCAATTTCGAACGACATTATTGTTCCTTTTAACAATGCAGTTTATTAACCGACTTCCAAAAAAGGAGGCGGTTATACGTTCGGCTGTATATATATACATATATTTTATGTTAGACCACAATTCCGCCGTCTGTGGACTGATTTTCATAATTATTTTTTTGATGTAGAGGGTATAATCCCAAGTTGGTCCCGTTTTAATAAAAGTGGTGACCTGATGATGGGATCCATGAGGTATCGAGGGAACTCCTCAAAATTTATATGGATACATATGATGATTTCAACTTTTTCTGAAGTAGTCCAAGCTACCAAAAAGTAAGATTTTGCTCCAAGGTATACCCTGGATCCAAAAGTACAGAACAGAACTCCTGACTCCTAATAGTTACATGTTTGGGGATTTCGGCGTTGTTTAAAGAACTGCAAACATTTGCCACCATGTCAATTAGAGTAATCATCATCATCACCACCACCATCACACCATACATCATCACATATAAAAGGTACTTATAGTATTTTACACCAACGCGGAGATTTTTGAACATTACTCTGCCGTTTATAGACCTATTTGCAAAATTATTTTGTCGTTGTAAAGGGTATAATTCGAAGTTGGTCTTTTAGTCACTAAAGTGGAAACTTGATGATAGGATCCATGAGGAATCGAGGGAACTCCTCGAAATTTATATGGACACATATAGTGATTTAGACTTTTCCTGAAGTAACATAAGCATATGCTACCAAAAAATAAGATTTTGCACCAAAGTATACCCTGCATCCAAAAGCACTGAACAGAACTCCTCAGTCCATAAAGATACGCGTTTGGAAATTTCGTCATTGTTCAAAGAACTACAAGCGTATGCCACTAACTTACACTAATCATCATCATCATCTTATTCACAATACCTAATGGAATCTTAGCGCTTATTCAAGAATTATACATTCGATCGTTTATTTTAAACGTTAATAATTTTAACTTATAATGAACAACAAAATCAACAAGAACTTTGCATCTGTCCATCATCAAGGAAAAACATGGAGTGTTAAGGCCCCCACAGACGAGAGGCCGATCGTTTCAGTTAGAACTGACGTCAGTTCGGCCTGAACGGATTCGAGCACACACACGGAAGAAATCGCATCCGACCAAACTAGGGTTGCCACCCGTACTTTATATAAGTATTGTACGTTATTTCAGGTAATTGTACTCTATAGTTTATGAGAATAATAAAGTGCACGAAAATACCTTATTTTCACGATTTGTTTTTTTTAGGATTTCGAAAACTTTACTTAAATATCTACAAAAAAGTCCGTGACACACTATACCTATCTATGTCGAGTGAGGCACAACAACCATTTTTTTATTTAGAAATCTTGAATTTTTTTGGACTACATTTAAACGCGTTTATTTTACTCATGTTATTAATCCTTATCAAAATAAATGATTTCATCACTAAGTAGATAATATTTGGTCTTTGAATGATTAAAATTGGACGTTTGGTTTTGAAGTTATGGCGAAATTAAAATATTACGATTTCTGCTGCACGGCCCGTTGCGAAGTGGGCGTCACCAAGGCGGGGTGCGCGTGCGGGTTAATGTTTAGTTTAGTTTAGTTTAGTTTAGTTTAGTTTAGTTTAGTTAAATAGTTTAGTTATTTTATAAACATCAAATTGATAATATCTTAAAATATAATACATTATAATATCTATAAAATTAAATACAATTTAAGTGTCTGTTTGTCACTTCAAATTAACAGCTTTTTACATAATGAATCTGAAAGTATATTCGGTACTTACAATAAATTACATTTTTTTTTAATTTTGGTCTGTCCGTCTGTCTGTCTGTCAGTCGGTCTGTCTGTCTGTTTGTTCCGACTAATCTCTGAAACGGCTGGACCGATTTTCACGGGACTTTCACTAGCAGATAGCTGATGTTATAGGGTCTAACATAGGCTACTTTTATTTTAGGGTTCCGTTTAAAAAAATAGGATTCCGCTTTCGTTAGTCATAAATAAAGTCGCGGGTAAATTTCAGCGATATCCCAAAGTATTGTTCCACGCGGACGAAGTCGCGGGCAAAAGCTAGTAGAAAATATAGCTCCAAAATATTCACTTCACTTATTATTAATTTGTATTCAGTAATGTCTGACTCAGGAACAACAGATGTATTTTAATAAATGACAATGAAAAGACAAGGTGAATGATTAGTGATCCTTTTTCGTTCAGTTAAACCGGTCATTCATTCAATAAGTGCCACAAGAGCTTTAGTGTGGTGTTAATTATTAGTTGCAGCTCCTATAGCGCGTTTATGCCACTATTATGAAGTTCTAATGGAACTGTAGGTTGCAAAAAGTTGTGCCCCTTTGGCTGCAAAACGGCTGCTTATGGTCTGCAGTGCACGCTCTGGCGCTTGAGCTTGACACTTTTGGTAATAATCGGATTGGCTCCAAAGCTCTTAAGGTAACTAGTTTGTGCTACTTGGGTAGTTAACGATTGTATAAAGGACATACCTACAGACAAACATTCATTTTTAGGGTTCCGTTGCCAAATGGCAAAAAACGGAACCCTAATGCAATGCAGACAAAGATAGTAAATTACTTTAACTTGAATAATATTTTCAATAAACAACAATTTGGTTTCACTATAGGCAGCTCGATGACATTGGCCGGTTTCTCTTTAGTAAAAAATGTAACGCAAGCCATTGACCAAGGTTTATCTGTAGCTGCAGTTTTTCTGGACCTTAGTAAGGCATTTGATTTTGTTAACCATAAAAAACTTTTAGATAAATTGGAGAAATATGGTATTAGGGGAAATGCATACAATTGGATTAAATCATATCTAACAAATAGAAAACAGTGTGTAGAAATAAGTAACATTAAACACGGCAAAGAGGTTTCTTATAAATCTGAATATAAAAACACTAGTTGCGGAGTGCCACAAGGAAGTATTTTAGGACCCAGTTTATTTTTAATTTACTTAAACGAATTGCCAAAAGTCACAAAACACGACTGCTTTATGTTCGCAGACGATACAACCTTACTAATAAAAGGTCTAAAAAATAAAATTAATGACGAAATACATAACGAAATAAAAATTGTTACTAAATGGTTCCATAATAACAACTTGTCTGTAAATTTAGAAAAAACAAAAATAATTAAATTTTATAAAACAATCGCTGATGAAGATAAGAACTTAGAGACTAAGATATTTCCCATCAAATGCGTACCATCTACAACATTCTTAGGATTCAATATAGATAAAAATTTAGATTGGAAACAACATATTGACAATATATGCAACAAACTAAATAGGTTCGTATTTGCTCTACGAAGAATACAGAGTATTGTATCTAAAGAAGCGGCATTAATGTCTTATCATGGCTACGTCTCTTCAACGTTAAGATACGGTTTGGTACTATGGGGAAACTCGGTAGAAGTAAACAGAGCGTTTATTACACAAAAGAAATGTATTCGAGCTATAGCGGGGGTAAACTATCTAAGTCACTGTAAACCACTGTTTAAAAAATTTAAAGTTCTTCCCCTGGCTAGTCTATATATATTTGAAGTGTGTTTATTCGTCAAAAAATATGACTTTTTGTTTGCAAAAAAAGATAAAAATGAAAGCAATAGAAATAATCGCAATAAAAATAAGATTAACATACCCAAACAAAAATTGGCAATCAACAGCAGAAACGCATATTGCATGACAGTAAAAATATATAACAATCTTCCTGACAAAATAAAGAATGATAATGACACATATGATAAATTTAAGAAAGCATTGTTTGACTGGCTATTACAAAAATGTTAGAATATTTTAATGACATAATGATTGCAAATAAGTTTAAAATAGATTTAAAATTTTGACATAATATGACATTTAAATTTTTTAATATTATTTTTGTTTAGCATTTATTATGATAGACATGTAAAATATTTTTATTTTTGACTAAAATTGATGTATTTATTTTGACATTTAGATTATATTTTGACATTATTATTATTTTTTTTTTCAATTCTATTGATATGTATTATTAGGTTGCTTACATTCTTTGACATTTTTCTCATGTTTTGACATTTTACTCATTTTTATTGTTCTGTATTAACAAATTATTAAATTGGACTAAAATTGATGCATTTACTTTGACATTTAGATTTTATTTTGACATTTTTCTCATTTTATTGTTTTTTTAGTAAATTGTTGTAATTGTATGTTTGACATTATGAATATTATATATTAATAATTATGATTGTTAATTATATAGGTTATTTAATTATGTAATAAACTAAAAATTTTTTGTGACTGTTAGGGACTTAATTTTGTATCTATAGCTATAAATAATATTAATAATTAATGTTTGACTATGTAATAAGAATAATTAATAATGTAGCATGCTTAAAATGACAATATTTCCACGCCCAAGAGGCAGAAATTTTGATCCAAACTTATTTGTAAGACCCTGTAAACAATTTCTTGGAAATAAAAAAATTCTAATTCTAATTCTAATTCTAATGGATTCGTCATGCCTGTCTGTCTGTCTGTCCGTCTGTCCGTCCGTATGTCATAGCCACTTCTTTCCGAAACTATTTAATAAGAACTAGGTACCTATAGTACTGTTGAAACTTAACAAGTAGGTACCTAGATGTATTCTGTCATCTGTGAACCGTTTTTTTCATCAAACCCATACGTGGATAGAATATCTAAGGATAGGCCCTCAAAAATGATAGGTTTTTAATATCATTTCTTCTTTCATTGAAAATTAGTTTAACTTGCTAATGTGCTGGGCTATGTCGGTAACTGTAGGTACCTAGTTCTGCTACGGATTTCCTCATTTCTGATTCTATCACGTAGAGAGAATTCAAACATAGCCCTCTCCATAGGTCTTTGAGCGACACGAAGCTTCTGAATAAGTCCCGTTGTGAATGACCACGTTTCGGTGGTAACTAATATCTATTCTGTGGTTTCGGCTCCATATTATGTCATCACCGGTAACACATAGTGCTCGAAAACTTTTGTCAGGCACTGAGAGATTTTTGACGAGAAGATGTTTCTGAGTTTCCCGAACGCTGCCCAGCCGAGCTGGATTCGACGGTTGACCTCTTTTTCGAAGTTGGACTTACCTAACTGAACTTTGTGCCCCAGGTAATTATTTTAATATATACCTAGTCGTCAACAACTTCGAGCGTAGAATATCCAACGGTCACTTGGGTGGGTACAACATGAGCATTAAACATAATTTTTGTCTTATCCATGTTCATACTAAGTCCCACCTTGTGAAACTCTACAGAGGTCTTCTAGCATAGTGTTAAGGTCTTCCAGAGTTTCTGCCATAATCACGATGTCATCGGCAAATCGAAGGTGAGTTTATGTCCTTACGTTGTAATAATTATCGAAGGTCCTTACATAATATGAAATTGACGTTTTGTCGTACTGGCCACTAATATCTCAAATAATATAATATTATCTTCTTTGGTTAGGAATCCCAATTTCAAAATATCGCTAGTTTCGAAAACCGTAATTCATTTGTTTGCACCTCAGGCCAATTAACATACTTTGCCGCCCCAATAACCCTATCTGAAAGATGATTTTTTAAAGTTATTTTAGAAAAAAAAAAACAACAGCCTAACACAGAACTTTAAAATGCTAACTTGTTCTATATGTATGTGTTTGTGTTAAATGCGTTCAAACTGAGAGAGCGAGCGAATGTTTTTACGCTTTAACCTGTTATAATCTTTTATACTTTTAAAGCCCTGAAAGAATGTTGTACTTAAAAAAAAACAATAAAACCAATGGCCTAAAACAGGGTTCGCGAACCTATGGCACGCGTGCCATCGAATCCTCGAACGTATAGCATGCGACATAATATTTTTGACACATCACTGATCACAAAATTTTGTAATTATGTACTACGAAAAAGATGTGAAATAGGTATTAGGTAGGTATATGACAAACCTAACATAATAAGTTATTTGTCATCTATTTTGCAACATCAGAAATGACACTAATTTTACTTTAATTTAAATTACAACATGATCCTATTTTCACTACTGTGAGGGTTTTAGGGTTTAAAATTTGAACAGATTTAACCTATTAAATAGGAAAAAAAATTTGCTCGCTCGCGTTTAACATAAGGAACATATTATATTATTTAGTAGCGATGTTCTGTTTTAGCCGGTTCATTTTATGATATTTTTCCGAAGTTCACCGTTATTCAGTACCTATTTCAGTACCTAAGTTTAACGATTGAATAGATTTTAACCTATAGAATGGGAAAACAATTTTGCTCGCTCGCTTCGCTCACTCGTGTTTGGCTTGCAGAACATATTACTATAAAATTTAGTACCGACGTTCAGTTTTAGGCTTTTGATATTTATAGTTTTCGAATTACACAGTCTTTCAAAATAAACCCTGAAACAGGTAAAAACAAAAAAGAAATGGGCGCCCATTATTCTAATGTATATTATAAAATGGTCCTACAGTCTTGTAGGGTTTAAAGTTTGAACAGATTTAACCTATTAAATATAAAAAAAATTTGCTCGCTCGCTTCGCTCGCTCGCGAGTAACATAAAGGCCATTATATTATTTATTACCGATGTTCTGTTTTAGCCGGTTGATTTTATGGTATTTTTCCGAAGTTCACCGTTATTCAGTGTTAATATTTTAGTTTAACGTTTGAACCTGTAAAAATAGGAAAAAAAATTGCTCGCTCGCTTCGCTCGCTCGTTTTTTGCTTTATACGTATTATAAAAGTTAGTACTGTCGTTTAGTTTTAGACTATATATATTTTTATTTTTCCGAATTACACAGTCTTTCAAAACAAACCCTGATACAGGTAAAAACTAAAAAAAAATAGGCGCCCATTATTCTAATATATATTATAAAATGATCTTATTTCCAAAGTATTGTAGGGTTTAAAGTTTGAACAGATTTAGCCTATTAAATAGGAAAAAGATTTGCTCGCTCGCTTCGCTCGCTCGCGATTAACATAAAGGCCATTATATTATTTATTACCGAATTTCTGTTTTAGCCGGTTGATTTTATGTATTTTCCGAAGTTATTCAGTGTTAATATTTTAGTTTAACGTTTGAACAGATTTGAACGTTTGAACCTATAAAATTGGGAAAAAAATTTGCTCGCTCGCTTCGCTCGCTCGTTTTTGGCTTTAAAAACGTATTTTAAAAGTTAGTAGGTACTGACGTTTAGTTTTAGACTATATACATTTGATTTTTCTGAATTACACAGTCTTTCAGGGTTTAAAGCTTAAACAGGTAAAAACGAAAAAAAAAATATTATTCTAATGTGCCCAGGGCCTCTAATAGGTTAAAAACGGCCCTGGTTATATTTTATTGTACTTGTAGTCGTTTTATTTTCTTAAACCCCCCCCCCCCCCCCCCCCCCGAAACTAAAACCTGGCTACGCCCATGATTACCTGTGATTAAAAGTGGATCCTGTACGATAATCGGAAACGCTCATCGCAATGGCTGAACCCTAGCGAACCAGCCAAAGCCTGCCCCAAGCGATAATTTACTGAAAAAAAACTTACTAGCACCTTGAGCATTTCGTCGCGTCGTCTAGTGCCGGTGTCGTTCACTACAGCTGCATCATGCAAAAACGAGACACACGGCTTCTGACATCTCTAGAGAATCAAACTAAATGCTCTAAGTTGTTTTGGTATTATTTCTTGCAAAATATGTTAAAATTCGGTTTTTATTGTGTAATATTGGTAGAATATTAACCATTAGATATACAACTTACTTCAAAAAGCGTGCTATTTTGTATACTGCCAACATTCCTTAAATAGGTACTTTCAGTAAAGCTTCTACTTTACTGAATGGACTGACTTGACTCATTGACTGTACTGACTATTTATTTGGACCTTTGATTTGGACTTTGACTAGAATTTGGACTTGACGATTTAGAAATACGGTGATGAAAATTTGAACAAATTTTCTATTTCCCGCCTTTTATACTTGACACTGGCTAAATGGTTATAAGCCGACGCGATATTTATATTAAAAAACTAAAAAAAAAAAAGTCGATTGTCACTGTCAAAATTGCGAATGCGTGCCCCAGCCCGTGTTGAGATTTTGAGAAAATATCGTTCCGCGTCCATTATTACAAGAAATTATTTAATTAATCGTCGTTTCTGCTACGATCAATAGTAATTGTTAAAATAATTTACATTACATTCATTTTAGAGACATTACAATATATAATCTTTAATATTCACACAATGTCTACGGATAACATAGAAAAGTTGTATCAAAATTATGGCATCCTGGCCGAAGCTAAAGATAAAATCGCCGAGGTAAACTAACCTTAACCATTACTTATTTAGATTTAAAGTGAAAATAATGATTCTGCTCTGGTAGTTTGGTATAAATTTTCATCAAATATGCAAATATTTTAGCATGAAAAAGAATACTTGGAAATATTAGCCGCTGTAAAAGGAACCGACAAAGAAAAGCGACTAGCATCACAGTTCATTGCGAAATTTTTCAATAGTTTCCCGAATCTGACGGAGCAGGCTATAGAAGCTCAATTTGACCTATGTGAAGATGATGATGTTGCTGTAAGTAAATTTATAAATAAATTATTTATTTGCAAGCATGTTGTACAGTTGTGATGATGTTGGTATAGTTATATTGTCCATAACATCTCAACAAATTTAGTAGTGTGTAAATATTTTTTTACTGATATCTGGAGTTAATTAATTATTATTATTACCTAACCCTACTTTACACCAATTTACATATGAGGGAACGTACCCATACTACGTGACCCATTTAGGGGGGAGGGAGGTCTTCAAAATACTATGCTCAGTCACAGGAATTAAATTTTTGTTACGTAGTCAATTTAGGCGAAAGAAATTTTGCGCCTTATTTTACCTATACATATTTGAATATGGCACGCAGTGTTTACTGTTTTAAACTATATAGCAATATGTTAAACTATATGCATAGTAATACGTCAAATTATTTTCACTTGTTACACATTTTACATATACTACGAGTGGTTACTGGGGCAAGGGAGGAGTCAAAAAATCTTAAAAAATAGGTCACATAATATGGGTTCATTCCCTTATGTCTTACAAATTATAAAGGGGAAAAATATCTAGTTATGTGGTACTATACATACAGTATCATAAATGAATTTCTCAATTACCACCTATTAATATTTCTTTTAACCTCTCGGGCGTCGGACTGTTAAAATTTCAAAAGCCGGACGGTGTCAGCGGGTCCGGCATCCGGCACTGAAGGCGTTCGTGCGGTTTCTCCGGTTCCGGTTTTTCAAGATTATATTAATCAATTGATTTTAAAACTATCGCATGTTATATATATTTAGAAAATAGAATAAATTCCTTATATGATGATGTAACTGGAATTTAAAAAAAACTTAACAAATAAAAGCAATCATGATGTGAACACAAAAGAATTGTTTTTTTTTTCCAATTCTTCGTTTTTAAACTCAATAAAAACATATTTAATTTGATTTTGCGTTAATTACATTCTGTGGATATATTGTTCATATTATTTAATAACAAAACAGGCCAATGTAAAAAAAAAACCATGACCCCCCTTGAGCGTTACGCGGTATTATACGCCAGAAGGCACCCGTGCTTGTTTTTTCGATTTTTATTATTGAATTGTTAGTAAAACCTTGGCACATTATACATTTTTAGAAATTAGAAGAATCGTTCTACACAATGAAAAAAAAAAATAAAAGAAATATAAACTACATAAAATATCAAACATGATTTCACTGGAAATGAATTTTTTAATGTTGGTTTTTGAAGCTAAATTATGGCGAAAATTTATATGACACGCATACGAAAGTTTTTATTTAATTAAATAAATATGTGTTCAAATAACGATATATTTAAAAAAATTCGTGATTTGTGCACAAAATTAACCAAACATCAATGATTAGTGGAGTGGAGTGAAATTGGTGTCAAATTTCTTTACTCTGAGACAAACAATTATTTATTTTATTATTGAGTACAACAGCAAAGACAAAAAACTATAACAGCGTTGTTTTATCCCTGTTCTAAGTAAATAAATTTCAATCACAGATAAAAATCCAAATATTTACAAATGAGAATAAACAGAAAATATAGCAATAAAAATGGGTAAATGTGCCGGCCGACGCCCAACGGGGTGGTTTTTATTTGTATTTATGTGCCGCGCGACGCCCTAGCAGGTATAAAATTTTACAGTCAAATTATTTTTTAATTCAGTGGGTAATTTAATAAACAGTTAGACAGCCATACAGTAGGGTCTCTTCATATAAGTACTGCTAATATACATATAAATTGTTAGGGTAGAGACAGGGACAGGGACTTCGTCATTTCTCTTAAAATAGTAGGGGTGTTTTTTACAAAGATGCAAATGTCTCTAATATTACATACATGGTAAAGGCAAGATGGCAAGTTTTCAAAATAGTCTTCTGCAACTTTCAAAGGGGTCTACTTGACAGTTCACTCTTGTTCATATTTTTTAAATCATAATGCTCTAATGGCATCGACAGAGTTACCTGAAAAGTATTAGGCCATATGACAGGATGGAGCATACATAGCCATGATATGCACACAGAGCAGCACTAATTGATAGTGTTTTTGCTGCCTTAGTGCATAGGCAAACCTATCTGACTTCGTACAAGCTACTTGAATGTGTACTTTCCAATTACAATTATTATTAGTTGCATTCAGGTTATAACTCTATAGGTTATTAGTTTAATCGAGAACTTATAACATTGGAGTAATATGGTTCTGTAGAATTATTCTCGTTTTGGGATTATAATCACTGGTTATCTGTATGTGTTTTCATATAATTTTCTCCTTGTTGTTTACAATTAAACCTATACCATAACTATATCAATCTGCAAATCATTTTTCCAAAACTTAGGAATATGAAAATTAGCTATAAATAGTATTATTTGTAATTAGTATTAATAAAAAATATATATTTTCTACATTGCTATTTCTCTTCCAGATCCGTAAGCAAGCTATAAAAGATCTCCCGACTATGTGTAAGAATAATAAAGAGCATACAAACAGAATAGCAGATATTTTGGCACAACTTCTGCAATCCGAGGATTCTACTGAGATCAGTGTTGTTAATAATTCTTTGTTAGCTATTCTCAAAACTGATCCTAAAGGAACTCTAGTTGGATTGTTTTCCCAAATTCAACAGAGTACAGACAGCGAGGTCCCAAATGAAATTGTTAGGGAAAGATGTATTAAGTTTTTAGCTACTAAAGTTAAGCAGTTAGGTAGAGACATAATTGATAAAGAATGTGAAGATCTTATTGTATCAGAAGGAAAGAAAATTTTACAGGTACCTACAACATAAGTTATCTTTATTTTGTAAAACTTTATTTTTTTAAGTAAATCTTTTAATGAAACCTAATTATTGTAACACATTATTGATAAATAACTTTTTTTCTCTAAGGACTCTGTTGCTGAGGAATTAGAGCATATTATGGATTTGTTGATGTGGTCAAAGCTCGGTAAGACACCTGCCGGAAAAAAAGAATTGACTCAACTCATTGCAGCACTTGCTTTCACTCCTGGTGATTGGCATCCTGAGGACCCCGAATATGTTGACAGACTTTTGCAATGCACTCAACATGTATTGCCATTATTTACGGTAATTCAAACCTTTATTTATTTAAAGTCTAGCTGTTTTATCTGTTAAGGGTCACACTTGAATACATTAGATGTCTTTATTAATTTGAATAAAACTATGAGGCTGACATAAATGCTAAGTGTATCATTATACTTAAGCCTTATCAAAATATGTATTAATAAAAAAAACACTAGCTGTACCCAACAGACGGTTTGTCTTAACTATGAAGCGGAATAAGTAATTAATTAATTAATTATCAATAACTACACCTACTAGTTACTACTCATGTTATACCTACTACTTACCCCTACAAGTTGCAACTTGCAAGTGATGTGTGAAAGAGTTATCACTCAGTTATTGAAGATTGTTGCAGTAATATAATTTTCTTAGGATGGTGTTAGAACTCAGAGGGGTAAAATCGTAGGGTTATTAATTCTAAATCATAAATAATAAAAATTTTACAAAAAAAATGTGTTATTACTTAGAAGTATTAGAAATAGCTTACAACCTATTCCTATACCTAAATTTCGAGCCGAGGTCGAGCCATATCATAGGTTATCTGTAACAAAAACCATACACAAGAATACTACTATCCTCCTACTAATAATATTATAAATGTGAAAGTTTGTGAGGATGGATGGATGTTTGTTACTCTTTCACGCAAAAACTACTGAACGGATTTTGATGAAATTTGGTATGGTAGTAGTTTAGGCTCTGGATTAAAACATAGGCCTCTTTGTATCCTGAGAAAATACAGTGTTCCCGAGAGTTACTATATTTACGCGGGCGGAGCCGTGGGCAACAGCTAGTTTTCTATATAAAATATATAGTGACTACCTTAGAAATATTAATTTAATTTTGAACACTTGTTTGCACATTTTCAGGCACAAGTAGATTCTACACAATTTGTGAACATCTTCTGTGAACATGTATTGCCAAAGTGGGATGACATAACAGAACAAGCTGGTGCTAATGACGTCAAGTTGGAACTGCTGAAAATATTCGCTGAAATCACAGAACATTGTGGGGATATTGAAAACATACAAGATAAAATAAATACTGTCTATGATGTCTTGATGGTAATTTTTTTTTATTATTACAACTGCAAAAATAAATGCCTGTAAAATGGCCTATACGTACATACTAGTAAGTGTTGACTTATTTATATATCCACAGAAATATTTACCAGAAGCTCCAATTGAAAATGAAGAAGAAAATGTGGAGAAAGCCGATGGAAGCGAAGAGAAACCTTCAGAAGAAAAAAAGTCAACAACACCAACGCCGTCACTACAGTTTTCTCATGTAGAATGTGCCCTGTTTGCACTACATTCTTTATGCCGTAAAGCTCCAGAAGCATTAAATGCCGATGCCAGCCGACTCAAAGCTCTCCGCTTACGACTACAATACACTGCACGCTTAACTCAGGGCTATATAAAGAAGCTTAAGGAGGTTACTCAGGTAAATAATATTATGTAACTTGAAAATAAAACCAAGTTACATTTTAATTGACTGCTAAAAATAACTTTTTATTGTTCTCAAGGATAAGAAAAATGAAGATTCAGAAGAAAACAAACTCAAAATAGCAGCCTTGAAAACTACTTCAAATATAAACACTCTCATCAGAGACATTTTTAGAACCCCTCCTAGCTTCAAAAGCAAAGTTCAACTATCATTCCAAACTAAGAAAGTAGAAAAAGAGGTGGGTGGGTCCAAAAATAATTTTTTAAATGTGCGTTTGTGAATAAAAAAAACAATTATCCTCATCAAATAAGCATAATACTCAATATTATTGTAGTATTATTAGTTACCTTTTTCTACTTACCATAACAATTTTAGGAATAATCATTTCTATTTCTTTTTTAGATTACTGTTTCAAACGACCAAGCAAGTAAAGATACATCAGGCTCAAAGAGGCACAGGCCAATTACTTTTGACAATGGCTCTCAAAATGAATCACCTGAAAAACGTGCGCGTAGTGGTGACAGAAATCAAAAGATGTATACTCCACCATCTGGGAAATATAGTTCACGGTTAAACAATGCTGGTGGAAGATTCTCTGGTCCTAACTCTGGCAGGGGCAGAGGAGGTTATGGAAGGAGAGACTTTCGAAACAATGGTGGCCAATACAGACGGCGTAACAACTATTAAATGGCTGCCTATTTCAAAAAAAGACTTGTTCTCAACTTGTAGAACATTTAAACATAAAAGCAAAATTAAGCAAAGTTGCAATTAAGCATAGAAGATAGCATATACTGACAGTTGACAAGAGTAGTTCTGACTCAAAAGATTAAAATTTTGTTGGTAGGAGACATTTTGTATGTAATAATGATTGATGTCGGAATGAATGATTTGAGGAGTTTGAATGTTTAGTTTTTTTTTTGTTTACAGTCTGCTTATCTAATGGAGTTGTATAGTTTTTGGGTCACTGAGTCTTTTTCAGAATTAATCAACATCAATCAAAACATGAACTTCAATTCAATTGGTCTGAATCCATAAGGACTCTATGAATGTAAGTATCTGTACTTTTAACCTTTTCTTCTAAGGATATTTTGTTGAGATCCGAGTCAGGAGGGTTCAAGATAAGCAGTAGCAGTAATATTCTTCTAATTATAATATTGTATGTGGTGCATGTGGAAATTGGAACCGATACAAGTTCTAGCTCTAAAGCATCATGCTTTCTTGTAAGTATTTATCAAATAGTTTACCCTGAAAGCAGTTGAAAGTAACTACACTACAGTGAATATGTAAGTTTATCACATTATTTGTGATGTTAGAATAATAGCATATTTAGGATCCAGATAGCATTCCTGGCAGCAATGCTGTAAGTATTTATATTTCCTAACCTTCTCTTTAGTTTTGCAACGGCTGGATTTTTCAAGGATTCCTGCATGGATCATAGTCTGCTCAGTAGTCAAAGTATTTTTTTTATTTCAGAGTCTATTTTAGTAAAGGAGTCCTCATAAGTTTTGGAATATTCTCACAATAAATAATCTTGATTTTATAAAAATTGTTTTATTTTTCTGTCACTCTTAAAACTACTTATATTTTATTGAACATGTGGATCTACAAAAATCCACAAATTAAATTATGCATTTAGCTTTTAATAAATAATAAAAAATGCTAGTCTTATCTCATATTATCAACTACATTACACATTATTCTGTCTAGTTCATAGCATGGATCTTGATTTTGATTGTCATTTGGACCACATTCCATATGTTCCAGAATTTCTGCAGGCACTTTGAAATTTGTTTCCAAGTCATTTTGGTCTGGCAAGCTTTGAAGAGCATTCTGAAGTATATCCTGAACTTTATCTAGATGTTTCTGGAACCTAAAATGTGAAGTACTAAGTATAAACAAACATAACAATGAGCTTTAATATGTCTATAGTTTAGACTTAAGATTGAACTAGCTTTTGCATATTATACAACACACAAAATATATAGGATGTCAATGTCTTAATAACTATCTGCGTCCAAAATTCAAAGCAATACATCCACTTGTTGATATTTCACTAGGCTAACTTTTAACCCCTATTTTACTTCCCCAGGAGACGAATCTAAAAAAAACTATAAAATACATAATAATATTTATTCCATGAAAATTGGGGCAGCATTTTTTTTTTTCAACCCTTATTTATTAACACCCTAAGAGGATGAATTCTAATTAACCTTCAAATACATCTATACTAATATTACAAAGAGGAAGTTTTTTTTGTATGTTTGTTTGTTCGCATTGAATAGGCTACGAAACTACTAGACCAATTTTGATGAAATTTGGTACAGATAGAGATTAGACCACAGAAATGGACATAGGCTACTTTTTATCGCGACAAAATGTACAGTTCCTGCGGGATTTTATTTTGAGCATGAAGTCGCAGGCAACATCTAGTATTTAAAAATATATATTTAAGAGTGAATCCTTAATTTTCAACTAAATATGTGCAGAGTTACCATACAATATTTCAACCCCTTCAGGATTGGACATTGGGAAAACAACTGTCCAAATTTGACAATTATACCATTAGCTGTGTGAGCTTCTATGTAACGTCATTCAGTGACAACAACATCACCTTTTATATAAAATTATAAAGATAATAGGGTGATACAGGTTGATTATAATATTTACAAACAAGACAAGTGTGGAAAAAAGCACTGAGTTTCTGGCTGCCATTTTGTACATTTTAATTTATTTACAGGATATTATGTATTATGTCGTTCCTTTTTTTATAACTGTGAGAAAATTAAATATTTCTAACTAAATACATAAATAAGACAAATTACTTCAGACATCTTGGCATGTTAAAATAGTAATTATGCACGGCCTATTGATACTTACCTCATAGCAGTTTCAACTCTTTGTCGTTTTTGCAATTCCATCATGACTCTTAATGTTTCTCTTGCTTGATGCGGTCTAAATTCATTTAGAAGATGATGGATATGAATAAACAGTAAACTTAAATCTTCTACTTTTTCTGCCCTTTTGGGAGAATCTGGGCAGTGAACTAATAAGTCTAACAAATCCAAAAAATTCACTAGAAGTGAATGGTTCAGCTTTTTCAATTCCCTTCTTCTATCAAAGTGCATAGGATACAGACGTCGAAATCCCTGAAGAGGTACATAATGAATTAATGATCGATAACGTATATTATGAAGTCAACAATATTTTTTTGCATTTTTCTTAATATTTACCTGGCTTTCCAATGACCTTATGATTGTGTCATCAGCGTTGAATGTGTGTCCAAACATAGAATAAGAATCATGTATTGGACGCGGTGGCAGTGGCGCTCTGTTTCTTCGTACATTTTCATCTGTGTAAAAATTTATATACTGCAAAGGTGGCAGCGGCAGAGAACTAACTTGAGCAGTTTCTGAAGACATCATAAAGGTTCAATCAGATAGAACTTTTACACTGACATAACAAATAAATATGTTTCTCAATTAATAATGAACAGGGTCTAAATAAAATAGCCTTTCTATTATTTTTCTGAGAAAACAAAGTACAAACAGGACGAGAATTAATTTTAATGAAGAATGCTGATTGAAAAAATTTAGCCAATTTTCGACTTTTTTTTTTTTTATTTATTTATTTATGGCGTCGGCTTATCACCATTTGCCAATGTCAAGTATATTATTTTCATCAACGTAGGTACTGTATTTCTAAATCGTCAAGTCCAAAGTCTAGTCAAAGTCCAAATAAATAGTCACGGTAGTCAATCAGTTAAGTCAGTCGATTCAGTAAAGTGGTAGACGCTTTACTGAAACTTCCTAGGGAGTTTTGGCGGGAAACCCAATTTAGCACGCATTTTGTAGAATGTATCACTTTTCCACACTAATGCACCTCAACGAATAATTAATGGTTAATATTCCACCACTATAACACATTAAAAACCGAATTAACACGAATTTAGAAAAATAATACAGAAACACAACATTGCTGATTGACTTTCCCGGCAAAAAACGAATTTTCGACTTTATTTTGACAGTTGTCAGTTGAGATAATTTTTTTTTTTATCTGTACAAGACCACCGTACGCAAAGACTACTACCGTGCGGCATAAGCTATAGCAGTGTTTTTCAACCTGTGGGTCGCGACCCCCTGGGAGGTCGCGAAGCTTCGGTCGCCGGAGGTCGAGAGAACTTTAGTAGAAAAACAAAGATTAAAAATATTGATTTACTAAGTAAGAGAATTTATACAAAAGGATATACTCATAAATCGATCATCGATATCATCGATGTATGTGATTATAAAATAATATGTTTGACGTACTATACATATTATTTACTTATATTCGAATCCTAATTATGGAGACGCATGAAAACGTCGTGTGGAATGAATATTTGTAACACTGTAACATACACATACATCTATACTAATATAATAAAGAGAAAAGTTTGTTTGCATTGAATAGGCTCCGAAACTACTGGACAGATTTTGATGAAATTTGGCACAGATGTAGAGCAGACCACGGGGAAGGACATAGGCTACTTTTTATCGCAGAAAAATGTATGGTTTGGAAATTAACTTTTGCGCGCACGAAGTCGCGGGCGACATCTAGTACATGATAAAAAAGCGAAGGGTCGGGGGGTCGCGAAATATTTTTTCATACAAGGGGGGGTCGCATCATGAAAAAGGTTGAAAAACACTGAGCTATAGCATAGAAAAAGCTATAGGTTCCAGCATGGAGGTTAGAGAGAAGGAGAAAGATCGCTACCTACGTGTTAAACTTAGGCCTTTACATCCGTTATTGGATGATTTATACAGTATTCTTCGAGCGAAGTTACCACTCTTGAAATACTGTAGTGCCTGGGACAGTTGGTTTATGTCGTATGGTTACCCAAGCACATACGGCATTCTCACAACATAGTCTGCCTAGTCCAGAGGAATGAACTGGTCAATACGTCTGGGGCCAAATATGTGCGGGCATAGGCGTAGCTAGGGGGGGGCAAGGGTGGGCTATGCCCACCTTAGAAACTTCTTTGCCCACCCTAGACCCTAGATAGTGTTAACGAATTACTAACTTAAATAACCCCCCCCCCCCCCCCGCCACGGACGGCTGCCCCCCTAGACAAAATTCCTAGCTACGCCAATGTGTGCGGGTTTCCTCCATGGATATAAGTATAAGGTAGTACCTATGGATAGAAGACTCCGAATTTTGTAATTGCTAAAAAGAACTGTATTACCTTGGTAATAGAGTGTATTTCACAATGCATGTATCATAGAGGCAAATCCGAGCCGAGCGAGATAGCCAGAAGGGAGGCTGTATCTCTCGTTCTTGCATGTTGCTAACCAGAAAAATGTTGGTATTTATAAAAAGTATGTTTATAACTATATCATATTCTAATTAAAAAAGTTAGAAATAGTCATATAATACCAAAGACTTCTACTAAATAAAAATGCAGTTTAAATTAAATCCTTTTCCTTCTTTTTTTATTAGATGGTATCATTCGCAAGACAATAAATACGCCATTACACATATTTTATGCTGAACACCGGATAATATTAAAATTGAAAATAATTTTTATTTCTTACTTCATGTATCTCCGTAACTGTGTTTTTATTATTTATTTGATGATTTAACAGTCAAAATGGTGAAAAAATGTTGTGTATATTCTTGTCGAAGTGAAAGTTATGCTGGTTGCAATATTTCGTTTATTAGTAACATTAGTAAGTTAATTGTTAATGTTAATCTAGTTATTCTAGTATAAAAGTGTTAAGATTAAAGCAACTGACGTTATTAAGAGTTATAATTATTGTACTACGTTTTGTTATAAACTAGCCAGTAGCGACTCGCCTAGAATCGCAGTAAGTACTGAGAAAAAAACGTGTGAAGTCGAGTAAGGCCTTTTGATGATAATATAATACAGTTTTTATAGATTTCCCAACAATGAAGAAATGCGACAAAAATGGCTCAATAGTGTTTAAGTAAGGCAGATAATTACATAAAAATCTGTTACATATTAATGCAGCCGTCACTTCAAACCTGCTTGTTTTACACTATTCAATCTAGTCGACTTTTGAAGCCTCAGCCAAAGATGTATTATATTAAAAAGAGGTAGATATGGCATTGCGCGTAAAAAGTGAAGACCTAATTGTTTCAACTTTGGGGATATTTTTATTTTTTCGCATTACACAGTCTTTCTGGGTTTAAAGTTAAAAAGATTTTATCAGGCAAAGGCCTAAGCCTTAAGTATATAATCTAAATTATATACTACAGGATCAGGCACGCGGGGAAATTTTCAAACAAAACTTTCTGCCAATTTTGGTGCGGGGAGGGTAACTCCCACAGTGAAAACAAAATCACACATTCACAAAAATATTGTAATCGTTACAAACTCACACATTTATAAAACTGCAACACTAGCTTATTTATTTCACACAAATAAGACTCGCGCTAATATAACAGTGTAGCGTACGCACTAATACACTGGCATGCTATGTGATGTTACCAATACAAATTATATCGATATATTGTCGATATGAATTTGTATTGGTCACATCTTCGATATTTGAAAATAATGTATTTTGTTGAAATAAAACCATTCCGAATAATTCCGATATACATATTATATTATACTAGCTTTTGCCCGCGACTTCGTCCGCGTGGAACAGTTACTTTGGGATATCGCTAAAATATACCGACGACTTCATTTACGTAGAAGGAGAAGCGGTTCCCTGCCCGCGACTGCCCGCCGCGCGCCCCATTATTTTATTACTGCGATATCTTCTAAAATACTCATTGAAATCAAATGATGTAAACGGCAAATTTCTTCTTAATTAAATGCTTGTAATGAATAACGTATTTACTTGGATAAGGATTAATATAATCTTTATGAAAACACCCTCACAAATAATGCTTAATTTTAGAACAAATTTGGTTAGCATAAAAAGGTTATTGTGAGCCAACCTTAAAAGATAGACATGTACTGTCGCGGACTTTTTTTTAGAACTTTTAAAGGGGAACCATACTGTTATACATCATTTTAGCGAAACTTTAATCGTTTCCGCAGCGTACGCAGCGAATGCTTTCAAAAGGGAAAAAAACACCCCGATTTTGAAACATTATTGATTGGAGCTCCGCTGGTATTGAGCTTAGCATGATGTTATATAGCCTAAAGCCTTCCTCGATAAATGGACTATCCAACACAAAAAGAATTTTTCAATTCGAACCAGTAGTTCCTGAGATTAGCGCGTTCAAACAAACAAACAAACTCTTCAGCTTTATAATATAAGTATAGATTACACGTAAAAGTTATGGCAGCAATAGAAAACTTCACATACATAAGTAGTAAATACAGTCTATTCACGTTAAGTTTGCAGTGAGTCGTCAGTACAATTTACAAATGTTAAACTGGCTTACATTTATTGTCAAACGTGAACACGAGCTAAGCGTCATTGCTTTCTAGACATTTGCACTGATGACTCACTGCAAACTTAACGCGTACCTATAGGCTGTATAATTTACCACTTATCTATGTGAAGCTTTTTAAAACCGCCATAGCTTCTACGTATACTATAGACTGCACATACGCACATACATACGCTAATACTCACATACGTAGATATTATTATGAACACTAAACATACAACTCTCCTTTTTTGCAAACATCAAAGCAAAAAATAACCTAACCCAATCAAAAATATATCAGGACACGTCTAAGGAGGGTTCCGTAACTATAAACGCGTAATATTTTTTTAAATTACTTCTAAAGTTACTGTCTGATTTGGTTCAAAATATTTTTCCTAAAGAGTTGTAAGCATAATCTATCAGCATAGAAAATTGTAAGTTTTTAAGTCTTATAGTTTAGAAATGCTAGGGGGGACCAACTTATAAATCACTTTGGAGGCCGATTACTTGAAAATGGTTGACTTTATAAAAAAGTTATGTATGAAACCTTGCCTTTATTTTAAAATACCTATTAAACGATACCCCACACGATGGGATAGAAAGAAAAAAAAGTTCATCCCCACTTCACATGCATGGAGAGCCACACCTAGAATATCTTATACGTTTAAACGAACAATTCTTGTATATTTATTTATATGTATATAACCGTGATCTTGGAAACGGCTCTAACGATTTCGCTGAAATTTGGTATATGGGGGTTTTCGGGGGTACACAATCGATCTAGATTAATCTTATGTTTGGGAAAATGCGTGTTCGTGTTTTAATGCGTTTTTCTTTCCACGCAGAATATGGTCGCTAATTTCGTCCTGCCGGCCGCTGTTCGTTTGGTCCAGCGGGTTAAGACGCCAAAGGCAAGAAACGAGTGTTACGGGTTCGAAACCTGCTCGGTGCCTTACTTTTGATTTTTTTTTATATGTAATTGATTGTACTGTCGGTTCTTGGTGGAAATTCATGTTGAACACTAATAAAACACAATTTTTCGTGCACTTTTTCCACTATATTAAGATATAATTATAAGTTTTAATAAATAACACGACCGGTTTCGAAATAAATCATCATCACCTGATGATGATTTATTTCGAAACCGGTCGTGTTATTTATTAAAACTTATAATTATATCTTAATATAGTGGAAAAAGTGCACGAAAAATTGTGTTTTATTAGTGTTTTTTTTTATATGTTCAAGTTTATATATTTATAAGTAATTTTTTATTTTTTATTGTTTTTAGACAAGTTTAAAAAAATGTAGTTAATGTTTGAGATCAAACACCTGATCTACACAGAAATCGATTGTAAATAATAATAATTGTCAGTTCACATTTTACTTTTTAAGTTTATGTAGATTATCACCTCAACACCACCATATTACAATAAACAGTCACCCAGGTACTAAAATTATAAATCCGAGATCTATACACAATCTATGATCTAGCTACCTATTACTAATCTGTGATTTATGAATGTACCAAATTTCATCCATTTATATTCATACTTAGGCTAACGGTAGAAGCGCGGACAGACAGACAGACGGACGGACAGAGCGAAACTATAAGCGTTCCTCAAGTATTACGGAACCCTAAAAATGAACTGCGCTTCAAACAAGGAATACTTGTGTCCCTCTGGCTGGGAACATCTTGATTTTATAACGATACCCTAGTCCATATTTCAAACATCCAAATAACCTGTTCAGCCTTTCAAGTTGCGGTGGGGTAAATAATAAACATCACGTACATACATGCACACTTTATACTCCTTGCTTGATCTGTCGTATAAAGTGTAAAAGCAATCCCACCAAAAACATTCTGTAAAAAACTAGCCAAGTCTCGATGGAGCTGCTTGTTTATCTCTAAAAAGTAATGAAATCTAGACTAAGTCGTGCCAAGTCTAAGGATCCTTACTGCGATTTATTTATTATTATAGTTAATGTTGTGTGACTTGGCCCTTGAAAATTCTTTATACGTTAGAAGTCAATTTTGTTTACACGTAATGTTATATCAGATTCTGTTGTAACTACCTATGTTTGTTAAGCGAGATAATAGCCCATACTGGTATTGGCAATTGGACGCTAGTGTCTTATTTTAGGCTGTTGTTGATTGTATAACACATGTATTGGAGCAATGGTTTCATGGAGCCCCTTTTGTACCCTTGTGTACTCTTCAACGGCCAAGCCACACAACATTAACTATAATAATAAATAAATCGCAGTAAGGATCCTTAGACTTGGCACGACTTAGTCTAGATTTCATTACTTTTTAGAGATAAACAAGCAGCTCCATCGAGACTTGGCTAGTTTTTTACAGAATGTTTTTGGTGGGATTTCACTTCTTTTTGTAGAAACGTAGGAATATTGATTTATTTTACTAGATTTTAGTGTAATTTGTTTATTTAATTTGTGTAATGTTCGAGTAGAATAAAGTTAATTTTTCGACTATTTCTTCTTGTAAACTTGTAAGTATAAGTATAAAAGCCAGTCTAGTCTTATCCAGAGTTTTCCTTTAATTTTACTTTTATGCGTATTAAAAGCAGAAGGGGAGGCATTCGCCCAGCAGTGGAACGCTACCGGCTAGATTAAATTAGAAGATGTGTCCCACTTCACTGGATTTTTGCAATGACAGTCGATTTTTTATGTACCAATAGTAGAAGGGGGCATTGCCATATCTCTAATCAGCTGAGACCAGCTGAGGGTTCTTCATCAGATACTTCAGACCTTCGATTTTTGACATCAAATGAAATTGCCCACCAAGTTGAATATTTTTTGTAAAGTCAGTATGTCGATCTCTAATAGTTTGGTTGGGCTCTTGTGTTTTCTAATAAGGGTCACCAGGTACTCCAGATCTTCGATTATCCTAGTTTTTATAGTTTTTCCTTTATGTGGCCATTAAACCCTACCTCTGTACCAAATTTCAGCTCTCTGAGTTTATGGGAAGTACTAGTTCTATTCTGATGATCATGAGTGAGTGACTGGGTGAGTGTCATAAATGCGAAACTTTGCTTTCGTTTAACTTCGGAACTAAATGACCTACAGACTTAAAATTTTGGATTTTAAGTATGTGATTATACTTTACTGGATGACGGAAATTTCTGCGTTCTGGTCTTATCCAGAGGTTCTCAAATAGGGGCCTGAAAATGCGGCGAAATGGTTCCAGTAAATAATGGTACGGCAGTGTTTGCTTCGCGCTCGACTTGGCAGGGGCACTGCCGTGCCCCCAGATCGATATTCTGGTCTTATCCTGAGGTTCTCAAATAGAGGCCTGAAAATGCGGCGAAATGGTTCCCGTAAATAATGGTACGGCAGTGTTTGCTTCGCGCTCGACTTGGCGGGGGCACTGCCGTGCCCCCAGATCGATTATCCTAGTTTTTATAGTTTTCCCTTTATGTGGCCATTAAACCCTAACTCTGTACCAAATTTCAGCTCTCTGAGTTTATGGGAAGTACTAGTTCTATTTTGATGATCATGAGTGAGTGTATAAGTGAGTGAGTGAGTGTCGTAAATGCGAAACTTTGCTTTTGCTTAACTTCGGAACTAAATGACCTACAGACTTGAAATTTTGGATTTTAAGTATGTGATTATAGTTTACTGGATGACGAAAAATTCTGCGTTCTGGTCTTATCCAGAGGTTCTCAAATAGGGGCCTGAAAATGCGGCGAAATGGTTCCAGTAAAGGATGGTACGGCAGTGTTTGCTTCGCGCTCGACTTGGCGGGTGCACTGCCGTGCCCCCAGATCCAATATTTTTACATCACAAAATATAAAATTAGTATACCAAGAAAAAAAAAATATTTTTATCGACATTGTTATTCTAGTGATTGTCACGTCACTCAAAAAGTAATAAAAAAAGTTCCGCCATGTTTCGAGAATTAAGTGCCATAGTAAAATTCGAATCTATTACATAGGAAATAAAGACTAAAATTCTATATCTAACAACAACGAGTGCGTGCCTCGTGGGGTGTACGCCAGAATCGAATATTCTACGATTATCTGTCTCGTGTACATCGCTATTCGATACATCGTCGATTTTTACGAAATTACATTTAAATAGAAATATACAATAATTAAATAAAAAAATACTCATAAATGAAAGGTTATTCCATCTTTTTTAAGATTCGACATGTTGGACTTATTTTTACAGGACATAAGAGCACAAATCGGCATTTTTAGCGGAGCATTTCGGACGTCCTTTCGATGCTATACCGATGCACATAATGATTAAAATCGATTACGCAAATAGTTTTTATGAACGCATTAGATTCAAAAATCTTATACCTCGGCAGAGGGGAAAGCTCATGTAAGGCGTATCCCGTAGTACAAGATCTAAGGGCAAAGGAGTAAAAAACAGCTGTTCGCTTTCTCGGTTTGAACACATATAACATAAACACGTACATATTATAGTGCCAATTATTAGTATCGAAGTTCTGATTTAGGCTGTTGATTATTTTTCTAAAATAACTTCAAAAATCATCTTTCAGATAATGGGGCGGCAAAATATGGCGCAAAATTTCTAATTATACGCCTCTGTATATTGGTCAGATCACTGTATTATATATACCAGCTGCAGCCGGCCCATTTCGGGGGGGGGGGGGGGGGTTGAACCCCCTAAACCACCCCCTGGCTACGCCCATGACTTATATAAGTAATAATTAATCAAAGGCCTCAGCTGTATGTCATTCAGTGTTTCACAATTTGTCTCACACAGCTTTGCAGTTTGCCACAGCAGAAAATATTATTGTCACCCTACTAGAAAGGGACACACGGCCTCTCTTCCAACCTCTCGCTCGGCTCGTTTTTTTGCTCACAGTTCTCGGTCCTGTTGTTATACTAGGTCCATTGTTTCCTCACGATGCAGCGATGTTTTCCTTCACCGTTAGAGCGTCCGTATACTACGTGTTAAAGCGGTGACATTAAATATATATACGTCACCGTAAAATTGTAAAAACCGTTAGATTTTAAAATAACTAACGAGATTGTAAAAATATGTCGAAAGATTAAAAACTATATATTTTTAATCTAACGAAAACTAATATGTGAAATTATAGTCAGCATATTCACGTCGGAAGTCTATCAACATTTTACAATAAATACAATTTCACTAGTTTCATTCCAATCTAACGGTTTTTACAATTTTACAGTGGCATAATATGCACATCATAGATTAATAAAAAGTAAGTTTAAAAAACTGAAACCCGCAAAGATAACCCGACTACGTAAAAAGGGGTCTAAAAAGGCCGAAACAAGAAAATAATTCAGATAAAAATCCAGAAATCCATAGATAAAAAATGGCCAAGTTAGAGCCGTGGTCGCACCTACTTTATAGAGTTCGGAACAGTCGATGTCAAATCGCAGCCGTCTGTATCATCTTAGGGTATAATTCTAGAAACTTCTCTAGACGCGACGCATCTCGGTGTGAACTGACGCTTAGACGCCATTAGTAGGTAGGTGCGACCACGGCTCTAACTTGACAATTTTTTGTCTATGGATTTCTGGATTTTTCTCTGAATTATTTTCTTGTTTCGGCCTTTTTAGACCCCTTTTTACGTAGTCGGGTTATAGTTTTATAGACCTATTTTTTATTTCGTACTTTTGCGTTTTCCAATCGAACATATTTTTAGAATAATATTAATAAGTACCTAATCAAAACACTTGAAATTAAAAATATCTTCCTCACGAGCGCGGAGCGAGCCGACCGACATTTTTTGACATATTTGTGCAAGCACACGATAAATATGTAAAATATATATACACATTTGTGGTGTGCTTGCCAAGACCTTTCTTTAGATACCGAACACGTGATGATTATCTCGGTTTAATTTATTTAAATGTTACAATCTGAGGTCCAATTTTCAAAATTCAGAATTAAAAAAAAATCTATAGCCTATGTTACCCACGGCATCATTACGAATCCATTGACACCTCATTAATTAAAATCGGACCAGTAGTTTAGACACTACGAGGGAACAAACATACATACATACATAGACTGCCAAAATCATTACCCTTCCTTTTGGCTTCGCCGTAGTCGGGTAAAAAGAGGATGCACCTATGTTTTTCCGCAAATCGTACTTTTCAAGTGATATTTGATAGAAAAAGGTCATTGACGTTCCTATTCTCATTTGAAACGCATTAAAGGTGGGCTAAATAATAAATTATTTTCAACCGTTTTTCTTTAGTTTTTCTTTTTCTAAATTGTTAGGTCAAAAGTCAATCGATTCAGTAAAGTCTTATGACATCTACTGACACACGAATTTGGTACGGAGCGTACAGCGGATCTGGTACGCTCCGTACCAAATCCGGGCGTGTGTAGGGCAGTCCGGCGAACATAAGAAGAAGGCGAACAGTTCGCCGCTGTCCGCATCGGATTTGGTCCGCTTCGTAACAAATTCGTGCGTGTGTAGAGCAGTCCGACGGTTAGGCCGTACAACGGTGTCAGTGATGCTAACTTAGGAATTTTCCCCCCAAAATTAGGAAAAATATCTACGGAGGTTTACTAGAGAGCAGGATGTTTAGAGTTTATTCCTTATGAATCGATTTTTATCTAATAATAATAATACTTTTTACGTTTGTATATAGCCAGGGATACGAAAATGTATTGGGAGTGAAATCAGATTTAAACATATTAGTTTTATGTTATTTTACGTTAGTCTTTATGTTAAACATAAAACCTTTCTTTCTAGCTTATTATCTCTTAGACCTGTCAATGGTATAATTTAATCAGGGGTAAAGTTTGGAGAGAAATATTTTTGAGAGTTGGTATCACTGCCCGTTATCAATGAATAGCGGGAATCATCGTCGTAGTTGAAAAACAGCACTGTAAATATAACTCTGTGCTGATACAATAGACCTAAAAATCGAACACACGAATGTCGAGCTTTACGGTCCACTGCACCGTACCAAATCCGTGCGTGTGTAGCGACACCGGATTCGGTCCGCGGATATGGTCCGCTGTACGCTCCGTACCAAATTCGTGTGTCTATAGATAGCAGGTAGATCATATACTACAGTAAAGTGGTAGACACTGAAACTGCATTAGGAGTCTTGGAGAGCACACAAAATAGCACGCTAAACACTTTTTGAAGTTCAGACAACTAATTTGTAGAAATTGGTATGGCGAATGGTCTCAGGTACCTATAGACATAAGAATATTATGATTAGTACTAGTACTGGAATAAGTAAGTACCTACCTACTGAGAGCCAAAAAAACGAGCCGAACGAGAGGTTAGACGAGAGGCCGTGTATCCCTTTCTAGTAGGGTGACAATAATATTTTCTGCTGTGTGAAATAAACTGTAAGACCAATATTGTGAAACACTGAATGACAGATAGCTGCGGCTTTTATAAGTCGACAAGATCGAATAGTATAAACTATAAAAGCACGAAGGCACAGATTAATAAATACTTACTACGACGGCTACAATAAAAATATTTTTTTGTAATTCTTTGCCTGACTATTGAGCCATTTTTGTCACATTTCTTATTTGTTAGGAAACCTATAAAACCAGTATATTAACATCAATAAGGGCCTTAATCGACTACACACGTCTTTTTCTCAGTACTCACTACAATTCTAGGCGAGTCGCTAATCACTAGTTGATAACAAAACGTAGTAGGTAGGTACAGATAAAACTCTTAATAACTTTACTAGTAAAAAGTTGATAGTTTATAAAAAAAACTTAGTATAAATAAAACTCTTAATAACGACATGTGATTATATCGTAACACTTATTTAAAACACCAACATTTTCAACGAGTTACGACTTACGAGACACACCGCACACGGCCTCTCTCTTCCATCTCTCTTCTGGCTATCTCGCTCGGCTCGGATTTGCCTCAGTCTTATATGCATTATGAAATGCACTTTATTACTTTGTAATACAGTTCTTTTTATCAAGTATAAAATTTGGAGTATATCCAGTTATAAGTACTAGATCCATTGTTTTGACTCTTGTAGTACTATTAGATCTATGGTTTTGACAGATAACATTCATAGACAAATCCTAAATCTGCATAAAAAATAATAATATTTATGGCATGAACAGAGGCAAAGTTTCGGCTAGGTAGATAAAATTGTATTATTTCGAATTTGTCTTGAATGCTGATTTTAATATAGAACAAGAACGAAAAACTATTTTATTTCGAAAAAGTACAAATTATTTCTAATCGTTTTTCACACAAGAAACAATTAATTTCTGCTGATTTAGTGCGCGATGACTATCAGGTACTTTTGAATACAACTTTATGTTTAAAAATTATAATTTAATGCTTTGTAGATAGAAAATTGCGTTGCTTTCGTCCTACACGTTATAACAGGAGTTACAGCCTTAAAAAATACATTTAGCTTTGTTTATTTGTTAAAGTGTTTTGTCGTTTATCACCAAGTGCAATAACTGCAAGTTACAAGTTACAACCGAATTATGCACATTGCCAAAAATTTTACTAACTCATAATTTTACGTATATTTTTTGATTACAATGTTAACTGGCAGCTAATTTAATATACCTAGTAAATTATTTACCATTTTCAATATTTACCACGTTTTGTACTGTTCCTTGTTTTTGTTTTTATTTTATTAATAGCATTAATTGCCTGCGTCTTTGCCCGCGTGAAATTAGAAATTTTGTTCCCTGATAGTATTCAAACCCACTACCTCTGGTTTGAGCACCTGCGCTAGGTTGACAGTTTTTCTGTATTTTGTTATGTGTGTGTGCAAAAAAAGAGTTTTCTATAGTTACATACCCAATTTAGGTTTTAGGATGGCTGGTGCAGATGAAGACGATGTGATACGCGAAGCTTTTATGGTGAAGAGGTCTCAGAACAAAAAAATATTCACTCCAGTAAATTATAAGGAGCGTTGGGTTGTGCTGACAAAAAAAGCTCTGATCTACTATGAAACAGATGGAAATGTAAGTCATAATTTGAGTAGATTTGTAGTGATTCTATATTATATTATATAGTCGATAACTATATAATATAATATAGAATGTAACAAACCTCTAGCGGCGCAAGTATGAGAACATTACTTAGTGGGGATCTCATATTTGAACATTCATTTGGGGGTTGAAACGCTAGGTTCGTGGGGTTCGGGTGCGCACTAACTTTTTAGATAAATTTCCAAAAAACTTATTGAAGTCACCAGAGACCCCAGAGCCAGCATCTATCTGGCTCAGCGAGGAAACTCTTTGAGCTTTCTAGGTACTCTGCCTGGTGGTTTTTTTTAGTTTTTCTTGTACTATTTTTTTTAGTTCTTTTATAGTTTATAAATTTTTTGAATAGTTAGCTATTAAAAATAGATATTTATATTATAATTATTATTTTAATTTTATATTATATTATTTATATTATATTATTATAAAATTATTTTAGGAAAATAAATTATTATTAGTAAAGGTAGTATGAAACAAAGTATCTTTTTTACCTTCCAGTTATAACATTATCTATGTTGATTTACTTATTATTTATTTATATCCTTTTAACAGATTAACAGCTATTACTAATTTACTAGTTATTTTAGGCTATTACTAGTTATTTTAACTAAATCAGTATACTTTCGGGTAAAGGTCAACTCCAAGCTCCCTATTGTATGCCATACCTCTTTTTAATATTATATATCTATGATGCCTAATAATATGTATGTTTTTTTTAATGTCATTAACATGGAGGGGCAAGGCTGGTTTCACAGCTGTCTGGGAGACCCGTCCTGGAAACCCGAACAGCAAATGAAATCCGGTCTGGATACTCCCCTGATGGCCGGCCTGCTGCCGTATTACCTAATATTAAGGACTTCAACTGACAAGTGACAAAATTTAATAATTTTGACATTTAATTTTTTTTTAATGTGTCAAAAGTTCAAATGTCAAAAGCCCATTCCCAGTTGTCAGTTGAAGTCTATAATATTAGGTAATAGGGCAGCTGTACATGAAACAGATACGGGACAGCTGTGAAACCAGCCTTATAGACATAAGGTCTACAATCTACATCATATAATATCATGTTGACTGATCATACATGATGATATACATAATATTGTTCTGTCATTATTGACAGATGATGATCATTATGAACTATAAAACTAAACTAGGTACTTTTTAATTTTTTTACAAAATGAGGTACTTATTCTTCCAGTTCATATAAGACAGAACAACATCTGTTGGGTCAGCTAGCATACAATTTTACTGTTCCATTACTTCATCTTATTTGTTCATATTTTTATCCACTTTATAATATATTATGTATAATACAGTATTCAATAATAATGATTATATGTGTTTTTATACTTAATGCTGTCAAGGATTTCCAGTAAATCCATTGTATAATAAGGTAAGTGGATCATATAAGGTTAGTAAATGCAGGAGCTCTTGTTTGTAATTGACCATATGCTACACAATACACATAACAACATAACCTGACAAGAGCGAATCGGGCTCGCCCACCTAGGGTTCAGTACAATGGAGGAACATCATAAATAGTTCAGATGTTACTCCATTCTTTATTTAGGATTTTTTTATAAAACGAACCAGGAAACGAACAGATGGATCACCTAATGGTAAGCGATTACCGCCAGATACACTTGTATCTGGGGGCACGGTAGTATAGTGGCCAAGATGAGCTAAGCGAAACGCAAGGGAACTACCAGACCACCTTTTCTCGAAGTGTTTCGTCGATTTTTTTAACCCTCATAACTTGGGTTTGGATTATACCAGATACACAAAAATTTCAGGATATGTTCCCAGTAGTGGACTAATGAAACATGTAAAGTTTTGATTATATAGGTCTTATAATTTAGATTTTATTGATATCTAAAAATCCCTGATTTTGTCACTGGCTCACTGATGATCAACAAAATTATAGGTTACTTCCGCATGCCATAGAAAGCTCAAATTTGGCATGTAAGCTAGTTTTAGCACATAACCAACATCAAAATTGTCAAATTTGGAATTTATATCCTCCAACCTCTAAAACTAGGTGATGAAAATTTGTAAGAGACGTTAACCTTCGTAAATTTTTACTCTAGAGACCTGAAAATTGTCTTTCAAAAAGAAGTTAAATTCCACCAAAAACATTCTCATGTAAAGTGATGCCAAGATTATACCATATGACTCCCACTGTCAGAAAGCTATAAGATCTCATGTAAAACCAAGCTTCGGACTCTACTAAACTTTTAACTCTACAAGCCTAACTTCACGAACTTAGTCAAACTTAGTCAAATTATGTGGCTTGGCCATTTCGTTCGTACAAGAATAGTAGGTATAACAGAAAAACAGTCCGTAAGCCTAAGCGAATGTATAGGAATAGAGTTTGTGAAGTTGGCTTGTAGAGTTAAGGAGTGTAGAGTTAGATGTTTGGTAGAGTCCGAAGCTTGGTTTTACATTAGATCCAATAGCTTTTTGACAGTGGGAGTCATATGGTATCGTCTTGGCAATACTTCACATGAAAATGTTTTTGGTGGGATTGAGTTATACATGTTACTCCTTTGATGTTGCGACTTGCGTGCTTGGTCCTAAAAATACCCAATCCCCCTTAGGCCTCCGGTAACCTCGCTCACTCGGCGAAACACAGCGCAAGCGTTATTTCATGCCGATATTCTGTGAGGTTGTGGTATTTATCGGTCAAGCCGGCCCCTTCTTGCCGAAGCATGACTCTCCCACAGTTGTTTTTTCTTTAATGTAATAAAATGTTAATGCGTTCACGTCCTTCCCCGTGGTCTACTCTACATCTGTGTCAAATTTCATCGAAATCGGGCATGTAGTTTCGGAGCCTATTCAATGCAAACAAACAAACTTTTCCTCTTTATTATATTAGTATAGATAAATAAATAGTATCTAGAATCTAGATGAATTCCAACCCCTCACGCGTGAATCTAAATAAACTTGACCGCCTTTCATGCAAGTTTAAGATGTTCTTTTTTAGCTTTTAACGAAAAATTAAGTCGAAAGATTAAGTCAAAGAAATAAGTTCTCGTAAGATCATAGATATATTATAGGTACGCCACTATTGTATTGGGAATAACCCTGTCCGTAGAAGGTCAACAGTCGAAAAATTAAGTCAAAGAAATAAGTTCTCACAAGATCATAGACATAGGTACGCTACTATCGTATTGGGAAAGCCGTTGCCTTCTTCATTCTCTGTCTCCAGGCCACATTATACTCGTGGGCCGCGACAGAAATTTTTGTGGACAAAGCAAAGTATCTTCTACACTAAAATTGATATTTTTCATTGCGTTTAAAATGTAGAAAATATACATAATATATACTAGCTGGTATTGTGGTGTGGAATTATATGTTATCTGATATTAGGGCGCGTTTAGCGTTTCGAGTCCCGGTACTCCCGGTTCATTTTGTTTGGGGGGGTTGAGGCGCGCATGCGCGATTTGGGCGTGTCTGCCCTCTAAAACGCACCCGGCAGCAGTCTGGGAGCGCGACCGATCCTTCGTCTTGTCCGCCGCTTTCGATCCGGTAATTTTTTATAATATTACTTAACAATAAATTTTATTATCAAATAAGAATTAAACTTAGGATCCTTCCCGCATTTGTTTCGTGCGTTACCTTAGATGCGGTCTGTTAATTGATACGTTATAAATCAACGACCTACGCAATATCTTTGGTTGCTCTACCTGCCGAAAATGGTCTCCAAATTTTGTGATTTTTTTAAACTGTTGTGATTTTATTGCGTTTATTTTGATGTTTTGTTGTTTTAGAGGGCGTAGTATGTTAATTGTGTTACATAAATATAAGCTTACGTTCGGAACTTTAGGGAAAAGCCAAATAGTGTGATTGACTAATCTTAATTTAAGAAAAACCTTTTTTTCTCTATATTCCTTGACTTTTTTCAAATTCTTTATGCTTCTGGATAAACTTTTAACTACTTTCGTTTGTTTCTATATCGATTATTCTACTTACTGTTATAAATGTGAAAGTTTATAGGATGGATGGATGTTTGGATGTTTGTGGCTCTTTCACGCAAAAACTACTGAACGGATTTGGTATGGTAGTAGTTTAAGTTTTGGATTAAAACATAGGCTACATTTTATCCCAAAAAAAAAAAGAACCTATTCACCCAACATTAACAGGAAGCGGTCGTTTTAGGATCATTTTTCAAATCAAATCTCTTTGCTTTGTATGTAGCTTATTTTGTTTTAAAATACTCAAAGATTACCGGTTGTTATATTAAAATAACCTTAAAATTGATTATAAAAGAATCCAAGAATATTAAAAATAGATTTGGAAAAAAGTATAAAAAGTCTCAAAATTTTCACATGTTTCATGCATGAATCTTAAATGTGTGGAAATAAGGTTTATTTTGTCACTGCCTGGATTTATTGCACAAAACATTCCTAAAGATCTGTCATGCAAAACGTTCGTAAACGCGTCCTTATCTATACTAATATTATATGTAAAACTGAAGAGTTTGTTTGTTTGAACGCGCTAATCTCAGAAACTACTGGTACGAATTGATTTTTTTTTTGTGTTGGATAGTCCATTTAACGAGGAAGGCTTTAGGCTATATAACATCATGCTAAGCTCAATACGAGCGAAGCACCAATCAAGAATGTTACAAAATCGGGAGTTTTTTTCCTTTTGAGAGCTTTCGCTGCGTAGGTACGCTACGGAAACAGTTAAAGTTTCGCTAAAATTATGTATGACAGAATTGTTTCGCTTTAAAAGTTCTAAAAAAAAGTCCGCTATTCATTACAAGCATTTAATCTAGAAGAAATTTCTCGTTAACATCATTTGATTTAAGTATTTGTATTTGAGTATTTTAGAAGATATCGCAGTAATAAAATAATCTAGCGCGCAATAATAATGTACGGCGCGCATGTTCTGTGCGGCGGGCAGTCGTGAGGTGGAAGCGCTTCTCCTTCTACGAAAATGAAGTCGCGGGTAAATTTTAGCGATATCCCAAAGTAAATGTTCCACGCGGACGAAGTCGCGGGCAAAAGCTAGTTGTAAATAAAAGAGCAGTCGCAGGCCGCAGCTAAAACTTAGTTTCGACCCTCCGGAGTAACACCCTCAGTGTAAAATATGCACAGTCATGTGTCGCTTAACAGGCCCCATAGGCAATCTTAATAGAGAACCCTCAGTGGCGTACTTACTACTCAAGCTCTGTGAAAGCTTTTGATGCGATGCCTCAATAACGTGTGAGCTTCTCGCAGTTTCCTTTGAAACGCATATTAATGAACATTTTTTGTAAGCAGCTTATTGAACAAAATTCTACATAAATAGTAGTATGAGATTTTAGTAAACTATGTGATTTTTTTTATAGTTAACATTGTGATTTATCTAATAAAATTTTCAATAAAAAGGAAAAACGAACGCTGCTTACCCTATATTGCAGATTAGATTATTATCTAGATATATAAGGTTCGGTAAAATCAATTACGGATATTTTAGGCATATGATCTGCTGCTTATGTAAAGACGTTTAAGCAGAAAAATAATTGTCATACTCGAATTTTTTTTTTTATATGGGCGAGTTTGCGTTTTGCGGAGAGTCACCCATACAAGAGATGATTTTTTACTTTGAGTATGACAATTATATTTTTGCCTAAACGTCTTTACATAAGCAGTGGATCATGTGCCCGAAGTATCCGTAATTGATTTTCGGAGACCTTATATACTTTTCACCTGAATATAAATAAAATTAATGTACGTCTGCGGTATATTAATCACCGATATTAATATCGATATAAATAAAATTAACGTAATAGTAAGCTTTAAAAAGCACGTAAGTACGTGGTAATTTGGTAATTTTATCTATCACTGTACTCGTTAATTAATCCCATTAAAACCGATAAAGCTGCTTTGAGCCAGTGTAAAATGCACAATTGCTTTTGATTTGGTGCGGCTTTCATAGCCAGATTGAGCCGGTAACGAGATTACCGGTTGTTGATACTGGAGTGCCGTACACTTCCTGCTTTACATTAATTTTTTTTAACATGTTTAGGTAAACATTTTAATTGTTACTTTTGGGAGTTGCCATTTTGCAAAACGCTTTTTATAAAAAATTAGGAATTAGAATTAGAATTTATTTATTTCCAATAAATTGTTTACAGGGTCTTACAAATAAGTTTGGATCAAAATTTCTGCCTCTTGGGCGTGGAAATATAGGACATATAATTTGGCCCAATTTTATCCTACTAATATTAAAAAACGTGAAAGTTTGTTTATGGATGGATGGATGGATGTTTGTTATTCTTTCATGCAAAAACTACTGAATAAATTTCGATGAAATTCGGTATGGTAGTAGTTTAGGCTCTGGATTAAAACATGTCAGACTACTTTTTATCCCAAAAAAGTAGTGTTCCCTTAGGATACTGTATATTTTGCCGAGCCGCGGGCAACAGCGCGGCATTAATTAAGTCTTAATGTTTAAACTTTATATTAAATTCATATTATACTAACTGTTACTCCTGTTTTCTTTAACATATCTGGAAGGTTTAAAAAAATGATAGAACCATAATATACATATTTAGTTGATGATTTGTCTTGCCAAAAATACAGAAGTTTGTAGCTAGTATAGAAATTAGAAAGAGTTGAACTTTAGTCCTCTAAATAGTAAATGTTGGTCCTCTAAGGTAATGCCTAATTAGTAATTTCTTATCACGCTTTGTTCAAAGAATATTCTGAGCGAAGGACAAAATATGTTCTTTGAACGAAACAGGAGAGGCGAGTCAACGTGAAAGTCTTTTGCCTGTGTAAAAATGTACGTACATTATTAAAGTTTATTGGGGCGACCTACATATACATTTCAGTAGGACATTTTTTCCTTGTGGGACACGTTTTCTGTTTTAATGGATGTTTGAAATCGTTGCGTTCTAGTTTTAGATTTTAAATTTGATAGCTTTGATCTAGAACTAGTAACGCTCGCCATTTAGGCTCTTGCAATCATCTAAGCTCTGCCCCAAAACAGCCTTTTTCATACATAGTATAATGTTCGCGACGTGTGAGGAAAGGAGTGTCAGCAAATCTTAAAGTTAATTTTTGATCTTAGATTTCTTTAAAAAAAATTCAATGCAAGATGTCAGTTGCCAACGTTCAGTCGATGGGGCCTGCCTGCCCTCTCATTGAGTTACAGATGTTATGTACCTACATAGCATCTGTTTTCATAATGCATACTTATACACTATGAAAATAAAAAGTTACCAAGTTGACTGAATTTGTAACGCATTTTTGTAATCAAATAATAATTATGAATATCAATATTATATTCTTTTCTATGCAATTCTGTGACAAAGCAGTGCATTCAAATGAACGTCCCTTAAATGTTTTTTAGGGGCGTCACAGACGGCGACTATATCTTATGTTATGATAAAGTACAGTTTGTAATTATTGTATGAACTATTACAGAGGGCTGGGATACTATATATTCGTATGCAGGCAATTATTCCAGGCACCATGAGATAAAACATTATATTATCTTCGCCGTATGTGACGTCCTTAAATCTGTTGCTAATCAAATCAATATTATTTGATTTAGAAAAGAAAAGAACGCGGAAGGATACCGACGAGTGCCATACATACTGTGGAGCAGGCTCAAGGAGAACTGACGAAACAGATCGCGGACATCGACAACGAGAAGAGCCGTGCCTACCGGTATCCCTTCCAGGTAAACCACAATCAGTGACACATCGCTCGGGCCTCGGCATCGGCTAATATCGTTTATTTTTAGGCTGCTATTATATGATCCGGAATCCGGTGGGACCGGGAAAAATCAGAGCACTGAAAATAGAATTCTGCGTTATGATAAAGTTGAAAATTGAAGTGTCGAGTGTCGACTGTCGAGCATTTGACTCGACCCTAATTGTGTGTTCGATTTTCATCTCTATTGTATGAATAGCGCAGATTTCTAATTTTAATGCTCTGAATCTTCTCCGTCCTTCCGGATTCCGGATCATAATATAGTCCCATCCTTACTTGCGATACCCACGGCTCATTTAATTTGTTATAGATTTTTGCACCGCTCGCGAGGCAGTCCCATCCTTACTTGCGACACGTTAGTAATATATATTCTTTGCTTACGATACCCATGGCTCAGTTAATTCGTTATAGATTTTTCAACGCTCGCGAGGCATCTATATTAATTGCATAGTTATATAAGGTTCGGTAAAATCAACTACGGATATTTTTGGCATTTGATCTACTGCTTATGTATAGACGTTTTGGCAGAAAATAATTGTCATACTAGAACAATTTTTTTAAACTTTATATGGGCGAGTTTGCGTTTTGCGGAGAGTCACCTATACATTATTTGAGTATATATTGAGTAAGACATTTTTTTTGCCTAAATGTCTTTACACAAGCAGTGAATCATGTCCTCTAAGTATCCGTAATTGATTTTTCTGAGACTTTATACCTATAATTTTTCTCATCGCTAAATACGGTTCTCTAAAATAAGTAACGCACAATAAATTTTTATAGACCACTAGTAATTGTCCCGACACACGTAGCTCTGCTAAATTTTCATTAGCTAGTAAACTAAGAGCAAATCAAACAAAAAAAAATCAAGGCATGTCTGATTAATGTATCGTGTTGATGCAGGTAGGGTACACGGAACAGAACACAGACTACACGTTGTACCTCGCGGCCCGGGAGCAGAGGGAAAGACTGACCTGGATCAACGACATACGGACCGGTAAGTACCCGGTTGCCAGAAAATTTGCAGTCTATAAGGCTCGGAGTATATTATGATCCGTAATCCGGAAGTCAATGTCTTATAATACGACAGCTCGACACTCGACACTTCCATTTTCGACTCTATTGTATGAGCGGAGAGTTCTATTTTAAGTGTTTGAATTTTCCCGGGACCGCCGGATTGCGGATAATATAGTCCCGGCCAGTTTATATGAGCCAATAAATACGGGATTTCAGTTTTTTACCCGGGACAAAAAAATAAAATAATCAGTGACATATTTTTGATATTTTTCTGAGGATCGAGCTAGTTTTGGCACATTTTGATTAGTTTTAGGGCGCCATTTATGTGTATTGGATATTGCGAGCATTATAATGTGTGCGACGTGAGTACCTACTGAGTACTTTTTAACACTAGATCGCTCGATTTACGGGACAGCGCTTGTCCCGGCGCAGGCGGGACGTTTTTAAATAATAACTAAAATACGGGACGTCCCGGGAAATACAGGACTTCTGGCATCCCTACCGGTAGGTAAGTACAGTCGCCACTTGCGGCTTGCCGAGTCATCACAATGGGGAAAGTATCCGTTCTGAGGATGATTCATCATTTTTCTTGTATCAGCATTTCTCCATACATGTTGATTGTTGACATTTATAATGCCGAGTGCTGACATGCATTTATGTAACGTACAACACTTTTAAAAGAATAAACGGATGCTTATACAAGCTACCAACAAATCTTATACAAGTCTAACGATTAGCTGATGAAGTAGGTAAATATGTTTTTTTCTACGAGCAATCAGCAAAGTGCTGGTAGACACGAAATTGCCATTTGATCATTTATACTACGATGGTTATAATAATTAAGTAATAATATATTCCTTCTTCAAAATTGAACATTTGAAATGTAATTATTTGCTAACTTCTACATTCTACAACCGCTACGAATTTCTGCCAGTTCCTCTTAGTACAACTGGCGTTATGTTAATAAACATAAAGGGCCACACATTGTATAAAAGGAAAGAATAATTACAAGGCTTGAACTCTTGACCTTGGCACTTACACCTCGGTGGGAACTAAAGCCACCAGTTGCTGATATATTAGACGACACCAAATTATTGGAGATAACAAGCTGATTCCAGGCGGTATGATAAAATTGATAAAATGATAACCTTCTCCCGTCCATACTTATAGCTTATTGCTGCATACCTTATAGTACATATTACAAATTATAAAAGCGTCTATTGTATCTGTCACTGTAAAATTGTAAAAACCGTTTGATTGTAATATTACTAGAGATATTATAAAATGTCGACAGATTGTCAAATAAAAATTTCTCCTTACAATTGTACGCATTATTTTTCGTTATAATTATTATGTATTATGAAAAAGCAAACAAATATGGAGGCGGCACTTGCCGTTTAACCAATCGAAACGGTAAGTATTACAATATAACGAAAAATAATATGGAAAATTGTAAGTAGAAATTTTTATTTGACAATCTGTCGACATTTAATAATATCTGTAGTAATATTACAATCGATCGGTTTTTACAATTTTACGGTGACATATTTATTGGTGAAATCAAAGAAAAATAATGATAGAAATTTCCTGTATAGTGTGCATCTCCAACCCGCGCCGCGCGCGCTACCACCCGGGCGTGTGGGCGGCGCGCCGCTGGGCGTGCTGCGACGCGGAGCGCCGCGCGGCGCCGGGCTGCGCGCTCGCCGCCGTGTGGCCGCTGCCTGAGCCCGACCTCGAGCTCATACTGCGGGAGCAGCCGCCCAACAACAACGTCTCGGGTGGGTACTGCAGCTAGATATAATAATAATAACTCCCCACACCGATTTCGGTGATGGTGGCCGGATTCATTGAAACCAGGCCAGTTAAGCAGGAGTAATTTTATAGTGCCCAAGTGTGTGCACAGTACACAAGAGCACTCTCTTCCTTTACTCTCATAATCCAGTGGGACGGGATAACCGACACGATCACACGACTGACAAGAGATCAGGCGCAGGTCCGACTTTTACATGCCCATCCGACGCATGGATCATCTTTCTTGTCAGACAATCAGGTGATCAGCCTGCATTGTCCTAACCAAACTTGGAAACAACATTTTTTGTTGTTCCAATGCGGGAGTCGAGAGCCAATGCTCTAACCACTACACCACGGAGGCTGTTAAAGTCTGCAGCTAGATATATCTGTACCCCAAGCAGGAACATTTTGCGGTATCGTTACGTGTAAGTAAACGAGAAATAGTGTATGAAAACCATGAAAGCGCCTCTAGCGGACGTAAAAGTATCAAAAATTTTCATACAATATTCCTCATATTTCTCGTTTACATACACGTAACGATACCGCACAATATTCCTGCTTGGGGTACTGGAACATTGAATTACGCGTAAAAATGTATGTGCGTACGAAAATCGGTTTTATTGCCGCTTAGTCTGATTCACGAGATTGGATTTCAGTGAATTTCCGTCCAAGGACACCGAAAATTATGATCCAGGGCTCCTTCGATTCGGAATGACCTCTAGAAGCTTTTTGAAAAATTTCAAGAGGGGCTCGAAAAAATTGCAAAAGTTATAAACAATTTAGTAAAAAAGGGGTATGGTTATTAGAAATTATCTCCGAAACTATTAAATATATTCGAATTTGGAAAAAAATCGTTAAAGAGGAGAAATTTTCCTAAAAAAATCCCACCTCCCGGAACTCTATCACCATTGCTGGTGTTTTGAATACATCTACAACGACAAGCATCTTTCTGTCCAACGGATATCTCCTGCTTCCAGCTGATCTACGAAATGATACAAGTGTAACATTCTGATTTCCGTACAATTTTCTCACCGCAACCGTCTTCTATTGAAGATGTTATTTTTTAAATAAAATAATCAGGATAGTAGGTTGGTCGTTTTACAAAAACTCGTACTAATATTAATTTAACATTTAAATGTAATTATGTAAAATCATCATGATAAGCACATAATGCGGATGCGTTCTGTGTTGTGCACATAGAGCAGCTTCCGCTTAGTTATACTTATCTTTCCGTCCATATTGTAAAATTATGGTGACCATTGGGTATATGGGTTCCCAGTTCCCACTGAAATATAAATCGTGATCTTTATACTTGAGATCTTCATCGGATAGAAATCCTTACATAGTATAAAATGAAGACGCTTTATTTCCTGTTTGGCGTTCGCTTAGATCTTTCGCTCTGGACTTTCTGACTCCTAGACTTGTCGGAATCGGAAGTCGAAAGTCGGCTCCAAGTTTCAGCGTATTTTAATTTTTGTCATGACAAGAACATGCTGAGCCGATTATTATAACTTCAGCTTCTTAGCTTGAAGAGCAAGAAAAAACCGGCCAAGTGCGAGTCGAACTCGCGCACCGAGGGTTCCGTACAAACCTGTATGTATTATATCTAACAAACTTCACCCATCACGACAATCGAGTAGGGGTAGTAAGTTTAAAAGTATTTAAAATGTTTTTATTATATGATGTAAGTAAAAATTTACGGTTTTCGCAACTTTTCCTTTATCTGTGCTATAAGACGTTCTGAGTTCACGGAAAGTACCCTGTAGGTTTTGGTTCCTTTGTGAGTGTCGAAAATTTGCGGCATAAATGGCTGTATCTTTTCATTGCGTTGACTTAGAAGTTTGATTTTTTCACAAATCCAAGGGACAGTAGACCTGAGTATTAGATATAAATTTCAGCTTGATACCTCCACGCATTCCTGAAAAAAAGGGTATTGATAGACAGACGGATGGACAACAAAGTGATCCTATAAGGGTTCCGTTTTTTCCTTTCGAGTTACGGAACCCTAAAAAAGTCCTTAAATCTATGCCTGTAAATTAATTTTCATGTTTACAGGCATAGATTTAATGATTTTTATGCCAATAGGAAACTGTGGGTGATAGACACGTTATAGTGACGCAAACTACGCATTACCGATTTTACACGCGTCATCAAAACGGATCGCTCGCCTTATCAGACAATACCGTTACGATAATTATGTTATGTTTGTTGAATTAGCGAAATTTTTTGCAAAGGCCTTTGTGAAAAATCTTTCACTACTAATTTATTTGTTTAATAGTATATTAATTCATTGGTGGGCTTGTTTCTTGACACAAACGGAGGACTAATTTTGGCCAATTTTAACCTCAATTCAGACTTAGCATCATTTCCTCATGTGCCCGCTAATCATCAAGCCATTGTGCAAATTTTCATACGAACCGAACCTACCGTTTCATGGCGAACCAGATGGGGGTCGCGTATGCCACATTGAGAAACCGTCTAATACTTATAAAGTTAAGACAACACAATATCCACTGTTATGTTGTACTTACATCGATGTATGATTTTTTTTTTTTGAAAAAAATATCCAGATTAATATATACTTTGATTACTTAAGTATAAAAGCTAGGAAGGAATATGTTTTCACAAGGTTGAGTCATGTGGGTCGGGGTCCACCTATGTATCTTAGCCCTCAGGTGATCCATTACGGCTGTGTCATTACTTAGTCTCGGTTGACGCATGTCCCAATTTTTTGTCTCGCAACTGCTTACTTTCATTTTTGAAAGTGAAACGGTATACTTTATATTTTGAACAATGCTACTACTCAGATTTCAGACTCATAAGCTTAATTAATAAAGTAATCTAAAATGTATTATGCTCATTAATTAAAATATCTAGAGTTGTTCAATGCATACTAAGGATTGAAAGGATAACCTACTAAGCTATATTTTAAATGAATGAAAGATTTATTATTTATAAAATTATGTCTATAACTCTGTACGTCTTTTTCATTTTATTATTTTTCGTAAAGCTTACCAAAAACTTATAAGCACGTTTTAAGTTATTTAATGTTAGAAACGCCGTATATTGAGCTAACTGTCCCATCTCAATCGAGTATGGGACAGTTAGTTTTGCGCGAAAGGGACAGCACGAACTGAGCTCCTACGGCAAAATGTAGGCCGCGTATGACCATCTCCTCTTACTGGTTTGTAAGTCGTTGTTCACCATGACACATTAGGAATATCTGTTTACATTAATAAATGTTTTAATAAAACTATATAATATTATATTATTGCTGAATGCTGATCCATAATAAGTATGTTGTGTGTTTACATCGCTAACGGTACTGCTGTGCACACATTTGCTTATAAAAACACATATTAAATATTACATCCAAACATTCTATATTATATTTTTTGCTGTATTATATTATATTGTAGACGAGGCATGTCGAGGCAAAAAGTGTCCACACATAAACTGCTTTACTTTTGGGGTTGTTTGGGGCAGTCGGGGTGTGACATTTGATTTCTGCAGTTTAATCAGTCCGCAAATAATTAAAAAAATCTTCTAAAAGCATGATGGCGTAACCTCTTCTTGTATTATTGTATGAAGATTTTTTTCTGTAAAATGTACTTCGTAAATCGTAGCCCATCCTTACTTTTGATATAATTGTTTGCAAATTGTAATACATATTGTTGTTATCTTATTTTTAGAATAGGTAACACATGATTATAAATGATTACTCTAATTAGGTTTAAAAATATTCTCTGTGGATGTAGAGAATACTCTAAAATTCCATATAATAACTTCAGGTTATAAAATAACATGTTTTATAATCTGAGTGAAATACAATTTATGTAATATAATGCTAAAGTCTGTAAATTCATGGAAACAGGGATTCATACTCGAATACGAATGAAGGGGAACGTAGTTAAAGCGGGGATCACAGTAATTGTAGAGCATAAAGCTCCGATAACTCAACCGCTCTCGGCTTACACAGAGTCGAGAGATACTCATAGCGCAGTACGTACTTACTCCTGAAAAACGTTTTCATAATGGAGCCGTATGCTTGAAAAGTTCAAATTGTAGGAGCAGACTCTACTTCAAAGTTTCCTTTGTAACTTTGTGAAGGAAAATTTTATTTTGAACAAATTTTCTTTGATTTCAATGTTCGCCTTCCTTCTTGCGAGTAGACGCAGGAAATAATAGCAGTATGCCTACCATATATACATACATGTAGCCTCTTTCCCATCCTTACATACTTGTTTCGCTTCGTCCACATTAATTATTACCATCAATTCCTCCTCTTACATTCAACGTAGCGAAGCGGCTCTCCATGGGTCACTTTTCGCCTCCGCGAGAACGAGACGTGATGGGTGGCAAACCACATCGCCGCCATTTTGGATAAATAAATTATTTTTATGATTATCCATTGCGTTCCCACGGATTGGCGGACAGGGTTGGCATAGGAAAAAGGGAGGATAAGTGGTGTGGAAAGGAAGATTGGTAAGTTAGAGTGGGAAATAGGAATGTAGGATATTACCGCCCAGGAGGGCAAGGGATAGGACAGTAATAGCTAGGGAAGCCGGGGTCGCATACCTATACGGGTATTTACCACAACTACCGACAGGTAATTACCACAACTACCGACAGGTAAGTTGGGATGAGTATTCCACGACTTAACCTACCATATATTAACGTACAAAATTATAGTGCAAACTCTACATAGAGTACCTTGTTTCTATAAACTAGGTCTTCAATACTAGGTCTAACGCTAAAGTTTTCTGTTGCCTAGCCGTTAAACAGTTGACTGTGGAATATAGTTTCGAACAGATATAGGCCCTCCACGAGCGTATTGTGTGCCTGTCCTTACTGCGACCGGTGCATTGACTCGGCGCGGGCGGGCCGCGGCAGTGTGCTGTGTGCGTCGCGGACATCCGGTCGTATTCCATGTTGCAGGCCAAGTCCGAAGACGAACCAATGGTTACCAAAAAGAAGTCGAAAATGGCGTGTCTATCGCTATCGTCCTTCCTACCAGCGTTAGAGGGTACGGCATTTAGAGTGACCTTTTTTTTCCTGTGGCCTCGGTGGCACAAGTTTTAGTTTGCGTTCACTTATTTCGCTGCACTTCACTTTCTTGTCGTGGTCAGGTGTATGTTATGTGTTCTGTGTTTTTAAGTCATAACAGTGTGAATTAAAGTTTTTCAGTACGAAAAATAAGTTTACACGTTATTTACAGTGTTGGATTTATTACAAACGTTCTTGTAAACAAACGTAAGGTAGGAATTTGCAAGTATTTACAAAAAATTATATGAAAAGTAAATGTGGTTAGGTCTTCGCAACTTTTTGTAAGTATTTTAAAAGGTCATCATACTAATTACGTTTACTTTAGTAACTACCGTTTATTCCTAAAGATAAATTGTTGTATTGGTTTTAAATTATAAGACTTTCCATCTGTCTTTGAAGTTATAAAAAAACACCTCAACTTGTAATTTAATTTCATCACAAAAAGAGACTCATCACTCATCAAGTACCTTTAAAATTAATCAATTTTTGGACAAGCTGAGCGAATTATAGAGCCTTGTACGGCTCCGTTAGACTAATAATACTTAATCGTAGGTTAATACCGTAAAAACGAGTCTTGATTTTGTTCAATATATAAAAACACATTGTTTTTGTTACTCGTTGGCCTTAAAATTTTAAACACCAGTCTTATAGTCAGTATCAAGGCAAATAAACAGATACTTAAGTATACATATTTACTTTTAGAAATTAATATATATTATTATTTAATTATTTCAAGAAAGCTTTTGTCACTTTTGCGCGCAGGGATGAGGGAAGTAAATAAGGACAGAGAGCCTTGGCCCTCTTGTTTTTGAAATTGATAAACACCTACCTACCTACTTGCTATTAAAAAACAGGAAATGAATTGCTAATGCTATTAAAAACTAATAACTGTAGAACTAAGGACACCTGTAGCTGTAGAGTGTCTATAGATGTTTGAAACTGTAGAGTCTGTGGGAGCTGTAGATAATCTAAAATTCCACAAAACGATAAATGAAAAAAGCCAAGTCTTTCATTTGCAAAAAGTTTTAAGATATCGTAGAAAGCAAGTCCAATTCAAGATAGTCCACATATTTAGGTTCTTATGAAGTTTTTTGAATGTGTGTGTGCATAAATTGTTTTTTTTAACTTATTATTTACTAGATGTTGCCCGTGACTTCGTACGCGCAAAAGTTAATTTCGCAGAAACCGTACATTTTCCGCTATAAAAAGTAGCCTATGCCCTTTCCCGTGGTCTACTCTATATTTGTACGAAATTTCATAAAAATCGGTCCAGTAGTTTCGGAGCCTATTCAATGCAAACATACAAACGAACAAACAAACAAATTTTCCTCTTTATTATATTAGAAGATTAGATAGATATTAGATTACTATGCACCTAGTTACTCAGCAATGGGCGCTGAAATGTTCAGTACTAGTATTATATTCAATATTCATTTTTTTTAATTGGGTAGAGTTAGACCCATGTACAGTCGCCAACAAACTCGGAAAAACTTTTAAACCTTTTAACTATACTTAAACTACATACCTAACGAGCCATAATTAATTTCTAAACGTTTTCAAAATTTTATCTAATATATGAATTGTGCTGGATTGCTACGGGTGTACTAAACCTCAAGTTATATGCGTACTATCTTTTAGCTACATCATAAAATAATATTATATATATATGAATATGGAAAAACAAAACTACAAAATCTACGACTTGGATTCTCCCAAATAACAATAAACTAGAAACCGGCAAAATAACTTCCATAAAACTCTTTTGTAACACATAACGGTTTTCTTCACTTTCATTTTCATCGCGAGCCTACACGGTTCAATAAATATAGGTTTAATTTTATTCCTCAGTTTGTACGAATATTATTTCAAAAGAGTTACGTTAGTGTGCCGTCATAACTTATTTGTTTTTATATGTCTAATTATATTATACAAAGCATATAACATAGGTAATTTGCGGGTTTTGGCAGTGGGCACACACGAGTGTCAGAAGCCCCTCCATTTTCCTAAAATATAATAAAAATGCAATGTTGGTAACAATGTTTAAAAAATTAACAGCTAAGTTTATTTTTTAAAACCGTGTTTCGGAACCCTTATGGCTTCTTCATATCCGACTGTCTTCAGCTATACTGTCCAAACGGATAGTGCTAGAAAGATGAAACTTTGCATTTACCACGTGTATTTATCACGCCGACAAAGTGCTAAAATAAAATTACGATAAATATTTAAAAGTAAAGTGGAGTTGATTTTTTGCGAGATATGAGTTTGCGAGATATTCAACTGAAAAGCGCATTTTTTGTTATTTTTGGCGTCCCCCCCTCTAAAAGCTAAACGGCTGGTTCGAAAAATCTGACTACCAACATGAATTTTTATTCATGTTGGTAGTTCATGATGAACTTTGAAGGAAAACTATAACGGCTTAAATAACTTTGTTAGTTCAAGAGTTATAGATGCCTAACTTTTTTATGGGCAAATGGCCCACCACACATTCCCACAACTGCAACTCCTGTGTAGCCAGGATCGACAGCGGTAACCAACCACAAAAACCATTTGATATGATCTTAGGGGTGCTCCAGGGACATGCTAAATCTGTCTCGGGACCCGCAACGAAATTAATCAGAAGAAAGGTAGGAGGAGTAGGAAGTATTTCGGTTTCCCTCCCCAAGCAAAGCGGGAGCCAGCCTAATTATAATGACCAGAAATGTCATTACTACTTCTAGTAATGACATTTCTGTCGTGACATTCATGTCGTGGAAGCACCACGAGAATAATATAAGTTATTGATATGCCTAACTTGTGAAATGCGCTTACTTGAAAAAAAAATCGTACAAAAGTAACATGTTACAAAAAATATTGGTAAAATGGCACGGAACCATTCGTACGCGTGTCCGACTCGCACTTGACCCTTTTCTACATGGATGTTTTATGGTAAATACGCTTCTTAATATTTTTTACCTGGTAATATCTACCAGGTAAAAAATATTAAGAACACATTTAGTTACTGATTGTACTTCCGCTTCCTGATGATCGATATTCAATAAACGCGCATTTTATTGACAACCTGCAATATTAATTGTTAAGGATAAACAAGGAGTTTACAATATGTTACCCCGATTTGGCTTCTGTTATGTAGAGTATGGTAGAGTACTAGAGACTAGATAGAAGCCAGATCATAATCGTACTTTACTAAAATCAACTATGAATACAATCGAATTTTTAGTAACAATTATTGTATCATCCATACGACATCTCCGTGGCCTAGTGGGTAGACCTTTTGATTCGATCCCCAGGTTGTGGGCGAGACTCAGATCTCAAGTACATTATACGGACGCTCTAACGGCGAAGGAAAATATCGTGAGGAAACCCGCACATGCTTGGCCCCAGACGTATTGACCAGACATTCCTCTGGACTAAGGCTGACGTATGTTGTGAGAATGCCGTATGAGCTTGGGCAACCATACGACATTTAAAAACCGTTAACAGACTGTCCCAGGCACTACAGGATTTCAAGAGTGGTTACTTCGCTCGGAGAATCCATATCCATACTATACTATATAATATATTAATATATATAATATATAATATATATATATTCATATATATATATATATATGTATATATATATATATATATATATATATATATATATATATATATATATATATATATATATATATATATATATATATATATATTATATATTAAATATTATAAATGCGAAAGTGTGTCTGTCTGTCTGTCTGTCTGTCTGTTACCTCTTCACGCTTTAACCGCTGAACCGATTTTGATGAAATTTGGTACAGAGATATTTTGAGTCCTGGGAAAGGACATAGGATACTTTTTGTCCCAAAAATTTGCGGTGTTCCCGAGGGATAATGTATTATTATTGTGTGTACTTTGACTGTCTTTTACTGCTAAACGGTTGAATTGATTTGAATGAAATTTGGTATGGCAGTGGTTTATGCTTTGGACAAACGCGCAGTCTACTTTTTATCCCAAAAATATACAGTGTGCCCGAGGGATAATGTTTTAATTTGTGTACATCCATACTTCCATATCCATACTTAATAATATAAATGCGTAAGTGTGTCTGTCTGTCTGTCTGTCTGTTACCCCTTCACGCTTTAACCGCTGAACCGATTTTGATGAAATTTGGTACAGAGATACTTCGAGTCCTGGGAAAGGACATAGGATACTTTTTGTCCCAAAAATTTGCAGTGTTCCCGAGGGATAATGTATTATTATTGTGTGTACTTTGACTGTATTTTACTGCTAAACGGTTGAATTGATTTTAACGAAATTTAGTATGGCAGTGGTTTATGCTTTGGACAAACGCGCAGTGTACTTTTTATCCCAAAAAGATAGAGTCTTCCCGAGGGATAATGTATTATTTTGTGTACTTTGACTGTCTTTTACTGCTAAAAGGTTGAATTGATTTGAATGAAATTTTGTATGGTAGTTGTTTATGCTTTGGACAAACGTGCAGTCTACTTTTTATCCCAAAAAGATATATAATAGTGTTCCCGAGGGATAGTGTACTATTGTGTATATTTTTTTAATGTCTTTCATAGCTTAAGAGTTTAAACCATTTAAATGAAATATTGTATGATAGTGCTTCAGACAAACAATTAGTAATTAAATAGAGAACGTAAGATAAGGAAGATACAGATTTAACTTAGAGTACAGTCGGGAGTGACCAAAAAACCTCATTTCTCGCGGGCGGAGCCGCGGGCAAAAGCTAGTACTGTATAAATCATCCAATAACGGATGAAAAGACCTAAGTTTATAGTTTATCATCCATACCTTTTATGTGGCAGAGGATCCATTGATATTTGGACTAAACAATTACTTACATATTTCCTTTTTATTACCTTATTGTTTTTTTACTACGCTTATTTACATATTGGGTGAAGGAATTAGGAAGTAAGCAAAGTATTTTTTTAGTTATTCCAACTTTGCCTCCAATCCTTTTTTTACCTTAATGTTTGGTTATATTTAAATCTGCTGTTCTTATGACTCAATTATGTCACGTATAGAAAGAGATGCATGATACATCTGCCTCACTCGTGGAAGGTTCTACTTTCTTTTTGATGCCCACCTGCATTAGTGTACAATGAGGTTACTGTTGGCTTCAGCACGAATGATGTATCTTTAAGTGCTTTACGTAACTCTTTGCTTGCACATTTAAAATGTAATTGACCATATTTGTATTTCTGGTATAATTTAATGATATTTTGAATCTTACTAGGCATATCTTTTAAAACTTAGTAATCTTTGGATTGAATGGATTAAAATATCTTTAATTTATTTTAAATGAAATGAGAAAATTAAATACCAATAAATCAGACTACAAGATGTGATAGAAAGAACAAGTGTGTGATCTAAGGTTTCTTTTTATTATTATAAATATAAAGAAACTACAGGCTTAATGCGCGTATCATTTTTACTTACAAATTACAAATATTTTTATGCTCAGAACTATTGTGTTTACTACAATTTATTTTATACAAACATATAATTGTTTACGAAGTTTATCACGTTTTTTTACTAAAATCAAGATAAATATGCAAATAAATAAAATAAATTAAAATCAAGACTGCTGGCCACCTTCTTTCCCTTGCCCTTTCAATAATTTTGTGAATTATTGTTTTTTGTCTGAATGCCAAATCACTAAATAAATAAAAAATAAAATAGAATGATCCACACTTATCACTATGTATATGAATTGTCTAAACCTATTTTCATACCTACCGAATACACCTGAAAATCAAAATTTTGTTAAAAACCGGCCAAGCTAGCAGTTTCGTACAAAACTGCAAAAAAAAATCACGTTTGTTGTATGGGAGCCACCCATAAATATTTATTTTGTTTTTTTTTGAAGTATTTGTTGTTATAGCTGCAACAGAAGTTTTGCAACTTTCAACTTCTAATTATCACGGTACATTCTGGTGACAGACGGACGGACAGATAAACAGACGGACTGACAGACAGCGAAATCTCAGTAATAGGGTCCCGTTCTTACCCTTTGGGTAGGCAACCCTAAAAAAGAAATTTAGATTTTGGGGAATAGCATTTTTTTATATAAGATTAAGGTAGAGAAAGAGAGTTCTCTAGTTTATTTCCTTATATTTTTTAAATGATATAACAATAATATCATAGTCGTTAATTACCTGAATGCCAAATTAATCTAAAATTTTATTTGTTCTAGAGTTGAAATTTTCATACTAAAGTTCTGTATTGTTCAATAAACTATTCAAGGAACTGTTTTAAAACTAAACAGTAGATCAGGGTTACTACTGTGTATTGACATGTTTTACTACTTTTTTATGTGTCCGAAACCTTTTTCAATCGATTAGATGTTTAACAATAAAACTCAAGGTTTATAAGGCCTTTTACGTTCGGTGCATAGTGATTGGTTATTTGAGCTCTTTGTCTGTGTTACTATTTAAATTTTCATCCTATTTATTGTTGCCCCTTGGCGATGTACCAAGCTTATTTAGAAAACTTTATCTAGGTTGCAAAGGATACTTAACAATAAATTTCAAGATGTCTCATAAACATGACGACCAATAAATTAACTTAACAATAAATTTCAAGATGTCTCATAAACATGAAACACAAGACGACCTCTGTGGCTCAGTTGGTTGAGCGTGTTGGTGCTCAAGCCGGGGGTCGCGGGTTCGAATCCCGCCGAAGGAACAAAAAGTTTTTCTGTGTTCCTGGGTCATGGATATTTATTAAATATGTGTATAATATAATAAAAATCTACACTAATATTATAAAGAGGAAAACTTTGTTTGTATGTTTGTTTGTTTGTTTGTTTGTTTGTAATGAATAGGCTCAAAAAGTACTGGACCGATTTCAAAAATTCTTTCACCATTCGAAAGCTACATTATCCACGAGTAACATAGGCTAAATTTTATTTTGGAAAAAAATAGGGTTCCGTAAGATATTTGGGGGTTTCGGACACAAGGTGTAAAAAATCAACCAGAAAAGTTACTTATTTTGCGTACGCTGCCTAAACTATAAAGGATAGAACCATAAAATGTTCTAATTAATTGTAGATCTTATAAATATCTACAAAAAAGTCCGTGACACACTATACCTATATATATCGAGTGAGGCACAACAACCATTTTTTTATTTAGAAATCTTGAATTTTTTTTGGACTACATTTAAACGCGTCTATTTTATTTATGCTATTAATCCTTATCAAAATAAATTATTTCATCACTAAGTACAGTTTATTTAGATAATATTTGGTCTTTGAATGATTAAAATTGGACGTTTGGTTTTGAAGTTATGGCGAAATTAAAATATTACGATTTCTGCTGCACGGCCCGCTGCGAAGTGGGCGTCACCAAGGCGGGGGTAGGCGTGCGGGAATTTAGATCTATGAGTAAGGTACCCGCAGTATTAGTATCAGTATTGTACCCATAGATTATACAGATACATACTATTGTACCCGTGCGAAGCCGGGGCGGGTCGCTAGTCTTAAATATGTGTATAGTATAAAAGTATTGAATATATTTCCGTTGTCTGGTACCCGTAACACAAGTTCTTCGAGAACTTACCACGGGATCAGATTGACGTGGTGTGAAGCGTCCATAGATATTATATTATTATTATTATTACATTTAGTAAAGAAATGGTGATCAAAGTGATAAAAATATAAGAACAAAAGAGTCATATACTATGAATCAGAATAAATATTACGGCAAAAGTTTAAACTTACTACAAAAATATTCTTTAAGGTTAAACAAAATATTAAAGACTAGCATATTTTGCCCGCGGCTTCGTCCGTGAAATTAGGTTTTAAATTTTCATCCTCTATTTTACCCACCTAGGGGCTGAATTTTAGAAAACACTGAAATACGTAATTCTTTATTTTTTTTGTACTTAATTCATACGAAATATCATGCAAATAATATATCCAAGGAATAAAAAGTTTCATACAAACTTTATTCACATATTTTACCCCCTTGGGGGTTGAATTTTGAAAAAATCCTTCCATAGTGGACGCCTACGTCATATATAAGAAATACGTTTGCAAAATTTAAAATTTCTAGCCTCAAGGGTTTGGCCTGTGCGTTGATACATCAGTCAATCAGCTTTGCCTTTTATTTAGATTAATATATAGTTACGAAATATTGATACATTTTTATTTTTATGATATGCACAGTGCATACAAAACATACGAGATACACATATTGAAAGATGCAATGCAGTTTATACTATTATCTTTACTAGAAGCTATTTTCTCCTTAAGAAAAATTGTCTTTTTTTTTGTTTGCAGCGGTAGTCACCATGCCAGGGGGAGGCGCGCCCCCCGGCACCCCTTCAGCTAAGCTAAAGGTAGGTTTAAAAAGCATATTCAATAAAAGTACTTAATAGCTTATCTAAGATCCTACTTGATGACTTGAAATTCTTTTTTATTGTTATTTAATGAATAGAACAAAGCATGAATCTCATACATTTGTTAAGTTGATGTTCATAAATATATTTTGTGTACGATTGGTAATGGACTTAAAACGCAAATATAATAGGCAATCAGACTATTTTTTTTTATAGCATAAATGAATAGTACTCTTAAATATGAGTAACTTCTCAGAAGAAACCGTATATCAAAAGTCAATATTTTCAAAGGTACAGCGATTTGTATAAAAAAATTTCGCTAAAAGTCTCGTAAAAACGCTCCGTACTAAACTTAACCTACAAGTGACCTCACTTGTAGGTTATGGTGTATAAAGTATACGGCCGCAGGAATATATTTGTAAATATCTCCCATATTTGTGCGTTTAAGTTCATACTTACCATAATGAATGTTTTTGTATATGGTGTGAGTAAACTAATGATGTAGGTTTTGTTTACCAATTTCGCAAAAAAAATTTTTTTTGGTACTTTTTAAATGTATTTAATTAGTAAACTACAAATAAAATAATATACATATTTTTTACATTTACCAAGTAGTAATACCTCAATATTTCTGAATATATTAACGAAACTACATATTTCAGATGTTGTCCGATCCCCTATTTTATTAAGATACTCTAATTCCCCGCCCAGACTGCTCGCGAAGTAGGCCGAAGTATGAAAATGCGAAACGAAGTGCGTGCCCACACTGTCTTATTCGGCCAACTTCGGCCTACTTCGCGAGTAATCTGGACGGGGTGTTATGAAAGTTGTGTAATGATGTAAATCGATACATGTTACTTTCAGGAGAAACCAAGGATTAAAGTTGTGGTCGCACTGTACCCATTCAAAGCGATCGAGGCGGGCGACTTGTCTCTAGAGAAGGTATTATATTACATATCTCCTTACATACACCACATTCCCTTTTACATTGCACAAACTATATACCTAACGTTGTAAGTATTTAAAGAAACATAAAATATTGTTAGCTTAGCATGACCTTATAAAAAACATATTGTACTTACATACTTTAGAATTATGTGAGTATAAAATATTTTAGAGCTAATAAAATGTAATATGCTCATCAAATTTCTATAATTGAATACTGTAATAGTAGTAACATTTTATTAAAATACTTGGACAAAATAATATAAAACACAAAGTGGGTATTTAAATTAATTTATTAAAATTTTTCAATTTAACTTTCAGGGTGCTGAATATGAAGTAATAGATGATTCTCAAGAACATTGGTGGAAAGTGAAAGATGAACATGGGTATGTAATTCCATTCACTTCGTCGATCTCGTTCGGCAAAAATTAATAAGCCTTCTAAACAAAAATTAAGACGTAGCTTTAAGTAAAAATACACAATTTTTACTTGACTATTATCGGCGATTATCTCAAAAACGGTCTAATATCGGCCATACAAAGGGTTTAAGTATTAGTCGTTACCCCCCGGATCTATTCCACGAACTGCAGTCGTTCCACCAAACACCCTGTATATTTTAAATATTTATTACAGGTCTGTGGGCTACATTCCAAGTAATTACGTCAAGGAGAAGGAAACTATAGGACTGCAAAAATATGAGTGAGTTAATTTTTATATTATTTTAATATATTTATTAGATATTACTTACCTTCCTCTAAATGTTATTTAAGTGACATTTATGGGCAATGGTCATCCTTATCTAACTACTTAATCTAGTAACGAAATTGAATCATAAAATTATACTACTGTCACTAAGTCACTCCTACTACAGTTTTAATACTAATGATAATAATAATAGAATTGAGTGCAATTTAATAAATAAGTTTATCCTGATTGTGTTATAAGGGACAAACGAACAATTATTAGCATACTTAATGATATATGCATACTTAATAATAATATTTCCCTACATAATAATATTCGCATTTTTTTAATAAAAACAAATTCAGCATTGTATACTTTCAAATAAAATTAAGAACATGATGCAAAAACTTTGTATTTCGTTTAGTTTTTACATATTTTTATTGCGTATACGAGAGGTCTGATTTGACAAATTAACCCTAAAATAGTGAACTCTATTTTAGTTACTTAAAAATTAATAATTATACTAATTATGGTCCAGTTTCGACTACTAGGCGACCACTAGTCTTATTAAATCCATAACCATATAAGTCCTGATTATAAGCATCCCAAATTGCACCACGGACACAGAAGCTTTACATGCAATCCTACTTTTTACAACATACATAGTTTACTTAACAAAATATAATAACGTTCATTTCAGATGGTACGTGGGCGAGATGTCACGACAGCGTGCCGAGTCGTTGCTTAAACAGGAGGACAAGGAGGGCTGCTTCGTCGTGCGGAACTCCTCCACTAAGGGGATGTACACACTTTCCTTGTTCACTAAAGTGTAAGTGTAGAAAGTGTAGAAAATTGTTGTTTCATTTGGTAAATATCTGCATGTCTGTATAGTTATATAGTATCCGAACAAAATTTTATTAGTTCTCCTCACGGTCACTTATTGGATAAATATTACACTATATGGATAAGTAGATGTTGCCCGCAACTTCGTGCGCGCAAAAGTTAATTTCGCAGAAACCGTACATTTTTCCGCGATAAAAAGTAGCCTATGTCCTTCCCCGTAGTCTACATCTGTGCCAAATTTTATCAAAATCAGTCCAGTTTCGGAGCCTATTCAATGCAAACAAACAAACAAACAAACTTTTCCTCTTTATTATATTAGTATAGAAATATAGTTTCGTTTACTCTGAACTAAGTTTAAAAAAAGGTTTCAAAGTTCTATGCGAATAAAGTCGCTAACTGCAGCTAATAATAAAGTTATCATAACATTTGCAGGAATCACCCGCAAACGAAGCACTACCACATCAAGCAGAACGCGCGCGGCGAGTTCTACCTGTCGGACAAGCACTGCTGCGCCAGCATACCGGAGCTCATCAACTACCACAAGCACAACAGCGGCGGCCTGTGCTCGCGGCTCAAGGCCACGCCCTGCGACCGTCCCGCGCCGCCCACCGCCGGACTATCGCACGGTACACGCAACACGTTTATACAGACAAGCACTACCACGTCAGCAGAATGCGCGTTGTCTGCTCTATGATTTCGAATAAGGGGTTCGATAGTTTTTCTGCCGCCAGGCGGTTGACGCGATGTAAATAACGCGCCGTCTGGTGGCGTTGGCAAATTGAGATTTATCGACTATAAAAGAATTATTTTTTCGGTTATTCCATGCAGTTTGGGTCATAAATCATAGCTCAGGGCGGTGAGCATGTTGCGCGGGCGCATTGCCATTATGGATAAAAACAAATAAGTCATCGAAGGCGGTGCGGTATACAAAGGCTCGTGCGACATTGTTATGTTACGAGTCATTTGTTTTCCATTATCACCCCCGCCTAATACCTGCAAATTAGTGCAATGCTAATTTAGTACATATATCTAAGAGAAATGTGTTTTTGCGCATTCTCACTCTGAATTTCTTTAGTGACACAATGGATACTAAGAACACTATCGATAACGCTTATCGACAACAATAATGCGCATCACTATGTTCGCCCATAAGGCCCGTGAGTGGGAGAGAGAGCGAAATACTCGCTTCACCGCTCCGATAATTTATGACCCAAACTGCACGGACAAAATAACTATACTATAGGCTACAACATATATATTCTTATCGATTACCTAAAAGGGTACGCGGTTAGGTGATAGTTATTAGTTTGCACGTCGTGGCCTAGTCGATAGAGCTCGTACAGTCACCATACGGCCGCGATGTGATTCGTGTGGCCATAAAAACTAATTTAAGTAAGTTTATGATACTATTTCGGTTCCCAATGACGTGAAATTCCGTATAAATAGTAATGATGTGTTTGTGTTTTGCAGACAAATGGGAGATCGACCCCGGCGAGCTAGTTCTGATGGAGGAGCTGGGGGCGGGTCAGTTCGGGGTGGTACGGCGTGGGCGGCTACGCGGCCGCATCGACACGGCCGTCAAGATGATGAAGGAGGGCACCATGTCCGAAGACGACTTCATAGACGAGGCCAAAGTCATGATGTAAGCATTAAAGAGCATATTTCTCATGACGTGCAGATAAATCGTCGGATGACAAGCGATTACCGCGCGTGGATATCTGCAACACCAGTGTGTAATGCCGTTAAAAATATATTCTGTAAAAGAACAATATTAATAAGAAAAGGGGGTTAGCCCAAAAAGTATACTCCATTCCGTTTCATAGCAACCCAAACAATCAAACAAGCCATAGACTCGACCATAGAAAACGATTCGATTTCGATTTATTTTTTCGATTAATGTAGCTTTTAATGACCTTTGTCCATTATATTTGTATGACTTTTGAGACGGAAATTAAATATTTTTTTTTATTAAATCATAAAAATAAATATTTAGAAATAGGATATTTAACAGATTTTTGAAACTACTGTGGCGGACCAATCAGCGCACAGTCCTGAATCGCGCTATCGAAGTTTTCTAAGATCGGCGACATATATACGACATCTGAAAACCACTACAGTGGGCTTCGGCCTGACCAAGCATAGCACTTCGCTCGGTCGGAGATCTCCCTTTGGGGCTTGCCACCACTATTCCCACACTACAAAAGGTGTTTTCATTGTGTACCTACAGTATTTTTTCATAAATTATTATTTATCAAGTAAAAATGTGCTTGAAATAAAAATAACAATTATTTTGATATTATCAAATTAATAAATTATAATACCTAGAACTCAGATAAAGTTTTCGATTATCGATAACAATTACTTAATGAACCGAATTTGAAATTAATGAAATTCGTAGACTTTACATATATTCTATAGAAAAATATTGCCAAATGTCGTGTTTTTACAGTCTAAAGTTTTCATTTGATTTTTAAGTAATATATTATTTATAGTTTAATTGTTATGATAATATATCGTGCTCAATCAAGTATAATACTTTAAGATTCCAATGAGTGTGTTGCTGAGTGCATACATTAAGTAAACATGTGAAAATTTGAGTGAATTCGCTTTCTTTAATTTATATGGGTCAAAATAAATCGGAATTTAGTATATGTAATTAATTATTACTGAACGATGTAATAAATAATTTTTGCCGTGCATAAATACAAGTAATATAAACATTTAATTATCCTTTACAGGAACCTAAAGCACGATAACCTGGTGCAACTTTACGGAGTGTGTTCTAAACACCGGCCGATCTACATAGTCACGGAGTACATGCGACACGGCTCTCTATTCAACTACCTACGACGCACGGCGCCGGACCAGCTAGGTCCGGCTGTGCTATTGGATATGTGCATACAGGTAACTTATTAGTATACGAAATTCACAAAACCCTAAAAACAATATTAACCTTAAAGTTAATTAAGAACCTTAACTTTAGAATACATGCACACTGCAGTTACTTTAAAATCAGTCTTTAGATCTATGCCACAGCCGCGACTAGCACTAAGCAATCTGGTCGCACTCAAGTGCATGTCGCGGATGCACTTGAGTGCGACCAGATTGCTTAGTGCTCCATATAAATTCATAATAATATCTATGGATGCTTCACACCACGTCAGTCTGACCCAGTGGTAAGTATAAGAAGAACTTGTGTTACGGGTAGCAGACAACGGAAAGATATTTAATACGTTTTATACTATACTTATATTTAAGATTTTTATTATAATATACACATCCATGACCCAGGAACACAGAAAACTTTTTTGTTCCCTGACGGGATTCTTACCCGCGACCGCCGGCTTGAGCGCCAACGCGCTAACCACCGAGCCACAGAGGTCGTCATACTAAGCAGTGGCTCCGCAACCCTAATTCCATCGGAAGGCTACCTTAAGTTGCTGCATCGGAACTCGGCGCCACCGCTCGCCGCTTTTTTCGAGGCAGCGACCTAAATCACTTTTGAATATTATGTTACATACTCAAAATATACGTTACATAACAATTTTCATGCTGAACCCTATTAAGATTTTTAAATGATAATAATAATAACATAATAACTCCCCCACACCGATTTCGGTGACGGTGGCCGGTTTCACTGAAACCAGGCCAGTTACGCAGGAGTAATTTTATAGTAGTGTTGTGTACTGCGCACACTCTTGGGTGTGTGCGCGGTACACAAAAGCACTCTCTCTTCTTTACTCTCGTAACCCAGTGAGACGGGTGACTGACACGACTGGCGAGAAATCAGGCGCAGGTCCGACTTTTTACATCCCCCTCCGGGCTCCGACGCATGGATCATCTTTCTTGTCAGATAATTAGGTGATCAACCTGCATTATCCTAACCAAACTTGGAAACAACATTTTTAGTTGTTCAAATGCGGGAATCGAACCCACGACCTCCGAGTCAAGATCCAAGGCTCTAACCAATTATACAATTATTTAAATGATAAACTCGACTGTAGCTTTTATGTACTGAACCGATATCAAAAATTGTTACTTAATATTCCAGGTCTGTAGAGGAATGGCATATTTAGAAAAACATAACTACATTCATCGAGACTTGGCTGCTAGAAATTGTTTGGTCGGTGATGCACTTGTAGTTAAGGTAAATAATTTTTGTTTATAAATATACTGAACTAAGGTTTCCTTGTACATATTTCCAAATATAATATAAAATATAATATTATGTCGTGTACATAATTTGAGATGCAGGAATTAAGCTTAACTTTTTTTAAGGTTGCAGATTTTGGTTTAGCGCGATATGTCCTTGATGACCAATACACGAGTTCGGGAGGCACCAAATTCCCCATCAAATGGGCCCCACCTGAGGTCCTGAATTACACGCGGTTCTCATCAAAATCTGATGTGTGGGCATTTGGTACGTATTTACCATGAAAAGTGTTTAACTCACGCGAAAAGAAGTAAACAGTATCGATTTTTCTTTCTGTAAATTTCTTGTGCATTATCCTATTTTCGTTTTTATTGTTCTTAAATATAGTGACGTGGGCGTCCTTAACTTTTTATAATAAGAAATAATATATATTTGATGTTTCTGTAATAATCTTTTTAGGTGTCTTAATGTGGGAAGTATTCACATGCGGCAAGGTGCCGTACGGCCGGATGAAAAATTCCGAAGTCGTAGAAATGGTTCAAAGAGGACAGGTGCTGGAGAAACCAAAAGGCTGTTTAAACGAAATATATAATGTAAGTTATATTTCAGTGCTGTCTATCAACAAAACGCAGGTAATGCGCTATATGTGTTGTTTAAATATTCACCGTGAAAATATGATATGCTTTAAAGTTTAATGCATTTGGGCCAGTGTTGTGTGTCGATCGGGTTTGATCTCTCTTTGGATCCGGCATTTTGCGTAATGAGTTAATGACACAAAACGACAGATCATAAATTGGAAAACGCATATGAATGCGTATAAAACGGAATCGCTGCAAGTATCGAAGGATGGCGGTAATTTTTCCTTTAGATCATAATATATTTTTTCGTTTGCCACATTACCATTTTTGCCCTATTACAAATCTGCACTCAGCGAGGAGTGCTCGCGCAGTACTGATTTCGCATCGCATTTTGTAGTAATTTTGCAGTTGCATTTGTCGTTTTTATTGAAATAGGATGCTTTAAAATTATAAAATCTTTTTTCCTCACGAAGTAACAATTGTTCTGGTAGAAATTTTGCTTATTAATATTATCGTAGATTGGAGTAATTCATAGTTAACTGAGTGATTTTCGAAGTTTTTTTGGCTTAGAATAAGATTTTTTTCTATATTAAATCACAGATATTTCAAAATTCTAAGGCCGCTACGAACTATACGACTATATAGGAGATAACATTCTCATTTTATTATTTCATTTGCTCAAAACAGTAGTTCAATCCAGGAGCTCAAAAAAGTGCCGTCGCGCATTTTATGAAAATCTTTCTCTGCAATTTTGGGTTTAATTAAAAATCAAAATTTACAAAAAGTGAGGCCGCTACGAACTAGGCCAATAGCTATTCTGCACTATTCAATATGTCAAAATTGTTAATGTATCTTTGTTTCCGAGATCAAGAACGCCATAATTGGTCAATTATGGCGTTCTTGATCTCAGAAACATTTTACGCAAAAATCACAGTCGAGATGTAATATGCTTCTTAATAATGCATGTAAATTGTTGTTTAGGTAATGAAGGCGTGCTGGCGGCACCTACCAGAGGAGCGACCGGCGTTCCGCGCACTGCGGGAGGAGTTGTCGACGGTGGCGGCGGCCGTGTTGGCCGACTGACTGCGCCTGCTGCTGACCCTGCTGCGCCCCGCGCCCGCGCCCGCCGCCACGCTGCCGCGCGCCCGCCGCACCCCGCGCACGCCCATGGCGTCCCCGCTCTGATCTCGGCCCCCTGCCTAATCGATTAGTCAAATCTTTTTTGCCAGGAATACGGTACAAGACGTTAGCATATTTTAATACTTCCACACATTCTACTCAAAGCGTACCTAGTATGCTATATATGCTCAGTCAGTGATCGCGACAATTACATTTATACAAATATTTTTTATGCATTTTGTTAAGACACGCCACACAGCAGTCACGGCCATTTCCGTGGACCGTGCTTTACTCTACTGCTATCGTCACGTCACCGATTATAGAGCGGCCGCAGGTGACGCCGCTGCGTGTTCGAAAGGTACAAATGCATTTGACGATGCGAAACTATCAAATATTCGTTGTAGAAAATGCGTGACTACGCGGTACCTAATCAATAAAGATGAATGGCTAAGCCGCCCGGTGCGTACGTGTCCAAAACGAAAACACGTTTTAACACGAGAGTAGTCGATCATTGAAGCTAGTGGTGATAGCAATGTGAAGTAATCCAAAGTAATTTTAGGACATCTCAAAATGTCAATGTTGTGGTGTGGATTTTTGGAGCTACACTTCAACTGTCAACATTTTATCAACATACGTTTAAAACAATAGTACAATGTGCGTAAATACGCATATGCGAAGCCTGCAAAGATTTCTGGCAATGTGAAGGTGTAAAATCATTGTACTCCAATTCAACTGTATTTCAGCACCGAGACCGTTAAATAACTGGTGCTTCCAGAACGCATTAAATTAGTACACAAATTGGCAACGAGGCCGTGTTACGGCTACCTGTGATATTGCATTCCAAAACAATAACATTTATATAAGCACATTATTTTCTTTGATCCGTTCAAAGAAAATTATATTGAAAAGACAAATTGATTTATGTTTATACGATTATTACACACTAAATGTTGCCCGCGACTTCGTACGCGCAAAAAGAAATCACGCGGGAATTGTACATTTTGCTGCGTTCAAATGTAGCATGTGTGTTAATCTAGAACCTAAACTACTACCATACCAAATTTCATCAAAATCCGTTCAGTAGATGCGTGACAGAGTAACAAGCATCTACATATAAATTCGCGTTTATAATAATTGTAAGGATTGCAATTAAAACTTATCTTACGGATGAAAATAAACCGCGATAAAATGCGTAAAAGTTATACCGATGACAGTAATAAAAGCATTCAGGTGCAACATTTTTTTATATTGATGTAGATGTTAGCGATCATATTTTATTACCAGTGTTTTTATATTTTTACATACATAGGTATAAAAAAGTCAGGATAAGTGACCGGTTTGTAAAATATGTTTTGTACAACTTTTATATTATCTAAATGATAACGCTCAATGCATTATAGGTATAAACTAAAAAACATAATTTGTTAAAATACCTGTGCTAAAGGCATAGATGTGGATTGGATACGATGGTAATATTATGTATACTGATTGAAATAATATTTTTGTAATCTCTAACTCAGCTAGTCACTTCAAACTGAGTTCGAATTCGAATATGTGACAACGAACTCACTCGGACCATTCCATTTTTATATAATATGTATATCGTAAAAGAAAATCGAATACCACATGGCAATAATAGGATCTCAAAGCAACACAATATTATGCTTGAACCAGCCTTTCCTAAGTGGAGTAAATGAATGGGAAACAAGTATTTTTCTATGTGAATATAAGTACAACGCTTTTAGGGCCCATAAGGCGGGAGTCGCAAGTCACTAGATATTCGTAATTACGATTGAGTATTGTCAATTCAGAAGAAACCATATCAGTTTATTTATAGTTTTCTGATTGTTAATGACTTAGGTGCTGTAAATTTCTATTTGCTGAATTAGACTCCTTTATTACCATTCCGGTGTAACATGCTCCTTAGACAAGAGTAATCTCTTCATATAATTCCTTCACTGTATATAGTTTTAGCGTTAGTATTAGCTATGGTATATCAAACATTTGTTAGCAAAAAAAGGGCACCCAAAAAATAACCAATTTTAGTCTTACCTACACTCTGTTTGATAGTTATGGAGCATTTGATCTTCCGAACTTTGTAAATTAATTCGTAGGGATTGTTTAAGTGCATTTTATCATAAGGTTTTTAGTAAATTAATAAAAAATTATGGTACAGTTCAAAAAGCTTGATTTTAACCTGTAGGGACGTTGAGTTAAAATGAAAGGCTGTTTGTTAATTTTTCTTTGTTAGAGCAAGAGGAAAATTGGTAATTTACTAAGGTGTCCAGATTTTTGGCTAAGAAGAGTGTTCGACGCAGAACTTATCTCATTTTTATTATTCCTATATTATTATAATTGTTGTATTTTCTATTTAACCACAAACTACCAGTATAAATAAGCTAAAGTAAGACTTAGTATACACTATATATTGATTGGCATTAATTGTGTTTCAAATTCAATTAAAGATTTAAATATTACGCTGTATTTTTTTTAGTTACAACATAATGTAATAAATATAAACAATAATACTCTTGTTACACATACTTGTTTTAAATATGATCAAGAATCTCAAGAAAGTATACAAAATATGTTCGAAAACGCTGCATTATTCACATCTTGTAATTATAACATATAATTTGTATCATACCAATCTAAAGTAGTAACCTGTCGAACATAAAAATCAATATGAGAACCTGTATAAAATGTATGTTGAGTTTAAGGTATTACGTAATAACATTGTATACTATGTACTACATTTTTGGTATAAAATATATAAAAAATTTATTCATGCTATTTGAAACAACCAGCCTGTTTACCGTCCACTGCCAGAAAATTTAATGTTTTTTAATTTTTTAGTAATGATTAATTAATTTCAGTATGTGATTATTATATTAGTGGAGAATATTAGGATTCAGATGACAATTCACAGCTTTCCTTTTTGGATAACGTACATTTTTAGGAATATTATGTGTGATTATAACTCCTAGTCATATTTTAACTATTTGGGTTTGCAAACGTTATTTTTTTAATATAAAATGGTACTTTTGAACCAATTTTTGTCGTGTGAATAAAAATGTGTGGCTGGGGCCTACGAATAATTTTCATTACCATTATATTGAATAGATACAGAAATTATATTCAAGTTTTAACACGGAAATGTGTCTATTACTATAGAAATATTTTTATTTTATTTTTAGAGCCACGAAAAATTGTTTTTTTTTTTTAAATATTAATTATAGTTTGAGAGACAAAGTAATAAAGCAGTACTTATATTAGGAACGGTATTCCTTTGTCACTCTCTGATACTTTAATTATCTAATCATAAAACTCACGATGTAAAACAAGATTCAGTGGATGTGTATACTTAGATTAATTTGGTTACAAAATTATGTGCCAATTTTTTTATTTGTATAGGTATTTTAAGAATACGTGACTGAATAATTAGTTTTTTTCTGTAATTTCTTTTTATTTTTACTAAATACCAATTTTACTTTTTTACATAAAGATCTTTGTGCTAATCATAATTATTTCCTTAATCTTACTGTTAAGGTTACTATTGTATTATAATAATATTATGTATCTAACTGTATTAATTCGTAATAAGGGGCTATATTTATAATAACTTACAATATTATTACATATTGTAATATTATAATATTACAAAAGAAAATTCTCTTGAAATCATTAAGTTTAACCATAGAGACTGTACAGCGTGAACTTGTATACATAATTATTGTTTTGTATTAGTTACGTAAATAAATTATTACAATAATGACCACATGTTTTAATTGTAATTTTAAGGTCCTGTTTCACCATCTTCTTAAGGTAGGATTCCACCAAAATAGTGTGCAGCACATTTGCTTACAAACATTTTGTGCAAAACTCAAGCAGTGCAGGCACTAAGCTGGTATCGCATTTGGCCTCCGTCTCCACTGGTAAGGCTGTGCGTACTTACCTTTTGTAAGCGTACAGTTCAGCACACTTGTGCGCGTGCATGTTCACTGAGCAGAGTTTCTGGCGAAAACAGTTCAGTAGTTAATATGGACGGGCAGGACGTAGTGATTTGTGCTGTAGAATATGTACGCGCACAAATAAATGTTTTTACTCCAGTAGCGGAAGCAAGACTGAGTTCGCGAACAACAGGTTTGTACGCGTCGACGCGAGTCCACTGCCTGTAGTGTGCACGCACAAAAGTATACAGATGTTTGCGAACATTCTTGAATGTTCGCGCACAATTTGTTATTGTTTGCTTTAGTGAGTCGACCAGAATAAACTTTTGTCTCGCACAATGTGCATTGCAGTGCCGCACAGTACAGCACACTGGTGGAATCCCATCTTAATGAGTGTCGGATAGCTTATTTTTTACTAACTTTATATCTAGCAACATGTTAATAAGGTATGTTAAGATGGGATTCCACCAGTGTGCTGTACTGTGCGGCACTGCAATGCACATTGTGCGAAACAAAAGTTTATTCTGGTCGACTCACTAAAGCAAACAATAACAAATTGTGCGCGAACATTCTGTAAATCTTCGCGAACATCTGTATACTTTTGTGCGTGCACACTTGCAGGCAGTGGACTCGCGTCGACGCGTACAAACCTGTTGTTCGCGAACTCAGACTTGCTTCCGCTACTGGAGTAAAAACATTAATTTGTGCGCGTACACATGCTACAGCACAAAGCACTCCATCCTGCCCGTCCATATTAACTACTGAACTGTCTTCGCCAGAAACTCTGCTCACTGAACATGCTCGCGTACAAGTGTGCTGAACTGTACGCTTACAAAAGGTACGCACAGCCTTACCAGTGGAAACGGAAGTCAAATGCGATACCAGCTTAGTACCTGCACTGCTGGAGTTTTGCACAAAATGTTTTTAAGCAAATGTGCTGCACACTATTTTGGTTGAATCGTACCTTTACACTTCTAAAAGTGTAGATAGTGAAACATGCCATAAATGAACATTACCACTATAATGAAATAACTTAAAACTAATATAAATAATAAAACAAATTTTAACAAAATAACATTTAATAGACAATAAGTAGGCATAACCTATGTATATAAATATGGCATACCACTTTTGAATAGTTTTAGGGACATGCGCAGTGTACATATTAGGTTCAGTTCTTCTTATTTCCAACTGTCAAGTGATAGGATTGATAAACAGAAATATTATGCATTATAAAAGTGTCTGATTAGGTAAAAAAATATTAATTTTTACCCAACTTCCAAGAGGGGTATCGTTTGCATTCTATTCTAGAGTCTACAATTGTCAATTTAGTTCTCCAGTAGAAGCAATATGGACAATTGACGACACAACAATAAAGAACATGGGGCATTTTTGTATGGAGTCCGTCTCCACCGGGCTACTGTAGCACTACAACTTATAAGACATTTATCAATTGAAAGGGCTTAAAACGTGTCATTTTACTGTATGGCAGAATATCTCTATGTAAGAGAAAAGTTAATAAGCGATAAAGGTTAAAAAAAAGTAAAAAAATATTCTGTATTATTGCACTATTTTATAGTGTTGCTAGTAAGGAATAATATCGGGGAAGATTAATTACATACATATAAACAAGTAAAATATTTCTTACAAAATGTCATAAGAATAGAAGAAACTATTTGTTACAGGTACACAATAAATAATAATAATATTATGGCAAGATTAATCTCATGGCAAAGTACACTTGAGAGATTAACTAGGTACTTAAAAGTAGGTGTATTTTGTTTGGCTAATATTATATTGATTATTATTATTGACTAACAACCAGTACAAAATGAATTAAAATATTAACTTCACAAAATAGAAAGATCTTAACATTGTTAAAAATAATATAAATTTAAATAAATTTTGTTTTACTTACATTAGTATTAAAAGTCACAGTTAAATTACTAAATATGTCACATACATACTTACCATTAAAATGTTACTATAAATCTATTTTATTTACAATTATTTTAAATGCTGTTTGTAACTTTCCACATTGTTTAGTTCAGTGAACTAACAATTTTAGAAATAAAAAAAGAAAAAAAAAATTGTACATAAATTTCATGACAACAATATCCTTTGATCCAAGCTTTGGTCATAAAGGTATAATATTAAAACAACCTTTCAGAAATATCTGCAAACCTGGCTTAGTGACATCATGAAAATGATATTCTGAATATTTCACCAAATAGAAACAATAATGCGATTAGGAAAGCGAGAATAGGTAGGTAATACACATGCATCGGCAGTTGCGTTGGTAACGGTACTTGATAGGCGAGGAGAGGTGAAGCGCATTCCAGCGAGGTTCGCAGATATTTCCGACGGGTTGTAATTAATTGTTTGACCTTAATGGTCAATGGACCTAAATGGCATTTGGTGGTAATTGGTTATTGGTTTTCTATAGAATAATTATTATGTAACCTTTTTGCTTCAAAGCTATTTTTTTTCTCCAGTGAAATAGACATCTTAATTATTAATCCTGGATGAAAACTTATTACAATAAGAATTATTATAATGAATAAGAATAATTTTGTAATAATTATATGATTAATGTACCAGTGGCGAAGGCTGCTTCTCCTTCATAGGGAAGCCGGAGCCTGTATAACAGGTAGAAATTTATATGAAGGTTTGCAAAATGTAAGTGACAAGGGAAGCCGATAGGAATGGGGTTATAGGAACCTGTAGAATACACACCTAATATTTTGTATGAACTTTGTAGGTTGGTTGATGTGGGTACATTCTTGTTTTTCTTATTGACTTAATAAGATGAACTAAGTGGGTACATAAAAATATTTTCAGTGTATTTCTGCTACTTAGCTCATTAAAGCTGTTCTTTCGTAATTTAGTGTTTTAATACTTATTCTAGACTTAATAGAACCCTTCGCCACTGTAATGAACTTAATACTACTAGTATGCAATGTTTTGTTACATGTCTGTTGGTAGAATGTCAGGAATTAAGTATTGGCACAAATCCATTTCAGAATTAACAAATGTCACTTTTCCAGCAGTGTTTTCATCAAGCCTGAAAAAAATGTTTAAAAAAGTCAGACAAAATACCTGTATATTTTTATATTTTCTACCTACATCAATAATTAACAATAACATTAAAATAATGTACTAAGCTGCGCGTCCACTGGATCGGAATCGGAGCGTACGCAAGGTACGAAGCGTCGTCATTTACGAAATGCCGATGGGGTGCGTCCACTGCATTCGGATTCATCATCGGCAATTTAGTTATTTTTAGTCCGTCATAGCCTAAATGTGGTGATATATTGACGAGGATATTGTTGTAATAAGTTGTATTTTATCAGAAGAGGAAAAGGGAAACACAAGGAAACGAAAGATATGGGTTCATCATATAAACTCAAAAATATAAATTTTCGGAGAATTTCATACATTATAATAATATATTCTGATTTATTAGAAGATGAAAATAGATTTTTTGGGTACATTCATATGACTCGAAAAAAAATTTTTGAACTTTACTATATTCTACAACTGCGGATGATGTCATCAGCATAAATACCGGTCTCAGGTGCAGAAATGCCGATCCAGTGGACACAGTACCATAGAAATCAATACAAAGCAACAAATTCGTACGCTCTGATACCGATCCAGTGGACACGCAGCTTTAAACTTTCTCAATTTTACTCAATCAGACTTCTAGAAACAAAAAAGAAAAAACTTTACCATCCTTTGATTACAGCCCAACAGCCAGAAAAGAAAGTTGGTGCATTAATAATAAGACACACTCCAAGTCTCTCTGGATAGTGTCGGCTTAGCAGCCATATCAAATTCTTCAGCACTTGGTAATCCATACAGGACAGAGTGAAATTGTTTAAATCAAATACTATGCATAGATTGTCTACAACTTCTTCAAAACATTTTTTACTTGCCTCTTCCTGTAATTTGAAATAATAAATATAAAATTACACTTCACACTAATTAATATATTATGAACAATATTTATTTAATCAAAACCAGGTACATTACCAAACAGTATACAATAAACTTAGTAAGATCATCAATGTTTCTATCACTAGAGCTATGATTTTTGGCTGGTATGTAAACAATTGGTCTTCCTATTAAATCTCTATGTCGAAGCACTCTTGCTTTATTTGAGTATTTTTCAATTAATTCTTGATTTTCATGAAGCTCCGTTACACCATACTCCACTCTCCATTTGTTTGTTTTTAAAATAGCCTGAAAAATGGAGGTATACCGTATTACGTATAAGAAGGGAATGTGCCTTGTTTTACAGGACTCCAGCAAATTAAATTATGATCGTAAAATTACCTGAAAGGCACTGTCAACTGTTTTAAACGCCTTTAAATATCGTCTGAGTGAAAAATCATTATGGTATTGAGCTGGATCCGCTTCAACTATTAATTTCATCCTTTCTTTAAGATCCCGTAAGTTTTGCTCCTCAGCCATGGTTAATTTTCCAGTAAAAATATTGTTCCAAAACTATTATAGGTAGGTACGTAGGATAGGAGAAACTTTGTGGACTCCTTACACCTGCTACGTCGATTACACGTATAAAGTAGGAATGCTTGTTAGATAATAATAAAATATACAACTAATTAATAATTTAGATATTATGTACTAATTCGAACATCGACATTCGACCAATTTTTTATGACAATTGACATTTGACATTGACATAGGCAGACATTTTTTTTTTTATTTATTGATGACATTGCGGCTTAAAACCATTTACCAGTGTCAAGTTTTTTCATAGACATTTTTTTTATTAAATTAATTTATGGCGTCGGCTTATCACCATTTGCCAGTGTCAAGTATATTTTCATCAACGTATTTCTAAATCGTCAAGTCCAAAGTCTAGTCAAAGTCCAAATAAATAATCACGGTAGTCAATTAGTCAGTCACGGTAGGACAACATCTAAAATATTTAGTTTCATTAATATATTCAGAAATATTGATGCATTACTAGCTGGTATATGTAAAAAAAAAACTATTATTTTATGTGTAGTTTAATAATTAAATACAAATTAAAAAGTACAATAAATTATACTTTTTTTGCGTAATTGGACAAACAAAACCTACATCATTAGTTTACTTACATTACGTCATATACAAAAACATTCATTATTGTAAGTATGAACTTAAACGAACAAATATCGGAGATATTTACAACTATGTTCTTGCGGCCGTATACTTTATAGCTACTTCATACGCTTTAATCCAAGAGTGACGTCATTTGTATGTCGATTTTAGCATGGAGCGTTTTTACGAGACTTGCGAAATTTTATATACAAATCGCTGTACCTTTGAAAATATTGACTTTTGATATACGGTTTCTTCTGAGAAGTTACTCATATTTAACAGTACTATAATTCATTCATGCAAAAAAAAAAATCAGTCCGCTTGCCTATTTAGCACGCGTTTTGTAGTTGTATCATTTTTCCAAACTAGTGCACCTCAACGAATAATATTGATGGCTAATAGGCTGTAGGTTATAGTATATGAAGTATATGGCAGCCGGAATATATTTGTAAATATCTCCGATATTTGTGCGTTTAAGTTCATACTTACCATAATGAATGTTTTTGTCTATGATGTGAGTACACTAATGATGTAGGTTTTGTTTACCAATTTCGCAAAAAAAAAATTTTTTTTGGTACTTTTTAAATGTATTTTATTAGTAAACTACACATAAAATAATATATTTTTTTACATTTACCAAGTAGTAATGCTTCAATATTTCTGAATTTATTAATGAAACTAAATATTTCAGATGTAGTCCGATCCCCTATTACACTACATTGCTGATTGACATTCCCGGCGAAACTCCCAGTGTCAAGTTAAAAGGGCTCGTTTATGTTTTTGAAGTGGTTGCTCAGCTCTGAAAGTTCCTAGGGAGTTTTGGAGGACACATAAAATGACACGTTTTTTTAAGTTGTAGACGTATCTACCACTTGCCCACACTTGTGAACATTAACGATAATAGGCATTATCGTTAATGTTCACAAGTGTGCAGGGCCGGATCTACCTAAGGGCTACTTGGGCTGCAGCCCAGGGCCCCGAGGTTACAAGGGGCCCCCAGACCCCGCTTAAAACAATAGGCGATAATTTGAATTAAAAAAATGGTTCTCTGTATAGTCGGTTTACGGGCGATATTCTTACGTGATAATTATGAGCTCCGTAGCCTAGTGGGTAGACCGTTTGGTTCGCACTCGAGAGAGTACAGGTTCGAATCCTAGGTTGTGGCGTGTACCAATGAGACTTTTTCAGATCTCAAGTACATTATACGGACGCTTTAACGGTGAAGGAAAACAACGTGAGGAAACCCGCACATAGTTGGCCCCAGACGTATTGACTAATTCATTCCTCTGGACTAGGCTGACTATGTTGTGTGAATGCCGTATGTGCTTGGGCAACCATACGACATTTAAAAACCAACTGTCCCAGGCACTACAGTATTTCAAGAGTGGTTACTTCGCTCGGAGAATACTGTATAAATCATCCATAACGGATGCAAAGGCCTAAGTTTTTTCTTACGTGATATTGTCATAAGAAAACATTGAAAAACAAATTGCATACTTCTATGAATTAAGTTAAGGCGGAAAATACGTGTGAAAGGATGTCTTCATGCTGATTTTCATTAATTTTTTAAGGTATAAAAAAATGAATATAATTAATGAAAGTATTTGGTTTTTTTATTTATAAATATGTTCATGATTTTTTTTCATATTAAATATGATTGTATAAAATTATAAGTATTATAAGTAATTAAATATAAATACTTAAACTAAAATAAAGTAAACCAAAATATAATTGTTTAAAGATAGATTTAAAAAGATATGTGAAATGTAGTTGACTGGTCTTGCGATATATGCGCTGTACAGCTCAAATGGCGATATTATTGATATATTTTATTAGTTTCAATGCCCAACGATAGATGTCACTATGCCGAAGGGGCGATTTTCCTGGACCGCGCTATCGCTTGGCCGTGTCTAAAGTGACGTATTAATTAATAGATTTCCATACGTTGAGTTTATTACGAGTTTAATATTAATTACGAATTGTGTTAACGAGTGTTTATACGTTTACAGAATTTTATCTTTAGTTCTTGGGAATAAATGAAAGCCGCAGGGCGCCAGGTCAGGACTGTATGACGGATGACTCATTATCTCGACATCTGCCATAGTCAAATATTCAACAGTCCATTTTGCGGAGTGCACTGAAGCATTGTCGTGGTGAAGGAGGATCCTGCTTCGAAGGCGCTGCTGTCGAATTTTTTCCAAGGCAACAGGCAAACAGCGATTGACATATCAGTCTGCAGTAACTGTCCTTCCATCTTCTAGCACAACTGTCGCGAAATGACCTTTCCGACCAAAGAATGAGGCAATCATCCTTTTTCCTTGACTTCTTCCTTTCTTTACCTGAGTTGGCCGATCCTCGAAAGAAAACACCCACTGAGCTGATTGTCTTTTGGTTTCGGGTTCGTAGCAATATATCCAGCTTTCATCACCTGTGACGATGTCAAATACAGCATATTTTGAGTTACCGCCGTTGAACTTATCTAAAATTTGGCGACACCAGTCCATGCGAAGGTGTTTCTGGTCGTCGGTTAAAGTATGGGGATTGATATTGGCCGTGTCTCTACCCATCCAGAATCCATCTGGTACAAAGCTTTCTGACGCCTAAATGTTCGTGTAATATTTTTTGAACTTGACTCATACCAATGCCTAGGCTTGCCCGTATCTGCTGATAGGTCACTCTATCATGCGTCACACAGCACTGATGTTATCTTCAGTAGTTGCTGTTAAAGGACGTCCCTCGCGGATCATCATTAAGATTGCTATGTCCACGCTTAAACTTGTTAAACCAATTGTAAATAGTGGCACGAGATGGGACTTCATTAAGAAATGCTAATCGCAGCCTATCATAGCTTTGTTGTTGAGTTAGCCCACAACGAAAGTCATAATAAATCATTGACCGAAAATTTTCTCGCGTTAGGTTCATTTTCACGTATAACAAGAGTTTTAGATTTGCCGCCAATTCACAAAAACAAATGACAAATGAATGGAATATACTCATTTATTAGGTTACCAAAGAGTTCTAAAATTGAAATTTAAGAAAAGTTTTTATTAGCAATGTTGATCAGTTCTAAACATTTTCAGTGTTACCCACGTGGTTTCTCTCTCACCCAAAGGTTGCCTGGAAGAGAATGCTACCACAGCAATAGGTCGCCTTTTGTACAATTATATACTTGCGTAGATTTAAGTAATATTTATGTTTTTTTGTGCAATAAAGAATATGTTATAATATCATTATAGAAAACGTTTTTTGACATGACTATTAGTTGAATACTTAGATATAGGCCCCTAAGTAGTTTCAGCCCAGGGCCCCACAAATTCACGATCCGCCCCTGCAAGTGTGGGCATTATCGTTAATGTTCACAAGTGTGGGCAAGTGGTAGATACGTCTACAACTTAAAAAAACGTGTTATTTTATATGTCCTCCAAAACTCCCTAGGAACTTTTTTTTTAATTGCATAAATGAATAGTACTCTTAAATATGAGTAACTTCTCAGAAGAAACCGTATATCAAAAGTCAATATTTTCAAAGGTAGAGCGATTTGTATAAAAAATTTCGCGAGCCTCCTAAAAACGCTCCATACTAAGTCGACCTACAAATGACGTCACTTGTAGGTTATAGCAGCGGCGTGCACAGGATTATGACACTGGGTATGCGGCGGAGTATACAAAAACTTTTTCTTTTATATATTTTTAGCATAGCCACAGCCAAGCGACGGATCTCTAAGTCGGAAATCATACCAACAGAACAAGTCTTAGATGTACTATGACATCTTCTACGGCAACGCAGACAAAACAGCGGTCGCGGCGGAAGAAATTCTAATAAATAATAACCTAAAATATTATAACTACTCACCACTAGGTGAGTAGTTATAATATTTTAGGTTCCATTTTCTTCATGGTCCGGGGTCCCGATTACTTGAGATGACTATATCCCGATGTAAATAAACGCAAGATTTCGGCCACCTCAAATATCTTATCCAAGTGAGAGATAGTTACAACACCTTTAGACACAATTTGAATATTTTCACCGAATGACAATATTGTGAGTACTTGTTATTTATAATTTTTAATAAACACACAACACAAACATCAAAAAATCAAATAAGGTCCGTCGGGGCAAGTGCACCTACGGGGTAAGTGCCCCTATCTCAAAAATATCGAAAACTACAAATATTATACAACTAACGACATCTTACATACACGCAAGAAACTAAACTACAGTTCCACTTCTAAACACAGATGGCTCTGTTCACCATAACTTAAAATATCCGCCATTTTAACTTTAGTGTCATTTATACCGGCTGCCTTAGATGATCTCGTGTCAGTAATCAGTTCAAATCTGGAAAATTTTGACTTGTTTCTGTAAACTAATGCGGTGAGTAAAGAGTTAAAATGTTTTTCTTTACTTCTATGTTTGTGTTTTACTTCTAAACGTTGATATTAATGATTTTTATTTAATTGAAAATCCTAACCTCTAAATAGTTAAGTTGAGGCAAGTGCGCCATAGATGACAGAAGTATGGCGCACTTGCCCCCACCCAGAGGTCGCCAACCTTCACGATTTTGGCGATGTTTTTAACCCACTTAGAAAGGAGCAAGTTGTCGAGTAACTGTTTTGTGTGTGTGTGTGTGTGTGTGTGTGCGTATGTTTAAGTGTATTTTTGGGCTCATTTCAAAAGAAGACCTTTGATTTTTTTTTCAACTTGTTTCAGTGCAGATGGTAAAACTATGTACGGTGAAGAGCACGTCAAGCTTTGCATAACCAGTATAAGCTGAGCTCTAATTCATACTTTAATGATTTTCTCAGTAGACTAAACTTTTGTTTTAATATTCTTTGTGCAACTTAATTTAGGCAATAGTAACAATAATAAATCAGAGTTCAGCTTATAATGGTTATGTAAAGCGCTCTCGACTGTACTATTTATTCCTTTTACTCTAGAGGTGTCCACATTTCATACTTACCTTACATTAGTCCTAAAAAATGATTTTGCGCATTGTTTTTCAGATGGTTCGTATATACCAAAGAAAAACCGATGGCTCTTCGTGGTTTAAAGAAACTTTATGTCAGGCAGTTGACGCTGTCAAAGCCGGCCTATCGGGATATGAAGCAGCTAAACTGAATTGCTTTATATTTTTATTTGTAAGTTCCTGCGTGCCATCCACTAAATAAATGTTTACGTTCTATCTAGCCAAAGGAAAAAATGTTACCTATATTTGTATTACTTAAGTATTTATATTCATTTATAATTTAAAAAGTACCATTAAAGGTTTAGAACCCCTGATTATTAATCTATGGCGCACTTGCCCCACATTTGCGAAGAAAGCTGTAGTAGCTCTATAAGATTAGATATTAATATGAAAAAAAAGGATTGTGTTTAGTGCTCAATATTCCATAGAGTAAAACTATTGTTTTTATTGTTACGCATTACTTTGGCGCTTTTTTTTGAATAGGCGCACTTGCCCCGTTTTGAGGGGCAAGTGCGCCTAAGGCCATGTTTTTAAATTTCTTACAAAATATCGTTAAATTTATGATAGATTTGACTGCATTGATAGTTATTGCAGTTACAAAATACCAAATATTGTTAATGTAATAAATATAGACTCATACGTTGATATTTAAATAGAATATTTTGCATCGAAATCATCTATGCAAAAAATATGGCGCAATAAGGAAGATGTAAATCAAAATTTATTCCCCTTTTTCAGCCCTAACAAAAAATTTAAGCAATAATAAGACTAACTGTGAAAAAATTGTGTTGATATCACGAAAATTGAGTTTTTTATAAGCAAATCAATATGGGAACGCGCGAAAACTGATTGCGCCCGTCGAGTAATGGCTGTGACGTCACATCGCCGTGCGTAGCTAGCTAACTATGCAATGTGCATACAGTATGTTTTTGACACTCGCTCTGTAAACTTACCTTCGTTCATTTCGATTCATTTTTATATATTATTATAATAAATATGACTTAATAGGGAAAATTGTTAAATTTAAACAAAAAATTAATACCAACTTTCAAAGTAAAAACGCACAAAAGAGTATGATTTAAATTTTATTTTCTAAAAATAATACTCCTTTTAAATTCGGCTAAAATTTTAACTATTTCCCTACTCAATCTTCTTAATTTTGAAGTCTGTGCCAGCCCAAACAATATCCTGATAAAACAATATTTTATAGAACTCACATTTAAGTTGGCAACCAACTTCAAAATTATGAAAATCGAGTAGAGAAATCAAAAATTTCAAACTCAAAATGGGCTATGAAGTACATTATTTTGATAGAACAAATCTTTATCAAGTAAAAGTTACGCCATCTTGGTTTTCACAATACTTCAAATGTTAGCCATCTTGTTTTCACCATACTTCAAATGTCAAAATGGCCCCAAAAATCTCAAAAATGGGACCATTTAACTGGAGATAGTATACGTCTATGAGAGAAATAATTAAAATTTTTGCCGAATTTAAAAAGGGAATTATTTAGAAAATAAGATTTTTTTCATACTTTTTTGTGCGTTTTTACTTTGGAAGTCTGTTTTCATTTTTTGTTTCAAAATTATAATGTTTTCCATTTTTAGGGCTCCACTTAGGGCACACAAGGAACGCTTATAGTTTCGCTCGCTCCGTCCGTCCGTCTGGTATACTTCCGTAATTATGAATATTGATGGATGAAATTTGGTACAGTTATAGATTGTGTGTAGATCTTAGGTTTGGCATAATAAAATAATAATAATTTTATATTTTAGGGGAAGCTCTGAAGGGGGGATGAAATATTTTTTCATTCTACCCCATTTGTGGGGTATCGTTGAATAGGTCTTTTAGAATTTAGGTAAGGTTTCTTTTAACATTACTTTTTTACAAAGTCGACTATTTTCAAGTAATCAGCCTCCAGTGGTTTGTAAGTTGGTCCCCCCTCCCTTAGAATTTCTAAATTATAAGAGATAGAAACTTGTAAGCTTCTATGCTAATAGATCATGCTAAAAACTCTTTAGGAAAATTATTTTAAGCGAAATCGGATAGTAACTTTTGAAGTAACTTGAAAAACCTATTACGCGATTTCCAAACGTGTGTCTTTAAAGACTGAGTTCTGTTCAATGCTTTTGGATCTAGGGTATACCCTTGGCACAAAATTTTACTTTTTGGTATGATATGCTTAATTTACTTCACATTGGCCAAATTCTTAAAGATGTACCTATACATTTTGAGGAGTTCCCTCGATTCCTCATGGATTCCATCATCAGGTTTCCACTTTAGTGACTAAAGTCTAAAAGGGCCAATTTCAAATTAGGGGCCATCCATAAATAACGTCACACGTTAGGGGGGAGGGAGGGGGTCGACGAAGTGTGACATTGTGTGACAAGGGGGTAGGAGGGGTCCTAATTTTCGTGACGTCACATTTCAAAATCTATTTTAATCTAAGTGTTAATATAGTAATCATAAGTAATAGCTATATGATATTATGATAGCTATTGCCCCAGTGTCGAGACCCCCCAGCCCCAGTGATGTTTAAGAGATCATAATGTTGTTTTTTATTACATAAGTTATTTTTTTTTTTCGCCGAGAAAATGCGTTTCAGCATCCCACTAGGGGATAGCGGTCCTACCCGTGGGTATGTGAGACTCTGCTGCACCCGAAAAGATGGTGAATGGGCGCAGCCCCTACTCAATAAAAACTCGGCGGTACTCCACTCCATACCACCCTTGGCGGGCCACGGGATCGCGTGAGCCTGGGCATAAGAGTCTGGCAAGAAAGACGATCCATGCGTCAGATGGGCATATAAAAGTTGGACCTGTGCCTAATCTCTCGACAGTCGTGTCGGTCATCCGTCCCACCAATTCAAATTAAACAAATTTCGGAACTGCTGTTTTAATTGAATAATTATTTCTAGATGTAAAATTGTAAAATGTGACGTCACGCTATGGGGTCTCACAAATGTGACAAGGACGGGGGAGGGGGTCAAAAATCATGAAATTCGTCTGACGTAATTTATGGATGGCCCCTAAAACTCGAGAACGGTTAGACCGATTTGGCTGATTTTGATCTTAAAATAATTGTATCAGTTCAGGGAAAGTTCAAAAGGTGAGAAATTAATATATATATACGTTAGGGCTATATACATATATAGCCCTAACGTATATCCGCCTCCTTTTTTTGGATGTCGGTTAAAAAATACTAAAATATAATAGTCAATCTATGACATTTTGTTCATAAAGTTTTTGTCGAGATCTCAAACAAGTGACTACACCATAAACATAGTTATAAGCGAGGGAAAAAGTAGGTAGGGAGTTTTTTGTATTGTCTTATTTCATCTTTTAAGTTTCATTCAATAGATTAAATATATTTTTTAAGTAGGGTAAATACGCCAAACGTCGGCCCCCCTCCAATCCTCGGCCGTCTGCACATTTTCAGCTTGCATTCATTCAAAAGGTAATTAAGTGGTCATTTTGCCACTGAAATTGCAAGCTTATTTCATACTGTTTAAGTGCAAACCGTTACTATCCGATTACGTCACTTGCTCTTCGCACACAGAGCGTCAGTAGCGATAGCGTCGTTGAAGCATTGAAATTCGTAGTTAAAGCAGCTTACTTGCTGTGAATGCCCACGATTCGGGGATTGATATTACAACGGTAAGACATTTCTTTTTTTTGGTTTTTAGCTTTGCTATCACTAAAAAGGTATTTTTACTATATTTTGAGATAGTTTTTTCAACGTTTTGCGTATTGGTTTTAGGGAAAAATAGGGGGCCGTCATTAGAATACCAGTTTCGACTGAAAATCGGAATCTCGGCCGGGGCCGACTTAAGATAAATGCAGTATGTTTTATAAAGTCCAATACTATGAATTCCATTGTCTTAATAGTAAAATTTGTAACGCTTTTATGTTAATAAATATATTTTACGTTCAATCGCTAAATACCGGCCGGGGTGGTATTAGCTGAATCTCGAGAAATTAGCTATACGAAACAGGGGCCGACTTTGAAAATGTTAAAGATTGTAATGTCGGCCAGCCTAAGAATAGAATGCTACTGTACATGCTGATCATTTTTGTACTTTTCATTGTTTGTGTAGGTACTGGGTAGTCATTTTTTAATTTATTTATCAAACTTGCTGTCTCAAAATTGAATTATGTATTATTATTTAATAATATTATAAGAGGTTACACGCTATGCCCGGCCGACATTTGGGAAAAACGCGACCGACCATTGGGTCGTGAACGGCCGACTTTAAGGTTTTTTCGTTTTCGACGCATTTAAACCTTAATACTTTTTCCGTTTAGTAGAGAAGTCAACCATATGCCTATAAATATAAAATATATTTATCAACCTATCTAAAACCGTATAACAAGCTATGCTTTCGTTGCAAACTGATGGATCCGGAGCGATCTAAAGTTAGAAAATCCGTAAGTGGCCGACATTTAGCGTATTTACCCTAGGTACCTAACATATCTGCGTGACTCGTGTTTTATTTCTCTATGTAAAACCCATTGTTTAAAATACATTGTCACTAAAATACTGAATTCATTCTGAGCATATTCTATAAACCTCAACTAAACATTTAGTAATGCAAAAAAAATGTAGGGAGATGTTTCGTATTTATTTAGGTACCTACTCAGTACTCACATTAAAATATTCTTCGCAATAAATGTCTACTGATTTTTGTAGCTGTAACACTTTTTTCAACACTTTACACAACTAACTTTCTCAGATTTTGTCGTTGGGCACATGAAAAAAGTATTTTTCTGGAGTGCTAACCGTTGTATTATACATAAAGGTGTTATACAATTATATCTATATGTTATTTTATCACCATAATTCCAAAAATTTCAATAAAACTTCAAAATTACTGCACGAGTTCCTTACCGCGGCGGTCAGAGCCGGCGAAATGACGTCACGCGTTGAGCGGTCAAGCTCGCGCTGATTTTAAAAACATCTAACTTTAAAAATTAATAAAAAATTCAGTTTTTGAGATATCGAAAAAATTCTTTCACTAATATTTTTTAGATTTTATTTTTGATTTTTATACATTATAAAATAATTACACTCATCTAGCTCATTGCCCCGACTGACCTTAACATTTAAAAAAAATCAACAGACGCACTACAATTATTATACTCGTAGAAACTCATTAATAAACTGTTAAATGTACACACTTTCAAATGTTAAAATGAAAAATCTTTTAAGAAAACGCAAACAATGACTTAAAATGGCTTCCTTTTAAAGTGTTTGATACACAACATTTCTGCTATATAGGTAAACAAATAAAACCTTACTAAATAAAAATGCATAATTTGCATAAGTGATTTAATAGATTTTTCGTCAACCGGAAACTGCCGAACTTCGCCGAAGTCTATAGCATGCCGCGGGAGTCAGGCGAGTCGTGCCTTGGGATATTCATAGTGTGTGCGTTTGCGAACTGTGTACGGACACCAAAATTACTACACACATGCGAATAAACCTCCTGCCAGATGGCACGGCATGAGTCGCCTGACAAACATAATGTGCTTGCCGGTAGGTGCTATTATAAAATATTAGGCGTTTTTAAGTTATTATATTCTGTTTATTCATTAATATCACAGAGTATAGAGATTTATATACTATTAATTTAAGTCATCTAAAACGTACGAACCTTTTAAATATCTGTGAATGGCAAGTAAAGCACTGCATTTCTGCCTATAAGAAGCGCACGCCTCTGGGTTATAGTACCTATATATGAAGTAGTATATGAAGTATATGGCCGCAGGAATATATTTGTAAATATCTCCGATATTTGTGCGTTTAAGTTCATACTTACCATAATTAATGTTTTTGTATATGATGTGAGTAAACTAATGATGTAGGTTTTGTTTACCAATTTCGCAAAAAAAAAAATTTTTTTTGGTATAAAGACTCGCGAAATTTTGTATTCAAATCGCTGTACCTTGGAAAATATTGACTTTTGATATACGGTTTCTTCTGAAAAGTTACTCATATTTTTAAGAGTACCTAGGTACTATTCATTTATGCAATAAAAAAAAATCAGTCCGCTTGCCTATTTTAAGACAGCAACAATTAAAAATAAAAATAAAATAAAATAAAAACATATTTAATATGTAACAATAAATTAATAGCTTAACCGCTGTGTAAATATTTTTATTATTAAGGGTTTCGGTTTAATTAGATAACTATAAAATTATAATTATTTAAAAATATTTCGTTTTAATAATTTTGTTCGTATAAACTAACGTTATTTTATTACAAAATATCACATTTTCCCGTAATCTATGAGAGGAGACCGTTGACTGTGAACGCCGGAAGGTGAGGGACTCGCCGTCTGAAGTCGTCGACAGTGCAGCAGAAGCTGTAGCCAATGTCAAGTCGGTCGGGCTGCCAGTTCAGCCAATTGAAAGCGGCGTTGTTGCGGCAGCGGTCAGTACAGAACTGCAGTCCTCTCGCTTCCTCGAGGGTGTAATAGGGGTTGTTGATACTGATAAAAGCAGTACCGATCCGCCTAGACTCGTCGTACACGACCTAAAGTGTAAATAACGGTTAGTATCTGAGCATAGGAAACCATAAGCTACCCACAGAATTCAAAACATGCAGAATGAGTGTTCGATCACATTTGTATGCAGCGCACTGTGTCCAAAACCATGGCGAAATACCGCCCGCCCGCACTTTTTAATTTTTACTCTTTACACTTAGAAAACAAATTGCGTTGTTATATTACGACAATTAGGTATTCAATAAATATTAATTGAAAAAAAGTTGGGTAAAATGTTCCGTTATTCTGTGGCAACATATTATGTGTTGATAACCATTCCAATTTGGAGTGGTTGTGACGGCCTCACTTTCAAGCGTGTTGACGGCTTCTGGATGATTTCTGTATTCTGTGAAGCTACCCTATTAAGGTTAACTGTTATTGGTTACGACTTACGAATACTTACTTATACCTATCAACAAGGAATTTATAGCAGATGTTTAACAATATGAGTTGGAAACATCGGTGCATAAAAATAGAGAAAATACATGTATATACTTAATATACATGTATAATGTACTAGCCTCCCAGTATCCCTCGGGAACACTGTATTTTTCGGGATAAAAAGTATCCTATGTTTTAATCCAGAGCCTAAACTACAAAGATACCAAATTTCATCGAAATCCGTTCAGTAGTTTTTGCGTGAAAGAGTAACAAACATCCATCCATACATCCATCCATCCATACATCCTCACAAACTTTTACATTTATAATATTAGTATAATAGTATAATGTATTTATTATTACTTTTTCAATAGGCAAGTAACTGACCTTATCCAACAATCTGAAGTAAGTATGTCATAATACGGTGCATAAGGTAATAGGTATATAGGTAAATACATAGCCTACTTTGTTGCTAAAGCATACTTAACTCCATGTGCAGTATGAGGAAATATCGTTAACCGTAGATAGGTAACCTACTATATTATTATTATTAGCTAGGTTACTAACCAGGCTAAGAATATCATTCAAGGTAAGGGGAGATTTTAAAGAAATGTCTGTACTCTGTGTTGAGATGACTAAGATGTTGTTCGCAATTTAATCCCCGCAAAAATCATTAAATATAATAAAGTATATTGTGCAAAAAATCTGTTATGTTGCAAATTAATATAGATTAGGTATATCCTTTCTCAAGGTGTAATCTATCCATATTCCCTAATCCCAACCCATTAAAATCCGTTCAGTGACGTAGGCATGATATCGTAATAGACAGCACTTGTAATATTAGTAAGGAGGTAAAAATAACAGAAATATCTACCTTATAGAAGTAGAGAGGCACAGGAACAGTGTTGCCATTCAGGTAGATATCGACAAAATGTCCGTTGGCGTTCCTCAGCTGAGTGACCCCGAAGGTGCCCGTATAGATGACCGTGTTGTAACCAGCTTGGCCGATACGAGCTCGAAGATTCTGGAAGGATCGTTCATGAAACTTAATCTTGTTGAGTTAAAGTAAGTTAATGTAGGTATGGTGTGGATGGATGGATTCATCATTCACACTACATGGATTCTTACTTCTATAAACTGTGCTTGTACCTATAATGTTATCTCACAAAAACATTTTCATGTACAATGATGCCAAGTCGAGACCAAATGACTCGCACTGTCAAAAAGTTATCAGATCTCATCTAGAGCCAAGCGTCTGAATCTACACGCCCTAACTCTACAAGGCCTAACTTCACAAACTCTACATTATCTTGGTCAAAACTGGTGGCAGCTGGATGTGGTAGATAAGAGGAAGTACGAACTAGATGCAAGGTGTTAATCACCTTTATAAACTGCATTCTGTGAATAAATTATTTGATTTGATTTACTGAGACTTCTCGGTCTGTCTGTCCATCCGTCCATCCGTCTGCCTGTCTGTCTGTCCGCAGGCAATATCTAATAAACCATGATAGCTAGAGTTGAAATTTAAATTTATTTCGGTTGCCTCTATAACAAGAAATAAAAATAAGAAAAGCAAATTATAATAAATATTTAAATAAAAATATTCTTAAACAACAAACGTGAATTTTTGGCAGTTCTGGTACAAAACACTTCCAAATACCAAAAAGCCAATCAGACTGACCATCTAGAGTCGAAATTATTGATATTGTACGATGAAAGAGAAAACATATATAACTTAAGGCGAAAATATACCTAGATGACGTCACAGATTCGGGCGTGGCCTAACACTTCCCGCCGCGCCACCCGCATACACCCCGCTGCGCTAGCGATCTCCGCGCCGCGACTCAAATTATAAACTGAGGAACGGCCCTTTTAAACGACTTTAGGATTGATTTAAATGCAACTTGAAAATATTAATTTATTTCTGGTCTATGAGCAAAGAAAAAACGTAGAATGTATTAGCCGCTTCTCCTTCTTCTTTAGAAGCCGGTCGAGGTTATTCCCGAAATCTAGAAATTATTTGGTAGGCAATGCGGCTTCCAACCCATCACTTTTGATTTCATTTTCCACCTCTACGACCACCAAAATGCAATACTTAGTGCTATTGACAGAATCACTAAAATATCCGCTAGGTGTTTTTTCGCTTTCCTAAGCGATAAAAATACCGAAAATGAGTTATATCAATGAGTTTGTATTTTTTTTCTGCGTCGATTGGTCTAATCGTCGTCTTCCTACGACGATTTTTTGTCGCTTAGATACAGTGAAATTTATACAAAATCATGAATGTTATGTTCACTAAGCGACAACAGAAAGCGATTTATAAAAAAAATCACTTGGATATTTTGAAGAATTTTAAAAATCTACTTAGTCTATTTTTCATGTTTTTAATTTTTTTTGTTTGCACAAAAATATTTTTACTTGTTTAAAAAATTCTTTTCGTGAACACGTTGTACATTTTCTCCATACAAATTATTTGTGAATTGTCCTCACAGTGCATTTAATTTGATACCATTATTTTACGAAAGTGCAACTTGTAGAATTTTACCCATAGTGAAATAAAACAATATTGGCGTAAAGTTAGTTTTACATATTTGACTAAATAAATAAATAAATAAAATAAAAATCTTTTTATTCAGAATAAAAAAACAAGGGTTTGTTTTCCGAACGTCAAACAAAACAAATAAAAAAAATAGAAGAATTACAATTACCATTACCACCGGTTCGGAACCCTAACCCGGCGAGAAGAACCGGCGTAAGAAACTCGCGCGGGTGCCACCTTTTAGTAAAAAGGATAGCCAAAATTGTTCTTTTTTTTTTTTTTAATACATGTATACAATACAATAACAAAAAACATGTAAACAAACAAAATTAAATTACAATATATTACAGTACAAAAGTACATTGTATAACTAGTTAAAACTGAAATTGCCTCATAGGGTCATCTTATTCCCAGGGTGTGCTGTCCTCAATGAAATCTTTAACTTTATAATAACCTTTGGCACACAAATGTCTTTTAACTACTTTTTTAAATTTATTTATTGACAAATTTTTCACATTTTCTGGGAGTTTATTATAGAAACGTATACACTGACCTTTAAAAGAATTGTTTATTTTACTGAGTCTAGTCACTGGCACAGCCAGCTTGTGCTTATTCCTAGTATTGATGTTATGTTGGTCACATTTTTTATCAAATTCATTACTATATTTTTTTACGTACATAACATTATCAAAAATGTATTGTGAGTATACAGTCAGTATCCCTATTTCTTTAAATTTTTCTCTTAGGGAGGCGTATGGGGACATCTTATAAATAGCTCTAATAGCTCGCTTCTGCAGCACAAAGATAGAATTAATGTCGGCGGCATTGCCCCATAAAAGGATACCATAGGCCATTCTGCTATGGAAATAACTAACATAAACTAACCGTGCCGATGCTTCGTCAGAAATTTGTCGAATTTTTCTGACTGCAAATGCTGCAGAACTGAGACTATTCGCCAGGTTAGCAATATGTGGACCCCACTGTAATTTAGAATCTAATGACCTACTATTACACATGTTACACTAGGTATAATGAGTGTAATACCTGCTTTTAATGTTTCATAAATATGCGTTTAATTACCTTATCCGTGTTTCATTAATATGTCCTTCCATTTTATGCATATTTGTAACTTGTGACAGAATTACTTGAATTTATTATGACAAAAAATATGACTAACGAGTTTATGCCAAAAAGCAATTATGCCAAAGTATTATTATGACAAGAAAAATTATGCCTTACGAGTTATGCCTCATTAAATTAGGACAAAAAATATTAGTCTAAATTATATTTATGCCTAATGATATAGTATGCAAAGAAACCATTATGCCAAAGTAATAGTATGCGTAACATAATTATGCCAAGAGAGGTATGCTAAATGAAATTATGACAAATAAAATTATGCGAAAAAAGGGGATCCCTTTCTTTTCATTGAAATGTTTAAGAATGACGAAAAAGATTGTAATTTTTTCCTGTACCCAAAATATTATCTTACGTCACTAAGGTACAATACGAAATGAAAAATGTCGCTTGAGTATCAATAAATTCCAATACATATGAATTTATAGACAAGAATAAATAGCTAAATGATCTGAATGTTTATAAAACTGACAAAATGTAACTAAAAGTATTAAAGAAGAAGGGGCATTTTTGTATGGAGCCCGTCCCCACTACTGTAGCACTACAAGACATATATCAAATGAAAGGGCTTAAAAAGTGTGTAATTTTATTGTATGACGAAAAATCTCTACACCATGGGAGAAAAAAGTTAATGAGGGTTAAAGGTTAAAAAAAAGTAAAAAAAATAATTCTGTATTATTGCACCATTGTATAGTTAGTATATAATTTTTGGGAAGTAATGGTATACAGCAAGCTTCAGAAAAGTGTTATATTTTGATAAATTGCCCCATATTTTGAAGAAATCTATGGAATGATAATAAAATGCTAAAATAAGCTCTTTCCTCAATTTTGTCACATACTTACATTATGGAAATTGTTTCTTACTTGCGATACTATTGAAAGGTGCAGTACACAGGATGTATTTATTTTTTTCATAATTTATGGGTTCGTATCCTGTCTAGGAAAATTGAGTTATCAAAAATGATGCAGTTTAAGTTTTCATCAAGTCTGACTCGATATTCCGTAGGGCTAAATTGCTATTGCTAATTTTTTTTGACTTCTCTTACAACGCCCAGAAGAATAATTCAGATAACACAATTACATTAAAATACATATAATTAAATAGCAAAAATAATTCTAAAACGATTAGGTACAGAAAAAAAAGTAAAAAAGATACAGTACATACTGTATCTTTTTTACTTTTTTTTCTGTACCTAATCGTTTTAGAATTATTTTTGCTATTTAATTATATGTATTTTAATGTAATTGTGTTATCTGAATTATTTGATTTTACATAAACCACTTTTCCAGGCCAGGATTCGAACCAAACGCAAATTAGGAAAAAAATACATTTTGTATTATTGCACCATTCGATAGCGTTGCAAGTAAGAAACAATTTCCAGAAAGTAATTAGGTATGTGCGAAACAATTGAGGAAAGAGCTTATTTTTAGTATTTTATTATTATTCCATACATTTCATCAAAATATGAGGCAGTTTATCAAAATACAGGGTTATTTTTTCACCAGTACAATAAATCAACATACGTAATAGTTGTCAAAAATAAAAAATACTAGCGATTTTTGTTACTACCCCTTTGGAACAAAAAAACAAAATTATCAATCCCCGAACTTATCCGCTAAACTAATACAAAATGTGGATACGTTACGCATTATCGATGCTTTGTTGCCAACTCGTGCGCCGCCCGGCCGATCGCTTACCCCACCTCGCCGCCCCCTACCTCATACCGCACCCGTTGACGCCTTGTAGTTAGTGCGCACATGCGGTATTAGATTGGTTATAGGATAAAATAATTGAAATGAAAAAAAAAAAAAATTTTTTTATTTGAGAAATGTACTCTATTATCGATACCAATGACGTGGTAAAATTTATTGTACCGATGAAAAAATATTCCTGTATAACACTTTTGTAAAAAGTTGAGTGTATACCATTACTTTCAAAAAAAATTTCCATAGTAGCAACACTATGAAACGGTGCAATAATATAGAATGATTTTTTTAAAACTTTTTTAACCTTTAACCCTCATTTACTTTTTTCTCCCATGGTTTAGAGGATTTTCGTCATACAAAACAATGACACTTTTTTTAAGCCCTTTCATTTGATATATATCTTATAGTGCTACAAGGATGGGGACTTTTTGCCCCTTCTTCTTTTATCTAAATTAGTTATGGCTTGTGTTCAAACGCTAAACATGCTAGGACGAGATAACAGCATCAGTCTGGTATGGGTTCTAGGCAACGGCAATATCTCCGGCAACAAAACCGCGGATGAGCTGGGTAGGCTTTGGGCCAATTGTGTTACGGTGTCATGCCCAGAATCGGTAAGTGGAATATCTCACAGCACTACCAAGAGAGAACTCAAGGAATGGGGCCGCAGCTTAAGTATAAAGCAATTGGCTGAAATCCTAGGCCTTGAGTTTTTACTTCTATATTTTTTATTATTTCAAGATCAAAATTAGCTAACGTTATAGCTCGTTTTAGTCAGACAAGGAAACTGCAATTAATTTTTACAAACAAGAAGAAGGAGAATATTGTCAGTTAGGAGCAAAAATTTACAATGTCATTGAATAATAAATTTACTAAGCTAACTTTAGCCGTAGAAAATTCTTAATGTAAGCAACATTTATGTAACTTATCTTGTTTCATTTTATAAACTCTTAGGCCATTTAGATGAATACTACTATAATTTTTTTAAAGTGTTTGGAATTAGTTATTTTTACCTGTTATTACAGAAAATGTATCTATAGCTTATCTATTTTCACATGTTGCTGAAAACCTTTAAAATAAAATTTAGGCAATTTTACTTGCTATTACATAACTTTCGTTGATAGCTTAGATAATTTTACCTATTTTTCGAATTAGGACTTTTTTACCTAAGCGACATAAACTGCCTGTAATTCGAAAGCTATATGACTCGTTTTAATATCAAAAATTGCTATAAAAGTAAGATACACGTCGTATCTTATTGATATATAGATATATAGATGTATGTTAAAACTTAAAACCATCTAAATCCGACTATTTCGTGATTTTTAATGATTTTTTTTCTAAAAATTTTAACGTTAAATCACTCTTCTATAAAGTTAACTAAATTTATGCGTCATATGTGTCTTTCTTTAATTATTACTTCTTTAATTATTGTTTTTTATCAATTTTTATTATTTAAACTGGAAATATCATAATATGTATTATATAAAATATGAATATTCTTTCCTACGCTATCGAATTGGATTTTGTCTGTAATGGTAGTTGTATGTGTGTTAAATAAATAAATAAATGTCGCTTAGGCATTTTTACCTCATATACTATATACCTCAAAACGTTGATATAATAATAACTCCCCACCGATTTCAGTGACGGTGGCCGGTTTCATTGAAACTAGGCCAGTTACGCAGGAGTAATTTTATAGTGCCCAAGTGTGTGCGTAGTACACAAGAGCACTCTCTCTTCCTTTACTCTCGTAATCCAGTGGGACGGATAACCGACACGACTGGCGAGAGATGAGGCGCAGGTCCGACTTTTTACATATATCCGACGCATGGATCATCTTTCTTGTCAGACAATCAGGTGATCAGCCTGCTTTGTCCTAACTAAACTTGGAAACAACAAATTTTGTTGTTTCAATGCGGGAATCGAACCCACGACCTCCGAGTCGAGAGCCAATGCTCTAACCACTAGACCACGGAGGCTGTTATACTAAATAGACAATTAAAACAGAAATAATATATCTATGGACGCTTCACACCACGTCAATCTGATCCCGTGGTAAGTTCTCGAAGAACTTGTGTTACGGGTACCAGATAACGGAAGTATATTTAATACTTTTATACTATACACATAATTAAGGTTTTAATTATATTATACATATATTTAATACACATCCATGACCCAGGAACACAGAAAACTTTTTGTTCCGTCGGCGGGATTTGAACCCGCGACCCCCGGCTTGAGCAACGACACGCTCAACCAACTGAGCCACAGAGGTCGTCATAGAAATAGAACTTATACACTTTCTGTGAAATTTACAAGTACATATATAATAAAATATTATACTATAATATATACTATATAATATTATATTAATATATCATTAAAATTTCAAGTAAGAAGTTGAAGAAACAAAAAAGTACATTCAACGATCGAACATTTTCATTCTATCGCAGGCAGAGTGCTCGCTAAGGTTTTCATAATTTATTTTTTACGGCATGTTGTTCCCTATTATTTCAAGAGTAAAATAAACGATTGCGAAATAGCGGCACCGCGGAGAGTGACACAACCTCCTCGTACGAAAGTCAGCGGCTCACTGTCCCGCGCGCCCGCGCACGCACCGCTTACAAATATTTTCACAAAATAATAGTTATTTACGTATATTTTGAAAACAAAACGGTATTTCGAAAAACCCAACGATGAAATGTTAGATAAATATATTCTTCACATTTTCGTAAAAGAACCATCTTTATAGCCGTAGTAGGTAGTAAGTAGATAGAAAAAGAAATCTGAAAACAGGGCTACTTAATTTTAATTTATTTAATATTAATCTTCGTCTTATTAAAAAAATTAACGATGATATTAAAGATGAAGGATTGAAGTGTGAAATGTATATTTTTTTGAATTTTTTTATTCCCATTTTTCGGAGTAGTTAGGACTCAAACTGAGCGATTTTTAAGCTTTAGGGGCTATTTGCCCCTTAAAAATGCGCAGTTTCCCAGTATAAGACCTACTTAGCTAGATCAATTTTTCTCCCATGAAACTCTCTGCATAGGTACTAAATTTCTTGGAAATACTTTTTTTTAAATTATTTATAATAAGCTGAAGTTACCATCTTAACTACCTACTACAAGTTTTAAATGAATGTTTCACTTTATTTTGCCTGCAATTCTACATTTTCGTTCAAGTGTTACTTAATAAATCAATACCTAAATAATAATAAAAAAAACTTTATTGTTTTTTTACTAAAGTTCTCTCGACCTTCGGCGAAGCCCTACAGAAGCTTCGCGACCCCCCAGGGGTCGCGACTCACAGGTTGAAAAACACTGGTTTAGAAGCAAAACCGCTGTTTACCTGTTCTAGCCAGTTCCAGTTGCCGGCATTGAAGGGCTGCCACTGCGGAGCAGCGTTGGTGAAGATGAAGGTGGCGCGCTGTCCGGTCGCGAACACGTAGTCCGACTTGGCGGCGAGGTGACCACGGGACAGGAACTGAGTGTTGGTTACGTATCGGTCGGCGAGGGCGTTGCCCACCAGCGACGCAATGGCCGCCTTCTGGCTGACTTGAGTGTAGATGTTGTTAATGGCCACGCCGGGGAAGAAACCTCCAGCTGAGAAAAAAAAAAAGCTTTTGTATTTCGTAAAGTACCTTCGTACCTACAGTTTCTTACAGGTGTTGTTCAAAACAAAAAACATCAAGTGAAACATCACCAATCATTAAATTAAAATTTTATAAGAAAAAGAATAAAAATATTTCGTCTGACCGATACCAATTGGTCAACAACGCCAAATTCAAGCGCCTACGTAACTGCGTTACGCGTATCTGACAATAGTATTCGAAATTACTCTAATTGTAAATTATTTGTATAGCACGACGAAAGAAAAGCTAATATTTGGCTCTACATTAGCTGTTACACTTTGACATAAAAAGCTGGCCTTAGAAGTTTCACTTCAAAAAACTTTTTCACAAAATATGATAAATTAGTCTCTTTAGTAACTAGTAGTCTTTAGTAACTTTGTACCTGGGAAACCGCGCTTTTTTCGGAGTGCTGATAAAAAAAAAAAAAAAAACACAATAATATATACCTATATGTCCGGGATTCAAAACCACCACATTCCGAATTTTCGAACAAAGCAAAAATTAGTAATATTACGTATACAAATTAGTAATATTACGTATACTAAACTGCCAATCGGACTTACCACGAAGTATAATACCTATCTATACTTCGTGGGACTGTCAATGGATTCGAATTTATTGATATACTGTTGCACGCAGCACGACGAAATAAAAAACCATATATGGCTTAAAAATGCACAGTTTCTCAGGGATAAGGCCTTGTTAGACCGATTTTTTCTGCACCAAAACTCCCTGTATACTAAATTTCATGGTAATACTTGCTGCCGATTTCGAGACTAACCGATTTTAAGAAAAAAAAAAAAACGTTTTTTTCCTATCCAATCTAGCTAGGTCTTATCCCTGGGAAATAGTGCACTTTTAAGCTATATATTTTTTCTTTTGTCGTACAAAAATATATCAATTATTTCGACTCTATTATTTTCAGTCCGATTGGCAGTTTGGTAGGTATGCGTATATATAATTTTTTCTTTGTTCGAAAATTCGGAATGTGTATCATTAAGGGGCAAATAGCCCCTAAAGCTTAAAAATCGCTCAGTTTGAGTCGGAACTACTCCGAAAAATGGGAATAAAAAAATTCAAAAAAATATACAATTCACACTTCAATCCTTCATCTTTAATATCATCGTTAATTTTTTTAATAAGACGAAGATTAATATTAAATAAATTAAAATTAAAAAGCCCTGTTTTCAGATTTCTTTTTCTATCTACTTACTACCTACTACGGCTATACAGATGGTTCTTTTACGAAAATGTGAAGAATATATTTATCTAACATTTCATCGTTGGGTTTTTCGAAATACCGTTTTGTTTTCAAAATATACGTAAATAACTATTATTTTGTGAAAATATTTGTAATCGGTGCGTGCGCGGGCGCGCGGGACAGTGAGCCGCTGACTTTCGTACGAGGAGGTTGTGTCACTCTCCGCGGTGCCGCTATTTCGCAATCGTTTATTTTACTCTTGAAATAAAAGGGAACAACATGCCGTAAAAAATAAATTATGAAAACCTTAGCGAGCACTCTGCCTGCGATAGAATGAAAATGTTCGATCGTTGAATGTACTTTTTTGTTCCTTCAACTTCTTACTTGAAATTTTAATAATATATTAATATAATATTATATAGTATATAATATTATAGTATAGTGCGATTCAAATGAGAATAGGATCGAATCGGCGCCTTATTGTGACGTCATAGCTGTCAATTTTACCCAATTAGGTAGGGTGGGCAAAAAAAGTTTTTTTTCTTTTAATATAATTTAATTACAAATTTGAGTGAAAAATGTAATCTGAATCTAGCTCTTCAATTTCGCTCATCTCTGTATTACTGTCCGAGTAGTCATCGTCGTCTATGTAACACAGCGCCTCGTTTACTCATTTTCGAGCAAAATGAATATGACAATAACAAAAACAATACAATTTTGGCAAGTTGCCTTGCACCAACAATGAAAAACAAAATGTTAATTTATGATTTTAAAAACGAATTATGGATATGTATTATTATAATTAAATGTTTAGATAATATAACGTTAATATTTAAATTCGATGTCAGACTATTATTCCTCTTCTTTTATTTATGACAATCGCGGTTGCAAAGGTTTTGCACCATTCTTCTAGTGTGGAGTATATAAAGAATTATTTCGACTATTATTATTGGCAAATAAGTTTTTCTGCTAACCGTACTTTTCAAGTGACATTTGACAGATAGAGGTCATTGACGTTCCTATTCTCATTTGAATCGCATTATATAATATTATATTATATGTACTTGTAAATTTCACAGAAAGTGTATAGTTCTATTTCTATGACGACCTCTGTGGCTCAGTTGGTTGAGCGTGTCGTTGCTCAAGCCGGGGGTCGCGGGTTCAAATCCCGTCGACGGAACAAAAAGTTTTCTGTGTTCCTGGGTCATGGATGTGTATTAAATATGTGTATAATATAATAAAAATCTTAATTATGTGTATAGTATAACAGTATTAAATATACTTCCGTTATCTGGTACCCGTAACACAAGTTCTTCGAGAACTTACCACGGGATCAGATTGACGTGGTGTGAAGCGTCCATAGATATATTATATTATTTCTGTTTTAATTGTCTATTTTGTATATCAACGTTTTGAGGTATATAGTATATGAGGTAAAAATGCCTAAGCGACATTTATTTATTTATTTATTTAACACACATACAACTACCATTACAGACAAAATCCAATTCGATAGCGTAGGAGAGCAAATTCATATTTTATATAATACATATGATATTTCCAGTTTAAATAATAATAATTGATAAAAAATAATAATTAAAGAAAATATAATAATTAAAGAAAGACACATATGACGCATAAATATAGTAAACTTTATAGAAGAGTGATTTAACGTTAAAATTTTTAGAAAAAAAAAATCATTAAAAATCACAAAATAGTCGGATTTAGATGGTTTTAACATACATCTAAATATCTATATATCAATAAGATACAACGTGTATCTTATTTTTATAGCAATTTTTGATATTAAAACGAGTCATATAGCTTTCGAATTACAGGCAGTTTATGTCGCTTAGGTAAAAAAGTCCTAATTCGAAAAATAGGTAAAATTATCTAAGCTTTCAACGAAAGTTAGATTAAAAATTAGCAATAGCAATTTAGCCCTACGGAATATCGAGGCCGACTTGATGAAAACTTAAACTGCATCATTTTTGATAACTCATTTTTCCTAGACAGGATTCGAACCCATAAATTATGAAAAAAAAAAATACATCCTGTGTACTGCACCTTTAAATAGTATCGCAAGTAAGAAACAATTTCCATAATGTAAGTATGTGACAAAATTGAGGAAAGAGCTTATTTTAGCATTTTATTATCATTCCATACATTTCTTCAAAATATGGGACAATTTATCAAAATATAACACTTTTCTGAAGCTTGCTGTATACCATTACTTCCCGAAAATTGTTCCTTATTAGCAACACTATGAAATGGTGCAATAATACAGGATGATTTTTTAAACTTTTTTTCACTTATAACTCTCATTAACTTTTTTCTCCCATGGTTTAGAGATTTTTCGTCATACAAAAAAATTACACGCTTTTTAAGTCCTTTGATATATGTCTTGTAGTGCTACATTAGTGGGGACGGGATCCATACAAAAATGCCCTTCTTCTTTCTGCTGCTGTCAGTGCCTTCAGCGCAGTGTGATTGTTCTGACAGACTGCGCTGAAAGCATTGACAGTAGCAGAAATATCATCTTAAATTATCCTAATCTTCTCTATAAGATTAGGATGTTTTATGGACAAGGACAATCTGTAGGCTCTGTAGTGAACAACTCATCACAGCCTCAAACATGGTTGTAAATTGTCCTAAGCAAGTATATAGGCAAGCCTGTAGGTGGCATGCCCCCGTAGAAGGTCCGTCCACCCGGTTGTCTTTCCTGGATCCGTCCGTGTACCAGACTATGTCATTGGAGTGAACATTGATTCCTATCCTCTACTCTCCCTAGACGATAGGAAAACCTGGTGTTGCTTTGAGAAGCTATGCACCTTGATCATATCGTCTGATGACATGGCCATGATAGGTGTCTTAAGAAGAGACTATTGCATCTGTCCATGAAGGGTGGAAGTCCATTTGGCTTCCTGGCCTTGAAAAACGCTACTACCGCCATACATTTGTCATTAAAAATGTACGGTGATAGCAGCTTTTGATGTAACAAAAGAGATGAACAATATTTGTTATATTCTGATTATTTTTTTATGAACATTAACTTGGCAAAATCGCTTTAAAATTTTATCATAGTAACATATTTTGTCGGCAGCGTTAATTCGTTAATCGTTGAAGTTAATTCTTAACCCCAGTTAACATAATTTTTCCAAGGAATCCACGGAAAACTTTTTATTCTCTTATGGATTCGAACCCACGCCCTCTGGCTTGAGCACTAAAGCGCTAACCACTGAGCCACAGATATCTTCATCTAAACTGATTCAATTTAAGTCTCTATAACTCCTGAATTTATGAAGTTTTTTGGACCGTTATAGTTTTCGTTCAAAGTTTATTACATGGACTACCATCATGAATTTTTCACATTTTTAGAGCCAGCCGTTTGGCTTTTAGAGGGGGGGACGCCGTATTTTAACAAGAAATGCGCTTAAAAGTGGAATATCGCGCAAACAGATACGTACGTACATCAAAATATAATCTCAGAAACCTCTCAATGTTCTTATAATGTCTATGTACCTAATTATATCTCCCCTTTTCGTGTAGGTGTAACCAAAAATTATCTTCATTTATTTTAGCACTATGTCGACGTGATAAATAAACTTATCCATTCAAAGTTTCATATTTCAAGCACCACCGTTTGGATCGACAGACGGACGGGCGGACGGTCGGTCGAATGGAAGGACATGACGAAACTATAAGGATTCCGAGACATGAACTACGGAACCTTAAAAAAGGAATAATAATGAAACCACACCGATTTCAGTGACTGTTGCCAATTTAATTGAAAATAGACCAGCTATAGGAGCTATTTTATTATGTCCAAGTATGTGCGCAAAGTTTACTCCCATAACCTAGTATATTGATATTTTCTACTACCGACAGGACTAACTAGCGAAACATTAGGCGCATAAATATAGAAATATATTTAGCAATGTTTGCGTTCATTAAGGTTCCCACACACTGTAAATTTAATACTTTTAGTTACATTCTATCTAACCGACGACGAAAAAAAAATCTAACCGACATACTTAAAAACAAAAGTTTTCAAGTAAAAATATCTACATAGCACGAATAGTTATTGTGTCAAATAAGTAAAACTATCTTTACGCCAATATTGTTTTATTTCACTATGGGTAAAATTCTACAAGTTGCACTTTCGTAAAATAATGGTATCAAATTAAATGCACTGTAAGGACAATTCACAAATAATTTGTATGGAGAAAATGTACAAAGTGTTCACGAAAAGAATTTTTTAAACAAGTAAGATATTTTTGTGCAAACAAAAGAAAAGTAAAAACATGAAAAATAGACTAAGTAGATTTTTAAAATTCTTCGAAATATCCAAATGAATTTTTTTATAAATAGCTTTTTGGGTCGCTTAGTGAACATAACATTCATGATTTTGTATAAATTTCACTATATCTAAGCGACAAAAAAATCGTCGTAGGAAGACGATAAGACCAATCGACGCAGAAAAAAAAATACAAACTCATTGATATAACTCATTTTCGGTATTTTTGTCGCTTAGGAAAGCGAAAAAACACCTAGTGGATATTTTAGTGATTCTGTCAATAGCACTAAGTATTGCATTTTGGTGGGCGTAGAGGTGGAAAATGAAATCAAAAATGATGGGTTGGAAGCCGCATTGCCTACCAAATAATTTCTAGATTTCGGGAATAACCTCGACCGGCTTCTACAGAAGAAGGAGAAGCGGCTTATACATTCTACGTTTTTTCTTTGCTCATAGACCAGAAATAAATTAATATTTTCAAGTTGCATTTAAATCAATCCTGAAGTCGTATAAAAGGGCCGTTCCTCAGTTTATAATTTGAGTCGCGACGCGGCCGCGCGCGGAGATCGCGAGCGCTGCGGGGTGTATGCGGGTGGCGCGGCGGGAAGTGTTAGGCCACGCCCGAATCAGTGACGTCATCTACGTATATTTTCGCCTTAAGTATCATTAAGTTAACCTTGTGTACGACAAATGAGACAGCAAGATTATAAATGTTAATAATATTCAGGTAATAATAATTAAATTAAATTAAGTAAATAATATAATGTCACCTATCCAACTCGGTCGGTCTACACCGGTTTGATGAACGGCATTGGCTGCGTTTTGGTGGTAGCGCACGTACAACACCTCCAAACGGGACTGGTCGAAACACGACCAGTACAGAGGGTAAAACATATTGTTCACGCTGAAGCCATGGCTAGAAACAGAAAAGAAATAGAAATTAATAATAATATCTATGGAGTATAGACGCTTCGCGTCAATCTGGCCCCGTGCTAAGTATCCGAAGAACTTGTGTTACAGGTACAGAAAACTGGAAGTATATTTAATACTTTTATACTATACATATATTTAAGATTTTTATTATAATATACACATATTTAATACACATCCATGATCCAGGAACACAGAAAAACTTTTTGTTTCTTCGGCAGGATTTGAACCTGCGAGCACCAAAGCGCTGAACCACTGAGCCACAGAGGTCATCAATTAAAGGAAGACTTTCTTTTAAAATATGAGGAATAAATTAGATCATTAAATTGCAGAGAACATCTGTGCCCTTACGAGTATAATTATATAATTTTTATTGTTTAAATCATAATGTTTTATTTTAACGAGATATCTTAAGAATATACTTATTTAAATGATTCAAAGTCTCGAAAGATAAACTAATAAAAAATTCAATACGAAACATAAGCGAACCACAAGGTTTCGTTGTTCTTTTTGTATATAATAATATTCTCAGATTTCTTAGATTATTTTGATTAGTTTAAACTATGTACCTACTATAAAACACAGAATACAGAAATCATCCAGAAACCGTCAACGCGCTTGAATGTGAAGCCGTCACGACCACTCCAAATTGGAGTGGCTATCCACACATAATATGTTGCCACAGAATAACGGAATATTTTACCCAACTTTTTTTCAATTATTTTTTATTGAATACCTAATTGTCGTAACATAATAACGCGATAAGTATTGTAAGTGTAAAGAGTAAAGTAAAGTAAAGGGGTGGTGTTTCGCCATGGTTTGTGCGCTGCGTACAAATGAGATCGAACACTCATTCTGGATGTTCTGTATTCTGTGCTATAAAATTAAAGTTATTATTTTTTTAAACTAAAAGCCCAATAGGGAATATGCATGTTTTATTTTAATTTTTTTAAACGTTTCTACTGGTTATAACATTACCAAAAATATATATAACACATCAAAAACATTATCCATTATGCTGGAAAAAATGTTTAAAAATCACTATAATTTTTGCGCGGTTTAAACACGCCATTTTCGCGGGCTTGGGTTGTGACGTCATCGTACACGAAAAAGACAGTTGACAGATAAAATCATAGACGAGTCAGAGCATAAAATTCAATTTAACGTCAGTCATGTCATTGTCACGAAAGACAGCGTCGTGTAGCGTGACGTCACACGCGCGTCACCATTGGTCGCGACTCGCGACCAATGGTGACGCGTTTCGCAATTTTAAATATCCCGGGCTGATTTTGCATTTTTTATATGTTTTTTTCGGCTTAAATAGGAACTAAATTTAAAAAAATCCTTTTAGTTATAATGTGACGACAATAAAGAACAGGGAAAAAAATATGTCAGGCAAATTAAATTCATGTCATGGGATACTCTTCCCAACTTACCTGTCCGGTAGTTGTGGTATAGTATACGGGTATGCGACCCCGGCTTCCCTAGCTATTACTGTCCTATCCCTTGCCCTCCTGGGCCCCGATTCTCGTGCTTCGAATATCGGTTCGATTGTCAGTCTGTCCTGCTCGCGCACGCATGATTTGACGCCTGTGTGAATGAGTCAGCGCGAAAATCGAATCGAGGTTCGAGCTACGAGAATTGGGGCCCTGGGCGGTAATATCCTACATTCCCTATTTCCCACTCTAACTTACCAATCTTCCTTTCCACACCACCTATCCTTCCCTTTCCCTATTCCTACCCTCTCCACCAATCCGTGGAAACGCAAAGGATAATCAAAAATAATTTAATTATCCAAAATGGCGGCGATGTGGTTCGCCACCCATCACGTCTCGTTTCTCGCGGAGGCGAAAAGCGGATCATGGAGAGACGCTTGGCTACGTTGAATGTAAGAGGAGGAATGGATGGTAAGAATGAAAGTGGACGAAGCGAAAGAAGTATGTAAGGATCGTAGTAAGTGGAAAGAAGTGGTCTCTGCCTACCCCTACGGGAAAGAGGCAGTCCTGCCTACCCCTACGGGAAAAAGGCGTGATTATATGTATGTATGTAAATTAAATTTTTATGCATATTCCTCATTAGTTCGTTTGCAGTGTAGCCGGGGACTAAGGGTTTAATTCACACCGCGACGATACGTGATGTTACTTATACTACTACACACCTTTCATATGACATGAGCGACTTGAAATTGACTTACGTAAGAAAACGTGTCTTCTTAAGTATTGAATAAAGTTCAATTTTGAATATCTATCTTAATAATGAAGCGCCATGAATTAATATCGTTTCGTTTCGGTGTGAATTGACCTTAACTTACCTTATTACGATATTGTTATTATGGCATCTTTCGTTGGTGCCCACAGATTCGTAAAAAGCGTTGCTCGTACATGTGAGTTGACCAAACGCTCCTACTCCATTCAGCCAACCCAGACCGCTCACTAAAGCGTTATTCACGCATTGGGCATTCTGCAAAAGATTAAACGTTAGAACTCGATTACAACTTACATAATTGAGTGGGAGAGCCATCAGCCAGCACGAATGGTTTAGCACGAACTAGCAACAGCATTCGACTCGTAAACTATTAATGATTGAATAAAATACTGTTTTACAATATTAAATAACATACTATACTCGTAATATCTACAAAATAGTTTGCGACAGCATATAGCCAACTACTATACTAAGGCCCACTTGCGCCAATCCGGGTTAAAGTTAACCCTAGGCTAAAAATCATGTTATCTCTCTCGTTCTTCGTATTTGTGAAAGAGAAAGCATGATATTTTAACCTAAGGTTAACTTAAACCCGGATTGGCGCAAGTGGGCCTTAAGGTAGTAAAGTGCTTTTGCCTCGTAAAATTAAATTAAATTACTGGAACCAATGTTTTTTGATTTCTTTAGTAATATGGTATTAATTCGTATCCAAATAAATAGCTTACTTATGAATAGTATTGTTTCAGAAATTAAACACTCTTTGTTTTATCGAAATCGGACATTTAGTATTAGAAGTCATCATGAATTCCAAATGTTGAATCGGCTGACCCAGTGTTTCAGATTAGTTCGTAGTTAGTATAGACTGTAGGTGTATGTGTAGGTTTTAACCTACACATACACCTACACTAACCTAACCTAACTACCAACTTCAGTAGACGTTGGTAGTAAAGTTAGGTTGTAGACTTGTAGTATGTAGGTGTAGGTAATAGTTTGTAGGTGTAGATTGTAGGTCTAGGTTGTAGTTGTAGGTTGTAGATGCTAGTTGTTGATGTTGGTTGTAGGTGTAGGTTGTAGGTAGGGATAGTTGTTGGTATAGAAATTGTAGTATGTAGATTGTAGATATATTTTTTTAAATCCATTTCGTACTTCATAGTTAAGATAGGACAACGTCTGTCGAGTCAGCTAGAAAATATTTATTATACTTATAAAAATGTTTATGGTAGACCACTTAGTGGTATGCAAAATAGTATACAACCTATTCTCATACCTATCAAATACACCGGCAAAATTTCTTTAAAATCGGTGAAGCCATTTCGCTTGTGTTTTGCCGCATACAATATAATAAAGAATTAATATACAGCGTGTCCCGACACCTATATACTAAACTATTGCACTGAGAGTAAAGGAGTTTCGTATTTTATTATTATAACTTCTAAACTATTGCACTGACAGTAAAGGAGTTTCGTATTTTATTTTAGCAAACATCCTCTTCTATCGTTGTAGAACAAATAATAAGTAGTTATAACAATTTGAATAAGACGACTGGCTGGCCCCCTGCCTGAGATGATACCAACAAATTGTTATAACTTCTAAACTATTGCACTGAGAGTAAAGGGGTTTATATTTTATTTTAGCAAACGTCCTCTTCTATCGTTTTAGAACAAAAAACAAGCAGGTCAATGGCCTAAATTTTTCACAAAAAGCAAATAATTTAAAAAATTCACCGAAAAAAATTATTTATTTTTTTAAATTACCTTTTTTTGTTTTTTTCTTCAAAGAAAATTAAAACATTTTAACTGTGAATTATTGTCCACATGTTAAGTTATCAAATGAGACTTTTTTTATGTTCCTAGGACATTTACATGAGTAGTGGTGGTCGAATTAGTACGAGAGCCCGAATCTTGGTAACCAAAAAATAAAATGGCTGCCATTTTACAAACCTGAGAGAAAAATAAAATTTGAGGGGCAATTTGTCGATAAAAAATTCCATATTTTTTACCACTAAAGGCTCCGATATAGGTGTCGGGACACGCTGTATATACTAATCTAATAAAGAGGAAAAGTTTGTTTGATTGTTTTTTTATTTGTTTGCTTGCATCGAATGGGCTCCGAAACTACTAGATCGATTTTGATGAAATTTGGCACATATATAGAAAAGACCACGGGGAAGGACATATACTACTTTTTATCGCGGCAAAGTGTACGGTTACTACGGGATTTCCATTTGTCAGATTGTTAGATTGTTATAAAACTAGTAAAATTGTAAAGTGTTGATAGACTTCCGACGCGAATATTCTGCCTATAATTTAACACATTATTTTTCGCTACATTATAAATATATCGTTTTTAATCTTTCGACATATTTTAACAGTCTCGTTAGTTATTTTACAATCTAACGGTTTTTACAATTTTACGGTGACATATCTAATACTAGATGTTGCGCGCGACTTCGTGCGTGACAAAGATATATTTGAAAGTGACATGTAATACTCACTGCTGTTTGAGTTGAAGATGACAGTAGAGGATGTGCGATAGTGCGGCCGGAGCCGGGGCAGGACACCACGACTTCTTCGCCCGCGTTGAGCCTGATGACACCAGAGTTCCCGTTAGCCTCCAGGTAGTTATTGGTGTTCCTCCGAATGAACACCGGCTGGGGCTGACCGAGATCCCCGTTGACGCGAACACTGCAACCTTGCAAGGAATATAATCGGAATATAGAAATGTGAGGACTTCCAAATTCCAATCTATCAAAGGATAAATTATGTGATAATAGATGTTGTCCGCGTTTTCCTGCGCGAAAGTTAATTTCGCAGAAACAGTACATTTTTCCGCGATAATAAGTAGCTTATGTCCTTCCCCGTGGTCTACTCTACATCTGTGCTAAATTTGAACAAAATCGATCCAGTACTTTCGGAGCCTATACGATGCAAACAAACAAAGAAACAAACATTTCCTCTTTATTATATTAGTATAGATTTCCTTTGGTAATGGAATCCATCAAACATTTTATACCTAACCTAATTTTTGCCTGCGGCTGCGCTCGCGTAAAGTATTCCACGGAAGCACTGTACTTTTAGGGAAAAAATGTTTTAATCCAGAGCCTAAACTACTACCATGCCAAATTTCATCAAAATCTATTGTGCAGTTTTTGCGTGAAATAGTAACAAATATCCATAGTAACTACGAAAGCCGTAACTTTTAAATACTGAATAACTTATGTAGGACTTAGTTGGTACCTAATACGGAATACCTTTTTTTTTTTTTAACATTGTAGGTAAGTAATACGACTTATAATAGCTTAAAGTAATATGTTATATTATGCTTAACATCGATTGAATTTAAGTGATAATAATAAATGTAACAAAATATAATAAAGTAGTAGGCACTGGATTTCCTTGATTATTATTTTGTGGCGGACCAATCAGAACACAGTCCTGAATCGCGCTATCGAAGTTTCTGAAGTTCCTATAATTATATACATCTATATGTATAGCTCCTATATATTATACATCTGAAACGCTTATAAGTGGGCTTCGGCCTGACCGAGCATCCAAAAGGAGATCTCCGACCGAGCGAGGTGGTAACCTCGCTCGGTCGGAGATCTCCTATTCCCACTCTTCCCACATTTTTTTCTTGAAGATAATAAAAGGGTTGCGTACCTTGTGTAAACAGAGGAGGTTTACATAATTTCCGTAAAAAGGTGTGCAAACTTACAGATTCACGATTTAATATTTACTAGCATTTGCTCGCGGCATTGCATAAATACAATATTCAACGAAAACACTTTATTCTTCGGGATTAAATGTAGCTTATGTTTTAAGCTAAACTACTGCCATATAATATGCAATTTTTAATTACTAAGTACTATAATATTAGGCATACTATAAGTTTGATTATATCATATTTAGCTTACACTACTAATACTATGTTACTTCCGAAACACCACACTACACATAAACACACTTTCAATAATTATATTACTACTCTAGATTATTATTTACACACACAATACACATATATCTCTGACAAACTATATAGCTATAAAATTTATCACAACACAAAAATATATCCGAAAACAAATAATATTCTCAAGCCAGCTCCCATAAAAAGAAAAACTAATATAAATAATAGGTATTATACTACCAGAACTATGCGTATATACTTCATTATATATTTTATTTCTAAAATTCGATACTCTTAATATTAATCTTCAAAATGACTTAGATAACATCAATATTTCTGACTCCCAAACCTGCTCGATTGAAGATTGTAGGCACCTAAAAACTCAATTTAACAATAATTCAATATCATTATTCACTCAAAATATTAGAAGCCTTACCGGTAATTTTAGTGGTCTGCAGGTGCTTCTCTCGAGAGCAAACATATCGTGGGATTTTATTGTTCTGACGGAGTGTCGCCTACATCAATCTTCAATTATCCCCACGCTGGATGGATACCAATGGGCGTCGACAGCATATAATTATTTACAAAATGATGGTGTGGTCGTTTACTACAACTGTCACCTATCCGTAACTGTTCATGAACCTATTATACCTAACGCTAATTGTATCGTGATGACAACTAATGAAGTCGCCGTTGTTGCAATTTATCGGTCTCCATCAACATACAATATTGGGGACTTCTTGGACTCACTGAACTTAGTTTTGAGAAACCTATCCTCTTACAAAACAATAATACTTGTAGGAGACATAAATATAAACATTGGACAAAATACCTCTGATTTACGCTCCCATGACTATTTAGATCTCTTAGCAAGTCATGGAATGCTCCCTGCCCATACTCTGCCCACACGAAATGGTATCTCTTGCTTAGATCACATAATTTTAAAAACAACAAGTAAATCCGCCTGCTTTGTTGCTGACACATCTCTTACAGATCATGATAGTGTTTTACTTTATATCCAAAAATCGAGTCAAACCCCTAAACTACGTCGAAATAAAATGATGACTAATTTTGAGTCTTTAGAAAGCGACTTAAAAAATATAGATTTTTCCCCGGTTTTTGAAACACACGAAGTAAACGAATCTTTGAATATTTTTGAAGACTTAGTTAAAAAGTGTATAGTATCAAACTCATCATTAAAAAGTTCCTCAAATCGAAAGCACATACTAAAACCTTGGATCACTCCTGGACTCATACGTTGTATGAAAACCAGAGATAATCTACATAAAAAACATAAAAGAGACCCTAATAATGAAACCATAAAAATTACATATAAAAGATATAGAAATTTTTGCAACCGCACACTTAGAAAGATCAAAATTAATTATGACAAATACAAAAAGCAAGTAATAATAGCAGATTGCTATGGAAAACTATACGCAAATGCACTTATACCGAAAAAGAAAAAGGGGTTCCAAAAGAATTACTTACAAATTGTAATAACATAAATGATGTAAATAAATATTTTGTAAACGTCGGGGCTTCGCTGGCTCAAAAATTCAAATTACCATATCAGACAGAAACTGTAAGGCATCATCAAATTTCTAATTCATTCGTCATCTTACCTACCTACGAACATGAAATAAAAAATATTTTATCGAATCTACGAACAGACTGTGCTGAGGGGCATGATGGAATTTCCAGTCTCATATTAAAAAAAATCTCGAATATCCTTACTGCACCGTTGGTACACATCTTTAATATTTCCCTATCTACTGGTATTTTCCCAGACTCTTTTAAGTTGGCCCAGGTATCTTGGCCAATAGCAATTCTCCCAACACTATCAAAAGTATCAGAGCGACTAATAAATAACAGACTTACCAATTACTTAAATAAATATGAAATTTTTTCTCATTCCCAGTATGGCTTTAGAGCTGGCGTCTCTACGTCTGATGCAATTATACCGAACTAATGCGGTTAACTGATGCGGTTCATAATCTGACAGATTTCATTGTTAGCGGATTGGATAAAAAACTAAAAGTTCTTGGCATTTTCCTAGACCTTGCAAAAGCGTTCGACACGGTCTCCATCCCTATACTCATTTCAAAACTTGAAGCCATTGGCATTAGGGGGTTACAACTTGCTCTATTCAAAAGTTACATGACAAATAGACGACATCGAGTTAAGATCGGTGAAACTATTAGCAGGCCTGTCCCACTCCCCGTGTAGGTATCAAAAATATAAGTACGTGCGGCGGCCTACCTAAACGGGCCAATTAGAAGGGACTCGCGCGCGAGCAGTGAGCGACGTATGCGTGAGATTTGTTCGTCGCAATGTTTTATGGATTGGATTTAATACCTTAAATTCTGTGCACATAATATTACAATACTGTGTTTAACTTAGGCAAAAATCACCTGGCCAGCTATAACTTTAATACCATAACATAATATTTAATAATATAGTTTGAACTACTGCAATTACTTGATTACCAATATTTAGTGTTTAGGTGTTGGCTCCACCTGAACTATCTGTTCGCGTCTTATGTTATTCCGATGTGATACGATTTGAAGAGTCATTTGTTGACAAAAGTACCTAGAAATAGTAAGGCGGCGTGATTCAACTTCTTTGAGTAATATCGCCGTGAAGGTATCGAAAACGCTTACGTTGACGCATATATACTTATAGGTATGCGCGAATTTATTACAATTATTAAAGTACTATTAACACCTACCTTAGGTTTATTTGGAAAGCAATTTGTTCAGTAAAGTTCAGTAGGTACTCGTAGGTACTAAAAAGTAGGTAAAAAAAGTTGTAATTAAATATTAAGAAAAAAAAAATATACGTATAACCGCCTCCTTTTTTGGAAGTCGGTTAATTATTTTCTAAAATGAGACAACCCTAATGTCATTAGAATGGATAAGAATTACGCGATAGAAAGAGACGCAACTTCTAGGTAAATATAATCGTAGGTAATCAAGTGCTGCGTTAGCTGAATTGAACCTTATCGTATCGCAGTAAGAGTCCCTATTTCTACAAACGATTTGTCGGAGTGGTTCTTCTGTACCTGGTACTATTATTTATTCTGTGCTATTAGTGACGAGCTCCCCGTTGAATATGGTGTCCCGCAAGGTAGTATTCTAGGTCCCACTCTGTTCTTAATTTACTTAAATGATTTATGTAATCTGAAACTACCTTGTGGGAGAATATTTACTTACGCCGATGATACGGCTCTTGTTTTTAGAACCGACACATGGGAAGGGACATTCGGTGCTGCTCAGAAGGGTTTAAACAGCGTTTTACAATGGCTTAACAATAACCAACTCACAATTAATGTTGAGAAAACCAAATATATCCCGTTCTTCATTAAAAAACTAACACGTTCACAGTACGGTCCTAATACCTTAATAGCCCACACCTGCCAACATCCCAATATCAAAATTTGTAACTGCGAGCTTCTGTCTAGTACCGATTGTATTAAATACTTAGGAGTTCATATCGACAATAAGCTATCATTTGACTACCACCTTAAATCGCTATCTAAAAAACTCCGCAAACTCTTATTTTTGTTTAGCCGCTTAAGAAACATCGCTGGCGATTGCCTCATTAGGACAGTTTATCTTGCCTTAGCACAATCTCTTATAACATACTGCATCACTGTTTGGGGAGGCTGTGCAAAAACAAAATTAATTCATCTCGAGAGAACTCAGCATGCATACAAAGCTAAAGCTAAAATATTAAGCATACTAAAGGTCGGATGGAAACTACATATTCTATACTCTACAACTAAGCTATATAGTGATTGTCGCGTCTTGACAGTACGTCAACTTTACATTTTACATACCGTCCTAAAAATGCATTACTCCTGTAAATACAACATAAGTCACTTATCCGATTCCCACAGAAGAAATTATAAAGTTTGCGCAACTTATCGTTTTAATACTAGCTTTGCCCAAAAATTCTACTGCTTTTTGGGAGGTTTTTTATACAACAAAATCAACAAGCTTCTATCTATTTACCACCTCAACAAAAAGCAGTGCAAGCAAAAAATTGAAAGTTGGCTCAAGACTCTCGACTACATTAACACCGAGAAGATCTTAATCAAATTAGGATAAGTGACGGTTATAATATTATTTAGTGGACATACCGCTAAATTCGCTATCACACAAGCACCCTAGCAGTATAGAACTCAACTGAACCCAAGACTTCGGTCGTAGGGCTAGGATGCCACCCACACACACATACACACAATACACACACACACACACACACATACACACAATACACACACACACACACACACACACACACACACACACACACACACATATACACACACACACACACACATACACACACACACACAACACACACACACACACATACATGCATATGCACAACACACGCACACATACATTTATACAAGCACTACCATTACCAAAATATCTATAAGCTAAAAGTTTAAGTTAATTTGCACATTTTCTTGTATTTTATTTATAAAAATTTGTATTGTCTTTCTCTGCACGTTAAACTTGTTACATACTGAGTTGTATATAATTAATATAATATAGTCCAGGAGGACGGGAGCCTGGTGATCTGTAACACAGGTACATCCTAGCACAGACACCAGTCTCTCATCACAATAATACATTCTTTCAAAAAAAAAAATCAATTTTATCGAAATCTGTTCAGTAGTTTTTGCTTGAAAGAGTCACAAACATGCTCACAAAATGTAACATTTATAACAGTATGTACCTAGTAGGATAATGATATTTACCACTTCTAGGTTGAGGCGTTAGAGAGGACACATTGATCCATTTTTGCTCCTCGACCTCCAGCCACGAATCGAGGTAGTCCTCAAATTCGTCCTCGTTTAGAACCAACGCAAGGTCCCCCGGCTCTGGTCTGTCGCGCGGCAATGCGCTTACGACAGTCACGGCTAGCAACAGCGTTGCAGAAGCGACAATCAGACGTAACATTGTCTCCACCTTTAGACTCTCCTTTGGAACACTGCTACCAACGAAGAAGAGCAAATACTATTTATATGACACCCTATCATTAGGTATCATCAGTTTTTCTCAGATAAGACATTTGCCAAATTTTTAATCTGCTACTGAATAATAATTAATCGAAGTCGATAATAATAATCGCCTATGCTATGTGGGTTGATAAGAGTGCAATATTTGTACTAATATATTTATAATAATAATATGTATATCTAAGTAGTGAGCGTAAATGACGCCCGTATTCAGCGGAACGGCTATCACACCCAGATACTCAAATGATTTTCAAGAAAATGACGTAAAACATGGCAATTTAATTTATTGTGAAAATTTATCATATTTTTATTTATTTAAAAACAAGTTTTGAGACTGTAAAAATCTATCTCGTGAAAGACGTCCATTGATAAAAATAGACTTTGTATTAACTACTTAGGTTTTCTGGTGACGTGCCTATTTAAACTTTTCTAGCCGAATATCGAACCACTTCAAAAGCCTCTAGTGGCAAATTATAAAATAGTTTTAGTATTATATTTATGCGAACATATTATAAAGTCCGTTTTAAATTATTTTACTTACTAAAATGGTTGAAGCAGATATAAATTAATTACGCCGGACAAAGCCTTAATACCCCGTAATTATAATTTAAAAAATTTAAAAACCCGACTGCGTAAAAAGTGAACCAAACTAAGTAGGTACATAATTATAACTGAAAAGAAAAAAACAAGCACTTAGATATCCGGTGGTCTAGAATTCTATATTATTGAATTAATACTATTGGAACATAACAACTAAACAGTCAGGATCCATTGAAAAATTAGATTGGCTGTCGAATAATGGATCCCGACTGTTCAGTTGTTATGTTCAAATAGTATTAATTCAATAATATATTATAGAATTCTAGACCACCGGATATCTAAGTGCTTGTTTTTTTCTTTTCAGTTATAATTATGTACCTACTTAGTTTGGTTCACTTTTTACGCAGTCGGGTTTTTAAATTTCTTAAATTATAATTTTTTATTTTATACTTTTTAGTTATGAGTACCTAGCTAGCTAATTATCAGACTAGATTTCCTATCAGCATCAGTCCTACATCACAATTGCGCTGGAATGTGAGAATGGTTGTTACGCAACTTTAAATCGATATAGATCCTAAACGGTCAGTCGAATCGAAAAATGTTGAGAGAAAACTTACAATGATTTTTAAATACCTATTCAACGAAACCCCACTTGATATAGTTTGTTGACTTTCATTTTTTTCATTTTCACAATATGGCGTCTAGTAGTCGCCATATTGAATTTTCACTAACGTCATGTCTTTAGTGACACTCGCCGGACTAAGAGGAATCGATTGACGTGTGAATCATAAAAATCGGCCCAGGCGTTTGGTCTGTATAGTGCTTCAAAGGAACATACATACATACATACATACATACATACATACATACATACATACATACATACATACATACATAGGCTGATAAACACATTACCACTCCTTTGCGTCGCGCAGTCGGGTAAAAAGCTCTTATATGCGATTTAAATGCTTATTTGTTTCAGTCCCAGTCAATCTGTGTAGCAAAACGGATTATGTACCAATTCTGCCATCATAAAATTCGTTATTGGTTCGATGATATTATTAAATATTTTAATAACGAGTTAATCTAATCTAATAAATTTAGGGAACCGGACTCAACAGTAATTAAAATAACAATTCATTTCTGATAATCTTGTTTTACAAATTTTATATCGCAGCAGATTGCTTAGGTAATTATTTATTTTATATTGTTTTTCGCAGCAATAATATTATCCAAATAAAATTTTACGACCTTTGTGGCTCAGTGGCTGAGCGCGTAGGTGTTCATTCCGAGGGTCGCGGTTTCGAATCCCGCCGAAGGAACAAATTTTTCTGTGTTCCTATGGACTAAGGACGCTTCACACCACGTCACACCCTGGGTTATGGACGTTAAACTAATTGTATTGTAACAATAGTATAATATAATAACTATCTTAAATATAATAATAGCTCCCCACACCGATTTGGGTGACGATAGCCAGTTTCAATGAAATGCAGCCATTTGAAGTTATTTTTATAGTGGCCTGGTGTGTGCGCAGTACACAAAAACACACTCTCTTCCTTTACTCTCGTAACCCAGTTGGACGGATGACCGACACGATTGGTGAGAGATCAGGCGCAGGTCCGACTTTTTACATGCCCATCTGACGCATGGATCATCTTTCTTGTCAGACAATCAGGCACGGGCGTAGCCAGGTTTTAGTTTCGGGGGGGTTCACCAAAATAAAACGTTTAAAAGTATATTACTTTCGCGGGGTAGGGGGGGGGGGGGTTGTTTCAAGTAAATATAACTAAAAGTACATTAAATAGTAGTTCTTACGTTTTTACCCCTTTCAGCTTTAAACCCTGAAAGACTGTAATGCGAAAACATACAAATATCAAAGCCGAACGTCGGTACTGAATTTTATAATATGTCCTTTATTTTTTTTTCCATTTTACAGGTTAAAATCTGTTCAAACGTTAAACTAAAACACAAAATAACGGTGAAATTCAGAAAAATGCCATACAATATACCAGCTACAACAGAACATCGGTCCTTAATAATTTAATATATTTTTCATGTGATTCGCGAGCGAGCGAAGCGAGCGAGCAACATTTTTTCCTATTTAATAGATTAAATCTGTCTTTAAACCCTAAAAGACTGTAAAAATAGGATGATTTTTTCATTTCAATTAAAGTAAAATTTGCGTAATTTTTGATGTTGCAAAATATATGACAAAATTAAGTTAGGTTTGTCATATAATACTTATTTCATACATTTTTCGTCGTACATAATTACAAAATTTTGTGATCCGTGACGTGCCCAAAATATTGTGTCAAAATATTGTGCTATAGGTTCGAGGATTCGATGGCACGCGTGCCATAGGTTCACGTTTCCTGTTTTAGGCAAATCTATAATTTTATTGTTTTTTTAGTACAACAGTCTTTCAGGGTTTAAAGTTTTAAAAGATTTTAATAGGCAAAGAAGTAAAAAACATTTGCTCGCATTCTCAGTTTGAACGCATTTAACATAAACACAATACTTATAGTACAAATTAGTATCAAAGTTCTGTTGAAGGCTGTTGATTTTTTTTCTAAAATAACTTCAAAAAATCAGATGATTTTTCAGATAGGGTTAATGTGGCGGCAAGATAGCCAAGATATGTTATTGTCCTGGGGCGCAAAATTTCTAAATACGCCTCTGCCTATGGGTCAGATCTCTATTTCTAGGGGGTTTGAACCCCCTAAACCACCCCCTGGCTACGCCCATGCAATCAGGTGATCAGCCTGCATTGTCCTAACCAAACTTGGAAACAACATTTTTGTTGCTATTGGAGCAACAATAATGTTGTTTCGGGAATCGAACCCAAGACCTCCGAGTCGAAAGCCAAGTTCTAAACCTTTTTAAGACCACGGAAACTTTTGCACACACACACACACACACACAATTTAAATATAATATATATAATATAACGGGTTATAATATAACGGGTAGTCCCGTTGTTAAAAAAATGCGTGGTTCGATACGCACTGCCAAGCATTAACAGTATAATAACATAGCTAGGGAGCCTATGATGCTAATTGTTTATTTACTCGAGCGTCGTGGAGACCTAGTAGTTGTAGATTAGGTGATAGGAAGAAAAAAGATTAAAACAGATTTTTTATTTAAGTGGGTTAAATGAGCGAGGACCGCCTCATTAAAATTAATCTAGCCTAAAAAAAACCTAAACGTAAAAAAGTAGCTTCTGTTGGTAATTTATCTTCAGATTTTAGATAAGTCTGGAGGCGGCGGTTATATAAATATTTAATTTTTAATAAGTCTCCACGAGCTTATTCTACATTCAAACCGTCGGTATTTTAATTTGGAGCTTCTTTGAGCCCTACTTAACATCCTCTTCATCTTTATCTTAATCTGACGAATCCAATTAAATTTTGATACTTTTTTAAATTTATTTGAACGCCCCAAGCAAATTAAATGATTTGCATACCTTGGTTACCAGAGACATATGTGGCACACCTATACGTTTACCACGCGTTTGAGTTACTACAGAATTATCTTACTAGGGCTCCCCTAAAACAGTAGGTGTTAGCTCTATCTACTTATATTGTCATAAATAAAACCAAGTAATACCAATATAAATAATGTATATTTTTATTAAAGCTTCATATTTTATTTACAAAATTTCTCATACCGGTATCATGAGTAATGATGATAGAAGGCCGTTCACGGTGAAGTCGGGGATCTCCCCCATCTGGGGGATCCTCCTCCTGAAGTCGTCGACTGTACAACAGAAGCTGTATCCGATGTCCAGTCGGTCGGGCTGCCATCTCAGCCAGTCGAAGGCGGCGTTGTTCCGACACCTTTTTTCTTTTTTTTTTTTCGAGGGGAAATGCGTTCTGCATACCACACGACCCAGGGGAGGGTCGCAAGGTTATGTTGGACTCCCGTGCACCGGTTTACCAACTAAAACCCCCCGATGTCCTTCTACACGCTTTATGGCGGGGCCATGGGAACTATTGTGACTACCACAACCCCGCTGACGTTTTGCCTCATCGGGCATCATCTGATTATAGATGACGGCGATGCTGCCATCTTCCTTCGCTAAGGGTTCCCCGGACATAAGGGAACCCTACATCTCCTGGTCCTTCAGTAGGCGGCAACCCCCCAGATGCCGTCTACGGATCATTTAGGTGGCGCATCGTGGTGTTTTATGGCGCATTTAGGTGCGCTAAACGCCGCCGACCATGTCGTCTACGACGCATCGGGTGCGATTCTGCCGAAGCCTCACGCTCTCGCTCCGCCGCTTCCTTTTGCACCATGACTACGGTGCAAAAAGTAGCAGCTGCGTCCCAAACTTCCTTGCTCCGTGTCATAGCGGCAACTAAATCAGGGACCGATAAATCCGCGCCGATGCGTGCAGACATAGCTGCGCGAGGGATCGCCCAAGCTGGACACACCTCCCGCGTATGTTGTGCCGTGTCTTCGGCTCCTCTTCCGCAGTGATGGCAGACTGCTGTCGGCTCCCTTTTGACCACTCTACACAGGTACTCACCAAAGCACCCGTGCCCTGTGAGCACCTGTGTAAGGTGATAATCTGGGAAGCTGTGTTCACACTCGACCCATTCTCGTAGAATAGGTCGTACTGCAGCCACCAGCTGTCTACTTGCACCCGGGAGCCCCAGATCTTCCTCCCATTTTTGAAAGAGGTCCTCGCGGACCTCATCTCGCCAACGGACGACCTCTATTGGGTTTGGGTGGATACCTCCTTCAATCGCCTCTGTGCGTCGCCTGTAGACGGCTGCAAGAACTTGGGCCTCTAATTCCCATGGCGTTCTACCGGCGATGATGCACGCCGCAGTATATGACACCGTTGTTCCGACACCTGTCGGTGCAGAACTGCATCGCGCGCGCCTCTTCAATACTGTACGGATTGTTGATACTGATGAAAGCTGTGCTTATTGCCCTCGACGCATCGTACACCACCTGGAATTGTGATTATTATTAATGTTTTAACACTGTTTAAATTGAAACTACTTTAGCGACGTTGAGAGCGAAATTTCAAGGTTGCGTTTTTTGGATATATCGCCATCTGTCGGAATCTATTTATACTTCTTGCGTAACAGCGTAACTTAATAAAGTACGGCGCTAGGTGTACAAATTTTTATTTTTTCTATTCAATTTTAAAGTGATGTTCTCTAAGAACGATGAGAGTATTTTTGGATTTTAAATGACGAATGAAGTTTCGGTTTTGCCACGTACCTACGTGTATTCTGTACACGTCACGTTTTTAGGGTCCGTAGCCAAATGGCAAAAAACGGAAATCTTATGGATTCGTCATGTCTGTCTGTCTGTCCGTCCGTATGTTACAACCACTTTTTTCCGAAACTATAAGAACTATACGGTTGAAACTTGTTAAGTAGATGTATTCTGTGAAGCGCATTAAGATTTTCACACTAAAATAGAAAAAAAAATTGGGGGTTCCCCATACTTAGAACTGAAACGCAATTATTTTCATCAAACCCATACGTGTGGGGTATCTATGGATAGGTTTTCAAAAATGATATTGAGATTTCTAATATCATTTTTTTCTAAACTGAATAGTTTGCGCGAGAGAAACTTCCAAAGTGGTAAAATGTGTGCCCCCTGTCTGTAACTTCTAAAATAAGAGAATAATAAAACTAAAAAAAAATGTATGATGTAAGTACTATGCAAACTTCCACCGAAAATTGGTTTGAACGAGATCTAAGTAAGTAGTTTTTTTAATACGTCATAAATTGTAAACCGCAATTTACCTTTCATTCAATCAACTCAAATATAATAAAAAAAACATTTATCTAATGTCATAAACATAAACCTTATGCATAAACCGTGAACCATTATTTTTTTATTACAAGTTTGTACGGAACCCTCGATGCTCAAATCCGGCTCGCACTTGGCCTGTTTTTTAAGGCTCAGTGAATTAATGTTGTAGTCAGCGTGTCACTTTCAATATGTAGTAACACTGTGTAAATTATTCTCTTCACGTCTTAAAGCAGCCTCACATACACGTCATACACGTCATACACGTCATACACGTCATACACGTCATACACGTCATACACGTCATACACGTCATACACGTCATACACGTCATACACGTCATACACGTCATACACGCCGGTTTTTTCTTAGAATATGTAAGTATTTTCCATAATAAATGTTCGCTCAAAGGAGTCTTCAAGAAAAGAAAAACAAAGTGCTGGGAAAGTCTTTGGCTGGGAATCTGAGTTACTTGACATGATATAAATAATATTATGTAGGTGTCGTGTCGTGTAAATGTGGGAAGCTTATGTGTAGTGTATTCGTAGATATATTTGCCTTACCTTATATAAGTACAGGGGTACTGGGACGGTGCCACCATTAAGGTAGATGTCAACAAAATGTCCGTTGGCGTTACGCAGCTGGCTCACGCCGAACGTCCCCGTGTAGATTACCGCGTTGTAGCCCGCCTCGCCGATTCGTTGACGGAGGTTCTACGAAATGGACTAAAGTGATGAATCCTACAAATATTATAAACTAGCTGTTGCCCGCGGCCCCACCCGCGTAAATAAAGTGTCCCTCGGGAACACTGTATTTTTTCGGGATAAAAGTAGCTTTTGTTTTAATCCAGAGCCTAAACTACTACCATATCAAATTTCATCAAAATCCGTTCAGTAGTTTTTGCGTGAAGGAGTAACAAACATCCACCCATACATCCTGACAAACTTTCACATTTATAATATTACTAATCCATCCATACATCCACCCATACATCCTCACAAACTTTCACATTTATAATATTAGTAGGTGTTCGCGCCAGAGCGCGACGTTTATAAACTGGTCACACAGATCGCTTAAATCAGCCAATCACGCACGAGTATTGGCTGTCAGTCCACAAGCCGCTGTTCCAGAGAGTGACAAACACTTGCTCCTGATGTATGATTAGTAGGATGTGAAAGTTTGTGAGGATGGATGGATGTTTGTTACTCTTTCACGCAAAAACTATTGAACAGATTTTGATTATATTTGGGATAGTAATAGTTAAAGCTCGACTACCACAAGGGAACAAATGTTGTTTCCAAGTTTGATTAGGACAATGCAGGATGATCACCTGATTGTCTGACAAGAAAGATGATCCATGCGTCAGATGGGCATGTAAAAGTCGGACCTGCGCCTGATCCCTCGTCAGTCGTGTCGGTCATCTGTCCCACTAAGTTACGAGAGTAAAAGGAAGAGAGAGTGCTCTTGTGTACTGCGCACAGACATGGGCACTATAAAATCACTCCTGCATAACTGGCCTGGTTTCAATGAAACCGGCCACCGTCACCGAGATCGGTGTGGGAGTTATTATTATTATTAGTTAAAGCTCTGGATTAACACATAGGCTACTTTTTATCCCGAAAAAGTATAGCGTTCCCGTGGGATACTGTATTTACGAGGACGGCCGCAGCTGCGGGCAAAAGCTAGTATTGTATAGCGTATACTTCTACTGTAAATATTGGCAATAGAATAAACATCGTAAAAAGGTATAATAAAATCTTCCGATGTGTGATGACAATGTTTGTGCTTGGTTGCTATATTTAAATAAATTTTAATGTGCGAATGGTATTTGTGCGCACACACACGGCGACAGTGTGTTGTCGCGTCGCGTCGGTGTGTTTATGACTGTAAATCACGCGTTTTTTAAGATATTTTTAAATGGAATTATTTAAGGAATCACAAGTTTTTTTTAAATATTTTCATTTTTTATATAAGTTCAGAAATACATAACAAAAATTGGGTACCTTTAAGGTACCTTTTGAAAAACCAGCCTGTATAATTGCATAGCTTTCTACCAATAATATTATAATAAAGTATCGGCACAGAATAAATAATAGTATAAAGTAGTATCGGTAAGATGTGAACGTGTCCAAAATAATAATTAATGTATGGTGTACGATATGGTTATGCTTTAGCCAATAAACTATATACAATATATATTATGCTATTACGAGTATATTATAGCACAGTCTAAATAGGGCTTCAAAACTCCTACAAATAAATTAAAGAGTTTAAATTACCTGTTCCAGCCAGTTCCAGTTACCGGCGTTGAAGGGTTGCCACTGGGGAGCGGCGTTGATGAACACGTGGCTAGCTCGCTGGCCAGAGGCGTACACGAAGTCGGTCTTAGCGGTCAAGTGACCGCGGGCCAGGAACTGCGTGGAGGTGACGTATACGTCTGTCAACGAAGACCCCACCAGTTGAGCGATCGCCTCCTTCTATTGCACCTTCGTTAGACATTGTTGATCGCTACACCCGGGAAGAAACCACCGGCTGAAATATTAATTTTAATTTAATTTAGACTCTGGTTTAATATCTATGACGATTTTCAACAAAATAAATAGTAAATTAAACTGTTCGCTAACTTCAATTATAACGATAATATTGGGATAGTCCTAAATGTCAAATGAAATATTCCTCGCCGAGTTATTGAATTCATCGGAGCAAATCTTTTGAACAGAGAGGAGATGTTTTATTTTGGGCCAGCTCTATGTACATGACATATGTAAATAGTATATGTAATTGATTTTACTGTCGGTTTAACTTTTTTATTTACCTAATATAAAGTAATATTTATATTAGTTTAATGAACTGTTACTGAATTAAAGGTGTACTTTATAGAGCAGAATAGTGAATACAATACCTAATATTATAATAATATATTCGAGATAGGGGAAACTTTTATCATAATAAAACTTTATATATTGTAAAGTTACCTAACTTATTTTTGAACAAGAATATTTCAGAAATATTAGCCTGTTGTTCTAAGAATTTTTAGTTTGTTGTTGTTATTCAAATGTTAAATGCTCGTTGCATTTTTAGATTGCACCAATACTTTAAGTTTTTTGCCATTGCTGTATTGAATAAGAGCTATCACTCCATCATTCTTGACACTAAATGTATATGTCAACATTGTTACATTTGGCCTGGTATTTATCATCTGATTGACTGATCCAGGCAGAGAATCTTGCTTCACTAAACCATTCTTGCTTGAAAATACAAGCACCGTGAACCCGCTTAGTTTTTTTTTGGAGGAGATAGCGTTAAATCTCACAGTTGAATCGTTTAATAAATAGAAAAAAGATATATATTAATCCGAAAAAATACCGAACCGTATTTTTTCTGATTTTTTTTCTATGTTCAATGATTACTCCGCAGTCTGTTGACCGATTTTCAAAATTCTTTTTTCATGCAAAGGATGTATAATCCCAAGTTGTCACGTTTTCAAAAAAGCTGTGACCTGATGATGGGATCCATGAGGAATTGAGAGAGCTTCTCGAAATTTGTATGTACACATATGACTATTTCTGAAGAAATCCAAGCTGTATACCCTGGATCCAAAAGTATTGAACAGAACTCCTGATTCCTTATAGATACAAGTTTGGGGATTTCAGCGTTGTGTAAAGAACTGCAAGCATAATATGCCACTATGTCAATTACGGTAACTGGCATAAATTAACGCTTGAGTTTGTTTTGCCGAGAGAGTGAGAATAGCTTTTTCGTATTTATAACTTTCTTAAATTGTGTTAGTAATAATATAATAAATATAACTAAAAAGAGAAAAAATATTATTAAAAAAATTAAAACCGACTTCCAATGTAAAAATGTACAAAAAAGTATGAAAAAAAACTTATTTTCTGAATAATTCCCCTTTTAAATTCGGCTAAAATTTTAACTATTTCTATACTCAATCTACATAATTTTGAAGTCGCTACCAGTGAATTTGAACGTGAGTTCTACTTTAAATATTGTTTTATCAGGATGTTGTTTCGCACTTTTTTGTGCATTTTTACTTTGGAAGTCGGTTTTAATTTTTTTTAATGATAATTGTTATACCGAATACCGAACACAGTGCTAAAAAACCGAACGGTTCGGTACAATACCGAACACCTGACAAGCCTGGTTACAGATCGCTGAAAGGGCCACACTGTGGCATTTGACGTAAGGGTTATTTCACACAGAAACGAAACGATACGCGACATGGCGCTGCTCGGTGTGAACTGAGCCCGAACAAAATATATAACACTTACACCAGTTTGGACCGCAGCGGACTGTTGAAGATGGACGACGGTGCGGCCAGACCCGGGGCAGGACACGACGACCTCCTCGCCGGTGTTGAGGTGGATGACCCCGGAGTTGCCGGTGCCGGCGGGGTACGTGTTGGTGCTGCACCGGATGTAGATCGGCTGCGGCTGCCCCAGGTCCCCGTTCACCCTAATACTGCAGCCTGATTACGCGAATGTTTGGTTTGGTTTGGTCAATTTTTACATGTACCTACATCCGACGCATGGATGATTTTTCTTGTCAGACAATCAGGTGATCAGCCTGTATCCTAACCAAACTTGGAAACAACATTTTTTGTTGTTCCAATACGGGACATCTTTGAATCGTCGATCCCACAATCCCTTAAGACCAGGGTCTTTGATCAATGCGTTCTACCGGTAATGACATACGGAGCCGAAACGTGGACACTCACCGTAGGCTTGGTTCATAAGTTTAAGGTTGCTCAGCGTGCGATGGAAAGAGCAATGTTAAGGGTATCTCTGGTGGATAAAATACGTAACGACGTTATTCGCCAGAGAACTAAAGTCACCGACATTGCTCAACGAATTAGCACGCTGAAGTGGAAGTGGGCCGGCCATGTCTGCAGACGGACAGACAATCGATGGAGCAGACAAGTATTAGAGTGGAGACCACGCTTAGGCAAACGTAGTGTAGGACGTCCTGCGGCACGATGGACCGACGATTTGAAGAAGGTGGCTGGCAGCGGATGGATGAGGGCTGCCCAAGATCGGGATGGTTGGCGCTCATTGGGGGAGGCCTACGTTCAGCAGTGGACGGCGATAGGCTGATGATGATGATGATGATGATGAATACGGGTCGAACCCACGACTTCCGAATCGAGATCCAAGCTCTAACCGCTAGACTACGGAGACTGTTTAAACGCAGTAGTAATGTTAAGTTTGATGATGATGTTTAATGTTCAGTTCTATGATAGTTACTACTACAATATTTAAGTAAATATGGGATGTGTTTATTAAGAAGTCCTTAACGTTGTGTATCTTTTATTTATGTTAGAGATTTATTTTTATATCTCGTGTGTTTTCTTTTAACGTCTTATTCTCATCTATTTTTGTACTGTTTGTTACTGTGATATTTACCGCTTCTAGGTTGCACGGCACCGGAGGCGTTAATCCAGTTTTGCTCCTCAACTGCCAGCTAGGAGTCGAGGTAGTCTTCGAACTCCTCCTTGTTCAACACCAGCGCAAGGTCACCCGGCTCTGGCTTTTGCGAAGGTAGAGCAGCAAAAGTTAGCGCGAGGCCCAAGAGACCCAAAAATAAGCGAAACATTTTTTTATATTTCTATAATATTGGCCCAGAGCCTATAAGGTGCTTGTCGGATATAAATACCATTAATCGCTTTACATACGGTAGCCGTATCTTTAAAATTTGGTGTTTAAGATAAGCCTTATTAATTCGATTGTCGTGTATTGTAATGTGATGACCGATGACGAACGAGTAAATCAGTAGTCTCGATAGTTGATAAATCGATTAGATTAGAAGCTACTAAAATAGTTTTTATCCCAAAAAGTAAATCGCAAAAAGAATGCTATTGGTAACATTAAGAATAGGCATCAAAAGAAACACAAAGTATCTTTTAAATCATTGTTTTATTCGTAAAGCTTTTGTCCACGGCTCCAACAACGTAAATACAGTATCCCACGGGAACATTATACTTTTTCGGGGTAAAAAATAACTTGTCTTAATCCAGACTCCAGACTTGTGTTAATGTATATGCAATAATACAATTACAATCAAGTCCTGATACGCTAAAACTCACAAATGGTGTTTTTATGAACGTTAAACCAACGTGAAACGCGCTCTGATTGGTCGAAACGTCATAAAATTAATTTATGGTAACATGTCGCTACATTTTCAAATTGAAAGTGAAGCGACATGTTGTTAAAGAAAGTAAAATGAAGTCTACTTGAAATACGAGAATTGAGGTTCTGAGCTTAAACCAACTATACCAAATTTCATCAAAATCGGTTCAGTAGTTTTTGTGTGTGACACCATCCATCCTCACAAACTTTCACTTTTTTAATAGGAAGCAGGATTTTACCTACAAAAAATATTTCCAGATTTTCAAATTTTCTTCGAAGATGTTCAAATATGTTATATAACACTCAATTTATAAAAGTAAATACTTAGTTACTTATTTGTTTGCATTAAATATGCTTTTTATGTAATGGGCCATTAAACGACCATACATAACATACGTTGAGTCCCGGGAAAGGATATTTTTTATCTCGAAAAAGTACAGTGTTCCCGCGGGATAATGTATTTACGCGGGCAGAGCTGCGGGCAACAGCTAGTTGTAAATATACAAGATAATGTTCATAAGAGCATTAACGCATAGCGCGTGAAGTCAACTTTGGTGAAAAATACGCACACAGCTGCAGCCTGCAGCGAGCGTCTTTGTGTGCGTAAATAGTTCGACGGCTGTAAGCCAACTAACCCACATTGATCCTTGCCTTACTTTAATTATATTACGATAATAATTATTATTGAATATTGATTGTGGTATACATCAGCGGCGAAGGGTTCCTATAACTCCATTCCTATCGGCTTCCCTTGTCACTTACCTTTTGCAAACCTTCATAGAAATCCCTACCTATTATACAGGCTCCGGCTTCCCTATGAAGGAGAAGCAGCCTTCGCCACTGGTATACATAATATCATAATAATAATAATTATATTCTGTGTCATATTACTTAATATATAATATAACATATTATCTACACAAAACAAAATATCAGTAGGTAATATTATAATACTAACATGATATTATGAAAAATAAAAATACCTTGAAATAATACTTTTATACTATTTTAATTAATATAATTTAGTTATACAGCTGATATTATGTGTTTATTTAAATCTTTTTGATTTTTACCCGATTGTCAAGAAATTATGCTTTTCGCCCGGTTATGTTTTTCGCGCGTATCTTGCATGTATGAATGTATGCATGTATGCATACATTACATTACATAGATTCTGGAACACAAAATAAACATTTTATATTTTAAACAAGACAATTTTATATATTTTTTATATTTGTTATTTTTTATGACTAATAATTGTTCCTCTATAATTTTTAATTATTTTTCACTACTAAAACTCCGGACAAAGCTCAGTCTCCCAGGTACTAAGTACTAACATCTTATATCAAGACGTCAAAATATTTGTGTTAAAAATTAAAAACAATATTACCAATTTAGGTGCTATTTTAAAGGAGAAAAGTATTAGTTACTAATACGTATCTAGATGTACTTATCATTTATATATGTCACCGTAAAATTATAAAAACCGTTAGATTGTAAAAAAAACTAGTGAAATTGTAAAATGTTAATAAACTTCGGACGTGAATATGCTGCCTATAATTTAACACATTCTTTTAAGTTAGATTATAAATACCTATATAGTTATGAATCTTTCGACATGTTTTTACAATATATTTAACATAAATATTTTATGGGTATATCCTTTTTTCCCAGATATTAGGTGAAATAACAAGCATTTCCCCCTCGCGCCGCACTGAGTTCCAGCCGTTGACTAGCGCTAGAATAAATAAATGTAGACTAACAACAGCGCCACCTACTGGGTCTAATTATGATAAAATGTACTAAACTTTTAGCAGCTCTTGCCTTTACCAAGTTTTCAAAATTTGTATGTTTTCTTTTTCGTGCGAACTTATTTTATCTCCTATTATATGTAAAACTAGCTGATGCCCGCAACTTCGTTTGCGCAGAACTAACGGAAGCGGAACCCTATTTTTAAACGGAACCCTAAAATAAAAGTAGCCTATATTAGACCTTATAACATCAGCTATCTGCTAGTGAAAGTCCAGTGAAAATCGGTCCAGCCGTTTCAGAGATTAGCCGGAACAAACAGACAGACAGACCGACAGACAGACAGACAGACAAAATTTTTTAAAAATTGTATTTTATTGTAAGTACCGAATATACTTTCAGATGCATTAAGTGAAAAGCTGTTAGTTTGAAGTTACAAACAGACACTTCAATTTTATTTATCTGTATAGATGTATAGACAATTTGTTATTACAATAAAAAAATATTAACTTAAATAACAATATTAATTATTAAATTAAAAAATATATATTTTCCAAATATCAAAATCTTTTTATCGGGATAGATCTCGTACGCACTACAAAGGTCAACAGAGTTCAGTGCAGAGCGCGGACCGATACGTCCACCCGCTGGAAAGGCTCACGGCCGTCTGATTTGTAAACGCACGAGCGCCTCGTTTTATACACTAGTTTTAAAAATTCATATAAAATTCGTCAAGCTAATTTACTTAACAATTTAAATGGCATATTAAAGATAAAACGTTGTTCTTTTAGATTATGTAAGTAAGAAACAGAAAGAGCAAGTGAAATACATAAATATCATCATTTTAAATAACTATAATTCCTGATAATTTCGCATTCTTTAAATTTGATTTTTATGATATAGAAACGTAGACTACGGCCGCTGTATCTTGACGGGTCTGAACATAGGCTCTGCGAACTTTAGCGCATGTACAACTCGTGAAGAAAACTGTTATTGTATTATTTTTATATACCTATGTACTCAATTTTCCTAATACAGTTGACTAGTTAGTACCTACAAATAAAATAAATACGAAAATACTTAGAAACAGTTATTGCGCAACCTTCTGCGCGAAGTTCAGACTCGCCAAGATACATCGGCCGTATTGTATATAAAAATAATCTGACAAATAGATAATCTAGAAGAGGATGTAACAAGTTTGTTTAGATTTTTTGTTTTTAAAAAATGTAAGCGGTTTTAGCTATTATATGTTTTGAAATTGCCCCTGAACCTAAAGTTGTAAAAACTTCTGGTTAGTTTTGTCAGTTTTATTCAAAAGTTTGAAATTATTTTAAAATAAATGATAAGGGAAAAATTAGAATACAATATTTTCTAGTGTTTTTCTACATGTAAAAATCAGAATAACCAGTTTTTGTTAGATATTTTTGCTTTTGAATGGTAGCGTTTTTTGTGAAATCTGAGTCGCGCGCCGATGAACGCTCATAAATGTACGTGGAAATGTATATTTTGCTGTTCGTTCTTAGCTCGTAGCACCGTAATGTGCTACGGGCTACGCGGTCATTCTACGCCGTAGAGGTATAGTATAGGATTGAATTATTTTTGATCAGAGACTGTGAACAGGACGTCGAAGGTCGGCATTACACCACGTGGACAGAAGTAGCTGGATGTAGACCGCGAGCGTCATGCTGGTAAACTATAGGGGAATTCTCTGATTCAGTGGATATCTTGATACCAAGCTATCATTGTTGTCATTTCTGCAGCAAGGCGATAATATGTGGTTTACATCATAATACTTTCGTAGATTTGTTACTTATCCATATTAGCGTATGCATACCTACAGGGATTAAGATAACGGGCCTCGCCTCTGGTCAATGTACGATCAGCAAAATAAATACGAAATGTATCGAATGTAAATCTAAGTTTGACGACTACTTCAAAAATATTTTTGGTTTATTATACCTACTCTATTCATCATCATATTCTACTAGTAGTCATGATGAAAAACTATTATGGAGCATAATTACAGTGTTTGTAAGATATTGTACCTAATATATTATGATGTAAAACTAGAGTTGATTTGAGCTGTTTAGGTAGGTACTTTATTTTGTTTATGGAAACAAAATATTTAAATACTTGCCACTTTCGTAAGATAACTTTGTTAATTTATGTAAAAGTTGTAAAGAAAACAAAACATTCCCGATACCCACTTTAAAAAGTTTTGCTATTAAAGTTGTGTGTCCCTTAATTTGTAACCATTTTCCAAACAAGTTTTACAAAAAAGTTTAAACTGTTACTTAAATTTATTTGTCAAGTGCAGCCGTTCCTAATGCAAATTACTTAAACCACCCTCGAGAATTAAGAATGTTTAGTTACAAATAAAAGGCAATTTGTTTCTATTGGGTACAGTTAGTAAAATATACGTTTATTAACTACACAAAAATTAAACCGACTTGCAAAGTAAAAATGCACAAAAAAGTGTGAAATAAAACTTACTACTAAATAATTTCCTCTTTTAAATTCGGCTACAATTTTTACTATTTTTCTACACAATTTTCATTATTTTTAAGTCGGTACCAGCCCAAACAATATCCTGATAAATCATTATTTAATAGAGCTCACGTTTACATACGTTGGCTGGTATCGACTTCAAAATTATGAAAATTGTGTAGAGAAATATTAAAAAATTTGCCGAATTTAAAAGGTGAATTATTTAGAAAATAAGTTTAATTTCACATTTTTTTGTGCATTTTTATTTGGGAAGTGGGTTTAAGTTTTTGTTTAAAAATAATTATTTTCCCCTTTATAGTGATAATTGTTAAATTATTATTAATACATTTTAAGAACGTTTAAAATAAGCGATCAACTGTATATTTGAATATGCGCCAGGCTTCCATTAGCTATTGTAAATAAGAAAATGATGATGATTACTGTTAGTTACACAGTGGCATATGCTTGCAGTTCTTACAATGCCGAAATTTCCAAACGCGTATCTTTAAAGACTGAGGAGTTCAGTGCTTTTGGATCCAGGCTATACCTTGGTGCAAAATCTTATTTTTTGGGAGCATATACTTGTGTTACTTCAAAAAAGTCAAAATAACTATATGCGTCCATATAAATTTCAATGAGTTTCAATTTCGATTCCTCATGGATGCCATCATCAGGTCACCACCATGATATAAAAAGGACCAAATTGGAATTATACCCTAGACATCAAAAATATAATTTTGAAAGTCGGTCCACAGACGGCGGAGTAATCGTTGAACATACAAAAAATAAAAACAAAAAAATATTGTATACAACTGAACGTATAACCGCCACCTTTTTTTGGAAGTCGGTTAAAAAAGATAACGTTTTATTGCAAGATTTTGAAGGTGCCGCGGCTATTCTAAAAAGTCTCGGTGTGTTCTGTCCCATTATAGTGTAGCTTTATTTATAGGTACTTTTAATTGTGAGTAGATACACGATGAGCTATAGGTAATGACGAATATTTGCCTAAGAACATTTTCGTAGTGTAGCTAATCCATAGTTTAGTATGTAATAAGTCTGTTTGTAATCATATGTTTTAGTAGTAATCAATGTCTTATCTGTAAAATTATCTATTTTAGAACTCGTACCTATATGAAGTGATTTTGCTATTAAAGCTTAGTGAGTACTGAGTAGGTATCGTAGTGCACCCCCCGATGGATGCACGCCTTGTCGTGGCGGTGGGGCTTAGTAACCGTGGACTGGACACCCACGGTGAAGCGAAGAGGCAACCGGGGCCGGCTTGTTTGCCAACGGCTGGCCCGAGGAGGGCGCTCCCAGCGGACTGGAGGAGTCTGCTACGGACGCGCTTAGAGGTGGGACCGCAGAAGAAGAGGAGTGCCGGTATTACGGTGCGCCGTACTCCCTATCTTCTGCGGCCGTGGAGGGATCGCAGGGGGAGAGGCGTGGTGGTGTTGTGCCACTCTCCCTATCCCCCTGCGAGCTGGCGGGGCCGTTCCGTACGGTTAACGGCATTGGTGGGGCCGCAGAGGAAGAGGCAAGTTGGTATTACGGTGCGCCGCTTGCCCTATCCTCTGCGGCCGAGGTGTGGTCGGTGGCAGAACCATACGTCAGATCTGCCACCGGGTACCGGTTGTGGAGGCTGGTATCCGTGGCCTCCTAGTAGCATACTCGGGGGGAGTCTGCTACAGTACTGGTGGAGGCCGAGGAGGGAGGCGCACCTTACCATCTGGTGCGCCTGAGGCCTTCGGGCCTTGAATGGAGCCGCTTGTGAGCGGCTGCCGCCGGCGGGGTCGCGGATGTGTTTATCGTTCCCGTGGCCCCGTCACAGGGCGGCGAGGAGGAAGGTGGGGGGTGGTTTTTAGTGGGTATACCGTGGGTCTCATTAGCCTATACGGGAGTCCCACATCACCACTCGGGTGCCCCCTGCGCCTGGGTGGTATGCGTAATGCATTTTCCCCCCGGAAACAAAAAAAAAAAAAAAAAAAAAAAAGGTATCGTAGTGCATAGTTTAGTATGTAATAAGTCTGTTTGTAATCATATGTTTTAGTAGTAATCAATGTCTTAGGGGTCGTCCATTAATCACGTGATGCCTAAAGGGGGAGGGGGGGTCCGAAAAAAAATCACCTAGTATCACCAAGGGGAGGAGGGGGTATAAGGAGACATGACGTGTATTAATTTTCGAATCTAGTCTATGCATACCGAAATTATTATCGGTTGTAGATTCGTAGTGTTGTTTAAATACTTACAAGACAAATGACTTGTATAGTTTTTAATTGCTTAAATTTTAAATTGTTTTTTAAGTTAAAGTTTTTCTTCAAACATGACCTGCTTACTATGTAAAAAAAAATACACGTGATCTTAGGTGGGGGAGGGGGTAGTATAAAACCTCACCACGTATCACCAGGGGGAGGGGAGGGGTCTAAAAAGTTGTTAAAAACATCACGTGATATTTTAATCACGTGATGTTTTTAGATGATATGATAGATAATTTTACAGATAAGGGGCCGTGCTAATGCACGGCCCCTTATCTGTAAAATTATATCTATTTTAGAACTCGTACCTATATGAAGTGATTTTGCTATTGAAGCTTAGTGAGTACTGAGTAGGTATCGTAGTGCATTGTTATTAGTTGCATAATTTTCAAGTAAAAAAAATTATAAGCTGTATTTTTATCACCTACTACTACATACTCTTAGTAAAAATATCTTAATAATTTTTTTTCTACTTGGGCTTTCTTTGTTATTATAAATATTTTGTTTTTATGAATAAATATTTCGCACTTCTTTATAGAATTAAGTAAGCCGACTTCACGCTCAAAGAAAGTAAGAATTTTCTTTTCACACAATTTCGGAGAGGATATTGTTGCAAAAGATATTGATGTAAAGATGAATATAAAACATCGTGGAAGAAATATTGCAGTCATTGTTCAAAACTTTACATTATAATATGAAGTTTAGATTGAAAATTTTTGGTACTTAATCATAAAATATTTAATTTAATCTTTTATATCGCAGGTATGAACTGACCTGTTATCTGGACTTTAATAATCAATATTACAATTAAGCTGGTAATCAGCCGCGTCATTTGACGTCAGCAATCAGGAGCTAATGATTATGTTTTGATAAAATATTATGTAAAGCGAACACGCCCATGTTTCGTGCTCTTGTGCTCAGGGTTCAAGTTACACCCATTGTGAGACTTCAATGTGAGCCCTGCCATGGCACAGTGGCTGAGTACGTGCTGACGTTGAAGGTCGCGGGTTCGAATTTCGCTAAAGGAAAAAATAAATTTCATGTGTTCCTTGATCATGGATGTGTTTGAAATAAAAGTAATATGTTTAATATATTAAAAATCTTAAATATATGTATAGTGAGTATAAAAGTATTAAATATTCCATAAAACATTAAGTACCTTAATAAAACAAAATGTTGTAACATCTAATATATTTCACCCTTATTCTGCAAATAAATGATTGATTATGATTATTATGAAAAAAGCCAAGTATTTTATTTGCAAAAAGTTATGAGATATCGTAGAGACCAAGTGAAATTCAAGATAGTCCATATAATTAGTTACCTACTCATAAAAAAACTTGTAACCGTATGTGGAAAATTTTATTTTTATAATTTATTTTAGTAAATAGTGATTTGGCAATGAGAACTTAATACAAAAGTAATTTTGACATTTGAAGTATAGTATAAACCAAGATGGCGTTACTTTATATTTTATAAAGATTTGTACTACCAAATGTACGCCATAGCCTATGTTGAGTTTTGAAAATTTTAAATTTTACAATCTCGTTTGTTTTTTTTACAATCTAACGGTATTTACAATTTTACGGTGACATATACACTCGATTTTTATGAAAGAAGAAGAGGCAAACCGTCCCCACCCTTGTAGCACTACAAGACATATATCAAATGAAAGAGCTTAAAAAGTGTGTAATTTTATTGTATAACGAAAAATCTCTAAACCATGGGAGAAAAAAGTTAATGAGGGTTAAAGGTTAAAAAAAGTTAAAAAAATCATCCTATATTATTGAACCATTTTATAGTGTTGCTAATAAGAAACAATTTTTGAAAAGTAATGGTATACAACAAACTTCCTAAAAGTGGTATATTTTGATAAAGTGCCTCATATTCTGAAGAAATGTATGGAATAATAATAAAATGCTAAAAAAGGCTATTTCCTTAATTTTTTCACACATAATTACTTTCTAGAAATTGTTTCTTACTTGCAACGCTATCGAATGATGCAATAATACAGAATCAACCCTCATTAACTTTTTTCTCCCATGGTTTAGAGATTTTTCATCATACAATAAAATTACAAACTTTTTAAGCCCTTTCATTTGATATATGTCTTGTAGTGCTACATTAGTGGGGACGGGCTCCATACAAAAATGCCCCTTCTTCTTTAAAATATTAGCTTGTGCTACTAACTAATTGCAAACGAAAATATGGGGGCTCGAAAAAGCCGCGTAATGCTTCGAGAAAAGATAGTCCGCTTTAAACTTGGCAATACCGCGACCGCGCTATTATATAAATAACATATTATATTTTCGTTGTCTAGTACCCGTAACATAAGTTAGGAACTAGCACGATAACAGGTTGACGTGGTGTGAAAGCGTCATTATATTATTATTAGTGTCCATTGGCCATTTTCTACGCGTGGCTCTCTAAAATTGAAACAAGCTGTTGTCCGAAACATGGTTTGCCCAGAATTACAGTGTTCCCTACAAAAAGTGCGATCCTGCAGTACAAACGTCACGTGTTTGGCTGTTTTCAAAGGGTAAACCGGTAAAGATAGAGTTCAAAGGCGTTACTTCGTAGGCTGCACTGTGAAATCAATATACCTATTTAGGTAGGTACCCGACAGAATGCTATGGTATTTACACATACCTAATGCTTAGTCTAACTAATCTACTTAAGGTTTAGATATTCTATTATTTGATTTAATAAAAACTGAACATATACAGTTTTTTCACTGATAATGAAACTATCGATTAGGTATTAGAACGTGGCATTCTCAGTCAGGACACAGTAAAATTAATTAAGACCAACAGGGCGCAATAACTGCTTAACTATTACTATGGTCATATTCTGGCTCGTGTGATTTATAATATAATCTATTGTGACTCTTAGTATCTTAGCTTCGATCAATAATACAACTATCTTAGTAGTTTATACCATACGGCATAGACGTATATTATATTATAGACGAGGCATGTCGAGGCAAAAACTGTCCCGACTTAAATAGCCCACTTTTGAGGTTGTTTGCAGCCATTTTACATTCTAATCATCTGCATATTCTGTATCTGTTGAGTCATATTTCTAGCGCATGAATATATCAGGGACGAGATTTCGAGATAAGCTTCCCTTTACAATATGTGAGATGATTTAGTGCCTATCTTAACATGACAAATGAAATGAAATAAAACCTAGTAGAGTAATCCCTAGCTTGAGATTATTTTATTACATACTCACTCAATGTTGGCGTATACATTCCAGAGAATAAAAGAAGCTAAATCAGAATGTATTTAGACAAAAAAATTTCTTTATTCTTACTTTCCCTTCATAAGAAGTAAAAACAAAATGAGCATCGTACCCTCACCTAGCAAAAGTGATTAAAAAAATTTAGGGCAGTGTGTCACACATTTAACCGTGACCATTTGACTTCAGAACGTTGAAATTTTGATTATGAAATTATTATAAAGGGAGGCATGAAATGAAGAAAAAAATGTATCAAAGCTCGAGTATAATAGGGCCTGTAATTTTTTTATTACATAAATAGTGCTCTGAAAAAAAAGGAAAGTTTACAAAAGGAATAGTATACTAAAAATAAATATTTTCAAAGAAATTGAGTATTTTTAAATATTTTGTGACTCGCAAAAACGCACCATACAAAGTCACGAGCCTGTTACCATTCCATTCGTGTGCACAAAATTTCTGATATCTCCAAAGTTTGCGCATTTATGGTCATAGTTCATACTTATTATAGTAAACCTTTAAATATTTGATGCAAGTAAACTAACTATGGCGTTTTTACACTCATGTAGTAAGAAATAATTCCAACTTTTTGTAACTTTGAAATGCTCCTAATTATAAACTACACATACAATTTAAGATTGTATGTGTAGTGTTGAAATTTTTACTTGCATAAAATGAAAATATGTTTCGTAGCCCATAATATTGTTAGTATACAAACGACTTAAAAACTACTCGTATGCTAGTGTTTACACTTTCAGATTATTATTTAATTTAGGTATTTGCCGCTCTCTGCGGCTCCGGGCACACGCGGATGTGCTTGGACACAGTGCCGCAGAAGGGGGCTGTCCAACTTGGCACTGAGCATGTTCAGAATGGTGTTGGGGCTTCCACGCGTGCGGAAAATTAGCGGAAAATCGTCTATGTGTGTGTATTCGTGAACATCGCAGACGCACTACAGCAGCGAGGAAGCCCTACCAACACCCTGAACGTGTTATTACTGTACTGTATTCGGAGAGAGTTGATGGCCCGCTGCAAGTAGCTGACCAACAGATTGCAGGTGTAGAGAGTTTGGCAAAACGCTTTAAGTAGTGTAATGTTAACATCTGTCCTACACCTCGCGAATCTGCGTGCCAACATGTTTCAGCTGACCTATTTGTTTCTGAATGTTACAAACAAATAAATAAAAAACTACTGTGCTAATGTGAATGTAATGTAAGAAGTTTTGTTTACAGAAAGCACAGAATAAATAATCCGAGGGTACCGTAAAGAAGGTTCCGTACAAACTTGTAATAAAAAATAATGGTTCACGGTTTATGCATAAGGTTTATGTTTATGGAATTAAATGTTTTTTATTTTATTTTTAACCGCAAGCATATGCCACCCTATCAATAAGAGTAATAATCATCATCATCACCACCACTATCACACCATGCATCATCACATTATGATGATATAAAAGGTACTTTTTATAGTATTTTACACTAACACGGAGATCTTTGAATATTACTCTGCCATTTATGGACCTATTTGCAAAATTATTTTGTTCTTGTAAAGAGTTTAATTCAAAATTGGTCCTTTAGTCACTAAAGTGGAAACGTGATGATGCGATCCATGAGGAATCGAGGGAACTCCTCGAAATTTATATCGACACATACAGTGATTTTGACTTTTACTGAAGTAACACAAGCATATGCTACCAAAAAATAAGATGTTGTAACAAGGTGTACCCAGGATCCAAAAGCACTGAACAGAACTCCTCGTCTTTAAAGATATGCGTTTGGAAATTTCGACATTTCGGCAGATGAAAAAAAAATTGTCTTTCAGTTCTAAGTATGGGGAACCCCCAAAGTTTTTTGTCTATTTTTGTGTGAAAATCATAATATTGTGGTTCACAGAATACATCTACTTACCAAGTTTCAACTTATAGTTCTTATAGTGTCGTAAAAAAGTGGCTGTGATATACGGACGGACAGACAGACAGACAGACATGACGAATCTAATAGGGTTCCGTTTTTTGCCATTTGGCTACGGAACCCTAAAAACGCTATTTATAATGTTGGAAACAACATTATAAGTAGCGAGTGATATGAATACAAGATAATATTCTACACTGGATTAACCAGTGATAACATCATCACGAAATAATATTACTTTCAAAATATGTGTTATCTTGATTTGATTGTGTTTTTAAAGTACAAGATCACAAACGTTAAGTTTACAGCGTATACTTTCTTTTACGATTAAAGTTAATACCTATGCAGGCAACGTAATTTTGAAAAATACACGTAGGTACGATCACGGATCACGATCTCAATAGCTTTCTGAAATTTGTTTCAAACATCGTCTGCTATAGGTATGTCCATGAAAAACGACAAGAGTCAAGCGCCATTAGCAAAATGATTTTACTGTAGCTGTGTACTTGTTTTTGTTTTGGCGCATGCCGACGATATTAGGAAGTACTTTTGCTCGCGGCTCCGCCCGCGTAAATACTCTCACGGGAGCACTGTACTTTTTCGTTTCGTTTACCATGTTTTCAATCAGAGCCTAAATACCATACGAAATTTCATCAAAATCCGCTCAGCAGTTTTTATGTGAAACAGTCACCAACATTTATCCATCTATTCTCACAAACTTTCACATTTATAATAGTAGTAGGATTAAGTCGCAACGTAATATTGTGAAAGCCCCTATAAGAGCTCATGCAATCTCTACGTTCCGCAAAAAAATAAAAATAAAAATTAAAGAAAATGGGCAAAGTCATGCTGAGTTACATATTAAAGTTGGTAATTGATAAAGTAGAATGTATCCTCGTCGGTGACGAAAAAATCGATCGAGCAGTACGAAACTAACTTTCTTAAACTTTAATATCAGAATCCGCGCTGAAAAAATTCACCAAGCATAATGTCCTACATTAAATAGCAAGCGTGTTCCAACCCTCGCTCCGAAACGAACATAATTTAATGCGCGGGGCTGACAGTCCGATCTGGCTTGTCGATGTGAGTGCATTTTCTACAGTTTCATCTGCGCACTCGCCTTAATATGTATGACGCCAGCAGTCGAAACCATGGACGCATTTTAAGTCGTAATTAACACGATAGTTCGATGCGAATCCAAACCGTACAGATCCATCCGCGGTTTAGTACGCAGTCCGATGCGCGGTTCGAACTTTACGTGTGCAGGGCGCTATTGCCATATGACTAAATTAAATTTAATTTTAATATAGATAGATATTATTGTTATTGACGTTCTCGTCGTGTTGTCTGGTGACCAGTATGTAGTATGATTCTTGGAATTAACATGACTCAAAAAAGATGGTACTCGTACGGTTTTTGTTATTTGATTTCAACTTCTCGTTTACAACTAAATATTTAAATCGAGTACCTACTATAACATCGATCGCTACCAATTTTAGCAAGACTCGGTACTTTGCGATGTCACTCAGGTGCGCTCCTCCAAAGGCGAACCCCTCCGCGAACACCGCCGCAGGGACCCGAAACACACATTCAACATGCAGGGTCCGATTCGGCGCTGGATACAATAAATATACCTTATATATATACAATATATATAAGGCCCAATCCCCTACCCTATTCCCTTCCCTACCCTCCCCTATTACCCTATTCCCTCTTAAAAGGCCGGCAACGCACTTGCAGCTCTTCTGATGCTGCGAGTGTCCATGGGCGACGGAAGTTGCTTTCCATCAGGTGACCCGTTTGCTCGTTTGCCCCCATATTTCATAAAAAAAAAAAAAAAAAAAAAATACGTAACAAGCGAAAGTTTATATCAGAAGAGGAGATGTCAATGCGGTCTTTCATGACGGAAATAAAACAGATGTTCAAGGATTTTACAAATGCACAAAATAATAAGCTAGGTACTGGATCTGCAGAATACTGTTACCACCATCAAAGAACAAAATGACGAAATTGTGCAATCTTTGAATTTTCTCAGTCAAAAATACGACGAAATGCGCGAGGAGTTGAGATATTTAAAAATAAACAAAAAGATACACAAAAATATATAGATACTCTAGAAAACAAAATTGAATTACTTGAACGAAAACAAAAATCTAACGAAGTGGAAATCCGTAACATACCCAAAATATCGAGCAATGAATCTAGTCAAGATCTAAATAAAATTTTCCAAAATATCTGCAACAAAATTGGCATTAACATCGGCGATGGAGAAATAAAAACACTATACAGAATAAACACGAAATTAGAATCAAACAAACCCATAATTGTGGAGTTCGTCAGCGCTTCGAGTAAACACAACTTGCTAACTGCTATAAAAGCATACAATGGACAGCACACTAAAAATAAATTAAGTACCAAAGATTTGTCGTCAAGCGGCCCGGACCAATGCATATTATATGTATCTGAATCTCTGACTCTTAAAGCAAAGAAAATATTCCGCATTGCTAGAGATTATGCAGCTGCGAACAAATATCGTTTCTGCTGGACCTCGCATGGAATCGTCTATCTAAGAGAAAAGGAGGGCTCCTGAGTTCTAAAAATCAACTCTGAAGATGACCTGAAGATTCCTAAGCCTGAAAAACTGTAAATGTGACTGAGTGTACAACATTATTTAACACCAGCCAGAACACATGTTTTACTTGTTATGAACTATTTATTCTACTTATTGCTGCTAGTATTATCAACTAACACTGTAAATCATTATTGCAAATTCCTTATAATTTGGAAATCATATAATATGTAATTTTTAATTACTAAATACTATAATATTAGGCATACTATAAGTTTGATTATATCATATTTAGCTTACACTACTAATACTACGTTACTTCCAAAACACCACACTACACATAAACACACTTTCAGTAATTATATTACTACTCTTCATTATTATTTACACACACAATACACATATATCTCTGGCAAACTATATAGCTATAAAATTTATCACAATACAAGAATATATCCGAAAACAAATAATATTTTCAAGCCAGCTCCCATAAAAAGAAAAACTATTATAAATAATAGGTATTATACTACCAGAACTATACATATATACTTCATTATATATTTTATTTCTAAAATTCGATACTCTTAATATTAATCTTCAAAATGACTTAGATAACATCAATATTTCTGACTCCCAAACCTGCTCGATTGAAGATTGTAGGCACCTAAAAACTCAATTTAACAATAATTCAATATCATTATTCACTCAAAATATTAGAAGCCTTACCGATAATTTTAGTGGTCTGCAGATGCTTCTCTCGAGAGCAAACATATCGTGGGATTTTATTGTTCTGACGGAGTGTCGCCTACATCAATCTTCAATTATCCCCACGCTGGATGGATACCAATGGACGTCGACAGCATATAATTATTTACAAAATGATGGTGTGGTCGTTTACTACAACTGTCACCTATCCGTAACTGTTCATGAACCTATTATACCTAACGCTAACTGTATCGTGATGACAACTAATGAAGTCGCCGTTGTTGCAATTTATCGGTCTCCATCAACATACAATATTGGGGACTTCTTGGACTCACTGAACTTAGTTTTGAAAAACCTACCCTCTTACAAAACAATAATACTTGTAGGAGACATAAATATAAACATTGGACAAAATACCTCTGATTTACGCTCCCATGACTATTTAGATCTCTTAGCAAGCCATGGAATGCTCCCTGCCCATACTCTGCCCACACGAAACGGTATCTCTTGCTTAGATCACATAATTTTAAAAACAACAAGTAAATCCGCCTGCTTTGTTGCTGACACATTTCTTACAGATCATGATAGTGTTTTACTTTATATCCAAAAATCGAGTCAAACCCCTAAACTACGTCGAAATAAAATGATGACTAATTTTAATTCTTTAGAAAGCGACTTAAAAAATATAGATTTCTCCCCGGATTTTGAAGCACACGAAGTAAACGAATCTTTGAATATTTTTGAAGACTTAGTTAAAAAGTGTATAGTATCAAACTCATCATTAAAAAGTTCCTCGAATCGAAAGCACATACTAAAGCCTTGGATCACTCCTGGACTCATACGTTGTATGAAAACCAGAGATAATCTACATAAAAAACATAAAAGAGACCCTAATAATGAAGCCATAAAAATTACATATAAAAGATATAGAAACTTTTGCAACCGCACTCTTAGAAAGCTCAAAATTAATTATGACAGGGAATAAATACAAAAAGCAAGTAATAATAGCAGATTGCTATGGAAAACTATACGCAAATGCACTTATACCGAAAAAGAAAAAGGGGTTCCAAAAGAATTACTTACAAATTGCAATAATAACATAATAACATAAATGATGTAAATAAATATTTTGTAAACGTTGGGGCTTCGCTGGCTCAAAAATTCAAATTACCATATCAGACAGAAACTGTAAGGCATCATCAAATTTCTAATTCATTCGTCATCTTACCTACCTACGAACATGAAATAAAAAAGATTTTATCGAATCTACGAACAGACTGTGCTGAGGGGCATGATGGAATTTCCAGACTCATATTAAAAAAAATCTCGAATATCTTTACTGTACCGTTGGTAGGTACACATCTTTAGTATTTCTCTATCTACTGGTATTTTCCCAGACTCTTTTAAGTTGGCCCAGGTATCTCCGATTTACAAAAGTGGGTCTAGGACCGTGTCGAAAACTATAGGCCAATAGAAATTCTCCCATCACTATCAAAAGTATTGGAGCGATTAATAATTAACAGACTTACCAATTATAAATATGAAATTTTTTCTCATTCCCAGTATGGCTTTAGAGCTGGCGTCTCTACATCTGATGCGGTTCATGATCTGACAGATTTCATTGTAAGCGGATTGGATAAAAAACTAAAAGTTCTTGGTATTTTCCTAGACCTTGCAAAAGCGTTCGACACGGTCTCCATCCCTATACTCATTTCAAAACTTGAAGCCATTGGCATTAGGGGATTACAACTTGCTCTATTCAAAAGTTACATGACAAATAGACGACAACGAGTTAAGATCGGTGAAACTATTAGTGACGAGCTCCCCGTTGAATATGGTGTCCCGCAAGGTAGTATTCTAGGTCTCACTCTGTTCTTAATTTACTTAAATGATTTATGTAATCTGAAACTACCTTGCGGGAGAATATTTACTTACGCCGATGATACGGCTCTTGTTTTTAGAACCGACACATGGGAAGGGACATTCGGTGCTGCTCAGAAGGGTTTAAACAGCGTTTTACAATGGCTTAACAATAACCAACTCACAATTCTCGACCTGAGACGCATTAGGTCTGATGTGGAATATCACAAGTTTAGAGGAGAGCCAAAAGAAAAATATTGACAAAATCGGGTCAAAACTTTTGTTTATTATCGAATAGGCTAACAAAAATAGTATAATGTTTTAGATAAGTTGTGTACTTTTGTATCAGTATAGAAATAAAACCAGTCACAGTTAAATAATAATATTTTATTAATCAACAACTACTTTTTTGGTGACATCCAACCTTATGCTTGTACAGAGTTATTAAACGACGAATTTTTTTAATTCTATTTATTGATCCAACTTTATGCCTGCAATTTTTTGGTAAATTCAATGCGTATTGTAAGCTTTTTTAAAACATGTAACATTATGATTGACCAAAACTAGAAATTTAGTTACGTCCGATCTTGTTATATAATATCTATTTATGGGGCATTTAAATTAATTATTATTAAGTACCTACATAAGGTCGTAGTTAACAAAATAAAATTTAAAAAATAATAAAAACTCAAACATTATGACTTTCAAACTTATTTTTTAAACTAAAAAAATGGAAACATTAATAAAATTAATCTATACTATCTATACTTCTATACTAATATAATAAACAAGAAAAGTTTGTTTGTTTGTTTGCATTGAATAGGCTCCGAAACTACTGGACCGATTTTGATGAAAATTGGCACTGATGTAGAGTAGACCATGAGGCCTTCCTCATGGTCTACTCTACATCAGTGCCAATTAACTACTCAACATAGGCTACTGTTTATCCAGGAAAAATTTACGGTTTTACTTAATTTGTTTAATTTTGTTTTTCCATTTGGTTCAGTGTCAATAAGCATTAAAAAAAGAAGGGGCATTTTTGTATGGAGCCCGTCCCCACTAGGTACTGTCACTACAAGACAAATATTAAATAAAAGGGCTTAAAAAGTGTGTTTTTATTGTATTACGAAAAATCTCTAAACCATGGGAGAAAAAAGTTAGTGAGGGTTAAAGGTTAAAAAAGTTTAAAAAATCATAATTAATTATTGCATCATTTCATAGTGTTGCTAATAATAAATAGTTAATGGGAAGTAATGGTATACAGCAAACTTCATAAAAGTGTTATATTTTGATAAACTGTCTCATATTTTGAAGAAATGTATGGAGTAATAATAAAATGCAAAAAATAAGCTCTTTCCTTAATTTTTTCGCACATAATTACTTTTTGGTAATTTTTCTTTCTTGCGATACTATCGAATGGTGCAATAATGCAGAATAGTATTTTTTTTCACAATCTATTGGTTCGAATCCTGGCTAGGAATTCAAAAATCATATGATGCAGTTTAAGTTTTCATCAAGTCGGACTCGACACTACTAAATTGCTATTTCTTATTTGTTTTCGACTTCTCTTACATCGCCTGGAAGAATAGTTCGAATAGTTCACCATGTATATGTATTTTTTACTATTTTTCTGTACATAATAGTTTTAAAATTATTTTTGCTATTTAATTATATGTATTTTAATGTAATAGTTTTATCCGCATCATTAGATTTTACATAAATCAATATTCCAGGCCAGGATTCGAACCCGCAAATTAGGAAACAAATACATTTTGTATTATTGCACCATTCGATATGAAGTAAGAAATGAGTAAGTAAGAAATTATCAAAATCTACACCATGCAAGTAAGAAACAATTTCCAGAAATTAATTATTATGTGCGAAAAAAAAACAAGGAAAGAGCTTATTTTTAGCATTTTATTATTATTCAATACATTTATTCAAGATATGAGGCAGTTTATCAAAATATAACACTATTCTGAAGTTTGCTGTATACCATTACTTTCCAAAAATTGTTCCTTATTAGCAACACTATAAAATGGTGCAATAATACAGAATGATTTTTTTACACTTTTTTTAACCTTTAACCCTCATTAACTTTTTTTCTCCTTAGATTTAGAGATTTTTCGTCATACAATAAAATTACACACTTTTTAAGCCCTTTCATTTGATATATTATGTCTTACTAGCTGTTTTCCGCGGCTCCACCCGCGTAAATATAGTATCGGGTATCCCGCGGGAATACTGTACTTTTCCATCGTACAAGTAGCTTATGTTTTAATCCAGAGCCTAAACTACTACCGTACCAAATTTCATCGAAATCTGTTCAGTAGTTTTTGCGTGAAAGAGGAAGAAACATCCATCCATTCATACATCCTCACAAACTTTCACATTTTAGTAGTATAAGATAGTGCTACAGTAGTGGGGACAGGCTGCATACAAAAATGACCCATCTTCTTTACACGTGTATGGAGGTTTCAGCTCACGACCGTTGATAGGTCAAGCCACCGTCGCGCCGAAAACGGCCGAGTGACCGGCGATAATGTCCGATGTCATTTTATCGCGTCGGTGTGCGGTCACAAAGTCAATGGAATACTGTTTTTTCTTCACATAGGCATTTCTGTACAACGATAAAGTAGCACTTATTAAAGGCATAAGGACTAATTGTGTTTGTAGACCTTAACCAAACAAATAAATTTTTCGAGGCATAACACTATATCTCAAGATACGACATATACATTTTATTTTTACCAACAATCCTTGTAGAATAAAGTCGAATGACAAAATAGTCCCTTTCTTACGCGTAAAATAATTTAAAAGCATAAAAGCTGAAGTCAATGTTCGACCTCCTAATTAAACCAAAATTTTAAGCATAAATGCTGTAGTTGCTATTAAGCTTTATTCCACGATATAAATTAAAAAATTCGACACATACGACCTTATGCATTTGTATAATAATAAGAACTAAAAGAGATAGAATTATGATTCTTATATGCTTAGAAAGAGCGCGAGATACTGGTTTCAACTGACTAATAAAGTTATTTTATCTGATCTCGACATTCGACCTTATGCGTCTCAGGTCGAGAATTAATGTTGAGAAAACCAAATATATCCCGTTCTTCATTAAAAAACCAACCCGTTCACAGTACGGTCCTAATACCCACACCTGCCAACATCCCAATATCAAAATTTGTAACTGCGAGCTTCTGTCTAGTACCGATTGTATTAAATACTTAGGAGTTCATATCGACAATAAGCTATCATTTGACTACCACCTTGAATCGCTATCTAAAAAACTCCGCAAACTCTTACTTTTGTTTAGCCGCTTAAGAAACATCGCTGGCGATTGCCTCATTAGGACAGTTTATCTTGCCTTAGCACAATCTCATAACATACTGCATCACTGTTTGGGGAGGCTGTGCAAAAACGAAATTAATTCATCTCGAGAGAACTCAGAGAAGCATACTAAAGCTGCGCGTCCACTGCATCGGAATCGGAGCGTACGGATTTGTTGCTTTGTATGGATTTCTATGGTACTGCGTCCACTGGATCGGCATTTCTGCGCCTGCGACCGGTATTTATGCCGATGACGTCATCGGCAGTGAACCCGTCATTCGGATTCCGAACGTTGCAAGTTCTGACGTGTTTGCGACGACGCGACGGCTATACATAAATACTTATTCACGATGAATGACGATATTTTAATTACTTTAGTGGAAAAATATGATGAACTTTACAATCTAAAACATTAACATTATCATAACCAACTGAGGAGAGACGATATTTGGGATGAAATTGGGCAAATAAATAAAAATTGTAGAATATAGTGAAGTTCAAAAAACTTTTTTCGAGTCATATGAATGTACCCAAAAAATCTATTTTCATCTTCTAATAAATCAGAATATAATGTATGAAATTCTCCAAAAATTAATCTTTTTGAATTTAAATTATGATTTATGAACCCATATCTTTCGTTTCCTCTTGTTTCTCTTTTCCTCTTCTGATAAAATACAGCTAATTACAACAATATCCTCGTCACTATCCTCCATAATGCAAATGCACGTTCAGGCTGATGGACTAAAAATAACTAAATTGCCGATGCTGAATCCGAATGCAGTGGACGCACCCCATCGGCATTTTGTAAATGCCGACGCTCCGTACGCTGCGGACGCTCCGATTCCGATGCAGTGGACGCGCAGCTTTAAGGTCGGATGGAAACTACATATTCTATACTCTACAACTAAGCTATATAGTGATTGTCGCGTCTTGGCAGTACGTCAACTTTACATTTTACACACCGTCCTAAAAATGCATTACTCCTGTAAATACAACATTAGTCACTTATCCGATTCCCACAGAAGAAATTATAAAGTTTGCGCAACTTTTCGTTTTAATACTAGCTTTGCCCAAAAATTCTACTGCTTTATGGGAGGTTTTTTATACAACAAAATCAACAAGCTTCTATCTATTTACCACCTCAACAAAAAGCAGTGCAAGCGAAAAATTGAAAGTTGGCTCAAGACTCTTGACTACACTAACACCGAGAAGATCTTAATCAAATTAGGATAAGTGATGGTTGTAATATAATTTGTGGACATACCGCTAAACTCGCCTATCACACAAGCACCCTAGCAGTATAAAACTCAACTGAATCCAAGACTTCGGTCGTAGGGCTAGGGTGCCACCCCCACACGCATACACACAATACACACACACACACACACACACATACACACACATACACACACAAACACACACACACACACACATACACACAACACAGGCACACACACATTTATACAAGCACTACCATTACCAAAATATCTATAAGCTAAAAATTTTAGTTAACTTTCCTTTTTGTCTTGTATTTTATTTATAAAAAATTTTATTGTTTTTCTCTGCACGTTTAACTTGTTACATACTGAGTTGTATATAATTAATATAATATAGTCCAGGAGGACGGGAGCCTGGTGAACTGTAACACAGGTACAAAATTTTTTTTTCGTCTATTCGATGTTAGACAATATGTTAATAAACAATCCAGAATCCATTTTTGTATATCTGAAAAAATAACGTAGATACAAACCATTGAAATTTACAATATGAAAGAGAGCGATATATCGGCCTGTGACGTCACAGCCTGCTACCGCCATACATTTGTCATTACAAAATGTATGGCGGTAGCAGGTTGTGACGTCACGAATCGTTTTGCTAGAAATTGATGGACAATATTTTTCATTTGCTTATATTTTTAATGCCGTCACTCTAAATAGGTCACTCTAAATACATAAATCTGAAAGAAATAGGTATTTCTTTCAGATTTATGTATCTTTAATCAACAATTTTAAAATTTAATTTGTAAAACTGTGATATTCCACACTAGGCAACATCCCTATAATACATTCTTTCATAAGAGACTGATTGTTATAATTATAAAATGTACTGTATGTTGAGAGAGTAATAAATAAATTTTGAAAAAAAAACGTAAAAATGTTACGATATTTCTTAAGGCTAAATTAGATAAATTCGTGTTTTTGGAGCTTTTATAGTTTTCTTACGTAAGTATTAATTTGTGTTTGGTAGAAGAATATTTGTTATCTAAGACCGGACTTTTTGACCAGCGGATCACGGTATCGGTGTGCGGTGTCGAGTTAAACAGTGACATACTTCAGGCCACTCTAGGGACGATGTAGCGTCTTAACATTTTCAGGGCCTCTAGTCAAGATGCATTCGATAATTTCGACGGCGAAATTCAAAATCAAAAATGTATGGGATTTGACATAAGTGACATGTCGTATAGGATGCCTTATGTCAAATCCCGTACGTTTTGTTTTCGAACTTCTCCGTCGAAATTATCGAATGCATCTTGACTAGAGACTCTGGACTCTATAACGTTATTATTCCGAATTGTGCTATTAATCATGGTTCAATGTAAACATTATACATGGGGGCTGCATATTAAAGGTAAATAGCTTGAGATCAGTAACCCAGATAAAGCCAGTAATGCGGGCACTGTGACATTGTCCGCGTTGATGACGTCGACGTCTTCCCAATTTGTACTCTGTGACATTGTAAGCATTCTTACAATTCGTCACAAAGTATTGTGCCAGGTGTACAAAAGAATTCTGAAATGAAATTCTTTTGGCTCTCTCAGTGCGCATAGCCTGCATTACCATTATAATTCTTGTAATTATAAAATATTATGATTTCTCGGAAACCAACAAACAATGGCTGCTTTTATTAACATAGTAAGAGCATAGATAAAACAAAATCTTATAAAAGTATTTAGGGGACAAAAAAATATCTAACTAGGTCTAATCTCTGGGAAACTGTGCATTTATAATATATGTTTTCTTTTATCGTGCAACAATATATCTTTAATTTCGACTATAATATGTCAGTCCGATTGGCTTATTGGTATGCTTATGTATAATTTTCGCTCTGTTCGAATCCCGGTCAGATAAATATTTTTGTGATTCCCTTTATTTATTTAAATTTATTAGAACTCCGAGCAAAGCTCACTTACCCAGGTTCTATGCTTTATGCCAGGAATATTAAAATACTGTAATCTGGTTATTAAGTGAAACACAAAAAGTGAAACATTTATTTACTGTGAGTTTATTGTTTTTTAATTTACTTATGAGATAACTATACTTAGATCTTTCTATTACATTTTTAATTAAATTTTTACATTACATAATTACATACATTTAGTAAAAAATAATTTTAAATAGGTACTCTATATAACAGTATTTTAATAAAACTTGCTTGTACTATTATTTATTCTGTGCTATCATGTTTTAATCACAAACCCCCTTACTAATAATCGCTGCATAAGCTTTGAATAGTTATACAGTGTTTTGTCTCCTTCTATCGAAATAAAAATGTCACTTGTGTGACGGGAACAAAACACTGTATAACTATTCAAAGCTTATACAGCGTTTATTAGTAAGAGTTAGTATCTTTGTACGCTTTGTAAGTTTACTAAGTACTTAGCTAATTTGACAAGAGTACACAGTTTTTAACAAATGACGTCTATTTTTAGATTAGTTTTTATCAAATGACGTCTATTGCAAAATATCGAAACCCAATCGATAGCATGATTAGGTACTGTCAGTGTCAAGTTTAATCTACATGTTATTTATAGAATTCTCAAACTAGCTTATTTTTACTTATTATTATAATTTAATTAATGTCACCATTTATGATGGCAACTAAGCATTAGGTAATTAAATAAATAAACAAATCAATTTTAATAAACATTAACTATTTGTTCCGTCACCCAAACTAGACGCAGCTGCTATTGGGGAAGTTAGGTGATTTTAAAATATAATAAACGGTAGTTATCATCAGAAAAGGAGGGCGCCACCGTTGCTACTGTTTACATCAGCTCCGCGTATAAAGTCGATAAATAATTGTTTTTAGTTACGAAAATCAGCCTCAGCTTATCTAAATCACTAGATGGTATCAAAAACCACCAGAAAAAAGTGCAGTTCGCGAGTGAAAGTGAAAGACCCAGTGCATAACAATAAAAGTTTTAAGTGAACTCTGAAACGGATTTTTTATCTACCCTCGTCAGTAAAAAATTGTGACTAAACAATTGCGTGGATATAGAAAGTGGATAATATATGTTTTTAAAGACACTACAACGTATATAAGTACAAAGTGTGGGACTAACCTAAGTGAAAAATAAAAAAGTACAAAAAAAAAACATACAGTTAACTAAATTCGTGAATTACTTAAGATTCAATAACGAGACTACTAGCGACATCTATTAGCCACCGATGAAAAACTACTTGTAACATGGAAGACATTATGAAGTTATTAAAATCAATACAGACGGAGCTAGTAAATCAAAAGAAAGAAATGAAGGACATGGAATTAAATATTACAAAAAGTATAAACAGGAATATAAGCGAGAATTTTAATAAAATTGAAGAGAAGTACAAACAATTAAACGAAAAAACTCAAAATCATGAAAAAATTTTAGACAATATGGAGCGTTTTATAAGAAAGAAAAATCTGGTATTTTTTGGTATAGAAGAGGGGGAAAAGTCATATGAGGAATTGGAAAATAAAATAATAAAAGTTGTAAATGAGATAAATGTTACCTGTGACCGACAGGAACTTGAATCAGTCCGAAGGCTGGGAAAAAAGTCAAAAAAACCGAGGCCAGTTATAGTAACTTTCAATACCTTAGGAAAAAAAATAAAACTACTGCAAAATAAGAAACTCTTACAAAATAGCAATATATACTATAAAGAAGATTACCCCCAAAAAATATTACAGAAAAGGAACCAGCTACAGGAAGAAGTAAAAAAATATAGAGATGAAGGAATAAAAGCCATAATTAAGTACGATAAATTAATAATATTGAGTGACCAAAACTCTAACAGAAAACGGAATGAACAACAATATTCAAAGAAACGAAATTTACATATCTCTCCAGAAAATAGTAAGAAAAGCCAAGAATATCAAGCAACAAAGAAAAATAAAATTACTGACTTCATGAGACATACAAAATCCCCTGAAATTCTTACAGATAATGATATACCTACAACCAGTACCTAGCAATCAGCGGACCCCCCTCTACCACCCCAAAACCCAACCCGGCTGGTCACCGTGGGTGAGAAGAATACTAGTTATTCCTCTTTTGACTACAACCCTCCAAGCAAAAATAATCTAAAAATCACTAAAATTAAATGTCTTTCATCTACGAAGCTCTACATTTTAACATACAATGTCAGAACACTCTCAACATATGAACGCTTGATAGAGCTAAATGAGTCTCTATCAGATATTAAATATGATATAGTCGGATTAGCTGAGACACGACGGATGGGACACAAAATAGAAGAGTACGATAATTTTATACTTTGTCACACAGGACAGACGCCAGGTTTATATGGAGTAGGTTTTATAATAAAAAAATGCTATAAAGACAATGTAGAGAGTTATATTGGTCTCACAGATAGAGTCGCCGTTCTAAACATGAAATTTGAAGAAACCCGTCTATCAATCATACAAGTCTACGCCCCTACAGAAAAATCAAACACAGACGAAATAGACAGCTTCTATAGCACACTTAATAAAGCTATCGAAATATCCTATAAATACATGGTTTTGATTGGAGACTGGAACGCAAAAATTGGAATACCAAAAAAAGATGAATATCTTATAACAAAACCGAACGGTTACGGCGAGAGAAACGAGAGAGGACAAAGATTGATAGAATTTGCGTCAGAAAACAATTTATCAATTTTAAACACATTCTTTAAGAAAAAGCTAAATAAGAGATGGACATGGATATCTCCTGATAAAAAGTATAAAAATGAAATTGACTTGATTTTGTCAAATCGCCCGCATATGTTCCAAAATATAGAAGTACTAAATGTAAACTACCCTTCAGATCATAGACCTGTTAGAGCTACGATAGCCCTTACACATTCAAAGAAAAGTCGCATCAAATACAGTAACAATCAGAAGAAAACTATTACAAAGAAAGAAGACATCTCAAAATTTAATAAATACCTGACTGAAATGCTGGACACAGCACCAAATAAATCAGTTCAAACTTACTACGATAACATTATCAAATCAATCAACAGAAGTCTTCAATCAACCCAAAACGAAAATAAAACAAATATTTCTCATAAAATTCTGTCAGAACGCACACTACAACTAATGAAAAGACGAAGAGAACTGCAAAGTATAAAAAACAAATCTAGAGCGATAAAAAGCGAGATCTCCGCCCTTTACAAGCTAATAAGTAAATATATAAAAAAAGACTACTCAAATTACAGGTATAATACTATAGAAAAATATATTACACAAACAGCAAGTACAAAGAAATCTTACAAAGAGCTCAGAACGAGCAAATCGTGGATTGACGGACTAAAACAAGGCAAAAAAATTATTAACAACCGCAAGGACATCACAAACATCGCGACACACTTTTATAAGAACCTTTATAGTACGGAGGTAGAGAGTAGCGTACACATGGACCAACGCACAGACTACATTGACAGAAACTCATTAGTACCTCAGATAGAAATAAACGAAGTCACAAGGGCAATCAAAGATTTAAAGCCAGAAAAAAGTCCAGGTTCAGATGGAATTACAAACGAAATTTTAAAAATCGGACCACCTGAACTTATCGCCTGTCTATCTGAACTATTTAACCTCATCATAGAATCTGGAGAGACTCCCACCCAATGGTCCGAATCGGATATTATCCTTATATATAAAAAAGGAGACCCCAAGGATATAGAAAACTACAGACCGATAAGCTTGCTAACTACTATTTATAAACTGTTCTCCTCAATAATAAATAAAAGAATAAGCTCTACTCTTGAAAGACGCCAACCAATTGAACAAGCCGGATTTAGGAAAGGTTATTCTACGATCGACCACATTCATACCATAGAGCTGCTCATTGAAAAATATAGAGAGAAAAACAGGCCACTATATATTGCATATATCGACTACAAAAAAGCATTTGACTGTCTGTCACACATAAGTATATGGGAAACTTTAACAACACAAGGAGTCGAAAAACAATACATCAGTGTAATTAAGAGTATATACAATGATAGCAAGAGTAGGGTAAAACTTGAGAAAGCTGGGCCTTGGTTTCCGATCAAAAGAGGAGTGAGACAAGGTGACCCCCTCTCCCCTATGCTATTCATAGCTACACTCGAGTCGATTATTAATAAACTGAATTGGAGAGGTCTAGGTATTAGAATAAAAGAAGACTACCTAAGCCACTTGCGATTTGCAGATGACTTGATCCTCCTATCTGAATCAGGACCTGAAATTCAACACATGATAGAGTCACTCAATCGTGCCAGTAAAACAGTAGGCTTAGATATGAATCTATCCAAAACCATGTTAATGACAAACAGCATAAAGAAAAGAATATGTGTAGGATCCGAGCCTCTGCAATATACAGACAACTATATCTATCTGGGTAAACAAATTAGCTTTGACCAAAAAAGTAATGATCAAGAAGTAGAACGCAGGACACAACTAACGTGGAACAAATACTGGGCAATGAAGGAGATATTTAAGAGCAGCATGCCAACAAAAATTAAAACTAAGGTCCTTAATTCGTGCCTTATACCGTGCCTTACATATGCATCTCAAACCTGGAAATTTAACATTAAAACAATTAAAAAAATTATCTCTTGCCAGCGTGGAATAGAGCGTAGTATGTTAAATATTAAAAAAATTCAAAAAGTGAACCATTCAAAAATAAGAGGAATCACCAAAGCAAAGGACGCTCTGGTTCACGCGCGCTCTTTGAAATGGAAGTGGGCTGGACATGTGGTACGTCTACAGGACCAGAGATGGACAAAAAGAGTAACCACATGGGAAGGTCCGCAGGGCAAAAGAAGAACTGGCAGACCTGTAACTAGATGGGACGACGATCTGAAAAAAACAGCCGGCCATAAGTGGGTTTCAGTAGCGCAATCTAGAGACGACTGGCAATCCTTGGAGGAGGCCTTTACCCGTAGAGGGGTTCTTGCAGATAAAAACTAGTTTTTATAATATACAAACAATTTATTTCTTAGTATATTTGTAACTATTTTTTTTTCTTCTTCTTCTTTAAATAATGTTTGTAAACTGCAATGAAATAAAAGGCTTTTTATTTTTATTTTATTTATTTTTTTTATTATTATTATATCATTATTGTAAAAATGAACTTATAAATTCTAAAATTATTAACTTAGGTATATTGATCTTGTGCTAATTGTAATATTAGTTTTATTTCTCTTAATTACGTTAAGCTTAACTACATTGTTAATATTGATTCCACTATTCAATTTATAATGACTCATTAATCCACGTCATTATCCTTATTTTCAAAACATAATATATCTAAAGTCTCACTTGGGACTCGAGACTTGAGACTTGAGTTTTATGACATTATAAAGTACATAAAAGTACCTACATAAAGATGCGCACTCTTCGAATAAAATATCTCATAGACAGTATACTTAAAGTGAGATTTAAAACGCTTCATTTTAGCCAAACGGTAGACTTGTCTTACAGACATTAGGCAAGTCTATCATGTCTCAAGTGAATTCATCTCCTCAAAAAGGACAAATATAATTTCACTATACCTAGTACATTTAGGTATTCCCTACCAAAAATCCTTCCAACCAATTTAGTAAATTGGATAGCTTCCTTATTTTGCACTGGCTTACGACCGAAATAAAGAATTCCGATCTTGTATTGCTGACTATCGCTCGATCGATCTATCTATCTATTCATTGCCAAGTCACTAATATAATAAATTATAAAAATAATAATGTTCACATACGATTTCAAGTTTTTTATAACTAATTAAATAGACTATCTTGAATTTCACTTGGTATCTACGACATCTCATAACTTTTTGTAATGAAAATACTTGGCAATTTTCATTTAGGTACTTAATGTTTTTGTGGTATTTATTATTTTCATGATAAATGTAACAATTTTCTCAAATAACTTATTCTGATTCTGAAATCGGATCAAGATTGAATATTAATTCCGGCGTTAATAATAATTTTCTTCGGACGCCGCCGGTCGTAACACCTACAGAATTGTCGGTTCGGAAACTAACCCGGTGCCCGGTGAGAAGAACCTTGAACAAAAATAATATTTGCAATACAATTTATTTAATACTTTGATTCAATTTAAAGTTTGAGAAATTAGTGTTTCAAAATGAATACCTATAATTATATATTGAACTAGCGACCCGCCCCGGCTTCGCACGGGTACAATACTGATACTAATACTACAGAATGTCGCCCACTTCGCAACGGGCCGTGCAGCAGAAATCGTAATATTTTAATTTCGCCATAACTTCAAAACCAAACGTCCAATTTTAATCATTCAAAAACAAATATTATCTACATAAACTGTACTTAGTGATGAAATAATTTATTTTGATAAGGATTAATAGCATGAGTAAAATAAACGCGATTAAATGTAGTTAAAAAAAAAATTCAAGATTTCTAAATGAAAAAATGGTTGTTGTGCCTCACTCGACATAGATAGGTATAGTGTGTCGCGGACTTTTTTGTAGATATTTATAATATCTACAATTACTTAGAACATTATATGGTTCTGTCTTTTATAGTTTAGGCAGCGTAAGCAAAATAAGTAACTTTTCTGGTTGATTTTTTACACCTTGTGTCCGAAAACCCCAAATATCTTACGGAACCCTATTTTTTCCAAAATAAAATTTAGCCTATGTTACTCGTGGATAATGTAGCTTTCGAATGGTGAAAGAATTTTTGAAATCGGTCCAGTACTTTTTGAGCCTATTCATTACAAACAAACAAACAAACAAACAAACATACAAACAAAGTTTTCCTCTTTATAATATTAGTGTAGATAACAGCTATTCACATCTGTAAATCCTACGTTGTAATATTATAATAGTTGAGCAGGAATACTGGACAGCTCGGCTCGTAGATTGCCTAATCACTGAACCGAACCGGAATTTTACGTAAAGTGGGTGCCAATAGTGGTATAAAATAATCGGTATGCCAGTTGGGATCGTTTACGGTTCAGTCTTGACCTCCCGGGATTCCGACCCGTTTGATTTATGGTTTTATATATTTACGACACTATATGGAGGAACTACTTCGATTTTTCGTCGAAAATAGAATAATCTCACTGTCTGAATTAATTCCATTTGTAATGATAGTATTCCAGAGAGAGTCCAAACAATAAAATATTTCATATGACTCCCATAAAAACCCGAAAACTCGAAAACGCCCTTCGAAATGCATTAAAAAAACTGCGCCTAGTTTGGGGCTGCACCTAGTTTAAATAATTGTAAAATATTTAAAAACTATATTGTAAACTAGATGTTGCCCGCGACTTCGTGCGCGCAAAAGCTAATTTCGCAGAAACCGTACATTTTTCCCACGATAAAAAGTCCTCTCCTTCCCCGTGGTCTACTCTACATCTGTGCCAAATTTCATCAAAATCGGTCCAGTAGTTTCGGAGCCTATTCGATGCAAACAAACAAACAAACTTTTCCTCTTTATTATATTAAGTATTATTATTATTATTATTATTATTATGCTAGCCTGTTATGTCCCACTGCTGGGCAAAGGCCTCCCCTCTTTTCTTCCATAAATCGCGATCCTTCGCTATGGTCGGCCAGTCCTTATCAAAGGCATCTAATTCGTCGCGCCACCTTTTCTTGGGTCTGCCTCTGTTCCGCCGACCAGTAGGTAGCCACTCCGAACTAAGATATGCCCATCTATCTGGGTGCATACGAGATATATGTCCCGCCCAACGCCATTTTAAGCTGGCAGCTTTCTTTCCCACGTCAGTCAGTCCCGTTTTGGAGCGCAGAGTGGTGTTTCGGATTCGGTCGATCCTCTTGACACCTAAAATGCTGCGCTCCATGGCCCGTTGACAGACCCCGAGCTTAGATTTTTGTGACGCGGTTAAAGACCAAGACTGTGCACCGTAGGTTAGGACAGGCAGAATACACATGTCCATGAGTTTTCGTTTTAAACAGATGGGTAGATTTCCTTTTAATAGATGTTTCATAGACCAGAAGCTTCTCCATGCTTTTTCTATTCTCATGTCTACCTCTTTATCTTGTCTGTTCTTAAAAGATGTAATCTGGCCTAAATAAACGTACTCGTCGACATAGTGTATTTCATGTCCGTCTATCACAACCCTATGCTTCGTGCTATTAGTCATGATTTTAGTTTTCGACCGGTTCATTTGGAGTCCTGCCTCGAGGCTAGCCGTGCTAAGGTGTTCAAGCATCGACTGTAAGTTCGTGGCTGACGTGGCAAAGAGAACAATGTCGTCGGCAAAACGGAGGTTTGTAAGCCTCTTATTGCCCATGACTACACCTTTATCTTCCCAATCCGCTGAGACTTTTTTAAAAACCTCTTCTAAGGCGCTCGAAAAAAGGCGGGGAGACAAAGGGTCGCCCTGCTTGACGCCTCTTTCAATCAAAAATGTTTGACCCATTGATTGCAATTTAACTGCGGCTGAACTATTTTGGTATATTAATTTGAGCAGATCTATGTAGGTATTATCAATTTTTTGGTTACTGAGGGCTGTAAAAATGGTATTGTGGTATAAACTGTCAAATGCTTTGTTAAAATCAATGAAGGCCAGGTACAAGGGTAGATGAAAACATAAAAGAATTAATTATACGCGATTTTGAAGTAATTTAGCAGTATAATATGAAAAAGCTACACAAAATTTTAAATACTTTATACACATTTTAGGGTTCCGTAGGAACCCTTATAGTTTCGCTCTGTCCGTCCGTTTGTCATAATAATATAACACAACTTTTTATACACACTTTTCCACTTTATTTAGATAAAAATTTTTACAATAATTTATATATAAACACGACCGGTTTCGATTAACACCTGATGATGAGTTAATCGAAACCGGTCGTGTTTATATATAAATTATTGCAAAAATCTAAATAAAGTGGAAAAGTGTGTATAAAAAGTGTGTTATATTATTATGAACATGAATTTCCACCAAGAAACAACAGTACATTCAATCAGTTACGTCCGTTTGTCTGTCCATCCCTCTAACTTCTGTAATTATGAATATAAATTAATAAAATTTGGTAAAGTTTGTGTATCGATATCGGTTTTGGTATCATAAAATAATAATAATTTTATATTTGAGAGGTGGCTCTCCATACATGTGAAGTGCGCTGAAAAATATATTTTTTATCCTATCCTATCGTGTGAGGTATGAAAGAATAGGTAGGTCCTTATAAATAAAGGATATAAATACATACATTTAGGATATACATACATGATTTTTTTACTAAGTCAATAGGATATAAATACATACATAGGATATAAATACATGAATTTTTTACTAAGTCAACCATTTTCGAGTAATCGGCATCCAAAGTGGTTAATAATTATAAGTTAGTCGCCGCCCTCGGCATTTCTAATTTATAAGAGATAGAAACTTTCAATGCTGATATTATAATCATCGTAAAAACTCTTTACGAAAATTATTTTGAGCGAGATTGGAAGATAACTTCAGAATTTATTTAAAGAAAACCAATTGTGCGTTGATAGTTACGGAACCTTCCTGACATATCCTGACATGGTCGGTTAGAATATTTTTCTTAAATCCGAGATAAATATTACATAGGAATAGGATTTAACTTGAAACGGTAGTCTAAAGATAATACTCACAGTATCAATTATTCTCCATTTGCAGTATTAATAATTCACGTTTATACTGTGGATCATTAGCAGTCATTTCTCCCTGTAATAATATAGGTGCTATTTACATAAACTCCATTACACAGGCAATTTCACGTGTAGAGAACGCCTATTATGGCGGACTGACCCATAAAACGTAGCACTATAGAGCTCCTATCTAGGCAACGTAAGCTATTCTGTAACAGTGGCTACGGGGAAACGTTCTCCACTTATTCTTCTTTATTATAACCTTGGCGATATTAACATTAGAAAGTATAATATTATAAAATAAACAAAAACAGAACTTCTTACTGAATTGAAACGACGTTATTATGAAATGCGTAGAATTGTTGTGCAAAGTTGATTAATAATGTAGGACGTAGGTACCTTATATTTATTCAGGGAAAAATAATATTATAATAAATTATTGTTGACTTATGCTTACCTAAGCGTACCTAAGTCAACTTTGACTCACCTCATAATAATTTAATTCATTCATATTCCTCGAAATATTTCGGATCTTACTTTATACCCTAATTTCAACCGACTTCTATAAGACAGAAGCAGGTTATCAATTTGTGTATGTTTTTTGTATGTATGTTACGCGATTACCTACTGCGCCATTAGTGAACAGATTTTGGAAACAATTTTTTTATTTTAAAGGGTTTACTCTCAAGTTGGTCACATTGTCACCAAATGGACCTGGTGATGGGATCCATGAGGAATCGAGAGAAGCCCTCAAAATTTATAGACACTTTATATATTTTTTTGTATGTTCAACGATAATTCCGCCGTCTGCGGACCGATATTCAAAATTATTTTTTTGATGTATAGGGTATAATCCCAAGTTGGTCCCATTTTCAAAAAAGTGGTGACCTAATGATGGGATTCATGAGGAATCGAAGGAACTCCTCGAAATTTATATGGACATATATGGTGATTTCGACTTTTTCTGAAGAAATCCAAGCATGTGCTACCGAAAAGTAAGATTTTGCTCCAAGGTATACCCTGATGAAACCTGATGATGCGATCCATGAGGAATCGAGGGAACTCTTCGAGATTTATATCGACACACAATATAGTGATTTTGACTTTTACTGAAGTAGCACAAGCATATGCTTCCAAAAAATAAGATGTTGTCCCAAGGTATACCCTGGATCCAAAAGCACTGAACAGAACTCCTCAGTCTTTAAATATATGCGTTTGGAAATTTCGGCATTGTTTAAAGAACTGCAAGCATATGCCACTTTGTAACTTACAGTAGTCATCATCATCATTTTTATAACAATACCTAATGGAAGATTGGCGCATATTCAATTATACATTCGATCGTTTATTTTAGACGTTCTTAAGACGTAAGACGACTTAACAAAATATATCACTAAAGGATGAAATTATTATTTTTAAACAAAAAAATTAAACCGACTTCCAAAGTAAAAATACACAAAAAATTATGAAATAAAACTCATTTTCTAAATAATTCCCCTTTTAAATTTGGCTACTTCTCTACTCAATCTTCTTAATTTTGAAGTCGGTACCTACCATCAAATATGAACGCGAGTTCTTTAAAATATTGTAGGATATCGTTTAGGCTGGTACCTACGCCATTACAACTATCTATATTCCAAATTTCAGCAAAATCCGTTCAGTAGTTTCGGCTGCGCGTTGATAGATAGATGAGTCAGTCAGGTTTGCCTTTTATATATTTAGATTAAAAAGAAAATATTGGTTTATTATTTACTTGCATGCTTACTGTAGATTTTTTATTTATTTAGGGACCTAGAAAGGGTGTAATATGCCCACGCAGTGTGCCAAAAGCATGTCTTTGTTCTTTAACGACTTATTTTATTGAGTCGTGTCTTCAGTTTAGTGCCCGACTCTAGGTATATGAAAAGTTTATGACGCCGTTAAACAAAACGATATGACGTTAGTGGCACGCTTATGGCCTTTAACGCTTACTAAGATTCAATCTGAACCCCTACTTTTTAAATGGTAAATATTTTTTTCTCTGCATTACGATAGGTACACCGTATATTTACATTTATGTCATAGATATGGATTTTCTTTTGCTGGTTGCTAACAGTTTTAATTAAAAAAAGTCCATACGGTTATTAATTGTAGAAATAACAAATTTTGGATTTTATATTGTTTCAGTTTCATTAATTTTGTAAAGGTATACTCATAATATAACAATTGAACTGATTGTTCAATTGAACAATGACGAAATTACGTCATCAACTGATTACACATTCAGGTACAAATTAATATAATTAATTTACTTGAGATGGTCTTTGAAGTTTGATGCAAGTTGGTCATTGTTTATAACGGAGGCTTTTAGCCTTTTAGAGATAGGCTGCAGAAGTCAGTTTTAACTTGTGGATGCTAAGACTCTGTCCAGAAAGTGCGTAAACCTGCGTAAACCTACGCACGTAGAGATTCTTATCTTATCACAACAAAATCTGTGATGCCAACTTGGGACTTTTTCCCTAAATTTAGGTAGAAAAGGTATCTGAAGGGGTTATTAAGGGGTTTTTATGCTTGTTTTATTTAAATTTGCAATTGATTTGCTTGACGATAAGTAATATAATATACTATTATTATTTAATTACAGCTGACCTATCACTTATTGGTATAAAAAATGTATTGTATAAAAAATCAAAATTCTTATTGCAAGCGTCTACCTGTTGCCAACTTGCCATTAAAGAATCACGCCAAAAACGTCAAAAAATTCACGTTTGTTGTGTCTAAGGAGGGTTCCGTTACTACGAGGGCGGCACTGAAAATTTCGGGAATGAAGGAAGTGACACAACATTACTATTTAAAAATGTATTTATTGCTTTTCGAAGTATTCTCCGCGAAATTTGACACATTTTTCCATACGATGGAACCAATCATTGAAGCAACCATTCCATTCGGAAGTTGGGGTCTCCAAATTGGCCGTTTTGTAGGCGTCCACAGCTTCTTCAGGTGATGAAAATCTCTGACCACGCAATTTATTCTTTATTTTAGGGAAAGTATAGAAATCATTAGGGCTTAGGTCGGGGCTGTACGGCGGATGGTCTAATAATTCTATGATTTCTTGCTCTAAAAACTCTTTGGTTCTGTGCGCGGTGTGAGAACTCGCATTATCGTGATGGAGGATGATGCGGCGGTTGCAGTTCTCTTTACGGAGTTCAGAAACGACCTGTGGCAAACAAATGCTAGCATACCATTCTGCATTAACCGTTCTTTGTCCCTCAAGAGGAATAGTCGCAACATGGCCGGTTTTGGAGACAAACGTGGCCACTATTTTTTTGTGGCAACACTCCGTGAACGAACAATTTTTGTTGGCTTTAACTCATTTTCGAACACAAACTCGTGACTGGTTTTTTGTTTCGGGTTCGTACGCATATATCCAGGATTTGTCACCTAATATGATGTTGTATACAGCATTTGAGGATCCTGCGTGGAATCTTTCGAGAGTTCTGACGCACCAATATTTGACTCATGCCAATGTCTAAAGTTGCCTGAATTTCGCGGTATGTCACATGTTGATCTTCCTCAATCAGCTTACGCACAGCATCAACGTTTTCTTGGGTGACTGCAGTTTTTGGACGACCTTGACGGGGATCATCACTGAGCTTTACACGTCCACGTTGAAATTCAGCAAACCAGCGATAAATTGGATGGGGCTTCATCACCAAATGCAGAAATCATCCGGTCAACACACTGTTTCTGTGTTAAACCACTTCGAAAGTCATAATAAATCATCGCTCTAGAATTTTCTCGAGTCAATTCCATTTTCTCAACGACTAAACAAGTTTGACAAGACCTTGTGACAAGACCGAGAATCTTTTTTTAAATAAATAAACGGTATTCGATTTTTAAAACCAAGGAGTTTTAAATTAAAAAGATTTTAATATGACAGGAACAGTGGAAATATTCCATTCCCGATACTTTTAGTGCAGCCTATGTATCAACGCGTAATAGGTTTTTCAAATTACTTCAAAAGTCACAGTCCGGTTTGGTTCAAAATAATTTTTCCTGAGTTTTAAGCATTATATTATATCAGCATGTAAACTTACAAGTTTAACCTATAATTTAGAAATCTACTCTACAACTACTCGAAAATTTTGAAAAAAAGTCATATATGAAATCTTGACTCTATTTTAAAGCGCTTTAAACGTTATGCAACACAATGGGGTACAATGAAAAAATATTTTTCATCCCCACTTCTCATGTATGGAGAGCCACCCTCAAAATATAAAATTATTATTATTACCCGACTGCGCGACGCAAAGGAGTGTTAATGTGTTTATCAGCCTATGTATGTATGTATGTATGTATGTATGTATGTATGTATGTATGTATGTATGTATGTATGTATGTATGTATGTATGTATGTATGTATGTATGTATGTTCCTTTGAAGCACTATACAGACCAAACGCCTGGGCCGATTTTTATGATTCACACGTCAATCGATTCCTCTTAGTCCGACGAGTGTCACTAAAGACATGACGTTAGTGAAAATTCAATATGGCGACTACTGGACGCCATATTGTGAAAATGAAAAAAATGAAAGTAAACAAACTATATCAAGTGGGGTATCGTTGAATAGGTATTTAAAAATCATTGTTAGTTTTCTATCAACATTTTTCGATTCGACTGACCGTTTAGGATCTATATCGATTTAAAGTTGCGTAACAACCATTCTCACATTCCAGCGCAATTGTGATGTAGGACTGATGCTGATAGGAAATCCAGTCTGGTAAGTAGCTAGCTAGGTACTCACAACTAAAAAGTATAAAATAAAAAATAATAATTTAAAAAATTTAAAAACCCGACTGCGTAAAAAAAGAACCAAACTAAGTAGGTACATAATTAAAACTGAAAAGAAAAAAACAAGCACTTAGATATCCGGTGGTCTAGAATTCTATAATATATTATTGAATTAATACTATTGGAACATAACAACTGAACAGTCGGGATCCATTATTCGACAGCCAATCTAATTTTTCAATGGATCCTGACTGTTTAATAATAACCTATTTGAGTCAGGAGCGGAGCACCTATACGTGTAGTATGGGCATACCCACAACCCCTATGTGAGTGCATACTTTCAAGGTCTATTAATTTATAATCAAAATAGGTTCAGTGGTATTGGTATTGTTAACCTTTTGAGTCTTACCTGGTGCTTTCTACCTGCTGGTCATACTATAAAACATATTGTTAAAATACATATTTATAGTAGTGGATTTAGTGTTAAGCGGACCTTTAGTCAGGTAGATTGAAGAAAGCGCAAAATTTATCACCTCTCCATAAATTTTCAGCCCTTTTTTATTTACTAACCAACAGATTTAAGAAAAAATAATACTTTGATTGAACCGATAGGAATTACTCCTGCCGATGTTATATAATCTATAGTTTATGTATGTTTCTATACTATATATGCATATATTTTTTATTTAATTAATTTATAATCTTAGTTGATGTTAATTTGTTTATGGTACCTATATTGAAAGCTTATTTTTTTACCAAACATAAAATAATTTTTTTGCTAAATAAGCGAAAAACTTTCTCGCTCACTCCGCGCGTTAGCTTTTAATTAACATAATATTATAAAGAAATTAATACAATTATTTTTTTAAATTCTAATAACCATGTTATGAAGGAAATAATAAAATCAAAATTTTCGGGCCACATCTTCTTTTGAGAGCTGGATCCGTGCCTGAATCAACCAAAGCGGTTTAATAGGTCAATTTTGTACGATACGCGCATAGCTAAAATAATACGCACGTAGCTCCTGGACGCAATGTATGGGGTCCTAGTACCTCGACTACGTGTGTAGACCTCACGTGCGTAAGAATGCTTTCCAACATGCGTCATTTCCGTAGAAAAAAACGATGATTGCCGAGGGTATTAACAAATTAGTTGCACTGTACGCAGCACATTGAATGACGCGGTCGCGTCCTATTCGTGTTATATAAAGTCTATACTTTAGCCTATTCGCGTTATGAAGGCAGTGAATCATGCGTACATATTACTATGTTGAAATGGCTTACTTTAATAGGTAAATTAATGTAATCACAGCTAATACGTCAATTTTGACATTTGTATGCATGATTTACTACTTTTTTTAACACTTACAGACTATGAGTTATTTCGTAGGTATCTAGAGGGTAAAAACTGTATGTCTGTCACCAGGCTATGTCTCATGAGATCATGATCCTTGATAACTAGACAGTTAAAATTTTTACATAACCTTTACTAAAAATAGTCGATTTCGTAATAAAAAGGAACCCTTATAGTTTTGCTCTGTCCCTCCGTCTGTCTGTCTGTCCACGCCTCTAGCTTCTGTAATTATGAATATAAATGGATGAAATTTGGTATAGTTTTTTGTATATTATATTATCTCGGATTTAGCATCGTAAAATAATAATAATTTTATATTTTGAGGGTGGCTTACATGAGAAGTGGGGATGAAAAATATTTTTTCATTGTACCCCATTGTGTTGCATAACGTTGAATAGCGCTTTAAAATAGAGTCAAGATTTCATACATGACTTTTTTTCAAAATTTTCGAGTAGTTGTAGAGTAGATTTCTAAATTATAGGTTAAACTTGTAAGTTTCCATGCTGATATATAATGCTTAAAACTCAGGGAAAATTATTTTGAACCAAACCGGACTGTGACTTTTGAAGTAATTTGAAAAACCTATTACGCGTTGATAGTAACGGAACCCTCCTTAGACACAACAAACGTGAATTTTTTGACATTTTTGGCGTGATTCTTTAATGGCAAGTTGGCAACAGGTAGACGCTTGCAATAAGAATTTTGGTTTTTTATACAATACATTTTTTATACCAATAAGTGATAGGTCATACCAAATTTAATGGAATCGAATATATATATATATATATATATATATATATATTCGGACATATTAACTGCAACATATATATTATATATGTTGCAGTTAAAACCCGTTTTTCGTTATAACTCGTTTTCCCTAGTTAAAACTAGGTTTTACTAAATGCCTATGTTAAAACTAGAAATACCTAGTCAAAACTAGAATTTACTACTAATATATTTGATTTTCAGATAAAACTAGTTGTAACTCTGACTTTTAGTTAAAACGAGCACTAGGAATACTAATTTGAGACTTAAAGCAAGATATAGGTAGTTTTAAAAATATTTATTATAAGATTTAAGTTATTGAGTCATATACCCGTAGACATAGATATATAATATTAAAATGAGGCCCCTAGACGTGAATATATTATAGACGAGGCATGTTGAGGCTTACACAAAAGAAACAGTTTATGGAACATCGACTAGTAGTTGCCAAGGCTATAATATTAATTTAAAGTAAAATAAAATAATCAAATAAGTCAACAGAACACAATTGGGTATCAAACAATAAAAAATAATCATACAACCTAAAAAATAAAAAATAATGAGAATAATAATAACACCGGTTGATAATAATAATAACAATGGTTTCAATGAAACCGGCTACTGTCACCGATATGGTGACAGTAGCCGGTTTCATTGAAACCAGGCCAGTTACGTAGGAGTAATTTTATAGTGCCCAAGTGTGTGCGCAGTACCCAAGAGCACTCTATCTTCCTTTAGGTACTCTGATAATCCAGTGGGACGGATAACCGACACGACTGACGAGTGACGAGCGATCAGGCGCAGGTCCGACTTTTTACATGCCCATCCGATGCATGAATCATCTTTCTTGCCAGACAATCAGGTGATCACCCTGCATTGTCCTAACCAAACTTGGAAACAACAATTTTTTGTTGTTAAAATGCGCGAATCGAACCCACGACCTCCGAGTCAGTCGCCAATGCACTAACCACTAGACCACGGAGGCTGATAATGAGAATCTACTTGTTATTGCACACAGCGCGCGGACGCCGCTTTGTCGAGTCAGGGCCGTTAGTCAAGATGAATTCGATAATTTCCACGGCAAGGTTCGAAAACAATATGTATGGGATTTGACATGAGGCATCGCAAGCGACGTGTCATATAACGATGACTTGTGTCAAATTCCATACATGTTTGATTTCGAAGTTCGCCGTCGAAATTATCGATTGCTTCTTGACTAGAGAACCTTGTGACGTCTCGCGACCAATCAGAGTAAGGTACGATTATCCGCCGATGAACAGTTTTAACTTTGTCTTTTAACTTTTAGTCTTTGGAAAAACGCGTTTTGACTAGTATGAACTAGTTTTAACTGATATAAAATTTTGAGCCTTAGTTAATCCTAGTTTTAACAAAGGTGTTTAGTAAAAACAAGTTTAAACTAGGGAAAACGCGTTTTATCTAAAAACTAGTTTTAACTGTAACATACCTATATAGTAATATACATATATGCTTATAAGTAAATAATTATTGTCCAACAAATGCTGTGTACACAAAGATTTCATAACTCAGATAGGCTATGAGGGCAGAACTATTTGGCAGAACAAATCTTCATACAATAAAAAGTTAGATACGCCATCTTGGTTTTCATCATACTTTAAATGTCAGCCATTTTGTTTTCACCATACTTCAAATGTCTAAATGGCGCCAAAAATCTCAAAAGTGGGGCCATTTAACTGGAGCAAAGAGTAATTAATATCACAAGTGATATTAATATGACTGGAGGCACTTTTTGCTTCAACATGCCTCGTCTATAATATTATATTTCTGTAATTCTGTGAATATTATATACGTCTATGTGTAATGTGTATAATATTAAGTTTTATAACATTGATCCTACAGACAAACTGAAGAACAATTTTGTAGGTCTTTATTTTATATTTTGTTTTCATTGGTATGATTAATAAATAAATTGTGTGTACAATTATAATTAGACTGCAAATGTAAAAAATATTGTTGAAACTGTTTTAAATTGAATAAAGTTTGTAGTCTTTAACTGTATTTCATAAGTAAAATAAAATATATTCGAATGCGTTAGAATTTCTAATAGTTATCTGCAATTTCTATTTTACATAATATTATGGTAACAAATTGGTTGTCATAGTCAGTGCCGACTTCTGACATCCTCACGATCTCCTTGTACCTCCTTAAAATTTTGTTAGGTTTATCTACCTACATATTACGGCATTTTATCATTTATTTCGTATATGAAAATACGATACTTTCCTAAACATATTTAGAGTTTATAAAAATGGAGCTAATGTTTTACAAACAATTTTATAGGTAAGGTACATCTCTTTCATTTATAATCCGCTATTGAAATAGTAAATAGAAAAATAAAAGAATAATAGGTGAATTGTTCAAGTAAACATAGCAGGCTAAATCCGAAACTATAAAGCCGGGTCTCCTTGTACGAAACATTACACAAAACATCGAAACATTGGGGCCTGGCTATACACATTTGTCTAGGAATAGACAATGTTTTTGTTCTCGGAGACGGACGGAAACATTCCCGCGCGGGTAGAGAGGGGAAGAAATGTTTCATTTCATAACTAGTGTTCACATCGTTCACATGACACCTAGGTACAGGTTTTTAAGGATTATAGTTTTACTTGTTGTGATTTTTGTGTTTGTTTTTGTGATCGCTCATAATATATGGCCTGACTTAATTAAAAAACATCAATTTTGTCAGTTTTCTCCTAGATTCTACACCTGCAATCACTAAATCTGCGAGCGCTAATACGCCTTCCTCGTCGTAACTTAGATCTTGTCTGCACAAAATGTTTTGTTTCGACCAAAAACATTTTCTGTAGCTGGAGACAGCTTGTGTATGAAAACAAATGTTTTTGTTTCATGTTTTCTGTGTAATGTTTCTAGCAGGAGTCACGCCTTAAGGTACATAATATAATATTGAAAGAACTCGCGTTCGATAAAAACTAAAACTGCTTCATTCGATTTTTGAAAAATACAATTTTGCTTGGTTCCTATCGAACCGAAATTTTGGAAAAATCTATACTAATATGATGAAGAAAAAATATTTGTTTGTTTGTTTTTACATTTATTAATATAAAAATACAAATATAAAATACTAGACCGATTTTGACAAATTTGGCACATATGTAGATGAGACCACGGGAAGGCTATTTTTTGTCGCGGAAAAATGTACGATTCCAGCGAGATTTCCTTTTGCGTTGAAGATTTAGCATCGAGTAAAAACTAATAACTTTTATTCCTTAGAAAATCTAATATAATAAACCAGACTGCTAAATAAAACCAGGTCAATTCTGCTAAATAAAACCTACAATAATACAATTACAATCAAATCTCGATACTCTAAAACTGTCTAACCGGTATTCTCGTAAACGTTAAAGCAACTTGAAACGCGTCCTCATTGGTCCATGCGTCACAAAATCAGTTTACCATATCAAGTCGTTTCTCTTATGATACAATAAAAGTAAAATGAAAGTCTATTTTAAATACGAGAATTGAGGTTCGTATAGAGCTCTTAAATATGGGGCAACGGACCACGGTCGTTAAGCCAGACTCAAATTTTTCACTTCTAACAGCTAAGAGCTGAGATGTGAGCACTGCGCTGGATAATATTTCACCGCTAACTAAGATCTGAAACCGTTCAGACATTTCATTAAGGAGCTAAAAGCGCACAAAACATCTTGTGATAATCTAACCACATATTATGATTATCAAATGTAGTATAGCTATGAAGTTCTATGTGTACCTAATTACTTAAGGTGTTTTATATACCATTGTGTTTTTTTATAAGGTCTCCAAAAATCAATTACGGATACTTAACATGATCCACTGCAGCAAAGACGTTTAGGCAGAAAAATAATTGTCATACTCAAACAAAAAAAAAACTCGCTACATTTATAAAGATTTTTTTTATCGAGTATGACAATTATTTTTCACTTTAAACAGCAGCAGTAGATCATATACCCGAAGTATCTGTAATTGATTTTACCAAACCTTATATAAAAAAAAAAACATCACACTCATGTTCAGAACCTCAATTCTCGTATTTAAAGTAAACAATTTAAACAGTCAACTTCACTTTGTTTGGATTGAAAGTGTAGCGTCATGTTACCGTGAACGGATTTTATGCCGCTTCGACCAATCAGAGCGCGTTTCACGTTGGTTTAACGTTCATAAAAACACCTTTTGAGAGTGTAAGCATGTCGAGACTTGATTGTAATTGTATTAATGCAGGTTTTATTTAGCAGAATTGCCCCCCTGGTTTCCTAGGATAGCGTTGTAGTCATATAGCGGCCGTATTACAGCGGTAAATGGATATTTTCTATATAAACAAAACGTCACGACTTCCTAGAGAGTGGTAATTATCACCGTTTCTAGGGTTCCGTAGGTCACGTCTCGGAACCCTTAGAGTTTCGTGATGTCTGTCCGTCCGTCCGTCCTCGGCTTACCTTCTAAACGATAAGTGATAGAAATATAAAACTTTGCATGGATAAATTGTGTATTTATCATGCTGACACTTTGCTAAAATAAAATTACGAAAAATATAAGTTTGTCCTTCCTTTGTGCGAGAGTCCGATTCGCACTTGGTCGGTTAATTACAAAAAAAAAAGTTCATTCACTGCTAAATTACCAGAGAGTAAAAATAAATACTTACGTACAGATAATCACCACATAAAACGATTGAAAACAGTTTAATATTATATATCTATGATTGAAAATTTTTCAGGGTTGTCATAGAAAATGGGAGTAAATTAAACTAAGTCTAGCAGTATACGGTTATTGAGAAAGTTTAATTGGTACACACCACAACCCGGCATCGAACCTGCACGATCACGCCTGTGACTCAAGTCTATTCACTAGGTCATGCGCTCTTATAATAAAGCAAGACTTCTCCTAGAAAATGAAATATTTACTTGCCTATTATTATCCTTAGTATAGGTAAAATCAGATGTTTTTTGGTTGACCCCAGACGTAAGGCCTAAGTTTATTTGTATTTAATATTCTAATATTATAAAGTTTAAACATTCATTATGATGATTATGATATTTTCATCCGGAACTTCGTTCCATCCGGGTGTCCCTTGACACCTCTCAAGTTTTTGTATAATAGAACTAGTATCTGGATGACGAACTTTATTCGGAGATGTAGTAGATTAAAAAAAGTATTATAAAAATATTTCATCAGGGTTCGAACTTCGAACCCACCATATTCCGAACAACGCAAAAATTAACGAAACTGCCAATGAGACTGACATTATAGAGTCGAAATTATTGATAATGACCTATATTGTTGCACGGCGAAAGAAAATCATAATATATACCTAACTTAAAAATGCGCAGGAATTTTCCAGGGATAAAACCTAACCTCCTATATACTAAATTTCATGAAAATCGTTGGAGCCGTTTCCGAGATTCAGATATTTAAATGAAAAAAAAAAAAATAACGTATTCGATCGCAATTTCCCCAGTTTCCCCAGCCCCCAGCAAGTTTCACAGATCCCTGGAAGCCGATTATACTAAGCTGACTAGTGGACAGGGCAATATCGTATTGTATTCTATAAAAAAGTAATAAATTGTGGCAGGATTTAAATGTACTAATCGCTTTATCAAGTGATTTAACGATAAAACGATAAAAAATCAGCGTGTGGACATTATCACTATCGTGGGCGCGTCGTGGTTTTACAGTTGTATATCGCGTCATAAATAATGGAATTTATTTAGATAATTAACATGATTGGTGTTTGATATTTAAACTAGCATATTTTGCCCGCGGCTTCACTCGCATAAATACAGCTATATCCCACGAAAACACTTTCGGTATAAAAAGTAGCCTGTGTTATACCAGAGCTTATAAACTACTACCATACCAAATTTCATCGAAATCTGTTTTGAAGTTTTTACGTAAAAGAGTAACAAATATCCGTCCATCTATCCATCCTCTCAATCTTATACATTTATAATAGTATAGTAGGATTATAATGATTATACTATAGTAAAATTATTAGGTCTGCTTAATTTTGTCAACATTCTAAAACCTCATCCTTAAGGCGGAGTTCCGGCTTCAGTAATGCAGAATCTACAAGTCATAGAGAAATTCAAATCCATTGATTTAGAATTGTTGTGGATAGCTGTTATTGGCATATGTGTTACATATTTTACATATTATGTAAAATATAGGCATAAGTATTTATTGTAAAAATGATGGAAGCTGTTGTATTCCCAAATAAAATAAAAATAAAATAGAACTATTTTTTATAAATGTGAGCTGTTTATTAATGAATTACACGATAACTAGAATGAAGTAACATTTTTTGATTTGATTAGAAAAAAATAATAATAAATTTTGTGAAATTTTTTATCAAACCCATTCATGTGGGGTATCTATAGATAGTTCTTCAAAAATTATATTGAGGTTTCTAATATTTTTTTTCTAAACTGAATAGTTTGCGCGAGATACACTTCCAAATTGGTAAAATGTGCGTCCCCCCTGTAACTTCTAAAATAAGATAATTATATAACAAAAAAAATATATATATGATGTATATTACCATGCAAACTTCCACCAAAATTTGGTTTGAATGAGATCTAGTAAGTAGTTTTTTTAATACGTCATAAATCGTAAACCGCAATTTACCTTTCATTCAATCAACTTAAATAAAAAATTAAATAAAAAAAAAAAAACATTTAATTTCATAAACATAAGCCATTTAAAGCGTAAACCGTGAACCATTATTTTTTATTACAAGTTTGTACGGAACCCTCGGTGCGCGAGTCCGACTCGCACTTGGCCGCGTTTTTTATCTGTATTTTTTATATATTATAATGTAAACCTTTTATCGTATTACTTATTATTACCAATAAAATAATTACACTGTTCAACAAGACGAGATACTTTTTTTTTAAGATTTTGAAACGGATTTCGTATTACAGAATATTTTAATCTAAACATTTTTACCAGTCACACATAATATTATCAGATATGAATATTGAAACGGGGTTTATTTGTACCTATCGGACCATTTTACTGAACACACTAATTCGCCTATCCGTGCATTTCACAACTTATTAAATGCCGAAGTATTCGTTAAACATAGTTTTCTTTCAATTTATAGTAGGTAACTAGATAAAACTTTATTTTCAACCGACTTCCAAAACACAATTCTTTTCAATTCTTTCTTGTGTATTCGGTTCTCAATTCGTGTATATTTTTTTGTATGTATGTTACGCGATTACCTCGCCGTTTGTGGACCGATTTTCGAAATTATTTTTTATTTTAAAGGGTTGACTCCGGAATATGTCCCATTGTCACCAAATGGTAGACCTGGTGATGAGATCCATGAGGAATCGACCCTTTAGTGATTTTGACATGCTACCAAAAAGTGAAATATTGTGCTAAGATATATATTCCCTGGATCCAAAAGCATTGAACGGTACTCCTCAGTGTTTTAAGATATACGTTTGGGAATTTCAGGATTATTTATAAAACTGCAAGCATAATATGTCACTTTTAAATAATCATCACCACCATCATTACACCATACATAGTAATATTGATATTGGTATTTCTAATTGTCTTTTACACTTTACACACACTTACATCGATTTCTTTGAACATTCACAGCTACCAAAAGGTGAAAATAAGGTATTCCCTGGATCCAAAAGGACTGAACAGAACTCCTCAGTCTTTAAAGATACACGTTTGGAAATTTCAGCATTGTTTAAAGAGCTGCAAGCATATAATGTTACTGTTAAGCAATCATCATCACCACCACCACCACCATCATTACACCACACATAGGTAATCATAATAATATGATAATATAATGAAAAAAGTATTTCTCCTAGTTTTTTATTCGATTTCTTTGAATATTTGCTAGTCTCATCATCATCATTATTATATATTGTATATCAACTGTTTCATTATTTCCGTCGACAATTTCATTTTTAGGCACAGAATTACAGAAATTTTTAGGTAACCTAAGCATAATATGGTACCAAAAAGTGACATTATTATAATTGTTTTCATAATTGTATGTTTTTGTGGTGTGCAATAAAGATTATTATTATTATTATTATGTCAAGGTATAACCCTTATTCCAAAAACTCTTTAACGATACACGTTTGGAAATTTTGGATTTGTTTAAAAAACTGTGCTAATAATGCCAAACCCGGCGTCCATACAAAACAAACGACGATACTGATCTTACTTTTTTTATACAAATTGAACATTGACATTGGACGTTATTTCTTATGCCTAAGAAATAACCAATAAAATCATTTCATCTCATAACTAATAAAATAACAATTAAATTAAAATATTTGTGTTATTGTGTGACACAAATTTATGAAATAAAGTTAATGTATGAAATGCGTAGAAAATACGTGACGTAGGTACGTACTCCCTTACAACAAAATGACTCTCGTATTATTTTAATACGATCAAACTATGACAACGGCTTATGAATTAGACTTCGTGATAGTATATTGTATCACTTGCAGGCTTAGCATGCTCACCCTAGAAACACCGAAGAATCGACAAAATGACAGATTGAAGAAACATTATTATCATTCGGAGCAAAATAGGTCTTATTGAAAGGCAGCAAGGTAAATGCATTGTCGTTATGAGAAAGAACATTAATTCATTTTTTCCCGAGCACGAGCTCACAAAATTGCCTCTTTTGACAGCTAAATAGAAACGTTTTCTTATTTCAATGTCAAACAGTCTTATAATAATGTTAACTACACCACATCATGGCGGTCCTAGACAGTTTCTTTACGATCAGACATTTACTTGAATATTTGTTCGTTTTTGACAGAAGATTTCCCGGCAGCCATTTTAAAAATACGGCTACTGATGACCTTGTTACCATGGATTAAGAACTATTTTGCATCGAAATATTTGGATAGAATATATTTTTCTTCTTTCAATTTATTACTTTGGATCGCCATGCTAAGTCCGCGTAATACGGAATATGGATATTACGGTCGCTGTCAAATCAAATGACACTTTTGGACCTTATTGCTACTTATGAATGAAAAGTTGCACACGAGATCTATCGGATCATACATAATACATATTATGCAATCTACTTTGAGCTCTGCATTATCATGGAAATTAAATTCAAACCTACGTTGATGTCTTAGGATATTTCAAAGTTATTGATAAAACTGTAATATTCGTCTCGAAATGCTGAGTTTATCATCATCATATGATGATTCATAAATAGTAATACGTGAATAATACGTAGGTAATATACGTGAAGCAAACACTTACCCCGTTACTAATAAACGCAGGGGGTTTGAGTATAGTTTTACGATAATTTTTGAGCCACCGGGCGGTATGAAATTTGGCACAGTTGAAGTTTATGTGGGATAGTGTGCAGTAAGTTAATATTTTTTTTAAAATAATGCTTAGAAACACTTACCCCCTTACTAATAAACGCTGTATAAGCTTTGAATAGTTATACAGTGTTTTGTCTTATTCAATCGAATTAAAAATATCACTTGTTGTGACGGGAACAAAACACTGTATAACTATTCAAAGCTTATACAGCGTTTATTAGTATGGGGGTATAAGTTACATACACTACCTCACACTATCATTTCATTCTTGTTATTTTTACCGTCGCGTCGCTTATTGCATTGAAGTGCGATTTTAACTTATAGTTTTAAATTTATGGCAAGCAACTCAAATGAAAAAAAGGCACTATTTATATTTACTCTTAAGGGTTACTTCCCTCCCTTTGAGAAATGGTTTATTTGATCATTTATTATAGCGAAGAAAACGCTTATAAACAAACATACCTAATAATATATTCTTATATATATTAAGCGCAGAAGCGAATATGTAAATATGAAGAACAGATGGTGAAGAAATTAGAGCACAACAAAATTTTGTAAACCGTCGCACATGGTTCTCGAAGCGATTTTGTATATGAGGTAGGTATTTATACAATGAAATAATTATTTTTAAACGAAAAATTAAACCGACTTCCAAAGTAAAAATACACAAAAAGTATGCAATAAAACTTATTTTGTAAATAATTCCGATTTTAAATTAGGCTTAAAGTTTTACTTATTTCTCTACTCGATCTTCTTTTTGAAATCAGTATCAGCCCAAACATTTAATAGATTTTAAGGGTTTAGTATAAGATACGTAAACAATGACGGCCGGTTTAATGTATCAAGAGTGACGTGGTCCGGGGAACGTAAAATATACGATAGGAATATATTCTGTGACACGACGCGACCCTTGTAACGGCGATATTAGATCTCGCGCGTTCACGTACAATTTTATCTTCCGCAAAATTGTCATGTTTTATATCAATATTATGTCTGCCGTTTTATTACGTATATATTTCACTTCTTCGTGTTGCTATTTTATAGCAAAACATATTGCTCTTTACAGCTCTTCTAGTAGATAAAGAGAGAGGTTACCTTTAACTTACGTACTTAGTACCTACCTATCTGCTATAAATAAAAATAATATCTATGGACGCTTCACGACTCATCAACCTGGTCCCGTACTAAGTTCTCCAAGAACTTATGTTACGGGTACCAGACAACGGAAATATTATATTGTTACATATTTAATACACATCCACGATCCAGGAATACAAAATAACTTTTTGTTCCTTCGGCGGACTTCGAACCCGCGACCCCGGCTTGAGCACCAACACGCTCAACCACTGAGCCACAGAGGTCGTCAAATGTTACCTTATAATATAATTTTACGTTAAATATTTACATATTAAACATCCCAAATACAACTTCGTACATCCTCGCGTGAAATTAAATTAAATTTAATTTCACGCGGATTGGCAGGGTATGGATTCCATACCCTGCCAATCCGCACCATGATCTGCTGCCTGGCCGCGTCATAAACTGCACCATAAAGCCATCTTATTTCCTTAGCACGATTTTCTAAGACTCGATGCGTCACGAAAGTTTTGTTAGGCCTGAGCAATCTTTCTCGACCGCTCTCTGTAGAGATAATACATCCCGCGTCGCATCTGCGGCAAAGAAAAATGACTTCAATAAGTTTTGTTCCTTACGTTATTCTGAATCCAAAAAAATAATATTGCAAGAATCTGAGTAAAGTGAGTACATTTTTTTCGCAGCTTTAGCGCCTTGTACCTAAAAATTGGCCCACGACACAATCCAGCGGGTATGTAATATGCATACGTTCATTGTACACACTAATACTATATATTAAACACATTTTATCAGTAATCCCCTTACTAATAAAGGCTGTATAAGCTTTGGATACTTATACAATGTTTTGTTCACGTCACACAAGTGAAATTTTTAATTCGAGTGAAGAAGACAAAACACAGTGTAACTATTCAAAGCTTGTACAGCGTTTATTAGTAAGGGGGTAAAAATATAAGGGGAGTCTGGCGGGGCTCGAATCTCAGTCTATAAGAGGAATCTAATGATACCTCCCTAGCTCAAAGTCAGTTAGGGTCCATAGCGTGCCAAAGAAATATATGTATACATATATACATACACTCGAAAAAAATAACCCTCCTTCTGGCGCAGTCGGGTAATAAGTAATTGATTCCTTTTGAAATGCAAATTGCACTTGCCAAATCGTAAACAAAATAATAATAAATTAATCTTATTGATAAAATTGTTATCTTTTTAATGCCAAACCCCCCTGCGCGGTAATCCACATAATCATTGTTTTTGAAAAGTTATCGAAAATGACACGGGTATAAGAATTATAAAATAAGAGACTATCAGATACTTCAAGCAGAAATGCAACTTATTCACGAAGAAATAAGCGTTGGTCATTTTTTGGAGGAGTTGCGTTAGGAATTTATTTTTTGTTTTCGGCTTTATTTATGATTTATATTCTCTTTAATAATAATTAGGTCATCTGTTGTTTGGTTTTATCAATTTAACAATTCTTTATTAAGTAATACAATAAATAAAACGACAAATTCCTACGGGAAATTAAAATAAAAACCAAACAATAGATGACCTAATTATTATTAAAGAGAATATAAATAACATGAACCAAACTAAGTACATAATGAAAAACTGAAAAGAAAAAAACAAGCACTTAGATGTCCGGTGGTCTAGAATTCTATAATATATAATTAAATGACTACTATCGAAGAAAATAAAATATAATCTAATAATGGAACATAACAACTAAACAGTCAGGATCCATTGAAAAATTAGATTGGCCGTCGAATAATGGATCCCGACTGTTCAGTTGCTATGTTCCATTAATAGATTATATTTTATTTTCTTCAATAGTATTCATTTAATTATATATTATAGAATTCTAGACCACCGGACATCTAAGTGCTTGTTTTTTTCTTTTCAGTTTTTCATTATGTACTTAAGTAGTTTGGTTCACTTTTTACGCAGTAGGGTTTTTTTATTTTTTTAATTATTATTTTTATTTTATACTTTTTAGTTATGAGTACCTAGCTAGCTATTTACCAGACTGGATTTCCTATCAGCATCAGTACTACATCACAATTACACTGGAATGTGAGAATGGTTGTTACGCAACTTTAAATCGATATAGATCCTAAACGGTCAGTCGAATCGAAAAATGTTGAGACAAAACTGAAAATGATTTTTAAATACCTATTCAACGATACCCCACTTGATATAGTTAGTTGACTTTCATTTTTTTCATTTTCACAATATGGCGTCCAGTAGTCGCCATATTGAATTTTCACTAATGTCATATCTTTAGTGACACTCGCCGGACTAAGAGGAATCGATTGACGTGTGAATCATAAAAATTGGCCCAGGCGTTTGGTCTGTATAGTGCTTCAAAGCAACATACATACATACATACATACATACATACATACATAGGCTGATAAACACATTACCACTCCTTTGCGTCGCGCAGTCGGGTAAAAAAAAGCCGAAAACAAAAAATAAATTCCTAACGCAACTTCTCCAAAAAATGACCAACGCTTATTTCTTCGTGAATAAGTTGCATTTTTGCTTGATGTATCTGATAGTCCCTTATTTTATAATTTGTATACCCGTGTCATTTTCGATAACTTTTCAAAAACAATGATTATGCGGATTACCGGATGGTATTCATATCGATATATACGAGTATACTCGTATTTCCTGCCTCATAAGGTTGCAGTGGGTGCACACCGCACGGGTAAGCAGAAATCCCCATAGACCCTGGTGGGTGAAGCTGGTGGGTAGCGCTGACTTTAGAGGTCTGGAGGCCTCGGGCCACAAAGGAGTAGATGCCCCATAGCTCCAAACTATTTTCAATTTTTTTCCTTCAAGTTTTCCAATAAACATTTATTGTAAAAACAAGTAGAGATTCTTTTATTATTTAACGAACATCATATACATAACTGGTTGACCACTGGGATAAGGGCAGATTTTTCGGTGACAGATTTGCGTCTTGTGCTTTTCCATAATTGAGCGGTTTTTTCCGAAGTCCTACTGTGGAGGCCCCTCTTTCCTATAGCCTTTCTATAGCCCCGGCTGCCCTCCCCTAAATCCGGTCCTGCTGTGGACGGGTCGGGTTTCGTACCCACTTTGCCAGTATCAATAATCTAAGTACATAACCTTGTGTATAATTATATCGGGTGTCCGGTAATTAATGGATAACCTTAAAATGTCTTATAGTAGAACTTATGCCCGTTAAAAAAAAATACAAAAAAAATTCTATCATAATTAGTACCTAAGATAAGTTATTTTTAGAGAAAAGTCTATTTTTTTAGCTTTTTTTTAGTTTTTTGAACACTATGACCAGAAATGAATGAATTACATCGGTTTTTTAATGTTTTCATATTGTAGTATAACTATGCTGATAGATAGAAAATAAATTGTATCACTAGCTATTATACTTAAAAAAAAAATGTATGCAAGTTGATTTATTTTAGAAAAAATGGCATAATTTATTTTTTCATCGAATTTTAAACATTATGGGTATAAAAAAAATGTATGAAGGCATGAGTGACCAATAATTTTTAAATAATGCTGGTTTTAAGTAGATTTTATTATGGTACAATTCATCATTGTATCTACCATAAATAGTGAATTATTGCTATTAATGTAGAAAAGGAGAAAAATGTACTAAAGAAAGAAAGAAGGTAATTGGGGAACTTTAAGGAAAATAATTGTACCTGACCATTGGGGGTTAATAAAAACATCGTTTATCATTAAGAATAGGTACTTAATTTTACACGTATTTACAATAAATGTTCAAATTGTTGGCCTCCCACTCTTATGCAGGCCCTACATTTATGGATACATGGTCTTCTGAGCAATCTAGTATATCGTCAACGTAACAACCTCCGTGGTCTAGTGGTTAGAGCATTGCCTCTCGACTCGGAGGTCGTGGGTTCGATTCCCGCATTGGAAAACAAAAAATGTTTTTTTCAAGTCTGGTTAGGACAATGCAGGCTGATCACCTGATTGTCTGACAAGAAAGATAATCTATGCGTCGGATGGGCATGTAAAAAGTCGTACCTGCGCCTCATCTCTAATCAGTCGTGTCGGATAACCATCCCACTGGATTACGAGAGTAATGGAAGAGAGAGTGCTCTTGTGTACTGCGCACACACTTGGGCACTATAAAATTGTTCCTGCGTGAATCGCGCGCAATTACCGAAATCGGTGGGGAGTTATTATTATATCACTTTTTTGATGCGGCTGCTCTAACACGGCTACGTAGTTCTTCCAAAGACCGTATAGGCTTACGGTACACCTCTTCTTTGAGGGAGCCCCAATAAAAAAATCCAATGGATTTAGATTCGGTGAACGCGGAGGCTACAAAATTGGCCCTAGACGCCCGATCCATCTGTTTAGGTACGTATTATTGAAATGTACACGAACGGGTACAGCATAGTGCGCAGGATAGCCGTCATTTTGTAACCAATAAGAGTCCGTCAGCTCCTCAGGCACTTCTTCTAATAAATTGGGGAGGGATAAATCTTTTCTTTTCACGCTGAAAAGTAACAATTTTAAACATATTGCATTAGTATTACATTAAACATTTCTTTAGTAATTTTTTCTACTTTTCTACATTAATAGCAATAATTGACTATTTATGGTAGATACAATGATGAATTGTACCATTATAAAATCTACATAAAACCAGCATTATTTAAAAATTATTGGTCACTCATACCTTCATACACTTTTTTTATACCCATAATGTTTAAACTTTGATAAAAAAATAAATTATGCAATTTTTTCTAAAACAAATCAACTTGCATACATTTTTTTTAAAAAAGTGCAATAGCTAGTGATACAATTTATTTACTATCTATCAGCATAGTTATACTACAATATGAAATTAATAATAATTAATAAATACAATATTTTAATTGTTACTAAATAAATCTTATTTATAAATAAACAATTAAAATTAAAAAAAAACAATATGAAAACATTAAAAAACCGATGTAATTCATTCATTTCTGGTCATAGTGTTCAAAAAACTAAAAAATAAACTAAAAAAATCTGGGGGCACGGCAGTGCCCCCTCCAAGTCGAGCGCGAAGCAAACACTGCCGTACCATCCTTTACTGGAACCATTTCGCCGCATTTTCAGGCCCCTATTTGAGAACCTCTGGATAAGACCAGAACGCAGAAATTTTCGTCATCCAATAAGCTATAACCACGTACTTAAAATCCAAAATTTCAAGTCTGTAGGTCATTTAGTTCCGAAGTTAAGCGAAAGCAAAGTTTCGCATTTTCGACACTCACTCACTCACTCACTCACTCACTCACTCATGATCATCAAAATAGAACTAGTACTTCCCATAAACTTAGAGAGCTGAAATTTGGTACAGAGTTGGGGTTTAATGGCCACATAAAGGGAAAACTACAAAAACGAGGATAATCGATCTGGGGGCACGGCAGTGCCCCTGCCAAGTCGAGCGCGAAGCAAACACTGCCGTACCATTCTTTACTGGAACCATTTCGCCGCATTTTCAGGCCCCTATTTGAGAACCTCTAGATAAGACCAGAACGTCGATCTGGGGGCACGGCAGTGCCCCCGCTAAGTCGAGCGCGAAGTAAACACTGCCGTACCATTCTTTACTGAACCATTTCGCCGCATTTTCAGGCCCCTATTTGAGAACCTCTAGATAAGACCAGAACGTCGATCTGGGGGCACGGCAGTGCCCCCGCCAAGTCGAGCGCGAAGCAAACACTGCCGTACCATTCTTTACTAGAATCATTTTGCCGCATTTTCAGGCCCCTTTATTCTACTCGAACATTACACAAATTAAATAAACAAATTACACTAAAATCTAGGGAAATAAATCAATATGCCCACGTTTCTACAAAAAGAAGTGAAATCCCACCAAAAACATTCTGTAAAAAACTAGCCAAGTCTCGATGGAGCTGCTTGTTTATCTCTAAAAAGTAATGAAATCTAGACAAAATCGTGCCAAGTCTAAGGTTCCTTACTGCGGTTTCTTTATTATTATAGTTAATGTTGTGTGACTTGGCCGTTGAAGGGCACACAAGGGTACAAAAGGGGCTCCATGACACCATTGCTCCAATACGTGTGTTGTACAATCAACAAGCCTAAAATGAGACACTAGCGTCCAATTACCAATACCAGTATGGGCTATTATCTCGCTTAACAAACATAGGTAGTTACAAATGTAAACAAAATTGACTTGTACCCAGTAAAGTATAAAGAATGTTCAACGGCCAAGTCACTCAACATTAACTATAATAATAAAGAAACCGCAGTAAGGAACCTTAGACTTGGCACGATTTTGTCTAGATTTCATTACTTTTTAGAGATAAACAAGCAGCTCCATCGAGACTTGGCTAGTTTTTTACAGAATGTTTTTGGTGGGTAGACTTTTCACTAAAAATAACTTATCTTAGGTACTAATTATGATAGATTTTTTTTGTTTTTTTTTTTTGAACGGCCATAAGTTCTACTATAAGACATTTCAAGGTTATCCATTAATTACCGGATACGCTGTATACATTATAATTGTTTAAAGAGTTAAGTATAATACATTCATCTATTTGAACATGGCTCTTCCTAAGCATGCTTTTCAACCAGCGCCGAGATGCGCTACTACTACTAAAGTTTTAATGAACCCTAGAATAGGTTAAAACCCTGCACATAAAATAAAATCATAATGGAAAAATTTAAAAAAATATGTTAATTAAACTCGAAAAATGATTTTAGAGTACGCTTCGAAGAACCATCGGCAAGAACGTCAAGTTGATACTCGAAATGAATCGATAGGTAACAGATATAAGTGGCTACGATAGCGTATGTCAAGGAATAATAATTGTAAATATAGAAATTAAAAACTTTTTAGACATCGGCTTCAGTCAGCTAACGAAGATGAAGAACGTGTATTTTATTTACTACTTATTGATTCTAGACCCTCTTTTTTATATTATATATCTACTAGCTGACCCGGCAAACGTTGTTTTGCAGTTGTATGTATTTTTAATGCCACATTATAAAAAAATAAATAAAAAAATTAAGGGTGAACAACCCTTATCACTTAGGGGTATGGAAAAGAAATAGTAGCTGATTCCTAGACCTACTGAATACGCATATAAAATTTGGTAAAAATTGGTAAAGCCGTTTCAGAGGAGTACCATTGTGACATGGAAATTTTATATATTAGATGTTCTAGACCGACTAAAGTTCTATCTTGTCATTTGATTAAGTATTTAAAATTCATTTGCTGATGTTTATTAAAAATAAATAATAAACTTGCAAATAGATAAACAGATTAGTGCTGAGGAATATTCAATCAGGAAATTATAAACTCTCGGATGCATTTTTTTATTTATTTAAAAGTGTCGGTATTTATTTGCCAACAGCCTTGTTACTTTCTTATTTTCTTTAGGAATATAACTTTTTTGCTCGAATACATTACAAAGGTTGACAAAAAACAACTTTTTGGTTTTGGTATTTAATGATGATTTTCAATAAAATGCACTTTTTAGATAAATAACTTGTTTAGTATTTATGAGTGATTGATGAAGACAATTATGTCTCCCAAAATGCTAAAAAATTAAGTAGACTTAAGTCTCATATAATATATATATATGTTCTTAGACTTAAATTTGCGCATACAATCTTAAGAAGAAAGAGCCAATTATGATATATTTTTCCAATAATAAAAGACTATGAAGCTTAATAAGCATAAGTAATACTTCCTTTCGATATCATGGTAAAATATGGTCATCAGGTTTAATATAACGATGTTAAATGTGGCGTCCATATTGTGTTAGGAACAGAAACTTAAATATTATATATTAAGAGAACATGCAGCATGGTTACCGAAATTAATTTGAAAATACGTTGGGAGTATTTCTGAAAAGCAAAGATAACGATTTCATTTACATGTAATATATTTTAAGTAACTTCATTTAAGCCATTACAATGAAAACAAGATAGGAGATAGGTATTCGGGAAAATTCATTTGTGCACAAAAGAAATGCCAGAAATTTCAATTTCCAAAACTTAATGATGATCTTTTAAATTTTGTATTAATATTATTGAGTTATAAATGTCTTTAATAATTAATTAGTTTTATAGTATTAACACACGTACCTACCTATAGATTTACTACAGACCCGAGTAGACCACGGACCAACTTAGAAGTTCCTCCCTAAAATTAGGGAAAAAATTCTCTAGGGGGTAAGAATTTCTGAGGTTATTTTTAGAGTTTTGTATTTCCTTGTTTTTAAATTAAGTTTCAATAGCTCAATATTATTTTTAATTTACTGATATAATTTTCAACAAGCTATTTGAAAAGTCAATCTGTAGAAGATTAACTTCTGGAAGTATATTTTAAAGGACAGAATAATATTCAAGAATATAATTTTCTTATTATTTATTTATTAGTTTATTTATGAGAGAGAGAGAGAGAGAGAGAGAGAGAGAGAGACTGCAAAAAATCGAGATGCACTGTAAATAGTATTTTTTTCAAATAAAATAGAGCAGAAAATCTAACACACTTGACGACCTCTGTGGCTCAGTTGGTTGAGCGTGTTGGTGCTCAAGCCGGGGGTCGCGGGTTCAAATCCCGCCGAAGGAACAACAAGTTTTTCTGTGTTCCTGGGTCATGGATATGTATTAAATATGTGTATAATATAATAAAAATCTTAAATATGTGTATAGTATAAAAGTATTAAATATATTTCCGTTGTCTGGTACCCGTAACACAAGTTCTTCGAGAACTTACCACGGGATCAGATTGACGTGGTGTGAAGCATCCATAGATATTATTATTATTATATTATTACACTTATATCCGCTTCAAACCAAATCGGTACGTGTGTAAGTAATATTGGTGCTGTAAATAAATTAAATTCTCTTTTTTTCCTTTGAAAAATCAATAAAAGATAAAAATCAACAGATTTTTATAAACAATCGGTTTCCCGCAGTTTGGTTTGGGTAGGACTAAAAATATCATAATGGGGAATGTTACATAATGTTTACATATTTTATATAAGAAATAATTTAATAAACAAAAATAATTGTATATGATCAATAAATATGTCATCGCAGTATTATAAAGTGACGACGTTGTGCTGAAGGGTTGACATAACCAATTTATCTACTTACCTCTAATTGAAGTCATAACTTCAAAATAAATGAGATGAAACAAACACACTCATTATTCATTAACTATATCAAGTGTCCACTGTCCACTTATATAACTAAGCTTTAAGCTTGAAGTGGGCTTGAAGTGACGGCTGATCTACGAGAGGGTCTTCGAGGACTAAGTCTAATTCTGACAATCACCGTATTCCAGTGCCTAAGAGCCAGTCCACACGGCGCGTTGCGTCGACGCAGCGCAAACATGTTAACGCAATGCCGGCCACACGGGTGCTGCGTTAACGCAGCGTTGTTGCGACGTAAACGTAACGTGGTTACCCCTCCCGCTTCGTCTCGGGGGATGCTGTCCGTTGTTCGTGCGTCGTCACAGCGTTGCATCGACGCAGCGCAGCGTGTGAACGGTACAGTTTTACCCCCTTACTAATAAACGCCGTATTAAGCTTTTAATAGTTACACAGTGTTTTTTCTTCTTCTATCGAATTAAAAATGTCGCTTGTGAGACGTGAACAAAACACTGTATAACTATAATTCAAAGCTTATACAACGTTTATTAGTAAGGGGGTGTGTATGTAAAACGACGGAGCGACAGCGCTGCGTCGACGCAACGCTGTCGCAACGCGCCGTGTGGACCGGCTCTTAGAATTATAAATGTCAATTAACTATGTTTGACTTACGTAGCAACTATTTATTAATCTGTGGTTTGGCACCATTTCTTGTAATGAGAAGTTGATTTTAATACATAATGTTGTGGTATAGTATACGGGTATGCGATCCCGGATTCCCTAGCTATGTCCTATCCCTTGCCCTTCTGGGCGGTAATATTCTACATTTCCTATTTCCCAATCTAACTTACCAATCTTCCTTTCCACACCACCTATCCTTACCTTACCCTTTTCCTATTCCTACCCTCTCCAGCAATCCGTGGGAACGCAATGGATAATCATAAAAATAATTTAATTATCCAAAATGGCGGCGATGTGGTTCGCCACCCATCACGTCTCGTTTCTCGCGGAGGCAAAAAGCGGACCATTGATTTTAATACTCCAAAATAATAATATTATAATATTATCTATTACACGGCTTACACCACATCAATACAGCTTCGTGCTAAGGACAAGACAACGGGAAGAATATAATATTATCATTATTATGATATCATTATTATCATCATTATTATTATTATTATGTATATATATATACGTATATACTAATATATATATAACGAAGACTCCATTAGGATAAGATATTTATTACAATATTATCGAATAGCTCAAATGCTGAACGATCAGAAACGTGACAAGTTCGATGCCACATATTCCCGTATTTTATCCTCAGATTTTCTAATCCAGTCATTTCCAAATCCCAGCAAATAATAACCAAGTCTCCATGACAACGATTTCCTATGACATCTCTCAATACTGGCATCGACCTCATCCAAATAGTAAAACTACTTGACGTCTCTAATCAATAATCATAGACAATCTTAGCTTTAACACGCTCCGACATATATATATATATATACAGGATGTCCCAGAAGTCGACGTCGTCCCTTCGAAGGCTGATAGACCAGCTCATGACTCACCAGAATTTCGTAATATGACCTTAGTAAAAAATCTTTAGTTTTCGAGATATTGGCACTTTTAATAATTTCTTAAAAATTACACCTCATGACAGTTTTTAGACTGCCGCAACTACAATTTCCCGTATTGTGGGATACAAATTTGTATTGCGGAATCCTGACCAGTTCTGCTATTGACCACGGTTATAAAAAAAGCTAATAGAGTTTGAACTTTGTAGAAAAAAATAAAACTTTTCCCTAATCGTGATTTCAAAAACTTTTTCTCCTAACTTTCATTATCCATACTGAACAAAAAATACACCACACTAACCTGGGTTGTTACTTTAAAAAGTTGCTCATTTTATGTAGTTTTCAAAATAGTAAAACAGTTGCTATTAAGCTACGTCAAAATTTTTTTTTGCTATTTTAAATGCACAGAGAACACATTTTGAATGTTTTTCTTTAGTTAGAATTTTGAACAAAAACACTCGTTGCATTGAAATCACCCAGATGTTTACTTAAAAATTGTACGCTGAAGTGTCAGATGCTTACTAAACTTAGAAACTAAACAGAATACAAGGATTTTTTTTTAAACTGTAAGGAGAAATGCAAAGAAAGAGATCACATTAATAATATCATATTTTAATGAGTTAGACTCATTAGAGTGACAGAATAGGTGACGACACGCACGTCTTTTGTTTGTTCTATACATGAGTTTGTTTATTAGTTACAAGTACGTTACGCTATTGATGTGCATCGTTTTGTTGTTTTCTTTCTTTTAACGGATTTTGCATTGTAATCTGGACTTGAGTACCTCAACCTTTCGCGATACAGATTAGCTGCAGCAGCACCGTTGCCTCTGTATTACCCGTAAATGTAATGCATGTTAGCATACTGATGTATAGTATACGCTATAATGACTCGTAGTAAGACGCGTATCACAGAAACATAAAAGTCCAGAAGAGAGCCATGTTCGTTCTTTACTGTCTCCAAGCACACTTAAGTCCGAGTCACTAGGCAAAAGAAGTCCAAATTACAATGCAAAATCCGTTAAATGTAAGAAAACAACAAAACGATGCACCTCAATAGCTTAACGTACTAGTAACTAATAAACAAACTCATGTATAGAACAAACAAAAGACGTGCGTGGCGTCACCTATTCTCTCACTCTAATGAGTCTAACTCATTAAATAATATTATTAATGTGTTCTCCTTCTTTGCATTTCTCCTTACAGTTTTAAAAAAATCGTTGTATTCTGTTTAGTTTGTAAGTTTAGTAAGCATCTAACACTTCAGCGTACAATTTTTAAGTAAACATCTGGGTGATTTCAATGTAACGAGTGTTTTTGTTCAAAATTCTAACTAAAGAAAAACATTCAAAATGTGTTCTCTGTGCATTTAAAATAGCAAAAAAATTTTTTGACGTAGCTTAACTATTACGTAGCTTGACGTAGCTTAAACTATTTTACTATTTTGAAAACTACATAAAATGAGCAATTTTTTAAAGTAACAACCCAGGTTAGTGTGGTGTATTTTTTGTTCAGTATGAATAGTGAAAGTTAGGAGAAAAAGTTTTTGAAATCACGATTAGGGAAAAGTTTTATTTTTTTCTACAAAGTTCAAACTCTTTTAGCTTTGTTTATAACCGTGGTCAATAGCAGAATTGGTCAGGATTCCGCAATACAAATTAGTATCCCACAATACGGGAAATTGTAGTTGCGGCAGTCTAAAAACTGACATGAGGTGTAATTTTTAAGAAATTATTAAAAGTGCCAATATCTCGAAAACTAAAGATTTTTTACTAAGGTCATATTACGATATTCTGGTGAGTCATGAGCTGATCTATCAGCCTTCGAAGGGACGACGTCGACTTCTGGGACATCCGGTATATATATATGTATATATATATATATATATATATGTATATATATATATATATATATATATATATATATATATATATATATATATATATATATATATATATATATATATATATATCGACCTATGCGTAGAACAAAGTCCGATTTGAAAAATTGCTACTTTTCAGTAGAGGCAAAACAAGTTTTGCGAATTGAAAAACTTGAATAACTTATAAACGGTGAGACTTTTATTTTTGAAATTTTGGTATGTTATTATGACATCTTAATCTAGTTAACCGCTTTATACTGTTTATTATTAATTATTATATTTACTAAGATAACGAGTTCTATATCAACCTAGGACGTTTTACAGCGGAGAAGCGAGAGTTCGTAGTGATCATATTACGTTGTTTTATGGAGACATTTAAATGAAACGCCGTTCTATATTCATATGGTTCGTTTTTTGTTGGAGTTATCCGACATTTTTAAGTCCTATGTGAATAATTATAGTCTATTATTTTGATATAGCATTAGCCACATTACGCATAAATGAACAATAATACATAATTATTTATTAAAATCGTTTATTTACATTAAAAAATCTCAAAATAGGTGGTATTTTAAACTATAATTAATCCATAGTCGGTACTAGGGAATTACTTAAAATTAAAAACTAGTTAACACCATAGTCTAAAACCTACAAAAAAATTAAAATCTCTAAGATATGCACATAAAAATAAATATTGTTTGAAAAAATACATCAAGCCCAAAACAAAATTTAAACTTACTCATAAACAATTAAAACTTTTTTTTGTATTAAACTAGGGGGAAAATTAGCAAACGGATCACCTGATGGAAAGCGATTACCGTAGTGCTTACGGTACCGTACCGTTACCGTAAGCGATAACATCAGAGAAGTTGCAAGTGCGTTGCCGGCCTTTTAGGAGGGAATACGCTCCCTTCTTGAAGGTTTGCAGGTCGTTATGGTCCGGATACTGCTGGCGACAGTTCATTCCAGAGTTTAACAGTGCGCGGCAGAAAGCTTCGGGTAAAGCGCACGGTGGAGGACTGCCATTCATCAAGGTGATGAGGATGATAAATATTTTGTCGCTTGGAACGGTGGCGAAAAGTTGCAGCAGGTATAAGTCCGAACAATTCTTCGGAACACTCCCCGTAATATAACCGATAGAGGATGCAGAGCGATGCTACATAGTCAAGCCTGTTTGAAATACTATGGCAGTCGACAATTCGAGCGGCTCTACGTTGGATACGATCTAGAGGGAGAAGCTGGTACTTTGGCGCCCCTGCCCAAAGATGATAACAGTATTCCATGTGAGGCCGAACCTGCGCCTTAGAGAGTTGTAGGCGTTGGACCGGACTGAAATACTGCTTTGACCTGTTCAGAACACCAAGCTTCTTGGAGGCTAACTTGGCCTAGTCCTCCAGATGATATCGGAACTGACCTCGCTCGATATGTTAACACCTAACCCTTTCTAAAACGTAGTTATAAATTAAACTGCTTTGGTACTGTATCTAAGCTCTCTAGCTATATTGTATAATGTAATTAGATAGGTACAAGTTCAGTTTAACCTACATGGGGGGAGGTATCTGCACGTTTATCCAAAATAATGAAAAATAACCATAATATTGTTATGGCCATAGTACCGTTGTAATAAGCATGTCGCATTCAGGAGAAATAATACATAAAAAATCAATTTTGTCATAATAAGGTTAAAGTAATAAGGCCGCCTTTGTGTGCATGTTTGATTTTTTTTAATGTATTGTCTCTATGTTTTCTGTTATTTGTTTTGTGCACAATAAAGTATATTTGATTTGATTTGAAGGTTCGGATTGATTTAAAGTATCAATCAAGTGTCTTTAAAATCGATTATCCTGAATGTGATAGTGTATATCTACGTATACACTATCATATTTTCTGTAACACCTTATAGGAATGGCCATCAGGTACTTACACTATAATGATTTAACATAATATCTAAAAGGTATTTAGCAGTATGTGATTTATCACGATAACCATTTCTATAAGACGCGATGTAGGTATTCTTTGTACCGAGTCTCAAATTTACGTCTAGCTTGAGTAAACTTTGTACTGATTCTTAAAGTTACGTCCAGTTTGACTCAAACTTTGTACCCCGTTTCAGAGTTACATATGATCACATTTTGCAAAACACCTTTTAGATAGTGGCCAAAGGCTTTTGACCAAGCGTGGTGGAATAATTATTGGAAACATTTAAATAAAAGAGCAACAATAGACTTGCATTACTCATGGTTAAACGTACACTCACACATTTGCTTGCAGGTTTTGGGTATTTTTCTAGATTATACTTTCGAGATATTGCTAGATATAATATTAATTAAATTGTATACTACTATCTACATAATTGGACCTGAAAACGCTGTCATAGGTGGAATGAATATCAGCAGGAGACTGCATAGGAGTTAGCACCGACATTTTTTGATCAACTGATGGTCAGAACCAATGGTCAGAATTTTTTAAGTCTTTAAATTGTATTAAAGGTGATTTTTCGAAACTAGGAGTCGCTTTTAAAGAAGTATTGATGGCCGAAGGCCATAAAATCTCTCATTAGTAGATGGATTAGGAGGTGCGGCATCAATTTTATTTCAAACATCATCTAGTGGCTGACTTATTTCTTCTGCACCTTGTTGTCAACAACTGAAATGTTAAAAATTGTATTACTACACTGCACCATAATATATAACTTGAAAACATTTTAATAAAAATTAACAACATTTTACAAAGCTATTAAAAAGTTTGAATACTTGTATATTTAATGAACATCGCAGTACAGAACTAAACTGTCGATCATAATGTTATATGATTCGCCGAAGACCCTACAAATGTGTATATATTGTAAGGTAACGCAGCTTTAAACTATTTTTATTTATTTTATAAGAAATATATTTATATTTAACGATATTTTTAAAAGAACAACGTCCTAACTGATGTCATTATTCAGGCGATAACGTCCCATCTGCATATCGAACTGACAAAATGTATTGTAACTATTTTGTGATTCCGTAAAAAAACGTCCCATAGTTACATGAAACTCTTAGAAATTCTAAAGTATTAGTCTTACATAGTTCTAATATTACTTATAATCTCGACTATTTGGTACGTCAACTTTTATTGATAACACGACAAATATTTAGCTAATAAATAAACATGAAACTAATCATACTTTTCGAACTAAAATGTATTTTTCTAACTCTCCGTCAAAAAATGTCTTATATGCATATAGATTTCCCGTTTCTATTTATGAGCTTAAAAAGCGGAATAGTAAAAAACTATAATTTTCAAAGCATGATAATATAAAATTTGAAGAATAATTTAAGTAAAAATATCAGCTTACCCGGATCTACACCGTTCTTCATAAAAATATATTGCTTATTTGAAAAATAAGGACTACGTTCAGGCTCTTTTTCTCCTCTTCTTAAAGCATATCCAGCATTATCCGTAAGCATGACATCTCAGAAATACTTTTAGTACGCAATAATTAGTAAAATTATAATTTTCGTCAAACCGAAAAAAAAATCACACACATGACGCAAAAAACCCTTCTTTCCGCTCGACAACGCCTGAAGTGAAGATCGCGCGAGGCGCCCGCGGCGTGTGCGCTCCAATTTCTCCGTCCTATGAACACTAGGTGCATTTTATCATGGAGCTTACATCAAATAAGACGTTGTACGATTCTGTATTTCCGAAAATAAGCCAGATACAAAAATTCTGAAAATGTCAGTCTGTAGAGCTTTGATTCCTTATTTCATTTATGCAAAAAACGCACTTTTGCTCTATGATCACATCAGACTTTGTTCTACGCATAGGTCGATATATATATATATATATATATAATATTAGTATATACTAGCTGACCCGACAGTCACACCTAGCCTACCAAAGCCTACCTCTACTACCAACTTCTACAACCTACCCGTAAACACTAACTACAAACTAACCTGAGACACAGGGGCAACCTTTGGGGGCAACACTCTCTACAAATGACAGTTCGAACACCGAGAAATGTCAGTTATGTTGACTTAAGCCTAGGGTTGACATCGAATTAATTTAAAATATTTTTTGCGCCCGCGTAAATAAAATATACTTTTTACGCGGGCGAAGCCGCGGGCAATAGCTAGATACTTAATATGAAAAGGGAAATCATACCTACCTACTTTAAGCCACGTCTGTTATTTATTATAGGTACTGCGATGGTACTGCGTGTGACAAAAGCAAGGGTTAGGTTAGAAAAAATAAGTAATAATTGTTGTAACACAACTAAGATCATCGCACAATATCGATAGGTATCGACAGATTTAAATGCGATTAAGTACTACATGTAATATTCAATCTAAAATATTATGCGGAAATGGAAATTCTTACTTATATTTTATTACTACTTATAGATAACCTCCTACAGACTTTACCCAACCCAAGCATATTTCGTTAAAAATATCGATAAAATCAATTAATTGCATGACTACATCACTAGTGAAACAAAAAACAAATATTTTTTATAAACGTCGCGTCAGACAAGTCTTAAGAAATTACACTGTCGCGTCGGCGAAACTGCCAGCCCCGTGAACCATAGTCCAGGCTGGGAAAAAGTTACACCCCACCCCATTCGCCCAGACACGCACACATAGCTGCGAGCGGTCAGTCATGTAAATCGGCGGAGTGACGGTTCTTGACGTTACTAATATATATTCTTTGCCTGAGACACGTCGTCGGCCGATTTAACATAAGGCATTTTTGACTACAGATTTTTGAACTCGTGATGACTTCTAACTAAATGTCTGATTTCAATAAAACAAAGAGTATTTCAATAACATTACTCTTAATGACTAGATAGGTTTCAATTGTTACTAAATTAAAAGATTACTAAAGAAATAAAAAATGTTAGTCCCAGTAGTTCGATTAAAGTTTTAGAAGACAAATGCTGTTTTACTACCGTAACTGTAGTAGTTGGCTATTTACTGTCGCGGACTTTTTTGTTAATATTAATATGTTGTATAGCTAGCTCTTTAATGTTGTATAGTATTGTTTTATTCTATCATCAAAAGTTGACGCAGCGTATGCGCTTAAAGATGTTTTAAGGCAAATTTTTACACCCTGGCTCATATTATTAAAGTTTTTAGCATCCCTATTTTTTCTGTTAATAAATATAGCCTATAACTAATGGGGTAAATGTTAGAACTCTAATAGAGATCTTTTTTAAATTCTTTCCACTAGTATTATAAGCGTAAGTATAGGTACTAATCTTCTTTATAATATTAGTACCTATACTTAGAATTTTTTCTGCCTAAACGTTTTTACATAAACGGAAAACATGTACCCAAAGTTTCAAGCTGACCCGACAAACTACCCATTCACGTCATTACACGTGTATACTTTGTAATGACGATATTTCTCAGCACACATTCTGTCAATGTTATGTAGATATTAGAAATAATTTAACATGGTAGTAAAATATTCTTCCAGGTATTTTTCTTAATTTTAAGGATTCAGTTCCTCGAAAGGAAAAAACGAAACCCCTGTAGGATCACTTTGTTGTCCGTCCGTCCAGCTGTCTGTCAAGACTCTTTTCTCAGGAATGCATGCAGGTATTAAGCTGGAATTTTTATTAAATACTCAGGTCTAATGTGCCTTGGAGATGAACAAAAAAATCAAACTTCTAAGCCAACACAATCAAAAGATACAGCCTTTTATGCCGCAAATTTTCGACAATCGCAAGGGAATCAAAACCTACACGGTACTTCCCGTGAACTCAGAATCTTGAAATTTGGTACGAAGCAACGTCTTATAGCACAGATAAAGGAAAAATTATCAAACCCGTAAATTTTAGTTGCATCATATAGTAAAAATAATTTTAAACTTACTTACTTACTACCCCTTTCCTCATGAACGCGTAGAGGTACGTGGGTAACACTGAAAATGTTTAGAATTGGCCAGTTAGAAACATTGCTAATAAAATCTTTCTAAGAATTTCAATTTTAGAACTCTTTGGTAACCTAATGTAGAATATTGCATTCATTTGTGATTTGTTTTTGTGAATTGGTGGCAAATCTAAAACTCTTGTTACACATGAATATGAATGCAATATACTACCTACATTAGGTTACCAAAGAGTTATAAACATGTACCCAAAGCTGACCCGACAAACTACCCATACACGTCATTACACGTGTATACTTTGTAATGACGATATTTCTCAGCACACATTCTGTCAATGTTATGTAGATATTAGAAATAATTTAACATGGTAGTAAAATATTCTTCCGGGTACTGTTCTTAATTTTAAGGGTTCAGTTCCTCGAAAGGAAAAAAACGAAACCCTTGTAGGATCACTTTGTTGTCCGTCCGTCCAGCTGTCTGTCAAGACCGTTTTTCTCAGGAATGCATGCAGATATTAAGCTGGAATTTTTATTAAATACTCAGGTCTAATGTCCCTTGGAGATGAACAAAAAAATCAAACTTCTAAGCCAACGCTATCAAAAGATACAGCCTTTTATGCCGCAAATTTTCGACAATCGCAAGGGAATCAAAACTTACACGGTACTTCCCGTGAACTCAGAATCTTGAAATTTGGTACCAAGCAACGTCTTATAGCACAGATAAAGGAAAAATTATCAAACCCGTAAATTTTTAGTTGCATCATATAGTAAAAATAATTTTAAACTTACTTACTACCCCTTTCCTCATGAACGCGTAACACTGAAAATGTTTAGAATTGGCCAGTTAGAAACATTGCTAATAAAATCTTTTTAAGAATTTGTTTTTGTGAATTGGTGGCAAATCTAAAACTCTTGTTACACATGAAAATGAATGCAATATACTACTTACATTAGGTTACCAAAGAGTTATAAAATTGAAATTTAAAAAAAAAAAAATTTCATTAGCAATTTTTCTAACTGGCCAGTTCTAAACATTTTCAGTGTTACCCACGTATATTGACTGACTCATCTATCGACGGACAGCCAATACTACTGAACGGATTTTTCTGAAATTTGGCATACAGATAATTGTAACGACATAGACATCCGTTAAGAAAGGATTTTTGAAAATTCGTCTCCTAAGAGGATGAAAAAGGGGTTAAAATTTCTGTTAATCTGTCTGAATGATGTTTGTTATAGTTATAGATTGTGTATTGATCTCGGTTTTGGAATCATAAAAGACAAAATAATGGACGAAAAGTTCTTTTTAAATAAAGACAAAATCAAGAAAATTATTTTGAGCGAAATCGGACTAGTTTTTTAAGTCTTTAGTCTAAGTATTTGTTTAAGCATGGATACCAGCAGCATAAACTCAGGAGTGGCGTGTCCACACTGCCCCGGCTCGACGCGCCGCTTCATCGGCACTCATGGTCTTAATATACATGTCAGCCGCAAGCATAAAGATCTGCTGGATCGCGACTCTTCTCTCCCAGTTGGCAGTAACCAGCCCAGCCAGGTCATTAGGGAATCTTTAAATTTAGATTTCAACACCATACCCGACTTAAAACGCAATATTCGCGTCCTTAAGCATGTCCCCAAGGGAGCCAGAAGTCTAGCAGCTGGAAAACTGGCTGATTTGATCGACGATTGCGTCACAACTAATACCACAATATCATGGTTCAAATTACTAACTTTCTCTTTCACAGTATTAAGAGTCCCCGAAAACTCAGGTGCCTCATCCCTGACAAGCAAGGTAAAGCGCAATATAGATAGCCCTTGCCCCGAGCCAACTGAGAGATCATACAGGCGGCCCCTTAATCTGATCAGGAGAGTAGAGTCCAAAGTACATGAAGGTGATTTAGCAGGCGCGGCGCGTCTCCTCGTCTCCGATTGCAAAATTGCGCCGACCAATGAAAGTACACTCGCCTCTCTCATCGAAAAACATCCGGCACCCTCTCGGCCAACAGGTATAGCCCCCCTGTCCGCGGAGGACAGTGAATTTTCCCTAGTGTTGTCCTCCGAAGATATAGCTAGTGCCATACAGTCTTTTCGCAGCTCATCAGCTTCTGGTCCTGATGGTCTACGTCCCCTTCATCTTAAAAGAACTGACGTCTCTTTCTGCTGGCAGCAACGGTCCGCGTCTCTTAAAATCCGTAACTTTTTACTAAAAGGCTTCCTGAACTCCGAAGTAATACCTCTTTTGTACGGTGCGACCTCATGTGCTCTCGTAAAAAAGGACGGAGGAATAAGACCCATAGCCATAGGTTCGACATTCCGGCGCCTCGTTGCGAAGTGTGCCTGCCGAGCTGTCCGGGAACACATGGTGGTCCACCTCCTACCCACCCAGCTCGGCTTCGGCACTACCTTAGGTTGCGAGGCATTGATACATGCGACGCGGACTTTTGCATCTAATCCGAAAAACGCCGATTGTGTCATTGTCAAGGTAGACTTAAAAAACGCCTTTAACGCTGTAGATAGGGATACTATCTTAACGGAGGTCAAGGAATATATTCCTTCATTGTATCCCTTTCTCTATCAATGTTACGCAACGCCTAGCCACTTGACCTACGACCACCATAAAATCCCGTCCCAAGTTGGAGCCCAACAAGGCGACCCCTTGGGTCCCCTGATTTTCAGCCTCCTACACAAGTCCATTGCATCCATAAAGTCTCCCCTAAATGTTTGGTACCTTGACGATGGTACAATCGGTGGTTGCCCAGAAACAGTAGCGGAAGACATACAAACCCTTTGCAGAAACCTATCATCAATAGGACTTCAGTTAAACCCCCACAAATGTGAGATTTTTCCTTGCGGTGTTTCAGCCATACAGGAAATCAGAATGTTTGATACTCTGCTCCCAGGAATGAAAACCGTCAATGAATCGACGTTTTCACTACTCGGCGCCCCCATCTTTCCCAGTGCCGTCCCCGCATCCCTGGAAGCAAAAGGTAGGATGCTTACGCAAGCCCGGGAGCTTCTTGGGCAACTATCGTCCCACGTGGCCCTAACCCTATTCCGTAGTTGTTTTTCGCTGCCAAAACTCACCTACCTGATACGGACGGCTCCAACTTGGCTGTTCCCTAATGAGGTTTCGGACCTTGACACCACCATCCGATCAACTTTGGAAGATATCCTTAACGTCACTCTACATGATCACCAGTGGCAACAAGCGGTGTTACCGGTTAGACACGGTGGTCTTGGTATCAGGAGCATTCACTCTGTCGGTTTGCCGGCTTTCCTGGCGTCGTCGAACGGGGTTGCTGATCTTGTCTCTAACATCCTCAAAATCCAAGGTGCAAGATGCAGCGTCCCCTTTCAGCACGATGCTGAGACTGCCTGGTGTGCGATGTTTCCCGGTACCAACCCTCCAGAGAATGTCGACTCCCAGCGGGCCTGGGATGACCTTAGTTCCAGATGCGCCCTGTTAAAATTGACCGCTTCGCTTTCGGGGACATCCCTAGCGAGAATAAAGGCTTCTTCTTGCTCGGAATCGGGTGCTTGGCTTCAGGCATTGCCTTCGCCTCAGCTTGGCACCCTCCTTGATAATGATACCCTACGGGTAGCGGCGGCGCTGAGACTGGGATGCAAAGTGTGCGAGCCCCACCGCTGCCCCTGCGGTGCCGAGACTGACCCCTACGGCTACCACGGGCTCAGCTGCATTAAGGCAGCCGGACGTTTCGCCAGACACCATGCCCTAAACGATATTCTCCGTCGAGCATTGGTGTCGGCGAACGTACCATGTGCGCTTGAGCCCCCTGGTTTGAGCCGAACTGACGGCAAGCGCCCAGATGGTCTCACTTTGGTTCCGTGGAGGAAAGGCCGCTGCCTCCTTTGGGATGCCACGTGTGTGAGCACCTTCGCCGCCTCACACACTCCCAGCACCATACGCACAGCTGGCTCTGCTGCAGAGTCTGCGGCCAGGCATAAGCGCTCTAAGTACGCGGAACTGGAGCGGCAGTACCTGTTCGTGCCTTTTGCAGTCGAAACAGGTGGTCCCTGGTGCGACGAAGCGAAGGGTCTGATCCGTGAGCTGGGCCGACGGCTGCGGGATTGTGGCAACGACCCCCGCTCCGGGGCGTACCTGGTTCAGCATGTTTCCCTGGCCATTCAGCGCGGCAATGCGGCTAGCGTCATGGGAACATTTGAGTCCGGTATGCTGCGGGGTGGGCTTTTCTCCTGAGGTTAGCTTCGTAGGTACTAGTAGGTAGGTATAGACTATAGTGTATTATTCCATTGTTTTATTTTATTAAATCCACACCGTATTGTATTTAGATAGTAAGTTTTTATATTAATTGTATTTACCTAACTACCTATATACCTATATTAGTTAAATTAACCCTTGCATGGAGGAAAATAGAAGTATTAAAAAACTGCAAAAACTTTCCCACAAACGCATATGCTACAGAAGATTTTCCCAAGGAAGTCCTAAAAACTAGGAAGGAATTACAGAAAAAACTAGAGGACGAGATTGGAAAAGGAAACAGGGCGTTTATAAGATACGACAAGATAGTTATCAAAGGAAGAGAAAACGAAAAAAGGAAAAGGTCTCCTTCCCAAACACCAGCAGAGCCAAATGAGGGAACAAGAATGAATCAGAAGGCAAGCAAAATTAACAAGACTAATGCCTTTGATTATTTGCAACGCACAAAGATAAACTCACAAACAACAACAAAACAATAACAACTAAATGGCAAAGGCACCCGGAAGAAAACAAAAATAAGAAATAGCATAACTATACAACAAAACCGTCTCCCAACCCGGTTGGTCCCCGTGGGAGCACTAGACCACCACCCCCTAAAACAGAATCTAAATGTTAAATCAAGAACAACACAAGAGAAGCACAAACAAAGAGCACATTATATTAATATATCAACACTTAATACAAGAACATTGAGAACCCACGAAGCACTAATGGAATTGGAGTATGCCTTGGAAAGAATCAACTGGGACATAATAGGGTTAAGCGAGGTCAGAAGAGTAGGTGAGAAGATAGAAGAACACGAAAATTATATCCTCTACCACATTGGGAAAATACCTGGCATGTATGGAGTAGGGTTCCTTATAAAAAAACATTACAAGAAACACATACTCGACTTTAAAGGAATATCAGACAGAATAGCTGAACTTAACATACAACTTCCCGGATTCGAACCAATCTCCATAATACAAATATATGCTCCTACTGAAGTCGCTGATGAGGAAGAAAAAGATTTATTCTACGAACAATTACAAACAACTATAGATAGGTCCCATAAAACAACATTCTTGATAGGGGACTTTAACAGCCAAATAGGAGATAGACGAGTAAATGAGGACAACATACTGGGACTATATGGTACTGGAAAACGAAATAATAACGGACAACGACTAGTAGACTTAGCACAACGAAACAATATGAAGATAATGAATAGTTTTTTAAAAAAGTCAACAAACAAAAAATGGACCTGGATATCACCCAATGGAGAAGTAAAAAATGAGATAGACTACATAATCACAAATAAACCTCAATACATTTCTGACGTCGATACGGTGAACCAACTAAATTTCAATACAAATCATCGAATGGTAAGAGCCAAAGTATACATGAAAAAGCCAAGAAAAGGAAGGAAGCACATCACAACAAATGTTAGACCTAAAGTTGTACCGTCACCATTACCTAAGGAACTCTTACAAGTTTTAAAAGATGAACTTGAGTCAGAAATTAATAACAAAAAGGACATACAAGAAAAATACGATATATTAATAGAAAGACTGAAAGAAATAACAAAAAAGGTGAACTGCATAGCAAGTCAAAAAGATAAAATAGGTACAGAAGCAAGACAGTTGATGGAACATAGGAAAGTAATGCTAGAAAATAAAGAAAGAAATAGAAAAGAGATAGCAAAAATAAGTAAACAAATAACTTTTGAGATCAGGAAACACAAAAAAGAAAATAAAAGGAAAATAATTCAATATCACATAGAAAGGACAGGAGGATTAAAGAAAGCTCTCAAGCAACTTAAAGAAAACACGTCATGGATACCAAATATGAAAAGTAAGGAAAAGAAAAAGACAACTAACAGAAATAAGATCACAGAAATAGCAACACAGTTTTACAGAGACTTATATAAGGATACAAGAAAGAAAGACGAATATACAGAATATGTAATAGAAGAAGAAAAAACACCAGTCATAATAGAAAGTGAAGTTAGAAAAGCAATTATGTTGCAAAAGAACTGTAAAGCACCAGGCGATGACCAAATATCTAATGAAATCATTAAAGGCTGTTTAGAATCTATAATAATGTTTACAACAAACTTATTTAATGAAATCTTAGAACAGGAAAAGCTGCCACAACAATGGTCAAAATCTACAATTGTATTACTACATAAGAAAGGCGACAAAGATGAAATAAACAACTATAGACCAATAAGTTTGATACCTAATCTTTACAAAATATTTTCCAAAGTAATCCTTAACAGAATAAACAACACCTTAGAAGAGAATCAACCGAAAGAACAGGCCGGATTCAGAAGAGACTACTGTACATTAGATCATATACACACCATAAGACAAGTAGTACAGAAATATCATGAATATAGCAAAACATATTATTTGGCTTTCATAGATTACAATAAGGCATTCGACTCAATAAAGCATAAATATATATGGGAAGCTATGAAAAACCAAGGTATCCCAACAAAGTATATAGAGATAATTAGAAAAATATATAAAAACCCCACAGCAAAGATACAAACAGAAAGAATTGGAGATGAATTTAAGATTGAAAAGGGGGTAAGACAGGGAGACCCGCTCTCGCCCAAGCTGTTCTCAGCAGTGTTAGAACAGGTGTTTAGAAAGCTGGACTGGGATAATTATGGAATAAGCATAAATGGAGAAAAACTAAACCATTTAAGATTTGCGGACGATTTAATAATTATAGAAGAAACACCAGAAAATCTTCAAGCTATGATACAACAGCTAGCGGACGTGAGTAAAGAAGTGGGTCTGTCAATGAATACTGGAAAAACTAAATTGATGACGAATGGAGATCAGAGAAATATAAAGGTAAATAATAACAATATAGAATATGTAACGCAATATACATACCTAGGTCAAATAATTGCACCAGAAGACCATATACAGAAGGAAATAGACGCAAGAATAAGCAATTCGTGGAAAAGATACTGGTCACTGAAAGAGATCATGAAAAACCCCCAGTTCTCTATGAATGATAAAAAGAAATAGTTTAACACTTGCATATTGCCATGCATGTTATACGGCTGTCAGACATGGGCATTAACGGAAAAGCAAAGAAAATCTCTACAAACATGTCAGAACAGGATGGAGAGGAGTATGTTAAGTGTCAAACTGAAAGACAAAATTAAACTAACTGAAATAAGGAAAAAAACAGGGGTGACAGATGTGACATATACATTGAAAAAATTGAAGTGGAAATGGGCGGGACATATAATAAGAAACAATAAAAATAAATGGGCTAAACAAGTCACAGTATGGTACCCACGAGATGGAAAAAGGAGGCGAGGAAGACAAAGGAAAAGATGGGAGGATGAGATAAAAGCGATGGCAGGAACAACATGGAGTAGGAGGGCTATGGACAAAAAACTTTGGAAGACTTTAGGGGAGGCCTTTGCCAAAAGGCAATCAGACGTTAATATAAGTTAGACTCGTAAAAAGATAAAGAAAAAAAAAATATATATATATGTAAGAGTATCTGAATAAAGGCTTATTTTATTTTATTTATTTATTTATTTAACTACTTATTTTTAAATAAATGTTTTAGGAAAAATATTTTATAAAAGTAGATTCCTCTACATTTCATACAAAAATATACCTATTACCTATAGGTTAATAATAATATAGGTATATTTTGTCTTCTTTTAGGTAATATAATAATTATTATGTTTATAAAATTCAATAGAGGTCCATATTGAAACATCTTGTAAAGGATGCTGAGGAATCATTTGTAGTGAAAAAACCACTCGGAAGGAAGCCTATCCTGCCACCTCATTTAGAGAAAAGTTTATTAGACTATGTTAATGGAAGCCAAGTACCTATTATGGATAGACTAGGCAAGATGTTCGGTAGTCTGCATACAGGATAGCCGTGAAACAGCTTACTCCAATGATCGTCGAGGTGAAGAGTGGATACAGCGCCGAAGATGTCTTTTGTGGGCTCATAGCGCTTGCGCGGGCCCTGAAGGAGAGCATTATATCTGCGATTTTTGTCGGTAATTGTTTCTTACATTTAATATGACCCCCAGGGTGCCATAATACCCTCCTCATATCTCAATTCACATTTTTTCTACTTTTTCGAAAAATATTTTTTTTACAAAAAATAATAAGTTTTCATTCAATACAGACCCAGACACGAATAAATAGATAAATTCCTAATATTTTAAGGTATATTGTTTATTTACAGACCTATATATAATTTATTATAAGCAAAAGACAAAATGGGGGCCACATTACCACCTTCTCCTCTATATATTATATTTACAAGCTTTATTAAAATATGTTGGGAAAGGGCATGGAAAATAAAATATCTGTAAGTATATTTATCATTTATTTATTGTTCTCAGTGTATCTCATAAAACAGTTTTATTTAAAATAGTGATTTTTCAGTGCAAATACTCATAATTTTCAGTTTTAACAAAATTAGTGCAAATTATTTCTTTACAGTAATAATTTTTTATAACTATCCAAAAGATTATCATAATATTTATCTTATAATAATAATAATTTAGGAAAATTACGTGTAACTACTTACGTAAATTTATCCAATGAAGTACTTTTGCAAAGTGTAGACTGTATCTACTTAAAAAGCAAACTCTCCAATTAATTATCTTTGTATTCGTTATTATAAATAGTAATTAAAGTGCATTATTTTGTTAATGCATGTTTTAATTATTCGACAAATATACAATTTTTGGTTTATCATACTTCACTACGTTTGGTATTAGAGCTAGATGAAAATATTATCTACTACAAAAAATCCTCTTTCCGCAACATCCTGGTAAAAGCAAAGGAAATTGCATTTGTTTTGTATACAATATTTATGAGGTACTAAATAAATATCTATATTATTCATAATATTCAGAAGAAGAAGTCGAAAGATATTATATGTGATTTTGCAACCTGAAATTAAGGGAAGGAAGAAGGAAGACATAATTTCGGCAAGCGAAATAATCATATCTATTTTAATACGTGAAACTTTTACAAATTTTACAAAAAAAAAAAAAATAATATGCACATGGTGGAGTATGAAATTTGACACAGTTGAAGTGTATGTGGAGGAAGGTATGAAATAAGGTGATATTTTTCAAATAATGCTTAGAAATACATAAAATTATTAAAAATACCTAATGTTACCCAATCTACCTCAGATTAATAACTCACTTCCATACATTTAAATATAATAACAGAAGGTGTTGTTTTGACTTAATTGTCAATCTTTATTTCACACTCCAATCCGGAAAAAAAATATATTTATTGCATAAGAAGCACTAAAAAGTTGAAACTTAAAAGATTTAAATATGAATTATGGTCGAATTTCGAACACTAGTAATTATTTAGAATTAGGTGCGATTAAGACAAAATACACCTTTAAAAATTATATGAAAAGTAACGCAAAAATACATTAAATCCCACTTATATTATAAATGTGATAAATATATAATACATTAAATCCCACTTATATTATAAATGTGAAAGTTTGTGTGGATGGATGGATGTATGTTATACTTTCACGCAAAAACTACTTACTGAACAGATTTCGATGAAATTTCGTATGGTATGGTATAGTAGTTTAGGCTCTGGATTAAAACATAGTCAACTTTTTATCCCGAAAAAGTGCAGTGCTCCTTTTGGATACTGTATTTACGCGAGCAGAGCCGCGGGCAATAGCTAGTCGTTTATAAATGCAACTTTTAAGTCATCTGTGTTACTTGCAACACATTTACTGTACAATGAAATTATGATATGAAAAGTTGTAAGTATTTAGTGATGACATACCTAGTTGATAATGTTGTATTTCACATTTTATTATTATTCATCAATATAAATTATATACTTTTTATTTTTCTTTAATTGCGAAGCAACCCAGGAGCACAAAATGTAGGAATCTACATATTTTAGTTGCTCTGCATACCTGCGCCTCGGAGACCGATCATCCGCCAATCAAGACATCCGCCAATATTGCTACTATGTTTGATCAAGCCGACAGTGAACACTGTCAAAACGTCACATCAAGCCATGAATGAGAAGGCACGTAATGCTTCGCCCAAAATGTTTGCTTGTAAATGTAGACGTTATGCTTGATGTAAGCAAAAAACTACGTGCTTGCCGGCAAGCAAGATCGTCTCAGAATTTTTGACAAGATTTTTTATTTGCTGTAACAAAGATCGAATACATCGGACGACTTTATGCTATCTACAGACACACGAATTTGGTACGGAGCGTACAGCGAACCATATCCGCAGACCGAATCCGGTGTTGCTACACACGCACGGATTTGGTACGGTGCAATGGACCCTAAAGCTCGACACTCGTGTGTTCGATTTTATGCTCTATTACATTAGCACAGAGTTCTATTTACATTTGCTGTTTTTAAACGACGACGATGATTCCCGCAATTCATTGATAACGGGCAGTGATACCAACACTTTAAAAAATATTTTTCTCCAAATTTTACCCCTGATTACTTATACCATTGGACCTGCCAATGGTATAAGTAATCAGGGGTAAATAAAAGAGGTAATAAACTAGAAAGAAAGGTTATGTGTTACGCGTGAATAACATAAAACTAACTTGTCTTAATCTGATTTCACTCCCAATACATTTTCATATCCACACACATACATTAAAATAATTTTTATTATTGTATTACATACAAATTGATTCATAAGGAGTAAACTCTAAACATCCTGCCCACTAGTAAACCCCCGTAGATATTTTCCCTAATTTTAAGGGATACATAGGGATGTATCAGTGTTGCCAACTTAGGGAAGTTGGCAACACTGATACCGTTGTACGGCCTAACCACCGGACTGCTCTACACACGCACGGATTTGGTACGGAGCGGACCAGATCCGATGCGGACAACGGCGAACTCTTCGCCTTCTTCTTATGTTCGTCGGACTGCCCCACACACGCTCGGATTTGGTACGGAGCGTACCAGATCCGCTGTACACTCCGTACCAAATTCGTGTGTCTGTAGATGCCATTAGCGTGCTCATCTGACGTCGCCTGAAATGAGCTTTAAGTTAATCATTTAGACTTGTCAAGTGCATTTGATCGTCTCCAGGATATAGGTGTAGTTTACGATCACCAACGTATGTCAAATAACGTACCATATTTTATGGAAATTTCTCATGAACATCACGTCATAATTATGTGTCATTTGTTTTTTTATTTGGCGCGGATCCATTAGTGAGTTCGGCATCACATTCTGCCCGAGGCACGGCGGCCGAACGTGTACCTACAGAAATAGCTGAATATCAGTGCTGTAACATTGTCAAATATAATTATAATTTAAGTAATAAGAAAATGGAAATGTAATGTGCTTCGTGAATCATCGGTTTTGTTCGACTATTTCTGTAGCTATTCGATAGTAAATTCATATTAACATAATACTTATACACGTCACATACACATTTTAGGTACATTGTAAAGCTTCGAAACAATAGAAGATAAGAAAGGTGCCATTAGAACCAACTATTATACCATTAATATCAGGACTTTGCTGCGTAAAATTAAATGAACAAATAAAGTTAAAAAAAAAACTAATATTGTATTTACAATTTTCACATCAGTCGACTTATATATTAATTTCTAATATAGGTTAAACTTATGGTAGAGTTATTAAGAAAAAAACAACGAGTACATAATAATTCAATTATTTTTTCAATTTATGTAACGGAATGCTAATGTTTATAACTATTATTATTAGAAAGTAACTAATAATGTTAAGGAACATACCGACCAGTACAGATACGACTTTAGAGCGAAAATGTTTATGAATTATATTGAAAATATTAAGAATTACGTATTTGATACTCACTTTCGGGCATTTTTTAAGTGTATAAAAAATAGGCACCAGACGAACACATGAAGAGATTTCTGTGAAATGATCTTAAAACTTAGACCATGCAAGCGCTAATGACTGTGAAGAAAGTTCGAAGAAATAGTTTCATTTACCGCTTGAATAGCTGGAAATAAATTCACGCTATTAACTTCTTAGAGATTAGTTTCCACTAAAAGCCGTCTCAGTACAAGGTGAACTTTCAAATGAAATAATTGTACGGTTACGACCACTACACGGATACACAAATTTTGTAACTGATGTACCTAAATGACCAATTTTGTTATGAAATTTTCAATTATCTATGGAACTGTTTTCTTTAATGTGATGCACTTGTGTAGTGGTAGTATATTTCCATAAAATACTGGTTAAAAAATTTGAGTATCCATGTAAGTGCCCGGTACTGTACATAAAGGTCAGAGCACACCAAGACGTCATGTAACGCAACGCGATGTTGCTTGAAGATGCTGTAATAATATCCATAATATGCAGCGCTAAATCGCGCGACGCCACGCACATTTTAGATTTTGAATCGCTATTAAAAATGCATGCCGCATCGCGTCGCATCTTGGTTTGAACGAACCACAATTAAGCTCGAACTTTGACCAGAAAATACTATCCAGGTTAAACCTAGTGATATTTCACAAATATACCTACAATAGTAAGAAGTTGGTCAAGAACTATAACTATCTATAATTTACAAATCGCTATTGATACTCATTCACTCTTGGTACTCGATGAAGGCCTCCAGAATATAGTATTCTATAATAAAATATACATATTACATATCTAGTAGGAAAGATATATAATTTGGACTATACCTACCTACACTTTTACTTACAAAAAGCGTCCTCGTCCGAAAGGTAAGGATCATCATAAAAATATTAAGTACATTAGAAACATGACAATTATCAAAATTTATTTCGATATTTTGATTTAGGCAGACGTTTTATATAAGAAATATATATATTATATAAGAAACTGATGTTACATATTTCAAAGTACCTAGGTATATAATGTAGAAGTGAATGAAAATAGACACGTCGTAATTTGACACAGTTATTGAGGTCATTTAAAAATGGACAAATTATGAAATTCGATGATTATAATATAACGAATAGTTTATTTAAACAGTAGCTCCAATTTTCTTATTTTATAATACAACAATACTTAATTATGGACACTACAATTTTAAAGGAATTGAGAAGGTTATATCAATACAAAATTAAAGAGTAAACTCTAGTATGGGGAAAATGTAAAGGAAGAACACACGAAATTCTTGCAATTATATTGCACTAGAGAAAAGCATATCGTAATAATGTGCACTATAACAGACATAACAATCTACACACATAATCGGTAACAGTTCATATACTTACGATCAATGAACTTACGTTTACTACGACAAAAATTCTCACAACTTTGTCTTTCATTATTCGCTTTACAGCGAGTACGAGTAAATTCGTAAAACACTAAATCTAACTTATGGGAGTATGTCTCCCGTATATGTCACTAAACAATGACATATACGGGAGACATTATAATCTGGGGTTATTTCGTCGAAATGAACATCAACGATACTACAATTTGCAATAGAGAATATGCATACTTTTTTATTGGCTTTTCGGAAATACATTATAAGCTGGGAAATATTGTAGTTACATTGGCATATCTATGATCAACAGTTGACGAAATACAGTCATCACAAAAGTGAGATAGTTGGAGAACATTAAAAACATCCTATACAAAAATGCACGACAAATGACGTAACTGGGTTTATGAATTATGTATATGAGTTTTATAAGATATTGAACGGAAATTTTCGTTTTTTTTTTAGTCCTTTTTAGTCCTGTAACTTTTTAATTTAGCAATTGATTACTGTACTTTTTGTATCTTTTGGTCCATATTTATGTTTCCTTTCGGAAAATATGTATATGACTTTTGCTGATTTAACAAAATGCATATTTCCTATTAAAGGCCTATCGCCATGGTGCAGGTGGTAAGCGGTATTAGAATCGTATAATGGGTACGGCTACGTCCCGAACTCCCGACTCGTATAGGGCACGTTGTAACAAGTTATTACTGCGGTCTAAATATAGTTATAAGTGTAGGAGGGAATGGCATTGCAGGGATTCAAATGGGGCTCATTATTAGATTCACAAATCAAAGTGTCCAATCAAAATGTGCTTTTGCTTTACCGTGGACCGGACAAAAAATGTTCGGTGGTAAGTAGGAAATAGGACTAATTACTAGCATAATCTATTAATATTGTTATGATAATAATATGTTTATTTACTTAATTCAATTTACACGCTGTCCATATATTATCTCTATATTCGATATTCGAGCGATAGGCCCGTTGGTTTGATTTATTTAAAAATTAATAAAATGTTATTAAAACAACTTCTACGACTTAAATCTTAATATTCATATTATGACAGTTGAAGTAAAACTGAGATCAAAATATATTATGCAACTTAATAAACTAAACTAAAGGAACAGTAATTTCCACTCCTAAACTACAAAAAAGTTTTTAATTATTATAACGTTATTTTAACAAATAAAAAGACTTAATAAAATGTTTTTTTAAACATAAAATAGTAGCGTATGAAGGCACGATTAGATTTTAGAAGTTTAAAACATTTTTACAAATGTACATGCAATAATGCGATCGTGTTAAAGGTCACATTATAATTAAGAATTTCAACAATATGAATAACTATCACGAATAAAATTTTGAGTAAATTTAAAAGCTGATAATAATGAAACAGTAAAAAAAAATAAAAAGTAATAAAATAAATGAGTCTAAATCATATTTTTCAATAAAATTTAAGCCTTAAGGTACTAGAACGTGGACTTTGTTATACCTAAGTTATTTTAAAAATTGCAGAAACATAATTTGTATTAATACATTATTATACATCGATAATTCGATATAATTAATATTGTGTAATGTAAAATGTACTAGCAGTGCCGATATGATATTTTAGTGTCATTATAATCTTAATAAAATTTACACGAATCGATCAAACATTTATTGAATCTGTAAAAAACTTATTTTAATTAAACAAACCGTCGTTTTGTTAAAATAAGTTTAGTAGGAGAATAAATAATAAATATATCGTTTTAAATTAGATACGTGTACATATAGTCAAAAAAATGTTATTGAATTTAAGTAACTTACTGAAATCTAAAATCCTTATCACAATATTATTCATCAAATATTAATATTAATTGATCAATAAAATAATTTATTGTGTAACATTTTATACTATTATAATATCACGGTAGGTACGTTAGATATATTATGACGTTAAGGAAAATTTACATTATGTTTACATCTTCAGAATTCCTATTAGAACGTGTCCCAAATAACACAACACTCTATACAGTTGTCTCCAAGTCTTCAGAAGCTATTTGAAAGTGTTCTTGACCTGTAACAAAACAACCCCTATTCAGTTGTCTGTTCTATTATAAGCATTAATTATTGTATTTATATTATAATATAATACCTAATAAATTAGGTACTACTATATTAATAATAATGATGATGTTTAGTTAGACTTAGGGAAGAGTCGAATATATTTTTCAGTTTAAAAACAAAAAATAAGTATTTATCAAATACAATACGTAGTTAACAAATGTCAGTGTCTATATATCTTACGGATAACAAAGAAATAAGCATTTTTAAAGGCGGGGAAATTGTTCGGTCTGTTCGGGTTAATTGTTCCAATTTGAAATTGGATTCGGTTTAATTGTATTACAGGTTAGGTAAATCGTACCATAATTATAGTTAATCGTACGACAAACATGATAAATATAAGTTAATTATAAACACTTAACGGTTTTACGGACAAGATACGGATTTTACAGAAAATGCGGACGGACAGACAGACAGGCATGACGAATCCATTAGGGTTCCGTTTTTTGTTCCGGAAGTAATGAAGTGTTACAATTTAACTACCAGTAGGTACAATTTACTAGACTCTCCTCTATGTATTTTTTTTAAATAAAAATATTCAGATAGTTTTCGTTAATTAATAAGGTGCTCTGTTACGAGCCAATTTAAATTACTATGTCATGAAACGTTCTATCACTGAACATTTTAATAAATCTGAAGTGAAGATGAAGAAACAAGTCTTACTGTGCAACCGACATTACACCAAACCTATGCAAGGTTTGAAGTAATATCGGTTGCACAGTAGGTCAATATGACGTCACATAGAACAGTGATTCCCAAACATTGTTCTGCCATGGTCCGGTAATTTTCACACTGCTACCTTCGTGACCTACTTAATACTTTAAGGTAAAATAAGGACAATAAGAATTGTTATATAAGGGAATGTTGCAACCCGGTAATTTATTTTAATGACCCGGTACCGGGTCGCGACTCTTCAAAAAAAAGATGACGTAGAGGACACCGAATATTTCAGGGTTGTCAACGTTGATAATTTTATTTAAAAAAGTTTAGATGCGCATGACACAATTACAATACTAACTTTCTAGGTAGGCGGCGAGCTCGTTGTCCTCGGCCCGGAGCGCCAGTTGTCGGGGCGTGAGGCCGGCGTGGTCGGGCCTCGTGAGCGACGCGCCGCCGGCCACCAGCATGCAGCAGATGGCCCGGCGCTTGTGGGCCGCGGCCTTGTGTAGTGCTGTCTGGCCTCGCTCATTGTCGCACATGTTCAGGAGGGCGGTGGGAGCGCTCGCTATGAGATACTTCACGATCTCCTTGTGGCCGTACCGCGCGGCGATGTGCAGTGCCGTCTGTCCGACCGCGTCGATTGAAAGTAGCGAGTAGCCGGCCGCGTGAAGCTCCTTTACCTATATAATATCATAGATATTATAGACTCAGTGGCTACGATGGCTCAGTGGTTAGCGCGTCGGCGCTCAAGCCGGAGGTTCAAATCCCGCCAAGGACCAAAAAGTATTCTGTGTTTCTGGATGTGTACTAAATATGTGTTTAATTTCATATATATTTTTTAATTTATGGATATAAGAGAATAAATAAAATAAGAAATATTTGCCCGTTATCTGGTAGTATAGTTGGTACTCGTAACACTAGTTCTTTGAGAACTTAGTGTATAATAGGTCCAGATTTATAATAGATATTGTTAACATTTATTTTACATTCAAGTCCGACGTCCAACCTTCTGTATGATGAAAAACATTTTTTGTAAGTTCATTTAAAAGTTAAAAAGTTTTATAATTATATAAAAGGTCAATTAGTATGTTACGTAGGAAATTTAAAAATGCTAATTAATTAATTAAATTATGAAGCTCATACCATGTAAGTGACTGCTCGTAAAGTGGAGCGAGAGAAGGGTAGTAAATCATATGAATATTGTCTTTTAACTAGCTTTTACTCAGGGTTCCGCCTCCGATAATTTCATTCATAATAATACTGTATTTAAATGTAAGCTTCAAATTATTCCAAATCTTCCTTTGCTTCATTGATGTAAATCTATTAAAAAAACTTATTAAGTTAAATTATGTAGAATAATCGAAAGCTCTCACCACTCTGAGATCCCCACTCTTGGCCGCCTTTAGAAGACCGTCGGAAGTTTTTTCTAGTAAATTTCTGTAACAACATTTGGAATTCTTGGTCTCTCCATAATATATTATGAGATGATTTTTTATTTACAATGTACATATGATTCAATACGCCTACTGAGGGAATTGTCTAGCTACAACTACATACTTATATCTCACCTAATACCGAACACTTCGTGTTCAAATCCAAATAGTTTCTCATGAACGCTGCATGCAAGACAAGAAAGAAAAAAATAGAGTGCAGGCTGAAGAAAGTAAACCTTGTTGAAGTAGTGCGGTATCTGTTCAAATTTTAATGCTTTAATTTTAGTTATTTACAATTTTGTTATTTACTAAATTATGCTTCTGCAAAAGTGTCACGATTCAAAGATAATAATACTATTTGATATTTTTACAAACGCTAGTTTATCACAACTTACTTGTGAAGTATTATAAATAAAACTTGTTATATATTGAATGTAAACTACAGAAAGTTAAGAGTGTTAAAGTATTATGTTACCGTCCATCGTCTTATGACCCGCCATGTTTTGCACTGGAATGTTTAAATTTAAAAAAATAATTGTCAGCCGATAAGCAGTTCATCCTAATTTAATTATTTATTTAGTCTTGGAATAATCATAGCTATATTCATGTTAAGATTGCAATGAGTCACCAGTGCAAATGTCATATTGACCAACGCGAGACGAGTCCGTGCTGAATGCACATCTTATTTCAATTGGTGAATGAGAACACAGATTAGGCGTTATTAGTAAATTTTGACAATTGCACAAACGATTCACTGCAATCTTACACTGAAGCTAATTATTACATGCCACGTCGTTCACAGAGACCGCAAGTGTACGATTACGCTACGCCTCAATTAACCTCGTAGCAGCTGCTACGGAGATGCTACGAGCGTAGACGTTTATTCTAAGTTCATGTTGCACCTGAACGCGGACGTTACGACGCTCTACGAAATTCTACGACACTCGATAAACGCAACAATAGCAAATAATATATTATATGATTATCGTTAAGAACCGTCATTCCAGCGATTTACACGAATGACATCTCGCGGCTGTGTGTGCGTGGCTGGGCGAATGAGGAGGAGGGTGGGGCGCGAGTTTTTTCTAGCCAGGACTTTCGTTCTCGGGGCTGGCCGCTGGTCGTTATGTGCTTTGACATAATTGACAGTATAAATTAATATTACTTAGGTTTAGGTGTTCATTAAAGGTTTCTCTTACGTTTAAAATGATTTTGATGTCAATCTTAGGCTTACGTCAACATTGCTGACTTTTGCCAGTGCTCGAGCTGTCATTAAGAGAGTGTCGCCCCTGTGACAATAGCGCCCTCTTCACCTTCGGACCTCGCATGAAATTGCTTTCCAAACTGCGCCGTTTGGACTCTCGTGCTTGTAACGATTAAAAAACGCCCACGGTTTTTGACTGCGGACGGCATATTTAAATGTGATTTTAAAGAATTCAAACTTGTACGTGGAAATTTATCAATTTTTGAAAATTTTATTGCCTAAAGTAAGTCAACGCTCCAAGCCGACATGTCTATTTTGCGTTAGTACGCGTTGCGTTGATTTGCGTACAGGTCGCGCAACGAATTAAGATCTTTCGATAAAAGTAGAGGGGGTATGCGCAGAAGTCAGTTTTTGGGTGTGTTTGGCGGTAGCGAGCTCGGGCGGGGAGGTGTGGATGCGCCGAACGCATGCCGAACGTGGCTGCCGACACGCTATTGGTACGTTAGTAATATATATTCTTTGCTATTGGTCACATACGCGAACGATCCCCTCCACTTTCACTGAGCGCTCATAAGCCGTTGCGCGACCTGTACAAGTGATGCGCGGATAATACTGGAAAATACTCTCACATCGACATGCTAGATCGGACTGCCAGCCATACGCATCTTGTGCCTCTATTTTGTTCGATGTTCGTTTCGAAGCGGAGGTGGAAACGTATGCTGTATCCCGCGGACCCAAAGTTTACGTGTAAAGGTTGGTATTTCGTTGTAGCGAACATTAAGTGTATGCTAATCTAATTTATTGGATTATAAATAACAAGCGTCTAATTTATTGGGTTCGATCGAATTTGATCATTTGATTTGAATCATCAACTACGAAGCCAAAGTATCTTGTTGGCTAAATACAAGCTTTATATAGCTTTTCAAAACCAACAAAACGGTAATGGACTTAGCGGAAATCGCTGGGATCAACAAATTTTCCATTTCATTGTTAACATCACTGTTTGAGATTCGAAAACAAAAGGAAAGCCACTTTGAGCCGTTTTCAAAGCGTCTTTTGATAAGAGGGAAAATCTTCCCCAGGACCTCGTAATTGTACTAATGAGTTTCAGATGTTGACATAGATGTGGCGATCAAAGGGTTCTGGACAAACTGAACATTTCACTTGACATTTCTACTAATTATTTTTAGCTGAATTCAAAGCCTTATACCGTATACGTATACAAATATGAAGGTATGCACTAAGATTTTTCTTTTTATGTTTTTATATTAAAGTGGTTAAAAATCTATATTGTAGTATCATAATTATAATTGTAAACTTAATATTTATTCGTTTATCTACTTTTGATCTAACAAACAGTTGTTTAAAAATTTTACTTCAGCAAAATACAGGATCTTCCAAAATCCTCTGTTAAAATATTACAGGATTTTATAAATATTAAAAATTGTAGTTTATGCTTATATTTTTATGATCTACAAAATATAATAGCATGCTAGTTAGTAAGAATTTGTTAATTTTTCGTCTAAAAACAATTACCTACAGCTAGCTACTCGAATCCACACCTCTACCGCACTACATCTATAGCGAATCAAGCTTAATATTTATAAGTAAAACAAGAATTCTCTTTTCAAATTTTGCGCTTTTCTTTCAAATTATAACCTAATTTCGTTATATTTTTTTGTTATATTCATTATATTAATATAAAAAAGAACGGCTTACTTTATCTCTAAGTGAAAATAAGGATTAAAATACCGCTTGCTATTTTCCATGCCGTCTGAAAAAAATTACTTTCCATGTTACAAATGTACCCTTTAAATAACTAATTTATATGTAACTTTACGGTATACATTATTAATTATTTTATTAATAAAGCAAAATCTACAGCCAGTGTGTAATATGCAAGTTGTAGAAGAACTTATATGTACGAATACGAATAGATTATTTTTAATTATTACTTTATTCATTAGTTTTTTTTGTTGTGTATGATAATTTTGAAAGAAAAACGCATTAGATTAACCATGTTTAATTTCAGAAGTGAAACCAAATAGTCAGAGTGTACAATGTTATAACATTTTATTGTTGAGTGACGAATGTGTCAAAAATATTTACAATTATCGGGACATAGTATGAAATAATAAATAAACGTATGGTCTTACGTTTTGAACCGCGCCACGGAGTCTCGGCTCGGCTGCACGGGAGGACTGACGCACAGGGGCGGGGAGATGGGCTCCTGCGAGCCCCGCGGCTGCAGGGTGCTCCGTCCTCGGGGCGCAGCGCCGGTCGGCGGCGTCATCGGCGACAGTACGGAACCCGGGCTACCCAGGCCCGACTCACTGTTGAATTATTTATTCTTTACTTTCGAACTTATTCAACGTAATTGATTCAATATATTTTTTTTAAATTATCGTATTCGTATATTATTACATAAGTACATATTTATAGTAATATCTGTGGCCCTAGTGAAAAGGGGTACAAGTCCGATTTTGTCGAAAATGAGTTTATTATACCAAAATGATGAGAAATAAATGCTCTATCGATTGGTGTAAACGGATCTGAGCTATCTTTAAAAACAACAAAGTTTCTTGGTGTATATGGATCTAACTAACACGAAAAAAACTACAAAAGTCGGATCCAAGTACATCTGTATTGTTTTAAACTGAAAAATAAAAAAAATATCTTGTGTTTTTTAATCTAAATTAACATAAACTACCTTCCTTTTTATAAAATTGGTGTTTACCAATACAACAAGAGTTAGTCCTTAAAAATGACTTAGTGAGTAATGATGTTACTGGACATCAATCTGTTTTCACCAAAATAAATGACAAAAGTCTAGTATAACTCAGTTTAGATCAGTATTCACAATAGGCTATTGTGAAATCAATAAATGTAATGTAGTACTACTCTAGTTGTATCCTACGAATGGTATTCATTTTACGTGTAAAACGATATAAATCGTCGATGCGGGGGACTGGTGCGGGTGTGTGGAGGGCGCATTGCGCACGCGCCCCTTCAGTTTGAAATTATGAAAAAGCCAAATAAACTTTTTACTTAAGTTATAACAGTCATATTCGACTGTTGTAACTTTAAAAGTCAAATATGACAACAAAATATTGTTAATATTGTTGTTAACAAAATAAAAATATTAGGAAATCTCATCTGAACAGTCATCATTAAGAAGAGGATGCTGATCATCGTTATCATCACTTATTAGATTAGTATAAAAAGATCTGACACTGGGGTTTATTAATGGGAGAAGACTAAGTCTCGCTTTTTCTCATTAGAAATTGCAATCGGCCCATCGTAAGACTTGGGTATAAATTTAGTTTCAAAAATACTTGGAAGCGGTGATTTCCCGCGTTTTCTTTGCGTTCTGGTCAAAATAAAAATATTCACGTTGTATGTATATTGTATGTTCCTGTTAGCTATGCATAATAATACAAATGTGGAAACCATAACGCATAATTTTTTAGTACCAGATCATACCCACATGGATTGTGACGTGGATCATGCATTAATTGAAAGGCCAAGAAAAAAACTCAAATGGACATTCATCATCCGCGGGATTGGTTCCTATCAACTTGTCCGAACATGCAGTAAGAAGAAACCATTTACATACATACATACATATAATCACGCCTCTTTCCCATAGGGGTAGGCAGATACCGCCTCTTTCCCGTAGGGGTAGGCAGAGCCCACTTCTTTCCACTTGCTACGATCCTTACATACTTTTTTCGCTTCTTCCACTTGCATTCTCACCATCCATTCCTCCTCTTACATTCAACGTAGCGAAGCGGCTCTCCATGGGCCACTTTTCGCCTCCGCGAGAAACGAGACGTGATGGGTGGCGAACCACATCGCCGCCATTTTGGATAATTAAATTATTCCTATGATTATCCATTGCATTTCCACGGATTGGCGGAAGGGGAAGGATAGGTGGTGTGGAAAGGAAGATTGGTAAGTTAGAGTGGGAAATAGGAAATGTAGGATATTACTGCCCAGGAGGGCACGGGATAGGACAGTAATAGCTAGGGAATCCGGGGTCGCGTACCCGTATGCTATACCACAACTACCGGACAGGTAAGTTGGGATGAGTATCCCATGACATAACCATTTACTGTTATAGAAACCATTTACTGTTATAGAAATGCATTCAAAATTATTTCTAGATTTTGCGAGTTATTTAAAAGGGCCACTCCAACAAAAGAAAATGGATGAAAATAAAAAGAAGTTCAACTTATCTGAGTGTGCAGCTTTTAAATATAAAAAAGGAGAATTTCTTCAATTCCATTACAAAATACATGGCGAAGATGAATGGTATATAGTAAATTTGCAAAGAAAACGCGGAAAATCACCGCTCCCAAGTATCTTTGAAACTAAATTTATACCCAAGTCTTACGATGGGCCGATTGCAATTTCTAATGAGAAAAAGCGAGACTTATTTAGTCTTCTCCCATTAATAAGCCCCAGTGTCAGATCTTTTTATACTAATCTAATAAGTGATGATAACGATGATCAGCATCCTCTTCTTAATGATGACTGTTCAGATGAGATTTCCTAATATTTTTATTTTGTTAACAACAATATTAACAAAATTTGTTGTCATGTTTGACTTTTAAAGTTACAACAGTCAAATATGACTGTTATAACTCAAGTAAAAAGTTTATTTAGCTTTTTCATAATTTCAAACATTATCCTAATTACACGGATCGTTTCTATACTAAGCGGTTATAGATAAGTACTTAAATTTTCAGGAGCATTTTTTTCTTTTGTTTTCGACTCAATTTATGATTTTGTGAGTGTGAATCTACATAACATTGATTTTATTTTTAGTTGAGAGAAATGTGAGTTTCTCTCAAATTATTTTTGTATTGTACTACAAAAGATATTGTTACTTAACTACGTTATCTTAACTCTTATTTTGTAAAAAATAAAAAAATATATTAATTTTGTATTCTTTTCGTTTTATTTTTGTTAAAATAATGGATATAAGTTGCACAAAGTAGTTCATACAAGTCTAGATATACCACATGCCACGTATAAAATCTTTGTGAAAAAGACGCTAAGATATATTTTTTTCATAATTTTGACTTTTTTTTTGAGTCGAATTAAAGTACACAGTCAAACACATACTTTTTATTAAGTGAGCCATTAAATATCTCTTTTAATTACTTACTTATCATAAAAGTTATTGCAAATGCGTATTCCTTTTCACATAACAGAATTCACAATTTACTTATGTGATAAAGGGTATAAGTTATTTTATACCCTTGAGGAATTTATTTTTTCGTGGGTATAAGTCATTATCTTAAAAAATATTAAATTTACAGAAAAACTAACTTAATAATAATAAAGAGCATACTCTGTTTACCTACAAAAATATCACATGTATTATTTAGCTAGCAGTTTAAAGAAGCTACACGAGGACAAACACGAAATTTCTGCGCGCTGAGTGTTTTTTGCCTCTCCTGTAAACTTGTAATTTTAGACTTAAACCCCTTTTCACTAGGGCCACAGATATATTGAATTGCAATTTAGATCCTTTATTTCCTAATATCATTGAAACATAAACAAAATTAATTAAGAACACTGTCATATTAGCTTTTAAACAAAAAAAACGATATTCAAATCGCTTCATCCGTTTGGGAGCTACGCGATGTCGCGGATAGACACACTGACAGACAGACAGACACGTCAAACTCATAACACCCCTCTTTCTGCATTAAAACGTATATAGGTAGTCAAATATGATTGATGTGGGTGCTTTGCCCATATAAATATTAAATACACAAATGTTGTGTATTTAATATTTAATCATATTTCTGTATGTTTGATATTATGACTCTACTTCAGAGTTAATTTCGCAGTTATTTTGATTTGTTTTGGTGTAAATACAAAGAGAGATATACCTTTTATTTGCATTACAGATGGGAATAGGGTTTTGACGTAACTAGGAGGTGAGCATTAACGGCTAACAGAGTGAATGTGCTCTGCTGGTCAAAGTAGTTAATTACTGTTGAGTGTTGATAAGCTTTATGTAAGTACGTGGCATTACGTCAGCCATAAATCAAGATTACAATATTACCACTATTTCGCATATAATAAAACTAGCTTTTCCCCGCGACTTCGTCCGCGTGGAATAGTTACTTTGGGATATCGCTAAAATTTACCCGCGACTTCATTTACGTAGAAGAAGCGCTTCCACCTCACGACTGCTCGCCCGCGCCGCGCGCCGTACTATAGCGCGTATGATTATTTTATTACTGCGATATCTTCTAAAATACTCATTGAAATCAAATGATGTAAACGGCAAATTTCTTCTAGATTAAATGCTTGTAATGAATAACGTATTTACTTGGATAAGGATTAATATAATCTTTATGAAAACATCTTCACAAATAATGCTTACTTTTAGAACAAATTTGGTAAGTATAAAAAGGTTATAGTGAGCCAACCTTAAAAGATAGACATATACTGTCGCGGACTTTTTTTTAGAACTTTTAAAGGGGAACAATTCTGCCATACATCATTTTAGCGAAACTTTAACCGTTTCCGCAGCGTACGTAGCGAAAGCTCTCAAAAGGAAAAAAAGACCCCCGATTTTGTAACATTCTTGATTGGTGCTCCGCTCGTATTGAGTTTAGCATGATGCTATATAGCCTAAAGCCTTCCTCGATAAGTGGACTATCCAACACAAAAATAATTTTTCAATTCGTACCAGTAGTTCCTGAGATTAGCGCGTTCAAACAAACAAACAAACAAACAAACAAACAAACTCTTCAGCTTTATAATATTAGTATAGATTAAGATAAGACTTAAATGTGACTACATTGTCACTCAATCACAGACTTCTATACACACAACATTACCTAGTGCTGTGAATTGTTATCATGATTTGTCTCCTAATTGTGACCCTTTACGGATAATAAATTTAAATATTTATCGTAATTTAAATATTAATTCTGATTTAATAGTGGGTAATTAATATACGTAAATGTCAACCGACCAAAAGTCATAACCACAAAAATAATTAATTTATATAAATAATGACCATCATTCAAAATTAAAAATATTTCTAAATTCGATAAACCCAAAGTAATTTTCAATTGATCGGATTAAAATGAAGCTTTTGAAGGTTGCGAATTCCTGAATTAATGGTTTCTATATTTCCCGTGGTGAACTCGATTTCAGATGTCAAATTCACTATTGTGAGTTGAAAACGGAGTTTGTTGATTCCACCGAAGTATTTACACATACCTTGGCACATCCAGCGATACCCCAGCGCTGGGAGTGTCCACGCTCTGCGATATGTCCAGCGACACGGACAGCCCTGTGGTCGTATCCAGGGAGATGGACGGTCCCGTGCGGTCCAGCGACGCGGTGGTGTCTGGGTGAGCCGTGGTATCTGTGTCCGGGGTCGGCGGCGCCGCGTCCAGTATGTAGATGCTGTCGTGACCTATGTCCGTAGTGTAGTGGAGATTCTCTTGGGCCTTGTCGATCCGGAAGAAGCGCTCCGCCGTCACCGCTAAAAGAAGTTGAATCGTTTACCATCGGCTTTCACTACTATTCAATACAGTATTTGCGATATTCCATTTGTTCTTGTTCTAGGTAGGTATTTAACATTTCATTTTACCGGTATACCGATATAATTTAATTATCCGAAGCTAGTAATTACTGTGTAGTGGGTCGATATTGATACGGGTACCGGTACTATCGTATTACCGATGTACAGTCGCGTGCACTAATATAGACACATTGACAAATTTCCAAAAATATGTAAACATTCTAAATTTCAATAGTATGTATCTCATCTTGTGTTCAATATTATGTATACTACAATATGAGTCAAAAATAGGGACACATTTTTGTCGTAATAACGTAAACAAGAGTGTATCAATGAATAGTACTCACTCCCATAGTCAAATTTATATACATAAATTTAATACCGCTTGTAAGCGGTGCTGAAGGCTATTGGTATGTGTAAGTAGGTAGTTACATGTAGGTAGGTATTTAGTTTAAAGAAGCATCAGCTAGTTAAAAATATATTTCAACATTTCACTCCCAAGGGGGTAAAATAGGAGATAAAAGTTTGTATTAAACTTTTTATTCCTTGAACATATTTTCATGAACTGAGTACGGAAAAAATAATGAGTTACGTATTTCAGAGTTTTCAAAAATTTAGCCCCTAGGAGGGTAAAATAGGGGATGAAAGTTTTAAATTATTATAAAGATATCGCTTCAAACCCAGTGAACAAAATCAGCTCAGATCTTATGTATATATTTTATTAAAACTCATAAATTATCTCCTCATAATATTATATTTTCTCAGACTCGAAACTCTTCATATAACAATAATTTTCTATGTAAAACGTCAACTCAAAATCTGTCTCAATTTAAAATCTATAGAAAAATAAATATAAAAAGGTTTTATAAAATCTCGTTTTAAACATTCTCCCCGCCAAAGGACCTAGTTCTATAACTAGTCCTTTCAATCTAAACTCTTAACTCTATATTATTAAATAACATTCAATAAACAAAATTAAAATGGTAAATTAAAACTCGACTTCTCGTATATAAAAATAATTAAAAAATAACTTAACTAAACTCAAAATATTATCATAATTCTCCTTGTTTTATTTTTCTCCTTTTGAACTCTTAACTCTTGACTCTCCATTAAATCTCTCCACAATGATATTTCCTAAGCTTGTTCGCCATTGCTTTATAATCGTTCTTATGTTTGCTTAATACTTTCTCATGATTTATATCTCTATAATCTCCACTCTCAAACTGCATCTAAAACTATCCCATATTTGTCTGAAAACAAAAATTAATACCTAAGTTATAATATAATATAGTAATATGTATGTTAGATATTTATAATATGGGCCTATGCAGCCCGAAATAAATGGTATTTAATTTAATTTTAATTGAATTTATAAAAATATTGAAAAATCTTAAATAGAAACAATAATAATCTATCAAACAAAAAATAATTATAATCATCACAGTCTGCAACAAACCCAATTATACTAATAGGGTTTGTTGCAAACAATACTATAATATTAAGTAACAGTAATTAATAATAAATAATAAGGAATAATACTCACTGTGGGGTACCATTTCGTTTGCTATATTATTAGTAACAGAGGACCCCTGCTCTTTCAAAACTATAATTTTATGTTTTTCTTAGGAAGATATTCTATAAGGAATGTTCTCCATTCTATCCATAATTTTCAAATTTCAAACGAACACCACATGCAATCACCGAAATATTAGTGCGAATGATGAACTCCGCGACTCAGTAATTCTAGTTTAGAACATTAAGAAAGTTGAGGGTAGATAACAAAAACCGAACTAAAACAACGCATTGTTTTTTTTTTATCTGAGAAGTAAATTATTGTAGTTATCGTGTATGTCGTAGGTGTAGGTTTCATTTTTTAGGGTTCCGTAATACTCAAGAAACCCTTATCCTAAAAAAGTATGTATACATCGTTTTGCAACCTACACTGATTACATTTTTTTGACAATTATAAACATATTGGCAGAAAAGTAAAAAGTGCTAAACTTTTATGAGTGTATACATATTAATGATACAATTATTGTTTACATTGTAATGAAATTGTGTTTTACATTTTCGGATACACAAAATTAATGTTTACATTATATTGAAAAAACAATGTTTACATGTTATTGACATTGTCACGTATACAACATTTTGGCTTTGGGGGTGTTTACTATTCATTGCCAAACTGTTGTTTACTTTATTTTGAAAAAAATGTGTTCATAATTTTGAAACACTTTGTAGGTTACATTATTATGAAAACAACAAGGTATCCATGTTTTTGAAGTATGATACGTTGACATATTATTGCAAATTTGTCAATGTGTCTATATTAGTGCACGCGACTGTACCGTTATTATAATTTATGTTCCATTTATTAGTAGTTACAAATATTTTTTAATATAAAATTATTATGTAGGTAACTTATAAACATCGATCATATTGTTAATAAGTACATAATAAATGAGCGACTTTCATCAACTGTATCCCAAAAAAATTTAAAATCAACAGTGCAAGATAAAATAACAAACGAATAAACAAATTAACTTCCCCTGTGATTGAAGACCTTGTCTGAAAACAACTTCATCAAGTATGTAGGGGAGATATAATAGATATATAATAGAAGTGATTTGATAGAGAAGGAATTAAAAAAAACTCTATATTTTATTGTATCACAATTCTTACTTATTTAAGACAGTGATCAAAGTCAATACTAGTTACAAGGTTTTTGAGAAGACACACGTAAACTGAAATCACTCCCTTTCTTAAAATTCTCCTAACACGGAGCAGAATTATTGTGATAAGTACCAAGGTAAGTAACTTTAACAGCCTCGTATCGTGACTACTTTCGATGAATTGAATATGAGTTTAAATTTTCAATTTTTATATTTGTAATTGTATTCAACTCGTTCATTCGCTACCGAACACGAAAGCGATTCGTAAATAAATAAATCTTATATAACTTGAAAATAATTTTTTGTTTAAAATTTTCTTTACAACTCAATATAGTAAAAGCTCTTTATTCGCGGGGTATATCATGTTCCGTAAATATGCCGCGAATACAAAAACAGTGAATATGGAATGGTAATTTATATGGGATTATAGGAGATAATTACGTTCCAATGTAACAAAATAAAAAATAAATATATTGAAAATCAATTTTATTGGAGTTTTAATCTTCAGGTTTTGCCAATGGTTTGTGTGGTTCACAACGAATAAGCGTGATAAGGATATAAACAAATTTCCAAGGCGTAGGTAAACGATCAAGCATTTCTAACACAATATTTTTTCGCATCGAAACTCGTTTTTCTATTTTTTTTTGTCGACATTATAAATAGCAGGATAGACGTGTAACTCGATCAAATTTTTTGTAACAAATAGAAAGATGAAAAAATAATATTGAGTAATAAGCTTCACTTAAACATTATGTTTGTATAAGTTCTCAAAAACACCAACGGCGGCGAAGGCGGCCTATGTCGAAGAAATCGCCTGACCAATCAAACAACGGCGATAGCATTTGACAACTTAAGGCGTAGTTATAATAAGGTCTATTTTATATTATTTTTTTATCCAAATGCTTTTTATTAATATGTATGTACCGATGTACACATTAGATCCGCGAATAAAGAAATCTTTACCCGCGAATACAGGAATTGGTCGCATTTTTTTAATCCGCGAATAGTGAAAACGCGAATAAAGGAAGCGCGAATAAGTAGCTTTTACTGTAATGAATTTACATTGAAATGGAAAAGGGTATGGGAATTTTACTATGGAACACCCACGGGACAGAAGATAAAATTAGGTTACATGTAAGAGTAATTGCATCAGTTGGTCGATTTTGCTAATTAAAACTTACAATGATACAGTTTCAGATGCAGTCACGATATGCTAAAACAGCAAAATTATACCTTTTGTTGTTTTAACAATAATTCTCATAAACAGCAAACCAATGTCAAACGCGTTCTGATTGGTCTAAACTCCAAATCAGTTTATGATATCATGACGATTCATTTATAATTAATTGAAAGTAAATCGAAAGTCTAAGGGCCTGTTTCGCAATATACTGAGAAGCTTATTTGCATGTTTTGTCTCTGTCACTCGATATAAAGAAAGCAGTTACAAATCTTCCGAATAAGCTATCCGACGCTCATTAGTTATATACAAAAATTGGGGTTCTGATCACAACGCTATAGGTCGCATATCCTTCTGTAGATAAATAATGTGATATTTTAATTAATTTCAACGAATATTTGTTTCTGATAATACGATTAACAATTTATTGATTTTCTTCCGTTCTGCATGAAACTGAACTAAAATAATTACGGAAAATGTGAATGAATATTGTACAATCTAACGTGTGGTCACGTTTTTTTAATAAGCGGGTAATAAATTCCCAATGTCTTTTGATAACGTGTTAAAGAATTAAATAATTAATTAACAACAATCGTACGATCGTATTGGTTACTCACAGTCGACGAACCACCAGTCTGTGAGATTCGGGTGGTGAGATTCTTTGAGCATGCTCTGTACCATGGAGCGCATCTGTTCTAGATCCGTCGCGGGGTTCACATCCATCGTCCCAAGGCGTTCCGCTGCAACAAACATCGGCGATTTGGGATACATCTATAAAATTAGGGTGTAATATGCACAGTATTTAATCATACCCTTATGTTAATACAGTAAATAAAACCGAAAAAAAATGCGCAGGTCTTTAATATTACGAGTACATAAAAAACTAAAATCCTGCGTAAAGTATTTTTAAACATAAAATGGTTCTTACAAAAGTCAAACAAACTTTAAAAATGTCGGAGAAAACTACTTTGGGTCAGTTAATGTTTGTTAACATTAACTGACCCAAAGTAGTTTTCTCCGACAAAAGCCCTGTTGGGATTTTAGTTAAGATGCATTCGATAATTTCGACGACGAAGTTAGAAATAAAAAATGTATGGGATTTAATATAAGTCATAGTTAATGACGTTATGTAACATAGTCGCTTGCGATGCCTCAAATCCCATACATTTTATTTCTGAACTTTGCAGTCGAAATTATCGAATGCATCTTGACTAAAGGCCCAGGACGGTTAACTTATAATTAATTGAAAGTGTAGGTTAAATACGATAATTATTAGGCTTCAGATGTTTATATTTAATTGGATATATAAGCTGTGTATATTTTACACTCGTTTTATTCATAAAGCAACGTAAATAGGTTTAATATAAATAGGGTTTTACCAAGAAAAATATTATTGTTACAATTATCAATATAAATACCACGTTTCCACGAATTACCTCTTTAGAATTTATTAATAGATAGTAACGAGAAAAGGCTACATTCCATAATCCATTTCTCAGTAATATAATAATAATAGTTCCCCACTCCGATATCGGTAACGGTGGCCGGTTTCATTGAAACCAGGCCAGCTACGCAGGAGTAATTTTATAGTTCCCAAGTGTGAGCGCATTACACAAGAGCACTCTTTTTTCCTTTACTCTCATAACCCAGTGGGACGGATAACCGACAAGACTGGCGAGAGATCAGGCACAGGTCTGACTTTTTACATGCTCATCCGACACATGGATCATCTTTCTTGTCAGACAATAAGGTGATCAGCCTATATTGTCCTAACCAAACTTGGAAACAACATTTTTTGTTGTTCCAATGCGGGAATCGAACCCATGATCTTCGAGTCGAGAGCCAAACTCTAAACCACTGGAACACGTAGGCTGTTAACTGTCAACAGTCGCAGTAGTATAGTAATGGTAGTATAGTATAGAACTCTGTGGCTCAGCGGTTTAGCGCTTTGGTGCTCAAGCCGGGGGTCGGGGGTTCGAATCCTGCCGAAGGAACAAAAAGTTTTTCTGTGTTCCTGGGTCATGGATGTGTATTAAATATGTGTATAATATAGTAAAAATCTTAAATATGTGTATAGTATAAAAAAATTAAACATACTTCCCGTTATCTGGTACCTGTAGGCTGTAATACAAGTTCTTTGGATACTTATAACGGGGCCAGATTGACGTGGTGTGAAGTATCCATAGGTTATCATTATTATTATATAATTAATGCAATAAATGGTATAGATTATAATAGTACCTGCTTTCGCTAGTAATTCCTTGTCGTGGTGATGACGCTCATAGTCTACCATTTTTATGAGATTCACAGTAAGAACAAGTTTGTCCTGAGTAGTTTGCCTGAAAGAAAAATTGATTTTAATTGTTAAGTATCCACATTTTACATTTATTAAATAGTTTTTCATAATATTTTGCACCCACATACTTTTCAAGGACATATTCAGATTACTTATAGACCGAAAAAAAAAAAGTTCTCACGATAACAATAATAAGTATCTACTTGAAAACAGTTTATACCTATTACTATTTGCCGAAATAACTTATCTGCACCGATTTCGATGAAAATTGAGATTCATGCTCTTATGTATATTTAATTAAATATGTATTTCAGGTTTTATTATAATTCACCCTCTATTTAAAATAAAATCGGAAAATATTTAAAATCTGCTCAGATTTCTACGAAATTTCATATCCGAGCTAATAGAAATTATTCAGTACGTATTATATAGTTTTTTGAAATTTGTACCGTAAAGGGGTATAATGGAGTCCAAAGTTTGTATAATTAATATGAACAGTTTATTACGTTGAATTTTGTAACGAATATAGTTATTATTAGAAAGGACTTTTATAAATACATACCCCACGGGGGTGCAATGGGGATCCACGTGAACGAAGTCGCGTGAAAAAGCTATAGTATTATAAATACAACCTCTATGGTTCGGTGACGACCTCAGTGGCTCAGTGGTTAGCTCGTTGGCACTCAAACTGGAGGTTGAGGATTCGAATCCCGCCGCGAACAAGTTTTCTGTGTTCCTGGGTCATGGATTTGTATTAATTACGTGTATTATATAATAAAAATCTTAAATATGTGTATAGTCATAGATATATAATATTAAAAAGAGGTAGATATGTTATAAACGCGTAAAAATGAAGACTCGAATTGGCCCGAGTCGGGCCAATTTTGGTTAATGTGCTCCGCGAGTAATAGCGTGTTTTGTGTTACTATGCGACGTTGACACACTGACACGCGTCCCATGTCAATGTGTGTCGTGGTACAGAAATATTGTCAGTTTTGTAAGGATATAACGTATCTATGTAATAATTAATCAAAGTGTATAGTATAAAAGTATTACATATATTTCCGTTGTCTGGTACCCGTAACACATGTTCTTTGAGAATTTACCACGGGACCAGATTGATTTGATGTGAAAGCGTCCATACTAATATTATAAAGCTGATGATTCGAATTGAAAAAACATTTTTGTGTTGGATTCCATTTATCGAGGAAGGCTTTAGGCTTATCATTTGATTTCAATGAGTATTTTAGAAGATATAGCAGTAATAAAATAATCAAGCGTACGGCACGCGGCGGGCAGCTGTGAAGGGGAAGCGCATCTCCTTCTACGTAAATGAAATCGCGGGAAAATTTAAGCGATATCCCAAAGTAACTGTTCCACGAGGACGAAGTCGCGGGCAAAAGCTAGTTTATTATAATAGTGAGTAGGATCCTTTTCCTTTGTTATTGTTCTTGAGTGTACTAACTCTTCACACTTCTTTTTTGGCACTCAACTACTTAACCTCTCTGACTCATGGGCGTCAAATCATGTACGTGCGAGCTGAGCCTCTAGTCAAGACGCATTCGATAATTTCGACGGCGAACTTCGAAAACAAAATGTATGGGATTTGACGTATTGCATCGCAAGCGACAAGTCACTTAACGATGACTTATGTCAAATCCCATGCATTTTTGATTTCGAAGTTCGCCGTCGAAATTGTCGAATGCATCTTGACTAGAGGCCCAGGACAGGTTAACAACCTAACCGAGATCCGTTCAATTTGGTCCTTTCAGACTAAAGACCCAGTTTTAAAATATTTGTAGGTCGCATAACGCATTGTTATTTGGACAGTCACCAATAGTCACATTGAATTTGTTTGTTATAATTATTATCAAGCCGTTTATCACATTTGGGAAAAAGTCACGATGATAGATTAAATAAACTTTTTTTTTATTGGACGTCTACGTATTATACTCATGCCTACAAAGTTGAATTCTTTACGTCCCGGAATATTATTTAGTTTCTGAGTAATATCAAAAACCGATACGCGAACGACGTTGCGAATTTGCGATAACTCGTAAGTTTTAAATCTTTGTTGTCGGAGTATTTCGGAGGTGTGCCTACATCGATCGCAATTAATCTAAGCCCAAGTGGACAGGTTGACATGTGGGTTTAGGACGACTTCACTGAGGCACTGATGTACGTTAGTAATATATATTCTTTGACTGAGAGGTTACATATTATGCTTATATGTTACTAGCTGTTGCCTGCGACTCCGCCCGCGTAAATGTATCCCTCGGGAACACTGCATTTTTTTCGGGATAAAAAGTAGCCTATGTTTTAATCCAGAGCCTAAACTACTACCATACCAAATTTCATCAAAATCCGTTCAGTAGTTTTTGCGTGAAGGTGTAACAAACATCCATCCATCCATACATCCTCACAAACTTTCACATTTATAATAATAAAATATATTTATAAAGCTGGAAATCGAAGTATCAAGTGTCAAATGTAAGATTTGACAATTCTATATGATTTTCGGCTCTACTGTAATAGCTCACAGATTCATTTACAATGCTGTTTTTTCTGTCACAACTCGCGGCCAAAATAAAAGAAGACGGGTTGCACTCCGGGAGTGCCGGAAGAAAAACTTGAATATTAACGTTGTGCATGTTTGATATTTTGGAATGGTTAGGGAATAATTTTGCACGAATTGCTTTAATTATCAGTATAAAAGTACTATCATTTATTTGGTTTACAATATTCATTTATTGCGCTATCCTACACACACATAACACTTCAGATTTTTGGGGTATATCAGGAATTTAGAATCTGTTTTAGCCAAAATGTAGAGCTCGTTTTCCCGATTCCAATGATACCTCACTCAAGGGGGCAGGATGGCTTAGTTATGGCTCGAAGGGGAATTTTTCGTGGGGGGGGGGGAAGGGACGATTAGAGGTAAAGGTCAATGTAAAGGCCAAAGTTCAATGTGATGGGGATGGTTGGGGTCAGAAGTCAATACGAACTAAAATAGATTTATGCTCGCGTAAACCAAGACAGCAAACAATTATTGCAAGTTGCATCTTACGCATTTTCGATCAGGACACGTGACCTGTCGCGAGTTTAACAGTTTTTACCCATCCCAAGAAGTGTGCACAGCGCCGCTAAAGAAGTATTTACTTCAAAAAAGCTCGTGGGAACGTAGCCTAATAGGTACTTAATACACCCGTCGAGCTTTAAATAACACATTTCATGATACGGTAACGTAAATAACCGGTTCGTTTTCGGTTTAAAGATCTTATTTTCCCATTAAGACAATTGTAATAGATTTCCACGACTATCACTTGCATGTTGGTTTAATTTAATTATATTATATTTATTATAAAAATATTTTATTACTTATATGTATGTATTATGTATGTTATTCTAATAACTACCTAGTAATTAGAATAGAACGCAAAAAATTTATTTACTCATATCATTATGCGTAGGTGACATCAGCGGGAATTAGGTATGTAGGTATTAGAGATAAACCGAACCTAATAATGTTGTAGTGGGATCGGATTTGGTGCGTCGCATCGCCGCGCGTCGTGGGCCCTGGGCGACAAACTAGAAAATCTAATATAAAACGCAAAACTGATTGACTGATGTATCAACATTCAACGCATAGGCCAAACCACTAACGCTAACACTAAAAAAATGAAATTTTGCACACGTATTTCTCATATTATGACGTAGGCATCCACTAAGGAAGGATTTTTCAAAATTTAACTCCCAAGGGGGTAAAATAGGGGATGAAACTTTGAAACTTAATTTCACGCGGGCGAAGCTGCGGACAATTAATGCTAGTATAATATAATATCATGTAGGTACCTACTTACGTACGAAGACAGCTTTCATAGAACATTATTCCAATTCAAAACAAATTTGAAAATTTGGACGTCGCATTCCATGGCCCACAATTTTTCCACACAGTCGCGGACATACCTTATACTTGTAGTAGTGCTGACTATGTATGTAGCTGTTTAAGCTGGGACTATATGCACCGGAATCCGGAAGGCCGTAGAGAATTCTGAGCATTGAAAATAGAACTCGGCGCTAATACATCAAAGTTGAAATAGAAGTGTCAGGTGTCGAGCTGTTATATATGACATTGACGTTTAACTCGACACTCATGTGTTTGATTTTCAACTCTATTATAATAGTACAAAATTCTATTTTCAATAATCAGAATTCTCTACGGCACTCCGGATTCCGGTGCATATAGTCCCAGCCTTATCTGTCTCTCTTTCTTTTAATCTGTGTCCGAGTGGCTAGTACGTGTCGCGCGCGTATAAACGACGTACAGTTAATCCAACTTCTACTAAATATGTGAAAGTTTTGATAGATGGAATTAATTTAATTACACTGAAAAAAGTTTTATACTTACTATTCGTTATTAAGTATAGAAAACATATGTGTTGTAAGTTGGCCAGTATCTATCGGTTGTTCGTTGGCCTATGGCGAATATATGGATGAAAAAATGGTAGTCCTACTAATAGTATAAATGTGAAACTTTGTGAGGATGTATGGATGAATGAATGTTTGTTACTCTTTCACGCAAAACATCTGAACGGATTTTGATGAAATTTGGTATGGTAATAGCTTGAGCTCTAAACCTCAATTCTCGTATTTAAAGTAGACTTCATTTTACTTTGTTTGGATTGAAAGTGTAGCGACATGTTACCGTGAACTGATTTTATGACGTTTCGACCAATCAGAGCGCGTTTTACGTTGGTTTAACGTCCATAACGCATCGGGATTTGATTGTAATTGTATAAATGCAGGTTTTATTTAGCAGAATTGCCTCCCAGGGTTATAGCATAGGCTACTTTTATTCCCGATAACGTACTTATAGTGTTCCCGTGAGATCGTATTTACGCGGGCGGAGCCGCGGGCAACAGCAGTTTAAATTTATGTCACCTTAAAATTGTAAAACCGTTAGATTGTAAAAGAACTAACGAGATTGTAAAAATATGTCGAAAGCTTCATCCTACTAAATTAAATAATATGTGAAAGTTTGTGAGGTTGGATGAGAAGATGGATGATTGTTACTATTTCACGCAAAAATAACATAATGAATTTTGTAGAAATTTGTTATTATAGTACTTTAAGTTCTAAATTCTCACATAAATAATAATAAATAATAAAATACTTTATTGGTAAAATACTTTTTACATTAGGTAGTAAACCTGCCAAACTGCGTAGAAGTTTGTCGGCAGATATTGCGCTATAGGCTATACGTTTCATCCCGAAAAAATACCGTGTTCCCGTGGGATACAGTATTTATGCTGGCGGACACTTATCGCCTATAATATTATTATGACGTTACTAACGCAATGGAATTAAGTTCGGTCGAATATGTAGTTTAATAGTATAAACTACAAATTAGCAGAGTCGAACGTCATAATAATATTATGTTAGTAGGTATATTATTTGATTGTGGAATATCCTGAATATCGAGGTCAAAATTAGAGTATTTCCGACGTTCCAAGTTCAAATCTATCCATTGTTTCGTTTCTTTGAAAATGTGTAAAAGACGTAGTAACTAAGCTGTATAAAAGCATTAGGATATTGTAAATAAATGGTTTAATTTTTAACAAATTTTTAATTATATAAGAACTGTCCACACATTACGCAGATAAGGTAAGATGTAGGTATGAACAATCTGTCGACATATTACAATATTACTAGTAATATTTCAATCTAACGGTTTTTACAATTTTACGGTGACATATTATACAAATATATCGGTAGATAACATCTGTATAATACGATCCGCACCAAAAAACAAGTGTAGCCAGTTTGAAAGATTCCGAGTATAAGCTTTTCCATCCGTGATAACTCGTATACAAGAGGCAAATAATTTTATTTAATTATTAGAAACATAAAATTGGACTTACGGTGCCAAAGCTCGGCCTGGTTTCTTCTTGGCCAGCATGATGGCCTGGTTGAGTATGCTGAGGGTGATGATGGACGGGGCCAGGCGGCAGGCCTCGCCGTCCACCTGCATGGGTATCACCTTCGTCGTCACAATCTTGGCTGTCTTGCACTGAGTGATGCAGGTGCCGTGCCCGCCCGCTTGCAGCAGGGGCTGGAATAATCCCATTACTTCACAATCCCGCTTAGTTAAGCCAATTAACAAATAGGTTTTAGGGATTATGTCAATGAGGAACAGCAAGGTCACATTATCTAGATTCTAGGTAATCCATTACATGATTATAACAGCTTCTAATTTTTGCTACAATTTCACATTATTTCTAAAATTACAAGCTGATAAACAAACAGTAGTTGTGTTTGTTTGTTTGCATCGAATAGGCATCGAAACTAGTGAACCGATTTTGATGGACAAAGATAAACAAGAGAGAAGAACATGGGCTACTTTTCGCATTTATTTTTTTTACATCACGGAAAAATGTACGGTTTCTGCGAGATCTCCCTTTGCAAAGTCGTAGGTAACATCTAGTCTATACTAATACGTGTGCTATAAATAGGTGAAGTTTGTAACGTTGTATATTTGCGAGGGTGTAGAGGATAATCTCAGGACCTTCTGAGCCGATTATGAAAAATATTTAACCATTAGAAAGCAACATTGTGACTATCATATAGACTATGATATCATAAATAACTCCGAAAACTAAAAAAAAGTCTTTTTAGTGGTAGTCTAATTTGCAAAATAAGTCGGAGAGAAGACGATCGAACGAAAACTTAAATTAAGGCATCCCCCCTCTAAAAGCTGGTTCAAAAATTTGAAAAAAAATCATGATAATAGTCCATTTTATCATGAACTTTGGTTATAAATATAGCTACATAATAAAGCGTATAGAATAACTTTGTTAGTTCAGGAGTAGAGATAGAGGCCTAACTTATACTTGGGAAACGCACGGACTTTGCCGGTTTTCCTAATCCTATTGGTTCCTAATTCTATTGGATCCTAAAAATATGTAATCAACCATATTAATTAAATAATAATGCCAAAAGTCTAAGAAAAGCAAGTCAAAAGAACAAAATTTAAAAAAATATATATAATTATAATGATAGTAAGGGCTGATAGACGGTCAGGCAGATACAGACAGACAGACGGCCGCATAGATAGACACTTGTAGTGTAGTACTACTACGGAGCCTTAACAAAAACCAGCAACTTAATTTAATTATTGTAAACTAAATATTTATGAAACCTTTTTCAAATTTTTATTTACGAGCTGTTACTTGATAAATGATAATCATAATAACTTTATGACTATCATTTATCAAGTAACAACACGTGAATAAAAATTGTGAAAAACATTCGAGCCTCATATTCTGTCTGACGTAAGAAATTTGCTACAATTCCTGAATGTAAACATTTACATAAAAAATGTAATAAGTTTCCATAAATAATAAACCTGACCCGGGTACGCAGAACATCACAATACACGAAAATTAACTCTCGGAATAAATTTATTCTACTGTTTAATTCAATACGGAGAAATTTGAGGATTTTACGTTAAAGTAATTAAAAATTAACTTCAAAGGAATTCTCCAAAAATATCTTATTATATCTTTAAAAACTTGAAAGTAGGTTAAAAGGTTACAAAGTATACGTTTAAGACTGGAAATTAAGTCACAAATTATATTAAATCGTCGTTCTCTCTCAACAGTAAAATTGAAAAATTTAATTTTGTAAACTATAAGTTACTATACTTAATTGTAATATAATATAATACAGATAACTAGCTGTTCTGACACACGTTGTTCTGTATTAAATAGGAACTAGAACTTGAATAAATATCTATACCTACAATACAACCTACGTCCTAATCCTACACCTACTCCTACAAACTAGACTTTTTAATATAATCTCACTGTTTAAACCTTCCCAGAACTTCCGCAATTTCAAACTAAAATGAGCCAAATCGGTCCAGCCGCTCTCGAGTGTTGAGTCTCTCGGAAACGACATACCTCCCCAACAATTTTCAGCCAAATCGGTTTAGCCATTCTTGAATTATTTAGGCTCTAGGTATATGCGTCCGCGCGACTGAGTGACTTGGCCGCTACACCACGAAATTACAAGCAACGATTTATTTGCCTGTAATTTCACGGTGTAGCGGCCAAGCCACTCAGTCGCGCGGACGCATATATAACTAGAGCCAAATAGTGGTAACTAACACGGCTTTCTTTTATGAACGTATATATAGATATATAATAGTTCCTGTATGTAGGTACAATAATATTCTGTTTTACCTAGTATTTTCAAAATCAATAATCACGATAATATTGTCTACTTTCTACTTATCTTATTAAACAATAACAACAGCCTCCGTGGTCTAGTGGTTAGAGCATTGGCTCACGATTCGGAGGTCGTGGGTTGGATTCCCGCATGGGACCACAAAAAAAGTTGTTTCCAAGTTTGGTTAGGACAATGCAGGCTGATCACCTGATTGTCTGACACGAATGCGTCGGATGGGCATGTAAAAAGTCGGACCTGCGCCTGATCTCTCGTGTCGGTATTATCCGACCCACTGGATTATGAGAGTAAAGGAAGAGAGCGTGTTCTTGTGTACTGCGCATACACTTGTGCACTATAAAATTACTTCTGCGTACCTAACTGGCCTGGTTTCAATGTAACCGACCACCGTCACCGATATCGGTGTGGGGAATTATTATTATTATTAAACAATGTTTTAATACGGATGTACCTAAGTACTTACGCACTTTTTATTTTAAACTGCGTTAACTTTACAGTAAACGATTAAAATCAAAATAAATTTTTATAGGTTTCTCTGATACTAATTTATGTGCAATCAAAGAAGTAAAAGTAAGAAAGTATAAATAGAAAACTAATTTAAAATTTTACATACCAATTGATATGTGGTTAGTCCTACTACTTCTATTAGACCATCCTCCGTGGAGGGCTCAGACGACCCTCCCGACTTGTTCCAAGGATGCGTCCCTCCTCCATAACTAAAACAAAAACATAGGTAAGCCTCCTGTGACCATTTAAATAAATATATATTTTTTTTTATGAAATATGGGGGCAAACGAGCAAACGGGTCACCTGATGGAAAGCAACTTCCGTCGCCCATGGACGCTCGCAGCATCAGAAGAGCTGCAAGTGCGTTGCCGGCCTTTTAAGAGGGAATAGGGTAATAGGGGAGGGTAGGGAAGGAAATAGGGTAGGGGATTGGGCCTCCGGTAAACTCACTCACTCGGCGAAACACAGCGCAAACGCTGTTTCACTCCGGTTTTCTGTGAGCCCGTGTTATTTCTCCGGTCGAGCCGGCCCATTCGTGCCGAAGCATGGCTCTACCACGTAAATATGTAGTAAAAATATGTAGTACAGTAGTAATCCTTTATTGTATATTTATCTGAGATTTTATCACAAAAGTAAGTTTTCACTTTCCACAATCAGAGTTACATTTTTATCAAAGTTGAGCTGTTATGTAAACATAATATTTCAAAATGGAAAATAAAATGTTCAATGAGGATAGGGAAAACTTCAATGGGTTCCGCAATTAACCGAACTTTAAAGTTTAAAGTAAGTAAATAGAAGCGGTAGAAACGCATGAACAATAATTTCCTTTGTAAAACTAATATTAAAAGAAGTCGTCTAAAGAATATAAATCGTCGCCTGACGATAAAGTTTGTATATGCAAACTATTATTGTTAATCTCCTAAGGCTGTATAGCGCACTGACATGACAGCGCTTTGTGAAAAAAAATATTAAACGACGAGTCCAACTAATCTTAAGGCCTCTGCCTCGAATTTTGCGGGCAGCGGGCGGTAGCGGTGGCGTATACTCAAATGGCCGGTCCATTCTCGATGATACGTCTCTTTCCACATTCACGTTCAGACTGTACACAAATAGTGAGTGGGCCGGTTTCAGTGCAGTGTACCTAATAATCGGCGCCCTTCTAAGAGGCCACGCCAATTCTGACTTCTGGGCTCTGAATACCGTGTAGTGAGATACCCGAATTAATATTATAAAATTAATTTATCAATTATGTCAAATCACGAAACAAGCTTCTGAATGCTTAAATGCCATACCTACCTACTCACGGTCCAGCCTGCAAATCGAGTACCGGTAATAATGGCCACCAATAGTATCAATAATTTTAAATTTTCCCCAACAACTCCACTTCAAGGCCGTAGCCTTGGATTTGTAGCCTGGACCGTGAGTAGAGTTCTTAAATCCTAGCTTGCATAAAACCATGTTCCGTGGCCCGCACTCATTGACGTATATAATATATTATATTATATTATAGACGAGGCATATTGAGGCAAAGAGTGTCTCCAGTTAAATAGCCCCATATTTGAGATTTTGGGGCCATTTTGACATTTGAAGTATGATGAAATTCGAAGTATGAAGGAAACCAAGATGGCGTAACTTTTTATTGTATGAAGATTGTTCTGTCAAATGTCCCAACTAACATTTTGGTAATAAGAATAAGCGCTAAATGAGCTACTTAAGAGAAACTTAAAAACCTAAGGTTCTATAAAAGGTCTAACAACGAGTGGTATAGCGCGCTATAACTATCTTATAACCCTCGATTGGGCCCACAATTTTAGAGCTTAAAGTGACATAATAGTTGTAGAAAAGTGATAAAAAGGTGGGAATAAAGAGTTACAATAGTGCTATTGAAGTAGTATTCACCATTTTAGGTGTATTATAAGCTATACACAGGTTACAACTGCACCCTTTAGTAATAAATAATTTATAAAATTCACTCAATTAGCTTTTTTAACAACATATGAGTGCTCCTACGATATTATTTATAGCTCGATTGTATATTGTGCATAATAAGTAGTAATAAATATCACCCAAAGTTTTTTTTTACTTTACGTTTCTATTACTGTCAAAAACGATAAAATATAATAGCAGTGCGCATATTCATGGCCGACAATCATGGCCGACATCAATTAATAATTTTATACGTTATCGGTTTCATAATTATGGATTCTCCCTGCGGTGATAAGTATTCTGTGATAATATATACTAGTTTTCATCTCAATTTTGAAGCGCCTCAAAAATAAACAACATTTCATATTATTAGGTAAAATAAATAACTGCCACGGTATTTTATTTTTTATTTTAGTTGTGGTTGTAAATAACAATTCTTAGAACGTCTATGTATATTATAATTGAAAACAGTAAATAAAGTAAATCAATAAGTCGGAAAATAATATTTTGACCATAAATTTACTTTTAAAATTTTATAGGTTATGTTTATTTAATGGCGTAAAATCTACATTACCTAAGGTTCCTTATAACTCTTTTATTCCCAACGCAGTGTTAAAAAAACTATAGCTAGCTTTTTAATGCCACTTGGACTTTTATAATGTGGGAGTAAATCCTATTATACAACCTGTAATGATTTAAAGGTGGTTTCTGACACTTGCAGCATCTAGCTCTATAATACCTATAGTTATCACTTCTTTAACTTCTATAGCTCTATAATACAAATAGTTATCACTACTATAACTTTCTTTTAGCTCTTAGGGCTCCATAGAACTCGTTAGGTGGTACAAGGTATTGACTAACTCCATTTAAGAACTTTAACCGTTTGTAAGTATTAGCAGACACCTTACAATTGGTTCTAGTGTTTTACGTTTCCTAAAGATGTAAGAGTAAGTTATACAAAAGTTCTGACAAACTTCAAGTTAGCACCTTAAGTTATATATTTTTCCTTTATTTCTCTTATGCCTCTTGAAACTTTAATTATTTATTCCTAACGCCGCAGTAGAGTCCAAAGCTATTGTCAGAGCTCTTATATGTCGTTTAAATAATACTTTAAGTGTCAAAAAAGGTTTCCCTTAGCGCCAAAATGTTAGTTGGGGTACGTCATAGTCTATCTTGAGTTTCGAAATCATTGTCCGTACTCGCTTGTCCACGCACACATAGCCGCGAGCTGTCACGTCCGCGTTATTCAAGACTGTCAAAATATCTCAAAGATTTACACTGGTGTAAATCTTTGAATGACGGTTGGTACAGGGCTAGGGTGTACCGACAATTTTCATATACTTTGACAAGTTACAAGGCTGTGACACGGCTGGGACGTGAATGACAATACCTATTTATGCTCAGTTTCTGAGATTATTGTGCTTTATTATTCAGTAGCGCTTTTGATTATTATTGCTGTACCGCACAAACCGTGAAGGTTTATGGTACGAGAGTTTTGCCGGGAAAGTCAATCAGCAATGTTGTGTTTCTGTATTATTTTTCTAAATTCGTGTTAATTCGGTTTTTAATGTGTTATAGTGGTGGAATATTAACCATTAATTATTCGTTGAGGTGCATTAGTGTGGAAAAGTGATACATTCTACAAAATGCGTGCTAAATTGGGTATTCCCGCCAAAACTCCCTAGGAAGTTTCAGTAAAGCGTCTACCAGTTTACTGAATCGACTGACTTGACTAATTGACTACCCTGACTACTTATTTGGACTTTGACTAGACTTTGGACTTGACGATTTAGAAATAAGACAAAGAAATACTTCAAACGACAGACGAGGCAGTATGGTCTAAGACCTTAGCCTGTTCCATTTCGGGACGAATTAAACAAAAAAAAAAAAGGTTTATGGTACACACAAAGCTGTATCTTCTGTTGTAATATATTATGTTGTTTAATAATAAATAAAAAAAATAATAATAAATGATTGGATGACGAAAACGCGTTAACCAATTACAAGCGCTACTGAATAGATAAACTACCCACAAAAACCGAAACAGGCCTATATACTCATAGTTATCATGTTGGCTGCAGACTCAATCCTACAAAAATTGCTTTTACGTTAATCCGGCTTCTTGGTCCATTCAGCTTAGCAAAATAATCTTAAAGAAATAACTTAACCAAGAGCACTGTCACTGTCAGGAGTCAGGATATAATGTCTAAGGAGGGTTCCGTAACTATTAACGCGCAATAGGTTTTTTATAATACTACAAAAGTTATTGCCCAATTGAGTTCAAAATAATTTTCCTAAAGAGTGCGTAGCATAATGTTACGGTATAGATAATTACAAGTTTATATCTCATATAGTTTAGAAATGCCAGGGGTCGTACTTATAAACAAATTTGAAAGCCGATTACTCGTACATGATTGACTTTTCAAAAAATTGATGTATGAAACCTTGTTTTAATTGAAAAGACCTATTCGAGATACTGAACACGACGCACTATGGAAAATGGTAGAACTAGAGCATATCATAAATGGTTTTTAAAAATATTCCTATTTGAATGAAATATTTATTGCATTCGATACTCTATCCAAATAATCCTAATCAGACATTTTTTTGTATTAAAACTGCATAAATATTTTTTTTTATGAGTTGAAGAAAGTCGAAGTAGCGGATGGCTCATTCAAATGTTTGCATACACATAATTCAAATGAATATTGTGAAAAAAGTATTTAGCACATGCATGCGGTTTTATACATTTTTAAAAAGGATATTTTATGTTCTATTAATGAGCTATTAACTTTTTTTAATATGCTTTTTATTTTTGAGTAAGTACTTAAAAATTGACATACCCAATTTTTCACTTTTTTTTGTTTCGTCGAAGGTTTTCACATTTACCCACGTCTCCCCACGCGCAACTTTATGTGTTATTTGATAGCCTAACTATTCATAAATGAAAAATTAAAAAAATCAGCTGCGGAAGTTTGCGACCCTGGAAGTTATGGGAAAAAATGTGATAGAGGTCGGAGTAGATAATTCGGTATCTTTTGCGGTTACTGCTGACATAATTTACAAAAACAATATTAACCACAATATTTTGATAGCAATAGCTTAGGGTCCATCCACATATTACGTCACACCTGATGGGGGAGGGGGGGGGTGGGCACCAAAGTGTGACAGTACATGTTAAATACAGGTACAGGGATACTAAAAAGCGTGACATGGGGGGGGGGGGTTTCAAAAAGTCGAAATTTTGCGTGACGTAATATGTGGATGGTCCCTTATCATCTATTTTGCACTCGTCCTGCGTGAGTAAATATGCATAAAATTGATATTAATTAGTAGTAGTAGTCTTTACGCCCGTCATTATTAAACAAAGATGGTGTTGTAGTAAATGTGAAGCACGAACTTTTTCTAACAATGATTGATGGTAAGGTGGCTCAGGTCCTAGGATTCAGGTCCAGGCCTGGATTCGCAGTATGGAAATGGTATTACACATTTGCTACAATCTTGACTTTAAGACTTGGTCTGCTACAACAGAAGAAAAAAGAAATTGAAGAAAGAAAAGAAGGAATTTGTTCAAAAACGTTTCAGGGAAGAGCTAGGATTAATTATCGATAAACCTCGTCAAGTAAGTGGAAACTCAAGTGATGGAAATACAGCACGAAGGTTCTTTTACAATTACACTTGCTCGGCGAACATAACAGGTGTTGATGAAACATTGATTAAACGCTTGTATATTATTTTACAAGCTCTATCTTCTGGAATGATGATCGATCCCGAATAATTTGGAATTTATGCCTTAGAAACTGCGCGAATTTATGTTAGTAACTATGATTGGTACTACATGCCATCCTCCGTGCACAAATTACTTATACACGGAGAAAACGTCATCAAACATTTTTCTGTTCTTCCTATTGGGCAACTGTTGGAAGATGCACAAGAGTCGCGCAATAAAGACTACAGAAATATGCGCCTGCACCATGCCAGAAAATGTTCCCGTATAGCTACAAATGAAGACGTATTTAAATCTATATACTTCAGATGTATGGAACATTTCAAGTTTATGAAAACCTTATGTGAGAAATGTGAAGGATCTTGATGAAGAGGCACTAAGTCTTTTAAAGGTGGTACCTGAAGGTGATCCTACATTTACATCGGAAGTAATTTTAGTTAGGAATAGCGAGGATAATAACAATTAGATATAACATTATAAGTAACTAAAACCTAGTTATATAAAACCAATAATATTATAAGATTTGTCTAATCTGAGGTCAATTAGTTTGGTGTGAGGTATAGATAGGTACTATACGATTTTATAATTTTATGTATTTTATTATGCTTGTGTGATAAATAATTGTTTAAGTTTTCCTTATTTTACTCATATTAGTACTTACTTATTTATAAAAAATAAACATATAACTACTCGTATTACTTTTTTTCTCTTTTCTTTTTTTTAGCCTAAAATAAATATGTATACATTGAAAAAAAATTACAAAAATAGATTATTTTTAAAATCTTTGTATATCACTGTATACATGTGCCAAATCTCAATACAATACGATGAAAAACCTTGAAGTTACAGATTTTTGATCCGATACGGACCCAAATTTTCCACTGTGCGACGGGGTGGAATGAAAAAATATTTTACATCCTCACTACACATGTAAAATAGCCAGCTCTAAAATATAAAATTATTATTATTTTATGATACCAAAAACGAAATCTGTATACAATCTATAACTATATCAAATAAATATATTAATAACTAGCTGTCCCGACAGCTAGTCTGTTGTTCTGTCTTAAATATGAACTGGAATGAATAAACAACTACACCTACAATGCAACCTAGTTCCTAGTTTACCTACACCTACTCCTATAACCCACACTTTTTTAAATATTTCTCACTGTTTAAACCTTCCCTGAACTTCCACAATTCTTTTAAGACCAAAATTAGCCAAATTGGTCCAGCCGTTCTTGAGTTATAAATAGTGTAACTATCACGACTTTCTTATATATATAGATAATTCTTTCCATACATATTTTTGGGTAACTTGAACCGTTTACGCAGCGCACGCAACGAAAGCCCTCAAATATGAATAATTTCTCCCGTTTTTGCAACATTTTTCACTGATGCTTTGCTCCTATTGGTCGAAGCGTAATGTTATATAGCTTAAAGCCTTCCTTGACAAATGGACTATCCAACACAAAAATAAATTTTCAATTCGATAAAGCAGTTTCTGAGGTCAGCGCGTTCAAAGAAATAACGGATGCCCTCAAAGTTGAATAATTTTCCCCGTTTTTTTTCACATTTTCCCCTGATTCTTCGCTCCAATTGGTCGCAGCGTGATGTTATATAGCCTAAAGGCTTTCTCGGTAAATGGACTATCCAACGCAAAAATATTGTTTCAATAAGAACCAGTAGTTCCTGAGATTAGCGCGTTCAAACAATCAACCAAACAAATATACAAACTCTTCAGCCTTATAATATTAGTATACTAGATATATAGATTATGGAAATCAGAAGGACGAACAGACACAAACAGACATACAGACGAACAGAGCGAACCTAAAGGTATTCCTTGTCATGCTACGGAACCCTAAAAACTCTTGGTCGTTTATAGATTGTTTCAACAGACAGGGTGCTACGCATGCCCCGCCCCGTTGTTAATTTTTTTAATCGTTGCTTTTACTTTATTACTACAAGTAGGTATCACCCGTAAATTTTGCAAAAGAAAACTTTTTAGCAGAAACAAAAAAGTACCATTTTTATTTCAATTATAATATATATTAATATTATCAAAACATCAAATACATAAAAGAACATCGTTAGCATAGAGCAGTGAAGCACTGAGCGGTGCGTGATATCCATGGTTCAACGGTTCCGAACTAACTAACGGACCGTTTCTAACCTATCTACCAATAACTATTTGTTAAAAACATCAAATTTGTATCGCAAAAAAAAACAAACAAATGACGACCTTTTTAGCAAATAGTTATTGGTAGATGGGTCATTGAAACGGGCCGTAAATAGGTAGTACGTAATCCATAGTCCATACGTGACCGGTTTAGGGGGGTGGGAGGAGGGGTTTAGGCATTTGTCACGCAGTTAACATTTTCAAGGAAAAATCTCGCGCGACGGCCATTGGTACTACGTGATAAGAAAGGGGGCGATCTCGGCATATACTACGGATGGACACCAATGGGGAGAGGTAAAAATTGGTCACGTAGTATGAGTACGTTCCCTAACTAGCAAATCAATTTTTTATCTCCCTAGGTTATTTTTTTAATTCATTTATTATTCCATCAAAACAAAAGTACCATGGTCTATTTTGGTCTGTACGCTATTTATCTACATAGTGTATTTTGATTTTTTCAAACATAGTCGTTTCAACGCAATTAGCACTGAGTTTATTGTGGCATATTATAATCTAAATTCTAAATCATTAAAAGAAGTTCTATATATTGTGTAGAGTATTTTTACTTAATTAAAACTTCATGTATTTTACTTTAGTTAACTACTTCTCCCACAACAGTCAACATACTCGTAAGTGACTTTATCTCCCCATAGGAAAGTTTACAAGCTATCAAGTTATCTAATATTTATCTATATTAAGCAATCATTATCTAATATTCGATTTTTTTTTTGGCAGGTGTTGAGATTTCTCATGCCTGCTCCAGACTATTTAGAAGGCTTTGCAAAATGTATTGTTTGACAGTTGTTTTGCCAGATCAGTATGGACTGACCAAAGACTTGTGCAATAAATCCAGATAGTGAACGGTCAATAAAAACCCTTTTGATAAACAAAATTTGATTGGATGCTATTGATTTCCTTTTTTGCACATAAAGTTGCGGCACTTATGGGTATCATAAAGTCATTAATAAATTTATCAATTTCTAAAACAGCTTATAAAAACAAAACACCGTCCCGTCGAGACACGAGGAACGTACTTTTGTATCTTAGCGATAAGCCCCGTTTTAATTTCCAAATACATACTAATTGTTATGTTGGAAATTGGAACGTTCAGTTAACTGTAAGTAAGCGTTCCAAACAAATAACACAAACTGAGATTAAAAAGGTGAGCACTCCCGAGACAATATTTATATTTATCGAGTTCAGCGAAGTCGAAGAACTAGCAATTATTGGCTGTTTTAGAAAAAGCAAAATTCTTTAGTAAATAAAATTTAAAACGTGAACTAACGAGATAATACTGCAGTATTTTAATAGCTTCGCTAATGAGCGAATAAATGTAAATAAAGTCTGTTTAAGATACCTAAAGATATATTTTCTATGTAAATAAAATTAGACGTGAAGTAACGAGATAATACTATAGTATTTTAACAGCTCCGCTATTAAGCGAATTAATGGAAATACATATAAAATACCTTTAATATAATATTTAAAAGAGATATTTCCTGATTTTAAATAATAACCTAACCAAGAGCATATCAGGACATGGCATGGGACATGACAGGACATGGACAGGTTCCGTAACCATCACCGCGCAATAGGTTTTTTTAATTACTTCAAAAGCTATAGTCTTAATTCAATATAGTTAGTATAGTCTGAAGCCCGCGAGTCCAATATAGTTTTTTTAAAGAGTATTTTACATACCCCTAGTAACCTATACGCATGATAAGTCAGAGAGGAGAAACTATCTCCCTTTCTAGTTTAGAAATACTAGGGGAGGAAGAGCAAATTATAAACCACTTTGGAAGCCGATTACTCGAAAAGGGTTCACTTTATAAAAAAATCGTATAAAACTTCGCCTCAATTTAAAACCAGCCACCTGTGACATCAGCCGTCACAGGAAGCTGCTTCCTCTTGAATCATTCTATTTATTAAGTATATTTTGCTGATAACTACATTAAAGGTTCATTGCGTTATCATGTCTAATAGACCCGATCGTGAAGTTGCGGGACCAATATCTTCGGTTTGCTTAGGAGCAGAAAAGTGACAGTTAATGTTACTTAAGTAACTTTTTACAATAAAAGCGTATCGGGTCGATTGGTTCTGATACTGAAAGGGAAGATTTTTTTTTTCATATAGAGCGGATAACAGGTCCTTTCGACCTTATGCCCAATGCAGGTCATTGCCGCACTAGATTTAAGGATAGTTTGTCTAGTGTAGAGATTGTGCAGTTGCAACACGATAGATACGAATATCGACCAACGCGATTTTATCAATAATAATTGAATTGCCAAGTTTATAATATTATAATATGCTCGTAATACTATTACAGTACATAATTATTTATTCATTATGGTTACATAGTATTACTCTACTCGGGATCATGAAGTGATTGAAAAGTGATATAATTAATAATTTTTAATAATTATTCTAATATAAAAAGTATGTAATCAGTAAAGTTTAAATAAAATTTGTATTATTTTATCGTTATTTTATTTGCACGTCTCTAAAATTTTATTGATATTTCATCCGTTCTACGCGACCAGGCTACATATTTTAACTAAGGTGTAGAGTTTGTGAAGTTAGTCTTGTAGTGTTAATGCGTGTAGAGTTAGAAGTATGGTAGTGTCAGAAGCTTAGTTTTTCATGAGATCTAATAGCTTTTTGACGGTGCGAGTTATATGATATCATCTTGGCATCACTTTACATGAAAATATTTTTGGTGGGATTACTATTTTATTGGTATATTCTTTTTACCCCAGAACACTGAAACACTGAATTACGTGATTCACAGACAGACAGATGGATGGACAAAGCGAAACTATAAGGGCCTTTTGTAGTACTAGGAACCTAAAAAGATATTGTTTACCTTGGAATGTTTAAGAAGACTATCGCGTGTACTTTATGCTCCCTCAGGACAGGCGTGAAATCCTTCCCATCGCACTCCATGGTAACGAACTCCGCCAGACCCTTCCACTTGCGTTGCATCAGATCCTTCCCACCTGCCGTGCCGTAGAATAATTTATTCCTGATCCGGGAGTTAAACTTTTCCGGATGTGCCTCTGAAATATTTACATGCAATGAGAATACATTCGACTTTAAAAGTACAGTTTCTCGCAGTTCACATCGAATTCTAGGCGGACATTTTCTTTTATAAACGCAACAATAGAAAATGTCAGTCTGCTCATGTATTATGTAATACGATTTCCTTTGTAGCTAGTTTTAATAACTCGTAAAGCCAACAGAGTAATGTCTCTGGTAGTTACGTTGGGTGGAAACTTGAAATTTTTGCTTATTTTTCCTGCCCTAAACTTCAATTATGAATTTTTGCCTTTGAGTTTTTCGAATGAAATTGTTCATTTAGCCATTGTCCCACGAAAGGAAAATAGAAGTTTTAAAATTCGTCGCGGCGCAGCCTCTTTATACGGCTGAGAGCGTTTTTGTGGCGAGTATTCTGAAAATGGCCTGTAGCTATAAAGAACTTTCAGACCCTTTGTATTGTGGGCTCGATTAATAATCAATTGAATTGTATGCATTCGTTCAACCAATCGCATACATCAAGTAGGTTCCTACATAAATCCGACATAGAATTTAGTAACACGCTATAAGTAGATATGTGTAGAGACTGTCACACAATATCTCATACATTGTATCTCCTGATCTATATAATATATAACACTAAACACAGGATCCTTGACATAGGGTTTTAATTAAATTCGCATTTAATATCAAGACGATATATACCTCTGGCTTCATGAAATTCTAGTGCAATATGAGCGTCCACCCCGAACGAGAAATAGTTGTTGACGACGTTCAAAGGGAGTTCCGGTTTGGCGTTACTGGTGTCTTCCCCCGACGCCTCCTCGTTCGGCTCTACTTTGAGCTGCCAACGGTCCAGTAGCACAGTGTCACTTTCGCCTATGTTAGCCAAAATTTTTGATATGGGTTCGTCCTCGTAGCCCTAAAATAATTTTACACATATTAACAAAAAATGTCGAACGCTAAAAATATGATAAAAAGCATAAGGGGCCATCAACATACTACGTCACGCAAAATTTCGACTTTTTGAACCCCCACCCTCCCATGTCACGCTTTTTAGTATCCCTGTATCTGTATTTAACATGTACTATCATATTTAGTATGATGTAATATGTGGATGGACCTAAGGGGCCCATCAGCATATTTTTATATGGAGTCTGTCTCCGCTGGCGTAACACCAAGGAAGAAATAAAAAGCTCCATGACTAGCACTCATCTTATATCAAATGAAAGGGCTTTTAATGTGTATCATTTTATTTTATGATGAAAAATATCTAAGCAATGGGAGAAGTGAATAACCGTTAAAAAGTTAGAAATTTAAAAGAATCTTTATTATTGCACCATTTGATACTGTTGCTAGAAAGAAACAATTTTTTGCAATAGAATACGGCAAAGTTAAGAAAAATCTTGTATTTTGATAAACTCCTCATATTTTCCTCACAAGAAACGTGTTTAAAAATAATAAAATGTTTAAAATAAGCTTTTTCATCTACATGACTTTCATTCAGGCAAGGTTTCATACATGACTTTTTTACAAAGTAGACCATTTTCGATTAATCCGCCTCCAAAATGATTTGCAAGTGGGTCCCCCCAGTATTTCTAAACTATCAGAGATAGAAACTTCGAAGTTTCCATGCTGATAGATCATGCAAAATCTCTTACATATAAATAGGCTCCAGTCTACTCAGCCTGCTCCTAAATCCACTATTACTGCACCGCGTACTTCTACGCGTCTTCTAGTGGTACTTCTATCTAAATTTCCGGTCAACGTGTACAAAAGCCAAAGGGACATACAGAAAAAGAAGTTAAGTTGGCCTGCCCCTTTCTGCCTGTACCACGTTACACCACGTCTTCAGTTGTAGCTTGTTACTATTAAAAAAAATGATGTACCCCTCCCCAGCCCAGCGCCCTGGCGAGGTCATTGCCCGTGCCCAGCGGTAGCACGCCAACAGCCGGGCGCGCGCCGATCTTGTCCAGCACGCTCAGCACCCAACCCACCGTACCGTCGCCGCCGCACGCCAGCACGCGCAGGTTCGGAACCTTCCGGAACATTTCTAACCTGATGAAAGAATTCTAATTATGAACTGCACCGCTCTGTGCAGCGGCGCTGTTCTTGCAATGAAACGTGTATCTTTTTGTGTAGTGAATAAAGTTCAATTTCGAATCGCTATCTTCAAAAGTGCGCGGTGCGTCGCAACTCAGTATAACTGACTCTTAAGAGTGCGCTAGTCAACGGCTCGAACGCAGTGTGCGGGGAAAATGCTTGTTATTTCGCCTAACATCAGGGAAAAAAGGACATACCCGTAAAATAGTAATCTATACTTATATGAGAAGCTGTGTACACATTTATATAGCTTTGTAAAGTGTTTTAGAAAATGCCCTCAAATTACACAAATCGACACTCAGCTGTTAGTGTTTTATGAAAAAACTATATATTTTTTTTGTCTGAAGTAAAAGTTATCTCAAATGTTGAATAATCGAACTGTGTCGCTATGTGCTTGCCTTTTTATTTTCATTCTTCGTTTAGTTTTTTATTTATGGTCAAAGTTGCGCTAAAAAATAATGTTTGAAGGCAATATATCTTCTAAACTAATTTTAATTTCGGAAATATAAGCATATACCGACCTAGATAAGTGCCATAAAAAATTATATTACGCTAGAATTTGGGTCTAAAATATTTAAGTTTAAGAGTAAATCACCAACAGCATTTGTATGGAGAAAAAAACCGACTAGCGCAGCCTTAACAGCGTTATTAGAATTGTTACTGCGTAGACGGACAGTGTTGTGAAACAAAAGTTCCGCACTCACTTTCTTCACGTTGCTCAAAATGTCACGTGTAAAATGTTGCCTTGTGGTAATTAGAACAAAATTAATTATAACTCCTAAAATACATTTGTACAATAACAAGAACAAAAAATATGTGGTTCTTGACAAAAATATTAAATATGTTTTTATCGTTTCAGAAGAAGTATCAGAGGCCTATTTTAAAATTATAATACGCTATTTAATTATATACAGGAAGGATAAAACAAAGTTCCTAAAAAGTAAACCAGTTTAGTGCTACAGCCAAAAATTTAATCAGACGTATATTTAGGAACTAATTTCCTGGATAAGAATAAATATGCGTGCAAATACTTTGAGTTCAGAATTCCGTACTTACCCGGGGCCCGGCCCTCCTTGAGTGAGATCAAAGACTTGTCGCGGATTAAGAAGCCACTGGAATTTCTGGAGTAGCCTTACACCCTGATTGCCTCCACTTTTCGGATTAATGAAAACTAAGACGGGCTTCACGTTGGAGGTGGGGATCGGTTTTATGACGAACGTTTTCTGTTCGCCCTTCGCGTCTTTTGCTTTTTTCTTTGTCCCGGTTTTCTTTTTTGGGGATTTCCGTAACGAAGATTTGAAGCTGCCCGTTCGAGGAAGTTTGACGATCCATGCCGGCGGTACTATTATATTCACTTGCGTCCCTAAAACAATCCACAATATCGTTATTTACTTAGAGTTTAACAATAGTACCTTCCCTAACTCTTGTATTAAGATGATTGATAAATTGATATTTACCTAGGGAACATTCTTCGCCTATTCGTTGTATGTTGAAACAACTGTCTTTATTGTGGTAGGCATCCTTACACCAGGAACAACTTATCGCTACTATCTCTTTGGAGCTGAAGGACAGCTTTGCTTGTACAGACTGAAACAAAAAAACTTCTAATTACACCATTCATAGAAAACTCTACCACACAAAAATTTACATTATTATTTTTAAATGCGGATTGATGAAATGGATTACTTTTTCATTAAAATTTTAATGATTTGTTATGACTAAATTATATACAATAAAGAGTGAATGTGGGTGGGATAATTGTAATTAAATCAACTTTTCATTTTTAAAAGTTCGAAGTGAAAATTAAACCGCATTTAATTTTAGTGAGTTAGTAGGTGTAAGTAAATTGGGCGGATACGCACACTATCGTGTATTTCATTCTCTACAGAATTTTGGGACTTAATGCACCAGCCACAGCAACTGCGCCGGAGGGGCTGACAACAAAACAACATGCAACATTCAACACAAACACACAAACAAACAAAAAAAAATGTAAACACGCAAAAATGTATGGCGTGAATAAACGGAGTTTCTGAAAAATAAATACCATAAGTGTAAGAACATTTATTTACATAACGTTTTGCAAAATCAATTACGGAAACTTTGAGCGCATGGTTTATGCTCCTGTCAGTGTCTTTACTGCATACAATATGCAATTATTTTATTAAGTTAGTTTCTTCGAGATTCGTAATTGTTTTATAACTTTTACATAATATGTACTTTTACTTGTACAAGTATCCGTACCTAATTGATTTTGCAAAACATTATACGGGCTTTTGGTAGAACATAGTCAATACGTGAAAAATATCCAGGGGGTAGAGACAAATCGAACTCCCTTTTGTATGACCGATATTGGACAGTAATTTCTGAGATATTCGTCATTTTGTTTTTTTTTTCAGAAGTGGGTGACCTGACGTATTTGGGACATAATAAAATACACAAAAAGCTTTCAATTGACAATGTTTTCATTACCTCGTAATAACAGAAGTATAATAACTAATCTTAACACAAATAAAACCTGAAAAATATAAATTTAGGAGTTTTAAGGCGAGTTTATTTTAGTCCATATTTTTCATTCTATGGTTGGTGGAAACTTCAAAGTGCAAAGATGATACAGTTATTTTGTAAGTAAAGCGTAAACTAAAACATCAATAAATGTTTTTCAGGTATAGATTGTGCTTAGAATTTAGATTAGTTAATTAATTAATTATAACTTCTACTTCTGCTTTATTATGACACAAACGTATTATGACGTCAAACAATTTCAGTGTTTTATGTATTAAGACCCAATCAGATCAGGGCCCCGATTCTCGTGCTTCGAATATCGGTTCGATTATCAGTCTGTCCTGCTCGCGCACGCATGATTTGACGCATGTGTGAATGAGTCAGCGCGATAATCGAATCGAGATTCGAGGTACGAGAATTGGGGCCCTGGTCGTGGTCAGTTCTCCCACTTCACAGTCCGATATCGGCCATACAAAGGGTGCTAATGATTTGTTTTCACCCCCTGTATCTACCTATATTTCACGGATTGTCTGCATTCTATAAAACATTCTGTATAGTATATAGGTATCAAAATAAAAGTAAAAGTACCTAAAAAAGTTTTGTTAGATTATGCAATTTAAAAGTTACACTGAATTTATTAAATGCTGATAATGTATATTTAAGTAGCATGAACAATTGCAATTGCTTAATATTAGGTACTAATTAGGGGCCATCCACATATTACGTCACGCAAAATTTCGACTTTTTGAACCCCTACACCCCCCATGTCACGCTTTTTAGTATCCCTTTACCTGTATTTAACATGTACTGTCACACTTTGTATGACCCCCCCTCCCCCATTAGGTGTGACGTAATATGTGGATGGACCCTTATGACATACATGATACAACAAATTAATAACATGCTCTAAGCTCTTGTCCAAAAGTTTTAATGAAACGAGAACATGAGAAACGTTTTAACTCATTAAGGAAGTAGGTACTAGCTTGAAATTACAAGCTAGTTGCAAGGGATGAAATTAATAAAAAGCTACTACGCTACTGCATGATATCAAGAATATTAATAACTAGATGTTGCCCGCAACTTCGTACACGCAAAGGGAAATTGCAAGGGAACTGCACATTTTTTCATAATATAAATAAGCTTATGTCTTTCCCTGTGATGTCTTTATCTGTGCCAAATTTCATAAAAAATCGGCTCAGTAGTTTTGCAGAATATTCAATGCAAACAAGCAAACATATAAACAAACAAATCTTTCCTCTTTATTATATTACTAGCATTAATTGCCCGTGACTTCGCCCGTATGAAATTAGGCTTTAAACTTTCATCTCCTATTTTACCCACCTAGGGTCTGAGTTTTAGAGAATGATGCAATACATAACTCATTATTTTTTCCGTACTCAATTTATACGAAACATCATGCAAATAATTCCAAGAAATAAAAAGTTTCATACAAACTTTTATGGCCTATTTAACCATTCTAGGGGCTGAATTGTAGAAAATGCTGTAATACGTAAGTAATTATTTTTTCTGTACTCAATTCAATAAACTTTTATCTTCTCATCTATTCCCATAGGGGTTGAGTTTTGAAAAATCCTTCCTTAGTGGATGCCTACGTTATGTAAGAAATACGTGTGTAAAATTTCAAATTTTAAGCCTTAAGGCTATACTTAATTAAGTACCGGTACTTTTTGCTCTTATTTCAAATTGGACTTGAATACACTGGGGCCAGATTAACAGATTACGCAGTCTACAATTTTAATTAAATGCATTTTAGGATTCCGTAGCAACCCTTATAGTTTCACTATGTTTACTTCAGTAATTATGAACATAAATAGACAAAATCTTGTAAAGTTATACACTGTATAATATGCAGTTATAATAATTATAAATTTAAATTTTAGGGGAAGCTTCCCTTTATATGTAAAGTAGGCATGAATTTTTTTGTCACTCCATCCCAACTTTCATAATTTTTAATTTCTAGCCTTGAGGCCTTACTTAATAACTTTTTGTTAAAACATCACCTTTGGTATCATTTGCCAGTTTTTGCGTTTCAATAAACTTAACAGCTAGGGAATATTTGTATGTGACAGCGAGATCGCCGACAGCGAATACCAAATAAGACGTTTTTAAAATTTTTTTTAAAAACCGTCTTAATAGGGTATTATCCTATGATCAAAATATACATCAGATTGTTGATATTTTATCGCTAAACATTAATTTAAACCAATTTAACCAACTTTTTACACAAAAATAGGTATGACTTTTATAAAATATCAAAAATAAAATTATGAATTTTTCACGTTTGACCACGTGACTAAAAACGTACGAGATTGTAATGTGACGTCATAGATATGAGCGCCGATGGGTAGTAGGTCGGCGACGGCGCGCTGACTATTTTGGGTCGGCGGCGACGGCGTCGGCGGCGTGACCTTGAAAGGATTGAAGTTTGTACTTGGTAGTAAAAAAAAAGTGTGCTTTGTTTATTGGGTAATATACAATACAATTTATGAAAATTTTTGTAGTGATGAAAAAGACAAAAAGAAATACAATTTCAAAGTAGGAACTATGTAACTGACTGCGTAGGCTCTCTTGTGATCAACCAGTAATAGCGGAGATCTAAGCCTGAAACACGGTGCAAAATCTCCTAAACAAGCATATCTGCCTGTAGATGGCACGTCGCCGTAGTCCAGCGCCATCCCGGCTGTCTTTCCTAGATCTGTCCGTTAATCAAATTATGCCCTTAATGTGAACATTTGGGACCCAGTCCTCACTAGAAGTTATGAATACTGGGTATAGAAGCTATGCACCTTGATCATGGCGTCCGATGGCATGGCCATGACAGGTCTCTCAAGAAGAGGCTGTTGCAGTTGTCCAAATAGGGTGGAAGCCCTTTTTATCTTACCTACCGTAATGGCCCTTCAAACTTCTTAGCCTCCATAATATGAACAAGGAACAGAGGACACTTCCTCCAGAGTCAGGTGAATCAGGGTTTCAAGTGAAGCAGTGGGTGCCGAAGAGGGCGTACCCATGATTATCAGACAGGCCAGCCTCTGTACACTACTTAATGTTTTGATGCAGTCGATCTGTACAGATATTTCTGCGTAGTGTGACACACTACACATATGTGACAATCGCCTCACTATAGATGTGTATAACCAAGCACAGCATTGCCTTCGATCGAAGGTCTCATTCAGAGCTGACAAGTCTTCCGCAGGATCACAGAGCACATCTAGCCTTTTTCATAATGTCCTCGATGTGCTTATTCCAAGTAAGTCCCATAATATCTAGGATCACTCAAAGATATTCGACCTCGCTTGTTTTACCGAAGAGTGTTGGGGGTTTTGTTCCTTCAACTTCCTCTTATTGGTATTAGGTATCAGGACTGTCTTGTTAGCATTGACGGTTAGCTTGACACTTTTGCACCAATTTTGCACCTGATTGCATTGAAAATTATGAGATAAGGTAAGGCTGCAGGGTATGATATGATTACTGTCGAGATGATGAGGGCTGGACAGGGCATAGTGGCTTGCCAGCTGTACCGCCTTTTCAATTTGTGCTGGCGAAATGGGCAGGTACCGGGAGACTGGTGCAAAGCCGTAATCGTGCCATTGTATAAGGGAAAAGGGTCACGGCAAGATTGCATAAATTACCGCGCTATAAGCCTTCTCAGCGTCGTCGATAAATTGTATGCGAAAGTGTTGATTGAAAGGGTTGTGAATGAAACAGACGAAAAAGTATGAGATTCACAAGCGGGATTTAGGAAAGGAATGGGATTTACGGATCAGCTCGTTTCCTTGCCGTGCAATCCGAAAAGTGTTTGACTAAAAATAAGAAGGTCTATTGCGCGTTCGTGGATCTAGAAAAGTACTATGATAGAGTGGTGAGGAATGAATTGTGATCGGCATTGTCTGTGAACGGCAGCATCCTCATACGAGCATTGCAATCTCTTTATAGGGATTCTAGTGCTTTGTGTAAGGAAAACGGGGCGTACACTGAATGGTTTAATATCTAAAAATATGTTTGACAGGGATGTGTAGCGTCACCGTGGCTGTTTAATCTGATCATGAACAATTGCTTGACAGATTCAAAAGAAAATGAAAATGAGTTGAGAATGAATTAGTTACTCGTCAAAATTTTTCTCTATGCTGATGACCAAGTATTACTTGCGTCTTCGGCCAAAGAGTTGCAGGAGATGGTAGTCTTGGGTTCGATTCCGGCATTGGAACAACAAAAAAAGTTGTTTTCAAGTTTGGTTAGGACATTACAGGCTGATCACCTAATTGTCTGACAGGAAAGGTGATGCATGCATCGGATGGGCGAGAGCTTGTGTGCTCTTATGTACTGTACTTGAGTACTATTCGTCTCCTCGTTTAAAGCATGAATGAATTAAGGCTTATATGGGTATATCTGACTAGGGCAATATGCATAATGCTCATAGTTACTGACATAGCTCATAGTTACAGCATATCAGTGTTCTTTGGTATGGTCACAAAGATTTTCCCCGGTGTTTTAATAGACGTTTTAGTGCATTTTGGCACTACGCACCATTTATAAGGCATTTTTAATTGGCTTAAAACATTTATTTGAAAACGTAAATAGTAGGTATTCTGGGATTTGGCATTTTCAGTGTAATTTGACACTTGACACTTGACAGTTACAATGTTACAAGAATGTGACGTCATGACAACTCATTATAGCGTTTTCGCGCCTATAATCCAAAAATTCGATTTTCCGTAGCCTGCAAATTGAATTTTAGGAGCTATTAATTTATCAACCCAATCTGGTTTTATAGCTGCTACCATGTAAGCAGCTATAAAGCAGCTAATGGTCATTAACTCGGAAATTAAGTATTAGTAGTCAACTTATATATTTCGGTGCCAATTTGGATTAAATTTCGCCACTTTTTATCTGCCGATTTTTGTATTTTTTGTCACCTGAGTGCTTTCGCCAGTAATTTAGTCGCCAACATATTAATTCACTGCCAAATGCCAGTATGCTCACGTGCAGTCTCCATTATTTCTTGTTCGCACGATTAATTATATCTCTTACAAATATGAAATACAGAGATGATGATTTTGTAACTCATAACTGCAAGCAAAATAATTCCAAGGTGACAAGAGTTGACGAGTTGACGAACGAAATGAAACACGGGGATTCTCTGAGTGATAGATGAGCAAAACCTTATGTCATGACTTCCGCGTTGACCCGAGTGCTATGGATTAAAAAACCGATCTTCAAGTGTTTCAAGGTGCGATATTCAAGTACCACATAATGAATTTGTCAATTATGTTTTGAATGAATGAATTAGTTAACTAACTTTATTTTAATTTCCATTATGTAATAAATAATTAAGAATCAAAATTAAAAAATACATATAGATTTTTTATCTATATGTATTTTTAGATTTTGAAAATCTATGTGTTTTTTAAAATTTGCTTGGGTTGTTGCGCGAGGCCCCTGCAAGCGCGAGGCCCCGGGCGATTGCCCCGTTCGCCACCCCCTAAGGCCGCCACTGGCTGCTACAGTCGACTCTCATTAATTCAAACTTGTGGTAATTCGAACCACTCTTGAAACTTTTTTTAATAATTATAAAAAAGTTGATACATTTTAAGCACTTAGTAATTCGAACCAAAAAATCAGCAACGTGGCTTAACACGTTCGCTGCTATACGAATCAGATCTGAGCGATCGCGTTCTTTCCGCAAATGCGGCGTCGAAAATGTTGTTCTCTCCCATCTTGCTGCGTTGATATCTTATAAAGTAATTAAACATTTAATAAGGTAAATATATTTATTTTAGGTTTTGTTTCATGTTAAATACTAACTCACTGGATAGTTTAAACAGTACGAGTCAAATGTGATACTAACGCACTAAATGGTTTGGTTCTTCAGTGCGGTAGGTTACAAGTATTATTTATGAACCTCAATTCTCGTATTTAAAGTGAACATCATTTTACTTTGTTTGGATTGAAAGTGTAGCGACTAGCGACATATTATTACCATGAACGGATTTATGACGTTTCGACCAGTCAGAGCGCGTTTTATATTGGTTTAACGTTAATAAAAACACCTTTTGAGAGTTTTAGCGTGCCGGAATTTAAATTGTAATTGTATTAATGCATGTTTTATTTAGCAGAATTGTCCCTCTGATTTTATGTATTACGTGTAAATACGTATCATGCCGATCAAAGGAATAACCGTACACCGAGCACCGAAAATGCAATTATAAAATTATTAATCACCATTTTAGAAGATACTCGAATTTGAATATCCTTGACAGCAAAAATTATAAAGAATGACTACTTAGTTCTCAATAGTCTCAGTATAGGCAAAAAGTTCACTATTCTATAAATATTTACTTTTTATGCTTCATTGTTACTGACAATGAAGCATGAAAAGTAAATATTTTGTATAATTTATATATTTTTTTTTATAATTTTTATTTAATTTCATTACAATTTTTCACAATCAGAGGAACACAATATAATATTTCTACAAAGTACACTGTTAAGGGAAACATTGGCAGCCGTACTAGTATGAACTGTGTCACAGCTGCCTTTGTTTACAGCTCAAGGTATCTCAATTATTAGTAACCACACAAAGAGTACAGTATAACCGCTAGCAGTATAATGAATATTATGCGAAACTACTATTAGGTCAAATGAAATTATGCCAAGTAAAATTATGACATATGATTTTATGCAAAAAAATAGGGAACCTGGTTGATGTCTATGAATTCGAATTACCGCGTCATTTTAACACTTGTGGTTCTGCGCCTAAATCAGTAGAGTTCCCAAAATGCTATACGAGTCAGATCTGATTCATCATAGACTTTCCATCCCGACTGCACGTATCATTTCAGACTCGTAGTCAGTACCATGTTTGAAAGTCAGTTTCTGTTTGAAAATTCTATTATTATCTAATTTATATGCAAAAAATGAGTTCTATATTAATGACACAAGTACAAAGAATATATATTACTAACGTACAAGTATCCGTAGCACGGGGTTCCTAATATTATTTTACAAGATATGTATTTTATGTGATTCGTATAGCACGGCCGCAGGCGACATCTTCCTAGCCTAACCTAGTCAGAAATAATAGTACGTACCGCAACCGATTACAATACTATCGACAAATTACGAGAGATGTGAAAATAATATTATAGATTACATACTATTTTAACTTCCCTAGACTACAATAAAACGGAAAAAATTCTCCAAAACCCATACACATAGATAACACACACCCACACACACACACTCACACAATTAATTCTCAATGTAAGTATGGCATAGTAGGTATGGCTCTCTACATTGTTAATTAAAAAAAAAATAATAAAAAAAAAAAACTTAATAATAATAATAATAATTTTAATATTTGAACATTTTATATTAATCTTAATTTTGAGAAACTTTATAATTTTATGTTGACTGAAATGAAATAAATTTTAAAATGTAATGAAATTGGTTTTTAAATGTATTCATATTATGTTATTCTCTCATTCCAGTTTTACAAAACTATACAACTTTAGGTTATTTTTTTTTTAATATGATGTATCTAATTTAATATTTTAAACATTTTATACATATTAATCTTAATTTTGAGAAACTTTATTAATTTTATATTGACTAAAATGAAATTGATTTTGAAATGTAATGCAATTGGTTTTTAATTAATGTATTTTTGTTTTGTTATTGTTTCATTCCAGTTTTACAAAACTATACAACTTTATGTTATATAGAATTTGATGGATTGTACTTGAAAAATGTGTATAATTTAGTGAATGATAGCAATTTTAATGGAATCATATTTAAAGTTTAATGTATCTACTGCATGAAATATTTTACTACTGTCTTTAGTTATTTTAATATTTATTTTGTTACTATTATACTGCTAGCGGTTATACTGTACTCTTTGTGTGGTTACTAATAATTGAGATACCTTGAGCTGTAAACAAAGGCAGCTGTGACACAGTTCATACTAGTACGGCTGCCAATGTTTCCCTTAACAGTGTACTTTGTAGAAATATTATATTGTGTTCCTCTGATTGTGAAAAATTGTAATGAAATTAAATAAAAATTATAAAAAAAAATATATAAATTATACAAAATATTTACTTTTCATGCTTCATTGTCAGTAACAATGAAGCATAAAAAGTAAATATTTATAGAATAGTGAACTTTTTGCCTATACTGAGACTATTGAGAACTAAGTAGTCATTCTTTATAATTTTTGCTGTCAAGGATATTCAAATTCGAGTATCTTCTAAAATGGTGATTAATAATTTTATAATTGCATTTTCGGTGCTCGGTGTACGGTTATTCCTTTGATCGGCATGATACGTATTTACACGTAATACATAAAATCAGAGGGACAATTCTGCTAAATAAAACATGCATTAATACAATTACAATTTAAATTCCGGCACGCTAAAACTCTCAAAAGGTGTTTTTATTAACGTTAAACCAATATGAAACGCGCTCTGACTGGTCGAAACGTCATAAATCCGTTCATGGTAATAATATATCGCTAGTCGCTACACTTTCAATCCAAACAAAGTAAAATGATGTTCACTTTAAATACGAGAATTGAGGTTCATAAATAATACTTGTAACCTACCGCACTGAAGAACCAAACCATTTAGTGCGTTAGTATCACATTTGACTCGTACTGTTTAAACTATCCAGTGAGTTAGTATTTAACATGAAACAAAACCTAAAATAAATATATTTACCTTATTAAATGTTTAATTACTTTATAAGATATCAACGCAGCAAGATGGGAGAGAACAACATTTTCGACGCCGCATTTGCGGAAAGAACGCGATCGCTCAGATCTGATTCGTATAGCAGCGAACGTGTTAAGCCACGTTGCTGATTTTTTGGTTCGAATTACTAAGTGCTTAAAATGTATCAACTTTTTTATAATTATTAAAAAAAGTTTCAAGAGTGGTTCGAATTACCACAAGTTTGAATTAATGAGAGTCGACTGTAGCAGCCAGTGGCGGCCTTAGGGGGTGGCGAACGGGGCAATCGCCCGGGGCCTCGCGCTTGCAGGGGCCTCGCGCAACAACCCAAGCAAATTTTAAAAAACACATAGATTTTCAAAATCTAAAAATACATATAGATAAAAAATCTATATGTATTTTTTAATTTTGATTCTTAATTATTTATTACATAATGGAAATTAAAATAAAGTTAGTTAACTAATTCATTCATTCAAAACATAATTGACAAATTCATTATGTGGTACTTGAATATCGCACCTTGAAACACTTGAAGATCGGTTTTTTAATCCATAGCACTCGGGTCAACGCGGAAGTCATGACATAAGGTTTTGCTCATCTATCACTCAGAGAATCCCCGTGTTTCATTTCGTTCGTCAACTCGTCAACTCTTGTCACCTTGGAATTATTTTGCTTGCAGTTATGAGTTACAAAATCATCATCTCTGTATTTCATATTTGTAAGAGATATAATTAATCGTGCGAACAAGAAATAATGGAGACTGCACGTGAGCATACTGGCATTTGGCAGTGAATTAATATGTTGGCGACTAAATTACTGGCGAAAGCACTCAGGTGACAAAAAATACAAAAATCGGCAGATAAAAAGTGGCGAAATTTAATCCAAATTGGCACCGAAATATATAAGTTGACTACTAATACTTAATTTCCGAGTTAATGACCATTAGCTGCTTTATAGCTGCTTACATGGTAGCAGCTATAAAACCAGATTGGGTTGATAAATTAATAGCTCCTAAAATTCAATTTGCAGGCTACGGAAAATCGAATTTTTGGATACTTACTGTTGGAGATTGTTTTCCTTTGGTATGGTGTCGTTTTCAAGGTTTTTGGGGGTGCAGAACAATAAAATTCCAAAGAGCGCATATTTTTTTTTATAAAAATTAATATAGGTGTCATTTTCTAGGTTTCTGGGCGTACTGATTACAAAGTTATCTTCCGATTAATATTTCTAACATGGAGAATTTTCATTCTTCGTAAAAATGACACGAGTACTAATTTAAAATTTCTTGGGGATGCTGATTAAGATTGATGATTATATTAACACAATTAGTTATGTAAGCTATAGATTTTCAAGAAAAATATCTTATCAAGAAAATACGTAGTTCCACTTACGGGGATACTTGGAGAGAGGAATTTTCATTATTTTTTAGAGTTCCGTACCTCGAAAGGAAAAAAATGGAACTCTTATAGGATCACTTTGTTGTCCGTCCGTCTGTCTTTCAAGACCCTTTTTCTCAGAAGCGCGTGGAGGTATCAAGCTGGAATTGATTATGAATACTCGGATCTACTGTCCCTTTGAGCTGTGAAAAGATAAAAAAAACCACAAACTTGGTTATTTGAATTTTTCACATAAATTTTGAGGTCATGTGAAAAAAGTGTAAACATAAAATTTGTAGATCTTTTTATTGCCTACAATTTTGCCATTTAACTTTTTTCCATAGGACTTGTAGTTTTGCCGGAAATCAAGATAAACCGTTTTCTACCCTTAAAAACTCACTTCCCGACCTCAAATCGCCCGTAAATTATTTTTCCTTTTATTTTTGTTACATTCTCTTCCTTTTTCGATGGGTTTCCTCCTACTATAAATTTATTTTATTTTTGACCATTTTTAGGTCTAGGTATAAAGCTATAAAAGAGTTGAAAAATTTAGAATTTTCAAATTTCATTTTCTTCCACCATGAAGAAAATATGTGGTTGCAGGGATAATAAGGTTGAGCAAATTTTCATTATTTTTTTCAGTAGGACGCACCGTTTTCAAGATTAAAGAATTTTACAGAAATTAAAATACATCCGCCATTTTGAAATTTCAAAATAAATTATTTTTTGTAATTTACTTCCCCTACTTTATTTTTGCCTAGAAAACGACACCTAGAATCATATTTTTATTAAAAATTATTAATATCCGCTCTTTGAAATTCAAAATGATTATCATTTTTGTATTCAGCACCCCTAAAAACCTCGAAGACGACACCAAAACAGAAAATTAAATATACTCATGCCATTTTTAAATTTTAACAAAATCGAGAAAAAATAAACATTTCCTTTACGTTTCTTTTATGTGCGCTCAGTTTTCTGCTTATTATGTTTTTTTGAATTACCTACATCACGGAGAACATATTATGTGCCTATTTTTGAATTAAATGTGTACCTACTCACACATTGTCACAAAGATGGTAATTTGTTAGCTAAAATAATATCTGTTTGGTAGTTTGGAATATTCAGTGAACAAAACTGGTATTATTTAGTCACCAGATTTGGAAATTTTTGTTCATTACATTAAATCGCCAATCTGGTAATTTACTATTCAATATTCGGTTTTTCACACCCAAAATTTGATTGTTTTGTCGCAAGTTTAAATACATGCCATTTTGTAAATCCTTCAAAAAACCAGACCTAATTTAGCATCACATAATTTTCACGAAGGACAAAGGGCCTCGCAAACACCTGCCGCCCGGAGCCTCGCAATGGGTAGGGCCGCCTCTGGTAGCAGCACATATTATAGAGGTACTCACCACTAGAAAAATAATTAATAGAAATTGAATCATATTCTGTCTTCTATTATAGAATATAATATAATAGAATTATTTAAATTCAAATTCAAAATTTAATGTTTGGTATTTAGATGACGGGACCATTGGAAGCGATGCACCCACGGTACTATCCGACTTCCAGACTCTGATTCGCGAGTTCCAAAAAATAGGTCTGGAGCTAAACCTAGGAAAGTGCGAACTTTTTGTGCCAGACAGTTGTGAGGATAGAAACGCGATTATATCCAGCTTTAAAGAAATAGCTCCACAACTGTCTGTCATCGATAAGGATTCGCTCTTCCTTTTGGGCTCGCCTATTTTAGAGGAATCTCTCCCAGAATTCATAAATAATAAACTACAAAATTTTAGTGAAACTTTAGACCGCCTCCTCCAAATTAACTGTCACATGGCCTTCACCCTAATCCGTTATTGCGTTTTCGTACCAAAATTTACGTATGTCTTGCGGTGTTGTCAACTGTGGAAGTTCCCTCAACTTCTCAAACAGTTGGATGATACCATAAGACATACGCTCTCCACGATTTTGAACATTAGTTTTGATGACCGCTCATGGACTCAGGCAACGCTTCCAGTAAGGTTCGGTGGCCTGGGTGTTCGAAAACCTTCCGACATATCACTCCCGGCCTACTTGTCCTCAGTCCACGCCAACCATAGACTCATCTTCAAAATACTAGAGCACCAATCCTACTCCATTATAGTTCCCTTTCTGGACGAGGCCAAGGACGTCTGGAGCGCAACTAGTGCTTGTAGCGAATTGCCTGACAACGTTTTTTCCCAAAGGCTCTGGGACGAGCCACTCTGCAGACTGGTACGGAATAATCTCCTTAATACGTCCTCCAGTCCCGTGGAGCAGGCTCGCCTCTTAGCAGCGGAAAAGTGGGAGTCGGGCCTTTGGCTACAAGCGTTGCCGTCACCCAATACGGGCACATTGCTGGATCGAACCGCTTTCCGAATAGCCACTTCCCTGCGTCTTGGCACCTCCCACGTCGTCCCCCACCGCTGCGTTTGTGGTGCAAACGTGGACAGCCTCGGACACCACGGTCTGTCCTGTCAGCGAAGCGCGGGCCGCATCTCCCGACATCACTGCCTGAACGACCTCATCCGTCGGGCTCTTGTCACCGCCGGAGTACCAGCTGTGCTGGAACCCTCTGGCTTGGCGCGCGACGATGGCAAGAGACCAGACGGTATGACCCTGGTCCCTTGGAGAGTGGGACGGGCTCTTGTATGGGACGTTACTTGCGTCGATACACTTGCTCCGTCCCATGTCCAGGGCACCTCGAGCACTGCAGGTGCGGCCGCCAATCAGGCGGAGAACTTCAAGCGGCGCAAATATGAGAACCTTAGTGGGGATCTCATATTTGAACCGTTTGGGGTTGAAACCCTAGGTTCATGGGGTCCGGGTGCGCACAAACTTTTCAGAGAGATTTCCAAAAAACGAATTGAGGCCACCCGAGACCCCAGAGCCGGCACCTATCTGGCCCAAAGAGTGAGTATCGCAATCCAGCGGGGAAACTCTTTGAGCCTTCTAGGTACTCTGCCTGGTGGGGACGACCTGGGAGATTTCTTTTTATTGTAGCTTTTTAAGTTTTTTTAGTTTTAATATTTTTAAGTAGTTAGCAGCTATTAGATATAATACCATAATTGTTATTTTGTTGAATAAAATTATTTATTTTCTATAGAATATAATTATTTATTGGATTGACACACTGTGGTGTGATGGTATTCAACTTGATGCGTGTAGCAGAGCTTGCGTGTGTGCTTCACTTTGAAGCACACGTGAAAATATAGCCCGTAATAATTTTAAAACAAACGCTGCTTATACATAAAACACGAATGTGCTTTTAAAATAATAACGTTGCATGCTCGTGTGTATATTAAAATTAAAATTTTCCTTTTTACATTAATGTGAGTAAAAATTTCGCTACTAGGTTAAAATTTCGCTATTTTAAGGATTAAATTTTTTTTAATTAAAAATGCAGACAAGCCTTGATAGTTATATTAACAATACCCTCCTTAGCCTTAAAAGCTTCCGTGGTCTAGTGGTTAGAGCATTGGCTCTCGGCTCGGAGGTCGTGGGTTCGATTCCCGCATTGGAACAACAAAAAATGTTGTTTCCAAGTTTGGTTAGGACAATGCAGGCTGATCACCTGATTGTCTGACAAGAAAGATGATCCATGCGTCGGATGGGCATGTAAAAAGTCGGATCTGCGCCTCATCTCTCGTCAGTCGTGTCGGTTATCCGTCCCACTGGATTACGAGAGTAAAGGAAGAGAGAGAGTGCTCTTGTGTACTGCGCACACACTTGGGCACTATAAAATTACTCCTGCGTAACTGGCCTGGTTTCAATGGAACCGGCCACCGTCACCGAGATCGGTGGGGAGTCATTATTATTATTACCCTTTTTAGCAGTCTTGTAAAAAGTGGGAATAGGCGAAAATAAAGAGAAATGGTGGGTCTATACATTTTGTTTAATGTTTTTCACACATTAAAATAAAGTTTTATTAATCTATTAAAATAATAAATCTATTAAAATACATTGTATCGACAAAGTATTATAATAGATTTATTATTTTGTAAGTGCTCCACAGATAAGTTCAATTAATTATTAGTGCTCTATTTTAATGGAGAACATGCATAGTATTTTTAGTTGTATTTTCGAAAAGTACATAATATACCAGGAAATATTGTCTTTGCAATGGCATATCTACGATCAACCGTTGACGAAATACAGTCATCACAAAAGTGAGGTCGTTGTAGATGATCAATGATCTCACTTTTGTGATACGCTCTATACAAAAATGTAGCAGGAGTGACGTTACAGTTGTGTCACAACGAAAATGTATGAAGATAAATACAAAATTAATTTTATTAAATACTGCATTTATGTATATCATTGTTATAACAAAAAAATAGCACAAATAACTTAAATATTTAAACAGTTATTTTCGTTTTGCGATCAAAGCAAAAAAAATCGTCGCTTTTTTAAATCCTGTAACTTTTTATTTTAGAACTAATTACTGTACTTTTTGCATTTTTCGGTCCATTTTTATTGCTTTTCGGAAAATATAAGAATTTTGCTGATTTAAAACAAATGCATGTTCTCTGAAGTCGACTCTTCCGTGTTCTCCTAAGCTCAATGAATAAAAAATAAAATTTATTAATATTTACCAAAACATAAATAACCATACAACATAAGAAATAATAATTAAACTAAATATATATAACTAAAGGTAATAAGTAAAGGAACTATGCGACCACGACAAGCGATCGCGATCATCGGAAGGCTACCTTAACAATAAGGCTGGACTTGAAATCAAATGATGTAAAGGCAAATTTCTTCTAGATTAAATGCTTCTAATGAATGACGTATTTACTTGGATAAGGATTAATGTCATCCTTATGAAAACACCTTCAGAAATAATGCTTACTTTTAGAACAAATTTGATTACCATACAAATGTTACAGTGAGCCAACCTTAAAAGATAGACATATACAGTCGCGAACTTTTTCGTAGAACTTTTAAAGGGGAACAATTCTGTCATACATCCTTTTAGCGAAACTTTAACAGTCAAAAGGTAAAAAAACCCCCGATTTTGTAACATTCTTGATTGGCGCTCCACTCGTATTGAACTTAGCATGATATTATACAGCCTAAAGCCTTCCTCGATAAGTGTACTATCCAACACAAAAAAAAAAATCAATAGTCCCTGTAGCCCCTGTATCCAGTAGTCCCTGAGATTAGCGCGTTCAAACACACAAACAAAAAAACAAACAAACAAACTCTTCAGCTTTATAATATTAGTATAGACTAGAATCGGGCATACCGGTAATAATTAAGATCACTTCAAGCATGACTCTGCGCTAATACAATAGAGTTGAAAATGGAAGGACTGTCGATTTGTCAATATTTAACTTTTCATTCTATATTGTATTAGCGTATCAGAATTTTCTACGGCCTTCCGGATTCCGGGGATAATAGTCCCAGCCTAAGCTTAGTGGCTCTGCGACTCTATTGAGGTCTCGCGTCGTGCGTCGCGAATCGCGATCATCGGAAGGCTACCTTAACAATAAAAGTGACATTAGACAATAGAAAATTACCTTCCCGCACGCCTTGCACTTGCCCTTCTCGGAGCGACGGTGGACCCAGTGGTGGTGTGTGTCCGTCTGCTCGCGGTACTGGCGCACCCCCACGTCCCTGAAGGTGGGCTTGCACATAAATTGTACGCGGTCGTACAGCATGTCGATGCAGTTGGTGTGCGCTACGATCTTGCACGCCGAACATTTCATGCGGGCGCCATGTTTCTGTAACAAAGGAAAAGTGAAAACTTCACGTTCCCGGCGAAACAAAAGAAAAAGTTTACATCTTTTTTAGTATAAAAGATATTTTCCCCTTCTTAACAATGTAAAAAGCTATTTGAAATATAAGACAGGGCAGTTAAAAATAAAACTGTTAGTACATACTTAAGTAGATACCTACTAAAGTATTTATAACATAAAGCAAACAAAGAATTGTCTTCTTTAACTCAAATATAAAATGCTTTGAGTTCAAATTTTATTTATAACTAGCTTTTTCCCGCGACTTCGTCCGCGTGGAATAGTGACTTCCGGCAGAAAAGTATAGATAGCTGAGAATAAGTTAATGTATTGGTAATATAGTTATTTTTTTAAAATATTTCATGTACAGAATTGACCTCTCTACAGATTTATTATAATATAGATTTCATGTATAACTTTGGTGTTTCTACACCGATTTACATGATTCTTTTTTTATTGAATAAGTAATAATGTTAACTTTTTTTAATTAGGGATGAGTGAGAGTGTTGTAAACGTAAGATTAGACCAATATAATCAGAAAGCTCCGAATTGCTAAGCTACCGGAAGTTTCACATGCTATTGTGAGTCAACCATAAAAGATAGACATTATGCAGTCAAGAAATAATTTTTATATAATATTATGGAAAATATTTCCGTCATACGTAATTTCTATGCAGCTCTAACCATTAAGGCTGCACACGCTGTGGAAGCTTAAAAAATTGAGTAACTTCTCCCGTTTTCCCAATATATCCCTTCACTGCTCTGCGCCTATTGATCGTAGCGTAATGAAAAGTATACTATAACCTGCCCAGGAGTATGAAGAATAATTGTGCCAAATTTCATTAAAATCCGTCGAGTAGTTTCTGTTTCTATAACGAACATACAGACAGACAGACAGACAGACAGACAAAAATTTTACTGATTGCATTTTTGACATCAGTAGCGAATTAGCGATCTCTAATCACCCCCTGATAGTTATTTTTTAAAAATATTTCATGTACAGAATTGACCTCTCTACAGATTTATTATAATATATAGATTAAGTTTTAATGAATCAATTTTTTTCATTAAAAAATAAATAAATTGTAGAGACAAGGCACCAAGTGGCAGAAACTTTTATCATCTTATTACATAAACCACCATTTGCATTTCAAAGCAATATTGTAATCAGGAATTCAATCACAATTAGGATATTTGTCGTTAATTAATTTATATACACAATAATTATTATGTTAATGCATGTAGGTAAATAAAATTTATGATGATGGTAAGAAAGGTCTTAATCCTAGCGTCCGCTTTTGTGGAATTCAGCGCACATTCCTTTTCGAATGCCGTACTCGATGTAACACGTCATGTCTCGTGCTTAAATTATTTTTAATATTCCTAATAGCATATTATAATATTATAGCTTACCATACAATATATCGTCAAGAAACTTAACTAGTGTCTCACGTGATCAAAAGTTTTGGAGCGAAAAATTATAAATTTTTAACAATGTAGGTAATAGGTATACATTTTACATATAATTACCTATATATATATATAAATATATAATACACTTGTATATTCTGAATTCTGATGTATTGATCATCCAAAGCCAACTTAATAATATATAATATTAGGTCTTTACCTATGAAATTGCCGTTTTATATGTAAAAATTTAAACTTTTTTTTTCATGTAGTATTTCTTATTTGTAATCACCCATGCAATCAATTTATCTTTGCCAATGCAGTGGCAGTTCATTGATGCCCTTCTTTTTCCGAGGCCTGGTTTTCAATAAAACCGGCCACCAGTCACCGAAATCGGTGTGGGGAGCTATTACTAAAGAAATCAGCTGGACGGGAGGCAACAAATTCTTCAAACTTTTGTACTGCCCCTCGGGTATTGAATTTTTTACCCGCCAAGAAGTTATCCAAATTCTGGAAAAAGTAGTAGTCTGTAGGCGCAAGATCTGGTGAGTAGGGCGGATGACGGAGAGCTTCCAACCCCAGTTCTTGCAACTTGGAGACCGTCTGCTGTGCAGTATGAGCTCGCGCGTTGTCGTGCAGGAGCAGCGGAGACGAGCGATTGACCAATGCTGATTAGAGATGTGCCAGTTTATCCATCATTGTGTTCAGTTCTTCACAGCACACATCTGCAGTAATGCTCACCCCATTTGGTAAGAAGCCGTGTCACACCGGCGGCGCTAGACCACCAAACAGTGACCATCACTTTTCTAGGGGTAAGTTTTTGTTTAGGGCATTGTTTAGGCGCTGAACCAGGATCCAACCAACTTGCTAGCGCTTGCGGTTATCAAACAGAATACATTTTTCATCGCAGGAAACAATGCGGTTCAAAATTCCTTCATTTGTGTGTTGTTGAGCAGTGCAAGGCACGTCTTGACGCGTACTTCGCGCTGGCGATCATTGAGTTCGTGAAGCACCCATTTGTCAAGATTTTTAACCTTGCCAATTTGACGCAAATGGACCAATATTGTTTTGACGCTACGCCGAAAGCTGCTGCTAATTCAGCCGTAGATTGTGTATCATCAGCTTCCACAATCGCCTTTAATTCATTATTGTCGACCAAAGTCTTCGGACGAACGCGAGGTTCATTTTTCAAGTCGAAATTTCCAGAACGGAAGCGAGAAAACCAATAACAGGTGGTGCGTTGGTTTGTAGTGTTAGCTCTGTAAACGTTGTTGACGTTGCGTGCCGCTTGTGCCGCGTTGCTGCCACGACGGTACTCATATTCCATAATTACTCGAATCTTTAACGTATCCATGATGATGAAAAAGATTGAAATGCGATGAAAATGTAACACTAATCAATAAACAAATGACTACTTATGGAAAAAGAATTCATTGTTATTAAAATAAAATTAATTTGAAATTAGCATTCTTAGAAAAATTTAAGAGCGTTCCATTCGCTTCTGCAATTAAAACTTCCCCGGTTTACAAAAAAAAAAAAATGTATTAGAAATAAAAGTATTAAATGGCTTAGGTATATTGATATTACCAAAGTGCTTAAAAATAATAATAATTTGACAAAACCCATGGATGTTTATATTGTATTAGTAATTATCATCCAAATCTAAAAAACAAATAAAATATTGTAAAAAGACAAATCACAGCATAATGCTAATGTGAAAACCTCTTTAGTTTTGCTTGGCGGGTATCTAGGTCAGATTAACAGAGAGCTCTTGAAAATACTAACAAGAGCGGCGGCGGACTCCCCGGAGGTAAATCGACGAAACGTTCGGCATCATATCGTAATATGAGAATTTGTACAAGGGACCGATAATATTATGTTTCTCGCTGCTTCCCGACAGGAAAAATAAAACAGGCACTCATTGTTGTCCGTCCGAAGCGGGGTGGAGCGGAGTCCCGTATAATATTTTGTTCCTGTTACGATTTCGTACTTTTTTCGCTCGTGTTATGAGCATCAAATTATCTGCTTATCTAGCACTAGCTGTTGCCCGCGGCGCCACCCGCCTAAATACAGTATCCCTTGGAACACTGTATTTTTTTTCGGGATAGAAAGTAGTCTATGTTTTAATCCAGAGCAGAAACTACTGAGATACCAAATTTTATAAAAATATGTTCAGTCGTTTATCGTGAAAGAATAACAAACATCGATCTATCCATACATCCATCCGTCCAAACATCCTCACAAACTTTCACATTAATTATAATATTAGTAAGATTAAAGAAGAAAACACGGGGTTTTGAAGTTTAATAGATTTTTGGTGAGTTTGTGATTACATTATCCATAAAAATAAATACGAAAGTTTGTTAGAATGGATGGATGAATGGATGGATGTTACTCTTTCACGCAAAAACTTCTGAATGGATATTGTTGAAATTTGGTTAGTGGTGGATGGTTAAAGCTCTGAAATAACAGATAGGCTACTTTTTATCCCGAAATAGTAAAGTGTTCCTGTGGGGTATTGTATTTAATTTACTATACTCATTACTTGTATTTCGGTGCATTTTCAAGAATATTTTTTCGGCGTTTTATTTTTCTTGCTTTTTTCGCTCTGTTCGTCGCGTCCAACTGACTGTCTGTCTCTCTGTCTGTCCTCCCTTCTAGCTTCTGTAACTATGAAAATAAGTTATCAACGCACAATAGGTTTTCTTTGAATTATTTCAAAAGTTAGTGTCATAAAAATAATTTTCCTCGATAGTTTTTAGCATGATCTATCAGTATGAAAACTTACAAGTTTCTATGTCCTGTAGTTTATTATTCGAACATGGTTGACGTAGTAAAAAGGTAATTTTTTATGAAATCTTGCCTTTATTTTCAAATACAAGTTGAGCGCGAAGCAAACACTGCCGTACCATCCTTAACTTGAATTATTTCAACGCATTTTCAGGCCCCTATTTGAGAACTTCTGGATAAGACCAGAACGCAGAAATTTTCGTCATTTAGTAACCTATAATGACATTCTTAAAATCCAAAATTTTAAGTCTGTAGGTCATTTAGTTCCGAAGTTAAGCGAAAGCAAAGTTTCGCATTTATGACACTCACTCACTCACTCATATCATCAGAATAGAACTAGTACTTCTCGTAAACTCAGAGAGCTGAAATTTGATACAGAGTTAGGGTTTAATACACATAAAGGGAAAACTATAAAAACTAGGATAATCGAAGATCTGGGGGCGTATTACAACCTCCTAATTCCAGCCAGTTTACGCCATAAAACAAACTGGCTGGCATTTTCGTATTATGACCACCTATTGCCAGCCAGTCAGCAGTCACGTGACACTTGACTTGCTTCTGCATTGAAACTTGAATGGTATTTTCGTATTACGACAATTTATCTGACATTAGCTGGCTTGTCTTTACGTCAAACAAAGCCGTTCAGTTTACTCCACCAAATATTAACTTATACTGACTGGTTTATTTTATAGTGTTCTCTTTTAACATAATATTGGGTTTTAGTAACGTAAAATATCGCTAAAATAATTGCGAATATTTGTTTATTTTTAAGATATAGGTTTTATTCATAGGTTCATAGAAAATAATGATTATTTTACGTGTGACCCCTAACGAGTTACTAATAAGTATTTATATTTCTAGAAATACCTAATCAAGAAGCACCAAAATCACCAAGCAATTCATTATCCTACTAATCCTACTATAATATTATAATGTAAAAGTTTGTGAGGATGTATGGACGGATGGATGTATGTTCCTATTTCACGCAAAAACTCCTGAACGGATTTTGATGAAATTCGGTATCGTAGTAGTTTTATTTAGGCCCTAGATTAAATATAGGCTACTTATTATCCCGAAAAAGTACAGTGTTCCCGAGGGATACTATATTTACGCGGGCGGAGCCGCGGGCAACAGTTAGATCCTAATAATTTCAATAAACAATTATTATTGAGGTCATAATTTATAAAATAATTTGCACTTTTAAAATCATACGATCCGGTCAGATCAGTGTTACCACACCAGATTATTTAAATTTGCCGCCATTTTTCAGTTTCATAATTTGCTTGCCAGAATCTAGCCGTTCGTTATTAACTCTGTGTTTACTGAAAGCATGCCATAAAAAACTGATTGTCAAATTTGAGTCTAATTTGACGTTTCCATACGTCACCTTCACGCAATGCCTTACTCAAAGGCCTTTACGCTCGTTTATCCAGCCAGCTACAACAAAACCGGGATTAATCCAGTCAGAATGAAATGTCGTTGTAATACGAAAAAAGAACCAGCCACTTTAAGGCCGTATATTGAATTGCCTGGAAACTGCCAGGTTTTTTAAAAGATCATAATACGGCCCCTGGAGTACCTAGTGACCCTGATTAGAAAACAAGAGCCCAACTAAACTATTAGAGATCGACATACCGCCTTTACAAAAAATATTCAACTTGGTGGGCCGATCATTTGATGTCAAAAATCGAAGGTCTGAAGTATCTGATGAAGAACCCTCAGCTGATCTCAGCTGTATTAGAGATATGGTAATGCCCCCTTCTATTATTGTTACATAAAAAAATCGACTGTCATTGCAATAATCCAGCGTAGTGGGACACATCTTCTAATTTAATCTAGCCTATAGCTTCTCACTGCTGGGCGAATACCTCCCCTTCTGCTTTTAATACGCATATAAATAAAATTAAAGGAAAACTCTGGATAAGACTGGCTTTTATACTTATACTTACAAGCTTACAAGAAGAAATAGTCGAACGATTAACTTTATTCTACTCGAACATTACACAAATTAAATAAACAAATTACACTAAAATATTCATTTCGCTCAAAATTTGGTCAAAATATAATGTGAGCGTGGCGGTGATAGATGGTAGATATAATATATAATACACGTCGCTAGATGGCGCTGACTGTATTTTAAAAAAACCAATAAAATAAACCAATATGCCCACGTTTCTACAAAAAGAAGTGAAATCCCACCAAAAACATTATGTACAAAACTACCCAAGTCTCGATGGAGCTGCTTGTTTATCTCTAAAAAGTAATGAAATCTAGACAAAGTCGGGCTAAGTCTAAGGTTCCTTACTGAGATTTCTTTATTATTATAGTTAATGTTGTGTGACTTGACAATGATGATGAGTTAATCGAAACCGGTCGTGTTTATATTTAATTATTGTAAAAATCTAAATAAAGTGGAAAAGTGTGTATAAAAAGTTGTGTTATATTATTACAAATTAATAAAAACTAATCTATTTGTTCATAAGAACTGGTGAAGACGCTAAACTGTCTTGCGTTAGAAGCGCATTAAAAGCTACATAGAAACATCCTATTTTTAATTACAATGCGAGCGAGGAATTTTTTTGTCTATTTTACAGTTCCCTCTATTCCTCATGGAACCAATGGTACCAATTTTAGAAGTAAATTAAAAAAAAATCAAATTCGTATTACTCTGTAAAAATTTATGCGTGGTCATAAATTAAAAAAACGTGTTGACTTGAGAACCTCCTGCGTTTCTGTCGTCGGTTAAAAATGAGCCCGTGAGTCAGCGCACCTGATTTTTCCAAAGAGTACGGTGAGGTTTATCACCTCTATCTAGGTGAAAAGTTACGTGTCGGTAATTGTGACCATAATTATAATTTTATCGTATAACCGTGATAACACTTAAATGAAAGGATTGCGTGCATAACGCGGTTAATATCACTTTATTAACCTTCAAATTAAGCGAGAGATACAGGTTCTACGACCTGAGGGTCAATTCTGCTAAATAAAACCTGCATTAATACAATTACATGTCCCGATACACTAAAACTGTCAAACGGTGTTCTCGTAAACGTTAAACCAACGTGAAATGCGCTCTGATTGGTCGAAACTTCATAAAATCAGTTTATGATAACATGAAGCTCAACTTACAATACAATCAAAGTAAAATGAAAGTCTACTTTATATACGAGAATGAAGATTCTGCATACATACTAGCCATACGATTTATTTAAAAAATAAAATAAAAATAGCCTTTATTCTACCACAATACAATACATTCATTATAACAGCATTTTGTTTTGTTTCTTTTAATATGTTTAAAATTATAATTAAATATTTAATTTCTAAATTATTAATTTTGTTATGATATCTATTATTAAATTATTCTTAATTAAAATGTGGAAGTCGCCTCTTTGGCGTAAGCATCTCCCAGTTTTCTCCAGGTATCTCTGACTGTTGCTTTCCTATTTTAACAATTTATATAATCGATACACTAATAGAATTTCGTCGTTGGGATTGCTTTTAATTATTTAAAGGCTAACAGATTCTATCTCTAAATATTTACTCGGCATAGTTGGTTTAATGCTCTAAGGCATACAGATACGAATTTCGGATATATTTTTGTGTGGGCCAGAATAGTAAATAGTTCTGCCACATAAATAAATAAAACTCATATTTTGTTCAGACCATATTTTGCCAATAAGGTTCGCAAATATTTGAAATCAGCGTGTTTTATGATTCATTTGAATGTAACGAATCGTGTCAGTTGAAATTCCATAATTCGTTCAGTGTTGTATCAAACTCTTCTATTAATTATTATAAATTATACTACTATACTAGTCGCGTGAAATCTTGCGCCTCAATTTTGAAGTAGATATCTTCAACCAATTGAAGTAAAGCTTTGTGTTCTCGGTTATTTTTACTCGACCTGAGAAGACTGATTAAAAGGACTAGTTAAAATCATTCTAAATCCAACATGGCGGCAAATCCAAGATGTCAGATCAGTTATTTTTATGCACTCCGACTAAATGGGTATCAAATGAAGGACTTGCTAAAAATGCGACACTCAGGGAATTAAAATTCATAGGGTAGGTAGTAATGTCGTTTTAAACTACAAACACATGAAAAAATCTGAAACTGCACATTTGTAATTAAAATATAAAAAATAAGGACCTAAATGTATAATAAACGGTTGGAATTTCAAATTGAAGCTGGATCAAAATATAATTTCATATGAAAGGCTAAATGTGCGTATTCCAAAACATATTTTATTTACTTTTTTTAACTCATCGTTGAGTAGTAAATTGGTTTTTGTTTGCCTTACATTTGACAAGCTAAACATTTCAACATTTTATTTTATTTGCATTTAAAAATATATTATTGACAGTAAACCAAAAGATTTTAAAACTAAAGATAGGCTACGATTTTAAAACTAAAGATAGGCTACGTACAATAGGCAAGCAGACTGATTTTTTATTGCATAAATGAATAGTACTCTTAAATATGAGTAACTTCTCAGAAGAAATCGTACATCACAAGTCAATATTTTCAAAGGTACAGCGATTTGTATACAACATTTCGCAATTTTCGTAAAAACGCTCCATACTAAAGTCGGGTTACAAGTGACGTCACTCTTGGGTTAGGTATGTACCTAGTATACGGCCGCAGGAACATATTTGTAAATATCTCCAATATTTGTACGTTTAAGTTCATACTTACATACCATAATTAATGTTTTTGTATAATATGATGTAAGTAAACTAATGATGTAAGTTTTGTTTACCAATTTTCGTAAAAAAAACTTTTTTGGTACTTTTTAAATGTATTTAATTAGTAAACTACACATAAAATACTATATTTTTTTACATTTACCAAGTAGTAATGCCTCAATATTTCTGAATATATTAATGAAACTAAATATTTCAGATGTAGTCCGATCCCCTATTCTAAGAACAAATCTTTATACAAGAAAAAATTACGCCATCTTGTTTTCACCATACCGTCTACCTCAAATGACAGCCATCTTGATTTCACTATACCTCAACTTTCAAAACGGCCCGTTTCAAAATAACAGTTTTTGCCTTAACATGCCTCGTGTATAATAATAAGTATATACGTACGTATATACTTATTATTACGTACGTATATACTTATTATTATACACGATACATATATGAGTAAACCAGTAAAGAAACGGACCTTAAATAGATCCCTTTGGGACACCTAATTCTATTTTGGTCCTAGTGGACCTTTCACTATTAACCTTTTCAATCCGATTGTTAAGATAAGAACTCAAAAGAATAAAAGCTTTCACAAACTTTCACAAACTTTCACATTTATATTAATATACCTAGTATTTATTATATAAAATATTTAATAGTTATTTTTTTTATGAAATTGACCAGGAAACGAGCAGACAAATCGCCTTATAAATAAATAAATAAATAAATAGTTTTTATTTTCGAACAACACAGGCTCATTTTTGTTAGTATCACTTACAAACTAAACTTAATAATACCTAATGTTAGTCACAGACGTTAATTAATATACCTTTGAGGCATTCCCTGCGGTATTATAGTCCGCACGAAATGTCTCAGGACATAGGACTTGGGATCTTCGGCAATTACTTTAAGGATGCTGTTGCCGCTCTCCCGGAGCCTCCTTACGAGAGATGCTACTTTTTTTCTAATAATGGCGTGGAAACCATCAGTGCTTGTATACGCAAACATTTCCGGGGCACTGCAGAACCGGGGGAGCTTCAACATCATCCTATAAATATTATTGTATTGGACTCGTAGAGAGTCTAGCGACCGCTTCGTACACCTGAACCACAGACTGCCGGTGTACATGCTCTGACAGTACGCTTTGAAGAGCGTAATTTTGACCTGGTCAGAGCATCGTGCAAATCTGCGAGCCAGCATGTTGCCGCGGACCGCCAGCGCTCTACGCTCCCTCTCCACGTCGTCATCGTCTTTAAGGTCGTCGGTAAGAATATGTCCTAAATACTTAAATCGTGTAACTTGATTGAGCCTGGAGTTATTTAATTTAATAGGCGTAACTGTTTCTGGACTCTTCCCACCCACGGCCCTAAAGACCATGATCTCACTTTTTTTAACATTATATATTAGATCATGCGATGCAGCGTATTGTTCGCAATACCTTAACAGCTCCCCGATTGACCTCGCAGTCGGACCCAGCAATACCATGTCATCCGCATAGCTCAGGTTATTAACACTGACACCCCCTATACGGCAACCGACTCGCATATTGCTAAGTCCAGCTATGAGGTCATTAACATACAGGTTGAAGAGCTTTGGCGAGGTCAGGCCCCCTTGCCTCACACCGCACTCCAACCTATATGATTCGGAAAAACTGTTAGCCCACTTGACCTGATTTACTTGATTCAAGTACCAGTATTTAAATATTCTAATTAGTCCACTCGGCATACCCCTGTCCTCCATATTTCTCCAAAGCACATCGTAAGATACAAGATCAAAAGCCTTGGAGAGATCTAGAAAATAGGCATATACCGGAGTCCTACGTTCAGTATAGTATTGGACAGTATGCTTGAGTGCCAGGATTGCGCTTTCCGTGGAGAGTCCAGACTTAAATCCGAACTGAGCATCGTGTAACAGCAAATATTTATCCAGACACGACTCAAGCAGACTATCCAATACTTTCGCTATAATGGTGGCCAAGGAAATAGGACGATAGTTGGCCTTGTCCGCTATATCACCTGTCCTGTTCTTCACTATGGGTACTGTTACCGTTCGCATTAAATCGCGAGGCAAATATGAATGTCTGATACACATAGTCAAGAAAATGGACAGCACCCTAGGTAAGTGTACTCCAGCATATTTGAGATGCTCGATGCTGAGCCCGTCGTGACCAGGTGATTTACCTCTACTCATACTTTTTATGACTGCTTTTATTTGTTTAGCAGAAAAATTAAGAGGAGGTCCTTTTTCTAGCACGCCAGTCTCAACCTCGACCATTTGATTTGGAGGACCCAGCGGAGATTGAACTTTAAAATGATTCATAAATAAGTTAGCAACCTCTACCGGGTCACTCTTGCCACCAAAATTTGCTGGGAGACCAGGCTTAATATTCAGTTTGCCCGTGGATTTCCAAAAATTACCAAAATCTTTATTGGCACTTTGTTTAGCAATTTTGTCCATTTTGAGTTGCTCTTGATGTTTTTGGCACCACTTAAGACGACTTTTAAATATTTTTGCTGATTTATATTTTTCCTCATACCAGTAACCGGATTTTGTTCTACCCTTATCCAGCCACTCTCGGTATTTAAGCCAGGCTTCCCTATGCGCTTCACGCACGTGTTCATTCTATCCACAGACAACTTTTTTAATATTATGCTTATGACAAGTGATTTTATTAGTTATTACCGCCGCATCGCTCATTATTGAAACTATTTTATCATACATTTTATCTAAAAAATTCTTATGAGTAGCTTTACCACATGACCCGTAACTACACTCTGCGAACAATGGTGGAAAGTCCACCTCACGTAATCGTTTGTCACATAGTTGTCGATATTCATTTATTTGAGTGTTAACTCTCTTCCCCCAAATCACTGCACTGCGAAATATATTGTGATTTTCAATAATTAGTGTAATTGATCGAAAATTGCACTCAATGACTAGTGGGAAATGATCAGACACAAAAATATCTTCAATAATAATTTTAACATTAGTAATTGTTCGCCAGGCCGACTGAGTTACTACGCAGTGATCCAACCAGCTTTCTGATGCATGAAAGTTATCGTAATAAGTGAATTTATTTGAATTTATTCCTAAAAACTCAACATCGGCACATAACCAAAATCTTTCTATACAAAAGCTGGCAAGATCGGTATAGAACAATTTTCCTGGGTGAGCGTTAAAATCGCCCAGTATGAACACAGTTTGAACATTACTATTTTCTTCAATAGCACTAATTTCACTTAGGACTTCGGTAAAAATAGGTAAATTGTCTCTTGAAATAGTAGGCATATAAACACAGAATATCAATATAGACCGCCCACCTACGGATGCTTTCATTGCTAGGAGCCTAGTACTACAACAGTACTATCTATCTATTATAGATACATTGTCAAAAATCCCCTTCCTCCAGAGAATGGCCACCCCGCCGTATGGCCTTCCGACTAATAATTCACTACAGTCGACCGAGCTTTTTCCAACATATTCAAAATCTGAGGATACAGTACCTAGTAGTGGAATATCGTGATTTAGTAGCCATGTCTCCTGGAGGCATACAACATTCGCTGTTAAACATAACCTTTTTACATCATCAATTGAATTCTTAAAACTTTTGCAGTTATAACTAACCAAATTAAAATTACTCCTGGTATTAAAACTGTCCATAGTTAAAATTAAATATACTAACTAGCAACAACATTATAGTCATTATGTTTAGGCCTGTACGCAAAATTTACAAAACGACGAAAGGTAATCCCGTCCGGCCAAAAATCATCATTTAACAACAGTTTAAGCTTACCCTTGGAAACATATAATTTGAATGCATTACATTTACGGTTATTTTTCATATTAATCATTTTCAAAGAAACTGTTTCATTTGTTTTTTCTTTGATGTAACTTACAATATCCTGCGCACAAGTTTCCTTGCTAACATTAGATATAAGCATTGGTACCTTTACGTCGGCTGCTTTAAATTTACTGTCCGGGCCTAAAACTGCACAACCCTTTTGTCCAATCAGTTTATATCTATTTTTATTTCTAGACTGCACTACTTGCCACTCAGAGTTTTCGATCGGTATCTGCGCACAGTTTTTAACTATCATACTCGAGTCTTGTTTATTACGCTTATCAGTAGAAACAGCTGTTAGATTCATAGACGCAAGGCCAAGGTCACAGATCGCGGTACTGCATATTCCTGCGCCACTCCCCGCACCCTCTCTAGACCGGTTCCCATCCTTATACCGCTCCGTCGATATCTTCATCTCGCTCAAACTAGTACAGCTTGGCTCGGTTGTCCCACTCGCACCATCTATGATAACACGAGGCTCCGGTATTCGCTGCAGCTGATCGTCAGTCTCGCTCACTTGATCGCGTTGAATGGAGACAGCTCCATGATCGAAGTTGGTTTGTGAGTGACTAGACGCTGTGTGTTCGTTATTTTGAATTATTTGTGGTGATGATGGTTGCACTTCTTGTGATATTACAGGAACATACTGTAGTCCAACAGGGCCACTGCTAAGTTCATAGCTATCTTCTCGTAAACAAGCACCTCTCTTGTTATTTACAAATACATTTGTACTATGATTGTCAGCGATAGATGCATATTTCATATCATGTACTTCTTGTTTAAGTGATTCAAATACCTCAATCTTAACACATGTTTCTTGTAACGCCTGCACTTGGTTTTGAAGCTTCAAAATATCTTTTAACAGACGGGTACAGTCGATATGATCGAAAACGACACTCGGTATAGTATGTAGATCCTTGGCTACGAATATTGGAAAACTTTCTGGATTCGCTGACTTCATCAGGCAGATAATGCCATCTAAGTCTCTCAGCTTCCTCTGCTTGCCATCTTTACGGCGCCTAGGCATTTTCTTCTTTGCATCTGGTAAGGATTCAAAGAGCAGTACTTTAGCATTTGCAATACTCTCCACGTTAAATGATGAGGTAACTAGCTGGTGTATAGACTCCTCATCCATGTAGTCCATAACGTTCGTCAAGAATGCTAGTAATTCGTTGATCACTACATTACAATTAACACACTTCAATATCGCAGAACTCATCGTTCTCGCGTTGTAATAGTCACCGCGTCGACTATCGAACACGTCCGCGTATAGCCGAGAACGCGCGAAGACTCTTACTTATGGTAAGCGATTACCGCGGCCTATTGACAGCCTCTACATTAGAGGAGTCGCGAGTGCGTTCAAGGTCCCTAAATCCCCAGACCTCTTGTAGCCCCAGTATCCTCACTCATTCGATGAAAAACGACATCCCACCAAGAACATTCTGTAAAAAACTAGCCAAGTCTCGATGGAGCTGCTTGTTTATTTCTAAAAAGTAATGAAATCTAGACAAAGTCGTGCCAAGTCTAAGGTTCCTTACTGCGATTTCTTTATTATTATAGTTATTATTGTGTGACTTGGCCGTTGAACATTCTTTATACGTTAATGGGAACAAGTCAAATTTGTTTACACGTAATGTTATATCTGTTGTAACTACCTATGTTTGTTATGCGAGATAATAGCCCATACTGGTATTGGTAATTGGACGCTAGTGTCTCATTTTAGGCTGTTGTTGATTGCACAACATATGTATTGGAGCAATAGTGTCATGGAGCCCCTTTTGTACCCTTGTGTACCCTTCAACGGCCAAGTCACACAACATTAACTATAATAATAAAGAAATCGCAGTAAGGAACCTTAGACTTGGCACGACTTTGTCTAGATTTCAATACTTTTTAGAGATAAACAAGCAGCTCCATCGAGACTTGGCTAGTTTTTTACAGAATGTTTTTGGTGGGATTTCACTTCTTTTTGTAGAAACATGGGCTTATTGGTTTATTTTACTAGATTTTAGTGTAATTTGTTTATTTAATTTGTGTAATGTTCGAGTAGAATAAAGTAAATCGTTCGACTATTTCTTCTTGTAAACTTGTAAGTATAAGTATAAAAGCCAGTCTAGTCTTATCTAGAGTTTTCCTTTAATTTTATTTATATGCGTATTAAAAGCAAAAAGGGAGGCATTCGCCCAGCAGTGGGACGCTACGGGCTAGATTAAATTAGAAGATGTGTCCCACTTCGCTGGATTTTTGCAATGACAATCGATTTTTTTATGTACCAATAGTAGAAGGGGCCATTACCATATTATCTCTAAATCAGCTGAGACCAGCTGAGGGTTCTTCATCAGATAATTCAGACCTTCGATTTTTAACATCGATTGAAGTGTCCCACCAAGTTGAATATTTTTTGTAAAGGCGGTATGTCGATCTCTAATAGTTTGGTTGGGCTCTTGTGTTTTCTAATCAGGGTCACCAGGTACCCCAGATCTTCGATTATCCTAGTTTTTATAGTTTTCCCTTTATGTGGCCATTAAACCCTAACTCTGTACCAAATTTCAGCTCTCTGAGTTTATGGGAAGTACTAGTTCTATTCTGATGATCATGAGTGAGTGACTGCGTGAGTGAGTGTCATAAATGCGAAAATTTGCTTTCGCTTAACTTCGGAACTAAATGACCTACAGACTTAAAATTTTGGATTTTAAGTATGTGATTATAGTAAATACTGGATGACGAAAATTTTCGCGTTCTGATCTTATCCAGAGGTTCTCAAATAGGGGCCTGAAAATGCGGCGAAATGGTTCCAGTAAAGAATGGTACGGCAGTGTTTGCTTCGCGCTCGACTTGGCGGGGGCACTGTCGTGCCCCCAGATCGATTATCCTAGTTTTTATAGTTTTCCATTTATGTGACTATTAAACCCTAACTCTGTACAAAATTTCAGCTCTCTGAGTCTATGGGAAGTACTAGTTCTATTTTGATGATCATGAGTGAGTGATTGAGTGTCATAAATGCGAAACTTTGCTTTCGCTTAACTTCGGAACTAAATGACCTACAGACTTGAAATTTTGGATTTTAAGTATGTGATTATAACTTACTGGATGACAAAAATTTCTGCGTTCTGGTCTTATCCAGAGGTTCTCAAATAGGGGCCTGAAAATGCGGCGAAATGGTTCCAGTAAAGGATGGTACGGCAGTGTTTGCTTCGCGCTCGACTTGGTGGGGGCACTGCCGTGCCCTCAGATTTTATTTCGTGCTGGTTTTCTGTGAGTCCGTGGTATTTATCCAGTCGAGTTGGCCCATTTATCTTGAAGCATGGCTCTTCTACGTTTGGAAAGTGAAATATCATGCTTTTCCGTTAATATGATAAATAAAATGGTTTTTCTTTATTTTATTTACTTGGTACACAGAACCGAATATAGCCAACTAGCTTTTGCTGGCGACTTCGTCCGCGTGGAACAGTTACTTTGAGATATCGCTAAAATTTACCCGCGACTTTATTTACGTAGAAGGAAAAGCGCTTCTTAAGCGCTTAATGCCACTTTGTAACTTACAGTAATCATCATCATCACCCTAACAACAATACCTAATGGCTTGGCGCGTATTCAATTATACATTCGATCGTTTATTTTAGACGTTTTTAAGACGTATTAATAATAACATAACAAAATATATAACTAAAAAGGGTAAAAATATTATTTTTAAACAAAAAATTAAACCAACTTCCAAAGTAAACTTTAAACAAAGACTTTACTCCATTTAGATTCGTAAATTACAACAGTAAACATGAATTTTGTCCGAGAAAAGTAAAAATATACAAAAAAGTATTGAGATATATGGAGAAATAGCCAAATTTAAAGGGGAATTATTTAGAAAATAAGTTTTATTTCATACATTTTGTGTATTTTTACTTTTCTCGGACAAAATTCATGTTTACTGTTGTAATTTACGAATCTAAATGGAGTAAAGTCTCATTCTAATTTAGTCTGATTTTTCAACAGATTTATACGATGCGGCCGGTAAGTCAACTTAGTGCTAAATAGGTATACACACAGGCCTGAGTTTTTTAGACGTCAGATATTTCATATTATTCCAACAGAATTATAGAACAACAGATCGAGAGATATATTTAGCATATTATCTGTAAAATCATAAAGAATAATAACTAAATGTGGGCCAGTGATTTAATATGGGCTAGTGACAACTCTCGAAAACCAACAATTTGCTCTAACATCGCACGCTCTGTATCTTGTAGTAATATATTGCCGCTGACGAAAAATTTTCAGAGGTAGATACATACTAGTAGTACTACATACCCTACTACATAATTATAGTTACTACATAATTATTATGAATGTGTTATTTAAGAATTTGAAACAATGATAATTAAAAAAAAAAAGTTTGTGCGTTACGTGTGTCGGGACAGCTAGTATTATTATAATAAGAACTTATTAAGATGATTGTTTAATTCTTTCAAGTATATAAGGTCTCCGAAAATCAACTACGGATTCTTCAGGCACATGATCCACTGCTTATGTAAAGACGTTTAGACAAAAAAATAATTGTCATATTCAAACTAAAAAATCATCTCTTGTATGGGTGACTCTCCGCAAAACGCAAACTCGCCCATATAAAGAAAAAAATTTTTTTCGAGTATGACAATTATTTTTCTGCTTAAACGTCTTTACATAAGCAGCAGATCATATGCCCAAAATATCCGTAGTTGATTTTACTGAACCTTATATATATATATATATATATATATATATATATATATATATATATATATATATATATATATATATATATATATATATATATATATATATATATATATATAATGTTTGATTATTTTTACGTAAATTTTTTACGTTCCTTTTTTAAATACCTAGTTTTAGTTTTATTTTTGAAACAAAAACAAAATGGTAGCTCATATTATTTGGTTATTTTCCTCTAGTGTTTATTCAGATGTTATAATTTACCTTCAGTGTGTCACGACTGACGAATCTGGTTGCAACAATAGGCTTGTAGTTCAAACATGATTCGATTTCTGAGTTGATTCCGACGACATTAACATACAATTTGGCACGGTAGGCTGAGCGTTAATATTGGGTATGATTAAGACATAGTTCATACTTCGCAGGTCACAGTCAATCTGCTAAAGACATAAGACAAAGACAGTCTATACGTTACAGTACCTTCAAGGTAGATTGCAATTTGCAAGGTACACAGAAGCCCAATAGTTGTCGTAACTATTTGTGATCATAATCCTGTTTCGCGCTGTCACACTCGGTCAAGCGCAATAGTCGTGTGTGTGAATGCGACACCGCGCGGACTGAAAGAGGATTATGATCAAAAATAGTAACGAGATTTTATTGATCTTCATCTAAAAAGTGTCTAATATATTTTTTTATAAATCATTGTAAATAAAATAAAGGTGTTAACATAATATTGTAAAGTGTTTTTTTGTAGTTTTTTTTATCAATAAAAAATCATATTTTATTACAGACCACATTATTTTCCAGACTAGAGTGTGTCTATACGGGGTTAAGTCGATAAGAGGTTCCCATTATTTCCAATATTTTCTACAATGAAACCGATATTATATTATTATTTTAACAAAAAAATTAACCGACTTTTAAAGTAAATATTCACAAAAAAAGTATGAAATAAAACTTATTTTCTAAATAATTCCCCTTTTAAATCTGGCTAAAATTTTAAATATTTCTCTACTCAATTTTCTTAATTTTGAAGTCGCTACCAGCCCAAATAACATCCGTAATATTTTATAAAATTAACGTTCATAATTTGCTGGTTCCGACTTCAAAATATTGTCACCTTATTTGACTTAATATCGAAAAATTAACCCTTATTTTCAATCGAAAATTCTCGCGTCAGAATATCAGCTTTTTTAAAAAGTTGGTGGGCTTTTTGTTCATTGAAATCTATTATTTCTAATAATGTAAAAAAATATATACTAAGGTATAGAGTTTGTGAAGTTAGGCTTGTAGAGTTAGGGCTAATACACTACTAACATACTGTGTTAGCCCTAACATATATTTTTGTCTAATATAAAGGTTTTCTATTCTATTCTATTCTGGAATGTAGAGTCAGAAGAAGAAGTTGGTTTTACATGAGATCTGATAACTTTTTGACAGTGAAATCTTGGCATCCCTTTTCATGAAAATATTTTTGGTGAGATCATAATAACTAGAATAGAATAAATGAAATATGATATCTATAATATAAAAGGCAAAGCTGATTGACTGACGTATTAACATAAAGGCCAAACCTTTAAGGCTAGAAATGTGAAAATTTTCCCACGTATTTTTTATATGACGTAGGCTAAGAACATGTCTATGACATGCTCTTGGTTAGGTTTATATAATTATTTTATCGTTCTATTAAAATTCCGAGTAAAGCTACCGAGCTTTATAAGAATAGTATCACTTAGGAGACCGCTCCCAAGTGCTATTATTCTTATATTCGTAACCGTATCCGGATTTCGGAATTGAAATTTAGTATCCATAACGTCCCAATAATAATACAATCCCGCAATGTACGGCATCAGCTAGTGGAAACATGATTTGTATCTACATTATAAAGTTAACGTTCGTTCCACAAGTGCAAGTTAAGAAGGTACATACAGCTCAACTTTGCTATATCAATATTATTTTTTTTGATAATATTAAATTTTATTCATTACCTATATTTTAATTCTAGCTTTTTATCGCGTCTCCACTCGCGTAAATAACTATATTTCCCGAAAAAGTACAGTTCCCGTAGGATACCTCAGTAGGTAACATTGTACTTTTTCGGGATAAAAAGTAGCCCATGTGTTAATCCAGAGCATAAAGACCATACCAAATCCGTTCAGTAGTTTCCAGTAAAAGAATTACAAACATCCACCCATTCATCCATTCATAATAGTAGTAGTACCTACTACTACTATACTAATATTTATTCTGTGGTAGTAGGTTGATTTATCAATCTACTCAGTACGTCTACTCACACATAAAGCAGTGCAGAACATAGGTACTTAATGAATATATAATATACTAGCTGTTGCCCGCGACTTCGTCCGCGTCAACAGATAGCGCAATAATGCATTAATTTCGACCAAATTTGATTACCATAAAAAGGTTATAGAGAGTCACTCTTAAAAGACATACACTGTCGCAGACATTTTTTTAGATCATTTAAAGAGGAATAATTCTTTCATACATATTTTTGGGTAACTTGAACCGTTTACGCAGCGCACGCAATGGAAACCCTCAAATATGAATAATTTCCCCGTTTTTGCAATATTTTTCACTGATGCTTCGCTCCTATTAGTCGCACTCGACAAATGCACTATCTAACACAAAAATTTTTTTTCAATTCGATTTAGCAGTTCCTGAGTTCAGCGCGTTCAAACAAACAACGGAAGCCCTCAAAGACGAATAAATTTCCCCGTCTTTTCCACATTTTCCCCTGATTCTTCGCTCCTATTGGTCGCAGCGTGATGCTATATAGCCTAAAAGCCTTTCTCGATAAATGGACTATCCAACACAAAAATATTTTTTTAATTCTAACCAGTAGTTCCTGAGATTAGTGCGTTCAAACAAACAAAAAAACTTCAGCTTTATAATATTAGTATAGATTCATTAAGTACAGGAAAGCTTTTGCGTAATTAATATTATCAATTAGACTTTCCTTTGTATGAACTTTGAAACTAAATCTATCAATTTTATCGGAACCGGAGTATTGCAAAGAACGCAGTCATATAATATAGAACGATAGAGAGATGAATAACTCGGAACTGTGGGAAGTTACTAGGAGTATAAACTTCGAGACAATAAATATTACCCGCGGCGGTACCGGCACTAAACTATTTATTAGTATCATGAAAGCCCCTGCAATTAGCTATATTGCTTACCGCCCTGTTGTATCGAATGTGACAGGTCATCACGAGCGGTGGATCGCCTCATTAATCTTTTATTCAACTAACGACCGAACCGCACAATGGCTGGAAAAGTTGGAAATGGCCAAGGAAATTATTATCTCCTGCCCTCCGTGAAAGGCCTCCGCTATTTACATTCGACGTACAATGTACGTACAGTTTCGACCATGTCATGTACCGATTTTCGACCTTATTACTCGGCAATAAGGTTCAAGAGTGGTACACCGGTTCTGTCGGCGACCGTACATCAACAACGTTAGGTGAACAATTTGTACCTGTTACGGATTCGAGCGATGCTCTTTCAGAGGCCTTGTGTAAAAGTTCATAAAATTATAACAGAGAAAGCTTTTCAAATTCAGCCTCTTTGCTTTTAAACACTTTGTACCAATATTTGGTTGTATACGTTTGTCGACCGAGAGTGATTTGAAAACCCTGTTTATTTCTCTTTTTGGAAGATAAACTACTCCCACTAAAGCACCTCTACGTACTGTTATACCCCTACCCACATAACAGTACATAGAGCATAGATTTAAATTTTTCTTCTATGATTCATGATCAGTGGCTTAGCGTGGGTGTCTGCCGCTCGCGGCGGATAACAATTTTGCCGCCCCCTTACGTAGGTTTTGCCGCCCCCTTAATCCTTATTCAGGTTTCTTGTATACAATACATTACCTACATACATTATAATCTAGAGAAGTTTTTGGCAAGAACAGTCATCGTTATTTTGCATTATAATACAAGTTAGATTATCTAAGTTTGTGCGCGGTACACAAGAGCCCTCTCTAGTCTTCCTTTACTCTCATAATCCAGTGGGACGGATAACCGACACTACTGACAAGAGATCGGGCGCAGCTCGCAGGTCCGACTTTTTTTACATGCCCATCCGACGCATGGATCATCTTTCTTGTCAGACAATCAGGTGATCAGCCTGCATTGTCCTAACCAAACTTGGAGACAACATTTTTTGTTGTTCCAATGCGGGAATCGAACCCACGACCTCCGAGTCGAGAGCCAATGCTCTAACCACTAGACCACGGAGGCTGTTTCTTTTATATTTACTTAATAGGTACTTACCTGTACATTTTATAACTTTCCATGATCAAGATTTTCTCAAAACTTGCTAACCTAAGGACTTAATTAATTGGAAAACTTTTCAATTAAGCCTCGAGTTGAAGCATTTTCGGAATATTTTAATAATAATCTGATTGTCGTTTAAACTGCTGACTCGTGATGTATAAAATGTTTTACTATTTATTTTAGTATTTTTAGCTGTTTCTGTGTTGTGGTTTGCTTTTTAGTATCTAAATATTGATGTTCTTAAGACGTTGTTGTAATTATGTAAAAACCGGACTCGGAAGTGTAGACTCGCGCCCGGCACGCGAGGGGTTTCGTACATTATACCAATATTAGCTTTTTCTCTCTGTCCCTCGCGTAAATATATAGTATCGGTTACGTTGTAACTATTTAATAATCCGTGGTATCGGGTATCCACAGTAATTTTTAGGGGTAAAAAGTAGCCTATGTTTTAATCCAGAGCCTAGACTACTACCATATCAAATTTGATCGAAATTCGTTAAGTTTTGCGTGAAAAGTAATATCCATCCATCCTCACAAACTTTCACATTTATAATATTAGTAGGATTATTTATTAGGTAGGAGGTTTTCTAAGTAAACCCATTGTACAAGTTAAGTCTCTATAACTCTAAAACTAACAAAGTTTTAGCCGTTATGGTTTTCTTTCAAAGTTCATCACATGGACTACCATCATCATTAATAGGCAAGCGGACTGATTTTTTTTTATTGCATAAATAAATAGTACTCCAAAATTCATATTCAGGAGTACTATTTATTTATGCAATAAAAAAAAATCAGTGTACTCATGTAACTTCTCAGAAGAAACCGTATATCAAAAGTCAATATTTTCAAAGGTACAGCGATTTGTATATAAAATTTCGCGTGTCTCGTAAAAACGCTCCAGTACCAAAAAAAAAATTTATTTTTTTGCGAAATTGGTAAACAAAACCTACATCATTAGGTTACTCACATCATATACAAAAACATTTATTATGGTAAGTATGAACTTAAACGCACAAATATCGGAGATATTTACAAATATATTCCTGCGGCCATATACTTCATATACTATAACCTACAAGTGACGTCATTTGTAGGTGGACTTTAGTATAGAGCGTTTTTAGGAGGCTCGCGAAATTTTTTATACAAATCGCTGTACCTTTGAAAATATTGACTTTTGATATACGGTTTCTTCTGAGAAGTTACTCATATTTAAGAGTACTATTCATTTATGGAATAAAAAAAATAGTCCGATTGCCTATTACCCGACTGCCCAAAAGGGTTATGTTTTTCGCACGTATCTTGTATGTTCGTTTGTAAATTCTTTATATCCACGTATCTTCTAAGCGGCTGGATGATTTTCGACAGTTATGGTATCGTTAGATTTGTCTCAAAAACCCAAATGTAAAGAACACTTGGGTTTTTGAATGGCCGTAACCTTGTTAGTTAAAGACGTTAAAGTAAATGTTAAAGTTAGTAGTTAAATTCATAACGTAGACGCATTCATAGGGAGTAAAAAAAGTAAAAAAAATCTTCAAAGGGGTTGAAAATGTGTATGGAAATTAAAAACATTTAATTAAATACGTGTTTTAGGTTTTATTAGTTTTTACTCTCTAAGGCCCACTTGCGCCAATCCGGGTTAAAGTTAACCCTGGGTTAAAAATCATGTTATCTCTCTCGTTCTTCGTATTTGTGAAAGAGAAAGCATGATATTTTAACCCAAGGTTAACTTTAACCCGGACTGGCGCAAGTGGGCCTGAGGGTGTAAAACAAGTCTTGAATGTTTGTATGAAAAATCTGTCCCGATTTCCATGGAATTTTATACCTATGTGAGTTTTTTACCCTTATTAGGGTAGTTAAAATTTTAGCTAAATTAAAAAACCTAACCAAGAGCATGTCAGGACATGTCTAAAGAGGGTTCCGTAACTATAAACGCGTAATATGCTTTTTTTTAATTACTCCAAAAGTTACTGTCCGATTTGGTTCAAAATAATTTTCCTAAAGAGTTTTTAGCATCTATCAGCATGGAAATTTTCAAGTTTCTATCTCCTATAGTTTAAAAATGCTAGGGGGGGGACCAACATACAAACTACTTTGGAGGCCGATTACTCGAAAATGGTGAACTTTATAAAAAAGTAACGTATGGAACCTTGCCTTTATTTTAAAAGACCTATTCTACGATACCCCACACGATGGGGTAGAGTGAAAAAAAAAATTTTCATCCCCACTTCACATGTATGGAGAGCCACCCCTAAAATATACAATTATTATTTTTTTATGATCCCGAAACCGTGATCTATACACAATCTATAACTGCACGAAATTTCATCAATTTATATTCATAATTACAGGAGCTAGAGGCGCGGACAGACAGACAGACAGACAGACAGACACACAGACGGACAGAGCGAAACTATAAGGGTTCCTTAAGTATTACGGAACCCTAAAAAGGGAAATAATGTTTAGAAAATAATTATTATTTCATACTTTTTTGTGTAAGTATTTTTACTTTGGAAGTCGGTTTAATTTTTTGTTTAAAATAATTATTTTACCCTTTTTAGAGATATTTGTTAAATTAATATTAATACATGTTAAGAACGTCTAATATAAGATCGAATTTATTCGTATAATTCAGTAGGCGCCAAATTTCCATTAGGTATCATTTTCATTCATAGTATTATAACAAATTACATAGTAACGTCAAAGTCCCTTTTTAGGGTTCCGTAATACTTAAGGAACCCTTATAGTTTCGCTCTGTCCGTCTGTCTGTCTGTCTGTCTGTCTGTCTGTCTGTCTGTCTGTCTGTCTGTCTGTCTGTCTGTCCGCGCCTCTAGCTCCTGTAATTATGAATATAAATTTATGAAATTTAGTGCAGTTATAGATTATGTATAGATCACGGTTTCAGGATCATAAAAAAATAATAATTTTATATTTTAGGGGTGGCTCTCCATACATGTGAAGTGGGGATGAAAAATATTTTTTCACTCTACCCCATTGTGTGGGGTATCATAGATTAGGCCTTTTAAAATAAAGGCAAGGTTTCATACGTCACTTTTTTATAAAGTTGACCATTTTCGAGTAATCGGCCTCCAAAGTAGTTTGTAAGTTGGTCCCCCCCCCTAGCATTTTTAAACTGTAGAAGATAGAAACTTGCAAATTTTCATGCTGATAGATCATGCTAAAAACTCTTTAGGAAAACTATTGTGAATCAAATCGGACAGTAACTTTTGGAGTAATTAAAAAAAAAGCATATTACGCGTTTATAGTTACGGAACCCTCCTTAGACATGTCCTGACATGCTCTTGGTTAGGTTATTTTGTTTTTTGTGTGTCTCTATGTCCTTTCCCGGGACTCAAGGTATGTCTGTGCCAAATTTCATCAAAATTAGTTTAGCATTTAAAGCATGAAGAGGTTACAGACAGACACACTATCGCATTTATAATATTATAGTATAGATGCATATTTTAGTAAAGAAACACATTTAATTTTAGAGGTTTCTAATGTCCTAAATAAACACATTTTGTTGGCTGAACCCTACGAGATATGTCAAAATAATGTACTACATTTTTGTTCATCATAAAAAAGTCTACAAGAAAGTCCGCGATGGCATATTATGTCTATAATATAGACTCTATATCATAAGGATAACCCACAATAACCATTTTTTTATACTTTACTTTGATTTAAATTTAATAGCTTATTTACGAAGCGATTTTAAGCAATACAGCATTAATCCTTATCCAATTAAGTACCTTAAATGCATTGTGCATATAATATAGATGAATATGGCCCTTTACAGCAAGTAATTAAATTACATGCTGTAAAGCAGTCTCGCACGTCGCGTGATGCGTCGATATGATAGTGTCCTATTTTTACCCATTGGGTACGAAACCCTAAAAGCATTTTCAATATTGTATACAGAAGTATATTGATGTGAATAGAGTTATTCGCTGAAGTAGTTTTATCTCCAAAAACACTATTGCACGCAGGCAAAGCCGCGGGCAAAAGCTAGTGTATAGTATAAACGTATTCAATATATTTCAGCTGTCTGGTACCCGTAACACAAGTTCTTTGGATACTTATCACGGGGCCAGATTGACGTGGTGTGAAACGTTAATCTGGCCCCGTGGCAATATTATATTGTTACTAGCTTTTGTCCGCGGCTCCGCCCGCGTACATTATCCCGATGGAACACTACTTTTTCGGGATAAAAAATATCCTTTGTTCTTTCCCGGGACCCACAGTATGTATATACCAAAGGACAATGCCCACGGATGGTATCGCTTCAATTGAAATTGTGCCATTAACTTAATACATTGAAAATTCCTGTTTTTATTTTAGATTAAATTTGTTATTATTAATACAGTTTGAATTCTCCGGAATAATAATGATCAAAAATCAATATTCTTCATTGATTTTTTTTAAATTATCATTGAAAATGGCTGAAACTTAATACGAAAAGTGTTGCCATTTAAGGTGTAATTAGTTTCACTCAGTAATTTAAATCGATTACCAAGAGTAATCGACTATAAACGTGTTATAATATTTTCTACGTCTAAAAATCATTTTGATTCTAAACTAGTTCCTTATTTTTAATTAAAGCCGAAAATAAACTATTGAATGCGAAATATTGTTGAAGTACTTCGTCGTCTGAAGTAAAACCAGAATTTAAGTAGTATAATATATTATCCATATGCAGTGTTAAAATAAAATATTAAAATGAAGATTATATATAAATAAATAGTCGGGTACACATAATATAGGGAGCAGCCCGCGAGGCATTTTCTGCTATGTAGACATGCCGACTACCTCAGACACGGTGACCCGACCGCTCGGTTTTTAGGCTGGGACTATATTACCGGAATCTCACCGGCCGGGCCGAAAAAAACATAGCAATGAAAATAGAACGCTGAGGTCCGAGACGGCGATGTCTCAAACGTCATCGCCGTTCCTTGAATGCACGAAGTAGGTATCTATACTTCGTGCTTGAATGACTCAAAACAACGACGCACGTTATTGTTTGAATTTTTAGATTGTACCTACCGGGACCGTGTGAATATTTCTTGTGTAGTTTGATACAATCAGTACAAATAAACAAAGTGATAGTGAGATAGAGATTCTTTTTAATTAGGTATTATCATATATTTTAAGCTTTATAGGCTCAAACACGAGGCGCAACATTACTTAACTCGTATTTTTTAAATTGAAATTGCCGTAAACTCCGGAGAGTTATAAGAATCATAGTTGATGTATTAGAAAGACCTATAATCAAGCTATTATTGAAGCTAAAATAGCTAATGGCACAAAAATATTTTTAGCGATACTAAGTTCCATAGACACTTGAACATTCTCCTTTCATAAAAATCGGTTCCGCGGTTAAACCATGAAAAGGTAACAGACAGACACACTTTTGCATTTATAATATTATTAAGTATATTAGGTATAGATTATTATGACGGACATCCGTTTAAAACAAGAATTTTTCGAAAGGTATGACTGGGATGCTATGGGGCCACGCGGATGAAGTTGCGCCCAAAAGCTAGTTACATAATGTAAATCCACACTAATTTTATCTCGTTAGGTATGTCGAAACGCTGATTTAGGGTTTTTATACAAAACTAATTGGCGTTGGATCGCAAGGATGAAAATTGACGTCGTACAGCTGTATTTTTATTAATACGTCATATTTTATTTTTTGGTCGTGTGACGTCGTTTTTTGCGGTGCGACAACGCATCGTAGTTTGGTGTATGGGCACTTAGTTTCGTAATGTAGCCTTCCAATGCACGCGACGGTAGGGTCGCGGTGCCGCTGCTTAGGAGGAAACACCAGGGCCACGAAATGTATGGACAAACATACAAAAGTCCCCCCCTGTTTCCTGCCTGGATAATGCCGGTAGAGTAACAATTTTTATCTATTATGAATATCTATGGATACTATTAGCATGTCCCAATGATTTCCTTTTTTTCATAAATTAATTATTAAAAGAGATATGGACGTTCAAAAAATTAAAAAATAACCAGATTTTCCGCTGTGTTAAAACATCCAGAAAACAAATTTGACTAAATTATTTAAAAAAATTTAAACATAGGAACATAGTTCAAGCCTTTATTTAATTTTTAATGAAAAAGTACTTAAATCGGTTAAGTTTCGGAGAAGGAATCAGCTCTACGAATAGTTGATTAATACGAGTTTAATAGGTATTTTCGGTTCATGTTGTAGTTGTCCCTATCTCACTCGCACACATTGATCGCGAATTCGCGACACTGCGTGACAGCAATAGATTTTACAAATACCTATTTTTCATTTCTATATAAAGCCTTGGTGTTACGACGTGCGACCGGTGAGCCAGAGAAGTGAGAACCTGATTGGCTGGTTTGCAGGTCGCAGTCGCGGGTCGTGGTCTCTCGTCGCGGTCGCATAGATCGGAATTCGGAAGGCTACCTTTATGCTACATGCATCTATAACTATCTATCTCCAGCTTGAGTTGGTAGATGAAGGTGTAAAGATTTTCACATAAATAAACACTTTCTTGTTATTATGTTCAAGCAGGTGCGGCGCTGCGAGAACGATCGGTCATGTCACACTGTGTGCATAGTAACAGGGGTAAAAAACGGTACGTTTAAGACAATAATTTTCCCTCAATTTGTATACGCTTTACCTGGAAGAGCTATGTTTCGACCGGATAATAACCACCAAGGCGTGGAAGGAGGTTATTGAGGAGTCCAAGAACAGCCACGGAATTGTCCCTACGTGAATACCTACCAGTTCGGGAACTAACCCGGCGGCGGCAAGAAGAACCTGCAGCGTAAGAAAATCGCCAGACTTGAAACAACGTGGACCTACGAACCTTTCGGTCCTGTGTCAAACCGTTGTGGGGAAACTTTTATAATTATATTAAAAATATATAATGAAACCTTGTACGCCAAGTTATATTTAGGGTTCCTTTGTACATTTGTAATTACCTAAATCATAAAAAAAAGATGGGGTCTAGTATGTAGTTCAGAGAACTAGTGAAAACTATGAATTACATGAAATACCTTTTTGCCAAATGACTTTTGATTCATGAACCATTAGTATGTTCCTACTTTATACGGAATGGTCCGGTGATCGAATCCGACTCGCACTTGCTCGTTTTTTTATTGAGTTATACTACATATTATACAAATCCGCCCAACTTCAACAAACAAAAAATTTTAAGCCAACAGGAAGTTCCCTATCAGTTTTGATCTCTGCCAAAAAACGAATAGCTCGCTTCGCTCGCTCGCTAGTCGATACTGATAACGAGCCTACCTACCTTTAAATATAAGTCGCACACTAGGTAGGAACATATTTTACGATGCGTAACGCACCCCCCCCCCCCCCCCCAAAGAAACCTAATTTCAAACTTTTCGCAAAAGCTAGTTATAAGATACTAGCGACCCGCCCCAGCTTCGCACGGGTACAATACTGATATTAATACTACAGAATGTCTTTAAATAACTAATAAAACGGGCGAAATCTAGTCAAAACAAACAGAAACAAATTAATATAGGTACCTACTAAAACTCAATGAAATAAGTAGGTGGGTATACTTTTATCGTATGAAATACCATAGATCTAAACTCCCCCCGCACGCGAACTCCCGCCTTGGCGACGCCCACTTCGCAACCAGAAATCGTCATATTTTAATTTCGCCATAACTTCAAAACCACACGTCCAATTTCAATCATTCAAAGACCAAATATTATCTAAATAAACTGTACTTAGTGATGAAATAATTTATTTTGATAAGGATTAATAGCATGAGTAAAATAAACGCGTCTAAATGTAGTCCAAAAAAAATTCAAGATTTCTAAATAAAAAAATGGTTGTTGTGCCTCACTCGACATAGATAGGTATAGTGTGTCGCGGACTTTTTTGTAGATATTTATAAGATCTACAATTAATTAGAACATTTTATGGTTCTATCTTTTATAGTTTAGGCAGCGTACGCAAAATAAGTAACTTTTCTGGTTGATTTTTTACACCTTGTGTCCGAAAAACCCAAATATTTTACGGAACCCTATTTTTTTCCAAAATAAAATATAGCCTATGTTACTCGTGGATAATGTATCTTTCGAATGGTGAAAGAATTTTTGAAATCGGTCCAGTACTTTTTGAGCCTATTCATTACAAACAAACAAACAAACAAACAAACATACAAACAAAGTTTTCCTCTTTATAATATTAGTGTAGATTAATTCATACAAGATTCACTAAGTATTATTATATTCTACAAACCTGGCAACCTTCAGATTCGCCGACGTAGCAGCAATCCCCCGACACAGAGGTCGGCAACCAGAGGTGCTCGCCGCTAAAGGCAGTGTCACTCCAGTCAGGCGTCGACCGTATTACTCGTGCAGCTTGACTCTCGCTTGTGCGTCTGTTGACAAACAAACGTTTCCAATCAACGACATGTTTAAAGAAGCTGGATAGGCGGTTGTTGTCATAATTTATTTTGTATCAGTCTTAAGGGCCATACTGACCATCCAGCATGCAAGCCCAAGGCCGCGGATTTGTAGGCAAAAATTAAAAATGATTGACACTATTGACACTAATGACGGTAACTTTACCTAGTACCGGTGCTGCATTTGCTGGATGCGCTAGGGCCAAGTGTGAGTTGTATGGGTAGAAATAGCGAGGAGAAAGTCACCTTGAACTGCCAATGCAAGTAAAGGGCCATGCTGACCGTCCAGCCTACAATTCCAGCACCGGTACCTATGGCCGTCATTAGTGTCAATCATGAAGCCCCTTATAGGGCCATACCAGCCTGCAAATCCAATGCCGCGGCCTTGAAGCGAACTTGTAGTCAAATAGACTAGTGCTTTTACCTCTGAAAATGGTCAAAAACAAAATAAATTTATAGTAGGATGAAACCCATTGGAAAAGGAAGAGAATGTAACAAAAATAAAAGGAAAAATAATTTACGGGCGATTTGAGGTCGGGAGTGAGGGGGGTGAGTTTTTAAGGGTAGAAAACGGTTTATCTCGATTTCCGGAAAAACTACAAGTTCTATGAAAAAAAGTCAAATGGCCAAGTTGTAGAAAATAAAAAGATCTACAACTTTTGTATTTACACTCTTTTCACATAACTTAAAAATTTATGTGAAAAATTCAAATAACCAAGTTTTTGGTTTTTAATTTTTATCTTGTACAAAAACAAAAAAAAACACGAAATTTAGTGAAAACTTACCTTTATATGTCCTAAATACACTGTAATTTTTGTGATTTAAAATATTTATTTTTTCACCTTATTTTGTCTTAATATCGAAAAATTAACCCTAATTTTTAATCGAAAATTGGTGGGTTTCTTATTTATTGAATTCTATTCTTTCTGATAATGTAAAAAAATGTATACATTACCATAGTAAATGTTCTCAGAAAATGCAAAGAAAAGAGACATGTATGCGCATAATTTAAAGCAGATTCGACAACTTACTCAAAATCTTGTAGATGTCTTATTGGGGCTAGGCCTTACTACCTATTCTTTTCTTTGCATTTTCTGAGAACATTTACTATGGTGTCTTATTGGGGCTAGGCCTTACTACCTATTCTTTTCTTTGCATTTTCTGAGAACATTTACTATGGTAATGTATGTATTTTTTACATTATCAGAAAGAATAAATTTCAACAAACAAGAAGCCCACCATTTTTTTAAAAAAAGCTGATATTTTGACGGGAGAATTTTCGATTGAAAATTAGGGTTAATTTTTCGATATAAAACAAAATAAGGTGAAAAAATAAATATTTTAAATCACAAAAATTACAGTGTATTTAGGACATAAAAAGGTAAGTTTTCACTAAATTTCGTGAATTTTTTTTTGTTTTTGTACAAGATAAAAATTAAAAACCAAAAACTTGGTTATTTAAATTTTTCACATAAATTTTGAGGTTATGTGAAAAGAGTGTAAATACAAAAGTTGTAGATCTTTTTTTCTCTACAACTTTGCCATTCGACTTTTTTCCATAGGATTTGTAGTTTTGCCAGAAATCGAGATAAACCGTTTTCTACCCTTAAAAACTCACCCCCTTCACTTCCCGAACTCAAATCGCCCGTAAATTATTTTTCCTTTTATTTTTGTTATATTCTCTTCCTTTTCCAATGGGTTTTATCCTACTATAAATTTATTTTGTTTTAAAACCTATCGGCACTAGTCCAAAAAATTAAATTTAATTTACTCTATTGACATTAATAACAGCCATTAGTACCGGTGCGAAATTTGCAGGCTGGACGGTCAGTACGGCCCTTAAGTTTTGATAAATTCTATAATTAGTTACTGTATGCATCAACCAACGATATTTAAATGCAACGCATTAACCTTTAAATCATTACAACAATAAAACACTTAAAAATTTTCCTGCAAAAAAAACAATATTACTAATTAAGTAATTGTGTTTTTGGCACAACGCTCCAAATTGCACCAAATTGAAGTGGGATCATCAATGCACTGCATTCTTCTGAGAGGAATAAATTACCTATTATAATAATTAATTAATTATTAAAATTACTTTCACAAAGTTAGACACACATATTGTTTAGTGACATTGCTTCATGATATCATCAGCTCTGAGTCATAGAAACAGAATACAATATTCCAGTGAAACAACGTTTTTCACGTCGGTCATGATCGCTAGGTACTAGACTGTTATAGATGGAGAGCTACTAGGAAATTTGAGTAGGTGTTTGAGGCAAGCTGAAACATTGTCCTATACTTCTCCTATTGAAACTCAACACGACACTACAGGTCTGGTTGGTCAGAAGCCAATATACAAGAAGTAAGTCAATATACAAATTTTTGTAAAGTGAATTTTTTAATCCCAAAAAAAGATGTTTGAGGTAATTTGAAATGTTGATTTAGTGTTAGTATACGTAATGTTTAAGGAGTTGGAAAAAAGCCAGGTCATTTAGTCGGAACTTTAACCTTGCCAGACCAGTGTAAAAGTAAATTGAAAAAGGTTCAAAAAAAAAACCACGATATAAACTTAATAATTAAAACATTCAATTCTGGTTATAAGATTTATCCTAGACTTTATCTTAAAAACCTAACCAAGAGTATGTCATGACATATGTCTAAGGAGGGTTCCGTAACTATCAACGCGCAATAGGTTTTCTTTGAATTATTTACTTCAAAATTTATTGTTCCATTTCGCTCAAAATAATTTTCCTAAAGAGTTTTTAGGATGATCTATTGGCATGGAAACTCACAAGTTTCTATTTAATATAGTTTAGAAATGCGAGGGGGGGTATGGTAGTAGTTTATTCAGAATTAACACATGAGCTACTTTTTAAAGCAGCATATCAAATTTTATTTATGGTACGGTTCCCGGTAGATTTCTTTTTAATAATAATATTTATATAGGTAGAAACATCTAAATGAAATACAGCTGACACGGCTGTGCAGTGCCCAAAACTTAAGGTGGTTCGTTTCCTATACAAAAAAACAATGGACATTATTTAGGTAATTTCATACTATTACTACATAAATTTATATGCACATCTATTTATTCTGCAATACAATTGTCGCAAAATATATTTAAAATACTTTATTTCACACAGAAGTCACATTTTTATTGAATTTTCCACAAAAAGTGACATTTGTAACTTATGTCACTTTTTGTCGAAAATTCAATAAAAATGTGACTTCTGTGTGAAATAAAGTATTTTAAATACATTTTGCGACAATTGTATTGCAGAATAAATAGATGTGCATATAAATTTATGTAGTAATAGTATGAAATTACCTAAATAATGTCCATTGTTTTTTTGTATAGGAAACGAACCACCTTAATATGTTCAAAGGGAAGCCACTCGATAGGCATCGACCGCGGCAGTGCCGAGGCGCTTGATCATCTTCTTCTTCTCTTCTTCTATTAAAAATAATATAAATATTCATTTACATATTTTCTAAGCGAATATAATAGCTGCTTATGAATACCCGAAATACCAAAAGAAGTCGTGCTATAGATAATGACGTGGTCCCAGTCTTTGCAAGCTATTTCACCCTCTTTAAGCGTATCCCTATGGTATTCTCACTTACTAGGCGAAATCATGCAGTTTTGAAGCCGGCTTTCCATGAGGCAACGGTATTTTCCCGAACAATCTTTCCATGTGACTTAAACCTTTTTTATTTAAGGCCATTTTCACGCGGGCGAAGCCACGAGCAAAAGCTAGTTATGTACATAATATAAGCATCAACGTATTTATAACATGAATTAAAGTTCGCAAAAAAATATTTGTTTTTATATGTTAGACTTTACGATAAAAGACGAAGAGGAATAAAAAGAAAACTGGAAATATAATAAAAAGTTTGAAAACATTCAGCAAACCTACTTTGAATAACTTACCTGTCCCCGGGGTATTCGTTTGCCCATAAACTTTACAACTTGAAGGTTCAGGGAATTACCCATACACTCGCTCATGATTTAATATTGTATTTCCCCAGAGGCGTGTTTACAATGGAGTCAATAAGTATGTAGGCGCGTGCCTACATTTACAGGATATGTACAAAAAAGTATTTTGCGGGTATGTCGCTATCTGTGGCGACATGGTTAAACGTCAAACGTCTAACTCGCAGTTCGCGCCGTTTTAAATAGCAGTACGAACTAGGGCTAGATAAAATACGGATAACTTATTATTTTCCCGTAGTGAATGTGATAATTTAATTGGTTTTATTGTGGAGAAGTGATAAAGTGACGTGATCTATGATAATTCGTTAATTGGAAATAACCTACGGACTTTATATGGATATACGCCTAAATCAGTCCGTGGGATTCGAACTTTACGACCCACGAAAAGCATAAAAATGATGCTATTGCTCGGTTTTTCAATTTTCGGAAATATATTGACATTTTTATCGTGTAGGTACTTGTGCTAAAGATGGAAAATGGACATTTTAACACGAGCATGTCGAGACATGCTGTGAGAAAGAGTTGGTACTACTAAACACATGAGATGGAAAGAGATAGATATGGTTTATGAACGGGTTGATTATAATATGACCCCCTGGTTTTCTATGAAACTGCAACGTGAACAATGTGGTACCAGTATAACACAGTGGGACGGTGTTTAAGAGCCAGGACTCCGCAGACTTGCAGTATAGCTTTAGCAGGCTCCATATTAGTGCTGGTCTACTATGTACGACCTAATGCAATAATCGTTCGTGCGCCGGGACGTGTCGGCGCCAGCAAGACGGCTGCAACACGACGGCGGTAGCGTGACGTCGACGTGACGACGGCAACATGACGGTGACGTGACGGCGGCCGCGACAGTGGCACGCTGGAGTCATGAGCGCGGTGGTACTATGTTGAGAACTGCGACTCAGTGGCGGCTGCACTTAGTGACGTAAAAGGCTGTAACCCACTTTTTTTTATTTTTTCTGATATAATTTTAAAGACAGCAATACATTAGTTATTCCCCTGTTGTTGTTTCGAGTGTCTGTGGGCGATAAATTGCTTTCCAATAGGCAATCCGTCTGCTCATTTGTTAAATCAAGTTTAGTTTGGTCGCTTGTTCTCCTGTTGTGCTTTTCTATTCTCTGTGTGCAGATATTATGGTGGCTACATCATAAGCGGCGCGGGCGTCGCCTAGTGCCTACTGTGAACCGTCACACGTGGTAGTGTAGAAGCACTTCGAAGTGAGTCTTGTGGAGGAGTTGTGTGCGACTCCAGCCCTCTTTTATTACTAATAGAAGCTTTAGGGTGAGTCTAACTGTTCTTTTTACAACTATACTGCAAAATACTCGAGGAGCAAAGTTTGATAAAGCTGTAAGTACCTACTCATAGTGTGAATGACCAGTATGGGCCATATATTTAGTACTGAGTACAGAGCAGTAAAGTCGTACGTTATTTTATTTTATATTGGTTTTAAAAAGTCTAAAACATTTCTTAGATACTGGTGTTTAAGAGAATGTTAGTGTTTAGGAAGAAATATTTGCCCGAGTACATTTTGAATCTGATTAAAGAAAATAATCTATTTGACCGACGCTAGTTGGTGTTAATTGCTTTGCGTGTTATTAATATCGAGTTGAGATATCATAGAGATCGATTACAATTTGCGGTGCATAAAACCTATTTTTACTGTTTATCCAAAAGTCAAAATCGTTTTGAGGCCTTACTTTTGAAGCATTGAAAAATAATACGGCTACGTAGTAACCTCTCTGTGCAACGTGCGCTCCGCGAGTATTATACCTGGTTCTGTGGCTGCACCTCGCCCGCCTGGGCGCCTGGGTCGCGCTGGGCGCGAATCGCGTAAACTTTTACAAAGTCGACGTCTCGCTTTAGTGTTCTTGTGTAGGGCCTACCATACCGCCCGTGCGGAGGCGCTTTCACCCAGTGAACGTGTGACATTGAAGTGACGTCACATATAGGTAACACAGAGGTCCAAGGTCCAAATTTTGCATAGGTATGACATAATTGTGACTACGTTTGATTTGATGTCATATGTATGACATGACTTTGATCTCATATTGGCTGTCGACTCGAGCGCTATGTGCACGCGCGGTCGATTAGGTGAACTAAAGCTTCCTACCTCGCCTGATAGATGGCACTAAGCGCGAAAAATGCAAACTAGCGTTGTTTTGCATTATAATAGATACTATCACATACTATTTTATCAGCCAACACAGGTTTAGGCTAGGCTTAAACTAAATATCCTAGCTTAGTAACAAGGGCGAAACTCTAGAAACACCACAGGTAGGTGTATATAGTGGTGTGAGATTTTGCCACCCCTCTTATTGTGCCGCCCGGGTTTTGAAAAAAATCGGATTTTGCATCCCCTAGATAGATTATGAGCAAAGTTAAATCACATTGAAGTAAATTTGAGAACACATGAAGGTAAGATTAAGGTCATATTTACGTCATATTCATTACGTAAAAGTTTTACGTCAAGAAGTGTGAAATATTCACATGTGACTCATTCGTGACTTATATGTTACGTAAATCCTGACATAGCGCAATATCATTTTGACGTCACTTTGACGTAAACGGGTTTACTGGGCAGTTCTTGCCTGTAGATTTAGAGTTGCAGTGGTGGGGATTTGTGGTGGGCCATTTGCCCGTATATTTCAGTAGTAAAAAAAAAAAATCTAAGAAATTCCCTGTATAAAGGCAATACATTGCAGTGATATAAAGTTAGTTGCGTGTGTGGAGCACACAGAATTCAAAACATGCAGAGTGAGTGTTCGATCACATTTGTATGCAGCACCGAGTCCGAGTGTCCGAAGCTATGGCGAGATGCCGCCCCGCCCGCACTTTTTAATTTTTTACTCTTTACACTTACAGAACAGATCGCGTTGTTATATTACGACGGTTAGGTGTTCAATCAAAATTGATTGAAAAAAAGGGGTGGGTAAGGCATTTCGTTGATCTGTGGCAACATATTATGTGTGGATAACCATTACAATTTGGAGTGGTTGTGACGGCCTCGCTTTCGGGCGTGTTGACGGCTTCTGGATGATTTCTGTATTCTGTGGTGGAGCAATTAGAAATCTTTGACTTGTTTTATTACTAAACACACATTCTCGTGATAATTTTTAGAAATGCATAGTAATCCAGATATCTGCCGTAAGCAGATAGTAGCAATTACTAAAAAGATTATAATTGAAGTAAATTGCTCTGATTCAGTACAACAGTGTTTTTCAACCTTTTTCATGATGTGACCCCTACAGAAGCTTCGCGGCCCACAGGTTGGGAAACACTGCAGTACAATATAAAAAAAGAGAATTGTATTAAATTATGTTCCGTAGTGTAGACTCTTAATCACTAAACAGAGAGTGTGCGTAAGTGGGAATATAACGTGCAGTAGTTGTAGCTGGGTAAAAAAAATGTGTATTACACACATAATAAACGCGTTTTCATAAGATTGGTTAAGTATGCTACGTTGAAGAGGACTATTGTTAGGTACCGTCGCTGTGACCGACATAACAATGAATTGCGCTTACCTGTAATTTGACACCGATACACATTACAAGATGATATTCGAATTACGTTTAGTATGCCTAATGAAAAGCTAAATGCTTTCATACCTAGTTCAATAGTGATTTACGAAACGGGGTTTCGTATGAATATTGCAGTCCACGGGGACTCCGGCGAGCAGCCTAGATGTACCTAATTCATATTATGTGCTATCCACAATCTACATGGATGCTTCGGCTTCAGTTGGCGTAGTTACATTAGTTTACAACTAATGAGGATAAGCCGTTACTATGAACACTATTATGTGAGGTGTTCTTGTTGCGCCAATAAATATAGCTCTATATCGTTGACGAAACACTATGTACTGCTATAGACAAGACATAGACGAAATACTAATGCTATAGTCATAATAAAGTTTGGTACTATTTAAGCAATCTAAGATCCGGATTCTGGTACCTACCGATTAAGCGGTACAGGCTATCGGGCACAAAGATTTTGTTTCCATATAATTTAATGCTCTGTATTTTAAAGGTAGCACCCCACTTCCCGCATCAAGTTTTCTAATAGCCTACAGATAGCTCAAGCTACCTTCTGTAGCTACCAGTTCTATTCTAGTTCGAGTCTTTGAAGAGATGTCCGAGCGCTTCTTTCGCTTCTTTCATTCCGCAAATCGTGTTACTTCGAACATGCATTTGGCTATCAACCGATATTAGTTTGCACGAAGTCCGGAAGAGATCAAAGAATTTACCTACATTGCGAGTAACCTGACCCGGGGACGAGGCTCGGCGGGGGTGACCGCCTGGTAGTCGCTTTTGCGCTTATTTCGTGTCACAATGCATTGGTGTTAAATGTGGGCTAAGTTCAGCCGTTGGATATGGCTATAATATGGTAATTGAACGTCTGACCTGACAATCCTCGTCGTGTGTTTGGGTATTTGCGCGAAAATGACCATGTAGGCGATGATGGGCGATGTTATTGACATAGAGATGTTGACGTTAACTTATGAGGACGTAGAAGTTGACGCAGAAGTTGATGCTGAAACTGCGGTTGTGTTACATTTTGGTTATTGGTTTTGTGTGGGTGTTGTCTTCCGCTTTTGCGTTGCAATTGGAAGGGGAGCACACCCAATGTGTGAAGTTTGTGGGGTTTGTAGACTGCGGCGCCGCAGCGCAGGAGCGATACAAACCTAGAGGATTTTGTGTGTGGGTGTTGCAAACGAGAGCAAACCCAACGTGTGAAGTGTTGTTGAGTGTTGTTGAGCTCAGGTAATTCAAGGGAGACGGGTGACCGTTGAGTCAGTGGGTTTAATCTTGTGAGATGGCAGAGTCTGTCATTGCGGAGCGATCTACAAATCGATGCAACGAATTTGAATCTGCCATCACAGCAAATTTGCCAATGCTGGTCGACACTTATCACCTGATCAATGCCTTTGAATCATTTGGCTCTTGTTAGCGAGTGGTGGAGTCTCGCCGGTGAGTTTGGTGGCATTTGATGACTTTTGTGATTTTTGATATCTTTTAATGACTTTAACTTTCCGTGACCTTTAACTTTCGTTGACCTTAAACTTATAATAACTTTTGGTCTTCAACTTTTGATGACTTTTGTGATTTTTGATAACTTTTGATAACTTTTGAACCATCGGACTTTTGAGAATTGAGAAGCTGCCGGAAACTACAAACGTTAAGTTTACTCGTCAGGGTGGACGAGCGTAATGATTCGATAAATTGCATTGAGAGGTTTCTTCGCGCAGATACACCTACACTCTACAGCCTACTTATTCGCCCGAGGACGTGCGGTTGTCAGTCCGGCCGTGTAGGCGCGTGCCTACATTTACAGGATATGTACAAAAAAGTATTTTGCGGGTATGTCGCTATCTGTGGCGACATGGTTAAACGTCAAACGTCTAACTCGCAGTTCGCGCCGTTTTAAATAGCAGTACGAACTAGGGCTAGATAAAATACGGATAACTTATTATTTTCCCGTAGTGAATGTGATAATTTAATTGGTTTTATTGTGGAGAAGTGATAAAGTGACGTGATCTATGATAATTCGTTAATTGGAAATAACCTACGGACTTTATATGGATATACGCCTAAAAGTAAAATTATCACAAAAAAATATTGTCTGACTGGGTCTCGAGCCCGAGATTTGTCAACAAGGCAAACAGTACAACAAATACGTAGCTGAGCGAAATAAGGCAATATATATCTTACAAATATATTATAAAAACATAAAATTCGCGGTTTTCCTGGTATTAGACCCTAGATCGATTTTTCACCCTAAAACTAATTTTGTACGCAGGAGTACAAAATTTTATGGAAATAGGGATGTTGCTTAATGTGGAATATCACATTTTACAAATTAAATTTTAAAATTTTTGATTAAAGACACATAAATCTAAAAGAAATAGGTATTTAGATTGACGCGTTTAAAAATATAAGCAAATAAAAAATATTGTCCATCCCTTTCGCGCAAAACGATTCGTGACGTCACAATCTGTTACCGCCATACATTTTGTAATGACAATTAATGTATGACGGTAGCAGGTTGTGCTTGTGACGTCACAGGCCGATATATCGCTCTGTTTCATATTGTAAATTTCAATGGTTTGTGTCTACGTTATTTTTACAGATATTCTGGATTGTTTATTAACATGTTGTCTAACATCAAATAGACAAAAAAATTTTTTTTCGGCAACATGCCTAGTGTTGAAGCCGTTGCCGAGATTCAGATTATTATAAAATATAATTTTATTATTAAATATACAAGAATTGCTCGTTTAAATTATTTACCTTTAATAAAATGATGATACGTTTACTTAAAATGCATGAAACGATCGATATCTGTTCCTACTCCTATATTATCATAATTCATACGTATACGTATTATGAGATTATAAATGTGTTTTTTTTTCAAATGTTAATGAGTTCATAATAATTATTACTAGAATAACATAGGCCCGCAAGCCCGCAACGTGCGTGTATTTTCCTTCAGGTGTTTTTGATAATAAGTATCTAGTAATAATTTATTGATAATTGTACAAAATTTACAAATTATGAATAAAATTTTTGATTGTTTTCAATGCACATTCACATAATTTTTACATATATTGGAAAGAAACATTACTAAAAATTCTGAAAAACAACAATACCTTTACATTATCAAGGTAATAAAACCACCTTGAAATATTTGCCCACAGTCTACACATCTATCTCTAGCTGTAGAGGTATAGCTATGGATGCATATAATAGTACTTGTAGGGTAGTAGTAGGGTACCTACGCCCAGAACCTACATAATTTTTTTATTCATAAATTATTACGAAGATATGCTCTCTTATAATCTATAAATAATTTATTTGGATGCTGCTTACGTCAACAAGTACTTATAAAACAATGAATATGATAATATCTTCAGCAACAAGTTAATTAACGTACACGAGGACGTGGTAACGAGATAAAAATATATTATGGCACTTCAATAGTAAAAGAGAGACCTATATTAATTGCGTATTATAATAATAATAAGCCCGAGCCTTTACCAAGTTTTCCACTTGTAAATACTTTGTTTTGGGTCCTCTTACTGCCGCGATCATCGGAAGTTTAAGAGGGCGTGTATATAATATAATACAAGGGACCACTTACATTCAATACGTCCAAACTTCCCTAGTTTAAAGCCCTTATTTACATAACTGTACAAGTTAAGAGCTACGAAGGCTAAGGAGTGTTATTAATGGAAGTTATAATTGATGTTGATTAAATACAGTGACTTGGAAAATAGCATAAAATAGTGTAATTGCTACGTATATTTTCGTATTATAATTACATACTGGCTATTATATAGATTGTTATTAATTCTTTATTCATGAAAAGAACACCCTTACTCATGACTTTTCAAACATTTTGGATGGTTCAATTGACATAAGCTTGGTGAATAAAACCACCTTTTATTAGCTTATACTAATATTAGTAACGCGAATATTCAAATTGGCAGCTTGTCAGGCTAGCTTGGAATCCACCACAAAAACAATAGCGAGCTAGTTAATCATGTCAATGATGTAGCCCATACAACACATCATCAGTAGGCAAGTCACGACGCATGAGATGCGGCTACAAACGTCGGCATAATCCCCTTCTATTCCCCTTTCATATTCCCCTTTGTAATCTTCTCTAGAATTTACACGGCTTTTCTAGGGATAGTGTTGGTAGTTAAGTAATAGTATTACACGCAGTAAGAAAAGGCAGTATCGATTTTGTTTACTTCCAAAAGTAGTAGTAGTATATCTACGGGCGTTAGGAAATTTAAATATTTTTTTAAGGGTGTACTGCTAACTTGGTGCCATGGATAAATATGTATAAAATTCTCACATGATTATACTATTTTTAAGTTATCCACTTCTATTTTGAATCGAGAGACATATTAGTTAAATAATTTTCAACGTTTATTTTACAATTTTTGTATGATATTTTCCTTATACAAATTTTTAACGATGTTTTTGTATAAATAAATGTTATATAATGTCTGCAAAACCAGTTTCAGTTTGAGAGCCAGTTTCCATAACCGGCGCGAACACCGCGAGATATCGAGCTTTCTATGCCAAGGTTAAGGATCCGGACTGGCTACCAGCTCCCGCTTCGGACCTCGCTGTCTAATTATAGGCTCGTTGACAGATTTTTAATGCACTTTAAACTAATAGTAGATACTCTAAAATATGAGTAGCTTATAAGAAGAAACACTAATTATTAAAGATAAACAAACGTTAAAAATTAGAACCCGACTAAGCAATTTCTATCTATGTCGCTCCGGCTACTATTACCAATCTATTGACACCTCATTATTCATTAAAGTCGGATCAGTAGTTTAGGCATGAATAATTCCGGTTTCGTAATCATCAATGCGTAATAGGTATTTGTAAAATTATTTTAAGTTATGGTTTGATTTTTCTAAAATAAATTCTCCAAAGAGTATTTTGACCACAAAAAAACTCTCGTTCCCACGAGAGTCTTTTGTGGTCGCGACAGAAAAAACTGCACTATCAATAGAACTCTGTGCTAACATAATAGAGCTGAAAATCGAAGTGTCAAATGTCAGAGTTGACAACTCTACAAAAAAAAGGGGGACGGAAGGTGACCTAAGCATTGAGTGAAGCCCAACAATGGCGGCGACTTACGTTTGTGTGAGACTACGAATAATTGCCATTGGCGTATTGGGGGCCGATCGTCTTACTTTACTGTAATGTATGCGTGCGCACGTGTCGCTACGATACGGCCGGCTTACTTTGATTGCTTTTTCATATTTCTGAAGCGGTGTCTGCGTTTTTTTTTCTACGTCTATGCTGCTCCCAAACATAATGACAATTATTTTACTAGGCTTTCAGCTCAATCTTGTTTCGGTCTTTTTAGTGCTTTGCTTAGGTATGTTTTGTTGCAGTCTAGTTTTTTTTTTTTTTAATTTAAGATTTTTTAGTGTCTCCAACACACACTTGGTTGATTTAAAGCAAAAATACGACTATAATACGATACTTTAATTATCGAAATCCATCCAGCCGATTCGAAGATATGTGGGAATAAAGGAATTTACAAAGATACGCGCGAAAAACATAACCCAGTCAATAATTAGCATTATTATTAAAATTTAAATTACAATTACGTAATATAGGTTAAACCTTCAGTAAACTTTTTATTGATATAAATAAATCATTAAAATTACCAAAATATTACACAAACTACAAAGTTTACATTGAAACAATTAAGTTAATACTAGGAAACGATTTGTAATAATACCTAGCAGTGCGTCATTGCTTCTGAATATGTTTTTATCAATGTCACGTAATTACGTCGCGCGTGTTGTAGCCATTTACATAATTATTTCATACTGCGGGTTCATACTCGTGTGACGTGTCTAATATGGATTTTGAGTTATTTATGAAGTTGGTTCACCCTACTACAACATTAGCTTACCGCTGGATATATGAATGATATTATCATAATGAATTTACCTTTTGATTGTAAATTGTAGTTTATATTATTATTTAACAGTAGGTACGTTACAACTTGTTTTTAAATTTTTAACGCAAATTGTAACTTTGTTATTAGAAAGTTACAATTTGCGTAGTGTAATTCGTAATTTCTATGTTGCAGTTTATACTACACTACTACACTACATTATTAATTTTTTACAATTATCATCATTGCACAATATATTAATAATTAATTCTTATAACGGTAACGTTAAACCTTACTCCTGATGATAGTCGACATACTAAATATAAAATAATTATTATCAGCGTGGTAAGAGCTATTAACTGAGATAGGTTTGAAATCTGTTGATGGACACTGCGCATACAATTTTTTGCATGGTCCTTTTTAATTCTTAGAACGAAAACAAATATTTTTTATGTATTTATAATAAAATTAATCATAGGGGTCCACTACATCCACATATTACGTCACAGCGGATGGGGGAGGGGGGGTCATACTAAATGACATTACATCATGTTTTAAAATACAGGTAAAGGGATACTAAAAAGCGTGACATCGGGTCAAAAATTCGAAATTTTGCGTGACGTAATATGTATTGATGCATTCGTAATAAATAAGACAAAAACTACAATTTTAAGTACAATTACACTGATAGGGGCGGCATTTCCTTCAGTGCCCAGGGCGGCACTAATATTAAATCCGGCCCTGCTTAACTATATACCTACTAAATTACGTACTTACAAATTTTATAAGCCTGTGATTAGAAAGGGGATTACTGAATCCCCTTGATGAATGGTAAAATCTAATATTTAATAACTGGCATGTCATGCAACTTAGACAGTTAAGCCTTCGCGTGTTTGTCTGTAATTACGCATCTAAGACAATACTGATCTGAAAATAATATTGTTTTTTTACGAAAGCTCGGAATAAAAAATCTATGCCATAAACCATTACAAAAACGTTTTAAGAACCACAATCCTCGGGTATGTAATCTATAGGTGAAACTTATGTGATAGTTTGTGAGGGAGGATGGATGGATGGACGCATGGATGGATTGATGGATGTATAGATGGATGTTTGTTCCTCTTTCACGCAAAAACTACCGAACGGAATTCGATGATTCGAATTTGGTATGGTAGTAGTTTAAGCTCTGGATTAAAACATAGGATACTTTTTATCCAGAAAAAGTAGAGTGTTCCCGTGGGATACTATATAAGGTTCGGTAAAATCAATTATGAATATTTTGGACATATAATCTATTGCTGTAAAGACGTTTAAGCAAAAAATTATTGTCATACTAGAAAAAAAAATGTTTTTTCTTTAGGTATATTATGTTGAGTTGAGTTTGCGTTTTGCGGAGTCGGGTGACTCTGATTTTTTTACTTTCAGTATGACAATTTTTTTTTGCCTAAACGTCTTTATATAATCAGTGGATCATGTGCCCGAAGTATCCGATTTTCGGAGACATTATATTTACGCGGGCGGAGCCGCGAGCAACAGATAGTATTTGATATATTATTATCTTACATAGGGTGGATGTACCAGTAACAAACCGATTAAGCAACATTTTGAAAGTAATTTTGATGTAGTGACTAAATTATTACAACAATCTTGTCTACCGTAGAATCATGTAGTTTATTCCGAATTTCTTAATAGCTGTTAGATATATTTTTATTTAAAAATTAATGTGGAAAGTCGCAATGTGCCTAAGGTTGACCAGATTGTACCAGCAATAGACCAGACATTGTGCCAATAGTGAACCAGTAAATAAAACGATTGCTTTTAATTTAAGATTTTTTAAATTAATACTAACAAGTTTTGTACGTTACAATCATCACAACTTTTTATCAGTCTACTAGTTTCGAGTAATACTTACATGCTACAAGGCTCATAAGGTTGTTTAACTAATTAATTATCTACATAATCATCAAGTGATTCATATCACTTCTTGCAATAAAATATTTTTGAGTGATAAAATTTTTGGCATAAATTTATTAATTCCAGGAATCATATAAAAAATTTAAGACATCTTAATCTTTATGATTGAAAAATGTTCTTTTTAGCGGCATTGTGTCTGTAAAAAAACGTAGATGGTCAATTACTGGAACAAACTCATACTATAGAAGTTACCAATAATAAACCACTGGTCTACAACAGGAACCTAGTAAATATAAAAGAGTTTTTTTATAAAAATTGACTGTAGTTTATAAAGTAAATATAAATGAAAAAATAAACAAATTATCAAAAAGCTTAATCACCAGTTGTAGACCAAATGGAATATTACTGGAAAATCATTGAATTCGCGTTCCGTTAGTTTACCAATGACAATTATTGATTTAAATTATAATTTTCTGATGAAATAAGAAGTGATATTATTTCTTTACACATCATATCAAGTAGTTAAGGTGGTTCGTTTCCTATACAAAAAAACAATGGACATTATTTAGGTAATTTCATACTATTACTACATAAATTTATATGCACATCTAATTATTCTGCAATACAATTGTCGCAAAATATATTTAAAATACTTTATTTCACACAGAAGTCACATTTTTATTGAATTTTCGACAAAAAGTGACATTTGTAACTTATGTCACTTTTTGTCGAAAATTCAATAAAAATGTGACTTCTGTGTGAAATAAAGTATTTTAAATATATTTTGCGACAATTGTATTGCAGATTATTTAGATGTGCATATAAATTTATGTAGTAATAGTATGAAATTACCTAAATAATGTCCATTGTTTTTTTGTATAGGAAACGAACCACCTTAATTAAAAAATAAGTAACAACGATTTATATGAACAAAGATTTAAGGAGATTCAAAAAACTGACCGTCGCCGCGTGGCTTACTAATATGGCCGCCCGGAGCGAAGTGAACTAGTGTCGTTTTCAATCATACGTTTTTTACTGATGTAGATGGTGTGTTATCCGCTTTTATTTATGATTGAATGTTTGACAGAAGTACGGCAGTGTTACCAAACGTGAAAAAAGTGGCGGGAAATTCGACAGAAGGTTAATATTTTGATGCAAAGTTAGAAATTGTGTACTACTGGTTCCTGGTGTGGCACTGGTGCACCCACCCTACATACATACATACTTATAATCACGCCTCTTTCCCGTAGGGGTAGGCAGAGACCACTTCTTTCCACTTGCTACGATCCTTACATACTTGTTTTGCTTCATCCACTTTCATTATTCCCTTCATACATGTATTATTATCTTACTGTAAGTTAACCAATCAAATTAATATCTGATTCTTGTTTTGGTATTAGTCATAACTAGTCTTTGAGTATCGAATTTGGTTGGATACTCAAAGTTACTAGTGAATATCATTCATGTATTCAATCAATATAATATACTAGAATATGTTGTCCGCGACTTAGTGCGCGCTTAGGAACCGTACATTTTGTCGTGATAAAAAGTAGCCTATGTCCTCCCTGGTGGTCTACTCTATATATGTGCCAATTTCATCGAGATCGGTCTAGTAGTTTCGGAGCCTATTCAATGCAAACAAAGAAACAAACATACAAACCTTTCCTCTTTATATTAATATTACTTAGTACAGATTAAACTTAACTTAGTCCTATGTGCTTATGACTTTAATAAAATAGATTTAACTGTAATGTCCCGTTGCCACAAAGTATTTCCCTATAACAGTGCCCATACCTACTAATGCAGAATCTGTTTATTTATAGTGACGGTCAGAACTCAGATCCGATGCATCTATTTGCTCGTAATTCGCCTGCCAATTAGAGGTATGTAGTAGGTATATAACTAGAACCAGTGATGATGAGCTTAATCCAGGTCATCCCAGAGAGTTTGGTTCTAACTGGGGAGCGAATATACCTACATGGTTCAATAGTTTATTGATTATTTTAACTAATAAAATGTATACTTTTAAGGGTTCCGTATATCATAAGGGAAAAACGGAACCCTTGTAACCGTATACTGATCCCTGGTCCCTTGAAGCAGTGAAAAATCAGACTTCTAAGTTGACATAAAAAAATACGGCGCATTTTTTTACACTCAAGAGAATCAATTTTTTTATTGAATTAGAACTATGAATTTAGGCAAGTATCATTGTTATAATATTAGGTATGTTACACATACATACAAGGAAAATTTTGCAAATGCATATTATAAATCAAATCATCAACATTGGGGGTCTATTAAAGTCTATTATAGGGTTGCAAGTTGAAGCCACTAGTTTTAATATGAATGGGCTTGATGTTAGCGTTTAAAATTATTTCTTTATTTATTACGATTACATTTTTATTTAAAATGAAAAATGTCAAAAATAATAGCTTCTCCATACAAAATTTCATCACCCACTTTCAGGCTCGATAAAAACTACACTCGATACAAACTTAAACTCGATGGTTAATTAATAAACAAACATCTAGACAGGAATATCATGTAGGTACCTATTCTTTACAATGCGCTAACTACCACTGACCAACAGGGTTTAATTTATTTAAAAAAAGCTTATGTCATTGAACTTGGCTCACACATAATATTTTCTTCATTATCTCTTTATTTGTATTTTTTGCCTACATGTCCGCTTCAAAGCGGCGGTATTGGATTTGCAGGCAATTTGGTCAGAATGGCTCATGGTTCCTATATGCACCATTGTAGCGAGATGTCAGTGGTCGGGAATTCAAAGGAACAAACGAATTCATTTTTAAAGGACCAATTATTACGTATGCAAAATAATGACTCTAATCAATCGTTGAATCTTAATTAAGTTACGAAAATAAAGATTAATTATTTTCCATAAAGATTCACGTTTTATGTTTTTAAGTGTTTCTTTACAGCAAACTTTTTTATAATATAATATACAAAACTTGATTTAGTCTATACAAAGAAGATTTTAATGTGAGTTTTTAACTAACTATAATAATATAATCCATAATATTTAGTTTTATTTATAAAACTAGCTGATGCCCGCAACTTCGTTTGCGTAGAAGTAACAGAAGCGGAACCCTAAAATAAATGTAGCCTATGTTAGACCATATAACATCAGCTATCTGCTAGTGAAAGTCCCGCGAAAATCGGTCCAGCTGTTTCAAAAATTAGCCGGAACAAACAAACAGACAGACCGACAGACGGACAGACAAAAATTTGAAAAATTGGTTTCTTATTATAAGTACTGAATATATTACTTTAAGATGCATTATGTGAAAAGCTGTTAATTGGAAGTTACAAACAGACACTTCAATTTTATTTATTTGTATGTATAGAAGATATAGATAAGTTTTGAAGTTGATTTTCTATTAGAGCACACACCTGATTTCACAAACAGGATTTCAGAATTGTGGTTTAAGCAAAGGTAGTTTTGAAACAAATGGGTAGATGAAATATCTATCCATTTGTTAAAACGGAATTTCCGAAGGATGTCCACAATTTTCCGGAATAGCACCACCGCGTCCTCAACACGTGCGAGTATTTTCACACTGTTTGAACACCCTAAGACCGAATTGTCGAATTCGGTTCCGAACGAGAGGAAATAAGATCACGACACGTACAAGGAAATAGGATCAATTTGAAATGCTACTGAAAATCTATTCTGTATTTTAGCAAGAAATTGCTAAATTGTGGTAATTTAATTTCAAAACAGGTAGGTTTATAAAATATAATAATTACTTAATGATAAACTTAATTTATGTTTGTTAAACACATTACCCTATTGAGCCTCGAGATCATATTTTCTTCACCAAAACAAAATAAAAACAATCTACTTCCTTATTCGTGGTACAAATCTGAAGGCTAGCAACTCTTACAAGTAAAGTCCTTTTTATCTTACTGTAAGTTATTATTTACCTAAAAATACATAGATTATATTTATTGACAAAATATTTGTCACGATCGACCACTTACACTTGTGGGACACCACATCTGGATCTCAGGTCATTCATAATCTGAGGATAATCAAGAACGTTTGGCGTCTTGGTTGTTTGAAGCTACTTCAAAGTTCTTAGCTTGAAGCCCTTGCAATTTAAAACTAGAATCGGGTATCTTTTTATACCTTCTTATATTAATAATACCAACCCATACATATTTAATTAGTATCATTTAAATGTGAAGGTTAAACCGACAAGTATGTCCGAGTATGTGTATTTAATTTTCACAAGTACATGTAAATAAAACAATTTTAGCATACCTCATACGTTACTAATTACTTAGCACATTTTATAATATACTAATACTCGCTAATACTCAGTAATTGGTAACAAATAACAAGTGGAAGCTACTATAATAAACTGGATTGATTTAAATAAATGTCAATAAAATTCCACAAACAGCTTTGAAAATACGAGAACACCCATACAGTTCATTAACCTACAATAATTTTTAATACATTTTTGAACGTTTTTAACACTATTAATTCAAATTGTAATAAATATTTTAGTTTTACGACGTACCAATAAAAATATGTAGTAAACACTGAAGTGGCCGAATACTGGCGATAACACAGAAAATCTTAATTGTTCAACGTTTATATATCAAGACATGACTAACGAACTAACGATATTCTTTCCTTTGATATGAGATATATAGTACCGCAATACCATGTAACGTGTTAAGATTCATGTAAAGTGCAACAATTCGAGATGAAAGGTATGTTTACTTTATCAGATAACCGTTATCAGATAGTTTACTCTCGGATCACTCCAAAATCGTACCTCTTTCGTTTCCTTTTCGGTTTCAAATTGGGGCACTTTTTGAACACTGATAAGGACACACTTAGGAATCCCATTTGAGATGAACACAGGTATTGTCATTTATCACAGTGCGGTGGCGTTTCGCACGGAGGTGCGCGCGCGCATGAGTCAGCGGCAAAGGTAAACTGGCATATCGGAGTCTGGCCGCGACCCCCGGGCGGCGCTCGACCGTGTCAAGACACCGGGCATGTCACACGCCAGTGACGCCACAGACCAAAGACAGGCAGCCGTAGTGGTCAATGGACGAGTTCGTTAATGGTTATTTAATGGTTACTGGTCAGCCCACTAAACGTACAATACGTATATTTAGCACCTTAGGATTTTTATTAATGTTCGAATCGTCTGTGTCTGATATATAATATACTATATAAGGTTCGGTAAAATCAACTACGGATATTTTGGGCCTATGATCTATTGCTTATGTAAAGGCTTATGTAAAAAATAATTGTCATACTAGAAAAAAAAAATCTTTATAATATAAAGATTTTTTTTATATTATATAGGCGAATTTGCGTTTTGCGGAGTCACAATATTAGATGATTTTTTACTTTGAGTATGACTTTTTTTTACCTTAACGTCTTTACATAAGCAGTGGATTATATGCCCAAAATATCCGTAGTTGATTTTCGGAGAAATTATATAGATATAGATAAATATCTACGTATATATTTTTCTCCTTTTTTATTCGTTCCAAATAATCTCTGCATTAAAAGCTTAAAAGAGAAATTGGGCGGAGCCCGTAGGTATATTATCAGCGCTTTTTAAAAAGTCGCGACAACTGACCAAAATAGATTATAATATTTGAATATTCGTTAAATTTGGATAGAATATCACAGTATTTACCCTCACCTCCTGCAGACATGCCATTGTTATCCAGACCCAATTACGATTACATATAACCTAATTTCATCTTTGGTCGCCGTCGATAATTGTTTCATAGTCGAATACCCAACATCCTTTACTCGATAAGAAAATCGATAATCGTTCCATAGTAGAATACCCAATTTCCTTTACTCGATAAGAAAATGTCTTATGTTTTCAATTCTGTAACTGCTTCATTAGAAACCAAAAATTTTCAACCTCCATCAAGTTTATATTTAGTAAAGAAGTCTGCCCGTTAATTTGGACCTGCTGCCGATATCTCCAGTGTTGCCACTACATCACTGCACAATGTCATTTATACGAAACAGTGTACCGGAACTGATAAACGGCCTTGAGGTATCACGGTTAAATTACTTATTTGATTGTTAAACTCGCTTCGCGGTGAGTGACGTAATACTTAATCATGCGTAGGATTTACTTCCAAGGCTTCTGAGAAACAACTGAGCCGTATATTTGTCGACAATGTACCAAATTAACATACTGACTGACTGACAAATACCCAAACTAAGGACAAAATGAATCGGCTTCAAAAAGGAACTTTCGATGCCAACGACAATTCAAACTGTACTTACTAGATACCTACCCACTGTGTTTATAAATCAAATGTTACCATAATATATAAGGTTGTACCTACTACCTTATAATAAGTTGTATCAACACAATCAATAAATACAATCTACATTATCGGGTAGGTATAAAGAAGAAGAATTTGTTTGTTTGTTTATTTGTATTGAATAGGCTCCGAAACTATTGGACCGATCTTGAAGAAATTTGGCAAAATAGAGTAGACCAAGGCGAAGGGCATGCTACTTTTCGCAACAAAATGTACGGTTCCCACTCGATTTTTTTTTAATATATATATTTTTTTAATATCTATGGACGCTTCACACCACGCCAATCTGATCCCGTGGTAAGTTCTCGAAGAACTTGTGTTACGGGTACCAGACAACGGAAATATATTTAATAATTTTATACTATACACATATTTAAGATTTTTATTATATTATACACATATTTAATACACATCCATGACCCAGGAACACAGAAAAACTTTTTGTTCCTTCGGCGGGATTTGAACCCGCGACCTCCGGCTTGAGCACCAACACACTCAACCAACTGAGCCACAGAGGTCGATTTCTTCGCGCGCACGAGGTCGCGGGCAACGTCTAGTTAGTAATGTTTAATATACTCATCAAAATTATTATGTCACCTGCCTTACCTGAGTTACCTACCTGTTTTACTTAAATCATTACTTCCATTAACTTGTCTAATAAAAGCTAATGTTTTGTTAAACTTTGTTTTAAAAACAAGGACTAACTTGTTTTTAAAACAAAGTTCTTATATTTTAACAGAATTCTTCATGAAAAATGCAAGACTACGTACGTTGTCGTAACTCAAGACATTAGCTAATGTCTTCCACATTCTGTGGTTTGCGGCTACAGGGTGTCGCGGCCTACGAACGGCGAGCGGCGGGCTGCGGCAGGTCTCGCACAGCCCACAGGTTTATGTAATGACCCGTCCTACATAACGCAACCTCGAAATTTCACTGTCAACGCCGTTAAAGGAGTTTCGCTTCAAAAAACATTCAAAGACAATAAAGGTATTAATTCATATTACATTCCTATTGTGGCCCCATCCAGACTGCTCGCGAACTACGAAGTGCTCCGCGAAGTAACCCGAAGTATGAAAAGGCGAAGCGAAGTGCGTGCCCGCAGTCTGCAGCAGTCTTGAAATTTCAAGGTTGCGTTACGTCCCTACACGCGTCACGACTCTCGATACGATTTTGGATATAATGCCAACTGTCGGAAGTTACTTATACTTCAACTTTCTAAAATACGGCGCAAGGTGTACATAAAATTTTATTTCATTTTTTCAAGTGATGTTCATGAGGCAGGAATCAGGATGATAGTTCGTCTTGTAGATACTTAGTTTTTTCTAGAAACTATTAGTATAGTAAATATTGAATAGTTACTACCTAGTAGTCGACCAAGAGTAACATGAAGAAAGGCATCGTGCTATTATTTGCATAGTTTTAGGTTTCTGTACCTGTAGTGTATGCTGGCATCCCAAGAGAAATTGTCTCATGCACTTACGTCACGGATGACTTTGACAGATAGAATTGTCAGGGAGTCATAATACAACCATTGGACTGGACGGACGCGTGGCGGGTGCCGGTGAGCCAATTTAGAGATATATCGTACGATTGGCCATATCGTACATCTGGCGACGAGGTCAAAAAGGTCAGTGGTTAAAATTACATAAACATACAAAAGATTATCGTATCTTACAAATCCGCTTTGAAAATAACAAAGGAGGGAGGTAATGGAGGAACCAGTCAGTTGTAGCCTATAGGTGCAGTCAATCTTGTAGATTGTTTAAAATAAAGAATATCGTATTGCCCATGCAGGCATATAGCAGCCTCCATGGTCTAGTGGTTAGAGCTAGGCTCTCGACCCGAAGGTCGTGGGTTTCTATTCCTGCATTGGAGCGACAAATAATGTTGTTTCAAGTCTGGTTATGACAATGCGGGCTGATCACCTGATTGTCTGACGGAAAGGATGATTCATGCGTCGGATGCGCATGTAAAGGGTCGGACCTGCGCCTAATCTATGTGCTCTTGTATACCGCGCACACACTTAGGCACTGTAAAATTGCCTGCGTAACTGGTTTGGTTTCAATAAGGCCGGTCATCGTCACCGAAATCGGTGTGGAAGTTACATCTTATATATAGCTAAATGTGCCAAGCAGGTGTCGCATCAGTTATTGTTTAAAATTTAATCACCTAATTTACGCAGCCTCTGCTTATTCCTGTTACATTTTCTATGTGCGGGTCAAATGACAATGGTCAATTGTTGAGGTATGCTGCTAGTATACTAAAAAAATCCATGGCAATAATTTATTACTTATACAATCCTAATTTTATAAATTTATCATTATTTACAATGAAAACAAGTTGTTGATTATGTCAAGAGTTATATTTATAATAATTATTTTACGTTATTATGGTTTATTAAAAGCCAACGACATTAAATAGTGGTAAGTAAGCAGGACTCTAATCCAAAGGCCACTATGATTATTATGTTTAAAATTAAATAATTATAATATATTATTATATATTGGTTACATAAGTAATATTAGAACTAGAATCTAAATATCACTAGGCATAACTAATCCACAGTTTAAGTGCTAGTGAAACTTGCATAATTACTGTAAGTTTTGATACCATGTTTTATATTGACACATGTAGGTAATTGGAAGTGAGGCATTTTGTACTTGATGCATTTTTAATTAATAAGTATTGGCTACTTACAAAACTTACTGAATTAACAGAATCTATAGTAGTAGATAATTGTTGCAGTTACCTGTAGGTTTTAAAGTGTTGAAGTATATGACCTTATTATATTTTATACTCCAAACTATACTATTCAGTGCAAGGGGTAAAGAATAGTGAAAAGGAATGTAAAATATTATTATCAGGTAAGTTTAGGGTTTCCAAATCATAAAACCAATTGCAAAACAATTGTTTCACTGAGTTAGTGTTACTGTTAAGACGTAGGCACATCTGTAAGGTTTGTGATCATGTCGCTGTACCTACAGATATTATTAGATCGGGGGGCACGGAAGTGCCCCCGCCAAGTCGTGTGATTTATATACTAGGTATACTGAAATGGCAATGGAAATAACCTCAGTATTTGCTTACGTATTACTGCATAATAATTATGCAATCATCATGTATTGCTAAAAATAAAGAAAAAGTAAAGTAATATGTTGTTACCGATAACCAAGTAAGATAAGAGTATTCTGCTACTGCAGATGTTTTCTATTTAACGTAACGTACCATAGTAAATGAGATCTCCGAAATATTACACGAGCCCACATAACAACACAAGTTGATTTGTTTTATCAAATAAGAATGCAATATGTAAAATATATTATGTTTTAACATACCTACCTAATAGTTTTGATGAATAATTGTTGAAAAGTTTAAGCGTTGCGTTCGATAGCTATATTAACAAATATATTAGGTACATTGCTTTACTGTATCATAATATCAATAAGACAGCGCCTCGCGAGTGCAGGCTTTGATGTGTGATGTGACTCTGACACACGCACTGCAGTGTATCCGGGCAGTTTACGGTTTAAGACTTATTATATCTCAATAAGAATACATAATTCACTTACTTGAGAATAAGAACAATCGTGATTAACTTACACCAGTACAAAACACAGCTTACAGATTATAATATATATAACATTAAGAATTTAAAAGAACACAGCAAACTGTTTCGATACTAATTTATAACTATCAACCTTTTTGCATTCAAAAATATAGGGTAGTTGAAAATATTCGCTATTCATCGAACTCAGTGTTATCTTAAGCTCGCGTACACTGTCAAGCTATACTTTTAAATGCAGTAGATATTATATCCTTGCAGTCTTACATTAATTTAATATGTTTCTACTTAGATCTTTTAGTAACATTTTATTGTATAATATAACTATAGTGACGTATATCATTTATTTTGTTGATATTTTAAATAATTGTGGTATTATCTAGTATATTAGCTTTTAATTAATAGCCGGGCTTTGTTTATAAATCTGAGTCTACTGCTTATGAGCATAGCTAAAGTTGACTTACTAAATAGGTAATGTCACGAATGTAACATATAGGTTTTATGCAGTATAACTGATCATTAAATTGATAACGTTATGAAGGTTACATACTAGCACAGCGCATCATTAAATTGATGACGGTTAAAAAATTTATGAAAGCAGCAAAGCTAATGACGATTGGTTAAAAAGTGTATAAAAGTAGCAAAGCTAATAATTAGTACAGCGCATCATTAAATTGATGACGGTTAAAAAAATTATGAAAGCAGCAAAGCTGATCATTAAATTGATAACGTCACGAAAAGTGATATTAAAAGCAGTATTATTGATCATAAATACATACCAGTGCAGCGCATCATTAAATTGATGACGGTTTTTAAAAAGTTAAGAGCAGCATAGCTGACCAGTGCAGCGCATCATTAAATTGATGACGGATTTTAAAATGTTAAAAGCAGCATAGGCTGATCATTAAATTGATACCGTTATAAAGGTGCAAAAAAAAATCAGCATGTAAGCTGGTAATTAATTAATATAATGGTATACTAAATGATAATAATCATTAAATTACGTCATAAATAAGACTTGGGAGTGGTATAGCCAATCATTAAATAATTATGGCCATAACGGTGACACGATATTGGCAATGCTAATAAGTGAATTGATAAAGTAATAAATTACATGACATGTAAGCCGTGGGCTGATTATCGAAATTGACATAGTAAGGCATGTCAGCAATATAGTTAATCATTCAATTGATAAGTATCACTTCTAAACAACAAAGTTGATCATTTAATAATTGGTAAGGTCATAAGAATTACAGACAAGCAGTATGACTGATTATTAAATTGATGTTACTTTGTTTAAAAACAATAAATGGTTAATACTTTTTGGTTGCTATAACTAGCAAGAAGTTTTCTAATATCGCCGGATATAGTTGAGATTCGTATTTTGCATCAAAGCAGGGTCAGGTTTTCGGTTCGCCTAGTTAGGCAACATAACAAAACATTATGAACACAAATGTTGATTTGAAAAGAAGGATGACCAAATGAGGAGTTCACGAGACAAGGAAAAAATGTAAACAAACATTGTGAGGTTCGTCATTTTGTCATATACTTGAATAATAAATCTGCGAAATTTACCTGGAAAAAACGGGTAATGTCGATGGTTGTCAATTATTCATACTCGTATTGTGTCAGACGCTAAATTACAATCGCATGGACTGCAGTCCGTCGAGTGAAATTGCTAATCGTCTTCGAATGACAATGATGAGCTACTCTTGGGTCAGTGATTTATATGTTTAAATATGTAATTATTTTCATTTTATATTACATTTATACGAGAATTTTGCGAATGGAGGAGTATGAAATTTGCCCAATAAATAAAGGTTTATGTGGATAAAGGTGGAAAAAATTCAATAGTGTTTTAAATAAATACTATAATGAAAATAACATCACAAACCACCTAAGTTACTACCGCGCGTTTGATAGATTCAATTTTGTTACACGTTGATGTTTGTGAATCTGCCTGTCTGCCACAAATCCATAGAGAATGTAGATAACTCTATGCACAAGTTACAACATGCATATTTTTATTATTTTATATTTATGAGGCAAAATGGCCATTATAAAAAAAAATCAAAAACAAAAAAAATATTATTTATTATGGGTGAGTTGCGACCATAGGGCGTATGATATGACGTATGACCATACCTGTAGTATGATCATTATTATTATCTTTCGGGGTTATTGTTTCAATAAATACGAGTAGGTGTATATGAGGCAAGTACGCTTGATGACTTTTACAGGCGAAAGTCATGACAATGGGAAAGAAACAAACAAGATGGTTTAGAGTCTAGTTTAGGAAAGTGCAAGGTGAAGGATCATTTCAGATAGTTTTGCGGAGGTAAGCTGCTTTTTAAGAAAGGAAATGATATAAATAGTTGTGAGATGGAGAACAGAAGAATTATTATTACAACATAGAAATCCAGAGCCTCTTTTTAATATAATACATCTATATTCAAGAGACATAAATAAGAGTAAAATTGCAGTTCGACTTTAATCCGGTATTGGAAATTGATAAAAATAGCGAATTGTAATGTGATATAGGCTAGGGGACTCACAGTATAAAAGTGATTTAAAACGATAATAAAGCATGGTATATCCAATATAGGTTTTCTATGTGACAGAAGTTGGAACAAGGCATTCAGGGGGGTAAACATATATCATCAGTATATGGGATTAGAAGACATTGTACACAGTTGTTATAAAATATCCAAAATAACATACTAAGCCCAGTTTCACAACTACTACATAATACCTATATAACGACCGAAGCAAGTGTTGGCAACAAGATCAGAGGTTTTAGGATAAAATATGCTATCTAGTATAAGCGACAACTACACTAAAGTTTAAACATAACACACTCCAAAATCCAAGTACAAATAATTAAGATATAGAAGTTTGGAATGATTTAACAGGGCAAAGTACGAAAACGAAGTATAGTACACTTTATAAGACAATCAAAGTTCTTAAAAGACCACCCGGTTTCTGAAAGGCTGATCAACGCCAAAATTAACTAATCAGCGATCAAATCTCTTGTCAAGTGTAAATTGAGTTGCATAAAGCTTGATCAGTCGTTTGATTTGATCACCGTGTTAGTTAACAAAGCTTAAGCCAAATCACATGTCAAACGCTGTTTTCGGTTTCTGGAAAGCTATTTAAGGCGTAATCATAGATTAATCTTATGTCAAATCTATTGTCAACTGATCAATGTATTTCGGTGAATTAACTTTTAAAAATATTAGTTTTTCTATGAGTTTTTCCCATTTTTCCACTGATATTGTTTACAGAAGGTATTTAAAGTATTTTAACTAAGTTAATTTGGCGCATTTACCTACTTTAGGTATGTAGGTATATATTACAAATATATTTAATAACTCCCATATATATTTAATAACGCCCATTTCGGTGACGGTGGCTGTTTTCATTGAAACCAGGCCAGTTACGCAGGAGTATTTTTTTATAGTGCCCAAGTGTGTGCGCAGTACACAAGAGCACTCTCTTTCCTTTACTCTCATAATCCAGTGGGACCTCCGTGGTCTAGTGGTTAGAGCATTGGCTCTCGACTCGGAGATCGCGGGTTCGATTCCCGCGTTGGAACAACAAAATTTTTTTCCAAGTTTGGTTAGGACAATGCAGGCTGACCTCATCTCTCATCAGACATGTCAGTTATCCGTCCCACTGTGTTATGAGAGTAAAGGAGGAGAGAGTGCTCTTGTGTACTGCGCACACACTTGGGCACTATAAAAATTACTCCTGCGTAACTGGCCTGGTTTTAATGAAAACAGCCACCGTCACCGAAATCGGTGGGGGAGTTATTAAATATATTTATAATATATACCTACATACCTAATGTAGGTAAATGCGCCAAATTAACTTAATAAAAACACTTTAAATACCTTCTGTAAACAATATCAGTGCTGCTCTTGTGTACTGCGCACACACTAGGGCACTATAAAATAACACCTACCTGGCCTGGTTTCAATGAAACCGGCCACCGTAACCGAGATCGGTGTGGGGAGTCATTATTATTATATTATAAACGCTTCAACTAGATTTCTTTAATGCTCTATGCCTGATATGATTAATCTAATTGAATAATAATGTGTATTGTAAATAAGTAGGTAATTCATTAAACTTTGCTTACATTAATTTCACTCTTTTTACGAAATATTGAACGTAAAATTGGACGCCACACACGTGTGATTATGTTAAAAATCAAACTTCGTGTTATGTCAAGATGATCAATGATTAATAAATTTTTCTCTAATTAGCGTTTCAGAAACGCAAATTGATTTAACTATCTTGTTAACTTAACATACGCGTTAGTTGATCAACTATTTGATTAGCCTTTCAGAAACCGGGTGAAAGAGAGGAAGGTAGAATACACGTCGGTCGGATAAAGGGTGGAGTATGGAAATAATTAGGAAGGTGAATGTATTGATTTGAATTGATAGCAGATTAGTTGTGTTTTCTAAATTAGACTTTATTGGTCACTTAATATGATGCTGAATTACTGATAAAATAACGATATCCAATAAAGACGTTACAGCATAAATTTAGGGCATTCTTATCCGTGGTTATTAATTCAATTTTGACAAGATGCAAGTAGAATATATACATGCACAAAATAAATTAAAACAAGGAAGGGATGTAGTGTATGCTGGCATCCCAAGAGAAATTGTCTCATGCACTTACGTCACGGATGACTTTGACAGATAGAATTGTCAGGGAGTCATAATACAACCATTGGACTGGACGGACGCGTGGCGGGTGCCGGTGAGCCAATTTAGAGATATATCGTACGATTGGCCATATCGTACAGTACCCAAAGAACGAGATTACTGAGACTTCGTTCTTCGTCTGTTCGTTTGATTGTCACCAGACTGTATCTCTTGAACCGTAATAGCAGATTGAATTATAACAGATACTAGACTTCTGTCAATGTTCTAACAACAAATACTAAATCAAAATGAAATACTTAATAAATGTAAGTGGTACAATTTTTATTTCATTTTAGGTAGGTATATAATTTACACAGCGAACGTGATTTTTTGCCGTCTTGTACGGAAACCCTTGTGTGTGAGTCCGACTCGCACTTGGCCGGTTTTTTATTTATTCTACCCCACGTAACACTAAGTTTGTATGTATTTAACATAGACGCATATATTATTATAGATGAGGAATATTGAGGCAAAATGTAACTCCAGTTAAATGGCCCCACTTTAAAATTTTGTGGGGCCATTTTGACATTTGAAGTATGGTGAAAACAAGATGGCTAACTTTTAAGGTATGGTGAAAACCAAGATGGTGTAACTTTTTCTGGTATGAAGATTTGTTCTGTCAAATTCACCTATCTTGAGTTTTGAAATCTTTGGTATTTAATGATTATTTTAGGATTGACGAGCGATAATTTATTTACTGTCTGAAATGGTTCAAGGAATCCAGAAATACTTTTCAACTCTGAAATCCCAGCGCTCAGCAATGTTTTTAAAAATGTATAGGAAAGTTGGCGACTCAAAACGAAAGCCGTCAGCCGACAGTATGTAAAATTCACACTAGCTCCTCTGAAACTCGTTCCTTATCCCAATATTTATATTTAATGTCCATATCTCTTTTATTTTCAAATTCCTTGTTCGATTCTACTTTTAGACTTGGGACCTGTTTCACAACCTACATACTAATAACTGGCAGATAGCTTGTTCGCAAGTGTGTTTTGTATTAATGTCGGTAATTACAATATAATAATATTACAGCCCTTTGTTTAATAATTTTAGAATATGGGAATACAAGTAACCTAATAGATTGTAGCAATCAGCCCCGGATCTAAGGGGGGAGCAAACCGGAGTCAGGGGGGCGCCAAATCCTTGAGGCAAGAATTTGAAATACAATAGTGCTACACACGCTAAGTAATTTATGAACGCATCGTAACAGATTAAGTATTTTTTATTTCTTTGTTTTTTAATGAAATGCTTGCGTAGTGTTTGAAAACAAAACTGCCTATGCGTAATGCGACGGACTTTGAAGAGCTAATAGAATCTTACGCAGAAAAGATAGCACGCTGTAGTATAGTTGTAGTCTTTTCTGGTCATATATTTTTTCTGCATGTGTTTTTGTTTTATGTCATAAATAAAGTTATAAGGTAATAGATAATAAAAAAGCTTAAAATGAAATGATTAATATATAAACAAATGGTCACAAAAAATGTTACTCATTTGTGAGTTTTAACAGTTATTAATTTTCATCAAATCCTTTAATTTCCAATGTCGTGTCACTATCAAGTTTTTGCCCGGTTCGAAAAAATGGTAGGCTGGCTGCAATTACACTATCTTAGGCATTTAATTAACTAACTAAAATTGGTCATTTTCAGGGTTCCGTAGTTCAAGTCTAGGAACACTTATGATTTTTTCATGTCTGTCACTGCTCACTTCGCACACAGCTTTCCATTTTATTAGTGATAGATTAGTGCTAGAAAGATGAAACTCTGCATGGCTCTGTGTATTTACCACGTCGACAAAGTGATATAATAAAATAATAAAAATTACTTTTTTGGGGTACCTACCTCCCCTAGATGTAAAGTAGGAATGATGAATGATTGGAATATTTTTAACTTCCCGCTAAGAAAATCTAAGATTTTCGAAAATCGGGAAGTTATTGTTTTATACTGCGAAATTTTTCATCATCAAAAAATGTTTGTTGTCAATTCTTTCAACGAACATGAAAAACTGCATCGATTGCCGCCAACCGCGCGAAAATTGGTTGATCCATTCCAAAGTTATGACAGTATGATATTAAAAAAAAAAAAAATGTTATATTAAACTTTCATCAGACTTTTGCGCTTGGAGAGCTCTAAAGTCTGATGAAAGAAAATTATCGGCGAAAATTTTTAGAAGCACCTTTATTTTTGAGCTCGATAAGCTCAAATGTGACGCACGCACGAATGGCCTTTAGGTCAACTGTTTTCCAATTTTTTTTTCTCGTGTCTACTCCATAGTGTGGGGTACGTTTTTTATTTAGGTATGTTTGTGAGATATTTAACTTGTAAGCGCAGTTTTGTTAAAATGTACGGTCTACTAGTGGCTCAAAAACTCTAAAAATATTCATGATGGTAGTCCATGTGACGAACTTTAAAGGAAAACTATATAACAGCTTATATTATAACTTGTTAGTTACTTACGTACTTGGAAACCTTGGTACAAAAATAACAAAAAATAAGTAAACATGTCAAATATTGGTATAGGCAATGGCACGGAATCTGACGTGCGCGTCTCTAACTAGCACTTGACCAGTTTTTTTATTATGATAACACTAATTTCCCCACACACGTTGTTTCGTCTTTTCTATTACCTGGAATAAACAAATAACCAAACAGGTTTTAATAACGCACCTATAAATACTTGACAGTCAATTAGTGAAAAGTTATTCAGCGAAAATTAAACCGACGTCTTTAGTTTTTTTCCCGGAACATTTCCAATATCTCTCACCGTTTTAATCTTCTCTGAACTTCACAATTATTACAATTATTTTAAGAACAAAATTAGCGATTTGGTCCAGCCGTTCTTAAGTTATAGCGTGACCAGGAAAAATTGAGGTTTATTTTTAACCGACTGGCAAAAAAGACGCGGTTATACGTTTGGCTGTATATACAGAATTATATATTAGTCCGCCGCCGTCTGTGAACTGATTTTCAAAATTATTATATATACATTTAGATGAAATATGATCAAAAAGAAGAGAGCATAGCATTCCAAGATATCATAAAATAAAAATATAAACATATTTTTATTTTATGATATCTTGGAAAACTATTAAATAAAAAATATATAACTTTTTTACCGTTGGGTGACCCACGTCGTAACTTCTGCGACACAGGTAGGAATTATTTAACACGTAGGTAAATATAATTTCGGTGACCAACAGAGGGAAGTTTTGAAGGTTGCTTACGCAATTACTATTATGCAATGAAAATATAATGCATTGTTAAATAATAAATGTATTAAGCCACCACAAGTAGAAAATTATAAATGCCTGAATAGGCATTATCCTGAATTATGATCCTGGCTGAATAACCAGGATTTAATATAAGGTCGGTATCATGTTTTAAAAATTGCAAAATTATATTGCCATATACAGGTTACAGGTATTCACTATAAACATATTTGAAACATGGTCGTACTATACACGCTACAGTCATGGATTAAAAATAAAATTTTTGAGGACGCTCAGAAAATCTCTAATTCCGCCCGCAATAAAAATTTCAAAAACATCAATTTCTGTGCTGTTAAACAAGATGGCTGAAAATCACATTAATATTCAGTGCTCATTAGCTTTACGGTTGCAACTGGCAGGAGGTAGAGAATAATCCACCCCATTTCCGGAAGTATTAAGCTCGTTAGGATGGGACTATATGACCCGGGATCCGGAAGGTAATAGAAAAGTCTGAGCATTGAAAATAGAACTCTGCGCTAATACAATAGAGTTTTAAATCGAACACATGAGTGTCGAGTCAAATGTCAATGTCGTATTATATTATGTCAGCTCGATAGTCGAAACTTGCATTTTCAACTCAATTGCATTTGCGCAGACTTCTAATTTCAATTTTCATAGTTTTTCTGCGGCCTTCCATATTCCGGATTATATAATCCCAGCCTTAAAGTTTCATAAGGGCAACTGAATGTACATCTATTTCCGAACATTTTCACGTCGAGGTATTGAAAATAATACTATGTGAGGGAAGTAAGTATAGTGATTAATAATAATATAAAAGGTTCACATTACAATATTAAAAAAATACTCATTTAAAAACTAGTTAAAATAATTTAATTATTATCTAAACTATACTTAAGTTATTGTCTAAATCTATCTTGCTATAAGAAAGATGTGTTAGTTACACTATTTATAACTCAAGAACGGCTGAACCGATTTGGCTGTAAATTGGTGGGGAGGTATCTTAAAACCAGGAGAAGGACATAGAATACTTTTTATCCCATTCCCGAGGAATTCAAAACTCTAGAGCGGCTGGACCGATTTGGGTAATCTTGGTCTTGAAATAATCGTCTAAGTTCAGGGAAGGATAAAACGGTGAGAAATATTGGAAAAGATGTAGGTTGTAGAGGTGAAGGTGTAGGTCTGGGACGTAGGTTACATTGTAGGTGTAGTTATTTATTCATTCCAGTTCATATTTAAGACAGAATAACGTGTCGGGAATCGGGATAGATAGTAAAAAATAAAAAAGGGGAAATACGTAAAAAAGGAACTAAAAGTAAATACGACCGTAATATAATTTGAATACAAACCTTTTTTTTTTTTAATTTCTAATTTGATAAAAAACTAAGACGTAGATAGAAAACCGACAGCTGTTATATTAAAACGTATATTGCTTTTAAAATCTTATTGCTTTTTTAAAGGTAAATGTTTTAGAATATATTTATGAGGTCTCTCGAAATAGGATATCTATTTATAACCAACAATGTAATTTAAAGTATAAAAGTGTATGTATAAAAGTGAAATATTATTGGATCATGGAGCGCATTTGGTACTTACCCGTCGAGCTTTTCCGTTAACGAACCTCTCAAAATTCATAATTTGTTTTGCTGGCTTAATTAGATTAGAGTTAGGCTCAGATATAATTCACTTTATGATCATCGTGTTCCCATCGTATCGTTTATTACACGAATTATTGTTAGGATTATGTGATATACAGTATTAAATCATTTTTAATCCGACTTTATTTTAACATTCTGAAATTACTCGTACCTATATGGCGTAAATCCAGACACAAAAAGATTTGCTCAAGTTCTTAGTCTGTAGTTATTACCACATTTTGTTGAGAGATCATCCATCGATCAAACTTACAAATTGTACGAAAGTATCTAACTACCTATAATCTTAAAATATATTACATAAAAAGCAAACCTGACTCATCTATCAAGGCACAGCCGAAACTACTGAACGGATTTTGCTGAAATTTGGCATACAGATAGTTGTATTGACGTAGGCATCCGCTAAGAAAGAATTTTTGAAAATACGCCCCACTTACGGCCGAAATTAATAATGTATCTACAATCTTAGATTTATTTGAATCTTAAATTCTCAAACAAAAATTGACGTAATTTGACGTATAGTCAATCTTAGGATCGTTGAAATGTATTGAAATGTTGATCTCAGATAGCTAAAATGAGATCAAGATTGATTATTAATTTCGGGCGTGAGGGTGTGAAAAGGGGTAAAAATTTTGTATGGAAACAGAACTCCACGCGGACGAAGACGCGGGCAAAATCTAGTTCATAATAAATGTGCAGCTTGTGGTATTTATTATACATAAAACTTAACACACAATATAATATAATATACATAGGCTGCACTAAAAGTATCGGGAATGGAATATATTTTCCACTGTTCCTGTCATATTAAAATCTTTTTAATTTAAAACTCCTTGGTTTAAAAAATCGAATACCGTTTATTTATTTAAAAAAAGATTATTAAAGTGGAAATAGTGCAAGAAGTATTGTGTACTATTACTGTAAAAAAAGATTCTCATCTTGTCACAAGGTCTTGTCAAACTTGTTTAGTCGTTAAGAAAATGGAATTGACTCGAGAAAATGCGATGCGATGAGCGATGATTTATTATGACTTTCGAAGTGGTTTAACACAAAAACAGTGTGTTGACCGGATGATTTCTGCATTTGGTCATGAAGCCCCATCCAAAACCACAATTTATCGCTGGTTTGCTGAATTTCAACGTGGACGTGTCAAGCTCAGTGATGATCCCCGTCAAGGTCGTCCAAAAACTGCAGTCACCCAAGAAAACGTTGATGCTGTTCGTAAGCTGATAGAGGAAGATCGACATGTGACATACCGCGAAATTCAGGCAACTTTAGACATTGGCATGAGTCAAATACAAATAATCTAGCATGAACAATTAGGTGTGAAAAAGTTGTTTTCCCAATGGATACCGCATTTGCTCTGTGAAGAGCAAAAAATGGCTCGCGTTACTTGGTGCGTCAGAAATCTCGAAAGATTCCACGCAGGATCCTCAAATGCTGTATAATATATATATATATATATATATATATATATATATATATATATATATATATATATATATTTTTTTTAACCAACATAAATAAGACAAAAAATTAGATTTCTATTAATACGTAAAATATTATTCTACTACTTCATATGCATCATCTGCTGTGTCTGTGTCGTTTCGTAATTTTTTTAAATATGTATAATGTATAGAATTTTTAATATATAACATACTAAGGTTTTACTTACGATTTATCATTGAAAATCGAAAAAACAAACGCCGTATACTGGCGCGCGACAGTTTTTTGTGTACACATCAAGTTTGCTCGTATTCATTTAGTATTTTAAAAATTCCAGTTACGTAGTCATATAGGGAATTTATTCTTGTTTTTAAATATATGTCACATGCATAAGTTATATTAACAATTTATCAATATAACCTTGAAAAATAAAAGGGCGGGAAACGCGGCCGAGTTAGCTCGCGATGGCTCGACACGAGACTTGTTTAGATAGTTAACGCGAGTTTACGCGTACACCCAGGAGAATAGGGTATACTTACTACCAAAGGTTATTCTAGTGGAGGCCAGAATAATATTTTTTAGGAAAGGTACGTTGAAGTAGTGAGACTTTTACAGCTTGAAATTCCTTGATGCTACAGTACATATTAATATAATTTGGAACCGACACAAAATTAATAAATGTACTTACTGTGGTGTTATTTAAATTAAATTGATGTTATATTTATTAGTTTTTAAGTATAAGATAATTTAAATGTTAAAGAAACTAAAAATCGTCGCCAGCTGATTTTTTGTGGGTGTAAAGGTTGTCAGTTTATGTTCCAAAAACGCTCGAATGCGTTGAGCGCGCGACATGTTTAACACGCTGACTGACGGTGTTACCCCCGTCAAACGTACAGCTGACTATTTTTTTTATTATTTTAAAAGTATGAAAATTGAGATATATAAATTTCATAAGGTATAAAATAACTTTATTTTTTAAATTTTAAATGAGGTTTATGCACGTGACTGACATTGAACCCCCCCTCGTCTTTACAGCTGACGATAATTTTTGTAAAAAATATGATTGAAGCAATAATTTAATACAACTTTCGCTCGGTATAAAATTCCTCGGAGCAGATTTTTTTCCAATGACTTTGTCATGCTGTCTCCTTTAGCTCCACCGCTATCGGAGCAGCTGACGTTCAGAGCTGTTATGTGTTAGGGGAAAACTATTATTCTTATGATTTTCAGCCGGTATAAAATGACTTTGTCAACTATAGCGCTACCTCCCGTAGTAAGGCCTCCGTGGTCTAGTGGTTCGAGCATTGGCTCTCGACTCGGAGGTCGTGGGTTCGATTCCCACAAGGGAACAACTAAAAATGTTGTTTCCAAGTTTGGTTAGGACAATGCAGGCTGATCACCTGATTGTCTGACAAGAAAGATGATCCATGCGTCGGATGGGCATGTAAAAAGTCGGTCCTGCGCCTGATCTCTCGCCAGTCGTGTCGGTCATCCGTCCCACTGGGTTACGAGAGTAAAAAGGAAGAGAGAGTGCTTTTGTGTACTGCGCACACACTTGGGCACTATAAAATTACTCCTGCGTAAACTGGCCTGGTTTCAATGAAACCGGCCACCGTCACCGAGATCGGTGTGGGAGTTTTATTATTATTAGTAAGGTACAGTAGCTACCAGATTGACGTGGTGTGGAAGCGTCCATAGATATTATTATATTGTCTAAGAATTAAGACCATTCTAAATAGTACTAATTTACTTACCTAACCATTAAACACAAATAGGATATAAATATTATACTAATACATGATATAATAATATACACTAATACCGAATAGGAATTTTCACAGAACTGTCTACAGACAGCTATAACAGCTCTGTACACTTGTAGATCAAACCAGGGTTAATGGAACACAATTACGGGACACTAGACAGTGCGAGCACTCGACTTGCCGTGCAATTTAATTTCCAATCATGTGGAGTGACGTTGGCGCGGATGGCGGACCACGGTCCACGGCTATGACATTTGATTAAGCTTCAAGTTCACTCCAAAGCGCCATATAAACCGAGCTCAAACAAGAGTTTGGGCTCGGTTTATCAGCTCGAACCCTAATAAACAAAAAATCTTTTCCCATTCTTTATATATTCTTTATACTATAATACCCTTATAGTTTCGCTCGGTCTCTGTCTGTCTGTCTGTCCGCTCCGCGTCCGCTAACTTTAGTAATCTACTATATAAATAAATAATAAAAAAAAATAAAAAACCCGACTGCAAAAAATAGACAGATACCTAAGCAACGCACTAAAAAGACCGAAACAAGATTAAGAAAACAGACTACACTATGAGCTGAAAGCCTAAGTGAAATAATTGATGTTATGTTTGGTAGCAGGCGGGACCCATTCGCAAATTATAAATCGTACAAAAATATATGGGCCCCGCCTGCTAACAAACGTAACATCAATTATTTCACTTAGGCTTTCAGCTCATAGTGTAGTCTGTTTTCTTAATCTTGTTTCGGTCTTTTTAGTGCGTTGCTTAGGTATCTGTCTTTTTTTTGCAGTCGGGTTTTTTAATTTTTTTTATTATTTATTTTATTTTAGATTTTTTAGTTTAACCAACACACGTTTGGTCGATTTAAAGCAACAATACAATGATACGAACACTAACTTAAAGGCTTAATGTGAGAATGGTTGTTACGCAACTTTAAATCGATATAGATCCTAAACGGTCAGTCGAATCGAAAAATGTTAAGAGAATACTAAAAATGATTTTTAAATACCTATTCAACGATACCCCACTTGACATAGTTTGTTGACTTTCATTTTTTTCATTTTCATAATATGGCGTCCAGTAGTCGCCATATTGAATTTTCACTAACGTCATGTCTTTAGTGACACTCGCCGGACTAAGAGGAATCGATTGACATGCGAATCATAAAAATCGGCCCAGGCGTTTGGTCTGTATAGTGCTCCAAAGGAACATACATACATACATACATACATACATACATAGGCTGATAAACACATTACCACTCCTTTGCGTCGCGCAGTCGGGTAAAAATAAGTCGGGTTTTCCTTCCTGACGCTATAACTCCAGAACGCACGAACCGATTTCCACGGTTTTGCATTCGTTGGAAAGGTCTCGGGCTCCATGAGGTTTATAGCAAAGAAAATTCAGGAAAATTTCAACAGAAAGGCGGGAAAATCTTTTTTTCATATACAGCGCCATCTCTGATACATAGCATGTACTACAAACCAATAAAGAAAATTCAGGAAAAATTTCAACAGAAAAGCGGGAAAATCTTTTTTCACATACAGCGCCATCTCCATAGCATGTACTACAAACCAATATTTTAAGTAGATGGCGCCGGTGCGTGATACATTGTTTGACAGCTACTTATTGTTCTCTGCTCAGTTAATTTCATGTGACAAACCGGTAAAAATTGTGAAATTATTGTAAAAATAATATAAATTGTATAAATATAAATTATATTGTATTGTCTAAATTGTGAAAAAAAAAGTAAAAAAATTAGTTATTCGTTTCCTAACATTTCAATTGGAAACCATCAAATCAATCACGTGTATTGTGCAAATTTTTATTGAATTTCAACAGCAGGCATTTGTCTTTAAGGTGGTAAGTTGAACTGTGTAAATTATGTGGATCGTGCATTTGAGGTTAAATTCACCACTTTGTCCATAGTCCAAAATGCCTAGAGTACGACGTGCGAACATCGGCCGCCGCACAAGACATGCAAGCCAGCAACAAGTGTATTCACAGAACTTAAGCGAAGAAAGACAAAATATAATAAGAGAAAATGCCCGATTGAGACAACGCGTGATTAGGAATACGTAAAAGAGATAGAGTACGCCACACTAAAATAAGAAAAAAGACGAAACGAATAGACTTCCTATTACACTCCATGAAACTAAAATGGAAATGGGCAGGCCATGTAGCCCGAACAGAGGACTCTCGATGGTCAAAATGTGTCGCTGTCCTATGGAAAGGGCCCAAGGGGAAAAGGAAAAGAGGCAGGCCGTTTAGAAGATGAATCGATGATATAAAAGATATAGCAGGAGAAGAGTGGCAAGAAAAGGCAAAAGATAGAGAGCAATGGACCAAAATGGAGGAGGCCTTTACCCTACAAATGGTTCTCATTCAAATGCAACTAATAATAATAATGGCATAATAAATTAAATTTATACAAGACATTTCACTATTAGATTTATAAAATAAATATGCATGTTTACAATTTCGATTTATAAAATATCTTTTGAAATAAACTAAGAAATTATCGATAATAATAATTGTCATATTATAAATTATAACTAATAATAAATTTGATTTGATTTGATACTCATGTAATTATATCCTAAATTAAATTTAATTTATTTTATTAGATTATGTGATTATGTAGATTCTTGATTTTTATTATAGTAAAAGAATGGGAAATAATAGAGGCTTTTTTATTTATTTTATTTTATTATTTATTGTAGAATTAGTGTGTAAGATGAACGTATGTATACACTAGTATACCTACCCGCTAGTTTGTGCGGTAGGCCAATATTTAGGTACAAAGGCGCTAAAGTTGCCAAATATTGTACTCACTTTACTTACATTCTAATAAAATATCGTCTAATTAATAATAATAATCTTATTGTATTTAGGATAACGTATAGAATAAAACTTATTAAATTCATTTTTCACGAATAAAAAAAAACGACAGGGTGTAAGCGTCGAAAGCTGTAAAACAGATCCCTTATCTATTAATTTAAATCTTTATAACATAAATAAGTAAAAATGTTATTATTTATAAAATAACTTTAAAGAAACTTTTGCTAATACTACTCGTACTTATAAGCAAAAGTTTCTCTAGAGCTATTTTTAAGACCCATGTTTTTTTTTTTTAAATTGTATTGAATACTAGCATGTCATTCGACCGGAACTAACGTATTAGTTCATTATATTTTATATGCAATAAAACTTATTACAAAAAGTTTGAACATCATAATAAAAAAATTGGCATCAACTTCAAATAAATAATTCGAATGTGGAGATAAAAGTTGCGAGTTAGATTAATGTAGAATATCTTTAGCAGGAAAAATAAATATTTTCGAATCAATAAGTAATCAGTACCTGAATAACCAAGCTGTTTTTTTTTTTTAATCGCAAAAATATTTTATCAGGGTTCGAACTCACCACATTACGAGTTTTCGAATTATGCAAAAATTAACCAAAATGTCAATCGGACTGACATTGTAGAGTCTAAATTATTGATTACGCACGTCGAAAGAAAAAACATATGAAACTTATAAACTTAAAATGCGCACTTTCCCAGGTAGACTGTTTTTCTGCTCCAAAACTCCCTGCATATTAAATTTCATGTAAATACTTGCAGGCGTTACCGAGATTACGATTATCTATACTAATATAATAAAGAGGAAAAGTTTGTTTGTTTGTTTGCATGGAATAGGCTCCGAATCTACTGGACCGATTTTGATGAAATTTGGCACAGGTATAGAATAGACCACGGGGAAGGACATAGGCTACTTTTTATCGCGGCAAAATGTACGGTTATCGCGGGATTTCTTTTTGTCGCGCGCAACATCTAGTATATTATATTATACAAAAAAAAATACATAAATACAAGATTGTCTCGTTTAAAGTTTATAGATAGTTAACATTTAGCAAAGCGAACCGAGTTTAGTCCGTGTCCAGCAGCTTCTTCCAGTGTTCGGAATAGATTGAAGCGTAACTGCGGCTTGTAACAATTGTTCGCGTAACAAAATACGTCCACACTATCGGTACTGATACGTGTTTCTGCTACAGTTATGGGATAATGTTCGGTAATATGTTACAAGTGTGGACGACGCACCTTAACATGCCAAAGGGTACCTATATAGTGTACTGCCACCGATTGTCCAAATATCTGCATTTATAACAAATGTAATTTGTGTAATTTTTATAAAATGGTGTAAAATATTATTGTATTAATATTATGTCAAATACATTTAGTTTTTCGAGTCAATGTTATGAAAAAATAACACGCTATTGTATGGCAGATGTATTTTATTATTCCATCATAATTATTGTGATACTACATTCTTGATGATGAAATAAATGATTGAACAATTGTTTTTGGCAGTCTATGTATGTTTGTTCCACCGTAGTGCCCAAAAGTACTGATCTAAATTTAATAAATGTGGTGTCAATAAATACGCAATAATAGCTAGGGGTTAGGCTATATAATTTACATAATCGGCTAGTTTTTTTATAAAAATTGCAGTTATTATAATATATTTTATGTAGATTGATTGGCAATCTATATTTTGACTTCAAAAGCGATCTCAAGTAATACGACGATACTAATTCGCTTTGTAATAAGCTGCTGACGAAATTAATTACAATTTACAAAAGGTATTACGGACCTTTCAGTTGCCGGTATACTACGCTGAAAATTATAGGAAATTGATATTCACGAAAACTGATCCCCACTTAATTCAGCCGAGAAACTTTATTAATAGGGAAGGCATTTAAATTATTTAGTTTATTTTATAGTAACTAGTAACTACCTGGGTAACCGAGCTTCGCTCGGAGTTCTGATAAATAAAAACTAAATAAAATAATCAAAAAACATTTATTTGACCGGGATTCGAACCACATTTCGAATTTTCGTACAAAGCAATAATTATAAATATTACGCATACCAAACTGTCAGTCGGACTGACATAAATAGAGTACAGTAAAGAAAAAAAATATTATATAGCTTAAAATGCGCAGACTCACAGCGAGAAGATCTAGCTAGATCGATTTTTCCCTCAAACCTCCGTGTATACAAAATTTCATGGTAATACTTGCAACTGTTTTCGAGAAACCGATTATATAATATATACAAGATTGTCTCGTTTTAAGTGTAAGTTTTTTTTTTACTCACTGCTTGTTGCCCGCGACTTCGTGCGCGCAATAGAACGCTTTTACCTAATCGTGACGCGGACGTCATAGGCCGGAATTCTTGGTCGTTGCTTAAGAAAAGACTTAAGAATTTTCGAATAAGTCCGCCTTTTTTGTATGAAATAATACTTAAGACAATGCTTAAGTTACGACTGTGAATCGAAATGTCACCTTAAGCATGTCTCTAAGGCGAATCTATACATCTATACAGATAAATATAATTGAAGTGTCTGTTTGTAATGTCACATTAACAGCTTATCACTTGATGCATATGAAAGTATATTCGATACTAACAATAAAATATCAATTTTTAAAAATTTTGTCTGTCCGTCTGTCTGTCTGTCTGTCTGTCTGTCTGTTTGTTCCGGCTAATCTCTGAAACGGCTGGACCGATTTTCACGGGACTTTCACTGGCAGATAGCTGATGTTATAAGGTCTAATATAGGCTACTTTTATTTTAGGGTTCCGTATAAAAAATAGGGATCCGTTTTCGTTAGTTGCGGGTAACGAAGTTATGCAAACGAAGTTGCGGGCATCAGCTAGTTTAGAAATAAGAATCGACCAAAAATACCGCCCATAGTTAGGTACGACTTTTGTATGGAGCGTTTTCACGAGACTCGCAAAATTTTGTAAACAAATCGTTGGACTTATAAAAATATTACTTTTATATAGTGTAGGAAACACTATGATAAACGTACGTACTCATACCTATTTAAGAGTAGGTAGTATTCATTTAAGCAATAAAAAATATTTCGTCTAGCAGGTTCTAAGCAACGCACTGAGCAAATTTTTTCCCGTTCTACTGAAAAATATACGACTTGAAAATGCACGGCATAAGCTCGGTACAATATTATCTTTCCCTGTGCACCGTTATGACAAAGTCGCTCTACCTTAAACTGAATTTATTCATGAACAAATATGTTAACTCGTATAAACCCTCACTCACCTACTTTTTTGATATGCATACAGTAGTGTTTGCTGGTTAGTTTGTTCGTCCACGTTACACACGCAAGGAATCATGGGACAGAAGTGATGTTTTTGCATCTTTATGGAAATGTCTCTAGAGTTTACAGTTTACAGACAATCTGGACCACAACAGTCAGCAGTCAGTTCGTAATATTTGCCACACAATCTTGATAGTTTATTTATCACACTGGACTCTGTTTCGGAGCGAAGCTAGTTTAAAACTAAACAATTATTGAATATTAAAACAATTGTAATTTTTTTCCTTTATTTTTTGTTTGGATTAAAATATATTGTAATAAGTTTTTTAGATTTTTTAAATTCAAATGTCTTTTTCAATTTCCCATAACATAAAAATAAAAATACCCGTGGGAAAATTTCCATTCTACTAATCACAAACATAATTATTGCAGTGTAAATTTGGGGGCACGGCAGTGCCCCCGCCAAGATAAACCAAGCGAAGCACAAGGACACTACCAGACCACCTTTTCTCGAAGCGTTTCGTCGATTTTTTAAAACCTTCATAACTTGAGTTTGAATAATACTAAAGAAATGAAATTTACAGAATATTATGTTCCCAGCACCGGACTTATTAAACACTAGCTTTTGCGCGCGGCTCCGTGGGAACTCTACTTTTTCGGGATAAAAAATATCCTATGTCCTTTCCCGGGACCTATACTAAATTTACTATACATACCGGTATGTCTATACCTACCAAATTTTATTAAAATCGGTTCAGCGATTAAAGCGTGAAGAGGTAACGGAGAGACATTAGTATAGATGTAAAATTTTGATTGCATGGTTCTTATACTTCAGATTTTATTGATATCTAAAATACCCCTGATTTCGCCACTGACTCACTGATGATCAACAAAATTATATGGTACTTCCAGATCTCCTAGAAAGCTGAAATTTGGTACATAATAGCTTGTATACTAATACAGAACTAACACAATAATTGTTAAAGTTGGCACTTTTATCGTAAGTTTGTTTATAAGCGCCATCTATCGCTTATATTATGGACTATGTCGTTCGTCACGGATTGGAAACTAATTGATTAATATTAAAATAATAATTTCCCGAGCATTCTGTAGTAATTTCAATGGAAAATTAAACATTAAGTTAATATTTAAATTATTGAAGGGACGTTCGTAGATATATATACCCTAAATAAAAAAAAAAGAAAATAAAAATATTGTAATAACAACTTACAAAAAGAAGTGAAATCCTACCAAAACAATTTTCATGTAAAGTGATGCCAAGATCGCACTGTCAAAAAGTTATCAGATCTCATGTAAAACCAAGCTTCTGACTCTACACGCCTTAACTCTACAAGCCTAACTTCATAAACTCTGCACCTTAGTCAATTTATGTGGCTTGGCCGTTTCGTTCCTACAATAATATAACAGAAAAACAGTCAGTAAAATTTTCACCTTACGCCCAAGCAAATGTAGCGAATAGCCAAGCCACATAAATTGACTAAATGTAGAGTTAGTGAAGTAAGGCTGGTAGAGTAAAGGCGTGTAGAGTCCCAAGCTTGGTTTTACATGTCGAAATCTGATAACTTTTTGACAGTGCTATCTTGGCATCACTTTAGATTAAAATGTTAATGGTGGGATATATGACATAATTTATAACAGACTTTTCTCTTTGGATACTTTCAAACAACGTATTACGAATAAAAGACAACGGAAATATATCAATTGAATCCATTCACATTATACATAATATATTTAAGGTTTTTATTATATTACACACATCCATGACCCAGGAACACAGAAATATTTTGTTCCATTGGTGGGATTCGACCCGCGACCTCTGGCTTGAGCATCGATGCGCTCATCCACTGAGCCACAAAGGTCGTCAATAATAATAATACATCGTTGGATATAAAACTTCTTCGAATTTCCAACGTGTATATTTAATACTAGCTGTTGCCCACGACTTCGTCTACGTCAACTGATGGCGCAATAATGCATTAATTTCGACCAAATTTGATTACCATAAAAAGGGTCAATCTTAAAAGATAGACATAATAATATCGCGGACATTTTTTTAGATCATTTAAAGAGGAATAATTCTTTAATACATATTTTTGGGTAACTTGAACCGTTTACGGCAGCGCACGCAAATTTTCCTCGTTTTTGCAACATTTTTCACTGATGTTTCGCTCCTATTTGTCGCGCAGCGTAATGTTATATAGCTTAATGGACTATCCTCTATATCCTCAACAAATGGACTATCCAACACAAAAATAATTTTTCAATTCAATCTAGGAGTTCCTGAGATCAGTGCGTTCAAATAAACAACGGAAGCCATCAAAGATGAATAAATTTTCCCCGTTTTTTTTTTTCACGTTTTCCACTGATTCTTCGCTTCTATTGGTCGCATTGTGATGTTATATAGCCTAAAAATTTTTTTCACGTTTTCCACTGATTCTTTGCTCCTATTGGTCGCAGCGTGATGTTATATAGCCTAATTTTTTTTTTCACGTTTTCCACTGATTCTTCGCTCCTATTGGTCGCAGCGTGATGTTATATAGCCTAAAGCCTTCCTCGATAAATGGACTATTCAACACAAAAAGAATTTTTCAATTCAAACCAGTACATCCTAAGATTAGCGTGTTCAAACAAACTAACAAACTCTTCAGCTTTATAATATTAGTATAGATTATTGTGTCTCTATTCTCTATATCTCCAACGAGTTGCGTCTCTACAAAATTCTAGATTTCGTAAAAAAATTTAGACATTACGGTTGAGCCTGGTTTAATGAAATCAAAAATTTTGTCTTGTGTTACTATTTCTGCCAGAGTTGAAAATCCGTGTTTTTTGTAATTTAGTTATTTTTAATTATCTGTCTGCTTATTATTCTTCGCTCAATACTGTAATCTTTTTAGCAATAATTTTGTCTTTTCTGTTTATCAAAAGTTCTTTCCTCTCCTCTATCATCTTCTTTACTGATTGGTTAAGTTTTCCTTTTAGTCTTTTGTGGTGGTAATAAAATACTTATTAAGCTTATATTATACTGGCGTGTGAATCACATCCTTTACGCTACCTGGTCGTCGGACGTGCGCGGAATGCCAAGCTCACCGGATGCCATTTTTCCTACGCACCCGTATTCCCCCGCAAATTAACAATGGTATATATACACAGTGTAGTGTACCTACTACCAACCCGCTACCGTATTGTCCCCAATACAACGCTAATAAAGCCGGCCAGTGCATTGTGGTCTATTAATATGCGCTTAGTGTCAAATTGTAAGTACTAAGTACCTACCTAGTACCTACATAATTTTAAACCCATACGTAGCCAGTACCTACCTTATACAATAATCAAAAATTAATGAAGTTTCCATAGTAATAAAAATGTAAAACCTACAATGGAGTATTAAGATTTTAATCAAAAATAAAAATATTTAGGAGACAGGAAAATATTTAGGAGAGAGGAAAAATATTTAGACGATACTTATTATAATTTTTATATGTTTTATAATAAACTGTATACCGTAGAGTATAAGATTCTATATTACTAGTAAAAGGTAAAATGTAAAGTGTAAACCGATAACAGTGTTACTGCAGCTATAGGCACGCTCAACCTCTTTAATCTGTAGTCTGTAGTGAGTAGGTAGTGACTTACATTTTATTCGTTACGTGACGTAAATAGTTATAACGTAGATATATGTAGTAGGAAATAGAAATACTCTATTATTACATTATGGATACATCTTTGATGATACGTTTTGCAGAAATTTCTAGCGATCTAACCTGATGAAATTGAAATAATGGCAAATTGTTTTGAAAGTATTTACTTATAGTACCGCAAATCGAAATGTATATTTTAAAATACAGCTAAAATAATATAACTAGCAAAGTACGAGTGGCACTCGCGCACGAAAGATTCCCTACCAAATGGCTAAAATATCATATACGTTTGTTGTATTGAAGCACTTAAATATTAGTTTTATTGTGTTTTTAGAATGAAAGTTGTTAATAATAGCGGCAACATAAATACATCATCCGCGAAAATTTCAACTCTCTATCACGGTTTACGGACAACAGACAGGCGAACGGACGGACGTCGTTTTGCCATTTGGGTACGGGGCCCTAAAAATGAGCTTCGATAGGTGGCAATCAGTTTTAGTGTCATTAACTCGTAGTTTGTACATGTTGACAGTGTTTTTGTTGCGTGTTGATGAATGCCGACAACCATATAGGTACTTAATGTATATTGATTGCCCTAAATTATCTCTAACGTTTCGGCCGCCGCTGTTAACAGGTGATTCATGAACGTCAATAAACAACTCCGAATAACAGACTTTGAGTGTGCAAAGAGGCGAACTGACCTTATTACTCTGTACACTATCTTCGATTTCCGTCTTATTTTGACCGCTTTCCGTCTCCGCGCCACGGCAATGGAGCCCGCGCGCATTGCACTCTGGTTATCGTCACTTTCATCGAAAGTGTCCTCCTCTGGTACCGCCATAGGCACCTTCGAGCCGCCCGCGCCGCTCTTGCCGGTGCTCCAAGCGAGCATAGAACTCCTGAACGACCTGAGAGCCTCCGTTGTACAGGTCGGGGATCGGCACGCACCAACATATCGGTACCGTACCGATGCACTTCACTATATTCACCGCACTCCCAGGTATTAACTTCACACTGTGTCACCGTTTCACCGCAGCTCCGTCGCATGCAGCCAAACACTCCAAACGTCTCGGATCATTCCATCACTCCAAACGTCTCGGATTGAGCCGGGGTCCGGGGCGCAGGCGACCGTCATTATCGCGGAACAAACAACGCGATATCGTGACACATTAGCTGCTGACTAAACGCTCGATATGCGGTTATTATACAGTGATATCACCGCGGCGGCTCTATCATGCAAATTAAACTAAAACGGCCTTCATTGAACTCCGTGAATCGATTGTACGTTTAATTAATACGGGCTTAATTAGAACTACTCGGATCGATTAAAGACCGCAGCTCGCACCTAGCGTTAACTAAAATTACTGTTTACCCATGAGAGTCCCTCCGGCCACAGCGGTGTGTACTTCCAACTGTGTATTATTTTATTACGAGTAATTTGAATAAGTGTTCGCAAGTAGATTCACAATGTACGCCCGACACGAAGTGACCTTGCCGTATATTTAACTTTTACATTATATTAGCTGTAAGTACTGTAACACAATGTAATGGTTTCGAATACATTAAACTCTCGTCTATTGTGTCGCTCGGTTTACGGTACACTTATTGATTTTACATAAGCCGCGATAACGATCAGCTGATGTTTGGATAATCACAAAGTCATACAGAACTGAGTTATGCCGGGTGAATAACTCGCGAAGCACGTGTTTATTTAGTTCGGACACATGGTGGCCGCGAATATGCTACGAGCGCCGAGTGGGACGAGTGCGACTATAGGAACAATCGCGTGTACTAACTAAACTAAACTGAGGAGGGCCCATGCGCCGGTGTCGCCCGCGCGCCTCGCCCGACGCGTACGCGCCGAAATAGAAATAATCTTCAATGTCCTCATCCAGCGATTTATCACTGTCTACACTGTATAGACATGCACTATTAACTCGGGCTTAAACTAATAAACTTGTTCCGACCTACACAATGATAGATGTTAATCTCTAGCCGTCTAAACGTTAGCATAACCTTGTTTTTATTATTGAATGCTCATTGCTCATTGTGGAACTTAAGGGAACTAGGTAAATACTATTTTTCACTAGGTATTTTATTCACTAAAGTTAAAACTATAAAATAAATATTTCTTCCGAGTAATTATAGTACAATTATAATCATATTATACCTACAGCTCGTAACGGAAGGAAAGTCGTGAAGGAATTTTGTAATTTAAATAAATATAAGTACTTAAATAAATTCTTTATTTGCATAAAATTTAAATGAATATTTGTGAATGACAATTATAAGTAGGTAGTTTGGTACCTATAAAAATCAAATAAATATTGCAATATTCATATAAAATAGCTATAATATTTATATAAGAAGTATTATTATGTTACCATGTTTTACAGTGGGTAGGTACATATTTGTTTTAGCGAAAGTAATAAAAATAAATTTATATTTATCCTACTCGTAAGTAAGAAAAATATTCGGTTTGATTTATTGTATTTTATTTTCATTTGATGTTGATGTATGTTAACAAACATTTGGTTATATTTAACTACAGACATATTACATATCATATTGAATGACGCGTATGAGGCAATTCGAAATTAAAATTTATACACTACAAATAAAATACACGTTTCATTTCAAGAGCGATGCATTTGACTATGGCTGGCAGCACACGCGCAATATTATTGTCAAAAATTCTCATATTGACAATAATATACCTTGTGTGCGGGCCATATTGCCGTTTATGTGTTGACTAGTATTGACAATTTTATTCCATCAATAATATTGCACGTGTGCGGCTAGTCACAATACTTTGGTTGACTTGACATTTGAACTTTTGCAATGTAACGTGTATCTTATTGTGTAGTGAATAAAGATGATTTTAAACTGCAGTTATGTTTCAACAAGAATAGTGTACAAAATAAGTAGAATAATGATTAATTATACGTGTGTGTTTGTGGAGATTTCAAAGCTTTTGCGACTGAAAGGTTTAATGCTTTTGGTGTGATAAGTATTTGCGTTTTAATTACACTTATCCTAACCGCAAACCTAGTATCCGTAACCGGAATAATCCGAAGCTAAGGAATAATCCGAAATAATATTTTAATATCCGTAACTGAAACCTATAATATAATTTTGTTCTTATCCAGATCCAAATATCAAATTCTTAACATTCCTACAATTTAAATACCGCTACGGGATTATTGTCCGCTATTCGGAGTAAGAGAGTTTATTCGCTACGTAGGTAATCGTAATTCGTAGCTGGGAGTCGCAGAGAGTAATCGCACTATTCACTCTACTATCGCTCGAAATTAACTCGAAGAACACTCGTAGTTAACTGAACTACGTCGGCAACGGCCTCTTCATAAATCTCTTCAAGATTCATTTCATAAATATAAATCACTAGCTGATGCCCGCAACTTCGTTTGCGCAGAACTAACGAAAGCGGAATCCTATTTTTTTAAACGCAACCCTAAAATAAAAGTAGCCTATGTTAGACCTTATAACATCAGCTATCTGCTAGTGAAAGTCCCGTGAAAATCGGTCCAACCGTTTCAGAGATTAGCCGGAACAAACAGACAGTCAGACCGACAGACAGACAGACGGACAGACAAAAAAAAATGGTATTTTATTGTAAGTACTTTCAGATTCATTATGTAAAAAGCTGTTAATTTGAAGTTACAAACAGACATTTAAATTTTATTTAACTGTATAGAATTATAGATATTTAATGTATGATATTTGAGATATTATCAATTTGATGTTTATGAAATTTCTAAACGCACGCGCACCCTTGGTGACACCCACTTCGCAACGGGCCGTGCAGCAGAAATCGTAATATTTTAATTTCGCCATAACTTCAAAACCAACCGTCCAATTTTAATCATTCAAAGACCAAATATTATCTATATAAACTGTACTTAGTGATGAAATCATTTATTTTGATAAGGATTAATAACATGAGTAAAATAAACGCGTTTAAATGTAGTCCCAAAAAAATTCAAGATTTCTAAATAAAAAAATGGTTTTTGTGCCTCACTCGAAATAGATAGGTATAGTGTGTCACGGACTTTTTTGTAGATATTTATAAGATCTACAATTAATTAGAACATTTTATGGTTCTATCTTTTATAGTTTAGGCAGCGTACGCAAAATAAGTAACTTTTCTGGTTGATTTTTTACACCTTGTGCCCGAAAACCCCAAATATCTTACGGAACCCTATTTTTTCCAAAATAAAATTTAGCCTATGTTACTCGTGGATAATGTAGCTTTCGAATAGTGAAAGAAGTTTTGAAATCGGTCCAGTACTTTTTGAGCCTTTTCATTACAAACAAACAAACAAACATACAAACAAAGTTTTCCTCTTTATAATATTAGTGTAGATGAATCAATCAACAAGTGCCTAGTACCTACCTACATAAGTAAAGTTGCAAGTTTACTTTTTAATCACAGACAAGCATATATTTTTATTGAATCAATTTAAAAGCACTCCAACGATTTATTACATAGTAAAAAGAATACTATAGTCTAAAAATTTGGCGACAAAAATAAATAGTTACGTGTATGAGCACGCGACATTTAGCGACGTAGAGGTGTGCGGCGTGCGGTACTCGCTAAACATCTGCCAAGAGATAAAATTATATTTATACACATAACACAGCGCGTGATCGTCCACTTTAAACATCTATTTTTATTGTGATAAAGTCTTTAAAGTGTAAACATTATCATTACAAAGTGTTTCCGGCAATGCAGGTTTAGTGGTACCTACAATATGTTCACACGCAGGTACACCTAGGCTCCAGTCCAGTTCCAGTAGGGTTGTTAGCGGCTAAAATGAATAATTGACCATCTGAAGGTCTAAGCTTTTACCAAATTATGTAGGATACTATTATCCCGGCGTATCATCAAAAGATCAGTATTGAATTAAATGTCATACGGTATCCATGTAAACAATTTTGTAACTCAATGATATTATAATAATATAATATCTATGGACGCTTCACACCACGTCAATCTGGTCCCGTGCTAAGTATCCGAAGAACTTGTGTTAAAAAAAAAAAAAACTTGTGTTACAGGTACCAGAAAACGGGATTATACTATTCACATATTTAATACACATGCATGACCCAGGAATACAGATAAACTTTTTGTTCCTTCGGCAGGATTCGAATCTGCGATCCTCGGCTTGAGCACAAAAGCGCTGAACCACTGAGCCACAGAGGTCGTCAAATTATTGAAACTATAAATGTTAAAACAACCGGAATCGGAAAAGGGATACCTATAATATAATTTCAAAATGAAAATTTTCTCTGAAACTTTTTATCCGCACGAATCTTAAGTAATTAAGGCCCAAATTCAACAACGTATTGAAAAGTAGCTTAACGCTGAGCTTCGGTTTAGATAATTATGTCTCTCCCGTTCTAAAATAAATGAGGGAAATAGATTAAATTCGAGTTTAGCGATATGTACGTTTAAGGAATTTGGTAAATTCTGGCCTAAATAATGAAATAATTATTCAAAGTTCGACCACGAAATCGATCTAAAATTATCAAAGTGTATTTTAATAGTATACCTATTTTAATTTTTAATATAATTATTTTGTATAATGTAACCTATCTGAGGTATATAGGGGTGATAGAGTTGGCAAAAAAAAAAACATTCACATAATAGGTACTCAAGTACTTATTCATAGTTAAGCGCAAAGGATATAATTTTATTTATACCTAACGACTTGTTCCAACACACGTTGTTCTGTATTATCTTAAGTATTTGTTCTAGTACATAGTTAATGTACTAGAATAAATAATTAAGTATTTCTACACCTCCAACATTTGTCACTGTTTAAACCTGCTCTTTCGGATTAGAGCAGAGATTCCCAAACTTATTCCGTCTAATGCCCACTTTGAAAATCAGTTCTTTTGTAGCGCCCCTCATCCTTTTTCACCATAAAACCTCAATAATATATTAGTCTCGCCCGGAGAGTATTTTTTTATCTCTTCAAAATTAACTAATAGTCAACATTGAGCAATAATAATACTGCTAACATCAGTGTCCCCGCAATTTTTTTGGGCCCCTTACCGCTCCCCTCTAGGCTTCCAGCGCCCAAAAGGGGGCGTTATCGCCCACTTTGGGAAAGACTGGATTAGAGCTTTCCCTGACCTTCCACAATTATTTCAAGACCAAATAAGCCATATCCGGCCGGCCTTTCTCGAGATTTAGCGAGATATTGGAATTGCATTCCATTTAAATTACATTATGCTATTAACTATTAAGTGACGTTAATACGTCTTCACTATACTATTAAGTAAAATAAAGGTCGATGCTGACGATATCCCGCTCAAAATCTAGTTTAAAATGTGAATCCTGATAGGTAATAGTATTAGTCACTAATCCCATCGAAATGTATAATCTATAATCATTTAATCATCTATCGAAACTAAAATACCAAAAAACTCTTAATAATTAATAATTAGAAAGTCCCGATACGTAATATGTCATAACTGCCAAACCGATATTCTCGTGTTTAAACGTTAAACCAACGTGAAACGCATTCTGATTGGGCCAAACTTCTCAAAATCAGTTTATGATAACAAGTCGCTTCACTCATAAGTCATAATATAATCAAAGTAAAATGAAACTCTACTTTTAACACGAGAATTGAGATTCAGATCTGCGCAAGTGGTCCTAAGTCGGCTATTACTAAATAACTGTGCTACTCGCAAAGTATCCTCTTATTATTCATACACTATGTATTCATAGCCTTATATTATAGTCATTTAAAATTATTACGAGTCGCTTGAAGAAGCTTCATATAAATATTTTAGTAATTACTTTGAAATCACAATGGCTGTGTTCCGCGGAAAACAGCGCTTGTTAGTGCTTTCTAGCGCTAAAGAAAACAAAAACAGATTATCGTCCAGAGGGGCAATTCTGCTAAATAAAGCCTGCATTAATACAATTACAATCAAGTCCCGATACGCTTATACTCCCAATAGGTGTTTTTATGAACGTTAAACCAACGTGAAACGCGCTCTGATTGGTCGAAACGTCATAAAATCCGTTCATCGTAACATGACGCTACACTTTCAATCCAAACAAAGTAAGATTATCTTTTTTTTTTTTATAATACTAGGGGGCAAACGAGCAAACGGATCACCTGATGGAAAGCGATTACCGTCGCCCATGGACACCCGCAACATCAGAGAAGTTGCAAGTGCGTTGCCGGCCTTTTAAGAGGGAATACGCTCCCTTCTTGAAGGTTTGCAGGTCGTAGTGGTCCGGAAATACTGCTGGTGACAGTTCATTCCAGAGTTTTACAGTGCGCGGCAGAAAGCTTCGGGTAAAGCGCACGGTGGAGGACTGCCACTCATCAAGGTGATGAGGATGATAAATATTTTGTCGCATGGAACAGTGGCGAAAAGTTGCAGCAGGTATAAGTCCGAACAATTTCTCGGAGCACTCCCCGTAATATAACCGATAGAGGATGCAGAGCGATGCTACATCTCTACGTAGCTCTAAGGAGTCAAGCCTGTTTGAAATACTATGGCAGTCGACAATTCGAGCGGCCCTAAGTTGGATACGATCCAGAGGGAGAAGCTGGTACTTTGGCGCCCCTGCCCAGAGATGAGAACAGTATTCCATGTGAGGCCGAACCTGCGCCTTATAGAGTTGTAGGCGTTGGACCGGATTGAAATACTGCTTTGACCTGTTCAGAACACCAAGCTTCTTGGAGGCTAACTTGGCATTGCCCTCCAGATTTTATCGGAACTGGACCTCGCTCGATATGTTAACACCAAGTATTCCAATGTTGGAGGAGACAGTTATGGGTATGCTTTCAAAATGAAAACGATCTATTTTAAATACGAGAATTGAGGTTCTGAACACGTTTGCTAACTCAATACCTACTGCTAACATAATCCGCCATTTTGCTTATTTAACGCCAGCGGTCGCCATTTTGCTTACGTTTTTATGTTAGCGCTATTTTCCACGGAACAGCCAATAATTAACGCTATCATAAAATATGAAGTGGTATCTTTCTAACGGCAACCATGGACTACCGCGTTCTTAATAATTAAGGTGGTTCGTTTCCTATACAAAAAAACAATGGACATTATTTAGGTAATTTCATACTATTACTACATAAATTTATATGCACATCTATTTATTCTGCAATACAATTGTCGCAAAATATATTTAAAATACTTTATTTCACACAGAAGTCACATTTTTATTGAATTTTCGACAAAAAGTGACATTTGTTACTTATGTCACTTTTTGTCGAAAATTCAATAAAAATGTGACTTCTGTGTGAAATAAAGTATTTTAAATACATTTTGCGACAATTGTATTGCAGAATAAATAGATGTGCATATAAATTTATGTAGTAATAGTATGAAATTACCTAAATAATGTCCATTGTTTTTTTGTATAGGAAACGAACCACCTTAAGAAGACGTTGATAAATTAGTGTAGGTGGTATTGGGTAGCTGGGTACCCTCTTAGTGGACCTTCATTAAAATATAAATTCATTGCTGAGACTTTAATTAAAAAGTTAAATTACACGTGAAATTATAGGTAAAATAAATATTATAATAATGCCTTTAGTACGATAGAGGATTCTCACATTGATAATAATAATAATAAGCCCCTGCGCAAAAAAAAAAACTTTAATCTAAGTAATTTGTATAAAAAACCAGCTGTCCCGACACACGTTGTTCTGTCTGAAATATGAACTGGAATTAATAAATAACTACACCTGCAATGCAACCTACTCCTACAACCTATACGTTTTCCAATTCCCTTCCCTGAACTTTCACAATTAGTTCAAGACCAAAATTAGCCAAATCGGTCCAGCCGAGTCCCTCGAGGGAACGGGATTAAAAGCATCCTATGTCCTTTTCCTGGTTCTAAGCTACCTTCCCACTAATTTTCAGCCAAATCCGTTCGGCCGTTCTTGAGTTATATATAGTGTAACTAACTTTCTTTTATGTATATAATTATTTTGTAGTATCGCCCAATATTTCATATTATTAAAGTACTAAAGTTTACTTTATTTATATACTAGCTTTTGTCCGTGGCTTCGCCCGCGTAGAATAACCTTAAAATTGGCAACATGAGCTAAAGAATATTTATTAGAGTTCATTGAAGTATTTAAAACTTTAGATCCACTATGATTAATAATATCTAAAGACTGTTACTATAAAACACATTGATATCCTCGGCTTAACTAGGTACTCCGTGTTGTTAACGGGTGACATTGACAGATAAGCAAATGACGTTATTAAAGTAAGCTCCACTTATCGGAGAGTAGGCTGAAACTTGAAATGAAATGCAGCTTGCTAAGATTTATATGTGCGTCCATATCTCTAGTAGGCTATCCGAACTCCCGCCGATAGATTAGCCGCTTCGGTAGGATATGATATCTGTCAGTTAGTAGTCAGTTATATTATCAGATGAAAACGAGCAAATACAAAGGCAATAATTTGACTATTATTAGTACTAGTAGCATTACGGATAGATAGGTTATTGAGAACGGCCGTAACTTTGTCCAAGTTTAGTCTGTATTTTTAGTGTTCCTCTTTGACTCTGTCACGTACGTACCTACTAAAAATACGTGGACCTTTTCCAATTCAGACGGTAGTATCGATTCATTTAGAATGTTTTAGGTTTCCTGTTTCAGTTCAGCTGTAACTAGTTGTTAAGGGTGAACTTGATGAAAATTCTACAAACTAGATCCATAATTCTAGGAATAATAAAAAAAATATTTTAAAAAATATATAGACACCGACTTCCAAATTAAAAGCAATAACATTTTTAAAATCCCTAAAAAGTATGAAATTTTTTATACTTTTTAGTGACTATTTCTACTATTTCGACTCAATCTTCTTATTTTTCAAGTTGGTACCAGCCAATTTGAACGTGAGCTCTATAAAATATTGTGTTAAAATTAATATTTTTTATTAAAGGATTTATACAATTGTTTGGGCTGGTACGGACTTCAAAAGTAAAGAGATTGAGTAGAAAAATCATAGATATATTTTAATATTAAAAACCTAAGAAAAATAGTAACATTTTGTCAGAATTTAAAAGGGGAACTCTTTGGAATCGAAATATTTTTATTATTTTTTTCTTTTTAGTGATATAATTATAATATTACCTGGGAGACTCTCCCAGAGACTGGAAGACCGGGAGATCGAACTTTGTTCGGAGTTTTAGTAGGACGATAAAATATTTATAAATAAATAAAAATATAACAAAGGAAAAAAAAAAGAATCACAAAAATATTTATCTGACCGGGTTTATGAAGATGGGTTTATGGGAGGAAGCTGCTGCAGCATCACCGCAATGCTGAAACAACGAAGACTGTTGGCTTGGCCACGTACATCGAATGGCCCCCGAGAGACTTCCACGCCAAGTAAGGCTGATTCAAATAGCAAACGCGAAGAGACCCGTAGGGCACCCAATGCTACAGTTTAAAGACTCCTGCAAGCGAGATATGATCAGCTTTGGAATTCCGACCAACTGCTGGGAAAATCGCGCTGAAATAAGACCAGCAGGTCTAAAAAGGCCGTTTTGGCAATTCATTTTCAATTCTTGTTATGAATTACTGTATGAAAGATGACAGCGATCGTAAAATGGCCACTTGAATTGCAATTCTTTGGATACAATTCATATGCAGAAATTGGCTGAAATGCATTCATTTGACAGATTTACAAGCAGAATTGCTTTAGTGTCAAATAGCAATATTACGATGATATTGCGCAAGTGGCCTTTTTACCCGACTGCGCGACGCAAAGGAGTGGTAATGTGTTTATCAGCCTATGTATGTATGTATGTATGTATGTATGTATGTATGTATGTTCCTTTGAAGCACTATACAGACCAAACGCCTGGGCCGATTTTTATGATTCACACGTCAATCGATTCCTCTTAGTCCGGCGAGTGTCACTACAAGATGCATTCGATAATTTCGCGGCGAAGTTCGAAAACAAAAAGTATGGGATTTGACGTAATGTATCGCAAGCGTCGTGTCACTTAGCGATGATGATGATGATCAAATCTCATACATTTTTGATTTCGAACTTCGCCGTTGAAGTTATCGAATGCATCTTGACTAGAGGGCCTGGTATTAATCCACTAAAATACTCACTTTTATTACTTGATAGTCTTTAATGTATTTATAGGTAAGAAATAAACTTTATATATTAATATTATGTTAATAAGCAGGAACAACGTCTGTCGGGTCAACTAGTTTCATATACTATGATGATATTTCTTTATTTTTCAACTAATACACTGCTAAGTTGTTAACACTTACGTTTAAATAAAATTAATAATGTATTGAAATTATTAGCAAATATTTACATCTCTTTATGCTTATACTCGTAATTTAGATTAGACAACTGGAAACTATATTTTAATGCACCTGGGCAGTATTCGTCACAGTAACGGAAACAAGATTGCAAAATGTTCTCTGCATATCTTAGGTATATGAAGGAGCCCTTTCTTGATCTTGACTTCACAGCCTCACTTCACAGTAAATACTCACTTGAAATTAAAACGTAAAGTAAGGTAAAGATTTTAGGTAATGCTGATAGGTATATAAATGATTTTAGTAAAACGTTTGCTAATATAATTTCCGCAAACTAAAAATATGAAATAGAACAAAATCTGTTGGAATAATTTGATTTCTACTCAATCATTACTAGCGTACTTATCAATACTTGCATAATTTTATTAAATTAATAGGAATTTTGATAAACGGATTATTATCCGTTTATTGAAATTCCTGAACCTAGTGAATGCTAGTCGTGTATAAATCCATAAAATATAAGGTTTGGTAAAATCAATCCCACCAAAAACATTCTGTAAAAAACTAGCCAAGTCTCGATAGAGCTGCTTGTTTATCTCTAAAAAGTAGTGAAATCTAGACAAAGTCGTGCCAAGTCTAAGGTTCCTTACTGCGATTTCTTTATTATTATAGTTAATGTTGTGTGACTTGGCCGTTGTAGGGTACACAAAATGGTACAAAAGGGGCTCCATGACACCATTGCTCCAATACATGTGTTCTACAATCAACAACAGCCTAAAATGAGACACTACTCACTAGCGTCCAATTACCAATACCAGTATGGGCTATTATCTCGCTTAACAAACATAGGTAGTTACAACAGATATACATTACGTGTAAACAAAATTGACTTGTACCCACTTGTAACGTATAAAGAATGTTCAACGGCCAAGTCACACAACATTAACTATAATAATAAAGAAATCGCAGTAAGGAACCTTAGACTTGGCACGACTTTGTCTAGATTTCACTACTTTTTAGAGATAAACAAGCAGCTCTATCGAGACTTGGCTAGTTTTTTACAGAATGTTTTTGGTGGGATTTCACTTCTTTTTGTAGAAACGTGGGCATATTGATTTATTTTACTAGATTTCAGTGTAATTTGTTTATTTAATTTGTGTAATAATCGAGTACAATAAAGTTAATCGTTCGACTATTTCTTCTTGTAAACTTGTAAATATAAGTATAAAAGCCAGTCTAGTCTTATCCAGAGTTTTCCTTTAATTTTATTTATATGCGTATCAAAAGCAGAAAGGGAGGCATTCGCCCAGCAGTGGAATGCTACGGACTAGATTAAATTAGAAGATGTGTCCCACTTCGCTAGGTTTTTGAAATGACAGTCGATTTTTTTATGTACCAATAGTAGAAGGGGGGCATTACCATATCTCTAATCAGCTGAAACCAGCTGAGGATTCTTCATCAGATACTTCAGACCTTCGATTTTTGACATCAAATGAAGCGGCCCACCACCATGTTGAATATTTTTTGTAAAGGCGGTATGTCGATCTCTAATAGTTTGGTTGGGCTCTTGTGTTTTCTAATCAGGGTCACCAGGTACTCCAGATGTTCGATTATCCTAGTTTTTATAGTTTTCCCTTTATGTGGCCATTAAACCCTAACTCTGTACCAAATTTCAGCTCTCTGAGTTCATGAGAAGTACTAGTTCTATTCTGATGATCATGAGTGAGTGACTGAGTGAGTGAGTGTCATAAATTCAAAACTTTGCTTTCGCTTAACTTCGGAACTAAATGACCTACAGACTTAAAATTTTGGATTTTAAGTATGTGATTATAGCTTACTATATGATGAAAATTTCTGCGTTCTGGTCTTATCCAGAGCTCCTCAAATAGGGGCCTGAAAATGCGGCGAAATGGTTCCAGTAAAGAATGGTACGACAGTGTTTGCTTCGCGCTCGACTTGGCGGGGGCACTACCGTGCCCCAAGATCGACGTTCTGGTCTTATCCAGAGGTTCTCAAATAGGGGCCTGAAAATGCGGCGAAATGGTTCCAGTAAATAATGGTACGGCAGTGTTTGCTTCGCGCTCGACTTGGCGGGGGCACTGCAGTGCCCCCAGATCGACGTTCTGGTCTTATCCAGAGGTTCTCAAATAGGGGCCTGAAAATGCGGCGAAATGGTTCCAGTAAATAATGGTTCGGCAGTGTTTGCTTCGCGCTCGACTTGGCGGGGGCACTGCCGTGCCCCCAGATCGACGTTCTGGTCTTATCCAGAGGTTCTCAAATAGGGGCCTGAAAATGCGGCGAAATGGTTCCAGTAAAGAATGGTACGGCAGTGTTTGCTTCGCGCTCGACTTGGCGGGGGCACTGCCGTGCCCCCAGATCGATTATCCTAGTTTTTATAGTTTTCTCTTTATGTGGCCATTAAACCCTAACTCTGTACCAAATTTCAGCTCTCTGAGTTTATGGGAAGTACTAGTTCTATTTTGATGATCATGAGTGAGTGTATAAGTGAGTGAGTGAGTGTCATAAATGCGAAACTTTGCTTTCGCTTAACTTCGGAACTAAATGACCTACAGACTTGAAATTTTGGATTTTAAGTATGTGATTATAGCTCACTGGATGACAAAAATTTCTGCGTTCTGGTCTTATCCAGAGGTTCTCAAATAGGGGCCTGAAAATGCGGCGAAATGGTTCCAGTAAATAATGGTTCGGCAGTGTTTGCTTCGCGCTCGACTTGGCGGGGGCACTGCCGTGCCCCCAGATCGACGTTCTGGTCTTATCCAGAGGTTCTCAAATAGGGGCCTGAAAATGCGGCGAAATGGTTCCAGTAAAGGATGGTACGGCAGTGTTTGCTTCGCGCTCGACTTGGCGGGGGCACTGCCGTGCCCCCAGATTACGAATACTTCGGGCACATGATCTACTACTTATATAAAGATGTTTGGGCAGAAAAATAATTGTCATACTCAAACTAAAAAATCAACAAATGTATGGGTGACTCGCCGCAAAACGCAAACTCGCCCATATAAAGAAAAAAATTTTTTTTCGAGTATAACAATTATTTTTCTGCTTAAACGTCTTTACATAAGCAGTAGATCATGTGCCCAAAGTATTCGTAATTGATTTTACCAAACCATATATATTCATGAACGACTTCAATAATTATTCGACTTGAATAAATATTAAGTGCTATTTTCATTACGAAAATATTAGTAAAGCTTAAAATTATAAATTTATACTAATATTATAAAGAAGAAAATATTTCTTTGTTTGCATTGAATGGGCTCCGAAACTACTAGGCTCCGATATTGATGAAATTCGGCTCAGATTATGAGTGGACCACGTGAAAGGACTTAGGCTGATTTTATCGTGGAAAAATGTAAAGTCGCGAAAAACAGCTAGTGATTAATAATAATAAATTAAAAGTAAAAAGCTTTTATGAAAATAGATAAACTACCGACAAATTCAGCTCAGAAACTGGGCACCAGTCGTTCGGGCTATTATTACAGTAATGAAACTACGGTATGGGAGCAATCATATTAAATTCATTGCTGCTTCCCTCTTAATATGACTTGGTATATCACGCACACACGGTAACGGCGGTTATGGCTAATCGCATCCTGAACTATTTATTGCTACCGTGTCCTGATTTTAATCATCATAACCATTTACTTTAATCATAATAACCGTTCACTTTGTCGTGGAACTACTTTTATGAGTTTAATCTCGGTAATTATTGTCCCCCGTAAGAGTGTAAATAGGAAAGCGTGGTTAATGTCCGGAGTGCTCAAATAAAAGGCAATAAAATCCATTAAAAACTTTCAGCGTCTTTAGCAGTTCAATACCAAACAAATAACTTCTCCCGAGCCCCAATAACTGTTACTGAAGTGGATCTGCATTTTATAACTTGATAAATAGTTTAACGTCAAGTGTTTGCGATAAGTTCTTGTGGACTGAAATCCCAGGCCCACTAAATTATTATTGATTGATATGATATATTCTAAATGGCAGCTGATGTTTTATAACATTATGAATATAAAGTTATTTAAACTTAGTTTTATGAAGTTATGAATTTTATATTGTTTGTTACTTTCCAGTTTTGATGAACACATAATTTTAATACAAATAATTAAAGAAACGTCGTTTTGACGCACACTTTCACAGGTCATAGATAAATTATTGGCTATAATTTGTGTATCACCTGATGTTTTTTTCCATCCTTGTCGTATTTCCCGTACGTTGTGCAAGATTGAGCAGTATGTAACGTTAATTCAGACAGTAAAATACGGCAGGAAAAGTCGACCTTTTAAAGCCGTCCGACATATATTTGCGTTTTTTTTTACTTCGACCTTTTAAAGGAAATCGACAGTCAAGGGGATAAACGATAATTTACGTTGTTAAGGAAATTCTGATATTTATCGAGAGTGCCACTTACGATTGTTTTGGATTTTTTTATAGTTTTTGTTCAGATTCGATATGTGTTTATGTAAAAATGAAGTTTTATGTTTAATTATAGAGACTAAATAGATTTTCTGTACAAAACAACATTATTAAAATTTAATAATGTTGTTTTGTACAGAAAATCTATTTAGTATATATATCTATCTATCTATCTATCTATTTAACATTTAATGTTAAATGTTACATATATTTAATTAAATTAACCTGCTTATTGGAATAATAATAATTTGAAGGAAGGCGGGCGATGAACCTTTCTTAGATAGAAGTTTAGCACAAGAGGTTTTCACAGTTTTAAAATTACATGTTAGATCACATAGCCCGATCCCCCCTTTTTTGTTGAAAATATTTAAATAACGAATAGTTAAATTCATTCTTTGTCAGATACTCTTAAAAGTTTACATGACAGAAAATGACTAGATTAACTAAAAGTTAAGGTATTTTATGAATGGGGAAGTTGGAAGCATGACAGTCATTATGCAGTACCTAATTTTAAAAGCAATTATATCGAAGATTAGAGCAGAATAGTATCATTAATATAATTACAGTAGCCTAGTACACCATACTACCCATTATTCGATCGACTTAATGCTATCGATTGGATCAGTTCCATATTGAAATTAAAGTCAACTGTCATGGCATTCAAAGCCTATACAATAAATGGTTAGTTCTAACACACCCAATCGATTGTGCTAATTAAACGATACACGATGGGCAGTATGACTTTACATAAAAGCTTGTGCCATGCAGTATGTGGTGCATTTTATATTAATTTCCACTTTTGATAGTGTTAATGCAGCCAACTAGTCGGTTACGCTCTTTTAGCTCAGTTCAACTAGTAAAGTAAGATAGTAAAAAGTTTAAGAGTCATTTCTTGAAGATTTACGAAAATAATGTAAGAAGACTAATAATTATATCTTTTTATACATGAGGCTTTCCTAATTTAGATACATTTTATAATTATCGATAGTTTTCACCTATTCAATTATGTTTTTATCATAATTATAATGGATTGAATTTTTCGACTTTATTTCAGAATATCAGCTTAGAAATTCTAGGTAAGTAACTACTTAGCTGTCAAGTTGAAATTTCAGGATACTTCATTTAATTTTTTAAATGTTATAAGAAAAAATTGAAATAGAAATAAAACAATACTGATTTGGTCTCAATTAACGATTTGTTTAATTTCCTCTTCTCCAAGTAAAGTCTGCTGGTAGCGAACATAATAGCGTTGGCTTTTACAGATCTTCTGTTTTGTGCAGTAAAAGGTTATAATATTTGTGACACTAGGAATATATTTGACTCTTTTCTCTTCATTGGTGTCTTATATATTGCCAATTTTTGCTATGGAAATAGTTCTGGGTGCCTAAATTCTGATAAGCCGTTATTTGCTCTCTCATCTGACATCAATAATGAAAATATTGATGGTTCATCATCAATATTTTCATTTTTGAAAAACAAAAAAAAGGCAAATTTTCATAAGGATCTTACTATTATGGACAAAGTTATACGAAAAATAAACTTCATATCGCTTTCCTGAAAAGTAGCGTTTTTCAGATACAATAAAGTACGTAGGCGCCGTCGATTCTGTTTCTGTAATTATGAATCCCACCAAAAACATTCTGTAAAAAACTAGCCAAGTCTCGATGGAGCTGCTTGTTTATCTCTAAAAAGTAATGAAATCTAGACAAAATCGTGCCAAGTCTAAGGTTCCTTACTGCGGTTTCTTTATTATTATAGTTAATGTTGAGTGACTTGGCCGTTGAACATTATTTATACTTTAGTGGGTACAAGTCAATTTTGTTTACATTTGTAACTACCTATGTTTGTTAATCGAGATAATAGCCCATACTGGTATTGGTAATTGGACGCTAGTGTCTCATTTTAGGCTGTTGTTGATTGTACAACACACGTATTGGAGCAATGGTGTCATGGAGCCCCTTTTGTACCCTTGTGTGCCCTTCAACGGCCAAGTCACACAACATTAACTATAATAATAAAGAAACCGCAGTAAGGAACCTTAGACTTGGCACGATTTTGTCTAGATTTCATTACTTTTTAGAGATAAACAAGCAGCTCCATCGAGACTTGGCTAGTTTTTTACAGAATGTTTTTGGTGGGATTTCACTTCTTTTTGTAGAAACGTGGGCATATTGATTTATTTCCCTAGATTTTAGTGTAATTTGTTTATTTAATTTGTGTAATGTTCGAGTAGAATAAAGTTCGAGTAGAATAAAGGGGCCTGAAAATGCGGCAAAATGATTCTAGTAAAGAATGGTACGGCAGTGTTTGCTTCGTGCTCGACTTGGCGGGGGAACTGCCGTGCCCCCAGATCGACGTTCTGGTCTTATCTAGAGGTTCTCAAATAGGGGCCTGAAAATGCGGCGAAATGGTTCAGTAAAGAATGGTACGGCAGTGTTTACTTCGCGCTCGACTTAGCGGGGGCACTGCCGTGCCCCCAGATCGACGTTCTGGTCTTATCTAGAGGTTCTCAAATAGGGGCCTGAAAATGCGGCGAAATGGTTCCAGTAAAGAATGGTACGGCAGTGTTTGCTTCGCGCTCGACTTGGCAGGGGCACTGCCGTGCCCCCAGATCGATTATCCTAGTTTTTATAGTTTTCCCTTTATGTGGCCATTAAACCCCAACTCTGTACCAAATTTCAGCTCTCTAAGTTTATGGGAAGTACTAGTTCTATTTTGATGATCATGAGTGAGTGAGTGAGTGAGTGAGTGAGTGTCGAAAATGCGAAACTTTGCTTTCGCTTAACTTCGGAACTAAATGACCTACAGACTTGAAATTTTGGATTTTAAGTACGTGATTATAGCTTATTGGATGACGAAAATTTCTGCGTTCTGGTCTTATCCAGAGGTTCTCAAATAGGGGCCTGAAAATGCGGCGAAATGGTTCCAGTAATGGATGGTACGGCAGTGTTTGCTTCGCGCTCGACTTGGAGGGGGCACTGCCGTGCCCCCAGATCGACGTTCTGGTCTTATCCAGAGGTTCTCAAATAGGGGCCTGAAAATGCGGCGAAATGGTTCCAGTAAAGGATGGTACGGCAGTGTTTGCTTCGCGCTCGACTTGGCGGGGGCACTGCCGTGCCCCCAGATTACGAATACTTCGGGCACATGATCTACTACTTATATAAAGATGTTTGGGCAGAAAAATAATTGTCATACTCAAACTAAAAAATCAACAAATGTATGGGTGACTCGCCGCAAAACGCAAACTCGCCCATATAAAGAAAAAAATTTTTTTTCGAGTATAACAATTATTTTTCTGCTTAAACGTCTTTACATAAGCAGTAGATCATGTGCCCAAAGTATTCGTAATTGATTTTACCAAACCATATATATTCATGAACGACTTCAATAATTATTCGACTTGAATAAATATTAAGTGCTATTTTCATTACGAAAATATTAGTAAAGCTTAAAATTATAAATTTATACTAATATTATAAAGAAGAAAATATTTCTTTGTTTGCATTGAATGGGCTCCGAAACTACTAGGCTCCGATATTGATGAAATTCGGCTCAGATTATGAGTGGACCACGTGAAAGGACTTAGGCTGATTTTATCGTGGAAAAATGTAAAGTCGCGAAAAACAGCTAGTGATTAATAATAATAAATTAAAAGTAAAAAGCTTTTATGAAAATAGATAAACTACCGACAAATTCAGCTCAGAAACTGGGCACCAGTCGTTCGGGCTATTATTACAGTAATGAAACTACGGTATGGGAGCAATCATATTAAATTCATTGCTGCTTCCCTCTTAATATGACTTGGTATATCACGCACACACGGTAACGGCGGTTATGGCTAATCGCATCCTGAACTATTTATTGCTACCGTGTCCTGATTTTAATCATCATAACCATTTACTTTAATCATAATAACCGTTCACTTTGTCGTGGAACTACTTTTATGAGTTTAATCTCGGTAATTATTGTCCCCCGTAAGAGTGTAAATAGGAAAGCGTGGTTAATGTCCGGAGTGCTCAAATAAAAGGCAATAAAATCCATTAAAAACTTTCAGCGTCTTTAGCAGTTCAATACCAAACAAATAACTTCTCCCGAGCCCCAATAACTGTTACTGAAGTGGATCTGCATTTTATAACTTGATAAATAGTTTAACGTCAAGTGTTTGCGATAAGTTCTTGTGGACTGAAATCCCAGGCCCACTAAATTATTATTGATTGATATGATATATTCTAAATGGCAGCTGATGTTTTATAACATTATGAATATAAAGTTATTTAAACTTAGTTTTATGAAGTTATGAATTTTATATTGTTTGTTACTTTCCAGTTTTGATGAACACATAATTTTAATACAAATAATTAAAGAAACGTCGTTTTGACGCACACTTTCACAGGTCATAGATAAATTATTGGCTATAATTTGTGTATCACCTGATGTTTTTTTCCATCCTTGTCGTATTTCCCGTACGTTGTGCAAGATTGAGCAGTATGTAACGTTAATTCAGACAGTAAAATACGGCAGGAAAAGTCGACCTTTTAAAGCCGTCCGACATATATTTGCGTTTTTTTTTACTTCGACCTTTTAAAGGAAATCGACAGTCAAGGGGATAAACGATAATTTACGTTGTTAAGGAAATTCTGATATTTATCGAGAGTGCCACTTACGATTGTTTTGGATTTTTTTATAGTTTTTGTTCAGATTCGATATGTGTTTATGTAAAAATGAAGTTTTATGTTTAATTATAGAGACTAAATAGATTTTCTGTACAAAACAACATTATTAAAATTTAATAATGTTGTTTTGTACAGAAAATCTATTTAGTATATATATCTATCTATCTATCTATCTATTTAACATTTAATGTTAAATGTTACATATATTTAATTAAATTAACCTGCTTATTGGAATAATAATAATTTGAAGGAAGGCGGGCGATGAACCTTTCTTAGATAGAAGTTTAGCACAAGAGGTTTTCACAGTTTTAAAATTACATGTTAGATCACATAGCCCGATCCCCCCTTTTTTGTTGAAAATATTTAAATAACGAATAGTTAAATTCATTCTTTGTCAGATACTCTTAAAAGTTTACATGACAGAAAATGACTAGATTAACTAAAAGTTAAGGTATTTTATGAATGGGGAAGTTGGAAGCATGACAGTCATTATGCAGTACCTAATTTTAAAAGCAATTATATCGAAGATTAGAGCAGAATAGTATCATTAATATAATTACAGTAGCCTAGTACACCATACTACCCATTATTCGATCGACTTAATGCTATCGATTGGATCAGTTCCATATTGAAATTAAAGTCAACTGTCATGGCATTCAAAGCCTATACAATAAATGGTTAGTTCTAACACACCCAATCGATTGTGCTAATTAAACGATACACGATGGGCAGTATGACTTTACATAAAAGCTTGTGCCATGCAGTATGTGGTGCATTTTATATTAATTTCCACTTTTGATAGTGTTAATGCAGCCAACTAGTCGGTTACGCTCTTTTAGCTCAGTTCAACTAGTAAAGTAAGATAGTAAAAAGTTTAAGAGTCATTTCTTGAAGATTTACGAAAATAATGTAAGAAGACTAATAATTATATCTTTTTATACATGAGGCTTTCCTAATTTAGATACATTTTATAATTATCGATAGTTTTCACCTATTCAATTATGTTTTTATCATAATTATAATGGATTGAATTTTTCGACTTTATTTCAGAATATCAGCTTAGAAATTCTAGGTAAGTAACTACTTAGCTGTCAAGTTGAAATTTCAGGATACTTCATTTAATTTTTTAAATGTTATAAGAAAAAATTGAAATAGAAATAAAACAATACTGATTTGGTCTCAATTAACGATTTGTTTAATTTCCTCTTCTCCAAGTAAAGTCTGCTGGTAGCGAACATAATAGCGTTGGCTTTTACAGATCTTCTGTTTTGTGCAGTAAAAGGTTATAATATTTGTGACACTAGGAATATATTTGACTCTTTTCTCTTCATTGGTGTCTTATATATTGCCAATTTTTGCTATGGAAATAGTTCTGGGTGCCTAAATTCTGATAAGCCGTTATTTGCTCTCTCATCTGACATCAATAATGAAAATATTGATGGTTCATCATCAATATTTTCATTTTTGAAAAACAAAAAAAAGGCAAATTTTCATAAGGATCTTACTATTATGGACAAAGTTATACGAAAAATAAACTTCATATCGCTTTCCTGAAAAGTAGCGTTTTTCAGATACAATAAAGTACGTAGGCGCCGTCGATTCTGTTTCTGTAATTATGAATCCCACCAAAAACATTCTGTAAAAAACTAGCCAAGTCTCGATGGAGCTGCTTGTTTATCTCTAAAAAGTAATGAAATCTAGACAAAATCGTGCCAAGTCTAAGGTTCCTTACTGCGGTTTCTTTATTATTATAGTTAATGTTGAGTGACTTGGCCGTTGAACATTATTTATACTTTAGTGGGTACAAGTCAATTTTGTTTACATTTGTAACTACCTATGTTTGTTAATCGAGATAATAGCCCATACTGGTATTGGTAATTGGACGCTAGTGTCTCATTTTAGGCTGTTGTTGATTGTACAACACACGTATTGGAGCAATGGTGTCATGGAGCCCCTTTTGTACCCTTGTGTGCCCTTCAACGGCCAAGTCACACAACATTAACTATAATAATAAAGAAACCGCAGTAAGGAACCTTAGACTTGGCACGATTTTGTCTAGATTTCATTACTTTTTAGAGATAAACAAGCAGCTCCATCGAGACTTGGCTAGTTTTTTACAGAATGTTTTTGGTGGGATTTCACTTCTTTTTGTAGAAACGTGGGCATATTGATTTATTTCCCTAGATTTTAGTGTAATTTGTTTATTTAATTTGTGTAATGTTCGAGTAGAATAAAGTTCGAGTAGAATAAAGGGGCCTGAAAATGCGGCAAAATGATTCTAGTAAAGAATGGTACGGCAGTGTTTGCTTCGTGCTCGACTTGGCGGGGGAACTGCCGTGCCCCCAGATCGACGTTCTGGTCTTATCTAGAGGTTCTCAAATAGGGGCCTGAAAATGCGGCGAAATGGTTCAGTAAAGAATGGTACGGCAGTGTTTACTTCGCGCTCGACTTAGCGGGGGCACTGCCGTGCCCCCAGATCGACGTTCTGGTCTTATCTAGAGGTTCTCAAATAGGGGCCTGAAAATGCGGCGAAATGGTTCCAGTAAAGAATGGTACGGCAGTGTTTGCTTCGCGCTCGACTTGGCAGGGGCACTGCCGTGCCCCCAGATCGATTATCCTAGTTTTTATAGTTTTCCCTTTATGTGGCCATTAAACCCCAACTCTGTACCAAATTTCAGCTCTCTAAGTTTATGGGAAGTACTAGTTCTATTTTGATGATCATGAGTGAGTGAGTGAGTGAGTGAGTGAGTGTCGAAAATGCGAAACTTTGCTTTCGCTTAACTTCGGAACTAAATGACCTACAGACTTGAAATTTTGGATTTTAAGTACGTGATTATAGCTTATTGGATGACGAAAATTTCTGCGTTCTGGTCTTATCCAGAGGTTCTCAAATAGGGGCCTGAAAATGCGGCGAAATGGTTCCAGTAATGGATGGTACGGCAGTGTTTGCTTCGCGCTCGACTTGGAGGGGGCACTGCCGTGCCCCCAGATCTGAATGTACGATATTTGGTAGTGTCATAGGTTGTGTATAAATCTCGATTTTGACATAATTATTATTTTTAAACAAAAAATTAAAACCGACTTCCAAAGTAAAAATACACAAAAAAGTATGAAATAAAACTTATTTACTAAATAATTCCCTTTATAAATTCAGCTAAAACTTTAACTATTTCTCTACTCAATTACTCAATCTTCTTAATTTTGAAATCGGTACCAGCTCAAACAGAATCCTACAATATTTTATAGAACTCAAGTTCAAATTTGCTGGTACTGACTTTAAAATTAATAAGATTTAGTAGAGAAATAGTTAGACATAATTTTTTTTGAATAGCCACATCTACAAAAAAGTGAAATGTTATGCCAAGGTACACCATGGATCCAAAAGGACTGAACAGAACTCTTCGGTATTATATATTTAGGTATTGTAAATAAGATGGTGATGATGATTACTGTAACTTACATAGTAGCATAAATGCATGCAGTTCTTTGAACAATGCTGAAATTTCCAAACGCGTAACTTTATAGACTGAGGAGTTATGTTCAATTCTTTTGGATCCAGGGTATACCTTGGCACAACATGTGACTTTTTGGTAGCATATGCTCAAGTTACTTCAAAAAAAGTCAAAATCACTATAGGTGTTCCTATAAATTTTGAGGACTTTTCTTGATTCCTCATGGATCCCATCAACAGGTCTACGATTTGTGCAAAATCTTATTTGTTGGTAGCATTTATTTGTTACTTCAGGGAAAGTCTAAATCACTATATGTGTCGCTATAAATTTCGAGAAGTTCCCTCGTTTCCTGATGGATCCCATCATCAAGTTTCCACTTTAGTGATTAAAGACCAATTTCGAATTTTACCCTTTACAACAATAAAAGAATTTTGCAAATACATCCTTAAACGGCGGAGTAATGTTCAAAGATCTCCGTGTTGGTGTAAAATACTATGAGAAGTACATGGCAACATTTAGTACATCGATCAATCCATCCTCACAAACTTTCACATTTATTTAACACAAATACACTGAACCAAGGGGAACACTGTACTTTTTCAAGATAAACGTAGCCTATGTGTTAACCCAGAGCCTAAATTACTGAAACCAAATTCCATCAAAATCAGTCCACAAGTTTCGGAGCCTATTCAATGCAAACAAACGTACAAACAAAGTAAACTTTTTCTCTTCATAATATTAGTATAAAAAAACTGTGAGACATTCGTCCTGTTTCCCCATGAGACAGCTCAGTTCCAGCTCAAGCTACGCAGTACGCATTATCTCCCAACGCAACGATACGTATTCCCTTGGACATAGTTAATTTATATCCTACAATATTTCTGTCCTATTTGAGCCGGTCCCAATATTGCATCTCTATTAATGCCAGGCGTTCGAATAATATTTCTCAAAGCGTAGGTACGTAAAACGTTGGTACCCTACGGCCGCTGTATCTTGACAGGTCTGAACATAGGCTCTGCGAACTTTAGCGCATGTACAACTCGTGAAGAATACTGTTATTGTATTTTTTTATATACCTATGTACTTACTAATAAAATTTGCATAATACAGCGACCACGGCTCTAACTTGACCATTTTTATTTATGGATTTCTGGATTTCTATCTGAATTATTTTCTTGTTTTTTAGACCCCTTTTTACGTAGTCGGGTTATAGTTTTTTCACTTATTTTTTTGTTTGTTTGTTAAAGTTAGATTTATGTAAGGTATATTCGGGATCGTAAGGCTCTTAAGACTTTAAGATTTTTTATAGCTAAAGAAGATATAATAATAGTGGTATAATTTAAGAAAAATTTTTAAGAACGGAATGAAACACTAAGCAGAAAGCTTAAAGTTTTACCTTAGCAAAATTTTCGCGTTTTAATTTTATTCATCATAATATTATCTTTACTTTAATCAAAACTTCATTAATGAAACACATGAGTTCATCTTAAAACTACATATTTTATAATAAATACAAAAACTGTTAATGTAGTATTTAATATATTATTTTTGTTTACAATAATTATTACGAGTAAAACGAAATTTGTGTCCATAATATTATAATATTTACGAGACTAGAGAAGTAACGAAGGTATCAAAATATATCTAAAGGAAAAGGACTTTAAAAGAAACAAAACAAAAACAATATTGTATTTAAATTACAATAATTAATATTAGTTTCAGTGATTAGCGAACACTTACCTGTTATCCCAGGAATGCAGTACCACGGGGACCAGCTGTTGTTGTCCATCAGGAGCAGATTGGTTCTTGGCCGGCGAGGCTTGAGCGGAAGTTAACGCGAGCGCCTTATAGCGCGACTGCTCGGCGGTGGGCAGCACGATATCGACGGACCGCGAGCGGAGGCTGGAGCTCGGTACGCTAAGCAAATCGGCGTCATCGGTTATCTCCTCGGCTCTGGCACCTCCAGAAACTTTTGAGAAGCAGGAATCAACGGATGCTGCACGATCCCGCTTCAATTCAGGTACGGCCAAGTAAATGTCGAGAACGACTGTGCTATCTTTAGCTGCATTTTCGACTTCTTGTTCGGATGCCCTTACGTTTTCGAGCGAACTTCCTGTCGGTTCGACGAAAAATGCTTCTTGGCGAGAAATTGATCGTCTTCTTTGGGGTTGCATCGGAGGCTCGTCAATCGGTGGCTGCAGTTCGAAAGACGGCGCACCGGCAGTCGGAGGCGGCGATTGTATAGGCGGTAGCAGCAACATCTTCGGTGGTGGGGCACACGCGAGATAAATACGCGGTACGTCGGGTTCGCTTTCGTCGTCATCTTCATCGTCGTCTTCCGCCGACGAAGAGGCGAAGTGGCGTTCTGGAGTAGTCCGTTCCTCGCTACGGCGTGCGAGCCATGTCTCCATATGACGACAGTGAACGCATGGTGGGGGTGTACCTTTACCTGATCGGCGTCTCGGCCAAATACGCGGTACCTAGAAAAAAAAAGTACATTTGAACTAACTTCCAACAAAACCAGTGACTTACAAAGTTTTGCAATCGATCTAAAGAAAGTGATGGTCGCGAAAAATAAAAACATTTTGCAACAATGACTTTGTTGGTGTAGCCGTGTGACGGCAATTCGTTAATTAAAGGCATAAAATATGCTAATTACTTACCTCCAAGTATGTGCCTGAGTCAACAGATCCGGCCGAATCGAATGAGCGGCTGCGAGCGCCCTGCTGCGGCACCGACAGCAGAAAGGACGATCCAGAACTGCGGGCAGCCTCAAGTTGGATCTCGTCGAACGACGCTGACCGGATCTGCCGAAGTTGGAACATTTAATAAACTAGGCATTTAGCAGCTTTTGGGGTTTAGACTTGGTTCGCGTACCGAATCCGGTGTCCCTAAAGACTCACGGATTTGGTCCGGGCGCGGCAGACCAATTTGAAAACTCGACACTCGTGTGTTTGATTTTCAGCTCTATTGTAATTACCGCAGGAAATCTTGCACTTAAGGCTAAGCGCGCACCACGATTTTTTTGTAGCGCGACTATTTTGTCGCATAAATGCAACGTATGGGTTTATTTGTCTGTGCGCGCATATGTGCGATTATTTTGTCGCAGAAATGTATGTAAAATTTCTGCGTCAAAATAATCGCACTACAACAAAATCGTGGTGCGCACCTAGCCTTACAGTGCTGTTTTTGATGACGGCAATGATTCCCGCAATCTATTATAATCGTGCAGTGATATCAACTCTATAAAATATTCTCCCCAAACTTAACCCCCCTGATTATTGATACTAGTTACGAGATTTACACTAATAATTTTATTGGACTATAATTAGAAACCCAATTTAGTCAAATATTAACGTAAATCTCGATATACGAGATAATAAGCTAGATGCACTAAAAACTTGTTGTGTTTCTACACATAAAGACTTGTCACTACCTATAAATTTTCATAAACGCATAAAAAATTGATTCTTATGGAGTAAACTCTAAAAATCCTTCACTCTAGTCAAACCCCGTAGATTTTTTCCCTAATTTTGACAGTTGGCAACACTGAGATCGTTGTCCAGCCCAATCGCCTGACTACTCTACACACGTACGGATTCACGAGTAGTACGGAGCGAACTATATCCGATGCGGACTGCGGCAGATTCGATTAATATAATTATGTTCGCCGTGCTACTCTACACACGGTTGGATTTGGTACGGTGTGGACCAAATCTGTAGTCCATACCGAAAAGCACTTAAAATTTATAGCCCAGAGGGGTAATTCTGCTAAATAAAAGCTGCATTAATACAATTACAATCAAGTCCCGATATGCTTACACTCTCAAAAGGTGTTTTTATGAACGTTAAACCAACGTGAAACGCGCCTGATTGGTCGAAACGTCATAAAATCCGTTCATGGTAACATGTCGCTACACTTTCAATCCAAACAAAGTAAAATTAAGTGTACTTTAAGTCGGTCGAGATAGAATAATAATTGCCTTTAAATGGCCTTTTATTACTATTTTATAAAGATGCGCATTAACTTGTTGTATTTAACTAAGAAAATCAAATCTCGACTTTTATTTCATAAAAGCTCAAAAAGTAGATATAATAAAGAATTTAGAAAATGCTTTGTATGGTTTGGTTTCGGCTAAAGTTCTTTTCATTAAATTAATTTGCCTCGCCGATTCGCTTTCAATCGGAAAATGGAATATAAAAGTATTGTCTTATTTCAGAAAGAAAACTTTTTAAGACAAATTGTATTTTATAAGACTCCAGGTAAAGATAATAAATGTCATTATTATTTATTACGTGTTTTATCTCTTTGTGGAGATTTATGTATTTACTTTAAACTTATTATTTGTGTATCCTATCCTCAAAACTACGAATTAAAATATCCCTGACCCTTATAGGCTTTTAACGATAACAAAACCTTAATTTTTAACTGACTTCCAAAAAAGAGGCGGATATAATATTACGTGCGGCCATAGATATATAATATTAATAATTAATCAAAGCGTGCGGCTGTATTTTTTTGCATGTTCAACGATTACTCTGCCGTTTGTTAACCAATATTCAAAATTATTTTTTGATGGAAAGGGTAACCGAATGTTCCCGTTGTCACCAAAGGAGCCTGAAGGAACCTGATGATGAGATCCATGAGAAATCGAGGAAACTCTTCGACATAATATTATATGAGCACAAATATAATTTTGACTTTTTTTAAAGAAAACCAAGCATATGCTACCAAAAAGTAAGATTTTGTGCCAAGGTATAATATATACATTAGATTTAAAAGCACTAAACAGAACTGTAAAGATGCATGTTTGTGAATTTTAACATTGTTTAAAGAACTGCAAACATATTATGCTACTACGTCACTTACAGTAATCATCATCACCGTCATCACACCAATTACAAATAAATTATAATCATGTAATGTATTCGCTATGTATTATAATATCTTTGGATTTCTCCGGCGCTTGTAGACCGATTTTCAAAATATATTTTGTTATTGTAAAGAGTTGGTACCTAGGTATGTTGTAAACAGTATTATACAAAATTGGTCCATTAGTACATTATCCAGTACCAAAGTGGAGACCTGATGATGGGATCCATGAGGAATCGAGAGAATGCTCAAAATTTGTAGAGAATTGGGAATTGGAAAGCAAGTACCTACATACAACAACAAAGGCCTCCTTTGTCCTAATAAGTTCGAACTTTACCCAAAGAAAATTTATAAATCCGTCTCTTGTTACTTCAGGGATTAGAACTTTAGACATACTTATCCGTAGTTTTTGCAAAGCGAAATGTTATATTTAACGTAGCATTTGCAACATTGCATGCACATAATTTACTAGAGATTTTGTTCGAACTAAAAGGATTCTCTTGCCTCTTTAATAGAAAAAAGAAAATGTGAAAGATTGACAACCGTCAATGTGTAAGGTCCAAATTGTACCTATCAAACGTACGGTTAGTGTGTGTTAATTAATGAACAATGATCTGAGGTGGGTGGTTGTTATTTTTATAAACGTTGTATGAATATCTCCTAGTGGATAGACCGTTTGGTTTGCACTTGAGAGAGTACAGGTTCGAATCCCAGGCTATGGCGTGTACCAATGAGACTTTTTCAGATCTCAAGTACATTATACGGACGATCTAACGGTGAAGGAAAACATTGTGAGGAAACCCGCACATAGTTGGCCCCAGACGTATTTACCAGTCATTCCTCTGGACTAGGCTGACTAAATTGACTATGTTGTGAGAATGCTGTAAGTGCTTGGGCAACCATACGACATTTAAAAATCAACTGTCCCAGGCACTACAGTAGTTCAAGTGTGGTCACTTTGCTCGGAGAATACTGTATAAACGATCCAATTAACGGATAAAAATGCCTAAGTATATGAATATCTAAGCATTATATTTTAAAAAATATATTTTTACAACTCGATACTTTCTTCACATCTTCCTCCACATAAACTTTAATTTATACCAAATTTCATACCCCTCCCGTTTCTCGTAAAACTGTGCCAAAAATTTTGCTTCAAGTTACAAATGAGTGATCCTCACTTTCGTTTGTAACGTGAAGCAAAATTTTCACGTTTCAAGTTCACGAGATTTTGGGGGCATTAATAAAAACTGCCAACGTGCTTGTAGCTACACTACATAATAGGTTGGGGAAAAAGTCTTTTCGCATTATACCTAGTATGTATGAACTTGTCATAAAATATCTTGGGCTATACCAATTGTATCTGGCTGATTTTGGTATCATTAAAAAGTTTTAATTTTACAGAAGACAATTCCAAATTCAAATTAGATTAATTTGAGATTTTCATTTGTTTTTCTTATTGTTAAAATGAGTGATTCTTATGAAGAATTTCGATACATTTTAAAATTTTATTACAAAAAAGGTAAAAATGCAACACAAGCCGCGAAAAAAAATTGTGATGTTTATGGACCTAATGCAGTATCTGTGAGAGTAGCGCAAATTTGGTTTAAGCGTTTTCAATCCGGAAATTTTGATATCAAAGATGCACGTCGCTCTGGTCGCCCTGTTACGGACAAAACTGTTGCCATTTTTGAAAAAGTGGAGCAAGATCGGCATATTAGTAGTTACGATGTAGCTGAAGAACGGTGACCACAAAACGGTTTTGGCGCATTTGAAAAAAGCTGGGTACACAAAAAAGCTCGATATTTGGGTGCCTCATGAGCTCACTGAAAGAAACCTAATGAACCGTGTACTCATTTGTGATTCTTTATTACGACGTAATGAAACCGAACCATTTTTGAAGAAGCTGATAACTGGTGATGAAAAGTGGATCACGTACGACAAGAACGTGCGAAAAAGATCGTGGTCAAAAGCCGGTCAGGCTTCACAGACTGTGGCGAAACCCGGGTTAACTCGCAACAAGGTGATGCTGTGTGTGTGGTGGGATTGGAAGGGCATTATTCATTATGAGCTGTTACCGCCAGGCAGGACCATCAATTCTGAACTGTACTGCGAACAACTGATGAGATTAAAGCAAGAAGTTGAGAGAAAGCGGCCGGAATTGATCAACAGAAGGGGTGTGGTTTTTCACCATGATAACGCTAGACCTCACACATCTTTAGCCACTCAGAAAATATTACGGGAGTTTGGCTGGGAGGTGTTAATGCATCCGCCGTATAGTCCTGACCTTGCACCTTCAGATTTCCACCTGTTTCGGTCGCTGCAGAATTCCTTAGGCAGTGTCAGGTTGACATCACAAGAGGACTGCCAAAACCACTTGTCGCAGTTTTTTTATCAGAAGCCCCAAAAATTTTATAGCAATGGGATCATGTACCTACCAACAAGATGGCAAAAAGTTATCGAACAAAATGGCACCTATATACTTTAGTCACTTGTAAATAAACTTTATAAAAAACCTTTTGAATTTTTATATAAAATGCGAAGAAACTTTTTCCCCAACCTAATATATTATACTATACGTAGTTTATGGGCGGCGGTAATCGCTTACCAAAAGTCTATCCCTCTGTTTGCTAGCCTTAAACATAAAATGGAGAGTGTAAGTGACAGTACCTGTTTGGGCACTTCGAGACTGCTCTGAGTCTTCATGTCGGCGGGTGTCGGGGTCTTGGAGCGCTTGAAGGTAGTCCGCAGTCGCTGCATGGCGGGCGGGGCGGGCTGCCACACCGCTCATCTCGCGGGCCCGCCCCGCCGCCCGCCGCCCGCCGCGCCTTCAACGACACTACAACACAACACACTGACAACAACGCTGTTTACAACAACAACAAGTACCTAACAACACATAAACCATAATTTTTAAATGGGCCAGTAAAATTTTAATATACGTTCGTTTTAAACTATGTTCCGGTTATTTTTTTAACACATGATTAAACAATAAACATATTACTTTCAAATAACTGGACATTTTTTCATTGGTTCAGCAATAAAAATAAACATTTGCAATACTGACACTAACAACACTGCTGTTTACAACCACAACAAGTACCTAACAACACATCAACCATAATTTCAAATGGGCCAATAAAATTTAAATACAGGTACGTTCATTTTAAACTATGTTCCGGTTACAATTTTGACACATGATTAAACAATAAATATGTTACATTCATATAACCGGACATTTTTCTTTGGTTCAGCAAACAATTACTTTATTTTCTTAATCATCGTCTTTGGCCTAATGAAATAATATAAGAACATTGTGCTTACATTTTTTTTACAAAATATTAACAAAAAAAATATTTTTAAATATTTCATGTTAAATAATATGAATTTATCTATTTTGAGATCACTTAATTAACCAAATTGCGATTTTTTAGCTTGACCCAATTCCAAAGCCAATTTAGAACTGTCAACGTCTGGATGAAGGCAATGGGCATAAATTCGCCTTTTTAAATATTTTAAAGAAACAGGTATAATACGCAATTTTATTATTGATTTGATACTTACTTGTTAAATGAAACAAACAAAAAATAAACATGTACCTAATAATCGTACGTACCTACGTAGTTACGATTTCAAATTTATTTGATGAATCTAACACGTTTTATTGATAGTATTAAGCATGATAGACTTCTAAAACATGGTAAAAATTAAAATTTGTCACTTAAAAATTTAAACGTTGATGAAATCAAAGACTGGTTTAGTTGCGGTAAACGATATGATGATCGTTAAAGACGTAGCGATCAATATTTATAGGAATTAGAATTCAAAGCTTGGGAATACTTAGAAAAAACCAACTGGCCAACGTACGGCTGAGGTGAGGAGGGAGGAACTGTTATAGGTACATACTAAAAATGTACAATAGGTACTACCTACATACTTACATACTAAAAAGTTGAAAAATTAAATGCAGCCTACTGTAAGCTCGGTAATATCAAGTAATATACCTTACGTAGGTACTCGAGTCTCGAATGTCCTTGCACATTTTCATATGACCGGTTTAATCAAATAGGTAGCCAAGCGCAATGACGTACATCCACAACGTCAAAGGCAAATTGAAAATAAACCAATTTAAAATTTGAAAACCTTTGAAAACTGCAAAGCTCGTAAAATATATTTTTACTTACATTTCACAGGCGTATAAAATATGCTATGACAAGGATAGGATTATACATCACGGCGCAAACCGTCACATATAGCATACGTAAACTAGATTTAAGTCATACACGCGTCACAAAATAATACTCTACTATTTCTCCAAGGCAGTTCTCTTGCATAAATGAAATAGGAAGTGGTACCAAACTAAGCAATAAAGAATACATAATATTATTATGCATACAAGAAGCTGTTGATGACCTCTGTGGCTCAGTTGGTTGAGCGTGTTGGTGCTCAAGCCGGGGGTCGCGGGTTCAAATCCCGCCGAAGGAACAAAAAGTTTTTCTGTGTTCCTGGGTCATGGATGTGTATTAAATCTATGTATAGTATAATAAAAATCTTAAATATGTGTATGTTATAAAAATATTAAATATATTTCCGTTGTCTGGTACCCGTAACACAAGTTCTTCGAGAACTTACCACGGGATCAGATTGACGTGGTGTGAAGCGTCCATAGATATTATTATTATTATTATTATTATTATGATTTTCAGCCATTTTTAGGGCTCCGTACCTCGAAAGGAAAAAACGAAACCCTTATAGGATGACTTTGTTGTCTGTTATGTGTGTCTGTCAAGACCCTTTTTCTCAGGAACAACGCGTGGTGGTATCAAGCTGGAATTTATATGAAATACTAAAGTCTTCGGTCCCTTGTAGCTGTGAAAAAATCAAACTTCTATGCTAACGCAATCAAAAGATACAGCAGTTAATGTCGCAAATTTACCATAAACTCAGAATCTTGAAATTTGACACAAAGCAACGTCTTTTAGCACAGATAAAGTAAAAATTACGAAAACCGTAAATTTTTAGTTACATCATATAATAAAAATACTTTTAATAATTTTAAAATTACTACCCCTTTCCTCATGAACGCGTAGAGGTATTAAATTGAAATTCATATCAAATACTCAGGTCTATAATATTACATTTAAGCTGTAACAAAATCACAACAGGTTTGTACGGAACCCTCGGAAGTCCGACTCGCACTTGGCTGGTTTTTTAATAAAAAAATGCTACCCAATGTTTGATAATAATAATTTTGACATTAAAATGTTTCTTATTCTTATTTATTTCTATTACTAAAATTTGCCTTACAATTTAGCTTATAACTAAATAACATAAAAACCACATCACAGTAGGTACCAATGATAGAAGAAGGATCATCCGTTTTTACAAGCCTTTGCCATTATTCAAATTAGATTAATTATATGAACAGCTAAATAGTGTACATCTATCTATACTAATATTATAAAGTAGGAAGATTTGTATTTTTGTGTGTGTTTGTAATGAATAAACTCAAAAACTACTTGCCAATTTTAAAAATTCATAGAACCCTGAGTAACATACGCTATATTTGTTGCTATATAAGATTAGAGATCCTTACTAAAAAAAATGCCATAAAACATCTTTCGTCGCAAGTTCGTCGCATGCGCTGCGGAAACTATTGATGATAGAACAAAAGTACCATGTTCTACAATATTAAAGAACATCCCCACAGACTTTCACAGTTATATTAGTAGGATGGATATTTGTTACCCTTTCACGCAAAAACTGCTGAACGGATTTTGATAAAATTTGGTAAAATAGATAGCTGTTGCCCGCAGATATCTATTGCCGCGGGCAACAGCTATCTATTTTATAATATAAAGTAACAACGCCGGACTGATTCATCAACGTCGAGGCAAAACTACTGAAGCAAGCTAGAAATGTAAAATTTGGACCGTGGCTTCCTTTTGTGACGTATAGGTCCACTAAGAAGGGGTATAGACGTTTGTATGTAACTTTTTTGTTTGTGGTCAGATCTCTTTGAAATTTCGTGATATTGCTCTTTGGCATGATTGCCTAAAACTCTTAATTTAATATTTTCTAAAATTCAATCTTTTTAGGGCTGAATAGGGGAACTAAACTTTGTATGGGGAAAACATATTAAGGTGACGCCGCGTTAAAGTAAAAACCGTGTTTTAGATTGCTTGTTTTCATTTTTTTGCCTGTTTTTGTTTTCTTCAGTTTATGACAGCGGTTCTCAAACTTTTTTGGTGACGGAACCCTTTTGGAAGGCGAAATACTTGACGGAACCCTATGTTATTATAGCGACGAGCGAGCGAAGCGAGCGAGCAAAATTTTTTTCCTATTTAATAGATTAAATATGTTCAAACTTCAAATCCTAAAAGACTGTGAAAATAGGCTCATTTTGTAATTTAAATTAATGTAAAATTAGTGAAATTTCTGATGTTGCAAAATAGATGACAAATAATAACTTAATATCATGTTAGGTTTGTCATATAACTGAACATTTCAGGGGGGTGGGGTTTGAACCCGCCACCCCGATGGGCGTTGGTAATTGCTGAATACTCCGCGCATACTGCTTCAAAAGTTTAACTAGCCACTGCGTTTAAAGCCTTTAAGCCAACGTTCCATTATTCTTTATTAATAATGGTAAATGTCAAGATGGTTGTGTCAAAATAACGCACGATCTTTACTGCGTAATGTACAAAACAGATGCAATCAGAATACAGCAGTAGAACAATAAATACTTCGTTTAAAGTTCTCATTTCGATAGGTAGCTTGTACTTAAGTACTTATCGCTCCAAACGCTAACCGTTGACTGAGTGTCGTGACAAATTGCCGCTTCATCGCTCGATCGGCTGTTACTATTGTGATTGGCGACTAAGTTCGGCTGCACCTCATGATACGACGCGTAAAACGTTCGACCGTTCGATCGAGTAAGGTGTTTTGATGATTTTTTTCTAAATTCACGCGGAACCCCTACAGGGGCTTCGCGGAACCCCAGGGTTCCGCAGAACACACTTTGAGTATGGTTGGTTTATGAGAACAAGCAATGGAACAGCAAGAAATGGAAAGGGCGTAGCAAATGGTTTTTGTCGCGTAATTTAAAAACCATAAATACATTTCATATAAGCTATGGGCAAATTAATGTGTATGCTTGAACCAATCTATGTACAAATTTTGGAAGCTTAAAACTCTCTCCTCTGTTGGCAAAATAGGAATCTCTTTTTTTACAGAGGTGTTTTTGATTAATTATTCTGTGTTATAAAAGTTGACCAATCGTGTTATACTATGGGCAATTCAAAGACAAAGACATGATGAATACTGACAATGAACTTTTAATTTCTTAGCTTTAGTCATTGCTGAGAAAAAATCGATATCGCTACAGCCAAATTATCAAGGCGTCGCCTTAAATGAGCGTTTCAGCTTGAAAAAATTTAATTGTAGGAAGTCTTCATTGAAAATAAGTAAACATATGTTTCATGATTTTTCGATATTCAACTCCCAAAGGGATGAATGTAATTTTTTTCATCAACGCCGCCGAGGCAAAACTACTAAAGATAGAAACGTAAATAATTTTAGGACCGCGGCTTCTTTTGTGACGTATAGGTCCACTTAGAAGGGATTTTGCAAAATTTATCCCCAAAAGGGTTAAACGGGGTATCAACATTTGTATGTAACTTTTTTTTTTGAGGTCTGATCTGCTTGGGATTTGGTGATATTTGGATTTGGCATGATTTACTAAGATTCTTTTTCAAAATTTTCTAAAATTCTATGTTTTGAGGGGAAAACATGGGTACTAAACTTTGTATTGATTTTTTTTTTAATGATCATTACGAATTGGATCTTTGTAAATGTAGTCCTAAAAGAAAGAAAGTAAACATGTGTTTCATGACTTTTTGATTATTATTTCAAAGTCATACTCATACTTGACCATTTTACTATATGTGTTGTCCTCTTTTTAACCGACTTCCAAAAAAAGGAGGCGGTTATACGTTCGGCTGTATATATATATATATATATATATATATATATATACATATATATATATTGTATGTTCGCGGCTAGCTCCGCCGTCTGTTGACCGATTTTCAAAATTCTTTTTTTGATGTAAAAGGTATAATCCGAAGTTGGTACCATTTTCAGAAAATTGGTGACCTGATGATGGGATCCACGAGGAAACGAGGGAACTCCTCAAAATTTATATACTTTTTCTGAAGTAGTCCAAGCATATGCTAACAAAAAGTAAGATTTTACTCCAAGGTATACCCTGGATCCAAAAGTACAGAACAGAACTCCTGACTCCTTATAGATACATGTTTGGGGATTTTGGCGTTGTTTAAAGAACTGCAAGCATATGCCACTTTGTCAATTTGAGTAGTTATCATCATCACCACCACTATTTTGTGTATTTTTACTTTGGAAGTCGGTTTAATTTTTTATTTAAAAATAATAATTAATATAATACATCTTTGATGTGTTGTACATTTTTGGAATGATCTCTTCAAGCTCTTTATTTTGATACCAAACACCTTCAGCTGCAGCCAGGAAATATAAAGCCAAAATTATTATCCTTCCTATTGCCTCCGCCATAGTCGGATAAAATGTGTTTAGTTTCCATTTACTAATTCTACGCAAACGAAGTTGCGGACACCAGCTAGTTTTATATAACTGTACACATTTGACTTTCGTAAATTTTACTGATTTTGTAAAGTGAGTATTTTAAGGTTATGGTCCAACCATTCATGTGCGGCAAATGTGCGTTTTTTTTTATTTTCAAATTTAACGTCAAAATCAAAAAAAATCAACGATAAGAATGAAATGAAAAATATGTATCGGGCAAAGCATTTATTGAGGTAATCTATTGAACCTTTCGTAATTCTCCATGGTAACATGACATGGCTCAACTTTCAACGTAGACGCAACTCGAGCAAGACGTTTTGTAGTAGGTACACAATACTCTTATCAGATTATACACAGCGTATTTTATTCGCATGAAATATTTAATCCAGCAAAAGGCGGGACAATATTGTCCGAAATCCGGAAGATCATGGAAAATTTAGAGCACTGAAAATAGAAGCATAAACAATAGTTTAAAATCGAGGTGTCGAGTATCGAACTTTCATAATATATGACATTGACATTTGACTCGCGACACTCATGTGTTCCATTTTCAACTGTATTATTTCTGCGTAGAGTCGGGTTTATTTCGATGATCCTGAAAATTGTAATTTAATCTACAGACACACGAATTTGGTACGGAGCGTACAGCGGATCTGGTACGCTCCGTACCAAATCCGGGCGTGTGTAGGGCAGTCCAGCGAACATAAGAAAAAGGCGAAGAGTTCGCCGTTGTCCGCATCGGATTTGGTCCGTTCCGTACCATATCCGTGTGTAGAGCAGTCCGGCGATTTGGCCGTACAACGGTATCAGTGTTGCCAACTTAGGGATTTACCCCCCAAAATTAGGGAAAATATCTACGGGGGTTTACTAGGGGACAGGATGTTTAGAGTTTACTCCTAATGAATCAATTTGTATGCAATAATAAAAATTATTTTAATGTGTGTATATAGCCAGGGATATGAAAATGTATTGGCAGTGAAATCAGATTAATGCAAGTTAGTTTTATATTATTCACGCGTAAGTCATTATGTTAAACACATATCCTTTCTTTCTAGCTTATTATCTCTTAGACCTGTCAATGGTATAAGTATCAGGGATACAATTTGGGGAGAAATATTTTTGAGAGTTGGTATCACTGCCCGTTATCAATGAATTGCGGGAATCATTGTCGTTGCTGAAAAACAGCAGTGTAAATAGAACTCTGTGCTATATGCAATAGAGCATAAAATCGAACACAGGAGTGTCGAGCTTTTCGGTCCACTGCACCGTACCAAATCCGTGCCTGTGTAGCGACACCGGATTCGGTCTGCGGATATGGTCCGCTGTACGCTCCGTACCAAATTCGTGTGTCTGTAGACATTAGGAAGATGTCGAAATTTTATATCAGAATAAAAAAGTCGATTCATTTCTATAATCCTAGAATTTTTGCAAAGATCCTATTTTTCCTATAATACTATGCCTTTGCAGAATATTATACAAGAAAGTTTCAGGTTCTACATAGAAATAGGAGGTAACCTAATCAGTTAGTTTTACCTAACTCAAAAACGACACTAACTAGCAAGGGGTGTTATAATATTATGTCAATAAAAATTTAATAACAAAATACCCGACATAAAATAACTTGCACTAACAATTTCTAGGAAAAAGCTATACGATTGGTTGACAAATAAATGTCTATTCGTTGAATGAATTCATGTGATGATTAATCCATGATAATATATTATAACTAGCTTTTGCCCGCAGCTTCGCTCGCGTCAGAGGGAAAGCTTGTTCGGGAAAATACCAATACCAAAATTGAATACATAATGGTGTAGGCACTGCACTTCGTAGATACACTCAAGAAATCTACCAAGAACTGTACCATAAATAAAATTTAATAAGCTGAAAAAGTATTCTGTGTTAATTCTGCTTAACCTACTACCATACCTGATTGCATTAAAATTATTTACGTGTTTTCTTTACTTTACTTTATTGCATGAAAAACTAAACATATTATTATGTACCTACATACAAACTTTCGCGTTTAGGTATAATATTAAGTAAGGATTTCTTTGTAGCCGATAATTAGTATTTTAACGATTTCGAAAATCTTTTGAATGGGAAGACGTTGTGGACTTTAAACTTAAAAAATAATTTGGATTGTGATCGCCCATCCTAGTTGGGACCACGACAGAGTTTGAGAGAGAGATGAGTTAGCAGTACGACCACGAAGCCATCTAGCTTCTCACTTATTCCTCATATAATAATCATACACATTAATGATTAGGATTAACCTAGGTAAAGTTTTAACCAATTCAAATAGCTGGTTATTTTATAGCATTTTATACTTCGTTATTTTTTCGATTGATAAAACTTTTTGTAGGTATGAACCGATTGAATTGAAATACCTACACAAAATTATAAGCAGAGCTATCCTAATTCCTATCCGCGTGGAACCCGTAGGTAAGGTACCCAAAAATTTTCCGCGATAAAAAGCGAGTCCTATGTGTTTATCCAAGGGCTAAACTACTACAGTAACAAATTTTATAAAAATCCGTTCCGTAGTTTCTGAGATTAGCGCGCACAAACGTACAGATCAAAAATCTTTTAAGAAAATCTTAAGTCATTGTTGTGGGTTAAAAACTAAAAACCCTTTGTAAAAACCTATGTATTAAACACTGATAAATCAAGCACAAATAAATTAAATATTACATATAACAACATAAGAAAAAGAAATTTAATTATACCTACACTCAAAATATTCTACTGAAATAGTATGTAAAAGTATTATGAATATTAATTAATGCAGCAATCGCAAATATTTAGGTGCCTAGTTTTTCAAAGACATTTTCATCAGATTTAACTTTCGCAGTCTTGTCAGATATTTATTTTTCCACATCATGACAATATATATATTATGTCAAAATAAAAATAAAGCTCCCCACTCACGGGCTATCGATTGCTTCGATCAAATTGGAAATTAATTCGTATTTGAAAGTAAATTTCTAATGACAAACTATTACACAAAATGATTAGTGTAAGACCTACCAGCTAGTTTTTGCGGTGGGGATCAAAAGTTGGAACAAAATTTACGCGTATATAAACGAGTTTCATATAAAAAGTATAGTAATGTGGTCCTAGGATCTCAGACTATATTCAATTTTAATCTAAACCGATTTACTTGCAACTATGAATCCAGTAAATGTTTAAATTGTAAAAACTAAATCGATCGATCGCTTGTGAGTGGGAGCTTTAAATCAAAAGCACAAAGGAGTATTTATATCAACTTTAAAGCAAATCGCTCCCAAACAACTTTCTTTCCCTTTTTATTCCCGTTAGGGGACGAATTTCAATAAACTATGATACACGAATTCCATCAATTCTGTTACATAATGTTTGTGCAAAATATGAAGTAGATTGGACCAAGGAATCACGTTGCCCCATACAAACTGTTTTCCCCCTTTTCACCCCCTTAGGAGTCGAATTTCGAAAAATCCCTTCTTATCGGATCCCTACGCATTACAAAGAGCAAGCCCTGCAAGTTTCAGGTCTCTACGATCAGCGGTTTAGGCTGTGTGTTGATCCGTCAGTCATTCAGGACAAAGGATTTTATATGTATAGATCATAGATAGATAATTATACTACCTAGGCGTGGTAGCTCAGTGGCCTAGTGGGTAGACCGTTTGATTCGCACTCGAGAGGGGGCAGGTTCGAATCCCAGGTTATGGCGTGTACCAATGAGACTTTTTCAGATCTCAAGTACATTATACGGACGCTCTAACGGTGAAGGAAAACATCGTGAGGAAACCCGCACATGGTTCAGAGGTATTGACCAGTCATTTCTCTGGACTAGGCTAGTCTATGTTGTGAGAATGCCGTATGTGCTGCAACCATACGACATTTAAATACAGACTGTCCCAGGCACTACATTATTTCAAGAGTGGTACTACGCTCGGAGAATACTGTTTAAATCGTCCAATAAGGATGAGAAGGCCTAAGTTTAAGTTCATACTACCTACTACTTTTAGTTGTATAAAAAAATTAAATGATTCGTTTTGTGCTATGTATGCAACCTTAATGACTTTAATGATAATATTAATTATTATACTTATATAGTTCTTTTCTCCTAAATAATTATTAGTATGATTTTGTGTAATGATGATGTGACTTATTTTGAATGATGATTTTTAGATTTTGTATTATGATCTTATTACAAATTTTAAGATTTCCACGCACCTACGGACAGAAATTGTGTGCGAATTGTGTACCTAATGGCTAATTCTACATATTGTAACAATCCTGTAACCAATGGAAATAAGTTCGTCCCGTCTTCGTCCCTTCGAAGGCTGATAGACCAGCTCATGACTCACCAGAATATCGTAATATGACTTTAGTAAAAAATCTTTAGTTTTCGAGATATTGGCACTTTTAATAATTTCTTAAAAATTACACCTCATGTCAGTTTTTAGACTGCCGCAACTACAATTTCCCGTATTGTGGGATACAAATTGGTATTGCGGAATCCTGATCAGTTCTGCTATTGACCATGGTTATAAACAAAGCTAATAGAGTTTGAACTTTGTAGGAAAAAAGAAAACTTTTCCCTAATCGTGATTTCAAAAACTTTTTCTCCTAACTTTCACTATCCATACTGAACAAAAAATATACCACACTAACCTGGGTTGTTACTTTAAAAAGTTGCTCATTTTATGTAGTTTTCGAAATAGTAAAATAGTTGCTATTAAGCTACGTCAAAAAATTTTTTTTGCTATTTTAAGTGCACAGAGAACACATTTTGAATGTTTTTCTTTAGTTAGAATTTCGAACAAAAACACTCGTTACATTGAAATCACCCAGATGTTTACTTAAAAATTGTACGTTGAAGTGTAAGATGCTTACTAAACTTAGAAACTAAACAGAATACAAGGATTTTTTTAAAACTGAAAGGAGAAATGCAAAGAAGGAGAACACATTAATAATATCATTTAACGAGTTAGACTCATTAGAGTGAGAGAATAGGTGACGCCACGCACGTCTTTTATTTGTTCTATACGTGAGTTTGTTTATTAGTTACAAGTACGTTACGCTATTGATGTGCATCGTTTTGTTGTTTTCTTACTTTTAACGGATTTTGCATTGTAATTTGGACTTCTTTTGCCTAGTGACTCGGACTTAAGTGTGCTTGGAGACAGTAAAGAACTGACATGGTTCTCTTTTATGTTTCTGTGATACGCGTCTTACTACCAGTCATTATGGCGTATACTATACATCAGTATGCTAACATTCATTACATTTACGGGGAATACAGAGGCAACGGTGCTGCTGCAGCTAATCTGTATCGCGAAAGGTTAAGGTACTCAAGTCCAGATTACAATGCAAAAACCGTTAAAAGTAAGAAAACAACAAAACGATGCACATCAATAGCGTAACGTACTTGTAACTAATAAACAAACTCACGTATAGAACAAATAAAAGACGTGCGTGTAGTCACCTATTCTCTCACTCTAATGAGTCTAACTCGTTGAATGATATTATTAATGTGTTCTCCTTCTTTGCATTTCTCCTTTCAGTTTAAAAAAATCCTTGTATTCTGTTTAGTTTCTAAGTTTAGTAAGTATCTTACACTTCAACGTACAATTTTTAAGTAAACATCTGGGTGATTTCAATGTAACGAGTGTTTTTGTTCGAAATTCTAACTAAAGAAAAACATTCAAAATGTGTTCTCTGTGCACTTAAAATAGCAAAAAAATTTTTTGACGTAGCTTAATAGCAACTATTTTACTATTTCGAAAACTACATAAAATGAGCAACTTTTTAAAGTAACAACCCAGGTTAGTGTGGTATATTTTTAGTTCAGTATGGTTAGTGAAAGTTAGGAGAAAAAGTTTTTGAAATCACGATTAGGGAAAAGTTTTCTTTTTTCCTACAAAGTTCAAACTCTATTAGCTTTGATTATAACCGTGGTCAATAGCAGAACTGGTCAGGATTCCGCAATACAAATTTGTATCCCACAATACGGGAAATTGTAGTTGCGGCAGTCTAAAAACTGACATGAGGTGTAATTTTTAAGAAATTATTAAAAGTGCCAATATCTCGAAAACTAAAGATTTTTTACTAACGTCATATTACGATATTCTGATGAGTCATGAGCTGGTCTATCAGCCTTCGAAGGGACGACGTCGACTTCTGGGACATCCTGTATATATATAAAATATATTTTTGTTTTGTATTTTATCTGATTTATCATGTGTCGAAAGTACCTACCCTAATAAGGCGATTTTCCGAAACTTTAAAAGCTCCAAAGAAATAATTTTTAACCGACTTCCAAAAAAGGAGGCGGTTATACGTTCGGCTGTATATATATATATATATTTTTTTTTTTTTTGTATGTTCGCGGATAACTCCGCCGTCTGTTGGCCGATTTTCAAAATTCTTTTTTTGATGTAAAAGGTATAGTCCGAAGTTGGTCCCATTTTCAGAAAATTGGTGACCTGATGATGGGATCCATGAGGAAACGAAGGAACTCCTCAAAATTTATATGGACACATATAGTGATTTCAATTTTTTCTGAAGTAGTCCAAGCATATGCTACCAAAAAGTAAAATTTTGCTCCAAGGTATACCCTGGATCCAAAAGTACAGAACAGAACTCCTGACTCCTTATAGATACATGTTTGGGGATTTTGGCGTTGTTTACAGAACTGCAAGCATATGCCACTTTGTCAATTAGAGTAATCATCATCATCACCACCACTATCATAGCATACATCATCACATTATGATGATAAAGAAGGTACTTCTCATAGTATTTTACACTCACACGGAGATCTTTGAACATTAGTAGTGCGAGTTTCTTACGCCGGTTCTTCCCGCCGGGCTAGTTTCCGAACCGGTGGTAGGCATCATGTAGGACAATTCTATAAGTGTTATTTATAACCTATATGGAAATAAAACATTTTGAGTTTGAGTTGAGTTTAATTACTCTGCCGTTTATGGACCTATTTGCAAAATTCTTTTGTTGTTGTAAAGGGTTTAAATCGAAATTCGCCCTTTAGTCACTAAAGTGGAAACGTGATGAGGCGATCCATGAGGAATCGAGGGAACTCCTCGAAATTTATATGGACACATATAGTAATTTTGAATTTTTCTGAAGTAACACAAACATATGCTACGAGACAATAAGATTTTGTACCAAAGTGTACCCTGGATCCAAAAGCACTGAACAGAACTCCTCTGTCTTTAAAGATATGCGTTAGAAATTTCGGAATTGTTTAAAGAAATGCATGCATATGCCACTTTGTAACTTACAGTAATTATCGTCATCATCATCTTAATAACAATACCTAATGGAAGCTTGGCGCGTATTCAATTATACATTCGATCGTTTATTTTAGACGTTTTTTAGACGTATTACTTAATACATACTAACTTGAACAAGATATATCACTAAAAAGGGTGAAATTATTATTTTTAAACAAAAAATTTAACCGACTTCCAAAGTAAAAATACACAAAAAAGTATGAAATAAAACTTATTTTATAAATAATTCCCCTTTTAAATTTGTCTATTTCTCTACTTAATCTTCTTAATTTTGAAGTCGGTACCAGCAAATATGAACGTGAGTAATTCTATAAAATATTGTAGGATATCGTTTGGGCTGGTAGCGACTTCAACATTAAGAACATTAAGTAGAGAAATAGACAAATTTAAAAGGGGAATTATTTATAAAATAAGTTTTATTTCATACTTTTTTGTGTATTTTTACTTTGGAAGTCGGTTTAATTTTTTGTTTAAAAATAATAATATTGAGAATATTTTTTTAGTTTTTATGTAATATTTTATATTACAAGCAATTTCCGGTTCAAAAATATAAATTAAAAGAAATGCGGTAAAAAACTTTAGACCCAGGATGTCTTTGGTAACATGAATTTTAAGACGTATCTTAGATCAGTAGAAGGCCAGCTCTTATAACGTTTTGTAAGATACTAGTATTTTTTTTTTAACGGGCAATTGGCCCACCACACTTACCCACCACTGCAACTCCTGTGTAGCCAGGATCGACAGTGGTAACCAACCGCAAAAACCCTTTGATATGATCTCAGGGGTGCCCGGGGGACATGCTAAATCTGTCTTGGAACCCGCAACGAAATTAATCAGAAGATTGTAGGAGGAGTAGGAAGTATTCCAGTTTCCCTCCCCAAGCAAAGCGGGAGACAGCAAAAATTTTGATGACAAAAAAGTCAGAATTAAAGGGGAAGCACCACGGGAATAACATGTTTTTTATGACTACAAGACAATGTAATTATATGTTTTGATTTATAATATGACAATTATTACAATGGATTTAAGATGACAAAATAGTGTTGCATTGTTTCCAATAGTACTTATGGCAAAAACGTTTGAAAGCCCGGAAGTTTTTCGCGCAGCCCACGAGATCTTCATAATACACTACCCTAGAAACACAATGGACGCTGTTCAACATTTCGATTCTTTCGTCATACCAGAGATCACACTCCCAGAGTATGTGATGAGCAGTTTGTTCATAAGGGCCGCCTTCGGTCAAACACTCGCATAGCGGAGACGGGACTAATTTAAATCCAAAAAGTTTCGCTTTAAAGTTTCCGTGACCTGTCAAAAATTGTGCGACGTAGTGATCTATTTCTAACCCACAGAATTACAGAAAAAACCAGAAACCGTCAACGCGCTTGAAAGTGAAGCCGTCACGACCATTCCAAATTGGAATGGTTAGATATTTAGTCAGTCAGTCAATGGCCGACGCGCGCCTTGTAAACTTCGTTTGAAATTGACAGTTTTTAATTAATTATGCCGACTTGTGTCGTTCCCACATGTAAAAATGCTGCATTAATTAGTACTTAAATGATTAGCAATCAGTATAACTTCGTCATAAAATACGTGATTTTGTAATTTTAGCTTTCCATCTGACGAAGAAAGAAAGTCGCAATGGACAAATTTTTGCGTCGGGGGTTAAAAATAAATTCGACTCTAATAATTGGTTTATTGGAGAACAACCGACATTAATTTATTTATTTTTATTTTTCAATTAAATCGTTCCTCCCAAACCTTAAATAAGCAGTTTTAGAAAATTTGGAAAATTTGTTGGTTTTATAAACAATTGCTTTATTACATTCCACGCGAAATCTATTGCTTAAAATTTCTATTTCACTATTTGCAGTCATACATAAAATTTTAATTTACCCCATAAAGAGGTAATGTTGTGTTGCGCTGGTAACCCTACGCGGGGAGGTGAAGTGCGGGCGGGGCGGTGTTTCGTCATGGTTTTGGACACAGTCCGCTGCGTACAAATGTGATCGAACACTCATTCTGGTTTTTTCTGTAATTCTGTGTTCTAACCAATGCTTAGAGAGTCGATCGCGTACCGAAGGGAAGAAATTATACAGGTGACGCCCTTTGATAGTGTTGTCCCACCGTTCCTGCCACTCAGAAATTAGGTTCTGTATAAAAATATCTAATGGCTCGAATAATCTAGTTATCTTATTACTCTCTTTCGCGCTTAAAAACTCAGGATTAGTCATTTTTTTATTTTTATAATATAGTGCTGCACGACGCTGTATCTCTAAATCTACTGGTAGGACTCCGGCTAAGACTGGAAGTGCTTCAGTGCTTACAGTACGGTATGCCTTACATAAAAATATTAAGGTCAGGCGTTGGCTTTGCAAAAGTTTACGACGGGCTGCTCCTATTGTAGCCCTATCTGCCCAAGCCGGTGCGCCATAGCATATGCTGCCGAGGTACGTCGCTGTATAAATTATTTTTAATGTTTTAAATGAAAGGCCCCATGTCGACGTTGATATTTTTGTGAAACAATAGAAATTCCTTTTAGCTTTCTCACCGGTCTGTATTATATGTTCCAGGAAGGTAAATTTATTTTCTAAGATAAGTCCTAGGTAACAAAGTGACTGTTTACGTTTCACATTGATGTTGTTCAGTTTAATGCAAGGAGTTGATATTAATGAACCTTTTAAAAGTACTTGAAAGGTTTTATGTGCTGCAAATTCTAATCGATTTCTGTGGCCCCAACTTGATATTACGTTGAGGCACTTGTTGGCCTTGTTTTCAATTTCAGATCGCGAATTGGCTTGAATAATAAGAAATCCATCGTCAGCATAACCTATCAGAGAGCACAGAGGAGGCAAGGGAACACATAATAAATCATCAAAACTTATATTCCACAAGTGCGGCGATAGTACTGATCCTTGGGGGCAGCCGCGCGTTAAGTTTTTGAAATGTGTGTAATGGCCGAGTTGGAGTTTTGTTACACCGTTGCAAAAATACGAGTAAATTAAATAATAAATATTACAATAACAGCCTCTATTTCTTAACTTCAGTAGTAGCATGGGCCACCAGGCATTATCGAAGGCACCCGCGATATCCAGAGAAATATCTACTACATATTTACACTCCGATAGATTTACTGTTTTTCTGACCTCAATAGCTGCATCCACTGTTGACTTCCCGGCGGTAAATCCAAATTGCTGATTATTAAATTTCGGGCCACCGGGTAGCAAGCGGGGAACAATAAGACGTTCTAATAATTTTCCTAAGCATACTAGCATTTGCCTGCGGCTTTGCCCGCGCGTTTAATTGGTTTTTAAACGCTATCTTTATAATAATTTAAAACTTACATTTCCTATTTTATGCTCCTAGGGGCTGAATTTTAGAAAACGCTAAAATACGTAACTCATAATTTTATCCGTTTCTGTTCCGTTCAATTCATACGAAATATAATGCAAATAAGGAATAAAAAGATTCATACAAACTTTTATCTCCTATTTTACCCCTTTGAATTTTGAAAAATAATTCCTTAGTATGCAAAATTTTTAATTTCTGGCCTTTACGTTGATACATCAGTCAATTAGCCTTGCCTATTATATATTATGTCGAAGAATTTAGATTCATCCTCGTTAAAGTTTGCAATTGGCAGTCTATTACAGTATGGTATATATAAATCTGCGATATCTATTTGAATTTCCTACATATACAACGCGGTCACATTAACTTGATGCATCGCTGGAATGCAAAGCCCTGCCCGCATCCCACCGCGTTCCCTTAGCTCGCCGGGCAAACGTCACTATGGTCAGCATCTCTGTTACTGATACACGCGTCGATATTTTCGTTAGTTTTCTATTACAGTTTGTTTGTTTATTTCTGTTGTAGTTGCAGCGGGGCTATTACCTAATATTCTGGACATCAACTGACAATCGGCATGGACTTCATTTTGACGTTTGAACTTTTTAAAACACAATTTAAAAAGTTAAAATGTCAAAAAAGACAAGCCTACTGTCATGTCAAACTAAATAGTCCGCCATTTTGTCCTTCATAGAACGAATGAAACGGTCTTTCGACCAATTAAATCGTGTGACGTAGTGCTTTTGACATAGTTCATGAAGCGTTATGACATAGTTCATGAAATGAGAATTGTCAAACAAAGCAGGGGCCTATTGTGCTCCCAGCTTCGACACTTCCAAAAAGAAGACGGATAAGGCACAGATTATTAATAAATTAGTCTCGTTAGTACACGTATGAGGCTATGACACCTCGATCGCAAATACAAATATCAAATTTGAATTCGAAATCGCCAATAACCGCTCTTGACTCTCGTTGTTTTCTGTCATATGTATTAGAATATATTGTGAGTCTTGAGTTTTTCGATTTTTATCCGCTTTTGCTAATAAACTTCCGAGAAGTGTTATAACTTTGATCTGTCGTGTATATACACAATATTACGTGTAAGTCTGTCTGTGCTTAGATTTTAAGCTTGTTTTTTTACTATGCAAGGGAATCTAATCACAAGCATTATTAGCTATAATTCATCATCATACACTCGTTTCCTGCTTACAAATGTCGAGGCTATCTTAATTTTTTAAAATTTCGTTGTTATTACTAATAAAAATATTTACACAGTGGATACGCTATACAATGTTTTGTCCTAGTCTTAATCATTGGAAAAGTCACTTTTGGATTTGATGCAGTCGGTTAAAAGTAGGTAAATAGAGAATTTTGTGTATTTTTTTAAAAACATAATATTATGTAAGTTTTATGTCAGTGTTGCTTTGGGTACACGACTACATCTAAAATATTAAGTTTCAATAATGTATTCAAAAATTTTAAGGCATTACTACTTCGTAAATGTAAAAAAATATAATATTTTATTTATAGTTTAGTCATTAGATACATCTAAAAAGTACAAAAAAAATTTTTTTTTTCTTGCTAAATTAGTAAACAAAACCTACATAATTAGTTTACTTACATCATATACAAAAACTTTTACTATGGTATGTATGAACTTAAACGCACAAATATCGGAGATATTTACAAATATGTTCCTGCGGCCGTATACTTCATACGATTTTACATGGACGTGACGTCATAGCTACGTACGACTTTAGTATGGAGCGTTTTCACGGGACTTGCGAAATTTTGCAAACAAATCGCTGTACCTTTGAAAATATTGACTTTTGATATACGGTTTCTTCTAAGAAGTTACTCATATTTAAGAGTACTATTCATTTATGCAATAAAAAAAATTCATTCGTGTAGCCTATTCTAAAACTTTTATCAGGATTATGCACTACTCCCCAGTCAAAGCTGGTAAAATAGTTAATGCTTGTGTCGGCCTCCATAACCTAATCAATGACTCGCGTATTTCTATCAATGATGATGAGTTGAGTGGGGACAGCAATCTTCAGCCGGCACAGCCTGTAAGAGAGCAGAACATGATGGAGGGCGTCAAGTTTTGGTTGAAAGGTTGTGGAGGAATCGACAGCATTAAAAAAGCAACAAGCACTTGCTCAGCAATCGTCTCACATAGTCTAGTGATTGGTAAGGCAAGGTTCATGTAAGGTCATAGACGTAGAAAATAAGGCCGACACCACTTCGGTAATCGTAATATGAATAGTGAAGCAATCAAAGTAAGCCGGCCGTATCTTAGCGACACGTGCCGCACGCACACTTTCACAGTAAAGTAAGACGACAGGCCGCCATTACGCCAACGGCAATTATCCTTAATCTCACACAAACGTAAGTCGCCGCCATTTTTGTGCTTCACTCAATGCTTAGCTCACCTTCCGTCCGCCTTTTATATAAATGATAAGGTATGGTATGGTAGAGTAGATACAGGTAGGAATGTGAGACAATATATTCCATTAGATAAAACTCAGTACCTAGAATATAAAATCAGGTTAGCAGTGTTCAATATTTACTGTGTATGAAAAACATTAATAAATTTTTATAAAATTAGTAAGAAGTTGTTTTATTGTACATGTTATTATAAAATAAAAAAAAACATAGGCCTTTGCATCCGTTAATGGATGATCTAAACAGTATTCTCCGAGCGAAGTAACCACTCTTGAAATACTGTAGTGCCTGGGACAGTTGGTTTTTTTAAATATCGTATGGTTGCCTAAGCACGTACGGCGTTCTCACAACATAGTCAGCCTAGTCCAGAGGAATGAAATGGTCAATACGTCTGGGGCCAACTATGTGCGATTTTCCTCACGATGTTTTCCTTCACCGTTAGAGCGTCCGTATAATGTATTTGAGATCCGAAAAAATGTTATTATATTACTTAATTATTATGTTATTATATTAATTAACTAGCTGTTGCCCGCGACTTCGTCCGTGCCAATTTCTGTTATTATGATCGCGATTAAGAAGTTTTTAAAAGGATATATTTTAAAGTACTTCTGCGTAGCAAGTCTAGCATGTCTGCAAGCACCACCTCCTCCTCGCCCGCAAAAATATACCAGTCAACCTTCTCTTCGCCCAAGAGGGAAGTAAGTAAATCTGCAAAATCCTTACTTTACAAGAGTAAAGTAAGGATTTTGCAGATGTAACTTTGTCGATATAGATCCAGAGCAACTAGCAAATTTAAAGCAGATTATATATAGCATGCCCAACTAAAACGACTCCCGTTACAACGCCCGCGCCGTCCATGCATGCGAATATCCTTACGAGCCCGGAGCCCCGTGGATCCCTAAACGCTTTAAGTATTTTTGTTAAGTCAGTCGATCCAAGGCCACAGAACACTATTTACTCTCGCCCAAGGTAGGCGCTCCAGCGCGACGGACGCTTGTCGCCCTCCGCCCACTTCACGGGGCGCCTTTACAGTTTACCGTGTATTAAGTATATTGTGGTGTCTGAATATACGGATTTTGAATTGTGATATACTCAAGTGTTTTCTTTTAAATAAATATTTAGACAATCTCCTTTACTACTTGTACCACTTGCCCATACTTGTGCACGTCAATGAATTCTAATGGTTAATATTACCAATATTACACATTAGGAACCAATTTAACAAAAATTTTGGAGGAAATATAAAAACAACAACGTCGCTTAATATTTCTGGCAAAACTCCAATTTATGTTTATTTAAAAAAATAATTTTGAAGTGAAATGACAATAGGTAAAATTGCGTTTGTATGTTCCCAATGGACTTTTTAGAAAATTATATAAATTGATTTAAATATTAAATTATAACATCGGCGGTGTTTCAAAGTATGAAAATCAGTTCATTTGAAATGCTCTTTTTAGGTCCTTAATAGTTTTTATAATTAAATAATAGTATAAAATTTTATATTTTTATAAATTACGTGGTGCTTTAATACACAACAAAACGCAAATTTCAATACAATTATTATAGTTCACTCAGGAGCCATTTTAAAAAGAAGAAGAAGAAGACCAAGAAGCAGTTCATGAAGTTCATCGAAGTTAGGTAATCAGCCCGCAGAACGCCAAAATGACGTCATCAATCCCATGCGTCTAGTTAATGTGACCGTGTTATATATAGAAACCTTCATATTGTGTTTACTACCTAATAACCACCATAACTGGTCTTACGCAATTTGTATAAAATGCGTCAATCAAAATATCATAACCAACCAAAGTGCTTGTACCGAATGCGGCTTTTCCGCTTTTCGATGGCGCTGTTGACTTGATTCTCGTCGAGGCAATGATCGCTTAAAATAAATACTTTTAACAATGTTTTTAAAATGTTTTAATATTATTCAGATTTAACTTTTTGCTTTTATCAAGTGCAATCAATTGAAAACGAACGTATTTGTGAGTAAACGCAGTAAGGATTCGTAAAACTCTATTGTTATATTAAATTTAAAAAAAAACAGCCCTGAACTGAACTAGCCAACTGCGAGACCGTTGTTTACGCTGATTGAAAGTATAAAAGTCTGCTTGTGAAACGCTCATAAAAATGGCATAAAGCTTGATAATGCACAAATAAGATTAAGTCTCGATCGTAGACTTTTTATGGGTTTCTCGATGTTTGATAAATTTTTCCCACCTTTGATCCGATTTTGGCACTCTCGTGTTATGGTTTTACGCCATCTTGTTTACGTCTTTTATATTGTAACTTTTATCGCTATAGATAAAAATATTAAGATTAATTCAACGCTCTCAATCGACATTGAAAAAAAAGATTTTTTTATAAAAAAGATCACGAGCATGCAAAACCTTGGCATAACCTTGAAGTCAATTGACATTTAAGTTTTTTTTATAATATAATAATACTAAAATTACCTATGAGGAATTGAAACTAGCGACCCACCCCCTAGATCCGCCCCTAGGCCCTACTTGATATGCACAAATTAAACGCAAGCGGCAAGATGTATTTATGTAATAAATAGCGTAATTCAATCATTGAAGCTATAGGTTTATTTTAAATTTATTTAACCCAAAATAAACTTGAATATTAATGAGCCTGGAAGCATCGCAAATACAGCCTCTATTATAATGTATGTAAATATTACCTTTAATTTATTATCATTGTGAATATTGTTATAACATAAGCAAAGCTAAAATTCAATCAATTAATTTGTGGCGGACTAATCAGCGCACAGTCCTGAATCGCGCTATCGAAGTTTCGGAAGTTCGGAAGTATATATACGACAGCTGAAATGATTGCGAGTGGGCTTCGGCCTGACCGAGCATACCACCTCGCTCGGTCGGAGATCTCCCTTTGGGGCTTGCCACCACGATTCCCACATTGGTGACCCTCGACAAAACACGCCTCCTTCTGGACATCATCATCATCACTCCCCACCACTCCGCACCTCGCCAGCCAGCTTCAGCCTCTTCGGGTACCTCGACCACCAGTCACAATGCAGCGCGGCCTGGTCAATACCTCATCGGCTTCAACGGGCACTCTCACTACAACGACCGGTCAGCAAGCAGAGCACATCTTTCCTGGTCAGCACGTAGCATCGGCCCCGCACGGCAGCACTTCGACTCACTGGAGCCCGTGCAGCGGCAGCACAGTTCCTTGCACTGGGACTTTTTCCACTGGCACCGGCGACTCAAGCACAAGACTCATCAAATGGTTCGACCTCCGGTCTTCGGGGGGGGAGTGATGTGGCGGACTAATCAGCGCATAGTACTAAATCGCACTATCGAAGTTTCGGAAGTTCGGAAGTATATAAACGACAACTGAAATGATTACGAGTGGGCTTCGGCCTGACCAAGCATACCACCTCGCTCGGTCGGAGATCTCCCTTTGGGGCTTGCCACCACGATTCCCACAAATTCAACAGTTACATCACTATTTATTCAAAAACAAAACTCTTTTAACCATAAACATAGACGAATATAATATTATAGTCGAGGCATGTTGAGACAAAAACTGTCTCCACATAAATGGTCACACTTTTGGAGATTTTGGGGCCATTTTGACATTTGAGTTAGGTATGTTGTAAACACTTTTTCTTGTATGCAGATTTGTTTTGTCAAATGTACGTCATAGTCTATCTTTAGTTTTGAAATCTTTGATACCTTAGATTAATATTAGACGTATGCCAGTTGAAAATCAAATTCGTTTTATTTTATATTATCGATGGTAGAGGAAATGAGGAGCATTTCTCTTAGGCAGAATAGCTAAAAAATATCCGACAAAAATAGTCAAAAAACAGTTCCAAAACTGGCTGATAGAGTACTCCCTAGGGAGGTGCCAAATTTAACCAAAATCGGTCCAGTAGTTTCAGAGCCTATTTAATTCAAGCAAAGACTACTACTAACTTTTTCCTAAAACAATAAATTATTATTATAAAGTATACAAGTACTTTTGCCACAGACGATTAAAGTTAGAACCAACTACCAAGTTGGCGAGGCTTAAATAATGGAGTTTACTTTACATTATAACAATGGAATAATTGGATGCCCTTCTTTGTTTTAAAGTAAATAAATGAATATTCTTTGATAACATTCATATTTGTTGGTTAGTTAAGTAATATAGACGGGTCGCACTTGCCATTTTTGAGGTGGTAAGTGGAAAGAATTCTAAAATCATTGAATTTTTTTCGTGTTCAAAAAGAAGGGAGCTTATTATTAGATAAGTTTTGTGCCATTTTTATCCCCTTGCAATTCGACAAATTCGATAAATAGTGGTTGATTGAATATTATTAATGGTATCATATCTAGGATGGCCTCCAGAGTATGGAGACCTAATTTACGTCATTTGTGTTTCATTATCGTTTCATTACAAAACGACTTAAAGTCATTTTTAGGGTTCCGTACCTCGAAAGGAAAAAACCGAAAACTTAATATATAATATATGAACGGAACCCTTATAGGATCACTTTGTTGTCCATCCGTCTGTCTGTCAAGACTCGAAGCTTTCTGTCGCGCACTGTAAAACTCTGGAATGAAGTGTCGCCAGCAGTATTTCCGGACCATTACGACCTGCAAACCTTCAAGAAGGGATTGTATTCCCTCCTAAAAGGCCGGCAACGCATTGCAACCTCTGATGTTGCGGGTGTCCATGGACGACGGTAAACGCTTTCCATCAGGTGATCCGTTTGCTCGTTTGCCCCCTAGGTTTATTTAAAAAATCAAACTTCTAAGCCAACGCAATCAAAAGATACAGCCGTTTATGTCGCGAATTCCCTCAAATTTTCGACACTCGCAAGGGAATCAATACCTACAGGGAACTTCCCGTGAACTCAGAATCTTGAAATTTGGTATGAAGCAACGACTTATAGCACAAAGAAAGGATCATTCATCAGTATGGTTATTTGGTAAAAAAGTTATTCGTATGTTTCTAATCAACCGGTCTCATAGACATATACGTTACTAATGACGGGTTAATAATGAAACGTGTTAAACTACAAGTTCGATTTTGTTTTTAATAATAAAGTTATGCGACAGTAAAGATGAGCTGTCACCAAATAAAAACTGTACTTATACAGAGTCCTACGACCCACACAGTGAGGCCGGTCTAAACTACGTCTGTCACACACATACAGCCATGTAACGAAACTACGCCTTACCTTGTAAGGCTAGCTTCCGCGGTGTGTGGTTTAAGCGTAGAGCCTACACGCGGTGATATAAAACACCGATCTAAGTTTTTGTTTGACAAAAGCGGCGTGTGGGGAGTGGCCCCATACACGTTTCTGGTCCCCGGACCAGGACCCTGTGCGCCGCCGGAGCCGTCCGCCGGTCTTGGCCGTCCTCGGCCGTTGTTTTTTCTACGCCTCTAATTATTTTCGGGTTTCCCCTACGTTCTGTCGCGGGGGTCCTCCCTTTAAAAAAGGTTATTTTTCTCTGGTCATGTGACCCCGCCCAAAGCCCCCCTTTTAAGGGCCCGGCGCGAGAAGACGTAACTGATTGTTTAACAAACCCTTGCCTTTTTTATTCGGTCTGAGTTCAATAAAAACAACGTAACATGTAATATAATAACGTAACGTGTAATATATAAAATTGTGAAAAATCACTCAAAGCATGAGTTGTCCGTGACTTCATATGCCATTTCATTAAAAATGGAGCTCGCGTGCTATTGTGTGATTCATATTGTACACTTAATGCCTCTTTTATGCATGACGGGAAATAATTAATACATAATATAATAGCCTGGTTGTAGTGTTGAAGGAAAAGTAATTACTTACAAACTTAAAAATATACTACCTAAAATATTAACTAAGCGGTATGATGAAGAATATTATATTCTCATGAATATTCTGGGTAATATTTCAATTTTAGCCTAGATGACGAATTATTAAAATACATATTCATAGAATATTTAAAATACACGTCGACTTAACTGAACACGCACGGGAGGTACTGCATAATGAATCATAAAACGCTTTTGCATTACCTACATAACATTTTTCGTAAAACTATGCGTGTTTTTTTTTAGTATTAGTAGTAAGTAATATCTGAAGTAAGTTAAATAATTAAATATTTTTATAATTTTTCTATAGTCCAACACACCTATTCGTATTGTCTTTTATAAGAACTAATTCTTACTTATAAAGGAAATATAAATATGGACCAAATTATGCAGTTATTTTTAAACAAAAAAATTAAACCGCCTTACAAAGTAAAAATACACAAAAAAGTATGAAATAAAACTTATTTTCCAAATAATTCCCCTTTTAAACTTGGCTATTTCTCTACTCAATCTTCTTAATTTTGAAGTCGGTACCAGCTACTAGTAGGCGGACGTGTGGCTTTGATTGATTTCCTGTGATGCCTATGGGTTTTATATTTATATGTGAAGATAATAACACTGAAGCCTGCATTTATAATGAGTTATGCATGGTTTTAGGCATAATTATTATCACTTGTCTGTGTCTCATTAGCTAGATCAAAAGACCTGGCTAATCATAAAATATATTACTTTTCCCCTTTGTAGCATGAAACGAGTACTTTGTTCTGTAATTTTCGAGTTCCTTGTATTAACAAAATATCCTTTTTTTTTTCTTAAGATATTGTGATAGCACCTTTGAGTATCCAATTTAGTTTGATTCTCTAAGGATAGCACGTAGGTATATCTTTCTTAAAAACTTCTTACGACAGTTTTTCTTTTTTAATATTATTTTATTATTACAGATATCAGTGGCATGGTTTTTAAACCATGCCACAAACTTAAGATGAAAAGATAAAGAAAACTAACATAAGCAAGAGCATTAACGTTCCTTCATACTAATTTATTATAAGTGATAGCGATAATCTAATCAGTAATCAACACTGAACTAACACTGATTTATAACCTGAGAGTGCCATAATCACTTATTTATGTTTACAAAGTTCATAAGCTAAGTCAATACTGGATCTGACTGACTAGGTAGATAAGTGATTTTTCAGTGAAATTAATACTGTAAACCGTTTTACTGTAAACTTTAATTAAAACAAATTATTGTTGTTGAGATAATATATGATTATATTTGGATTAAAACTGATTTTATTTACATAAAGTTTTTTACTTTTTGTTTATCTTATCATTAGCCAAATAATAAATAATAAAAACTAGGATAATAAGAATGTCATACATGACATTCTTATTATCCTCTATAAAAACGAGTCCCTCATGCAAACATATGTTTTTTGGTGTATCTTTTTTCATTTAAACACATGTTACAGGCCAAAAAGTAAAATTAAAATTTGACCAGGCTAATAAACAATAAGCCATTTTTTGACAATAGTTACTCGTATGCTGAAAAAAAAGCGAAAAACCTTTTTTTGTGACTATTTGACCTTGAAATTTTCCGCAGGTACCGGATCTGTGAAGACTTTTCAAATGTCGTTTATAATTTTATTGTCTTCTGAATATTCAAACTAATATTCCGCTTTGCGAATTCTTGAAGCTCTGAATGTTTAATTTCCTTGGAGGAACATCAAAGTATGTCAACCTATTTTCAAACTCAATTCTCAAAAGATTCTTAACTTATTCTGTAAGACGTAAGTTCAAAGTAATACGTTAGATCGCCGACGATGATGCAGTAGTGAAAATATTTTATTTTTATCCAAAAAACTTAGCTTATTCATACTTACAATAGACATCTAAGACATTGAAGCTTATAGTTTCCAAAAGCCCATCAAAAAGAGTCGTTTATGTATTCAAAGAATTATCGTTCAAAGATTACGAACTGGGGCTATAACTTCACCATTATTAACTGAAATAATAAAACAGATACCGCACGAAATTTTATCACTCTAATGAATTTTCTGTGGAATTAATGTGCTTAATAAATTATAGCTCGGCTTACTGTCATATCAAATAAACAGTTACGATCTGTCTCATAGACGCCGTAATCTGAACCTGACATAAAGTTTCTTACTACCCTCCTAACGAATTTCAGCAATTTGTTCATTAAAATACTTGACGTTACGATACTGCTTCCGAATAGCTTTTGTAAAACTTTTACTATGTGTAGTGTTGTTAGTTTTCTTTTTCCTTTTCGGTGACTATTCGTATCGGCACACGTCAAAAGTGCCGATCTAGCGGGACAAAAATAAATTTCCCGATGTTCTTCAATATTGATGATATTTGCGTGTCGAGTGCGCTCGGACCTCATGACATGCTGCGGATCTCATTTAGACATGCTGCAGACCTCATTTAGGCATGCTGCGGACCTCATTTAGACATGCTGCAGATCTCATTTAGACATGTTGCGGACCTCATTTAGACATGCTCTTTAACACTGTTTTATTTATAATTTCTGTTCGATTGTTCTTTGGATTTAATTTTTATTATACATAATATAAGTAAACCGTTCTACTAATTGTAACATAAATTTTCATTACTATATATGAATTTGATAACTATAGTTGTCCTTTAAAGGAGCGTAGCCTTTCATAATGGTCCACCCACCTTACGAATTAAGATTAAGGTATTCACAATTACCGTCAATTAGCAATTGTATTAATTCTAAGTAAATACGTTTGTATTAATTCTTAATATTTTACGAGATAAGCACTTTCGTATCACAAGTATAGTGCCTAATCAAAATTAACAGATTTCGTGCCTCACACGACTATCGAGCACATTGGAAATGAATCTACGAAATCCGAAAAAATATTGTTGCAAAAAGGTTAGGCTACAGCTACCCTTAACCCGATCGTCTTTGTTTTAGTCTCAAATTTTAGCTGACTAAATTGTCGAGAGGAGTTTTTCTCAAAATTTTGATATCATTCTTCGTTTCCAAAATATCGAGCACCAAAATCAAAAGTCAGTATTTTTTTTTTCACTGTTTCGGCCATATTTTTTTTTTACTTTCTTGAATTTTTCTTTTTGTACTTTACAGCTCTCGTGAATACGCGTCTTTTGAGTATTTTTTGAATACCATAAATTCACAACGAGATATAAGGAGATCGCACTTTTTCCTGAAATCGGAGCCTACACAAGAGCGAACGACGACATTTTTAATATCAAAAATTTGATTTATGATAATAACATTGCGAGTTGAAACCCCGGTTATCTTGTAAAGGCAGTCGGGCATCTAGCAAACTATAATTGTAACCACTATCTACATAGTTGTATTTTAAGCATTCTGTTTTATATAAAGATATACCATAACATAATATCGATTTTTTTATTTGACATTACAGATCATATTTATCTGGGGGATAGTCAAATTACTTTAATGGCATAACATTCGTTTTAAAATCATAGAATCGAAAACTTTCCATTTAAAAGAAAGTGTGAGGTTAAAGTTAGATTATCAAGTCAAGAGAAGTTATGCCAAGTTCTTTTACTTAATAGTAACGGTTTTTACAATTCAAATATTTTGTTGAAGTGAAATAAAAGTAAGAATAGAATCTGTTTTCATCATTTAAGCCGTAATAACATGATTGTTTCGAAAACACTGACGGAATCAGCTGGAGATCTACTAGCAAATTTAGAGCAGGTGTTTGAGGCAAGCAGAAACATTGTCCTGTGCTTCTCCTATTGTACCACAACAAGAGACTGCAGGACTGACTGGTCAGAAGCGGGGCTAAGTCAAAATATATTTTTTTATATATGATTTTTTTCCCATAAAATATGGCGTGAAGCAATTTGAAATTTTGGTAGGCTACGAACAGATACTTCAATTTTATTTATATGTATAGGATTATACTTATGTCTGTGAACTTCAGATCAATAATATTATAATGTAAGACGTTGAAGACAAATTGAATCATTCGCTCGCTAATGTCTTTTATGCCTGTTCATTCGTAAATTGCGACGGAGGCCGTATTATTACGTCGCCTAAGATGAGTTTCCTTATACATTTTTCATTACCCCCCAAGCAGACAGCTCCGAAATGGGACAGAATATTTAAAGACAGTTAAAATTATTATTGTAGCAATTATTTCAGACGTCCTTTACTTAACTAAGATCACAATATTATATTGCCTGTTGCTCGTTATCATCTGAAAATGTTCGCTCAATTTATAATCCTTATAAAAATAAGTCGGAACCTACCTATACTTTTATTTAGAGAAGGCAGTTGAGGGGTACGAGAAACATGTGACGGATGTATACTTTTTAACTGTTTCTTCTTCTAAATAAAAGGTATCTTTAATTATGAGTATACCTACGCCGTATACTATACACTTAATAAAATAAATAAAATGATTGCTGGATAATAGGTGTTTTGGCACAAAAGCGACATTCCGTTTTAGTACTCGCCGAAACATTTTCTAACAGGGTGTTAATAATGACATAAAAGAAAATGGATGAAAGAAAATTCTCCATCGTTATAAGAAAAACGTTGTTGATGAGACGTTATTATAAATTCCTTTTGTGTCTAAATGACGAGAATCTAGAACACAAAATAAGACAAGCACAAGCATATTACGAAAAATTATGTGAACGAAGGAGTATGAAATTTAACATTGTTAAAGTTTATACAAAGTAGGAGTTCAGAGCCCTAATATTTTTTAATGATGCTAAAAATACCTACTTAAAATTAAAAAATAAAAAGACACGCAACCATGCGTTATGCAGATTTTGTAATACGTTTGTCAATCTGTATCTTTCAAATTCAATAAACAACATATTTTATATTTTACTTCGTATATTATATAAGTTTCGGTAAAATCAATTACGGATATTTTGGGCATATGATATATTGCTTATGTAAAGACCAACAGCCTCCGTGGTCTAGTGGTTCGAGCATTGGCTCTCGACTCGGAGGTCGTGGGTTCGATTCCCACAAGGGAACAACAAAAAAAATGTTGTTTCCAAGTTTGGTTAGGACAATGCAGGTTGATCACCTGATTGTCTGACAAGAAAGATGATCCATGCGTCGGATGAGCATGTAAAAAGTAGGTCCTGCGCCTGATCTCTCGCCAGTCGTGTCGGTCATCCGTCCCACTGGGTTACGAGAGTAAAAGGAAGAGAGAGTGCTCTTGTGTACTGCGCACACACTTGGGCACTATAAAAAATTACTCCTGCGTAACTGGCCTGGTTTCAATGAAACCGACCACTGTCACCGAGATCGGTGTGGGGAGTATTATTATGTAAAGACGAAGCAGAAAAATAATTGTCATACTAGAAAAAAAAATCTTTATATGGGCGAGTTTGCCTTTTGCGGAGAGTCATATATATATGAGATAATTTTTTACTTTGAGAATGACAATTATTTTTTTGCCCAAACGTAAGCAGTGGATCATGTGCCCGAAATATCCGTATATGATTTTCGAAGACATTATAATATATATAAGAGATAGAGGTATTTAAAGAAAGAATTAAGTTGAAACATAAAAATTCAATGAATTATGGTGGAATTTCGACCACTGGACGACCACAATTATAGTTTTGATAAAAAAGTCTGCGTTTTTGCTACATATTAAATAACTGATATCATGGGCGTAGCCCGGGGGTGATTTAGGGGGTTTAACCCCCCCCCCCCCCCCCCCCCCCCCGAAATGGACCGGCTGGTATATATAATACAGAGATCTGACCAATATACAGAGGCGTATTTAGAAATTTAGCGCCCGAGGCCAATTAACATATTTTCCCGCCCCATTAACCCAATCTAAAAGATGATTTTTTGAAGTTATTTTAGAAAAATAATCAACAGCTTAAATCATAACTTTGACACTAAAGTCCCCCCCCCCCCCTCCCCGTAATCGTTTTATTAGGCTACGCCCGTGACTGATAATATACTTTTAACATACTTCCTAAGATAAATATTTTTCGCAGCTTACATTATGGTTTTGGGTGATTTACATTGCCGTGAACTTTCAAGAACTTAGTATATGTACTACCAACATCCTAGTTAGTGATAAACATTATTAATAACTACAAATAGTGTCCATTGCTCACAAATCAATTAATAATTTGCTTACTAAATAATAAAATCCTTCTACCTACTATTAACTGTGGGTGAGCCACGCTTCGGCATGAATGGGCCGGCTCGGCCTGGTAAATTGGTAAATACTACGACCTCACAGAAAACCGGCGTGAAATAACTCTTGCGTTGTGTTTCACTGAGTGAGTGAGGTTACCGAAGGGCCATGGGGGGGATTGGGGATTTTAAGGACCAGGAACGCGAGTCCCAACACCAGAGGAGTTACAAGTGTAACTCCTCTAGTGTTGCGAGTGTTATCATCAGGCGATCCCACAGATCAAAAGTCGTTTGTCACGTTAAGGTTAATAGTTTTCACTTAATAGAAATTAAATATCAACTATATTAAGTTAAGCAATCTCGAGTTTGATATCGACGAGAATTAAAGTACTTTTCCCTTTTGTAGAAAGCTAATCAATATTAAGTTACCTAAGAAAATCTCTGCAAAAAAATATTAATAGAATATATTATTGTAAGTACACTGAAAACCGTTAAAATTAACGAATGAGGCTAAATTATTATACTTATTAATTTTATACAAGTTACTGCTTTTAACTAAATATATAAGTAGGTACTTAAATAATGGTAAGTACATATTTGTATATTATGTATCTAACGGATATTTTGATCTTTAGGTAAAAAGTAGTTTATATGTTATCTGATTTCCCTTTGATCGTTAAACACGAAAGTTCTCAAAGCGCCGGTAAAAGGATCTCGTAACAAAAGAGCAGATTATGTAAATAAATATTATTCATGTTAAAAAAATAACGTGCAATTTAGGACCTGAATAGTTTATAGTATTACGTTTACATGTATTTTCTTTCCAATATCATCGGCTTGTGAATATTGGCTCTTTAATCTAATTGGACGTACACATTGCTCAGTAAATTTCATTTTATAACTTACCTTTAGATGTTGCCCGCGAAAAAGGAAATCCCACAAGAACCGTACATTTTGCCGCGATAAAAAGTAGCTTAATATGTTCCCCATGGAGAGCTGCTTCGCTACGTTGAATGTAAGAGGAGGAATGGATGGTAATGATAAGGATCGTAGCAAGTGGCAAAAAGTGGTCTCTGCCTACCCCTTTACGGGAAAAAGGCGTGATTTTATGTATGTATGTATTAATATGTGGTTCCCGTGGCTTCCTTCTACTTATGTATATCAGCGCTAAATTTCATCAAAATCGGTCAAGTAGTTTCAGAGACTATTCGATGCAATCAAACATACAAACAATCTAATATTTTGTCTTTATCTACACGGAACATAAATATTTAATATATTATACATACTTAATACATATATACAAATAAATAAAAATGAAGTATCTGTAATTTTAAATTAACAGGTTTGCACGAAATGCATGCAAAGCACCGAAACACCTTTTTTTATTTACGTCTGTCCGTCTATCGTTTATGAAGAGACCGTACCGATTTTGACCGGACTTTCACAGACAAACAGCTGATAAGGAGTAGCATAGGCTACTTATATCTCAGGGTTCCGTATCCACTAATAGTTGCGGACGGGATCCTCTTCTTTCGCATAATTTTATTTGTCATAATTTCATTTGGCATACCTCACTTGGCATAATTTTACTACGCATAATAATACTTTGGCATAATGGTTTCTTGGCATACTACATCATTAGGCATAAATATCATTTAGACTAATATTGTTTGTCCTAATTTAATGAGGCATAAATCGTAAGGCATAATTTTTCTTGTCATAATAATACTTTGGCATAATTGTTTTTCGGCATAAACTCGTTAGGCATATTTTTTTGTCATAATAAATTCAAGGCATTCTGTCACAAGGCACACATATGCATAAAATGGAACGACATAATGAAAACACGGTTAAGGTAACTAAACGCATATTTATGAAACATTAAAAGCAGGTATTACACTCATATACCTAGTGTAACATGTGTAACAGTAGGTTAAGTTGCGGCGGGGTGGCCCTTGGGCCACCCCGCCGCTAACATGTTTAAAATAATTAGCTCGGCATGTTCTTAGATTGCTATCGTGTTTTTTGTCCGAGTTTAATTTCGTAATCAGTCGAAAAATACAATTATAATTGTTATTTCGTCTTAACTCGCACACCCAATAGAATTTATCATTCATTAGTATGTGAAAAAAAAATGCTACAAAGATGTATGCGTAAATATAATAGTATGCTTAAATATCATTATGCGTAAATATATTTATGCTTTTTAATATTATGCATAAAAATATTATTCTTAATGAATATTATGCGTAAAAAAATATATGCCTTACAATAAGTATGCCTAAAAATTATTATGCTTTTAATAATTATGCGAAAAAAAATTATGCTAAGAAAGTTATGACAAATGAATGTTATGCGAAACTACTATTAGGTCAAATGAAATTATGCCAAGTAAAATTATGACATATGATTTTATGCGAAAAAATAGGGAACCGTTGCGGACACCACCCAGTAACATTATATTAGGTAGGTATATTATGGATGAAAAAAAAGGAATATTACTTTGACAACACTTCAACAAAGGCCTGAAATGTACCTGAGAGATGTCCTGAATACCATTCTAACCATTAGGTTTTGAAGCGAGCCCATACACTTTAAAAGGAGAGATAAAACATCTCTGAAAATATTTTCTCGTCTCTCTCTTGAATGCAGTATTAACTTTCTTGTTTTATATTTTACTTGTTAATGTTTTCTTAGTAGGAAGAACGAGCAGTAAGCAATTATTTTATATTTTACTAGATATTGCCCGCGACTTCGTACGCGCAAAAGTTAATTTCGCAAAAATTGAACTTTTTTCGCGATAAAAAGTAGCCTATGTCCTTCCCCGTTGTCTAGTCTACATCTGTGCCAAATTTCATCAAAATCGATCCAATAGTTTCGGAGCCTATTCAATGCAAACAAACAAACTTTTCCTCTTTATTATATTAGTATAGATATAGACTATTATATATGGCACCTGCAACTTCGTTTGAGTGGAATTATTAAAGTATTAACAGACGTATGTACGGATTTGGTTTCTCAAAGAAATTTCTAGGGGAGGGATTTTAAGGTTATTTTAAAGGTTGGTATTTTCTTATTTTTAATTAAATTAAGCTATTGATCAAAAGAAAGAAAAGTCAATCTGTAGAAGATTAATTTTTGGAAGTAGGTATATTAAAGTAATTAATTTAACATAATTAATGTAAAAAGGATAGATATTGTAAGAATATACCAAAATGCAAGCGGACTGATTTTTTTTTATTGCATAAATGAATAGTACTCTTAAATATGAAAAACTTCTCAGAAGAAACCGTATATCAAAAGTCAATATTTTCAAAGGTACAGCGATTTGTATACAAAATTTCGCGAGTCTTTATACCAAAAAAAAAAAATTTTTTTTGCGAAATTGGTAAACAAAACCTACATCATTAGTTTACTCACATCATATACAAAAACATTCATTATGGTAAGTATGAACTTAAACGCACAAATATCGGAGATATTTACAAGTATATTCCTGCGGCCGTATACTTTATACCTACTTAATACACTTTAATCCAATAGTGACGTCATTTGTGTGGCGATTTTAGTATGGAGCGTTTTTAGGAGGCTCGCGAAATTTTGTATAAAAATCGCTGTACCTTTGAAAATATTGACTTTTGATATACGGTTTCTTCTGAGAAGTTACTCATATTTAAGAGTACTATTCATTTATGCAATAAAAAAAATTGTCCGATTGCCTATTGGGAGAAATATTTTTGCGAGTTGGGACAGTGCGCAAATATCGGAATGCACTGTAAATAGTACCCTGTGCTAATAATATAGAGCTGAATACACACGAGTGTAGTGCTGTCATAATGGTCTGATCCAAACTGAATCTGTATGTGTGTAAGCATCATATTTAATTGAAACCGAACCCTATTGATTTCAAACGAACCCTAAAATTTAAATACCTAGCCTGAGTTACTCCTTAAATATCAGCTTTTTGCCAGTGAGAGTCCGGTCATAATCGGACCGTTCGTTTCAGAGATTAGCGGGAATAAACAGACAGACAGACGGACAGACAAAAATAAATTAAAAAAGTATAAAATAAACGTAGGTATCATGTACCATGAATGTAGTCATATGCATTTACTATTTAGTGCAAAGATGTCAATTTTAAATTACAAACAGACTGCAATTTTATTTTCTTGTATGTATACTTTAATACAAAAGACTACGAAAGTACCTGTAACATTCAACTTGTTCCAAGAATTAAGTATAAATATTACATTTGTTTTCAGAAACTTTATGTTGAAAACCAGGAATAATAGAATCAGATAGCGCTCAAAGTTTAATGAATACCAACAAACTACGTGCTGGTACCTACTACCTGGCCTTACTTCTTAAAGCCTTTACAGCTGATGTAATTGGATCGACATAGGCCTGTTTTAAATACCTTTTTCTCAAACTTTTAACTGCCTCGTGGATTTTGGACAATAAGGCCCACTTGCGATGTAACGTTAGGTTAGTATATAATGCTTTCTCTTTCACAAATACGAAGAACGAGAGAGATAACATAATTTTTAACCCAGGATTAACTTTTGCCCCGCATTGGCGCAAGTGAGCCTAATTAAATAACAAATGACACGAAGCTATATAGCACAATAATTTCGCATTTCTGTTTGATCCATGATCTGATTTAAGACAAACTACTCGGGCGCATCGACTATAGACTCCCTTTTTTACGAGGGAAAATGCGTTATGCATACCCCACGACCCCGGGGAAGGGGCCCAGGGTTATGTTGGACTCCGCAATGCTTTGCACCGGTTTACTAACTAAAACCCCCGGCCCCCGATGTCCTTCTTCACGCCTTAGGTGGGGCCATGGGAACTGTTGTGACTACTACAACCCCGCTGACGTTTTGCCTCATCGGGCATCATCTTATTATAGACTAGCTGTTGCCCGCGACTTCGTCCGCGTCAACTGATGGCGCAATAATGCATTAATTTCGACCAAATTTGATAACCATGAAAAAGGTTATAGTGAGTCAATCTAAAAGATTGAGAGACATAATATACTGTCGCGGACATTTTTTAGATAATTAAAAGAGATTTTAGATTTCCGCTGATGCTTCGCTCCTATTGGTCGCAGGGTGATGCTATATAGCCTAAAGCCTTCCTCGATAAATGGATTATCCAACACAAAAATAATTTTTAAATTCGAACCAGTAATTCCTGAGAATAGCGGGTTGAAACAAACAAACAAACTCTAACATAGATGACGGCGATGCTACCTTCCTTCGCTAAGAGTTCCCCGGACATAAGGGAACCCTACATCTCCTGATCTTTCAGCAGGCGGCAACCCCCCAGATACTGTCCACGGATCAATTTTACGGCGGTAATCTATTTAGCGCATTTAGGTGCGCTAAGCCATATCGTCTACAACGCATCGGGTGCGACAGTGCCGAAGCCTCACGCTCTCGCTTTGCCGCTTCTTTTGCACCATGACTGCAGAAATTGGCAGCTGCGTCCCAAGCTTCCTTGCTCCGTGCCATAGTGGCAACTAGAGCAGGAAGCGATTAAAACGCGCCGATGCATGCAGAAGACTATAGACTCCCTAAACATTTATATTGAGTTAATAACAGCTATCATAAATCGAAACAAACATCGCACAAAGGCGTGTTTATTTCCAAATTTACTGCTCCATTTTCCATAGGTAACGGGGACATGTGCTGCATAAATGTTTTTATACTAGTCCGCGAGCAACGTGAATTCCAAATGACGTGAGCGTTTTCTTTGAGTTACAAACAGCTTTTAAAATTACACCCTATTTTCTCGAAACAGCACATTTGAATTGCACACGTACTTAGTGCATAAATTATGTTTTAAAACCTTGTTTAAAACCTGACTTATATAGGTATTAAAGTTGTTTCAGGTAAAACAACTTTAATATTTACAAAATTTGACTCACACACTGTGAACTAATTCCTTGAAAAATTATAATTTAAATAATTTAAAAACCCGACTGCGTAAAAAGTGAACCAAACTAAGTACATAATTAAAACTGAAAAGAAAAAAACGTACTTAGTTTGGTTCACTTTTTACGCAGTCGGGTTTTTAAATTATTTAAATTATAATTTTTTATTTTATACTTTTTAGTTAAGAGTACCTAGCTAGCTATTTACCAGACTGGATTTCCTATCAGCATCAGTACTACATCACAATTGCACTGGAATGTGAGAATGGTTGTTACGCAACTTTAAATTGATATAGATCCTAAACGGTCAGTCGAATCGAAAAATGTTGAGAGAAAACTAACAATGATTTTTAAATACCTATTCAACGATACCCCACTTGATATAGTTTGTTGACTTTCATTTTTTTCATTTTCACAATATGGCGTCCAGTAGTCGCCATATTGAATTTTTACTAACGTCATGTCTTTAGTGACACTCGCCGGACTAAGAGGCGTCGATTGACGTGTGAATCATAAAAATCGGCCCAGGCGTTTGGTCTGTATAGTGCTTCAAAGGAACATACATACATACATACATACATACATACATAGGCTGATAAACACATTACCACTCCTTTGCGTCGCGCAGTCGGGTAAAAATAGTTCTGCTTTATCCGATAGGAATTGGTTGGATCAAGTTGTAGCCGGCACGATATTGTTTAAGCCTAGTATCAGCCACTAGGGTTTGGTTGGACCTAGTAGTTGCCAGGATGATACCAGCTAGAACTTTTTTACCCGAAAACAATATTAAGTAAAATTGTAAAAACCGTTAGATTTTACTATAACTAGTGAAATTGTAAAATGTTGAAAGACTTCGGACGCGAATACGTTGCCTATAATTTAACACATTATTTTTTGTTAGAATCTTTTGACATATTTTTACGATCTCGTTGGTTATTATACAATCGAACTGTTTTTACAATTTTACGGTGACAGCTAGTTCTAACCGGCTAAAACTAGATGTAGCCGCACTATACTCGTCGGCTTCTACTCGTAACAACATATTATAATATACAAATACGCACACAGAATAAATAATAGTACCAAGTACGCACGTCGTCGACGCTACGTCATTCGCGAGTACACTCGGTTTCCCCGCTGAGATTGTCCTTACGCTGGGTTATACAAACAAGTCGTTTGCTCGTTTGTATCGGCTCGTGTTTACCGACTCATTAGTTCGCTCTTTTGCGTTCGTTGCGAATCGCTTTTCATTCAATTAGATACGCGCATTACAGCGTGATAAGCGGGTCCAGTGGTGGTGCACGATCTACTTCAGAGTTAGGTTATATTTGTCACCGTAAAATTGTAAAAACCGTTAGATTGTAAAATAACTAACGAGATTGTAAAAATATGTCGAAAGATTCATTATAATATATTTATAATGTAACGAAAAATAATGTGTTAAATTATAGGCGGAATATTCGCGTCCGAAGTCTATCAATATTTTACAATTTCACTAGTTATATTACAATCTAACGGTTTGTACAATTTTACGGTGACATATTCACAATAACGCGCGAGTAGGTACTACGACACCCCGCGGAGGCGAAGATTTTGAAATATTGCTTAAATTCTTTGATTTGTACGAGTAATCGTGTAAATAAAATTGAGTGTCCGTTTTAATTTAAAATTAACAACTTTAAAGTAAATGGAATGATATATTTATTAAGAACATATGAAAGTATATACGGTACTTAATTATTTTTTTTAAATTTGACTGTCCGTCATTTTGTATGTCTGTTTGTTCCGCCTAATCTCTGAAACAGCTGGACTAATTTTCATGGGACTTTCACTGGCAAATTGCTTATGTTATAAAGAGTAACTAGGCTACTTTATCTTAGGGTTCCGTAGTCTCATATAAAACCCGCCAGCAAGCATGATACAGAATGTCTTTCTACCTTTTAAGACTACTGGTAGCTAAATATTTAATGTTTCTTCATAATTCATTTTCGAATCTCGATTTTTAACTTCTTAATAAAAATATATACCTAGAGTTTTATTATTTATTTATTTATTAACGAGACTTTTTTACGAGACTTTTTACGAGACTTTTTACGAGACTTACGAGATGGAAGCTGATGAAACACAATCAACGGCTGAATTAGCAGCAGCTTTCGACGTTAGCGTCAAAACAATATTGGTCCATTTGCGTCAAATGGGCAAGGTAAAAAAGCTTGACAAATGGGTGCCCACTGCCCTACGAACTCAATGATCGCCAGCGCGAAGTACGCGTCGAGACGTGCCTTGCACTGCTCAACAGACACACAAATAAAGGAATTTCGAACCGCATTGTTACAACCTGCGAAGAAAAATGGATTCTGTTTGATAACCGCAAGCGCTCAGCAAGTTGGTTGGATCCTGGTTCAGCACCTAAACAATGCCCTAAACGAAAACTTACCCCTAGAAAAGTAATAGTCACTGTTTGGTGGTCTAGCGCCGGTGTGATTCATCACAGCTTCTTACCAAACGGGGTGAGCACAGGGCCGCCTTAAGCGGGCGTGCAAAGCGTGCAACGCACAAGGGCGGCACGCCCAGGGGGCGACAAATCGAGCGACTCATCACCTTTTTTTGACAAAACTCATAGTAATAGGGCGGCATAATCGGTATTGCACGCGGGCGACGAAACAGCTAGCGGTGGGTCTGGGTGAGCATTACTGCAGATGTGTACTGTGAAGAACTGAACACAATGATGGAGAAGCTGGCATATCTCCAACCAGCATTAGTCAATCGCTCGTCTCCGCTGCTCCTGCACGACAACGCGCGACCTCATACTGCACTACTTTTTCCAGAATTTGGATAACTTCTTGGCGGGAAAAAAATTCAATACCCGAGAGGCAGTACAAAATTCATTTGAAGAAATATAATAATTCTAGTTGAGGACGTCATAATAAATATTCAGAGTGGAACTTCCGAATGGAATTGTGGGTTTCCGGATTTCAAAGCCATCCTTTAGTCAAAAGAGGTTGGTGCTTTGTTTATGTATCGTCTATCGAGACATTATTGAAAGGCAAGTTCGCAGATACAAAGCCTTTCTGATCAGAGGGGCAATTCTGCTAAATAAAGCTTGCATTATTACAATTACAATCAAGTCCCGATACGCTTATACTCCCAATAGGTGTTTTTATGAACGTTAAACCAACGTGAAACGCGCTCTGATTGGTCGAAACGTCATAAAATCCCTTCATCGTAACAGGACGCTTCACTTTCAATCCAAACAAACTAAAATTGACTGTTTAAATTATCTACTTTAAATACGAGAATTGAGGTTAAGATATAAATATTATCTGTCTCGGAGGAAAATGGCGGTTTATTTATTCTGCTATAAAGGGTAAACACTAAACATGGTTCATTACAATTATTATTATTCTTAACAGCCTCCGTGATGTAGTGGTTAGAGCTTGGCTCATAACTCGCAGGTCGTGGGTTTCCGCATTGGAACAACAAAAAATGTTGTTTCGAAGTTTGGTTAGGACATGCAGGCTGATCACCTGATGTCTCACAAGAAAGAAGATGCATTGGATGGGAATGTTAAAAGTCGGACCTGCGCCTGATCTCTCGCCAGTCGTGTCGGTTATCCATCCCACTGGGTCATGAGAAAGGAAGTAAAGGAAGAGAGAGCGCTCTTGTGTACTGCGTACACACTTGGGCACTATAAAGCCTGGTTTCAATTCACCGTCACCGAAATCGGTATGGGGAGTTACTTTTTTATTATTTTTTTAAACAAAATGGATAAACGAATACACCTAAGCATTATCCCTAATTTCCACGTGCCGTAATGCCAAAATTGCCGTAATCTTACTTACTATAATAAATGTGAGGAAAGATGGATGGATGGATTGTTAATTTGTTACTGTTTCAAATAGTAACGTAATACATTTTGCTTTTATATTAATTATTGTTTAAAATTCTTAACAATAATGCAATCCTACTAGATGCTATTATAAATCTGAAAATTTGTGAAAATGGATGTATGGATGGGTGGATGTTTGTTAGTTGCTACTCTTTCACGCAAAATTTACTGGAACGGAATTCGATGAACTTTGGTATGGTAGTTATAGTCGTATAGGCTCTGGATTAAAGCATAGACTACTTTATATCCCAAAAAAGTACACATTTCCCGTGGGATACAAAAGATACGCGGGCGAAGCGGCGGGATAAGCTAGGTCTTACTAATATTAAAAAAACTATTTTTTATTGTAAATATAGTACTGGGTATCTAGTGTTTAAACTACTAATCATACCAAATTTTTTATCAAATTCAGTAGTTTTTTCCTAAAAGAGTAATAAGTATTAAATAACAAACATTCACCCCTCCATACATCCATCCATCCATTCTCACTAACTGTCACATTATTGTTATATTTGTCAAGTAGTAGGATTGCATTATTGTTAAGAATTTCAAACAATAATTTACTTAAAAGCAAAATGTATTCAGTTACAATTTCGACGTTTTTAAGCACAACTGCACGTTTTTCGTGTCCGCTTTACCTTATTATACTTAGACATGCAACGGGCGTGAATCACAATTCACAGAAGCGAACTGTACAAAAGCGCCGGTCAGCATAGTAAATACTCGTATTACATACTCGTTCCTACTCGCTCAAGCCCAGCACGTCTTTCACGAAAAGAATCTCAAGTAACCATTTTATTTGAACTTGCAATAAGAATCGAGAATATATTGTAAGATGTTAACTTCATTTTATTTCTATATAGTAAGTATATAGCATGTGATGTCATGGGATACTCATCCCAACTTACCTGTCCGGTAGTTGTGGTATAGTATACGGGTATGCTACCCCGGCTTCCCTAGCTATTACTGTCCTATCCCTAGCCCTCCTGGGCGGTATTATCCTACATTTCCTATTTCCCACTCTAACTTACCAATCTTCCTTTCCACACCACCTATCCTTCCCTTTCCTTATTCCTACTTTCCTGTATCTTTTTGTATAGCGAATTAAGTTCAATTTTGAACAGCTATCTTAAAAATGCCACGTAGCGTCGCGTATCGTTGCGGCGTGGACTGACCCTAAGGGCGAAAGCACACGGTGCGTTGCGGCGCCGCAATGTATTACAAACTACGTACAATTTTTGTAGAGGCTGGTATCGGCAGCAGCGATTTGTATGACAAGCCGGCTACGGCGCGGCGTGGCGCCGCAAAGCACCTAGGCTCGCGCCCGAAATGTGCATGAATACCTGTTGTATAGATACTGTATATTGTTATATTAATTTACTTTATAGTACATTTTATACGGTAAAAGAAAACATGCTGTGAAAATCTGAGGGAACCTTTGAAAACGCACGAATTAAGATTATATTATTAAATTATTTTTATACAATATATTATGTTATACATAACCCCTTACTAATAAACGCTGTATAAGCTTTGAATAGTTATACAGCGATTATTAGTAAGGGGGATAATCTATGACTACACCAAATTTCATCCATTTATGTTCATAATTACCGACGCTAAAAGCGCGGACTGACAGACAGAGAGACGGACAGAACAAAACTATAAGGGTTCCTCAAGTATTTCGGAACCCTAAAAATGACAGACGATAAACCTCTATATTTAAAAAAAAAACAAAAATCCGACTGTCTCATTTTGATCATTGATTACTCAGTGTCACATATCACGAGTAAGACGAATATAATGTACCTATACCTCTTAAGCTCAAATGCGACAAGCCGTTTTGGCTCAAGAGCGTGCCAATTAAATAAACATATCTATATACATAATTATATACACTCGAAATGCATAGCATCATCAACATCTTTCTGGTGCAGACAGGTAAAAAGACGATTGGCGAAAGACATTGAAATTGTGGTCGTACTGTACATGTTTGATAATTTAAAAGGACAATTGACGAAAGACATTGAAATTGTGGTCGTACTGTACATGTTTTGATAATTTAAAACGACGATTGGCGAAAGACATTGAAATTGTGGTCGTACTGTACATGTTTGATAATTTAAAAGGACAATTGACGAAAGACATTGAAATTGTGGTCGTACTGTACATGTTTTGATAATTTAAAACGACAATTGGCGAAAGACATTCAAATTGTGGTCGTACTGTACATGTTTGATAATTTAAAACGACGATTGGCGAAAGACACTGAAATTGTGGTCGTACTGTACATGTTTTGATAATTTAAAACGACAATTGACGAAAGACATTGAAATTGTGGTCGTACTGTACATATTTGATAATTTAAAACGACGATTGGCGAAAGAGACTGAAATTGTGGTCGTACTGTACATGTTTTGATAATTTAAAACGACGATTGGCGAAAGATATTGAAATTGTGGTCGTACCGTACATGTTTTGATAATTTAAAACGACGATTGGCGATAGACATTGAAATTGTGGTCGTACTGTACATGTTTTGATAATTTAAAACGACGATTGGCGAAAGACATTGAAATTGTGGTCGTACTGTACATGTTTGATAATTTAAAACGACGATTGGCGAAAGACACTGAAATTGTGGTCGTACTGTACATGTTTTGATAATTTAAAACGACAATTGACGAAAGACATTGAAATTGTGGTCGTACTGTACATGTTTGATAATTTAAAACGACGATTGGCGAAAGACACTGAAATTGTGGTCGTACTGTACATGTTTTGATAATTTAAAACGACGATTGGCGAAAGATATTGAAATTGTGGTCGTACTGTACATGTTTGATAATTTAAAACGACGATTGGCGAAAGACACTGAAATTGTGGTCGTACTGTACATGTTTTGATAATTTAAAACGACAATTGACGAAAGACATTGAAATTGTGGTCGTACTGTACATGTTTGATAATTTAAAACGACGATTGGCGAAATACACTGAAATTGTGGTCGTACTGTACATGTTTTGATAATTTAAAATGACAATTGACGAAAGACATTGAAATTGTGGTCGTACTGTACATGTTTGATAATTTAAAACGACGATTGGCGAAAGACACTGAAATTGTGGTCGTACTGTACATGTTTTGATAATTTAAAACGACGATTGGCGAAAGATATTGAAATTGTGGTCGTACCGTACATGTTTTGATAATTTAAAAAGACGATTGGCGAAAGATATTGAAATTGTAGTCGTACCGTACATGTTTTGATAATTTAGACGTTATTTGCCAAGATCACACAAGTGTTCAAAGGATATACAGGCCCAGAGTATTGAGCTGGCTGATACAAGCTCCCTCAGCCTGGAATCCCCATTGAAGCCGACGTGATTAGCTTAATAGCATATTGACTGATGAATCGACGTTCTCTGTAGTCGGTACGCCTAAACGGATTAACTAAACAGATTAATTTATTGGCTCAATGACTGTAAGCGGCGTAGGTACAGACAAACTTTCAGTAGGATCTACAACATAAAAGTATTTAAAATAATATTTAAAATACCTATCTCACTATGAGGTAGATGCGAGAAAAAGAATCATCTCCACTTTATGTGTAGTCCCAGGCACAAATTTGTCGACGTGGTAAATACACATAGATAATATCTATGTGTATCTATGTAAAGTTTTATCTTTCAAGTACTAACCGTTTGGAAGGTAAGCCGAGTACATACGGATATATAATTTATAGATAATTAGTGGAGGTTGTCTTTATCCACATATCCTTACTACATAGATATAAGTAGGGTAACTTTGACGTTGATTAGGCCGAAATAATATAGGTACTTAAGATAAATATAACTGTCTAGGCGAAAGTGTAATAAAAAAGAAAATAGTTAAACAACTTTTAACGACACATAAATAACTACTTGTGCAACTAGTAGAAGTTTATAATATTAGGTCCTTACATATGAAATTGGCGATTTGTCGTACTGGCCACTTTGATCTTAAATATATCTTCTTTGGTTAGGAATTCGAATTTCAAATTTATATCGCTATTTACATTGTGCAATTGTGTTTCGAAAATCGTAATTATATTTTGGCATAATATTAATATATTATATTTTAACTGTGTCCTTTCAAAGGACGACCGCAGACCGAGTGAGGGCAAAATATATATGTGTGGTAGCTCGCTATACTTACTATAATATATACGTTACTATACTATATAATAATAGTTACATTTACGCCGCTGCAGTTATGGTAAAACAAACGTATGGACTTCACAATGTTACAATATCTACACTAATATTATTATAAAGAGGAAAACTTTGTTTGTATGTTTGTTTGTTTGTTTGTTTGTTTCTAATGAATAGGCTCAAAAAGTACTGGACCGATTTCAAAAATTCTTTCACCATTCGAAAGCTACATTATCCACGAGTAACATAGGCTATATTTTATTTTGGAAAAAAATAGGGTTCCGTAAAATATTTGGGTTTTTCGGACACAAGGTGTAAAAAATCAACCAGAAAAGTTACTTATTTTGCGTACGCTGCCTAAACTATAAAAGATATAACCATAAAATGTTCTCATTAATTGTAGATCTTATAAATATCTACAAAAAAGTCCGCGACACACTATACCTATCTATGTCGAGTGAGGCACAACAACCATTTTTTTATTTAGAAATCTTGAATTTTTTTGGACTACATTTAAATGCGTTTATTTTACTCATGCTATTAATCCTTATCAAAATAAATTATTTCATCACTAAGTACAGTTTATGTAGATAATATTTGGTCTTTGAATGATTGAAATTGGACGTGTGGTTTTGAAGTTATGGTGAAATTAAAATATTACGATTTCTGCTGCACGGCCCGTTGCGAAGTGGGCGTCACCAAGGCGAGGGTGCGCGTGCAGGGGGAGTTTAGATCTATGGTATTTCATACGATAAAAGTATACCCACCTACTTATTTCATTGAGTTTTAGTAGGTACCTATATTAATTTTCTGTTTGTTTTGACTAGATTTCGCCCGTTTTGTTAGAGGTTTAAAGACATTCTGTAGTATTAGTATCAGTATTGTACCCGTGCGAAGCTGGGGCGGGTCGCTAGTAATCCATAAAGTTACAATGTTAATCTCGCCGTAGATTCTTAAAATCTCACGCTTCCTCTGCTCATTTAAAATGCGACGTCGAAGTTTTCTTTCGCTCAACGGAGCTAGCAGGAACAATTTAACAACTACGTATTCGTAATATTATCTAATGTCAATAGACTTGTCAAAATTTTCATACTATTCTCCTTCGTTAAAATTACGAATACGTACTTGTAATCGTTTATGCTAGCCCCACTGATGTTATACGTACTGAATGCTGTCGATTAAAAGATACCAGTAGATTTTTTTTTTATTATGCTCTCATAAGTCATAACCACAGAATTCAAAACATGCAGAATGAGTGTTCGATCACATTTGTATGCAGCGCACTGTGTCCAAAACTATGGCGAAATACCGCCCCGCCCGCACTTTTTAATTTTTACTCTTTACACTTACAAAACAAATCGCGTTGTTATATTACGACAATTAGGTATTCAATAAAAATTAATTGAAAAAAAGTTGGGTAAAATATTCCGTTATTCTGTGGCAACATATTATATGTGGATGATTATTCCACTTTGGAGTGGTTGTGACGGTCTCACTTTTTAGCGTGTTGACTGCTTCTGGATGATTTCTGTATTCTGTGGTCATAACACAATGTGCTACTAAGTACTAACAATAATTAATCTTAAATGTGCTCTCTTCTTTACAATTGCAGCATACTGTTTTAACGACCACCTGCGCCAGTATGAGTAGTAACAAACAATTTAACGACGAACAACGGACAACAGTGTTTGTTACTCTACCTGTAGTATCTAACAACAATAGGTACGTCAAATAGGGGTCATACACACTCTTTGTCGGAAGCGTGTTCTATCGTTAATTTAATACGATTTGGGGACATTTAGTCAAGATGCATTCGATAATTTCGACGGCGAAGTTCGAAAACAAAATGTATGGGATTTAATATATTATGGCATCGCAAGCAAAATGTCACTTAGCGAAGACTTTTGTCAAATCCCATACATTTTTAATTTCACACTTCGCCGTCGAAATTGTCGAATGCATCTTGACTAAATGCCCAGAGCCTTTAGCCAAGTGGCCATCGCTAATCACGACTTTGAAGTTCGAAAAGAAAAATGTATGGGATTTGACATAAGCATCGCTATGTCACTTAGCCACAGCTTATTAGCTTATTATTTGAATATAGTAAACGTAAACTCAACGCTGCTGATATCAAATCCGATACATTTTTCTATTCAAACTTCGTCGTCGTAATAAGCGATGGCAACTTGGCTAATCGCCCAGATAGTTCCGAAATTTAAGCATCCATAACAAGTTTATTGCTTCAGTCACGTTTTAGTGCCCAGTTACTGACATGACAGTGTAAACAAATACTGGTAATAGTTAATACTCGACTAGTGATATAAACTCTTTTCATGTTGTGTGCATGAGCAATGATAATAATAATTATTATCTTTATAGACAAAAGAAGGTAGATAATACCTGTCTTGAACTTTATTTGTTACACAAAAAATTATGGTTGTCTAATCTATACGTGTGTGAAGGTTGCAAAAAAATCGATCCAGTAGTTTCGAAGCCTATTCAATGCAAAGAAACATACAAACAAACAAATCCTTCCTCTTTATAATATTAGTATAGATAAAAGAAGATAACGTATCCTTGGCAATTCAAGAGTTTAAAAGAGATGTTCTAGAAATGTATGAGGCATAGGCCAGCACTATGTACAGTAATGTAAATATAGCTACATAATATAGTAACTGTTTCCTATTCTTTATTTTATTTAATTTCACTTCGTCTCGATGTACATTTAAAATAACTTGTTAAGGAGAGCAACACATCGTAAAATAAAACATGGCGGATCAGATCAGAATTAAACAAAGAATGACATTTTGGCAATGGCATCACTTTTTGACAAAAAACAGACGTATGACATTCAAGAAGACGTCTCTTCCTAAAACTGTCAACTACGTTAATAATGAGCTCTTGCAATGAAACATTTATCTTCTTGTAGTGAAAAAAGTTTAACTCTGATTCGCTTTTTTTTTTATTCTTAAAAAATGTAGCGGCGCGTAAGTTTTCGTGTAAGCTAACCCTAACCCTTACTCTAGCAATATATGTACCTTCATAAGTATTACTTATTAGGTAGATATGTCACCGTAAAATTGTAAAAACCGTTAGACTTTAATATAACTAGGGAAATTGTAAAAGTTTATAGACTTCCAGCGCGAATATGCTGCCTATAATAATTTAACACATTATTTTTCGTTAGATTATAAATATATAGTTATGAATCTTTCGACATATTTTTACAATTTCGTTAGTTATTTTACAATCTAACGGTTTTTACAATCTAACGGTGACAGATATATAGCTATAGGTAATATATTTATTTATTAACACTTCAATAGCACGATAAAATATTATTCAATCTCTAGTGATTCATGTTACACGAAAAGAAAAAAGAAATAACTAAAAACGAAATTGAAAATATTTTTACGGATTTTTTTTACAATCTCCTTAGCTCAGTGAATCAACATAAATTAGTTAACTTAATTTCGCTATATGAAATCGGGTTCTATATTTACATGCGTGACATGACGATCGACGATAAATCTTACAATTCACATAAGTCTTTGTAAAATATATAAGCTCCTCATTTTTGAAAGTCGTTTAAAAATAGTTTATACCACTTACGTGTGGGATGTTGAAGGCGCATCGAATGTATTATGCAATGGTAGGTACCAATAAACTCTTATTAACCAAAAGGCGAGCAGGGTGTGAGTTTTTCCAGCTATAATTTTCGCTCACGGGACTGGTCACTAGTCGTTTTGTGTATTGGGATAATGGATAACATAATGGTTAGTTCGTCTGAAACGAATTTGAGCATATACACGGAAAAATCGCATCCGACCAAACTGACTTCAGTTCGGACTGAACGGATTCGAGCTTTATACACGGAAATATCGCATTAGTTCGTTTTGGTTTGCCGCGAGTTACGGTCGTGTTTATTAATTGTATTTTGCTGCAACTGTAGTCACGCTATGGATGAAACCACTTTCTTGTGATGCTACTTTAACCAGGTAACCAAAGCTAAACAGTAATTGAAATTTTCATAAATTATATATTTCTATTGCCAATATAACAACAAATATTAAAAACAGAATCATACCTATACTTTAAACGGGACAATCTTGTACATATATAATCGTAATCTCGGCAACGGCTGCAAGAAAACTATATTGAAGGGAGTTTTGTGAGAGAAAAATCGTTTTAGATAGGTTTTATCCCTGAGAAACAGCGCATTTTAAAGATAATTATGTCTTTTTCTTTCGTCGTGCCACAATATGTATATCAATAATTTCGACTCTATAATGTAAGTCCGACTGGCATGGCAGTTTAGTTAAAATTTTCGTTGTTATGCGATTGTTCAGACCGATCGCGATCTGAAGGTAAATCGGATCGTATAGGTATAGGAGCCCTTAGACTTACGTCAACATGACTAACATTCGCCTTTGATCGAGCTGTCATTTGTAGAGTGTCGCCCCTGTGACTAGACACAAGACAAAACACAATACTGCGGAATTTTACGTGGCGCCCCGTAAGACGTGTTACATGTGAAATTGTTAAGACATTATTTTTAGCGCGGGCTGCACTCAGCTGGGCAGAGCCGGGTTAACGTCGGATTGAATCATAAAGCAACATTGACGTCAGTAATGTACCTACACAGTCTTTCATCTCCACGTAATCCAATCTTTACAACACGGCAACTCTCAGGTACTCCCGGTGAATTTATTTTTGTAGAAGTATTTTTCTGTACCGGTATCATTAGGATCATATTACTTCCTATGCTTTATAGTTAATAAGATGTTGCCCGTGACTTGGAGCGCGCAAGGAAATTCCGCAGAATCCATACATTTTGCAACAGTAAAAAGTAGTGCTTCCCTATGGTCTATTCTACTAATATTATAAATGTGGAAGTTTGTGAGGATGGATGGTTGTATGGATGCATGTTTGTTACTATTTCACACAAAAGCTACTGAACAGATTTCGATGAAATTTAGTATGGTAGTAGTTTAAGCTCTGAATTATAACATAGGCTACTTTTAGCCTGAAAAAATACAGTGTTCCTTTAGGATACTGTATTTACGCGGGCGGAGCCGCGGGCAACAGCTAGTTCTATGTATGTGCCAAATTTCATTTAAATTTTAATCTACATCTAAATCATTCTCCTCTAGTTTCGGTGCCTACTCAATGCAAACAAACAATTTTTACCCTTTAATTAGTATATTAGTCTTTAGAAATATAATAAAGAGGAAAAGTTTGTTTGTGTGTGTTTGTTTGCATTGAATAGGCTCCGAAACTACTGGACCGATTTTAATGAAATTTGACACAGATGTATAGTAGATGATCACGGTGCCGGATATAGGCTACTTTTTGTCGAAAAAAACTTACGGTTTCTGGCAAAATTAACTTTTGCGAGTCCAAAGTCGCGAGCGACATCCTTCACTTAATATAAAGGAATTTCTAAATCAAAATCTTATTAACTTATGTCAGAAAATTATTATCATTTATCATAATGTTAATCCAATGAACTTATAGCACCCTGCACGCGTTAACTTCAGACCACGCATCGGACTGTATCCCAAACCGCGGTGGGATCTGTGCGGTTAAGGCTGCGCTAGACGGTTTTTTCTCCATACAAAGGCTGTTGGTGATTTACTCCAAAGTCAAACATTGTAGACCCAAATTCTAGCGTAATATCGATTTTTATGATACTTATCTAGGTTGGTATTTGCTTATATTTCTGAAATCCAAATTAGTGTAGAAGATAATAGCCTCCAAACATCGCATTTTTAGCGCAACTGCGAACGTAAATAAAAATTAAACGAAGAATGATACTGAAAAAGCAAGCACATACCGACACAGTTCAATTATTCAGCAATTGAGATAATTTTACTTCAGACAAAAATATTATATAGTTTTTCATAAAACACCAACAGCTGAGTGTCGATTTGCATAATTTGAAGACGCCTTTTCTAAAATACTTTACACAGCTGCATAAATGTGTGCAGTATAGCTTCTCTTATAAGTGTAGATTACTATTTTATGGATATATCCTTTTTTCCCAATATTAGGTGAAATAACAAGCATTTTCCCCGCGCGCAGCACTGAGTTCGAGCCGTTGACTAGCGCACTCACTACGAATCGAACTGTGGATCGAACTGTCGTGCTAATAACGACTAAAGATACGACCATGGCTTGGACTGTAGATTGTTTAGACCTATAATACAAATTACAAGATGTTGCCCTCGACTTCGCGCAAAAAGAAGTCTTGTAGGAACCGTATATTTTGCTGTGAATAAAATATCCATCCATCTATACATCCATCCATCCATCCATGCTCACAAACCTTTAAATTTTTAATATAAGTAAGATATTCTTACTTCAGTAAGTAAGGATATGTAATAAAATAATTTACATCTTTCATGAAATTTTTAAGGAGAAAAATTGAATGTTAACGCTTATAACAAATAAGAACTGTACCCCAAGCAGGAACATTTGGCGGTTTCGTTGCGTGTACGTAAACGAGAAATATGAGGAATATTGTATGAAAAATTTAGTTACTTTTACGTCCGCTAGAGGCGCTTTCATGGTTTTCATACAATATTTCTCGCTTACGTACACGTAACGATAACGCAAAATGTCCCTGCTTGGGGTACTGATTAGATATATAAAACTCAGTTGGACTTCTCTGAAAATATTTGCTTATGAATACAGAAATATTTATGAAAGCCAAGTGAAAATTCGGGATTAATTTTTAAAATATTTCTAGAATTATTATCCAATAGCTGCTATCCGCGGCTCCGCCCGCGTAAATACAATATCCCAAAGGAACATTGCACTTATACGGGATAAAAGTAGCCTAAGTTTTAATCCAGAGCCTAAACTGCTACCATACTAAATTTCATCGAAATCCGTTCAGTAGTTTTTGTGTGAAAGAGTTACAAACATCCATCCATCCTCACAAACTTTCACATTTATAATGTTACTAGCTGTTGCTCGCGGCTCCGCCCGCGTAAATATAGTATCCCTCGGGAACACTGTACTTTTTCGGGATAAAAAGTGCCAATATTTTAATCCAAGGCCCAAACTACTACCATACCGAATTTCATCAAAATCCGTTCAGTAGGTTTTGTGTGAAAGAGGAACAAACGTTCATCCATCCATACATCCTCACAAACTTTCAAATTTATAATATTAGTAGGATAAGTAGGATTAGTAGGACTAGTAGGATTCTGCTTTATTGACATAGCACATCGAACTCTGAGCTATTATACACATTTGACCTGCTGGCTGCTACGTCGAAGTAGTGCTTACTTTTCAACTAGGTCTCCATCAGTAAAATATTATTTATTCATTCACGTAGTAAGTAATTAATAAATTTAGTACAGTACATGGATGTGCGATTAAAATAGTATTGATTATGGAAAAAATAATTAATTATGTATTTCAGCGTTTTCTATAATTCAGCCCCGAGGTGGGTAAAATAGGTGATGAAAGTTTGAAACCTAATTTCACGCAGGCCAAGCCGCGGGAAATTAATGCTAGTTAGGTATAAATTGTATCTTCTTGTCAGAATATATTGTCCTTTTGAAAGTAATAATTTTCAATTGTGACTGAAAATGAAAATGAAAAATTTTATTTCCAAATGAAACTTAACAAGCTATTTTCAGAAAGTCTACAGAAAAACCTACTAAATATGTTAGTATTTTATTATTCTGTTGCAAACTAACCTTTGCCCGTTAGTTACTTTTTGTAACAAAACAATTCTCGGCTAACTTGGAAAAGCAATGCATCCTGGTGAAGAGGAACAAGAAATTTCTCTTCCAAATTGCTCGGCATTAAAGCGTCGGTACGTGAGCTCAAAGTGGCTCTCAAGATACTTGGAGATTATATGTCTGCAACGAAATTCTACATTCTCAGCGGTGGATCGGTTAAAGTTTAGCTTAGGAGTTACTCGTACGTACAAGAGTTTGTACATGTACAAGTAACGAAGAACAACTTAAAAGTCTTTAGTGTTTCTGACAACATACTACATACATATTACCTTCTTTCTTCCATTCGGTACGCGATCGACTCTCTAAGCAATGGTTAGAAATAGATTACTACGTCGCGTCGCACAATTTTTGACAGGTCACGGAAAAATTAAAGCGAATTTTTTTGGATTTAAATTAGTCTCGTCTCCGCTATGCGAGTGTTCGACCGAAGGCAGCCCTTATGAACAAACTGCTCATCACATACGCTGGGAGTGTGATCTCTGGTATGACGAAAGAATCGAAATGTTGAACAGCGTCCATTGTGTTTCTAGGGTAGTGTATTATGAAGATCTCGTGGGCTGCGCGAAGAACTTCCGGGCTTTCAAACGTTTTTGTACTATTGGAAACAATGCAACACTATTTTGTCATCATAAATCCATTGTAATAATTGTCATATTATAAATCAATTGTCTTGTAGTCATAAAGACACATGTTATTCCCGTGGTGCTTCCCCTTTAATTCTGACTTTTTTGTCATAACAATTTTTGCTGTCTCCCGCTTTGCTTGGGGAGAGAAACTGGAATACTTCCTACTCCTCCTACAATCTTCTGATTAATTTCGTTGCGGGTTCCAAGACAGATTTAGCATGCATGTCCCCCGGGCACCCCTGAGATCATATCAAAGGGCTTTTGTGGTTGGTTACCGCTGTCGATCCTGGCTACACAGGAGTTGCAGTGGTGGGAAAGTGTGGTGGGCCAATTGCCCGTCATCATACATATTACCTATATAATATATATGTAGATAGATACAAATAATATATTTAATTCCCAACTAAAAAAATCAATCAACCTAACCGAGATTGAATGTAAATTCAAATTAGTCAAAATATTTTTACTGGTCTCTCTTAATTTTTTTTAAATCTTCTAAAAATAAAATTGAAGTGTTTGTTCGTATCTTCAAATTAACAGCTTTGCACTATATGCATAAGAGTTATGCCAGTATATCCGGTACCTACACCAAAAAATCAATTCATAAAACTTTTGTCTCTTTGTCCGTCTCGTATGTCTGTTTGTTCCAGCTAATCTCTAAATGGTCCGAGCCGATTTTGACTGAGTAAATAAGTCTACTTTTATCTTAGGGTTCCGTTAAAAAAAATGGGTTTCGTTTCGATTAATAGTTCCCACTCCAACAACACCCTATTCGTATTTTCGTCGTAATACTCGTATTAATAGGATAGCGCAAGGAATATTCGACAGGTTTCCGAAATAAAAGCATTTCATTGTTTTCGATAAGCAGCTTGAAAGCGATTATTAACTGACAGATAGCACTTTCGCGTACACGTTACACTCAATAGGTTGGTAATACTAGCTATGATACTTTTCTACACTACACTTCTTGATGAACACTACATTAGGGCGTAAGACAAACTTAAAACTTGTTGGAACGCCTAATTCGGAAACGCAAAAACTTGAGGATGTGGTTTTTTAACCTTTGCAAATTTCTCAGTGACCGTTTTCAGTAATTTCTTTAAAATTATACTTAAATAACGGAAATTATTACTGAGAATTGAGATAAAAGTTTACCTGAGAACTGGGTAGTATAAAATACCAGCTTTTTCTTTTCATAACTTAGCATTTCATCTCGAGATGATTTAATCCCAAATATCGCGTTTCTAACTTTATATACAAAGCAAAGTAATAAAACCTGTATATTATTTTCTGTAGTTTTCATTATAAAGTAGTTTTCATAATAAAATATACCCAACACTTATTCTCCTATGCTCCGATTAATTTTTACTTAGCTTTCGCGATTTATCCAAGTTCGTCTCAGTAATTCAAATATCTTATAAATATTGAATTAACAATTACGAAGCTCAGCCCTTCGTCAAAATACGCGTAAGCCAGGGAGTAGGGCGGAAATCGCAAACATTAAAATTGAGGGTATCGTGAAGCATGAAATTTTGAAGGGAATCTTATCTCGTGGAATAATTGTGGTTACGCTCTTTTATATACATACCCTGACCTAATTTATCCTAAGTAAACGCAGGGCAAGGTACTTTCGTAATAATTAATTCATTATATTATAGATAAAATGCTTATGTACACACTTACTAATAATAAGATAATTCACAACGACAAAGCCGATTTCTAGTGTTTGGGTTCTGGTAAATGTGATTTGTTTTTCATTGATTCGTTGTTTCATGTGGTGTGATTATTTGATAATTATTTTTTGGTACGACGCGGACGCAACCGAATAAATACCACGGCCTCGAAGAAAACCGGCGTGAAATATCGCTTGCGTTGTGTACAACGATAACGATAACACATTATAATGTGTAAGAGATTAATCTCTTACCATCGATCACCTGATAATCACGTGGTTCTTTTATACTATTGAGGAAAGAAAATAGAGAAATGAAGGCAATCAACGGGATTTACTCGATTTGATAGTAATCTGAATTTATAAAAGTTAATCAAGATTCAAGACAGAAGCTTCGTTTTGAATTTTGAATATTTTTTGAAGCCTTTCTTACTAATAACCTACCAAGTTCCAGCAGTATAATCTGTCTTTACTTCCTACAATGTTATGTATGTAGGTACCCAATTATATGTTTCCTGGAGATCGGTAATTGTCACCGTTTTTATTATTTATTTATTTATTAACACTTTCTGCACAATGTACAATAGCGGACTTAATGGCATTTTCTACCAGTCAACCATAGGATGATGACAGAGACAAAATACAAGGTGATTACCGACTGGAAACATACAAAAGTTAAATTAAAGAAAAGGTCGTGTAAAACTATTAATAAAAATAAATACAATAATTTTCATAGCTTACTAGATAAACTTAAGTATAAATAAACATAATACATATCAACCCAATTATACCTACATACTATACAATTGCATACATATTTTATTATACACATATATTATATATATTATGTACATTATAAATATACCATATTAATATATTATAATATACTATACCAAACCAAAAATATTTGTACAAATGTTTATGATTCTGCCAAAAACTTTAGATACAAATGTCGGGCTCTGCGCTTAAACGTATATCTGGTTGTGGACATTCTGATTTCCGCAGGTAGAGCGTTCCAAAGTAGAATGGACTGGATGTGGAAGGAGGAATGGACTAAGCTAGAACTATATGGTGGGCAAAGGAGAAGTCCATTATTTCAGCAGCGGAGAGATATATCCTGACTACTACAGAGATATTGGAAGTGGGACTTTAAGTAAGCGGGAGAATTGGGTGAATTAAGGAAAGAGTAGAGCATACACAGGGCTCGCACTGAGCGACGTTGGCGCACAGGTAACCAGTGCAGCTTGGAGCGAAAGGAGGATACGTGGTCATATTTCCGGAGATTGTATATAAATCTAATACAGTTGTTAATTAGTCGGTCATATTTGTCGAGCTTGTCTGCATTGAGGTCAAAATAGCACACATCACATAGGGAATATGAGGGGCTGTACCAGCAAGGTTTTAATATGTGTCGGTAAAAAGTTTTTATGTCGATAAAGAGTACGCAATGTGCAGATAACTCTCTGACTTACGGTAGCTGTCTATGTTTGCCAATTGAGAACAGAGGGTTTTAGGGTTCCGTACCTCGAAAGAAAAAAACGGAACCCTTATAGGATCACTTTGTAGTCCGTCCATCTGACTGCCAAGACCCTTTTTCTCAGGAACACGTCGAGGTAACAAGCTAGAATTTATATCAAATACTCAGGTCTACGTTCAGCAGTGGACGGCAATAGGCTGATGATGATGATGATGATGATGACTCAGGTCTACTGTCCCTTAGAGCTGTGAAAAAATTAAACTTCTATGTTTAATCAAAAGATACAGCCGTTTATGCCGCCTGCAAATTTTCGACACTCGCAAGGGAATCAAAACCTACAGGGTACTTCCCGTGAACTCAGAATCTTGAAATTTGGTACGAAGCAATGTCTTATAGCAAAGATACAGGGAAATTGCAAAAACCGTACATTTTTAGTTACATCATATACCTAATAAAAATATTTAGAATAATTTTAAACTTACGAGACTTACCCCTTTCCACATGAACACGTAGAGGTATTAAATTGTAATTCTTATCAAATACTCAGGTCTATAATACCTTTGTAACGTACCTATAACCGCCTCTTTTTTTGGAAGTCGGTTAAAAATGAAATAATGCGACAAAAATAACATCTCTTCTTTTAAAAGCATTTTTACGATCTTATTATTCAAGAACCACATTTGTCTTTTATAACATTTGTTTATGTAATATAAAATAAACAATTGCACATTCTTACTCTTGAAACATTTCATATTCCCTTAGACGTAATAAAAATAAATGAAATAGAAACTTATTTGAGAATCACAACCCCTAGTTACTTATCTAAATTTAGTTAACAAAACACGCCACAGAACTGTAATGTTTTTATTGAGTTACTCTATCTAGCTTTTTGGTCGAAAGTCCTCAGAAACAGCTCCGATTTGGATCATTTTTTATTTTGTTTCTTTATATTACCTATTTAAAATCAGAAATCATTCAGAGGGGGAGATAATTATTGTATGGTTTACAAAATATGTACATTATTTATGTATAACAAATTGAGTTTTGGGACCCCTTCAGGGGTCAAATTTAAAAAAAATATAAACTACGTACTTAATTTTTATTTATTAGCTCGTATATTAAGTAAATAACATAGAAATCGGAGCAGATTTCTAATATTTTTTATACAAATTTCCAACCCTTATTTTACACCCTCAGAAGGTGAATTCTAATAAACCCTGAAAGAAGTATTTATTTAAATGTATTTAAGACCATGAATCTCAATTTTCATCGAAATCGGTGCAGATTTAAAGATTTTCCATACAAACGTTCAACCCCAATTTTGTTTCTGAGAACTTTTTAAGATCGCATGTTCTACGGCTTTTTTTTTTTTGTTTATTTATTTCGAGAAGCGCGACCGCTAGTTACATAATAATTAAATTTAGTAAACAAAACACGCTACAGAACTGTAATGTGTTTATCGAGTTACTATCGTTATTTATTACACTCTCAAAGTTCTAATACTCTTACATCTATTAATTATTTACGTCTTTATGTGAAATACTAATATATTATGTACCAAGATACTTTTTCAATATAATACTACTTTGTCGCTATAATATATTCTAACACGTGCTAAACTTCAGCTCAATCGTAAACCTTTATCAGGGTATTTTGATGTAGTTAACGTAATCCCGTTAAAGACTGAATAAAAGGAAGTTACATTTGCAACACACAAGTACAACTTTCAACAAAGAGCTAAGTTTACTTTGGCTCTAACCGTTGCTTGATAAAATATGAAGTATTTAAGGACGCGAAACATAAACTAAACTATTAACTACCAAGTTCACGAACATAAACTAAACTACTAGAATTATAACTTACTAGCTTTTGCCCACGACTCCACTCGCGTAAATACATTATTTTTCGGGATAAAATATCCTATGTCCTTTCCCGGGACTCAATGTATATCTATATCAAATTTCATAAAAATCGGTTCAGCGGTTAAAGCGTGAAGAGGTAACAGACAGGCACACTTTCGCGTTTATTATATTAATAGAAGTAGAGATTTTAAAATCAAAACGAATATTCGATCCAGCCTTTCTTGAGTATTAGCAAGTTCTTGAGTTTATTGCAATCCATTTTTATATCTGTGATTCTAATATTATACCCAATCTATACTTCTACCCCCTTACTAATAAACGCTGTATAAGCTTTGAATAGTTACACAGTGTTTTGTCTTCTTCTATCGAATTAAAAATGTCACTTGTGTGATGTGAACAAAACACTGTATAAAGCTTATACAGCGTTTATTAGTAAGGGGGTTAATATATAAAATTCTCGTGTCATAGTGTTCGGGTACACACTCCTCTGAAATGGCTTGACCGATTCTTAAGATTTTTTTTTTGCATATTCAGTAGGTGAACTAGTTATTATTATAAACTGTTTTTTTTGTTTGCATTGAATGGGCTCCGAAACTACTCGATCCGTTTTGATAAAATTTGGCACAGATATAGAGTAGACATCGGGAAAGGACACTACTTATTATCGTATACTTTTACTTTTTATCGTAACAACGTGTACGGTTTCTGCATGTTTCCCTTTTGCGCGTACGAATCTAGTCAGTAAAATCAGAAATAGCTAAGTCTGACGAAATAATGTCGAAGAAACATAACCTTACATTCAATTATAAAAATCTCTACATCATACTTAAACTCAATGTTGTACCTGTTTTTATAGATATTAATTTAAGTTAGTTATTATTAAACCGGTATTATATCGTATTAAAGCTTATTTCGCAAACCCCATTTACAATCTAAGCGCATTGTATTACAAAAGTTTGGCGTCTGTAATCATACCTCGTGAGTCGTGGGCGTGTCGGCTGCGGTGTGAGAAATACACAGACGGGCGACCGAGACAGAGGGACTTAATGTACACTAATTATCCCCTTACTAATAAAAACATTTACACAACAGATAAGCTATTCAATGTTGTTGTATTTGTCCGTCAAGTGACTTTTCCAACGTATCAGACAGCTAATCAGTTGTGTAAATATTTTTATTAATAGCTTTTGCTCGCGGCACATCATGCGTAAATACATTATCCCGTGGGAAAAAAATATATGATGTACATTACCATGCAAACTTCCACCGAAAATTGGTTTTAACGAGATCTAGTAAGTAGTTTTAATACACGACTTTATTACCACCTGGTCCAGCTATGCACTCAGATGGATAAAAAGCTATCTATCTGATAGACATCAATGCGTAGAAATAACAACAAATAGAAACAGAATAAGAACAATTTGTAAATCGACCTATAAAAAAAATATCGTAGGTGTCCCGCAAGGCACCCTCTTGGGGCCTTTATTATTCTTGTGCTATATAAATGATTTACCGGACGCAATTGAACACGAAACTATCTTATTTGCCGATGACACCACTATTCTTGTCAAGGGAACTAACATAAATGACACAAAAACCGAATTAAATAATACATTAAGCTGTGCAACGAATTGGTTAAAACAAAATAACTTACAAATGAATTTAACTAAAACAAAAATAGTTCACTTCCAAACACGTAAAAAAAATACAAACTGTTTATTAAAGGTTGATTATGATAACGTTGAAATACAAGAGTCCGTATCTACAGAATTCTTAGGGTTAACTGTTGACTATCTATGTACATGGAAGGAACACGTGGACAAGATCTGCGTGAAACTGGAAAAGTATATGTTTGTATTAAATAACTTAAAAAATACAGTATCTATCCCGGCAGCCCTAATGGCATATCATGGGTATGTTGCTTCTGTGTTACGATATGGTCTTGTCATATGGGGCAACTCCACAGATATGCCTAGAGTCTTCAAAATACAAAAGAAATGTATTAGGTGTCTATCGAGCGCAAACTATTTTGAAACATGTAAACCTCTATTAAAAAATATTAAAATACTACCATTGCCTTGTCAATATATTTTTGAAATGTGTGTTTTTGTATATAAAAATATAGATCGCTTCTTCACTAAAAAGTGTAGCTTAGCTATTAAAAGCAGCAGAGATGAACATAAGCTTGTTATTCCTTACCAAAGAATTAACATCTGCAGCAGAAATGCATACTGTATGGCAGTTCGCATCTATAACAAACTACCTAACTATTTTAAAGGACTAACAACACAAAGATATAAAAGTGAACTAAACACCTGGCTCCTCAACAAAATGTATTATTCAATTAATGAATTTTGCGACGGCAAAAATACTGAATTTTAAACATAATGTAATTTTTCCATTCATAATAATCATTGTACTATTGTAATGTGACATTGTAATGATTCTGTTTTGAAATTTGACATTATATCAACCATATTATTTTGCTGACTTAAATGTAATTTGTATCCATTGTTTGTAATGTATTAATTTTTGAATTGTTATCATTATGTATTGACATTTGTTACTAATTTTTATTGTATTGACAATTTTATAATAATATGTAATCACTTGAAATTCATAACTAATTGAAATAACTAACATTTACTTATTTGCACACTATGCATGTAGTAGAATATGCGGAATTGAAAAATGCTAACACCATAATGTACCATATTCCTAGCAAATAAATGATTTGATTGATTGATTGATTGATTATGCGAGGAGGCACACAAATTGATAATATTTTTGGAAATATTTCTTGTCAAACTGGAATATATATTAGCTTGTTTAGCTATCACAAGCCTATATTGGCTCGCATATAGTTAGGTCTAAATCCCATTATTTAGGCACCTAATTATAACGTTTACTTATCAATAACTGAATTTAAAAAAATACACTATTATTAAAAAACAGTCGTGCGTTGAGCGAGCTAGCGAACAGTCGTAGTCATGCTCCACTTTACGACACATGACGTAGCAAATATTAATTAATAATTAATATTTCGCGAGTCGCATGGCTCACAGCCGTTGCACGTCATCATGGCGCTCCTAGCCAATGAGCTGCTGGCGTTCATACAACACGTCATCAGCGCCATAGACGAGGACAGCATCGTGCAGCTCTGCAAGTCGACCTACACCAGCGAGGAGACCTCGCAGATGACGTCTCGAAGGAGAGATGGGAGCGACGAAAGCTTGCAGGACATCATCTCCCTGCTCAAGTGGATGAATCCGGCGGACGTGCCGGTATTCGTGGCTAAGGAGCTACACAGGCTACCGGCGGTATCTGCGGATAACGTCAACGTCTCCAGCCTGCTAAACAAGTTCAACATATTGAAGGCCGAGCTACACGAGATGCGAGGAAGATTGGATGCCTCGGAATCTACCATCAGTGAGTTGCGTAGTGAATAATTAAATATTACAAATTTAAATTAATAATTCATTATGTAGGTCACCCGAGCATCCGATAGACTCGGTAAACATGCATCGCGGAGCGCAGTTTGACTCGTCGTTTTGCAAGTCAGCGAAATTGTACGGGTCAGCAACCGCCGCCGTCAGCTCGCCGCTTGCGGTCGAATCGAAACTGAGTCCACTGATTCAGCCGAAAAAATATGCAAGCGTCGCTGCTTGCCCCGCGCCACCTCCGCGAGTGAAGACGAGGGGGGTGAAGGAGGGCCGCAAGGCTGAACCTCTTCGACTCTGCAAGGACGAGTGCAGGAAGTGCGATGAGGAGGGCTTCACACTGGTGGAGAGAAGAAAGAAGAGGAAGCCCGCCGTCCGCAACCACGCACCCAGCGGACCCGAGGAGCATCTCCGTTGTGAGGTACCCGCAACGCCGCTGTACGTGTCCCGCCTGCTGCAATGGTCCACGAAAGTAGAGGACGTAGTGGACTACATCCGGAAGAAGACTTTTTTCACCTTAAGGGTCGAACGCTTGGAGTCTCGCCACAAGGTTAACTTTAGTTCCTTTGTGGTGAGAGTACCAAGGCATCTTTACCGATCTTTGAGGTAGAGGAATTCTGGCCGACGGACGTGGTCTACCGTAGGTTTAGGGGGAGGCTCCCTAATGAAGCGCGCATCACGTCGCCGACTTTACTTGATAAACATGTATATTAGGTAGTTTTAGAATAGTATATGTATAGTAGTAGTTATAATATAAAATATATATCCGGTATATCTGGTACTCGTAACACAAGTTAAACTTAGCACGGGACTAGATAGTCGTAGTGTATAATAATATAATTATGTTTAATATTATTCTTTTTGAACTAAGTACATTGTTATTGGTCTAGATTAATTATGCGTGTATTGTTTAAAATATAATTATATCCGTTGTCTGATACCCGTAACATAAGTTCTACTTAGCACGGGATTAGATCGACGTGATATATATTATTTAATTATGTATTAATAATGTTTTTATATAAACTTTTATATTATGTTACTTGCTGCTACAGAACCTTTCATGGGCGATTTCGACTCGCACTTGGCCGTTTTTTTTTATATAAGCTCCATTTTAGGCCTCTGCTACAAATTGTTCTTATTATATTTCGTTCGCTGTATGTACTCAAATGAAGTTAGGTAGTAAGTAGCAACAGCTACTAGACCGTAAATAATATGACAGGATAGTAATGTAATGAAGCCACTCGATTCACTTATAGAAAATAAAAAATATCACTTCCTAAGTTTGTTTAAAGCGAACAATGGAAAGTTTTATTGCAGAGAAAAGTAAAAATACTATATACTATTGTATTTACTTTATAGAGTATCGTTCTCCCTCTGAAATACTATTTACTAAGTTATAAAAATTCTTGTAAAATTTTATTAAACTTCTTTTGATTTCTATTCGAAAAACTATACATCGTTAAAAAATAAACATACCCATATAATTACATACCATGATTCTGTGTTTTTTTTTACCGCCGCTGTTGTTGTAATTTTTTGGCGCTGTCTAGGCGGCGAAATCTAAAAATCTGGCAGCGCCGCTAGAGCTGCGGCTCGCGTGTAAAGGCGCTTAAAGGTCAACTCATATCGAAACAAGACGATAAGCGGTCTATTTTGACATAAGAACTTTTGCAATGAAACGTGTATCTTCTTCTTTAGCTATGAATAAATCAATATCTTAAAAAATGCAGCGCCCCGTCACGTTTCGTCTCGTTTCGGTGTGAACTGACACTAAAGTGTAAGTAGGTACACAGTACAAATTTGTTCTTCTCTCGGCAACCACTACGATACTGTTGGCGAACCGCATCATTAATTATTTAAATCGAGTTTATTAAAATAATTAGAACTCCATTTTGTATCTGAAAAAACAATAATTTGAAATAAAAGTTATTTGATGACGACGGTCTAGACATTTTATTTAGTATTTGTGTTCAAAAGTTCATTCAATATTGGGTAGGTACTACTTATTCTAATAATAGAATATTGCCTACACAAGTAAAATAGGATGAATTTTATATCGATAAGGTGAATATCTCGTTTTCTCTGCCCCCTATGAAGGCAATAGAATTATTTACAAATGTTATATAACATTTTTTCCTTTGTTAGAATTATCACTTAGAAGGATTTTTGGGCAACTATAAGGCAATCCAAAAAAAAGCTTATCAGATATTGATTCCAACAATGAAAGTAATATCTGAATAGTATCGCTAGCCATGGAAACTGTTTTGATGGGGGTAAAATAAAAGAGAATTTAATTTTGTGATTTTTGCGCCCTTTGACCTTGAATATCTTGAGGTATCTTACACTTTGGCATTTGTGACTTGTAAGTCTATATTAGTTATACTAAAATAAAGGTTTGTACAATAATTCAGCTTGTTCCGTTAGACTTCTAGGTGAAATGCTTATGTCATTGGACTATTCAGTGGCGTAGCGTAGCAGGTGGGTCGGCCCGCCCCGGGCGGTAGTTTTAAGGGGGCGGCAAAATCTCACTCTCCTATATATCCATATACGCCTAACCTAACCTACCTTTAGTGTAAAGTGTTGCTTAAGTTTTGTGATGAGGTAGCCTAGCCTAAGCCTATATTAGCTAATAAAATAGTATCTATTATATTAGAAAACAACGCTAGTTTTCATTTTTCAAACTTAATGTAATCTATCGGGCGAGGTAGAACGTTGTAGTTCGCCTAATCGAGCGCGCATACACATAGCACCCGAGTCGACACGGGCGGCCGGCGCCAGTAATTTTGCGCAAAATTATAAACTTTATCTTCCATGAAATAATGAAAAACTAATATTTATGTCAATTTTTCATTTGTTTGTATAAAATATGTGATATTTTAATAATTAAACTTAGTAGTAGTTAGACTTACGAGACGTAGTCGTCTCGTAAGTCCAACCAATTATTATATTAATTATTATTAACTATTGAGCATGAGGTGTGTGATGCCATTGAAATTGATGTTGCAATAATATACTTTTCTATTTTAAAAAATAGACGTAGAAAGGAGGCGGCAAAGTTGTCATCCACCCCGGAGCGGCAGACACCCACGCTACGCCACTGGGACTGCTGTCCATGTTACGATGGTTTGTCTCGAACTCTCTATGTAGCACCAACTGTTATTCTGTATCGATTGCCTATAATTACATATCGTAACAAATTAAATAAAACACCCACGGGTATTCAACACTAATTGGAATTCACAAAGAAATATTTTTACTCGAAATATTTTTGTTCAATTACGTCAAATTTCGTTGATAAATTTTATTGCATCTTTCCCCATTTATTGATGCTGCTGTCCCGACACACGTCGTTCTTCGTTAAATATGAACTGGAATGAATAAAAATAGCTACACCTACAATGCAACCTATATCCTAGTCCTACACCTACACCTACTCCTACAACCCACACCTTTTACAATACTTCTCAGTGTTCAAACCTACCCTAAACTTCCACAATCATTCCAAGACCAAAATTATCCAGCTATTCTCAAGTATTATATGTCCTTCTTCTGGTTTTAAGATACATCTCCAACAAAATTAATTAAAATTAATTCAGCCGTTCGTGAGTTATATGTGTAACATGACTTTCTTTTATATATATATAGATAAGTTGTTTGTAGCAACACATACATCATACAGTATGTGTGCAAACTAAGTAAATTTATTTGCGGGAGACTAATTGTGGCGTCGTCCTTAACGAGATAACAGACAGAGCGTACAACAAAAGTGCAAATAATAATATTGTACTGTCTATACAGTTTAGTGTAATTAAGTGTAGAGCTCCGTGGCCTAGTGGGTAGACCGTTTGGTTCGCACTCAAAAGAGCGCAGGTTCGAATCCCAGGTTGTGGCGTGTATCAATGAGACTTTTTCAGATCTCAAGTACATTATACGGACGCTCTAACGGTGAAGGAAAACATCGTGAGGAAACCCGCACATAGTTGGCCCCAGACGTATTGACCAGTTCATTCCTCTGGACTAGGCTGACTTTGTTGTGAGAATGCCGTATGTGCATGGGCACCCAAACGTCATTTAAAAACCAACTGTCCCAGGCGCTACAGTATTTCAAGAGTGGTTACTTCGCTCGGAGAATACTGTGTAAATAATCCATTAACGGATGTAAAGGCCTAAGTTTTTATACAGTTAAGGAACAAAAGGTCTCTAAGTAACGATTAATCAAAATTAAGACAGAAAATGAAGTGTTATTACTTATTAACGGCGTAACAAAGTTCAGAACGGCTATTAGCGCCGAGATTTAGAACCGCGCTACTTGAACTGAGACATACTTCTGCAAAAGTTTTAGTTGACGTCAAACAATCGACCTGACAGAACAATAAAAAGTCAAATAATTCAAAGTTCGATAAATTTTGGCAAACAGTTTAATACAATAGAGTCCCTGGCCTCCGAATCTGGACACATTAATAAGAATTTTTAGTAACTTGTACATACTTTTTATATTATTACAAGCAGAACGTGTGTCGGTTCTTCTGCTTTAAATATGAACTGGAATGAATAAATATCTACTACACCTACAATGCAAACTACATCCTAGCCCTGCACCTACTCCTACAACCTACACTTTTTCCAATATAACGTTAAAACCTTCTATAAACTTCCACAATTATTTCAAGACAATATTTTTTTTTAAATTAGCCAAATCGGTCCAGCAGTTTTCGAGTTCTGAGTCCCTCGGGAACGGAATAAAGATTATCATATGTCCTTCTCCTGGTTGTAAGATACTTCCCCACCAATTTTCAGCCAAATCGCTTCAGCCGTTCTTGAGTTACAAATAGTTTAACTAACATGACTTTCTTTTATGTATATAGATTATCAAAACCTTCAAAAAAGCAAAATTTTGCAGATTAGTTTACTTATTTTAAGTGAAGTCACATACATTTTCTGTGATTTTTCTTTAAATAATCAAAGAGAACTTCAAAGCCGTAACATAATGGCTTCTTTTCCTCAGAGACATTGGCAACGAGAGATGACGTAAGATTACTGTTACATTTCTGTCTCAGAGTATCTATAAAAAGCCACGATACATTGGTTGTTTCTATTCACATTGCAGGTAAGGTTTTTCTATTCATACATATGTCACTTAGGATCAGTTCCCACTGAGACGCGACGTGCACTATTTAATACAAAATCAAAATTGCAAGCGGCGTCACGTCGCGTTGCTCCACTTAGTGAGCTGACCGTCACTTAAAAACTTTAAGACCGATAACCGGACCAACCTTAATTCTCGTACCTCAAATCTCCTTTCGCTTATCAGTCTGTCCCGCTCGCGCGCGAATGATTTGACGCTTATGCGAATGAGTCAGCGCGTTAACCGAACCGAGATTCGAGATACGAGAATTGGAGCCTTGTGGGCCTAGCAGGAACATTTGACACGGAGTAAACGTAACGTTATCGAATGAGAATTGCATGAAAATCTGTCATGATTTTGACAGATTTTTATATCCCATACAAAAGAGATGTCCTATAAATGTATGAGGCGTGGGCAGCACTATGTACACTATATGTAAATATAGCTAAATAATATAGTAACTGTTTCCTATTCTTTATTTTATTTAATTTCACTTTGTTTCAACTTACATTAAAAATAACTTCGTCAAGGAGAGCAACACAACGCAAAATAAAACATGGCGGATCAGATCAGAACTATCCAAAGAATGTCATTTTGACAGTGACATGATTTTGACAAAGAAAGACTATGACATTCAAGAAGACGTCTCTTCCTAAAATTGTCAACTACGTCAAAAATCAAGTCAAAACAACTGCCATGTCCCCCAAAAAATAGTGTTTTCGCAATAAAAACTCCTCAAATAACAATCATTTTGTACGAATGTACTTCAAATTATTATTATTATTTTTAATTTTTATGATATTCCCATATATTTTTTTCCTATTTACCTATCTAGTGTACCTAGAGCTGGCCCAAAATTAAACATCTCTTTTCATTCGATAACATTAAAGTCCGTTTCATCGAATAGTTCCTTTGCCGTAAGGTTGGCACGACTGTCAGTCAAAGATATAAACACGCGAAGGGGTTCAAGCTAATTTTAACGATTTTACATTGTTTTCTAACCGTTAATCATGCCCAAAACGTTGAAAGGTGGTGAAAGAAGACTGGTGTTGAAGGTGAAGGACTTTTGTGAACGTGAAACACATAATGAGTCGCCGATAATTCTATTTAGATGTGTTCAAGCTCGTGTTGCCGCTTTTAAATGGGGTTACCAGCTGCAGAGAATTTACTCGTTCAGTACCTTATTAACTTATTAAAATGTTATTAAAATTATTTATTATTTATTACTCTCCTGTTGGTTAAAAGATACTTTTGAGATGTTAATTTGTATGAAACTAGTTTTTGCCTGCAGTTCTACCAGCATAAATATCACGTGGAACCCTACAATTTCCCGTGATAAAAAAGTAGCCTAAGTCCTTCCCCGTGGTCTACTTTATAAATGGCTTTATTACATACCACTCCTCTTCATAAAAAGTATAGATTAATAATTATTTTTTATTAATTATACCTGATATTTTAATTTAATTGTTAGGAATTTTAATAAATCAAAGTTGTAATTTGGTTTATTAAAGTTCCTGATTTATTAATATTTAAATGATATTTTAAAACTCGTTAGGATTTTTAATAAATCACAAAAGTAATTAAAATTTAAATGCTTTTCCCTAGACATATTATATGTATTTAATAATATAGGTAAGATTAAGTATGGAATGAGCAACATTGGATATTATCCAATTAATACCATTACCAACTTAACGGCAAAGGAACTATTTGATGAAACGCACTTTACGAATACGCCACTGTCAAGCTTATATTATTATAAACTGCTACGCGCGACAGCTACGTCCTCTCGTAGGCTGCTACGATGCGCTACGCCACAGGCTACGCTCGCTGACATAAGCCCAGTCGCCCCGTGTAACTACTTCAGCTTTTGTTTAGTTTCCTTACATTTCTTAGAGTTCCGTAGCCAAATGGCAAAAAACGGAACCCTTATGGATTCATCATGTCTGTCTGTCTGTCCGTCCGTATGTCACAGCCACTTTTTTCCGAAACTATAAGAAGTAAATTGTTGAAATTTGGTAAGTAGATGTATTCTGTGAACCGCCTTATGATTTTCACACAAAAATAGAAAAAGAAACAATGAATTTTGGGGGTTCCCCATACTTAGAACTGAAACTCAATTTTTTTTCATCAATCCCATACGTATTATGTTATGTGGGGTATCTATGGATAGGTCTTCAAAAATTATATTGAGGTTTCCAATATAATTTTTTTCTAAACTGAATAGTTTGCGCGAGAGACACTTCCAAAGTGGTAAAATGTGTGTCTCCATAACTTCTAAAATAAGAGAATGATAAAACTAAAAAATAAATATGATGTACATTACTATGCAAACTTCCGCCGAAAATTGGTTTGAACGAGATCTCGCAAGTAGTTTTTTTTAATACGTCATAAGTCGTAAACTGCAATTTACCTTTCATTCATTCTCTACAAGAACTTTTATAGTATGTTACTTGCTGCTACAGAACCCTTCATGGGCGAGTCTAACTCGCACTGGACCATTTTTATTATTGCAAGTACCATACTTTCATGTGAAAAGCTGTCAACTTAAAAAAATAAACAGACTCTTTAATAACTCTTCAACTTATAGACAAATAAGATAAGGTCACCATCACAAACTTTCGCATTATCACTCAAATTAAAGACAGTTTGTCATTTTTGTAATTCCTCTGCATTGTTTTACACACATAACAGTTGTCCGTGTTCAAAACTTGTTCAGGATGCAAATGACGTCTAACACAAAGTAAAGCTTGAAAATATCAAAGAGTTGTGCACAATGCTATCGCGCGCCTCGCTTTAGCTTCACCAGAGATTAGAGACAACTTATCTTGCCAAATGCCATGTGCTTGGAAAAGCACGCGTCCAATTTTTCACCGCTAAGGTTAAATAGAAACTGGGAAGTTAAGATTTTGTTTAATACCTTTGCTGATTTTAAACTTGTGTTATCCTTTGTGTATTAAGTGAGATATATTTTTTCGGCGTAAGGAATTAAGCGGAAAAAAAGTGTGAGTGTATCAGCTCCGATGCACGACTGGAGTTTCCTCCTTACGAATATATTTCTATAATATATGATAATTATGATATACCTATATCGAATAGAAAAAGAGGGTACCTAAATGAACGCATCTTCTAAAATGATAAGAGAAACAAACATAATATATCTGTAATTATTCGGATTATTTATATTACTTCAATAAAAGCGTATTACATAAAGTATGTTACAAAATAATAATAATAATAATAGTTATAAAGCTGACGGTAATAACGAGCTGGTTCCAGAACGGTGAATGAACAAATTCGAACATATTTAAATTTAAAAATAGAAATAGGTCGTTATACGCTGTTTAATGTATTCTATCTCGTTCTTTTGCACGTACAATCCAACAGATATATATGTTTGTCTCTTTCTACGTAACGCCTCAACTTTCCGTGTTAGACTTGATTTTACTCCTCATAAAATTTCCGTACCGGGCATTATAACACAAATCGTTTCTTAAGGAGTAAACTCCAAAAACTTATAGAATTATAAAATTAACGTTAACGTTTTGAGATAAGTTTTACATAACATACATTCAGTAAAACTTATCTCATATTGTTACATTATTACAAAACCCAATAATGAGTTGGTCTCATCCAGTGATAATTATGATATGATATTATTCTGTGTTATATCAATGATATTATTCTGTGTTTACATGGTATGTTTTTACACAGCTTTTAGGGTTCCGTAATACTTAAGGAACCCTTATAGTTTCGCTCTGTCCGTCTGTCTGTCTGTCTGTCCGCGCCTCTAGCTCCTGTAATTATGAATATAAATTGATGAAATTTGGTGCAGTTATAGATTGTGTATAGATCACGGTTTCGGGATCATAAAAAAATAATAATTTTATATTTTAGGGGTGGCTCTCCATACATGTGAAGTGGGGATGAAAAATATTTTTTCACTCTACCCCATCGTGTGGGGTATCGTAGAATAGGTCTTTTAAAATGAAGGCAAGGTTTCATACGTTACTTTTTTTTAAAGTTGACCATTTACGAATAATCGGCCTCCAAACTAGTTTGTAAGTTGCCCCCCCCCCCCCCTAGCATTTTTAAACTATAAGAGATAGAAACTTGCAAATTTCCATGCTGATAGATCATGCTAAAAACTCTTTAGGAAAATTATTGTGAACCAAATCCGACAATAACTTTTAGAGAAATTAAAAAAAAGCATATTACGCGTTTATAGTTACGGAACCCTCCTTAGACATGTCCTCACATGCTCTTGGTTAGGTTAGGTTATTTACTAACTACCCCCGTTGTTTTTGATAATGAATGATAAGACTATTATTTGTGAAATAAATTTGATTGGTGACACGTCACTGTACGTTCTGAGCATAGAGAATAGAGTAAATTCTTTTTTTTAGTTTCTTATAAGAACTCATAAAAAATCACTTTACATGAGAAAACATTTTTTTTTTTTAATGGCGACTAGCGTAAAGCTATTGCCAGTGTCAAGTGTTAAAGGTGAGGAAACGAATCGCGCTAAATTATAGGAGCAATGGAATGCAAGGACGGAAATTTTGATATAAGGATACCATCAGGAAAATAATATCATAACATATACAAATTATTACGTACAATAATACAAAAATAAAATAAAATACTTATTTACAAACTTTAATCATTACTTATTATAAATTCACTTAAAACACAGAAATATTCTACAGGGTTATATAATATACACATCATGCAAGTAGGAAAGGGAACATGAAGGGAGCGCAAAGAGGATAAAAACGAGGTGTGATCACGCAAAGGACACGAGAAAAATAAGTGATCTAAAGTTCCCGTATCCTCCCCGCAGTCACACGCATCATTATTTAAAATGCCAATTCTATTTAAATGACTTGGAATACACATATGTCCCAATCGCATTCTTATTATCGAAGAAATTATAAGTCTGAAACTATTGATTTTATTAAACCAAGACTTTTTTGGTATTATGGGCTGCAATTTATACATACGATTACCCTTATGTTGTCCAGTAAATTCCCAATACTTGTTCCAATCATTATATAAATGGATTGTCGGTAAATTTAGAAGGTCGTAGGGATACATTTTAAATGGATGAGTGTCGCCACTCTGCACTGCATCCTTAGCTATATCATCTGCTTTTTCATTGCCTAAGATTCCTGAGTGGCTAGGAACCCAAGAAAATGCTATAGTATATCCCTTTTCAACACACTTATATAGCTTATCTCTAATATCAAAGATAATATGATTATATGGTTTATTACGAAATGGAAATTTTTCAATACCCTGTAATGCACTCTTAGAGTCACTAAATATGATGGAATTTGTTAATTTAAACATTAATATATATTCTAAGGCCTTGAGAATGGCTAAACATTCTCCAGAAAAAACAGAGCTTTGTATAGGCATTTTAATTTTTTGATGAATTTTATACTGAGAGTGATAAACACCAACTCCCACATTTCCTGATATATGTAACTTAGAAGCATCAGTAAAAATGTGATGCCAATTAATATATTCGCTGTCGATAAAATTGTTAATGTTCATGTCTTTAATTTTAACTAAACCAAGATTGTATCTCACATCTGGTTTGATTAACAGACTTTCAAAACTATATGAAAAAAGAGGAAGCAAATCAGATTGATAAATAGAAGCGGATATTGAAAGAAGTTTACGAAAGCTTACTATAAGACATGGTAAAGACTTTTTATAGAAAGGATATGTCTCTAAGACAGCATTTAATTGATTTAGTTTTTCTAATAATGGATGGGATTTATACTGTTTTAAACGAAAAACAAATCTATCAGACAAATATTGTCTTCTGAGACTTAAAGGAGGATCAGTACATTCTACCTGTAGGGCATTAATAGGACTCGACTTCATAGCGCCACTTATTATTCGAAGAGCTTTGGATTGAATTTTATCTATTTTTTTAATGACACTTAAATTATCACCTACTAATAAAAATACACCATAGTCTAGGACGCTTCTTATTATAGCATTATAAATAAGTTTTAAACAGAATGGATGAGCTCCCCACCAAACTCCCGCTAAGCATTTCAACATATTCAAGTTACGTTCGCACTTAGAAGTTACATATTCGATATGGGAATTACCGTTCAATCTGTTGTCTAGAATTACCCCTAAGAATTTTGCTTGTTTTTTAACCGGAATAGATTTATTATTATATCTAATATTTACATTAGGAATCGATAACTTTTTAGTAAAAACTACAACACTACTTTTATCAACAGTCAAATCTAACCCGTTATTAAAAAGCCACTCTTTAAGAGCTGCAAGACTTTGATTTAATGAAATACAAGCAATATCTACATTAGCATTAATAGCATAAAAAAGTAGATCATCTGCAAATTGCAAAACTTTTACAAATTCCTTAACAACAGGTTCTAAATCGTATGTATAAATGTCATAAAGTAATGGACTTAGAACTGACCCTTGTGGTAATCCTTTAGTTATATTACGGACAAAACACTCAGAATCATTAATATATACAGAAATAAATCTTTCTTTTATTATATTTATTATAAACTTAATTAGAATAAGGGGAATATTTAAATTGTACAGCTTTTTCTCCAGAATTGATATTATAACATTATCATAGGCAGCCTGAATATCTAAAAAGACAGCTACAACTTGTTGTTTATTTACAAAGGCTAAACGAATATCTGTAGTAAATATGCTTAAATTATCCATCGTAGATTTGCCTTTTCGAAAACCAAATTGACTATTTGACATTAATTTATTATGCTCAAGGTACCATTCCAATCTATTTTTAATTAAGTTTTCAGCCACTTTAATAAGGATTGAAGATAGCGCTATCGGTCTATATGAAGATATTTCATTTGTGGGTTTGTTAGGTTTTAATATTGGTATTACTTCTTGTGATTTCCACGACTGTGAAATATTTCCAGAAATCATAACCGTATTAATAAGATTTAAGTAGTAATCTAATGCTTTATCACCTAAATTAGCTAAAAACGAATATGGAATAGGTACCATCCATACCTGGCGTAGAATCATTTACACTTGATAAAACACCTTTGAGTTCAACCATTGTGAAAGGAGAATTTAGTAAAGAATAAGAATGTTCACTTAAGTAATAAGACGGAGAAGGGGCCGGAAAATATTCTACTACTGAAGATGGAGCTAAGTGATCAACATAATCACATAAAAAGTCTTTAGTCTGTACTGTTGTCTGTTCTTTGAATGCAGATCTAAATCTTCTTATACTTTTCCACACCTCAGATGGACAAGTGGATGGTGATAAGGAAGAACAAAATTTTTTCCAGCCCTGTTGCTTCTTATGTTTTAGAAAAATACGAGTGGATTTATTAGTTTGTGTTAGTTTTTCAAAATTATAATTAGACATATTATTTGCATATTCCTTTTCAATTATTTTCCATTTTTTAACAGCTTCCGAACACTCGCAATCCCACCATGGTGGGAATGGGACTTTAGTTCCTATAGGTTTTTTAGTAGGGAATTGCTTATCTGCTGCTTCAATTATTGCCCTAGCTAACATTTCAGAAGAAGTTAATTCGTTACCTACTTTAATTTCAGGTAATTTATCAATTTGAAGCTCTATTTCATCTCTAAATTTAGACCATTCAACTTTATCCAATTTATATTTATGTCTTATTCTTTTAGCACTTCTACTGCTACTTTTATAGGGAAAAGATAAAAGTAAAGGATAATGATCACTGCCATATGAAGAAGATAGAGTCTGCCAGGATATACTTGGCACTAACGTGGGAGAATAGATTGAAAGATCAACAGCACTTTTATTTTCATTTATATGTACAACACGTGTAGGGTCACCTGTATTAATCACACATAAATAGTATTTATCTATAATATCTAATAAATGCTCGCCGTCCCTGTTGGTTATGTCACTTCCCCAACATTGATGATGAGCATTAAAGTCACCCAAGATTAAACTTGGATTAGAAAGAGAACTAAATAAACTATCTATATCAAAGAACGTAGATGATGAATTTTGAGCTATATACAATGACAAAATACAAAAATTTTGATTTAATAGTTGTATACCAACTCTCCTCAAATTGCTACTTTTTTGAAGTGGCAATGTCAAAACTTTAAAAGGAACAGAATTTTTTATTAATATAGCAGCCCCACCATATCCGTCACATCTGTCATCTCGTATAGTAACATAGCCTGGAATTCGAAACGCAAAATTTGGTTTCAACCAAGTCTCTAATAGAGCAATAATTATTGGATCATATTTATTTATAATATAAATTAAGTCAGTCTTTTTAGGAATAACACTTCTACAATTCCACTGTATTATGTTGGAATCCATAATTGAGAACATCACTTGTATTAATCATTTTATTTAAAGAAGCAACGTTGGACGGTTTTAATATATTATTCTGTAGTAAAGCACTAATAAGTGAAGATTATACATTTAAAATAGTACTTGTATTAATGTCTGATAATCCCTTTTTTGTCCCAGAGTCAATATATGCACAACCATCCTCAGAAGGTGGTAATTGGTATTCATTTATGATCTTATTGTGAAAATTTTTATCATAACCCTTGCCAGGTTTTTGTGGCGCGCGTGGTTTTGAATAAAAAGTTTTTTTATATGAACGAACATTATTATTTTGAGGTGAGGTGAATGAATCAGAATACTGTACATTGGAGGTTAAAACTTCTCCGTATGACCTTTTACCCACCACAATCGGAGGTTGTAATTTACTAGCTTCACCGTATGAAATATTTTTCTCAGCCATACAATTTTTGATAGCTCGCTGTCTATTATATTCTGGGCAATTTTTGTTTGTAGCGTAATGGCATCCAAAACAATTTATACAGTACTCTGATTCACTCGTACAAGAATCAGCCGAATGATCTACAAATAGTCTTAGTGTGTCCATATCTACAACAATTAAAACACTGTATTGTGGGATATATGTACAAATCTACAGGTAAAGAATTAAAACATATATACACTTTTGGTGGTAAAATTTGACCATCAAATGTAATAATAACTGACTGAGATGGTTTCCATTCTATAATATCATTAACTTTAACTTTATAATTAATTCGTCTTATTTTTAAAACTTTACCAAATCCTATTGGAGTTTCCAAATTGTCCAAAATTTCTGCATCCGACCATTCTGTTGGAATATTTTTAACTATTCCCATTCTAGATACACTAAAATTTGGTATAAAAGCTTTTAATTTAATTGCATCTAAATTTTTATTTGTGACAAAGTTGTTTGCATCAATATACGATTTAAAAGCAACTGTGCATCGGTTTCTACCAATTTTTTTTATACTTCCAGGTACAATACTACTCATATTATTAATTTTAAAGAATTTTCCTAAAATAAGGGGGTGCTGGGTGGTACCATCTGAAGGAGAAGATGTGAATTTTTGTACATGGACAACATAAGGGTATGCATCGGTACCAGTGTACATACGAGTCTTATGCAAATCAACAGTCTCAGAATTAATATTGTTCTTAGCACTAGGTAAATTTTCTGTAATTATCTCTTGTGGAAATGTAGTCTTAGGCCGTTTGCGGCTCTTAATCATCTCATTTTCATATTCCATATTATGGTTATATTTAATATAGTATATTTAAACCAATAGTTATATTTAAACCTACATCAGGACCGGGCCCTGGACCCGGCCCCGACGTCAGGTCGGGCGGCTCGTTCATCGAACCGCCCTATAAGTTAGGTAATATAATTATTTTATATACAAAGATCCTAGTATGCAATAATACAAAAAGAAAACTTACCAAATATATACAGCTAACTACACTAAATTTAATTATAAATGTAACAAATTATATAGGGTAACACACCCAATTGCTAGCACTGTACCTAATTATCAGCCCCCCGAACAAATAGTAGAATTATAAGCTCCTCTGTAATTAATTTTTGTTTCCAGTTAATAAAAACAAAACTTGAATGTTTCTGGAATCTACTGCCAGCGACACCATACTTTAAACTATAAAGTATTTTCCTCTGTAATAATCAAGGTTATAATTGGACCCTTTTTTTAAAGTGCTGATAATTGGTACTCTCACCCTAAATACTTATTTATTTACAACATAAACCCTCCTGATCGTATTTTATTAATTTGTTTAAAAATAATTTTCCGAGAAAACACCCGCTTAGTACGAAGTTTCCCGCGCTTTTCGAGAAAACATTTATAATAAGTTACAGAGACCAGAATCTCTATTCTCCTTGGTTCTGGTCTCTATAACTAATTTTAAATTTTTTCTCATATAAAGTGAATTATTATGAGTTCTTATAAGAAATAAATATCTTAAATCTAAAAAAAAAAAAAAAAAGAATCAACAATATCCGGAATAGTTTCCGACTGACACCCGGTTGCACGTAAATTCAGATAATCGAGGGGTACTTACGTTACTACAGCGGTACCTATAGCTTCGTTGCTGCTGTCACAGTGAAATTTGTTATATAATAAAATTTAATACAAAGGTAACCGAGTTTTCCTCGAAGTCCTGATAAATTAAAAAAAGAAAAGAATCACAAAAATACATTTTATCTGAGCGGGATTCGAATCCACCACATTCCGAATTTTCGAATAAAACATATTTTTAATAATTAAATTTACGCATACCAAACTTCCAATCGGACTAACTTAATAGAATCAAAAAAAATTATGTATTGTTCTATGACGAAAGAACAAACTTATGTTCCTGCGTCTCATCAGGCCGGGCTGGCTAACCGGTTTCGACTCCGCGCCCCCTCCCTTGCGCGCGACACCCCGCGCGCGACCCTCCGCGTGCGCCCGCGGCTTAGCGGAGGAGCCCTCTCATTCCGCACTGAGGTTTCGCCCGACCACCCACCTACGCGACGCACGCACCGCGGCCTTTCATACCAGTACCTAAAATATACAGTTCATATCGAAGCAATCTTTTATTTGGCGGAGACCACCAGCTGTACCCCTGGAGCTCTGCCCCCTAACAGTGGTCCTTCGCAAGGAAAACAGAAGAATAGCCGTCTTATTTGCTGCGAAGCGCAAACATCGTTCGGACTGGACTTTGGACCGAAACGCCCCGACAAGGAGTTGCGCATGCGCCGATTGTGCCGCACTCCACATGGTCGAATTGGAGTCAAGGAAGAATTACGTTAATTCTGAGTGAGTCCGTTCCATTTTCCTTTTTTTTCCTGCCTTTTGTTTAACCTTTTTCCAGGAAAATAGAATAGTGCTACATGGATCAGTCATGTGTGATCTCTTCATATGTAGCCTAATCATACGTTAACAATCAAATTTTCAATTTAAAATTCGTAAAAAATAATACCTATCTTCTTAGAATAACATTGTCAGTTGTGCATAATCAACGAGCACGTGCTCGCCATTGTTCTATTGTTCACTTTTTCCCATACAGCTTAATGCAGTTGGCATTTTATACTTGTTGTTTGTTATCTAACCTGTATTAAATACACAAGTTATTTATTCGTCTTTCTTTATATTGGTTTATTTGCCAATAATTAATTTGCAAATAATAGATACCTACTTGCATTCTTCTATACTCATCACGACTTTGAACGCTACTTTCTTATTTTTCCCTTTATTTCATTTATCTTTCTCTGTGCTTCAGGCTTTTATTGTGCCTTATTAGGCTATAATTATGTCTGAAGCTAAATTAAAAGAACTCGTTAAGAGGCGTGGGGGCTATAAAGCCAAACTAACCTATTTTGCCAACTTTTTAAAATTATTGCCTACTTCTCAGCTGAGCCCTTTCCAACTATCAGAGTTACAGTGCCGTGTAAATGTAATGCAAGCGCTATATAATGATTTCGATGCATTACAGATGGAGTTGGAGTTGTTGTCGGAGAACACAGCCGAGGCATATGCTGAGCGGGATCAGTTCGAGTCTATGTATTACGCGCAGATGGGCCACGCGCGGTCGTTGCTTGACCCTCCGCGTCCCTCTTCCCCTGCACTTATTTATCTCCGCGGTCTCCACTGGTGACAATCTACACGGCTCTGGTTGCAAGCATGATTTTGTGCGCTTACCCAAGATCGACTTGCCTCATTTCAACGGCGACTATCAGCACTGGCTTGAATTCCGAGATACGTATATTTCCCTTATTCACAATAACAGTAGTATACAAGACATTAATAAATTTCACTATCTGCGTGCTACCCTTAAAGGCAGCGCAGCAGTTGTTATTAAAAGCATAGATTTCAAAGCTGATAATTATGCTATCGCTTGGCAATTATTAACAGATAGGTACAATAATGAAAGGTTACTTATAAACAATCATGTTCAAGCTATATTTAATTTTGAACCCATACTTAAAGAATCTAGTTCATCATTACGTAATATGATTGATGTAACTAATAAAAATTTAAGAGCCCTTGACACTCTAGAACAGCCTACTTCACATTGGGACACACTGATCATTTTTATGATGTCCAAAAAATTGGATGTTGTGACCAATCGTGAGTGGGAAGAATTTAAAAATAATTTAAAGCAATATCCTAATTTAAAAGATTTTCTTAAATTTTTATCTAATCGAGCAGATTTAATCGAGCCAATAAATTATAATAATACAAACACAAAACTAACAAATAATATAAATACAAAACACACACAAGAAATAATTAAAAATAAAAGCTACCTTACACCTACAACTCTTAAAACTAATTCTAATAATAATAATTCTTACCTGACTAATAACAAAATTTCTTGTGCTATGTGTTCACAAAATCATTATTTATTTAATTGTCAATCTTTCAGAAATTTAGATGTTGATTCACATATTAAAAAAGCATCCGAAAGCAATGTTTGTATGAACTGCTTACGACCAGGCCATACAGACAAGCGATGTAAACTTTCACATTGCAAATATTGCACACTTAAACACAATACCCTCTTACATAGGGATTCAGACAATCAGTCAGTTAACAATATTGTATTGTCAACTAATACAGAAATATCTAAAACAGACAATAATCAGAACATTGTACTGCTATCCACAGCTATGGCGAACGCAGCGGACGTCAATGGGAAGCTGCATCCTGTCAGGCTCCTGTTGGATAACGGCAGCACGTCCAACTTTATCACTCGAGACCTTTGTGAGAAGCTGGGCTTGTCAAAGGAAGGTACTACCTCCACTGTCTCAGGTATCAATGGTCAAATTTCTAAAACCTCCGAAAGCTGTACTCTTACGGTTCAGTCTTGTTTTGGTGGTCATAAGGCGAATATAACTTGTTTTATTTTGCCGTGCATAACACAAACACTGCCTGGGTCTTACGTGGATACTTATTAATATCCCGTCAGGTCTTCAGTTAGCAGATCCCACATTTTATGTGCCATCAGCTGTCGACATCCTCGTAAAATATTTTGGGACGTCTTATGTTCCCATACAGTTTATTTAGGTAAAAATCAACCTAGATTACAGTCTTCTAAACTAGGTTGGCTCATATCAGGGTGCGTGTCTCTACCTCATGGACGTACACATCCTTCTCTATGTCATTTTTCTCATGACGTATGTAATCAGCTAACTCGGTTCTGGGAGCTTGATTCTGTTAAGTGTAGTAGCTCTTTTTCATCTGAAGAAGAAGCTTGCGAAAATATTTTTCGAAAAACAACTCGACGTGATGATAGTGGACAATTCGTGGTCACTATACCGTTGAAGGACTCTCCCGAGTGCTTAGGAGACTCATACGCAATGGCTAAATGTCGATTTCTCTCCCTAGAACATAAATTTGACCGTAAACCTATATTTAAAACCAGATATTTAGAATTCATGCAAGAGTATTTACAATTAAATCATATGACAGAAAAACCAAAATCAGAAAAATTTAATTTTCAATACTATTTACCTCATCATGGTGTTGAGCGGGAGTCGAGTACTACCACTAAACTTCGGGTTGTCTTTGACGCGTCAGCCGCCAGCACCTCGGGTAAATCCTTCAATGATATACACATGATAGGTCCTACAGTGCAAGATGACTTACTATATATTCTTTTAAGATACAGACAGCATAAATATGTTGTTACTTCTGACGTAGAGAAGATGTATAGAGCCATTTTGATAGAGCCATCCCAGCGTTCTCTACAACAAATCGTCTTTAGATTTGATCCTTCAGAACCTTTAAAAACATATTGTCTTAATACAGTGACATACGGCACTGCTTCGGCACCGTACCTTGCTACTAAATGCTTAGTTTCTTTAGCAGAGAAGGCATTAGACCCAAAGGTTAGTGACTCTATCAAGAGCGACTTTTACGTAGATGACTATTTAAGTGGCGGTGACTACCGATTCAGTCATAGAGCAATGTAGAGGCGTGATTGAAACTCTATCATCTGCAAAATTTCATTTACGCAAGAGGCAGTCAAATAGTCCAAAAATATTAGAGTCCATTACTAACTTTCTTTCAAATAATACAGACAAAAAATTAAATTTAAATGACGCTTCTCCTAGTAAAACTCTTGGTTTATACTGGGACTGTAATTCAGATAATTTATTTTTTAGTAGATTTAAATGTTAACCTCAAAGTTACAAAATGTAATATTTTATCTTTAATCAGCCAGGTGTTTGATCCCCTTGGCCTCGTTGGGCCATGCATAGTTCAGGGGAAATTTATTCTTCAACAGTTATGGATACTTAAGTGTAGCTGGGATGAAGAGGTTCCATCAGATCTAAAATCACAATTTCTTGAATTTGTAGAGTCACTTCCAACTCTCAACTCTATTCGCATTTCTCGGTGGGTTTCTTGTAGCAATCCTTCATTATTAGAGCTTCACAGACGCCTCAGAACGCGCTTATGGCGCGTATGTTTACGTAAGGACAGTAGCAGTTGATGGTGTAGTTTGTGTTCGCCTTTTAACTTCAAAAAACAAGGTTGCTCCAATAAAACCTACAACCATACCACGTATGGAGTTGTGTGGTGCGCTATTGGGTACACGACTCTTTCAGAAGGTACGCAAATCTCTTACTCTTATTTTCCATCATTGCTACTTTTGGTGTGATTCTACGATTGTGCTAGGTTGGCTCTCTACACCACCTAGTAAACTCGACCAATTTGTACGCAATAGAGTAAGTGAGATTCAAGAAATTACGACCGGCCAGACGTGGAGCTATGTACCTTCCAAGTGCAACCCTGCCGATCTCGCATCTCGGGGGGTGAAGGCTGATTACATCAGCTCATCCACTCTTTGGTGTAGAGATGGCCGTTTAAACGTAAAGCGTTTAAAAAAGCGTGCTTTTACAAATAAGTTGATAAGTCGTTTAAAAATTTAAGCGTTTATCACTTATACTTATCGTTTATATCGTTTATAGTCATAAAGCCATAAGTGTGGTATGAGCAAAGAAAAATAGTTCTTATGACAGCGCAATAAGAGTGAAAATTCTTTAATGTAGCTCATCACTTATTTAAACGGCTTATTTTTTGTACTTATAACTAATATGCTTTTTCGTGTTTATTCACTTTTTGTTAGTTGCGCTTTGCAGGTTGACGTATATTACGTTACGCAATAATTCGTATTTTAATCATAATAGTGGTGTTTTGGTGGCTTACCGTGAACTTTTAATGTAAATAATAAATATAATAATGGTCCATATGGACGTAATATAAACTTTTCGTGTAGTGTTTTAGTATTAAGTTTATTAAGTTTTTGTCGTAAGATGACGACTAAACGACGTGAATTGGAACAGTAATTTATGGAACTACTTTGAAAGAAATGAGGTGGAAAAAGTGGCGATGTGTAATGTTTGTTATCCTATAAATCAACTATTACTAATGATAAGCAACATTTAAGATTAATGCATATTATCAACATGTAAAAACATTTTTATGAGTTCATATTATTATATTAATAATTGTTCAGATTTCAGACAGTCCTAAGCCTGCAAATTACGAAGGAAAGTTATTTTAAATCAGTTTAAGCGATCGAAAATCGTAACATAAGCGCAAAAAACATTATAACTTATAAGTGGCAATAAGTAGATAAGCAAATAAGCAACTAAGCGGTTAAAAAAAGTTGCTTTTGAATATTTAATAACGGATAAGTTAACTTTTAATTTTAAGCCGTTTATCACATCTCTACTTTGTTGGTTAGGTCCTGATTTTATCAATCAAATTAATATACAATTTCCCATTTTTCCTAATTTTCAAAGTAATTTATTATTAGAAACCTCTTTATATACAGACAAACAGACAGACAATCAGACAAACTTAAATAATAATATACAGCCTGACTTAATTTCTAATTTAATACATAAAATGTCTTCTTATACTAAATTAATCAGAGTACTAGCTTATATACAGAGATTTATTTTTAATTGCAAAAATAAAGTTAAAAAATCATTATATTTAACTTTTACAGAACTCCAATCATCGCAGAATTTAATAATACAGACTGCTCAACAGGAAATGTTTCCTGAAGAGTATACAATTCTTACATCAGAACAAACTTTACGTAAAAAGAATCGTTTAATAAGTCTTTCTCCCTTTATAGATTCACATAACTTAATTCGTGTAGGCGGTCGTTTAGTAAAGTCTAATTACGATTACAATGTCAAACACCCTATTTTATTGTGTAGTAAACACCATTTGACAAAAATTATCTTTGAAAAAGAGCACAAAGCACTATTTCATGCAGGGCCTCAATTACTGTTGGCACATATTATACGTCTCACCTACTGGCCTCTAGCTGAAAAAAATCTTGCTAAACACGTAGTGCGTTCCTGTGTTCGCTGTACTCGCTTTAGGGCTCAGCCTATTCAGATTTCTATGGGTAACCTACCTACTGATAGGACGCACCTTGAGTTTCCTTTTTTGAATACAGGCATCGATTACGCTGGGCCAGTGCTTATAGCCGACCGTAAAGGTAGAGGTTGTCGACTTTTTAAATCTTATATTTGTGTTTTTGTGTGCTTTGCAGTTAGAGCCGTGCACCTAGAGTTGGTGTCCGACTTAACCAAGGAGGCATTTCTTGCGGCCTTCAGCCGATTCATAAGTAGAAGGGGCAAACCTCAGCGCGTGTACTCCGACAACGGCACAACCTTTGTGGGAGCGTTCAACGAACTTTCACGCTTTTTACAGGTTTCATCTAAGCATATAGAGTCTGATCTTGCGAACCAAGGTATTGAATTTAAATTCATTCCTGCCTACTCTCCACACTTTGGTGGGATATGGGAAGCAGCAGTAAAGTCAACCAAACATCTTTTGCGTAGAGTCTTGAGTCTTACTCACTTAACGTATGAAGAGTTGTCGACATGTTTGATCCAAGTAGAGGCTATTTTAAATTCCAGACCCTTAACGCCTTTGTCCATTGATCCTTCAAATCTTTCTTTTCTTTCCCCTTCTCATTTCCTCCTCGGACGAGCTCAGAGTCCGATTCCACGACCTCAGCTCACCGATGTCAACATACAGCGCCTCCAACGATTCGAACGCATCGAAAAATTGAGACAACATTTTTGGCAGCGCTATTCTAACGAATATGTGTCTCTTCTACAGCAACGAACCAAGTGGCAGACGGGCAGTCAAGACCTCAAGGTTGGAGCAATGGTCCTTGTACGGGACGCCAATCTACCGCCTCTACTGTGGCTGCTTGGTAGAGTAGTCGCTGTCAAGCCTGGGACAGACGGGCGCAGTCGAGTCGCTGACATACGCACGAAGAAGGGCACCATAACTCGTGCCTACAACAACATCGTGCCGCTTCCACTTCAGTGACCTGTTCCCGGGGGAATATGTTCCTGCGTCTCATCAGGCCGGGCTGGCTAACCGGTTTCGACTCCGCGCCCCCTCCCTTGCGCGCGACACCCCGCGCGCGACCCTCCGCGTGCGCCCGCGGCTTAGCGGAGGAGCCATCTCTCCCTCCGCACTGAGGTTTCGCCCGACCACCCACCTACGCGACGCACGCACCGCGGCCTTTTATACCAGTACCTAAAATATACAGTTCATATCGAAGCAATCTTTTATTTGGCGGAGACCACCAGCTGTACCCCTGGAGCTCTGCCCCCTAACACTTATAAAGCTTAAAAATGCTCTAGCTATGAAAATCGATCTAGCTAGGTCTTATCCCTGGAAAAAGACCTGGCTAGATCGATCTTTTCTACCCTCAAACTACCTGCATACTAAATTTTATAGAAATACTTGCAGCCGTTTTCGTAAAACCGATTACATACGTACAAAATCGTCTCGTTTAAAGTAGGTATAAGATAATTATTCTTCACTTTACTCGAGATAATGTTAATAGTTTTTATTATACAAAATTATACTTTAAGTGTTGTAATACCTGCTTAATACTTAGGTATGTTTATATTATTACTACATAGATATATTAATTCTCGAGATCAACCCAGACCTATATTGTAAACACATTATATTATATAACATTACCTGCTCGATGTGTTACGGGCGTTGTTTCGTTGTCTTATCTACGTATTCAGCCCACTCTGTATAAATATAGACTTTAGCACGTATAATGGCACCTTAATGCTTACGGCTAACGGATCTGTGATCCCCAAATACCTATATAAGACAAATACTACAAGGCACATATAGACCTTTGGAAAGCTTCAATTTAGTTAAAAAAAACTTTCCATTGGGCCTTTAGTAGTCTATTGAACAAGGTTTTTTGCCAATTCTCCGAATATAAGGCGTAATCTATTGTAGTTAAAAGGTAATGAATTTCAAAATATGCCTCACGACTTTTTACCCACGAATTTCTTTACATGCCTCACTAAAATAAAATCCGACTGGAAACCGATATCGAAGGCTCAAGGGAGGTGGGAGTTTGATTATTCAATTTTACTGAAACGAAACTTTATCAGATTTTATCCTCAAAAGATAATAACTATTACCTACTGTAAACTTTCCGAAATGTCAAATAAATATTTTAAATGAAAAGAAATTGTATTTCATTCAGAAACTTTAAAAAGTTAATTACTCAAGATATAAGATATTAGCTTTAGTGTTTTTACTAATTACAACTCTCATTTCATTGTAACGTTTTCATAAATGCATGTTTTTATTAATATATTTAAGTATTTATTTGATGTAATAATGCCTTTATAGTTCTTAAGTGTGTAAACAACTCACAAGTACTGCGTTTATGTATTTTGCTTCTCGCTATTAGTGGAAACTTATTAATGGCTTATAGTTATTACATAGATTTATTTATTGTTAAAGTAGCTGTAAGTTTTCTGAATAAAATAAAATAAAATAAAATAAATAAAAGATTTTAAATTGTATGGAAACACGGAAACGAAGGAACACGAACCTTACTCTTAAGGTAAACTGACTTAGATGGTTGTTTACAATATTGATATTTGTAAATTATATTTTCTCCAAGAACCAGTCTCCAGTCTTCAATTGATTTACTATACGTAATCCGACTACGTAAATGATATAGCGTTATGGGCTACGGCCGGGCTATTATCACGGGCTATGATAAAATCATTAGCCTTCCATTTGGTTACGCCATAGTTGAGTAAAAATTGTTATAACGTAATTAAATATAACCAGGCACTCAAAAAGAAATATTTATTTTATACCTAATATACTTTTATTGTGATTACAATGAAAAATGCTTTTACAGCTCGCTCATAAAAAGTGTATTAACAAAGCAACAAAGCGTTATTTTTCAGTTTTGTTATTGAGACTGAAAGTATCAGTAGATATAGCTATATTACAGTTATTCGAGGTACCGACAGATAGTTTTTATAAATGTTTTTTCTTTGGGACAACAAACAATTGCGCAACATGCTTAATTCTAACACTTAAATAAAAGCTTAAAAGTACCAGCACCAGCAATCAGCACCGTTATCCACAACATAACATATTTTACAAAATTAAACTAAATCGTCTTTGGTTAATAGTTACAAGGGAAACATTTTTGAGAAGTATTACTTAAGGTAATCGTTTCCGTTTAACTTTAAAATTTAAATAACGGAGATATTTACGTTGTACTGACTCGATTTAGTCATTATATTTATCCAAAAATGGGTTTCAAATATTCCAGTCGTATTCCAGTTGCGACCGGATAATAATATAAAAAAAAGTTACGGGTATCTTGAACAAAGTACAGGTACGTCTAACAAAACCAGAGAGCTTAAAAGCCTTGACAGTGATATGAGCTACGTGAGCATCAAAGTGTAGTTTGAGTCAAAATTAAAACCCAGTCTTTAATAAATAAGACTTTATCTAAAACGGTACCACAGAGAGAGTAAAAAAAATACATACATTTTTTTAAGTAAAGCGGCGCTGAGCACTTTTCTTGGGATGGGTAAAAACTGTTAAACTCGCGCGACAGTTCACGTGTCCTGATCGAAAATGTGGATTCACTTGCAATTGTTTGCTGTATTAGTTTACACGAGCATAAAACTATTTTAGTTCGTATCCACTTTTGACACCAACCCCCCCAACACATGACCATGACATCTTTGACATTGACCTTTGACCTCTACCTTTTACCTTTAACCTCAACCATCCCCATCACGTTGACCTTTGACCTTTACATTAACCTTTCCCTCCAATCGTCCCCCATAAAACCCCCCCTCCAAACGAAAATCCCCTCGAGCCATAACAAGCCTTCCTGACCCCGAGACCCCTCGAGTGGTGTATCATTGGAATCGAGAAAACGAGCCCTACATTTTGGCTGAATACAGATTGCAAATTTCTGATATACCCCAAAAATCTGGAGTCTTAAATTTTTAATGTGTAAATTGTCATGACATGAATAGCGCAATAAATGAATATTGTATATTACCAAATAAATGATAGTACTTTTACACTGATAATTAACTTGTAACTTGACACAATCTTAAATTTACCTTATTTTTCTAAAACCCTTTAAGTCTTCAGCATACAAGAATCGCTGCTGAGCCTTGTGAATTATAGCATCAAAACTAAAAATAAAAAATATAATACTACTCGTATAATAATAAATAAATCACATCGTTGATGCGTGACTGTTTTTTTTTTTCAATTCCCATAGAAAATACACTAAACTACCATAAAATACTGCTCGAGCAGTGAGAACTAAACCAAGAGTGACGTTTTATGTGAATTAGGATATAAAAGCGCCAATTTTATGTTTTGTATACTCGTCATTAAGCGGATCCTTGAATCTCGATTACCACTTAAACTTTCCCGCCCTTGATGAGATTAAACCATTAAGAGCCTAATTGAAAAATATATTTTGTTACAAAATAAGTCCGAAGGGACTCAATAAATGTTTATAATAAACCTGTTTTCAGTAATATTAAATTGTAACCAGACACTTTCAGTCAATTATTGCAAACTGACTATCAAGTCTTCTAATAGGTAATTCAAAGCTGTTTTTAAAAACAAATAGATTAATAATTTAGTAGAGCATCACAAAAGGGGTATTGTTTGTTTGGATAATTGAGAACAATGTTATTTTTGTGTTTCGAATATCAGGTTTTCTAAAGTATTAGCTCGTAGGACGTAGGTCTGTATTATAGCTTGGCGCTAAATGTATTAAAATTCAGAAGTGTTCTATATCTAGGTATACTTTATGATAAAGGATAGGATAAGGAATACAAATCTTTCCTAGATTTTTATTTATATTTGTTTGGTATAGACTCCGAACTACTAAACCGATTTTAATGAATTTTGATAAAATATAGAGTATATTACGGGGAAGGACATAAGCTACTATTTATTGCAGCAAAATCTGCGGTTTCAGCGAGCGCGCACGAGGTTGCGGGCAGCATCTAGTCTAAAATAAATACAGAAAACGTGTAAAGGCATTTGTGCTACCATTTCCAACTCTTAATAACGAGATAACAGACTGCTATTTTAAACCAGACTTAAGAATAGCTGGCTATTCGCATCCGAATATGTAGTTACCGCTTCAACTAAGTAATATAAATAACTTCAACTGAAATTTCACAATAAATAAAAAGCCATATGAACAAAAAAGCCAAAGAACAAAATATGTTTGCTGCAATTGTTTTATAATCTTGATTTGTACGTCCAAATTCATTAATTTCAAATGTTGATTAGGCATTTGCAACTTACAATCTTGATGATGTTCATATTAATATATTTCAATCATAAGTGTTGCAATATTCCAAGGTTAGAATAAATTGAAAAAAAATATTTTTGACGGCATTACAAAGTCTTGGACTTGTAAAGCCTACTTCTTGGTAACAATAGCATAACATTTGAATGCTGTCCATTCGACGAGAAGCGGGATTGGTGGATTGTAAGTGATCTGCAGTCTATCTGCGTCCTGCGATTGGAGGACGGGCCGACAGTAATTGAGTTAAACATTTACATTACGCAATAGATTCCGACGTTTTATTTTTAGTAATTACCAAAAACACCTTTCTATTTATGGCGAAATAATAAGTTTCAAAACTCTATTCAGACTTAATAACTAATGTTAAAGCCCAGTTGGGTTTTATAACTGCTGTAAAAATGAAAATAAAATCGTTTGCCCTTGATTTACTTACAAAAGATCCTTAAGGAGGACTAGTACACTCAATTTACAGAGCATATATGGGCAATACCTACATTCAAAGTGGCCACGTCTATAGTATACGATACAAACTTTTTCTAATAAGTTGAATCGTCAGGCAAGTTCGAGAAGATATTTTTTTGTTATAAATCAACTTTTATTTTGTTACTTTTAATTCTGTTTAAACAGTTAAGTTTTAACAAGCTATATTTAATATCCTTATCTATGATTGTGTCATAGATTTTATGACACTTTATTTTCGCTTTATTTAAAAACAGTTTCAATTAAAACCAAAATCGACTATATTAATTTGTTTACAGCTTAGAACTACTCCCGGGTACACATGGTACACTTCATTTGGGGAGATTTGAAACCCCTTAATCAAGTGCCCCTTCAAATATTTTTAATGATTACAAATTTTAATAGATCTAAAATATATAAAACGTGAAACCATGAAAAATGTTATGGTAAAATTAATTCTAAAACACCGCAGGCGAATGCAATAATAGTAATTTGACCTTACTAATGAGGACATTAGACCACTAAGGTCTAATGTCCTCATTAGTGGTAGTATCCTATTGATTTATCCTTCATTTATTCCTATAAATGAAGGTGAAATTAACGTAGAGTTGAGTCGTATAGAGATACATTATAACACCGATAACGTAACATATTAATTAACGAAACATAATTACAGTGCTTTATTTGTAAGATTAGAGTGAAGTTTATAATAAATAACTCCGCCACACCGATTTCGGTGACGGTGGCCGGTTTCAATGAAACCAGTCTAATTACGCAGGAGTAATTTTATAGTGCCCAAGTGTGTGCGCAGTACACAAGAGCACTCTCTCCTCTTTTACTGTCATAGCCCAGTGGGACGGATAACCAACACGACTGGCGAGAGATCAGGCGCAGGTCCGACTTTTTACATGCCCATCCGACGCATGGATCATCTTTCTTGTCAGACAATCAGGCGATCAGCCTGCATTGTCCTAACCGAACTTGGAAACAAAATGTTTTGTTGTTTCAATGCGGGAATCGAATCCTCGACCTCCGATTCGAGAGCCAAAGCTTGAACAACTAGACCGTGGAGGCTGTTAAGAGTGAACTATATAATATAAGAGATGACTGTTTATATAATATAACGTTAGTATCATTATAAATTAATATTGTACAAATTGGGTATGGTGCCGTATGATATTATATGATGCACAATAATTAATTATAATGTATGTAATGATTATTATATTTACAATAGGAAGGCACAGTTGCGTAGTGATTGTATGGGTGACCAAGTGTCCCTTAAAGTATTAAGAGTTAAAAAACAAAAGTGGGGAGAGTTTTTTTTACTTATAAAGTTCTTTAGATTACAGTTTTAGTAAATAATGTTAAGAGGTACTGATTCGGTTTATATGAGAGACTATATATTACGTTCACAAATCTACGCCACAGTTTTGTTATGTTTTATTGTGTGTTCATGTTTTATATCATAACCATAAGATAAATAAATAAAAATATATTTATTACCAAAAGTGTACAACATTTCCGGAAAACCCTGATTTCTGATATAAGTTTTCACTTGTGTTTCAGAAATCAGTGCCCTTTCCGTTTCAAAATTACTACAAACAGAAAACTACTAGTTAACTATAAAATAAAAGTTTAAGGACTAAGTTATGACTAACTATTAAAAGTTTTGACATAAAAAAAACATAGTGACCTGTGTATTTGTGTGTTTATTTGTGTGTTTTTTATTACACACACACACACACACGTGTGTGTGTGTGTGTATTGTAAGCTTATAGTTGAAGGTTTTATAAAATACTTCTAATTAATAATATGTAAACGTGCAATGAATGGTTTAAATGTGCATTAATATATAATTATTATTATTTGGTTATGAGATGAAATGATTTTATAGTTTATTTCTTAGGCATAAGAAATAATATTCAGTGCCATGTTCAATTTGTATAAAAAATGCAAGATCAGTATCGTCGCTTGTTTGGTATGGACGCCGGGTTTGGCATTATTATTACCGAGAGACGGCCATGGAGGCACATGTTATGTTAATTTATGGAGAATAAATCCTGTATATTATTTATTTGAAGTTTTAATCACTGGATATGAATAAGGATTTCAGAGAGGACTTTACATTTCAGAAGTGGGATCGGCGAAAATTATATTTTTTTTCGCTCTGAGCCTACGTAAGTATCGTTGTTTATATCGACATTTATTTTGAAAATTTTTCTTTGTTTTTGTGGTACCTAACTACCTACCTAATAATGATTAATGTTATGGTAAACTATAATTAATTGCTTAGATAATAGTAAAGTGAAAAATCGTAATATTATCTAAAGGGATTAAATTAAATTTTTGATGCATATCGTGAAAAAGGGGCATAGAGAATCGGAAGAAATTTGAAAATGGAATACATATTTTATTCTCGAACGTGCTCATGAGTCATGACGTCATATGAGTGCAAAAGAGATAGAATGATGATGGAAGAGATAATATTATTAAAATAATAATTTAAATAGTAGTTAGTTATTAATAAATAGGTTTTGCGATTTTATGATATTATATCAGATACTTTAATCGAGACGATATTGTTTATACATAATTATTGTTTATTAATATGTAAGTACAATTGGTTTTTCGAAAACACTTGCAAGTATTACCTACCATGAAATTTGCAGAGAAATGTGGGGGAGTAAAATCGATCTCACTAAGGCTTATATCTGGAGAACTGTGCATTTTTTGCTACATTATGTATATGGTTTTTTTTTCGTCTTGTAACAATGTAATATAATTATTTCTATAATTTTGACTATTATAATTTATAAATGTTATGACAACTTGATCGAAATAGAACTCAAAATAATAATATGGGTTTTTTCGACTGGAGCAAAAGATTTGTATTTATGTTTAAAAGAGCATTTATTAGTTGAACTTCAATATATATGATTTATTAATTTTAATATAGAATAACGCTTAAGATTCTTAATTTCTTTTTATTTGGAGTGACATGGTATTAAGCTGTATTCTGTCAGTTTCAGATCAGATGGAATTCCGATTACGACTATCTATTTTGGGTATTTAAGGACCCAGGGAGCCCAAAATGAGAGTGAAAGTCAGGAAGTTCCTAATACCATTAGAAAGTACTAGGTGAGAAAATAAATGCCAAAATTAATATGCCAGTTGACCAGGACGACCCGGGTGTAAGCGGTCAGGTCAGCCGGTGGAGCAATACAGAGTGATACCCAGGGAGCCCAAGGTTTATGGGACAGGGTCAGGAAATAGACTTCTGCCGGTTGCTCAGGACGACCCAGGTGTAAGTGGTTAGATCAGCCGGTGGAGCAATACAGAGGGATACCCAGGGAGCCCAAGGTTATTGGGACAGGGTCAGGAAATAGACTACTGCCGGTTGCTCAGGACGACCCAGGTGTAAGTGGTTAGATCAGCCGGTGGAGGTGAGTGGTCAGGGGTGGCGCAGGAGAGTAGCGCTACCGAGACCAGAATTGTAAGGGGATCGGTGGAGGCCGATCCCAGGATTGGTGGAGGCCAATCCGAGACGAAACAAATTGTAAGGGGATTGGTGGAGGCCGATCCGAGACGAAACGAGACGAGGACTGTATTGCCGGAGAGCACCTATCAGAGAGTATTGGTGGGTGCCTATTCAAGAGCATTGGCGGAGAGCGCCTATTCCAGACGGGATTTGAGGATGGGATTAATGGAGTGTGTCGATCACGAAACGTTTTGATTATTCATGGAGTATGAGGAGTGAGGATGGTGTATTTTTCTGCCGTAGCCAGGCCAGATCGTGGGTCTACCGTGGAACACCAAAAGTGTGATAGAGATCAATCATAATTATTTAAGAGCACTATATAGTACTTTCGACATAACAGTTCGAGTAGAGTGGAGAGAACGATATAAAAAAAATGAATTTGAAACGAGGTGTAAAAGTGAGAGAAGTAAGGTACAGATTTTGTTTGTATCAATTTTATAGTAAGGGATTATATATGAGATTTAAATGAATTTACAGAATCAATATAGAACAAGGTTTTGACAATAATAGTGTCAGTCAATGGTTTGGGTAGACAAAAATTTATTAACCTACTTTTACCACAAATATTGAGTTTGACCCTATGTCTAAAGATAAGACAATGTTAATGTAGCTTATAGTAAGAGATTATACATATATGAGATTTAAATGAGTTTACAGAATCAATATAGAACAAGGTTTTGACAATAATAGAGTCAGTCAATGGTTTGGATAGACAAAAATTTAGTAACCTGAGATTTAAATGAATTTACAGAATCAATATAGAACAAGGTTTTGACAATAATAGAGTCAGTCAAGGGTTTGGATAGACAAAAATTTATTAACCTACTTTTACCATAAATATTGAGTTGACCCTATGTCTAAAGAGCAGACAATGTTAATGTGGCTTACAAGTAAAATAAGTATTAGTTATTGGAATGAAAGTTCCTATGGGGCGTTGCGGAGAGGTACTCTAGTCGGCAAAAAAAAAAAAAAAGGGTCTGTAACGTTAAATAAAACCGTAAGATTTTTATGTATTAGTAAAAAGCAAAATTCGATCGATCGATCAATTGACATCCTACATTATGGTCTAGTGGCAAGGATGCCTGGATTCTCACCCAGGAGGCTCGCGTTTGATTCCCGGTATTGGAATTAAACTTTTACATTATTTTAACTCAAATAAGTATTTATAATTATCACTTAATAATAATAATAATGTGACCTACACAAACTTTCTTCACATAAAAATAATATTTTTGCAAACAATGTTACGTAAAACGCCACCTGTGATCTAGAAACGGTACTTTATTAGGGTTCATATCGGAAGCGATCGTAGTTCTTATCGAGACAAAGTACAGTTTTAAAAGGTAAAGCTGATCGACTGATGTATTAATGCACAGACCATTGCTAGAAATTTGAAATTTTGCACATGTATTTCTCATAATATGACAGGAATTGGTTGCGGGGTTATTAGGGTGGAGGTAATTTTCATTATTTTTCAAATAGGATACACCGTTTCTGAGATAGATGTATTATAGAAGAAAAAAATAGGCAATGCTCTACTTTGAGACACGAACGGTGTATAAATCTGTAGAAAATTTGGAAAATTCAGGAAGGATTTTTCAAAATTCAACCCCCCAAGGGGGCAAAATATTTGATTAAAGTTTAAAACCTAACTTTACGCAGGCGAAGCCCCAGGAAATTAATATTGTTTTCTATAAACCTCAAATAGAACTTAAAATCAAAATTTTTTAATGAGGAACTTCGTTCCTATCTGGTGTCCAACGACACCACACGGCTTTTTGTTCTAATGAATCGAATAGAACGACTAGGTATGTAAAAAAATTGTTAAATCGATGTAAGGTTGTGAGCTGTAGATTTTTAACAGCTGTACGGTGTACGGTATAAAAGATAGGGTGATAAAGATATGACGTGAGGCACTAGTAAAATTTTAAAGACTAAAATTCTTTTAAACATATTGTGTACTTGAACGATTACAATTTGTAAAACTTAAAGAGATGAAACTTTGGATAATTGTCATTCTGATTTGAATAGACAATAACTACTTATCTAAAATGAAAATTTAACTAAATAATAATTATAGTTTAATATTTTCTTTGGGCTTTGGCTTTGAATATGGGCTTCTGACCGAAATAATAATCGAACTTAAGGATACCGAGCTGGCTGGTTAAAAAATAGACAAGTGATAGAGAAAGTATATTTATTGTATACAATATAAATAATAACGTTTTCTTAGGGTTTTACAGTTTAAATATTTGACCTTGCGGACTATGATAGGTACTAGATGCAAAGATTCCACTTTCTTCCCCTGCATTATCGTAGGAACATCTCCGATCTAGTCTACTTATGTAAAATTATTAACACAATAGATGTTCCTGACTTACTAATTTGATACAGTTTAACGTTCCCACTAGGTAATCATAGTTTTATGCCTTTTTATGTCTCACCATTTAACACCTATTATCGTCGAAACTCTTTCATCCTTAGATCAAGCGCTCAAATGAATACATTCCTTAATGAAAATCCACTTGAAGATATATTTTCATTAAATCCACCTAAAATTAGGAGACTCCTAACTGATACCCTTCTTCAATTGTAACTAATAAACCATTTTAAATATTAATCTTAATTACTAAACAAATATAAGACTATCAAATAATTATGTGTACGAGTGTAGTTTTGAATTTTAATATTAACATTCATTCGGTTTATTATGTTTGTGGTTATGACTGCTTTTACTTTAAGGTATATATGGATATTTTTTTGACACATTCAGGGGCTTAACTTGAGCTTTGCTAATTTGTTTTGTAGTTGTGAAAACTTATCATTGGTACTTTATTTTTTTTAATATGTTAATTTATTATCATTGTATTTGTTGCTGTAAGCTTTCATAACAAAATAAAAAAAAAATCGCCCAAGTGCGAGTCGGACACGCGCGCCGAGGGTTCAGTACAAACCGGTAGTGATTTTGTTACACCTTAAATGTACTTTAAAGCTGAGTGTTTGATATGAATTTCAATTTAATATCACTACGCGTTCATGAGGAAAGGGGTAGTAAGTTTAAAATTATTAAAAATATTTTTATTATATTATGTAAAAACTAAAAAGTTACGGTTTTCGTTATTTTTCCTTTATATGTGCTATAAGACGTTACTCTATGTATTTCAAATTTCAAGATTCTGAGTTCACGGGAAGTAGCCTGTTGGTTTTGAGTTTGTGAACTTCAAAAATTTGCGGAAATTTGCGGCATTAACAGCTGTATCTTTTGATTGCATTGGCTTAGAAGTTTGTTTTTTTCACAGCTCTAAAGGACCGTAGACCTTACCTCTACGCGTTCCTGAGAAAAAGGGTCTTGACAGACATTCGGACGGACAACAAAATGATTCTATAAGGGTTTCGTTTTTTCCTTTCGAGGTACCCTAAAAATGAATAAAAATAAAAATTAAAAAAATAATTATAGTAGTAGGAAGCGCAAGTAGAGAGGCAGATTCCCCACGATGCAGATGGTCAGTTTCAAAATTACTACTCAAATAAGTCCCTATCGGGGAGTGTACTGCAAAGTAAATGTAAATTATGTCATACTAGATGTTCATACGCGCAAAGAAAATTTTGTCACGAAAAGTAGCCTATTTAGATACTAGTGGTGACGATGATGTTTCTGAGAATGAAGAAGTGGTCCTAATAGTTATAAATATATTTTAATAACAATAGTCAGTAAGAAATTCATAGTTGTTATCTTTGAGTATATAACCACGTTGTTATATCTCTACCTCTCAATTGTCAAAAGTGTCCATTTTGTATCTGTCGGACTAGATTTCGGCCTAGGTCTAGAAATAGCGCCCCGACGCATTAAAATGACGAAAACTTCCTAATTTTGTATGAAAGATATAATTATATAAAACATATGTTGTTAGAATCTGTGCAATGTAAACTAACAGAATTAATACAAGTTATATTCTTTTACCCTAAAATATTTTGTAATCCTAAGGAGAAAATAGGTGAGAGTAAGTGAAAGTATACGCGAATATTTCGAGTGATAATATAAAAAAAAAATCATTCATTCAAATTTCTTATATTCTTCGTACAAATGGATATACTGTTTTACAATAATTCATTAAAAAAAACAACACCTTTACATACTGTGTTTTTTAAACCACAAGCTTTTTAAAAATATATATTTGGCACATCTATCGATACGCCTGTTTATAAAAACGCCATGAGATGGCATTCGACAGACAAGGGGATATTTCATTAAATTGAGCGTTTTTTTGGTAGTTTCTCACTAGAGAAACTACCAAAAAAATAGTTAGTAAACTATTACTAACTATTGTTGTATGTTATAATATTATGATTGTGTGTAGATAAAGTGTTATCTATCTATATAACTGAAGCGAAGGGACTCGCTTCTTGCAGGAAGGCCGAGCTGTAAGCTTATAGTTGAAGGTTTTATAAAATACTTCTAATTAATAATATGTAAACGTGCAATGAATGGTTTAAATGTGCATTAATATATAATTATTATTATTTGGTTATGAGATGAAATGATTTTATAGTTTATTTCTTAGGCATAAGAAATAATATTCAGTGCCATGTTCAATTTGTATAAAAAATGCAAGATCAGTATCGTCGCTTGTTTGGTATGGACGCCGGGTTTGGCATTATTATTACCGAGAGACGGCCATGGAGGCACATGTTATGTTAATTTATGGAGAATAAATCCTGTATATTATTTATTTGAAGTTTTAATCACTGGATATGAATAAGGATTTCAGAGAGGACTTTACAGTATGTTGTATGTCTGACACACTAGCCCTTCGACGATGTCTTGGGATCGGTTAATGATACAAAATACCACTAGGGTGCCATGAAAACATTTTATTAATGTTGATGCAATATTGGATACTTATTATTATTCGTAGAACATAAGCAATTTTTCTGTGCCGTTGTATTTTAAGGAAATTAGCCAGTTTGTGACATTTAACTCAATATCATGTGATGATTTTTCGTGTATATTTTGATGTTTATTGATTAGATGTTTGTTGATTCTGTTGTACAAAAGCTTTACCATAAAAAAAATGTTGTCGTCTAGCAAATACAGTTCGGCACTTTGAAAGTTCACATACATTAATAATTGTTCGCCTATTACACTTTGTTTTATCTAGAGGAGTTCGTGAATGTTGATCTAGAGTGATAAGTAGAATATAAAGCTGCCTTACAGTTAGGACTTTACAGATCTCATACAGAGATTTTGTTGAGAACCTGTATGGTTTAAAAGTCATAACTTTCAATATAGATCTCTGGGCCCGTTCAAGTTGAAGCATATTGGTTTTACAAGCTAATGCAATATCGTAAAACAGATTGAACCAAAGCCTTATAAATCTGAAGAAGATTGGAATATTCTGCAACATGTCTAAGAATGTTAAGGGTCCATATAAACTTTCTAATGCGTGATGACAGAAGATCAATTTGACACCGCCAGGTTAAATTTTCATCTATGATTACTCCCAAATAATTAGTACAGGAAACGCGGGAGATAGAAAAACATGTACAATCATAAAGACCTAGTATGTTATGATTGTTATGTATTTTAAGATCTGTATAGTGCCCAGAATTGCGTTTTGTTGCTGAGAAATTTATAAAATGGGATTTTGATATATTTAATGTCATATAGTTACATTCTAACCAGTCTGCAGTTCGCCACACCTCGTCCCAAGTTTTATTATTAAAAATAAGGGCACGTGTCATCAGCGTATGTAAATATTCTACAGCCTGGCAGGGTAAGTTTACACATCTCATTAATGTAAATCAAAAAGAGACTGAAGCCGAGAACGCTTCCCTGTGGCACACCATAAGTTACAAAACATTCAGTAGAAACTATATTCTCAATCTTAACCTGTTGAACACGATTAATTAAAAAGTCCTTGAAAATTCTTAAAGCTGTCTCTAATCCCAACTCTATCAAATTTTTCGACTAGTTTAGGTATTGAAACAGTGTCAAAAGCCCTGGCCAAATCTAAGAAGACTCCAATACACTTCTCATTAGCATCCGTCAAAGTAGTCACATGATCAACTAATTCACTAACTGCAGCCTCGGTACTCATATTTGCTCTAAATCCAAATTGATTATTCAAAAGAATATTATTAGTTTCTAGATAATTCATTAGTCTATTGTTAAAAGATTTTTCTAAGATTTTGGAAAGTTATGTAAGGACTGAAATTGGTCTATAGTTAACTATGAGCTTATTGTCGCCACCTTTATGTAACGGAGTAATTAATGATTTTTTTAAAACTGTAGGAAAAATTCCTTGTAAGTAACACATTTCAATTAATTCTGTTAAATGCAGAACTAGTATGTGGTGAGAGAGTTTTAACAAATTTCGAGGATATAGCATCCCAGCACGTTGCAGTATTTGTATTGAGACCCATAATAAGAGAGAGTACTTCTGTCTTATCATGTGGTAATAGTACTATAGAATTACTTTGAGCCGATATCTGCTGATTAACATAAACATTGTTAGTGGTTGAGTTAGAAGTGGTTATTTGGTCTGCCAAATTCTTACCAACATTTGCGAAATAACGATTTATATAATCAGCCGAGTCACGGGGATCATTTGTATTAGAAATTATTAAATTAAGTAGTATATTAGATGAAGATTTGTTTTTATTTTTATTAATAATTGTTTTTATTGCATACCATTTGGCCTTGATTGATTCAACCAAAAGTGACCTTTCATATGACCGTTTTTGATTTTTTAATAATGAATTGCAGTAATTTCTGTAACGATTATAAGTTAATCTAAGTGTAATATCTGTAAGATAAACAATTATTCTGTTTACAATTATTCTTTTCTTTCTAAAAATAGGCCATTTGTAAGTGGGTTAATAAAATAAAATACTAATAATCTAAATACGGAGTTGTACCAGCGAATATGTTTAGAAACTTTCAAAGTAGACTATTGTGAAGATTCCAGACATCTATATTCTGGGAAGTAGCGCTTGGCGAGCTATTATCAGTCTAGCCCAGTTTTCGATAGCTCGGCATAGTGAAAGCTACTTAATTAATATTCTCTACTCTGATCGTAATACAGTTACAGGAGGTATATACTAATAAACGCTGTATAATCTTTGAATAGTTATACAGTGTTTTGTCCACGTCACACAAGTGTCATATTTAATTCGATTGAAGAAGGCAAAACACTATGTAATTACTCAACGCTTATACCGCGTTTAGTTGTCCTGGGGTTAAAGTATCTAAACGTCATAAAGTAATGAAGTAAAAGTGAAATGTTATGTTGACACACACTATTTTCACTTTAACTTTCAATATATAATTAGTTACAAAATATTTAATGCCTAAAGTGGTTTGAGGATTTTTTAATCTTTAAAAATGATTAAAAAGATCATCTTATCAGCAGATACTAATATTATAAAGAGGAAAGATTTTATTGTTTTCATTGAGAAGGCCCAAAAACTATTAGGCCATTTGGCTTATTTGGCAAGGTACAGCGATTTGTATACAAAATTTCGCAAGTCTCGTAAAAACGCTCCATACTAGTCGGGTTACAAGTGACGTCACTCTTGGGTTAAAGTGTATGAAGTAGGTATGAAGCAGGGATGTTGCGAATATTCGCATCCGCATCCGCATATGCGGAGCATCCGCATCGATTTAGACGTCCGCATGTGCATCCGCATCCGCAAAAATCGATGCGGATCTGATGCGGATGCGGATGTGTAGCAGGGCGCGATGAGAAAGAAAGGGAAACAGTTCGAACGAATGTACAAACTCTTGCAAAACAAACTGGAGTCCGAAAAAAACGGCCATTCTACTTTTAATTAAATATAATACTCCAATATTCAAATTTAATTATTAAAATAACTCACTACTTTATTATTAAACTAGTTTTAGCCCGCGACTTCGTCCGCGTGGAACATTTACTTTGGGATGTGGTTAAAAAATAATGGCCAAAAACTCATACACAAAAAAACCCAGAGTCGACAAAAACTTCTTTGATGCGGTTTTTTATGGCCATAACAAAAATGTACTCACTGAGTCTTAAAACTATCGTGGTCTTGATAAAATGAATATCTAAATATATAATATTTTGTTCAAACTACTCTACCTTTCTTAAAATACTGGTATTTTATTTCTGCTTTTTGACTATTCTATTATTACTTTGGTTAAACAAGGGTCAAAGTAAAATAATCCACGAATTACTCAATTACGAAAAGCACTAATCACGACGAAAGCGAACGAAGCACTGACACTGCGTGCGCGTCACAGGTTTACCGCTAGGCCAGCGCAAACACTATAGCGCCGTCGCCGCGCCGGACTCAGGTCGCGGGTAATAAAAAAAGGGCCGCTGCTTTTTATACATAAAATATAGTTTTGAATGAGTAGTAAAGAATTAAGCTTGACATGATACTGCGTCTCTAGACTGATATGGGATAGTTATGGTATCCCAGTAGTTAGGAGAAAATAAAATCATTTTTTTAATCTACACATAAAGCCTATTCAACACGCACATAAGAAATTTTTGTCGAAACTGGGTATGTTTTTGGCCATCGTCTTTACACGCGACTTCATTTACGTAGAAGGAGAAGCGCTTCCCCCTCACGACTGCTCGCCGCGCGCCGTACATTATTGTGCGTTTGATTATTTTATTACTGCGATATCTTCTAAAATACTCATTGAAATCAAATGATGTGAACGGAAAATTTCTTCTAAATTAAATGCTTGTAATGAAAAACGTATTTACTTGGATAAGGATTAATATCATCTTTATGAAAACACCCTCACAAATAATGCTTAATTTTAGAACAAATTTGGTTAGCATAAAAAGGTTATTGTGAGCCAACCTTAAAAGATAGACATATATAGTCGCGGACTTTTTTTTAGAACTTTTAAAGAGGAACAATTCTGTCAAAGATAATTTTAGCAAGACTTGAACCATTTCCGCAACGTACGCAGCGAAAGCTCTCAAAAGGCCAAAAAAAACGCGATTTTGAAACGTTATTGATTGGTGCTCCGCTCGTATTGCGCTTAGCATGATGCTATATAGCCTAAAGCCTTCCTCGACAAATGGACTATCAAAACACAAAAAGATTTTTTTAATTCTAACCAGTAGTTCCTGAGATTGGCGCGTTCAAACACACAAACAAATTCTTCAGCTTTATTATATTATAAGTATAGATAAAGAAAGGATTAATATTACTGTGTTTTTTTACCCTACCAAACCAACACTTAAGTTTTATGTACAGATCCGCATCCGCATCCGCATCCGCGGATGTGAGCCTCTTAAAATCCGCATCCGCATCCGCGGATGTGAAAAAAATGCATCCGCAACATCCCTAGTAAGAAGTATACGGCCGCAGGAACATATTTGTAAATATATCTCCGATATTTGTGTGTTTAAGTTCATACTTACCATAATGAATGTTTTTGTACATGATGTAAGTAAACTAATGATGAATGGTGTAAAAAAAAATTTCTTTGGTACTTTTTAAATGTATTTAATTAGTAAACTACACATTAAATAATATATTTTTTTTTACATTTACAAAGTAGTAATGCTTTAATATTTCTGAATATATTAATGAAACTAAATATTTCTGATGTAGTCCAATCCCCTATTACCCCTAGGCCTACGAAGCCTACAACAATAATTATTGTCGTAGGCTTCGTAGGCCGTAGAGGGTAGGTGCTACGCCTGTCGCCTAGTAAAATTATCTTTTGCTTTTTTCCTTTCACCGCATTCAATACTATATTAAGCTGCCTTCGCATATAAGGCAGCAGTTTTCAGTCGCGAGACTGCTATACTTTTGAGATCGCTCGCGGCTGTTTAATGTATGGAAGTCGCGCTGCAGCTGCGCTGCAATCGACAGTGTAAAAGCTCCCTTATACCCTCACTTCATACCATTAGTTTTTCATTTTAAGCCTATAGTGCGATTCAAAGGATCGAGTCGGCGCCATATTGTTTCGAATTTAGACTGTCATGATAGTTAAATTTATGTTTTGTTTAGATAATTGATAACTATTTAACGTTTTTATTTAAATTCGATGCAAGACTGTTAATATTTATATGCACATAAGTTTTTCTAAAAATCGCTTTTCTGATATTTGACTGAAAAAGCTCATTGACGTTCCTATTCTCATTTGAAACGCGTTATACCTACTTTTAAAATGAAAAACTTTGATCAGAAATACCTTTCTCCATTCACTACTATCTATAAATGTTATTTGAAATGCCCTGAACCTAATCAGCTTTATCTCGCTCATCCAGCGAGTTTATATACGATCCGTTAGATTTTCCATTTCCTTTACAGCAACGTTGTCGACAGGGCCTACATCGCTTTATAAAACTGATAGATAAAATATTAAAATATTAATAACCAGCACTTTTACTTTATATGAAACTAGAGTCGAATCAAATGTAAGTAAGCATTTTCTATAGCACGAGTATGTCCAATAACTTGACCCCCTTTCCATTACTTTATTTATATTTGAATAATGTATATCCTCTTAGAAATACATAGATGGGTATTTGGAGACAGTAGATATCGGCGATTTACTGAACCAATATTGTGTGATCCGTCTCACAAAAGCCACTTATGCACATCCTAACTATAATAAAATGTGAAGCTGAGTTTATTTATTTGTTTGTTTGTGGCATTTTCACAGGTCAATCGTTAGACAGGTTAAATATAAAATCGGCCAACAAATATTTTAAGTCCCGGATTTAGGTATTTAAAACAAAATTAATTGTTACCGTTGCGTAAATAGATTTCTACGGAAATATATTTCAAATATCTTTACTCTATAAGTCATCTATTCGTTAGTATTACAAATACAACAAGCAAAATTTTAATAACTATCGTCGAACGTTAATTATGACAACAAAGCTTTAGCGTAGAATTTAACGCTTATCGCTTAACTCAGATATTATTTTATTAAAAGTTTTTCGAGAGTTACGTTATCATTGTGTATAACTTTTGAAATTAAACCCATTGTACTTAAATAGACGTAAAAATTCCTACAAAACATGCTTTTGAAATTCGGAAATATATCGCTCTAATCTTTGAACCTTTCTCATCGTCTTAAAATACGTGAGGGTGAATTTTAAAAGGGGTTACTATTCAAAGCAATGCTTTAGCATATAATATCGTTACTTTTTATTTGTTTGTTTACTTCTTTCTTAGATTTTTTTTAATTGAAGTCAATGATGTCATTTACTTTTTTATATACTACTAGATATTGCCCGCGACTTCGGGTGCTTAAGACGATAGTCCACTGAAACCGTACATTTCACCGTGATAAAAAATAGTCCCATGGTCTACTCTGTATCTATACCCATCGAAATCGGTCCAGAAGGTAGTTTCGGAGACTATTCAGTGCAAACATCAAACACAAGCAAACGAACACTCAAATCGTTCCTCTTTATTTAAGCATATAGTTTTTTTTTTCAGATATTATGCAATAAGGCACTTTACAAACCAATATACCTACTATTAAATGAAGAGAAAATGAACTTTGTGGACACCACTGTGTTTTTAGATATAACACTAAAAAGTAAATTACAGTGGGGTCCTCCTATTGCTAATCTAGCAGATAGACTCAATTTTGCAGCATATGCAGTCAGAAAAATTAAGGACAGTTCTGACGAATGAAGTATAATAATCAGCTTTGACAAAAGAAACGAAATAAACTCAAAACTGAAATGAATTATGGTCGATTTTCAACTAGTAGTCCCCTACTTTTGAATTATTTAGACTTCAAAGGTTTTTTACATTTTAATTTCATAAGTAGTTACTAGTTTGCTAGTTGTAGTTGCTAGTTGTAGGCTGTCGAATAGATTATTATAGTGGGTCATGTAATTTCAACGATACGGGCCCCTCGTTATAGTAGGAGGTTGGCTAACTACGGCGGCACCGAAATGTATTGAAAGTATTTCGTTTTCGTGGTGGATAAATTGCCTACTACGCCTGAATCTACGTAACATCACCTTAGGCTCTAGTTATATGCGTCGGCGTGACCGAGGCGCGGACGCATATAACTAGAGCCTTAGCCTAACAAAAACGATTTTCACATTCTAATGAAGTGAACACCTTAGAAAAATGACTATGTGATATGTAATGAAATGCGTTGTCAAATTATTATTATCTATTAGGCAAACTTACTTACTGGCGAATTTTGACCACAGACAGCGACCTTTAGTAAGAAATCGGTGGGCCGTGGGATCGTCATTTGTCTCATTATTCAAACGAATTTTACAGAAAAAAAATGTGAAGTTCTCGGCGGCAAATGTCAACTGCGCTTCTTCACCTCGTCTCGAGTGGAATCTGGAAAGCCTAGTGCGGTGTATACTATAGGAAGCGTTAGTATACACAGCTACTGTGTCATTATGTTGACACAATTCGATTGTGTTATGTTCTCAATTATTAATTTTATAACAGTTTTGAAAGTTATGTGTCATTATTTATACTAACAACGTGAACTCAATAATTACTAAATAATATAATAATTAAATCGTTACGTAGAATACAAACGAACACATAAGGGCTCTTTAAATTTCTTATTAAAAACGGATGTCCTAGTAACGTTTCTCGTATTTTGAAAAGTTTTCTTATAATTCAAAAATTTTTGTTGTATAAACGAAAATTATGGTAATTTAATATTCGTAAATTTTATGTGATGTGGTTTTATGATTATAAAAAACTATAGTAGAGAATGTGTAAATATATTTTACTTACCAGCACAGCCTGCTTAAAATGGTTCACAGACGTTCACCCGACGGCACCGGCCGCATGGTGACCGTCGCACATGGTGAAATACTCGCACACTTGAAGCAAAGATTCACAGAAAAATCCAGAACACCCTGTTAAAAAATATTCAAAAGTATTCACAGATACAGCAATATCACGATGTTTACTTGGAGACCCGTCCCGCACGCGTTCGGAGCGCCCACGAGGTGCACAGCGACTGCCGTTAGTTTTGGCTTTGGGCGGGCGGCGCGCCCCTGCGCGCCCCGCTCTTTGCTACCTCCACATTCTTTGCATTTACACGCATACCTAATATAACTTCAAACATACTCACGAGGGCTTAATTCATGACGTTTATATTTCTTTAACGTGAACGAAGCGTATTTGTTACCGGAGTATGTTGTATTTATTATTTTATTATTCGAAGCGACTTCGTCGTCGAGGTAACGAATTTAATATGCATACATACCAGCGTTAGTAGCGTTACAAATGCTAATCTTCTGAACCTGTATATTTTTATTTAAATATTATTTAGTTTTAATACATTTTAATAAACGCATTATTAATTTGGTTTAAAAATTGTCATGTTACTGACAGAAAAAAATAAAACAAGAAAAATTATAAACTTATCTTTAAAAGCGTCAAACTTAAATCTTCGTAAAATAATCGTCGAATATATTTTATTAGTCAGATGAAAAGTATTTTGATAACTTCGAACATATTTAAAGATACACCTAATATACTTAATCTACATTGTAAATAAAATTATGAGTAAATCATACAAACTTTTTGCTTTATTCGAATGCTTTAAAGATTTCTGTTGAGTACAAAGTTCTAAGAAGAGAATTTTTTGAATCGATTAAATTAAACTATTTTCCTGATATACTGTTTATCGTTAGCGTTTTTAATAATAAACTAAAATCATTCAACCAATAATATTTATATGACCCACTATTTTAATTTATAATTACCTAACTATATCACAGTAACTGCTTCTAATATACTGTGCATATATTATGTTTTTAATTGTAAATCTTATCTTCATATTATTATTTTTTTAATTCTCAAGTATTAGTTTTAATCAATTGCATGTTTTAAAAATTCACACACCATTTTGTTATGGTAGAATGTATAGGTTCTTTGTAATGTTGAAATATTATCCTTTGTACTGCACTCTTGTGAATAAATAAATTATTAATAATAATATTGATAAATAATATGTACTCACAACAATAAAATATATATAAAAGTACACCTTTATAGCGTCGGGATAATGATAAATATGGAATAACCTGAAAATTACACGGCCAATTTGAACTAAAAGTGTACAGCTGATCAGTTCTGTGGCAGGACCACATTTTCCGGGGGAAAATTCATAAAAATACAACGTTCTGTGACTAAAAGTGACCCTCACGGTTAACGTTATTTCTACCCGTCGTAAAGTTCAAAATTTACATAGTAATAAAGATGGATGATGTAAAAATTTTTGGAAAAGCAATTTGAATACATTACTATTTTATTATTTTTTCATATCCATACGTCGCCAGATTTTTTAAGTATATTGAAGCAAAATCGTGATTTTATTCTACTAATAATCGTTACGGTTATTAAATAGATAAGTATGATTAATAGGCGCCATCGTGTGACCCAAAAAGTTAACAAAGAGAAACAAAGAGCCGGCTCTAACCGCATAAAACCTTTGAAAGTCTCATGGGATCCTGAAATGTAGGTTACAGGGATATCGGGTGCCAGTCCTGGGCTGATCGATAGTCAGGCCTGCATGTGGAAGACTTCCACTGGGGATTGACAGCCCACTGGAATACCTCACGCCACTACAGAAATTAACCGGCACATCATAAATACCTATTTAATTACTGCAAACATTTGTGACTGAATATTTATAATGCAATTATATTCGCGTGTATATATGCACACAGCGTGGACCGAAACGAAATTATGATCGCAAAAATTTTGTTACGAGAATTGGGGTTCAGGAGGGTTTTTTTTTTTTTTATACCGTAATAAGTAGTAGGTACGATACAGGTAACTCATCTCTAAAACTTTTATTAGTAGGTCGCATAAATGATTGAACACGTTTGCAATGAAGATATAAGAAATTGTATGCTTAAATAAATTGAATTTTGGTACGTTATACTCATATTAGGTCTATGTATATATATATATATATATATATATATATATATATATATATATATATACATATATACATATATATAATATAATCTAGTACAGATTTATAATAAACTAATATCGGCAAACGTGCAGGATTACAATGCTATTCAAATGAGAATTCAAATGAGAATAGGATCGTCTCAGCGCTATATTGTTTCGAATTATGACTACTTTACTACTATTAAACGGACGCTAATAAGCAATAATGTGTCAACCCACAAGATCGTCATTTTGAGAAAATCGTGTTTAATTAAATTTATTTTCATAGAATTTCAACTATGAGTCGAAAGGTTTTTATCAGTTTTTCAGTATGAAAATGATTTGAAAATTATAGTTTATCGCCTGAGAAAGCGATTAGTATCAATATCTTGATTTTAGTAATTTTGTAGGTTGACACAGTATTGCTTAACAGCATCCATAACGTTTTTATTTAAATTCGATGCAAGACTGTTATAATTGATATACAAATAAGTTAGTTAATCTGCAAACCGCACTTTTAAAGTGATATTTGACAGAAAAAGGCTATTGAAATTCCTATTCTTATTTGAAACGCATCGTACTACCGCTTATCACAAAACTACCAAAAGATGAGTTGTGAGTGCGTTGCCGGTCTTTTAAATCCCCAACCCTTCTTGGGCCTATATGAACATAGTCCAATAAAAGTCAAAAAGCCAAGAAGAACCAATTCAAATCGGTATACAGTCTGTGTCATCTCGAGGTTAAGAGATTTTAACAGCAGATAAAAGGTTTAATTTTATAGACAAAACACCCCCTTTTGGAGGTCGCAATCCCCGACAGCTACAAGCAATTGAATATTTTATGTTTTTATTACATATTATCTACATTGAATTAGGTATACTAAATTAATAATTTTATTTATGATTTACACACTATAAAAGAGTCTTTTGTCGATAAAATAAAGCCTATTGCCTGCGGTTAAAATCTCTGAACACACTGCAACCTCTATTTTTTTACAAGTCAAGCTCTCCCTTACTCATCTAAATCTACAAGATTCCATGCAATGGCTCATTTTTGCATTATTTCATAGGTTGAAATACAAAATGACAGAGCCGCAACAAAGCTCAAACAAGCTCGGCAGTTACAATCCAAATTCAATCAAAAATGTATGCTGGGAGCAACAAAGTAGCGCAACAGGGGGTCGCACAGAGCCACTGCCGAGTGCCGATCGATTCTCTTGTATATTTAATGTGATGTCTAAATTAGTAATGCGACCAATCCTGCTTTTAGTAATTCGCTTCTTGATTTTAATTCAGAGCCTTAACCAAGTTGCCATCGCTAACTACGACGACGAAGTTCGATGAGCAAAATGTATGAGATTTGACATGCATCGCTAAGTGACATGGAAGTGAAGTTGGAAGGAAAAGAAAACTAACGAAGAAGTGCTACAGATGATAGAAGAAAAGAGAAACATAATAAAAACTATAGAAAATAGAAGAGTCAAGATAACTGGGCATCTTATATGACATGACACATTCATGAAGACAATATTAGAAAGAGAGATGGAAGAAAAGAGGGGTAGGGGAAGGCCAAGGAAAACCTATATTAGTGAACTTGTAGAGAATGTAAGTCTCATGTCCTATAAAGAGCTGAAGGTACCTACTGGTGGAGGATAGAGAAAAGTGGCGGAAGATCCACTGACAAGGGTCCTACCCTTAAATTAAAGAAGGAAATAAGTGACAAAGCGGTGTTTATGTACGTAATTAGCGATGGCAACTTGGTTTAAGGCTCTGAATTTAACAATGAAGCATAATTGTTGGCGTGTGTGTATGTGTTTTGCACTCTAACCCTACCTTAGAAGGAATTATGAAAAATTCTACCCTAAAAGGGGTGAAATGGGGGTTGAAATTTACTATGAAAATATTTAAATCTGCACCGATTACGATGAAAATTGAGATTTATACTATATATACTATTTATACTGTATAAATGTATTTCATTAGAAACATGTTTTAGGATTTATTAGATTTATTAAAATTTTAAAATCTTCACTGGTTTCCATGAAGTTAAATATCCGGGGTAATAAGAACAAATTATTGAACAAGTATTTTACTCTATTTTGATTTTTTTCCCTAATTGGGTGAAATGGGGGTCCAAATATGTATAGTGAAATATCAACCACTGGACGAATTATGCTGAAATTTGGCAAGTATGTTCTTATGACGTACATACACATGCTTTATGAAGGGACTAACTTGTACCCGCGGTTCCGCTCGCGTAAATAAAGAATGCGACGGGAACACTGTACTTCTTGGGGATAAAAAGAAGTAGCCGATGTTTGTTCCAGGACCTGAGCTACTACTATACCAAATTTAATCGAAATATGTTAAGTACATTTTGCGCTAAAGAGTCAACAAACATCCATGCATCCTCACAAACTTTCACATTTATAATAGTACTAGTAGGAACTATAGTAGGATATTTTGTTAAAATGTATTCCACATGGAGTACAAATGAACGGGTACATGCGTACAAAATCGCTCGCCAAAGCTAGTACAAAATATGACATAACGTTATTATAAATAAGGAATATATGGAAACTATGGGTATATTTGAAATACGATGTAGTGATGAGCGAAATCATGCACGCGCGGCCGGTTCTACAGTCGATATGGTAACGCGTAGGCCGCATTATACGTTCACGCATAATATGGTACGACGTAGTCAAATGATGAAAAATTACCGTCTCCCTGTATAAATCACTGCAGCATGTGTGCCTTCGGTTTGGCTTGGCTTACTCTTTACACAGGTGGTGTTCACCGGGGCATGTACAAAACACATATAACGTCAGACTAATACATACCTAAATCTCTTACTCACGTCTCTCGTAACGTAAAGACATTGCCGGAAGATTAAGAGTGAAATCAACTTTTTATTTAAACATTTTATAACATCACTTTTCTTTTCGTCATTACTTTTAGTCTCAACGGGGTGTTCGATGGTTCGAGTTAAATAATATAAGGTTCGGTAAAATGAACTACGGACATTTTGGGCATAATAATATGATCTATTTCTTATGTATCTAAGACGCTTAAGCAGAAAAATAATTTTCACACTCGAAAAAAATCTTCATTTATATGGACGAGCTTGCATTGAGCGGAGATTCTCCTATACATGAGATGATTTTTTTTGCTTTGAGTATGACAATAATTTTTTGCCTAAATGTCTGTATATGAGCAGTGGACCATATACCTATAATATCCGTACCTAGTTGATTTTACCAAACCTTTTAGATGCATTTTATTTTTTTAACCTATAATACAATACGTAAATTCGCCAGAGAACTAAAGTCACCGACATTGCTCAACGAATTAGCACGCTGAAGTGGAAGTGGGCCAGCCATGTCTGCAGACGGACAGACAGTCGATGGAGCAGACAAGTTTTAGAGTGGAGACCACGCTTAGGCAAACATAATGTAGGACGTAGGCACGATGGACCGACGATTTGAAGAAGGTGGCTGGCAGCGGATGGATTAGGGCTGCCGGGATCGGGATGGTTGGCGCTCATTGGTGGAGGCCTACGTTCAGCAGTGGACAGCGATAGGCTGATGATGATGATGAATACAATAAATAATTATGTGATCGAAAAATCTGAAACGAATTACATACTACATTATTTTACATACTGCAATAGTTATAGGATGTGTATTTTATTACCCATCGTTAAATAAATTTTAAAAAATGAGAACGGGATTTTTTATATCGGCTTTAGAGTTTTGATAATCGGTGATGGATCGGCGAGTGATATTTCGTGTAGTCGGCGTCCATAAACCAAATAAATCAAAAATCACTGGTATTTTCTCACTTCACGTCATATGAGTCTTAGTCTATTAGAAATGACTATCAAAACACACTTATAATTCGAACGTCAATTAAGATTTATTTAATTTGTTCATTGCAAAAAGTGCTGCAACATTGTTTAAACTTTTACCAGAGAGAGAAAAAGAAAGAAGTGTTTAGTCACTTCTTTCTTTTTCTCTCTGGTAAAAGTACCCAATATTATTATTGTTCTGCTACTTCCAGAACTTCTATCAGGAGAGGCAGCTAATATAGGTTATTATTATTTGCAGTGTTTTCGGAGGTATAGTATTTAAATTTTGATACGAACCAATATTACGTTTCATAATATGAAGTGAGCCGAACTATTTTACATGAAGTTTGAAGCTAACATATTCAAATATTTAAATTAAGTGTACCTATCGATCCAGCAATAGAGGTTGTGATTACAGCATTTCACTACGCTGCTATTAATAAAATTAATAGTTAAGAATAAATTATTACATTCATTAATTTTATATTAAAATAGCATTGTTCGAAATGGGTTAGCTATTTCACTAATTAATTATGCAGAATTTGTTTATTAATAGCTCATGTAAAATGTATAATTTCGTGATTAATTCGTTTTATAAATCAATTAACAGTTGTAATTTAATGACAAATATGTACCTTTACAGATATAAAATAAAGCCCTATGACAACAGCTATATAATAACATCTAGTTGAGCCAATTACTCGTAGTTTGTAACTAGGTGTTATATATGTTACCGGCCAAACCCAATTTCAGGACAAACTAGTTTTGCCTAGGCTAAACTAGTTCTTCCTATACGCGATAGGATTAACTAGTATATCCTAGTCCAAACTAATTTGTCCTAAGCCCGATAGGACAAACCAGTTTAGCCTAGGCCAAACTAGTTGATCCTGATATTAATACGCACACTGTAGGACAAATAACTATAGGAATATCGTTAAGGACTGCAGCTACAAAACATTCAGTTGGATCTGGCTAAGATTTCGTGAGATGCAGCTGCATCAAAAACTGTTCCACAAACATATGCAAGTGCAAGAAGACAATGATACTCTGCAATTCTAAGTGCCACCAAAGCACACCCTGTAAAAATAAATAACAATTTTAATTATTGAGATATGATTATTGCTTATATTTAAAAAACACTTATTATTTTTTATTGTTTATGTAACCAATCAATATCCATAGCTTTTAACGACGAATCATTCTCGTTTTAATAAAACTGATTATTTTTCCATTTACGGAGTATTTAATTCAGTTTATATATTTATTTAGACTTTCTAGATATACTATGTTTAGACTAGGCCATACTATTTTATCCTGGAGTGTGCGTATTAATATCAGGATCAACTAGTTTGGCCTAGGCTAAACTGGTTTATCCTATCGGGCTTAGGACAAATTAGTTTGGACTAGGATATACTAGTTAATCCTATCGCGTATAGGAAGAACCAGTTTAGCCTAGGCAAAACTAGTTTGTCCTAAAATCGGGTTTGGCCGGTAACATATATACCTAACTATGTAGGTGTTAAATATACTTATCAAGTATAGCTTATAATGTGCGCGTAATTTATTGACTTGACTTCTTAACGGGAATAAACTACAGTATATTTCATCTAATTCTGTACAAAAGGAATAAAATTGTGAAGAAAAGTAGTTAAACTTATCACGGGACAAAAGCCAATTATTTTATCTATTTTCGATATAATCCCGTTTTGGTCCACGTGCTACCTCATTCCCGTACACGTCAATACGTGCTTGCGCGTAAGGGACAACCTGAAAGTCATAATTTAACCCAGTGTTTTTCAATCTGTGGGTCGCGACCCCCTGGAGGTCGCGAAGCTTCTGTAGGGGGGTCGCCGGAGGTCGAGAGAACTTTAGTAAAAAAACAATAAAGATTAATTATTATTTATTGATTTATTAAGTAAGAGAATTTTAACAAAAGGATATATGTATCCGATAGGACTCATAAATAGATCATCGATATCATCGATGTATGTAATTGTAAAATAATGTGTTTGACGTACTGTACTAAGCACTTATATCCGAATAATAATTATGGAGACGCATAAAAACGTCGTATGGAATGAATATTTGTCGCGAAATATTTTTTCATACAAGGGGGGGTCGCATCATGAAAAAGGTTAAAAAACACTGATTTAACCTAACTTACCCCACCCCTAAGCATCCATAGACATTATTATTTACAAAGTAATCCTTAAGAAACACTGTAGAGGACTGTAATGTTTTTCGTTGAATTTTCTTCAGTGAAATTTTAGACTTTTCATTTCAACTGTAATCCTTCCTGTAGAGTAGGACGTAGGTAAGTAATAAATCTTTTATACGATCTCAAGAAACAGCGGCCATCAGGTGATTGTTTACATGATATTTGTGAAGGCGCGCGTTATTTCGGTTTTGTTTTACGTAGCCGGCCTAGCCGACAAGCTATTTGTGTACTTTTATATTACGGTTATTGTTTCTATTAATATACCACCTCAGAACACTTCATTCTGAACACTAACGCCGGCGCCCCGAGCGATATATAGTAATCTGAGCACGTCTCAATAGTGACGTTTGGACTCGGTCTCAATAGATCTTGGACACCTCGACAGACGTGACTGTTTGCTATAAGAATGTACCGAAAAACAGACAATATTTATTTCCAGTGATAAACCATTATACACCTCGCAAACTCTACCTACCTCCTGGTGAGAAGTGAGATCGTTCAAAATGATTTATTTCGGAAGAAGCTTTAACCTCAGTTACATGTTTTAAATATTCCCATTAATCTTTTTTATAACAACAATATAATAATATCCGTAGAAGGAAAAGAAGCTTAATCTATATCCTATGAAATAAAACACAACGCAAATAATAGGTTACGCGTTAACTCAAGTTTATACTGTAGCGTAGGCGTAAAAGGACTCCTGAAAAGAATAAATTCCTCTTTTATTGGCTTCTCGGGTGTTAATTGTAATGCTTCCTTTTGCATGGCTAAAACGAATAGGTATACATTACTAAAGTACCTTAAGTAATTGTAAAAGAGGATTTCCCTTAGGTGAAGGCGACAAAAGAGAACGATCGAAATAACATCTGATCAGCTTTGTCTCTTAGTCCCTTGTCTCTACTAATAACCTGTACTTTATGCAAAATAGTATAAAAAATTCGTCAAGCAATTAGAAATTCATGTAGTGCCTAGAAGTAAAATTATGAAGAAATGTGGTAGGTAACAGAAATATAATTCTAGGTGTTTACAATCATAAGTTTTTAGTATTAATTTCAACGCTTTTTTTATTTTCGTTTTTACTAGATACTAGGTACATAATGTTCTAATAATATTATCAGCTTTTTTATTAAACTAAAACGATAAATTAAAAAAACACAAAAATATACTGAACTTTTTATAACTGCTTGTAAGAAATACATGTTGTAATTTATTGTTATAATTTAAAAATCCTGCGTTAAAAATACTTCATTTATTTTATTTCCCCTACCTAAAATTTAATACTCAAACTTAAGTAAAAGTTCTAACGACTAAGCTAAGTATTTTCGTGACTAAATTGTACAAAATATAAAGGGGTTGTACTTACACAAACTTAGTAATTTATAGTTGTATCGTGATTCACAAAGTTCGCAAGTTAGTTTCGCTGCTTCCCTCGCAAAACAAACACACTGACGGCTGAAGTGAGCCTAAATCACAACATGAGAATCACAATATGATGTTGGCTTAGTACCTCTTCAAACATTGTATTAACTCAATGCATAAAGTTATATGACCTATATGAATTACAAAATACTCTACATAAACGTATAAATCTTAAGAAATAAAATCAACAAAAGATATTCACTAGTGAGAGAAAGCCGTATGGCACAGTATATCGTCAAATCGACTCGATCAGTTAGAATTGACCATGTATGGACGTGGATTTGCAAGACGATCTATGTTTATGTCAATATAGTATTGATCCAATCGAACTGATCAAGTCGCTTGATACGAGTAGATAGACTGTATGGTGTACCGTGCAGAGCAGTGGCGTGCGCTCCATAAAGGCAGAAATGCAGTGCTTTACTTACTTACCATTCACAGATATTTTAATAAAACGTTCGGACGTTTTATATGACTTTAATTAATAGTAAATAAATGAATAAACGAAATATAATAACTTAAAAACGCCTAATATTTTATAATAGCACCTATTTACAAGTACATTATGTTTGGCAGGCGTTTAGCGACATGTTGGTGATGCGACTCCTGCCTTGTCGTGTAGCAGTAGATTTGTTCGCATGTGTGTAGTAATTTTAGTGTCCGTACACAGTTCGCAAACGCACACACCTATGAATATCCCAAGGCGCGAGTCGTCCAACTCCTACGGCATGCTTATAGACTTCGGCGAAGTTCGGCAGTTGTCGGGACACGGAAGTAATCGGGTATATTCGTGGCACGGTGGCCTATAATGCGAGTAATTATAATTGACGTAAAATCTAATTACTCACTACGCACATGATGCGTTTTTGTTTTAGTAAGGTTTTATTTGTTTAAATATCAGATTCAAGGAAGCCATTTTTTCATGTGAAAACGCATTGTTATTTTTCGGTTGCCATTATATTTAATATTTATAGTTTTCTTAAAAGATTTTTCATTTTAACATTTGAAAGTGTGTACATTTAACAGTTTATTACTGAAGTTCTATAAAAATTGTAGGTAGTGATTTGCTTTTTAATTGATTTGAGTGATAATAAGTTCTCACAATTGTCATTCAGTAAAAAGATTCAAATTGTGTCTACTAAAGGTAGGTGTGTATCCGAGTTACAATAATTAAATCAGCAAAAAGGGAATGTAACTCAAAAGTTTCATGTTAAAAGTTATGAAGTTCTGTTAGTTCTGTTGGCATGGTTTCCGATTTAGAAATCCGTCGCTTGGCTGTGGCTATGCTAATTGCAGGGGGGTGAAACTCTCATACATGCACAAATTAACAGAGAACAGAGACATCTAAAAATGAATATCCGGTACTAACAGTTTGAAAGTTTTCGGATAGTCACAACAGATGCCACTAAGCGACTTCTACATCGCGCTATCGGTAACACAAGGCGTATACAGTATAAGGGCTCGCGAACATTTTACTATGCAGCAACCATATCCCACTATTAAAGAGGAACTTGGTCGTTGTTGTGTCTACGACATTCGATAAAACTTAATTTCTGTCCATAATTCAGTTCAATAAAAATTATCAGGCGGTACTACTTCCATCTAGCGGGTTTGATAGTAACTAAAACGGTACAACGCCATCTAAAAACGACATTCCGAAACTTTTGTAAGACTCAGTTTCAATTTTAGAGTTGCGCATCTATACTAATATATATCTGTATTATCTATGGCTAATTGCTAAAAATCTATAAAAGAAAAAGTTTTTGTGACCGACTACTCCGCCGCATACCCAGTGTCATAACCGTGTGCACGCCGCTGGTGCAGAGGCGGCTCGTCCTAAAGAGCGCTGGTGCATTGCACTCCCACTCCTCCCACTTTGCAAACTAGTTACTAAGTACATAATGTATTTTTTTTTAATCTGCTACCCACTTATATAAAATTTCAAGTACAACGCCTAGTGCTGAAATCAATGAGTGCGAAAGAGAAACATCGACACGGCCCGGTACGTGAAACAAAAGATTTCGTATGAGAAATTAGCCTAAATTGGAGCGCCGCTCCTACGACGCGACGTTGCCAGATCGCGGCGAGATGACAAATTATTGGTGTGCCGTGTGGCTAATTATGCGCTGTTGCCTATCTTATGTAAACAAACATTGCGTCTCATCGTCACCGGTCACTACACTAGGTACTCGCGCGAATACGGCAGTTTTGTGATATTCCGCTAATAAAAAAATAGTTTATGTGCGTTAATTGTAAAAATGCAACAATACAATGTATATTTTATTAAATACTGTGAAAAGACTATAGAAAAGCGCCTCGAACTAAAAGCAAAAGGTCCAAAATGTGCTAAAAAAACTAAAACTTTTACGCGTGTGTTTAAACCCGAACAGTATTTATAAACACCTTGGATGTGTGGTTGTGAAGAAACCAATAAATTGTTTGCATGCATTGTGTATGATAAATTGATAAGCATAGAAAAACGCTAGATAAATTCCATATCCGATTTTCACGAGAAAGTGATAGAGGTCTTCGCTCAAGACCGGCGAATGGATTTTTTATACAAATAAATGGTAAGCAACTCTTTTTGTTTGTGAACACCCAAAAAAAAGGTCACGAGCCGCCTCTGGTACCGTGTACGGCTATCATAACTGGTAACTTTTTTGAGATCTTTTAACAGATCGAACAAAAATATCACTATGATGGTTATTAAGTTCTTAAAATATTTAATATTGACATATATAATATATCTTAATATACAACTCTAGCATCCCAAACAGCAGCACAGTACCCCAAGCAGGAACTTTTGTAAAAATTTAAAGTTACGTAAAGTATGACTGAAACGGGAACTTCGGAATACGTAGGGACGTAGCACAAAGCGCTTTGTAAACGTATCGTGAGCACCCAATCCTACGTAATGAATGAAGAACGAACGAAAGAATGAAATTAAGATTGACTAAAACAGTGTTGCAAAAATATACAGATTTGCCCATATGTATGCAGAATTTTAATTATTTATATAATTTTAATAATATTTAAAGCTTAAATTCAGAGATATCTCAGAAGTTAATAATGGTTACTTACCTATAATTAATCATCCTATAGCGGTACTAATGGGGAATAATGAAAATATCGAGTGCAACCAATATTATTTTTCAAGATATTTTAACTTTTCATAACATTTTCTCTCAAATTTGTTTATTTTAGTACTCCAAATTATATCAGTCAAAGATAAGGTAAGATAAAAAAAGACTATACAGATTTTATACGGAATTTGGCAAATAATTTGCGGAAAACGGTTTTAGGATGACGGCATCACCGACAGCTGACGTTTGTCATTTAAAAACCTAATTTTGAAAGAAGAAGTAAAAAACTGCTAATGCCGGCTGTGTTTTTATTTTCTTAGATTTATTTATTATGTAAAACCTTAGCTAAAAGGATATTTTTGTGATTACGGAAGTTTTGGACAAGTTCTGCCTATCAACAAGATCCAATGTATGATCTACTTTAGGTGTCCGTCAAGCAAGTTGATTCTCCGTAAAAAGTGATATTTAATATCAATATAGAAAAGGTAACTTTACTTTGTATTTTTAGTATTGAGGCTTTTATTTTTTCATTGTTCAAATACCTATACCTACCTTAAAAGCCGTAGGTATAATATTATAAAGTCTAGTATATTTTGTTGATCTAATCATAACAATAGGTCGCCGATTGTGTTATTCCCTTATAGATACTTAAAGTTAAACAAAAACATTTTGTAGTAGGAATTTATACCTTTGCTTAATGTAGCATATTTTGTTTTAGCAACTCAACAGTTGCAGCAGTTCCAAAAGAAAAGCAATATTATATGAGGCTCATTATCATTTATAGCCCGTTAAGCAAGTCAAGATTTCGATGTTTATAAGCACAAGGACAATTTTAAATTAGCACAATAAAGCTCAAATAAAAGTAGATACATTTGGTGTTAATAAAACAATTATAAAATTTGTGACAAGTTTTATTTCTTTCCTTTTACATAAATTACTTTAAAAATGTGCATATTCCTCAAGCTACTTTTTGTAACTTTGCTTATCATACTTATTGCAAAACTGTTTAATGTTGTAAAATAATTAATTAACTTTGGTATACATTACATAAACACTTACTAATATATTTTATTGTCATAAAATATTAGCATGCTTTATGTTTGAGTTTTTTCATAAGTCTTCATCGGCTTTCAAATATATGGCTTGACTAATAACAATTATTATGTAATTGACAATAATTGTATCTTCGAATAAATGTTAGAATTTTGTAAATTTTCTTTGTTTAGCTCGACAGTTTGTTTTCCTGAAATGAAAGATAATTACAAAAAATATACACAGCTGTGTTGTTTGTATTTTGTAAGTAGGAATAGACTATGGACAGACATGAATAAAGCCAGACAGGGTTTGCAGCTTCGAACCCTTAAAGCATCTAACCAAATTGGATTAATGCTCTAAATTCGAATCCCGTCATGTAACTAGAAGAACTAGAAAATAATGTAAATTCTGTAACTACCTAATTATTATCTATACTTCTATACTAATATTATAAAGATGAAACGTTTGTTTGTTTGTGTGTTTGTTTGTTTGTTTGCATTGAATATGCTCCGAAACTACTGAACCGATTTTGATGAAATTTGGCACAGATATAGAGTAGACCACGGGGAAGGACATAGACTACTTTTTATTGCGGGAAAATGTACGGTAGCAAACTTACCGTGTAGGTACCTCGGCGTTATAATTCTATGCTCTTAGTTAACTATGAGCACCCTCTATTAATCTTGTTTCATAGTAATAATTGAGCGTCCTAGGTTCAATTGGAGGTCCTCCTTTCATTTTTAAGTGTCCTTATCAATAAATAACATATTATTTTGTTTAAAAACACCCTTAAAATTACACAAAATAGTTCGACGTAACCTTTGTCACCAACAAATTTTAGGTGATAGAGTATTCGTAAAATTACGTAGAACGTAACTACACCACCCGTCAAATTGGTGTTCGTGCTCGCTATTTTCATACAAATTGTCAAACGTATCGTTTACGTCACGTTACGTTACTCAGCAAAACTATCTAAAAAAGGTTCCTGCTACCGATTTAGTTACTTTTACGTCCGCTAGAGGCGCTTTCATGGTTTTCATACAAAATTTCTCGTTTACAAACACGAAACGATAATCGCAAAAAGTTCCTGCTTGGGGTACAGGTACCAGAAAACAATATTTTACAGTCACAACGCTAATATAGTCCGAGATTTCTTGAAAATTCATGCCCTAGTCTACGTTCTGTTCAGAGTTATTTTACCTCCGAGTCGAGTTCGATGAGAGTGATCCTTATGTCGTCGGCATAAAGGTCCTATTAGAGGTAAAGCAAATTCGAATGGACTGGCCCTACTTAATTACGTTAGTACGCTATTCTCTAATAGCGATGAAGTGTCAAATCAGTATACGAATTTGACACCTCACCGCGGATTCAGCTGTCGAGATATGAAAATGTTCAGAGAATAACACTGCAGGGCTTACGTAGACCACAATCCATCAACACAATATTATGTTTAGCTTTCGAAACGACATGTTATTTTTTAAGCGTCTAACTCTCCACTCCTGGCTTCCTTATGAAATATAACTTACCTGAAAAGAAAAGAAATATTATGTTAAAGGTGTACCATAAATAAATATGAGTATAATGATGTAGAAAAACACAGGGAAACGTGAAATAAAGTTTCGTTTCCATTAATGTAACTAACTACTGCCTACAATAATTAAAATCGGATCGGATCGTATCCAACGTAGGGCCGCTCGAATTGTTGACTGCCATAGTGTTTCAAATAGGCTTGACTCTTTAGAGCTACGTAGAGATGTAGCATCGCTCTGCATCCTCTATCGGTTATATTACGGGGAGTGCTCCGAGGAACTGTTCGGACTTATACCTGCTGCAACTTTTCGCCACCGTTCCAAGCGACAAAATATTTATCATCCTCATCACCTTGATGAGTGGCAGTCCTCCACCGTGCGCTTTACCCGAAGCTTTCTGCCGCGCACTGTAAAACTCTGGAATGAACTGTCGCCAGCTGTATTTCCGGACCACTACGACCTGCAAACCTTCAAGAAGGGAGCGTATTCCCTCCTAAAAGGCCGGCAACGCACTTGCAACTTCTCTGATGTAGCGGGTGTCCATGGGCGACGGTAATCGCTTTCCATCAGGTGATCTGTTTGCTCGTTTGCCCCTTTGTTTTATATATAAAAAAAAATCAATTTAAATTCACACAACTCGAGCCGCATAGATATGGTTTCATATTATTTTAAAGAAATATAATTAGAGCCCGTCACAGACGTAGCTATAATATATATTAATATATCGATATATATATTATAGTATAGCAAGCTACCACACACGGGAGCTATACTATAACATATATTTTGCCGTCACTCGGTCAGCGGTCGTCCTTTCAGCAAAGGACGACCGCTCATAAAAAAATATATTTCTATGACTGCACCAAAATCTATATTATAGCTGCGTGTGCGGTCATCGAAAATTTATATAGAAAATATATTATCGTGATATACCTTGCTATTCATATTAATATATATTATAGCTACGTCTGTGACGGGCTTAATCTTCAAAAATAAACAAGTCCTACTACTATTATAAATGGGAAAGTTTGTGACGATGAATTGATAGATGAATAAATGTTTGTACAAATTTTGGTAGATATGCTGTGGAAGTCCAAATCTTAAGATGAAAATTATAATTAAATTATGAAATTATTTTAAATAAAAATTGGAAAAACAGTTGACCTAAAGGCCATCCGTGCAACTTCCTGCTAAGCGCTTAAATTTTATCTAATGCTCGGAGAGCTCAAAAGTCTGATGAAAGAAAATTATCAGTTAAAATTTTTAGAAGCAGTTTTATTTTTGAGCTCGATAAGGTCAAACGATTTTGAGCTCAAAAATAAAACTGCTTGTATAAATTTTCAAAATGTAGTACTCGTATACAATATTATATTATTATATACAATACTAGCTAGTAGCTGGTGCCCGCAACTTCGTTTGCGTGGAAATAGTAATGGGAAACTGAAACCTTTTTACCCGACCACGGCGAAGCCAAAAGGAAGGATAATGACTTTTGCTGTCTATGTATGCTTATTAACTTACTGTAGAAGGTACTTTGGTATCAAAATAAAGAGTTTGAAGAGACCATTCTAAGAATATTATACAACACACATTATAGTAAGTAAGAGTCTGACTCTGAAAAAAGAAATTCATACCCCGTTCATCCCTTTCGAGGTTCACATCATGAAACATGTGATTTCTAATTTTCTTTTCGTACTACATTTACAAAGTTTTAAGCTGTAACGCTCATTTAATATTTTTTCCTCATACAAAGCTTAGTACCCCTTTTTCCCTCATAAAAGATTGAATTTTAGAAAATATTGAATTACAGTATTTGGTAAATTATGCCAAAGAGCAACATCGCGAAATTACAAACTTTGACCGCAAACAAAAGCTACATACAGATGTTTATATCCCTTTTTACCCTTTTAAAAGGAAGCCACGGTACAAATATTACGTTCAGTAGTTTTGTCTCGGCGTTGATGAAAAAAAGACATTCATACCCCCCTTTTTTTGTTCATCCCTTTAGGGGTTGAATTTCGAAAAATCATGAAACACGTGTTAAAACTCATTTTCTTTTAGGACTATATTTACAATGTTTCAACCCGAAATGCTCATTTAATATTTTTGCACCATACAAAGTTTAGTACCTCTTTTTACCCCTTAAAAAATAATTTTAGAATTTTTTAAATTAGAGCTTTAGTAAATTATGCCAAGTTGCTGCTTGGCATGATTTACTAAATCTCTAAATAAAACAAATCACGAAATTCCAAACAGATTTGACTACAAACAAAAAAGTTACATACAAACGTTAACACCCCTTTTACCCCTTCATGGGATGAATTGCGCAAAATCACTTCTTAGTGGACCTATACGTCACAAAAGGAAGCCACGGTCCAAATATTACATAAATAGCTTCAGTAATTTTGTCTCGGTGTTGATGAAAAAATATATATTCATACCCTCGTTCATCCATTTGGTGATATTTGACGACCTCTGTGGCTTAGTGGTTCAGCGCGTTGGTGCTCAAGCCGGGGGTCGCGGGTTCGAATCCCACCGAAGGAATAAAAAGTTCTTCTGTGTTCCTGGGTCATGTATGTGTATTAAATATGTGTATAATATAATAAAAATCTCAAATATATGTATAGTATAAAAGTATTAAATATATTTCCCGTTTTCTGGTAACTGTAACACAAGTTCTTCGGATACTTAGCACGGGGCCAGATTGACGTGGTGTGAAGTGTCCATAGATATTATTATATTATTATCATTATATTCAACCTTATTTTCTTACTTATTTTCTTTTAGGGCTACATTTACAAAGATTCAAGCCGAACCGCTCATTTAACATTTTACTCCCATACAAAGTTTAGAACCCCTTTTTACCCCTTAAAAGATTGAATTTTAGAAAATATTGAATTAGAGTTTTAGTAAATCATGCCAAAAAACAACGTCACGAAATTCCAAATAGATCTGACCACAAACAAAAAGTTCATACAAAGGTTGATACCCTTTTTACCCCTTTAGGAGGTGTATTTCGCAAACACCCTTCTTATGCCCCTTTACTTTACAAAAGGAAGCCATGGTCCAAATATTACGTTTCTAGCTTCAGTAGTTTTGGCTCAGCATTGATGAATCAGTCAGGCGTTGTTACTTTATATAATAGACTAGCTTTTGCCCGCGACTTCGTCCGCGTGGAACAATACTTTGGGATATCGCTGAAATTTACCCGCGACTTTATTTATGACTAACGAAAACGGAATCCTATTTTTTTAAACGGAACCCTAAAATAAAAGTAGCCTATGTTAGACCCTATAACATCAGCTATCTGCTAGTGAAAGTCCCGTGAAAATCGGTCCAGCCGTTTCAGAGATTAGTCGGAACAAACAGACAGACAGACCGACTGACAGACAGACAGAAGGACAGACAAAAATTAAAAAAAAATGTATTTTATTGTAAAGTACCGAATATACTTTCAGATTCATTATGTAAAAAGCTGTTAATTTGAAGTTACAAACAGACACTTAAATTGTATTTAACTGTATAGATGTATAGATATTATAATGTATTATATTTTAAGATATTATCAATTTGATGTTTATAAAATAACTAAACTATTTAACTAAACTAAACTAAACTAAACATTAACCCGCACGCACACCCCGCCTTGGTGACGCCCACTTCGCAACAGGCCGTGCAGCAGAAATCGTAAGATTTTAATTTCGCCATAACTTCAAAACCAAACGTCCAATTTTAATCATTCAAAGACCAAATATTATCTACATAAACTGTACTTAGTGATGAAATGATTAATTTTGATAAGGATTAATAACATGAGTAAAATAAACGCGTTTAAATGTAGTCCAAAAAAAATTTAAGATTTCTAAATAAAAAAATGGTTGTTGTGCCTCACTCGACATAGATAGGTATAGTGTGTCGCGGACTTTTTTGTAGATATTTATAAGATCTACTATTAATTAGAACATTTTATGTTTCTATCTTTTATAGTTTAGGCAGCGTACGCAAAATAAGTAACTTTTCTGGTTGATTTTTTACACCTTGTGTCCGAAAAACCCAAATATCTTACGGAACCCTATTTTTTTCCAAAATAAAATTAAGCCTATGTTACTCGTGGATAATGTAGCTTTCGAATGGTGAAAGAATTTTTGAAATCGGTCCAGTACTTTTTGAGCCTATTCATTACAAACAAACAAACAAACAAACAAACAAACAAACAAACATACAAACAAAGTTTTCCTCTTTATAATATTAGTGTAGAAGTGTAGATTACTTTATATAATATATTATCAAGGTTTCATATCGCAAATCTTTTCACAATAATTATTACATAGCAACCAGTATGCCATAAAAAGATAGTTAATAATGTTTACTTTAGATTATCAGCTCGATAAATTATACCAAATAATGTGATAACTGATAAGGCATCTGTCACACAGGCGAGGCGTGTGTACAACCGGCCTTCCTTAGGAATATTACCCTTAGATAATATATTATATTACCTAATTTTAAAAATATAGTAGGTAGTAGGTACTAAACTAAAACAGTGCGCTTTTTTAATATTATGTGCCCAATGCACCCAAACAATAGGGGACCGGGCTAAATTTGAAATATTTAGTTTCATTAATATATTCAGAAATATTGAGGCATTACTACTTGGTAAATGTAAAAAAATATATTATTTTGTGTATAGTTTACTAATTATATACATTTAAAAAGTACCAAAAAAAATTTTTTTTTGCGAAATTGGTAAAAAAAAACCTACATCATTAGTTTATTTAGATCATATACAAAAACATTCATTATGGTAAGTATGAACTTAAACGCACAAATATCGGAGATATTTACAAATATATTCCTGCGGCCGTATACTTCTTACACCGCACCATAACCTACAAGTGACGTCACTTGTAGAATAAGTTTAGTATGTAGCGTTTTTACGAGACTTGCGAAATTTTGTATACAAATCGCTGTACCTTTGAACCCCAGGCGGCACTTTTAAGAGGGCGACAAAGCCGTAGTAAGGGGGCGGCAAAACCTAAGTAAGAAGGCGGCAAAACCTAAGTAAAGGGGCGGCAAAATTGACGTCCGCCCCGGGCGGCAGACACCCACGCTACGCAACTGGAGTCTCGGCCTTTATAATGTGGTCCAGGTGATTCACTGTGTGACACACTGATGCACTCATGTAACATGAGTTGTGATATTGTACAACTCATGAGTCATGTTATATGAGTTGTGATATTGTGCACAGTGCATGTACATGAGTCATGTATCAAGAAATGAAGAAAGTATGATAATAAGCTTTTCCGCGAAAAGGCGTAATAGGTAGTTTAGTTTCATACGCTAAAACTATTGATTTTATAAAAACGTTGCTAGGACATAAATTGTAGAGAATTTTCTTTAGTTTATTTCTTTCATACTTGTTTTTAATGTCAAATCAGTTGGGAAGAAGATAGCATCAGAAAACTGTTTTAGGGTCATTTATTAAGATGGCGACGCTTGCAGCCAAGTAAGGCGTTGGTAAAGTTGAAATTTGAAAAGAACACATCAAAATATATTCTTTTTATGAAATGAACCAGTAAACAAGCAGATGGATCGCCTGATGGTAACACTCGCAACACCAGAGGATTTAAACTTGTAACTCCTCTGGTATTGCGACTTGCGTTCCTGGTCCCTAAAATCCCCAATCCCCCTTGGGCATCCAGTAACCTCACTCGACGAATTTGTGAGGTCGTAGAATTTAGCTAGTCGAGCCGGCCCATTCGTGCTGAAGCTTAGCTCTCCCACAGTTAAATTTTAATAACTTAACTCAACTCACTTCACTCTTAACTTCACTCCATCTCTTATTGCTAATCACAGACACTTCTGACCAATCTGACCGCTATTATGGCCAGTTTTGAAACTATTCACTACTTTTATCGAACACTTTTTTTTTCTTCCTTAGTATTATATTATATTGGTACTCCTTTTACTCTACTCTCCATACAATAGGACAGGACTGGAACGAACGGTATTATCGACCACTTTTTAGGTTTTTTTCCTTATAGAGGAATAAAACCTAAAAAGAATCATGAGAGAATCACCGCGATTTGAAAATGATTTGACTTTGTCGGATGAAATAAAAGAATACGGTATTTTGGATGACACAAAACAGTTTATTATTTAAAGACGATTCATTTATGATGCATTTTCAGTGTAAGTTAAGACCTCCGTGGTCTAGTGGTTAGAGCATTGGCTCTCGACTCGGAGGGCGTGGGTTCGATTCCCGCATTGGAACAACAAAAAATGTCGTTTCCAAGTTTGGTTAGGACAATGCAGGCTGATCACCTGATTGTCTGACAAGAAAGATGATCCATGCGTCGGATGGGCATGTAAAAAGTCGGTCGTGTCGGTTATCCGTCCCACTGAATTATGAGAGTAAAAGGAAGAGAGAGTGCTCTTGTGTACTGCGCACGCACTTGGGCACTATAAAATTACTCCTTCGTAACTGGCCTGGTTTCAAATCGGCCACCATCACCGAAATCAGTGTGGGGAGTTATTATTATTGTTATTAAGTTAAATAAGAGAATTGGGGTTCAGCTCTCATTTCACTATTATTATTAGACATTAACGAATATTTATTAATGTCTGATAGCTACCCCGATAGCATATCTCTGTGACGGCCTTGAATGATTGTCGACAATCAAAATCAAGTCTAATCATCCAGGTAAATTTTATTTTATTGATACATAATATTATAGTTATCATTTTCAACTCTTATCATTTCACATAGGGTGACTATGTATATTTTTATCACCGTATTAGTACGTATTCAGGTGAATTTTAAGGTTGGTATACCTAATTCACAGTACGACTAACTAGCGTTATGCACAATAAAAATAATAGTCCGAAGGTATAAAATGCCTAAATGTCATTTTCAGCTATTGGGATTACGCCCTGTTTGCCTATTTCACGTTGTGCCTACTTCGCTTATAAACTAGCTCCCTTACTAATAAACGCTGTATAAGCTTTGAATAGTTATACAGTGTTTTGTTCCCGTCACACAAGTGACATTTTTAATTCGATAGAATAAGACAAAACACTGTGTAACTATTCAAAGCTTATACAGCGTTTATTAGTAAGGGGGTTAGAATATTATGTTCACGTCCAAAAAAGTGACATTTTTAATTCGATAGAAGGAGACAAAACACTGTATAACTATTCAAGGCTTATACAGCGATTATTAGCAAGGGGCTAGGTACTTCGCATGGCCTAAATCGCATTGTGCCTAAAACGTTGTACATCGATAAAAATATTGTAACGTTTGACCACATTTAACAGCCACATGACAATGATACTTCGATATTCTATATTTTGGTTATGAGGAGAGTCATGCTACGGCACGAAAATTTAATTTGATTTAGACATGAGGTGAGTTAGTTATTATGTGAATTAGGTATGCCAAGCGTAAAGGATTTTTTCATGTGGTTTTTTATGATAAGCAAAATCAGAAACAAAATATCCGTAACAGCGAAAAAAACTGAAAATAATTGCAATTTTTTAAAAACTAAAATTGCTTCATTAGATTTTTGATAAACGGAGTAAAATGCTCCAAAGTGATGCTGCTTTCCGAAGCAACGCATCCATATCTACTGGCTAAACATAACATCATAACTAATTTTTTGACGATTTTTTCAAAGGACATAAAAAACTTCATCGATTGCCGCCAATTGCGTGAAAATCAGTTGATTCATTCCAAAGTTATGACTGTTTGAAATTTCAAGAAATAGTGTTTTATTAAACTTTCATCAGATATACCAAAGATTTCAACTCAAGATAGGCTATCACGTACATTTAGCAGAAAAAAAATTCATACAAGAAAAAGTTACGCCATCTTGGTTTTCACCATAACTCAAATTTCAGCCATCTTGTTTTCACCATACTTCGAATTTCAAAATGGCCCCAAAAATTTAAAAATTGGGGCCAATTACTGGAGACACTTTTTGCCTCAACATGCCTCGTCTATATAATACACGTCTATGAGATATACTGAATAATGAATGACTGATATAATGAATGAAAATTATCAGTGAAAATTTTTAAAAGCACTTATATTTTTGGGCTCGATAAGCTCAAATAGCTTATTATAGCGCCTTAGATAAAACTATGCGCTTAGCGGGAAGTTGCGCAGATAGCCTCCCAACAAACTAGTTGCTTAAGAGCTTTGGAGCCAATCCGATTATTTCCAAAGGCGTCAAGCTCAAGCTCCAGAGTGTGCACTGCAGACCATAAGCAGTCGTTTTGCAGCCAAAGGGGCACAACTTTTTGCAACCTACAGTTCCATTAGAACTTCATAATAGTGGCATAAACGCGCTATAGGAGCTGCAACTAATAATTAACACCACACTAAAGCTCTTGTGGCACTTATTGAATGAATGACCGGTTTAACTGAACGAAAAAGGATCACTAATCATTCACCTTGTCTTTTCATTGTCATTTATTAAAATACCTCAGTAATAATAATTACCTCAGATTAACGTAAAATATCTAAAATATTCTTATATAAATAATATTATATTACAAACCTACACGATATTACAATTAAATACTTGACTACATTTGTATTTAGTAAGTTGCTGGTTCTCTATTTAGTTATATTTTACTACAAATTGTGATAAAAACCATTAATTTTCTCAAGTAATGATAAATAATTGTCTTGTAAACATGGCGTCTATGAGAAGCAGCTTTAACTTGCAACTTCAACCTCAATACTTCCTCTCTGCGCGTCAAAGCGTTAACTTTCACTCTTCTGAAGGTCCAAGTAATACCTGAGCCACTAATGCAGTTCTAGTCTTTACAATCACTTTTATTTCGTACTTACTGCAGGTATCGAATCACACGAATGGTTACTTGTTTAGAGATCCGTAGAACTCGTTGAAAACCCTGTTTCTATATTTTTCGCTCTTTTAATTGTTATAATATATTATAATATGCTATAAAATATTGTTTGGGCTGGAACCGACTTCAAAATTAAGAAGATTGAGTAGAGAAATAGTTAAAATTTTAGCCGAATTTAAAAGAGGACTTATTTAGAAAATAAGTTTTATTTCATACTTTTTTGTGTATTTTTACTTTGGAAGTACATAGTTTTAATTTTTTATTTAAAAATAATAATTTTAGTCCAGTTTGGTTGTGGAGTTGAATCTTTTATTTTAAGCACATATATTTTTTTTTGTTCGGTCAGTGTAACACTCCATGTTTTTCCTTGATGATGGACAGATGCAAAGTTCTTGTTGATTTTGTTGTTCATTATAAGTTTAAATTATTAACGTTTAAAATAAACGATCGAATGTATAATTCTTGAATAAGCGCTAAGATTCCATTAGGTATTGTAAATAAGATGATGATGATGATTACTGTAAGTTAGTGGCATACGCTTGTAGTTCTTTGAACAATGACGAAATTTACAAACGCGTATCTTTAAAGACTGAGGAGTTCTGTTCAGTGCTTTTGGATGCAGGGTATACTTTGGTGCAAAATCTTATTTTTTGGTAGCATATGCTTATGTTACTTCAGGAAAAGTCTAAATCACTATATGTGTCCATATAAATTTCGAGAAGTTCCCTCGATTCCTCATGGATCCTATCATCAAGTTTCCACTTTAGTGACTAAAAGACCAACTTCAAATTCTACCCTTTACAACGACAAAATAATTTTGCAAATAGGTCTATAAACGGCAGAGTAATGTTCAAAAATCTCCGTGTTGGTGTAAAATACTATAAGTACCTTTTATATGTGATGATATATGGTGTGATGGTGGTGCTGATGATGATGATTACTCTAATTGACATGGTGGCATGTGTTTGCAGTTCTTTAAACAACGCCGAAATCCCCAAACATGTAACTATTAGGAGTCAGGAGTTCTTTTCTGTACTTTTGGATCCAGGGTATACCTTGGAGCAAAATCTTACTTTTTGGTAGCTTGGACTACTTCAGAAAAAGTTGAAATCATCATAATATGTATCCATATAAATTTTGAGGAGTTCCCTCGATTCCTCATGGATCCCACTAACTAACTGCTAACAAGCAGTTGACAGAAATGTTAGATTGTTAGACAACAGAACAAGAAGCTACAGAACCCTTACCAGCGCCCTGTCCGTTACGCTCCTGCTTCTATTGTCAAGCCTTGTCGCTATTAGTGGAACAGTCGATCAAATTGCTACTTAAGTCTGCGCAAAAGTACAAATAATTTCTGCAATATTACTTTCAGTGGCAGAACAGTGATAAATATATATATTTTATACAGTTCCGTTAAAAAGTCTGCAATTACAGTCTTTGTGCAGTTCTGAAGCGTACAGCAGCGGCAATAGCGGCTTTTTAGCAGCTTTAAGCTTTAACATACAGGTTTTAATTCTCTTATAAAGCTATAGACGGCAAATGGGTTGTAACATGAACTCTTATGAAGCCTATAGTGGCATTTGGTTCACTTTCTGCTACCCCTAGTGATATTTATAACTATGAGCAGTTACGGAAGCAATAGTAGAACTTAAAACCACTTTCTGAACCCTAAAGCGCTACTGTACAGCTAAAAGTTGCAAAATAGGCTGCTATTTCCACTAGTGTGCTAGTTGGGCTTTAGGTCAACAGTGTTCCTAATTTTTACTTGGATTTTACAGTTATTTTAACCGACTTCCCAAAAAAGGAGGCGGTTATACGTTCGGCTGTATATATTTTTTTTTTTATTATTTTTTTTGTATGTTCAACGATTACTCCGCCGCCTGTGGACCGATTTTCAAAATGTTTTCTGTGATGTATAGGGTGTAATCCCAAATTGGTCCTTTTGATATCAAAGTCGTGACCTGATGATGGGATCCATGAGGAATCGAGGGAACTCCTCGAAATTTATATGGACACATATGGTGATTTAGACTTTTTCTGAAGTAGTTCAAGCATATGCTACCAAAAAGTAAGATTTTGCTCCAAGGTATACCCTGGATACAACAGTACAGAACAGAACTCCTGACTCCTTATAGATACATGTTTGGGGATTTCGGCGTTGTTTAAAGAACTGCAAGCATATGCCACCATGTCAGTTAGAGTAATCATCATCATCATCACCACTATCACACCATACATCATCACATTATGATGATATAAAAGGTATTTCTCTTAGTATTTGATATTAACACGGAGATCTTTGAACATTACTCTGCCGTTTATGGACCTATTTGCAAAATTATTTTGTTGTTGTAAAGGGTTTAATTCGAAATTGGTCCTTTAGTCACTAAAGTGGAAACCTGATGATGCGATCCATGAGGAATCGAGGGAATTCCTCGAAATTTATATAGTGATTTTTACTTTTACTGATGTAACACAAGCATATGCTACCAAAAAATAAGATATTGTACCAAGGTATACCCTGGATCCAAAAGCAATGTACAGAACTCTTCAGTCTTTAAATATATGCGTTTGGAAATTTCGGCATTGTTTAAAGAACTGCAAGCATATGCCACTTTATAACTTACAGTAATCATCATCATCATCTTAATAACAATACCTAATGGAAGCTTGGCGCGTATTCAATTATACATTCGATCGTTTAGTTTAGACGTTCTTAAGACGTATTAATAATAACTTAACAAAATATATAACTAAAAAGCATGAAATTATTATTTTTAAACAAAAAATTAAACCGACTTCCAAAGTAAAAATACACAAAAAAGTATGAAATAAAACTTAATCTCTATATAATTCCCCTTTCAAATTCGGCTAAAATTTTTACTATTTCTCTACTCATTTTGAAAATATATTTGAGATGTGTATGAATTTAAAACGAGTAAAGACTCGCCATTTAAAACAAGTAAAGACTAGATAAAGATCTAGGTATGTGTAATTTAAAAGAAATAAAAGTAATATTATTCAACTAATAAATAATTTGCTTACAATTTTAATTTGTATCTTTTAACCTAGATGGCGGTTTTGTTTCACACCCCGGACAAAGAGAATGTAAAGCTATACTACGTATTAAGAGGTGGCACTCCGAATAAAAAATAATAATTTCGAAATTCAAAATTATACCGTAGCTTTTTTACGTATTTATATCTTCTAAAGTGCAAAAGATTCAAGCCTACAATGAAAAAAAAAAAAAGAAAACTATCGTAGGTTATTGTTTTCAATTTTTTTAGGACCCAATTATTAGGTTAAAAAGGTAAATAAAACAATAAACAACAATAATCCGATCGTTTTTATTGCATTAAAGAAATACAGAAGTAAGGCTACATTCCCACGAGCGTTTTTATGTGATTGCGACTGATAAAACTACACTATAAATAGAACTTTGCGCTAATACGACACAGCTGAAAATCGTGTACACTTAACACTTCGATTTTCAGCTCTACTTACAGTTTTTCCTGTCGCGTCACGACTCGCGACCACAAAAAAACTCTCGTGAATAAGGGCTAAAAGTTGGTAACCAAAATATTTCAGATTACCACATAATTATACGACATAGCCTGATTAACTTCAGCGGTTATCCTTTGGTGCAAAATAGATAGGTACATTTTATACGAATGAGAATCTTGGAATATTTTCATGTTGTCTTATTTATTATTGCGTGCCCTTGAAATTGGAATCCAATACCTGTAAATTAAGAATTTATATTACATTTTACTTATTCCTTCTTATTTGCAATACTAACAAAGGTTAAACTAAATGTTAAAATTAGATTAATAAGTACGCGGTAAAACTGTACAATAGTATTAAAAATAAAGTACCTACATAATTATTATTAGGTAGTACCTATTTAAAGTTTTTACTGACTGGCAGACATAACAAAATATATTAGGTAACCAATGTGACTTTGTTTTAAACAATATTGCGTGCCTTAATAAACGTTCGAATCTTATATTATTAATAGAGAAACTTTACAATCTTAAAATATCTTAGCATGCATATTAAAATCACTACACAATAAAATTCATTTATTGAAACAAATAATAATAATAATATGTATGGACGCTTCACACTACGTCAATCTGGCGCCGTGCTAAGTATCCGAAGAACTTGTGTTACAGGTAGGTACCAGAAAACAGGAAGTATATTAATTAATACCATATTAATACTATACTTAAGTATATTTAAGATTTTTGTTATATTATACACATATATAGGTACACATCCATGACCCAGGAACACAGAAAAACTTTTTGTTCCTTCGGCAGGATTCGAACCTGAGACCCCCGGCTTGAGCACCAAAGCGCTGAACTGCTGAGTCACAGAGGTCGTCGAACAAATATAATCTTTAAATGTCTCTTTTCAATAAAACGAGAAGTTAAAATATGCTAAAATTTTATACAAATACTCACCGATATTCTTTGACTTAAAGCATGTTTATATAGTGGTTATATACATGAACCTGTTTTATATAAATCACTGTTTCATCATTATAAATATGATTTCGAGGTCACTTCACTAAAAATTACAGTTTTTTGCAAATAACAAAACATGAGTTATCAAATTTTGTAAAAGTTGAAAATAATTTTTCAAATTAATAGAATAGAATATCGTAGTTTGAAATTTAAAATTAATCCTCTATTTCTGTTTAACCAATCACAGGCGATGTGTGAAATAGTACACAGATAAAAGAGCGAGCAAGGTATGTGGTTTGCACAGACGATAGTCAGGTATAGTTTTGGATTTCGAACGCCAATACTTACGTTAGGAAGTTGCGACACCCTGACCCCGGAGTGCAACCCGTTGTTTTTTTTACTTTTTTCTATCTAAGAGGCAAAAAAATAAATAAGAAGGTATATGTTTCAATATGAAAAATAATATTGCCGTCTCAAGGCCGTCTCTCACATTATCGCGCGCGATAGTATTAGACATTATATCGCATAATGTGAAAACGCTCTAATACGTAAAACAAAAATCACTTTTTCTCGGTTTTGGACCTATTTTAAGGGCCATCCTCTGGGTCCCGTATGCAGTTCCATCAGCTTCTCTTATATATTTTTATCTGTTAGCTGTAAATATTATTCAATATCCAGGCGAATTTACAGAAGGCGTAGGGTGCAAATGTGGTCTAAACATTTTCACCCTTATTAATAAAAATATTTACACCATGGATAAGCAAATCCAAATCGCTCTCTTTGTCTATCAAGTGACTGTTCCAAAGTATCTGACAGAGACAGCCATGTTGGATTAGCTAATCCGTGGTGTAAATAATTTTATTAATAAGACTGTTTTTGTCTTACAGAAATATAAAAATTATATTTTAGTACTTTACAGTATACTTCATATTCTAACATCTGGATAAAAAAAGACTAAATGCTCTGCAAACTATACTTTTGTGGTTATATACGATACAAAATATTCTCAAAGCGTTTCAATATTATAAAGTTCAATATTCTAGATGAGATCGGCGGGCGGCGGCGGATTGTTTTCGTTTTGAGAAGATATTATGCGACTCTGCATATTTTTACAGTGTGTTACTGTTTATCATTTATTTTGGTCCATAAGGATTTATCCAATAGAAACCTGCAAAATTATTTTAGATATTTTTGCTTGCTCGCTCCGCTCGCTCACTTTCAACGTACTGTGTAACATAATAATGTTATTTCAAATATTTAGTAGTGTATGGTCTATTTTGCGCTGTTGATTATTCCAAACAATAAACATTTTCAGATAGATATTTGTTACAAATTAACCCAGAACAATAAAAAAAAATTGAATTATCAAATTTTATCCTGCGAAATTAGGGGGGAGGGCAAAAACTGAATAGCCTATGGGCGGAAAATGTATAAATCCGCCACTTAAAAAATTATAGACAAAATTTACACATTTTATTACGTATCTAAGAAGCACAAGAACCCTAAAAAATTTGATTAAAAAATTATATGAATTTACGACGTCTAGTTTTTATAAAAACTCTCACAATCCTGACTTCTGGCAGCTTTAATTTCGCTATCTACATAATGTGTGTATATTTTAATAGCAGCGCAGTCTTTTTAGTTCGTTGCCTATAGTTATCTCCTTTTTTGCAGTCGGGTTTTTAATTTTTTCATTTATTATAAAATTATTTATTTATACAAAAGCTTGCCACTAATTTTTCCTACTTCGCATAGTTGCAGACTACATTACGTTTTAGTATCAACGACGCTGAAATCATATAGGTACCTAAATTGCCACCAGCTCCCTAGAATCTACATCTAGACTCCTAGAGCCATCTAGAATTCTAGAGCCATAAATTTTTCAAATAAGACCTAAAGTCAATATTGATAAAAACAAAAGGAGGGATCAAGTGTCCCGTTTCCTTTTAATTAAAACTAAATATGTGTAGTGGCACTGCACATAATATTTTATTTATTATATTATAATTAGTTGCATTTTTATACAGATTGGAGAATAAAAATAAAATAAGTGTTTGAAACAAAACTTTGAAAGGTTCGAGAAGCTCTATAAAGTCCAATAATCAACAAAGTCAAAGGCATAAAAGAGAAGTGTTAGATTTAAAAGTTAATTGCGTAAAGGTGAAGCGGAAAAATTTCGAAGGAAAGGTTTCGAAGCGAAGCAAAGGTGTAAGAAGACGTGATTTTACAAAGCGGTGAAGTTGCGAACATTGTAAAGCAAAGAAGACGTCATTAGTGTGACGTGATAGAAGATGCGTAACTCGTTGGTAACTCACGTTTTTCTTATGACGTCACTGGGGAAATGTACCCGGCATCCCAGTTTTGGGTCAAGGGCCAATCTACAAATAAAAAAGTCCAATTATAAACTACAATAATTGTGGTAACATTAAAAATTTTGTCACCATTATTAATTTCGAAAACTATACTGGTATATAAAAAGTTTTGTGGGTATGAATTTTGTCTTATTTTTTATAATATTGTAAAAATTTACGTAAGACTTAAAAATGTATCTGGAATAAATAATTTGTAAACTGAATAAACTAAATTAGTACCTATACCTACGTTTTTTTTATTTTTATCTACATGTGCATAGGGAAAATTTTATGAAAACTAGCAACGTTAAAATGTAACTATATTCAAACTAGCACCAATCACAAAATATTATCGTAGCCCGTCAAACCTAATTTAATAATTATGTTAACAATTACAAAGTATATGTAGTGAGTATATTATCCATGAAATACCAGTGTTGTGTTGTACCTGAGTATTATTATTTTCGGCATGTTTTATAAGTTGGTAAGTATTATTATGAGATCAAGCACTCAATTTTTTTAATAAATAACAGTTTTTTTAAAGGAAGATTTGGGGCAGAACCAGCTACCAAGTGAAGAAATGTAGGTAGTAAAAATTAAAATTACAAGATTTTTTAAGCATTTGAATATTCGTGGCCTCGTGGAAATTTATGCAATACCACTTAAGCCCACCCAATGAAAACCCAATACCTAGGTTTATACTGTAGTATAGTATAGTACCTATAGTAGTACTTGTAAATCAATGTCCAAAATCTTCCTTCTTACAACACTCTATCTACTTCTATAGAAATACTAACCCTTCCTCGTCACTTTCATCAACGCCATTGCAATCCCCCATGTTGGGCACAAATCACAACACAACTACCGACCGGATCTCACCGAGCCAATATCGTAAACTGCCATACTTTGCCCTTGGTAAAAGATTACCTTTGGTACAGGGTATATTATTAAATTAAGTGAAGTTAAGTTATAGACAACTTATAGCATGCGCCGTACGTCCCGCATACGGGTCACGAACGCACGCTTATGGCTTCTATAGTGTAATCCCTTTAAAGTGTGAGGTGTTTTTGGTTCGCAATGAATATATTTAGACCTAATGCTGTTATATATAATAACATATTATATACTGAAGGTTAAATGAATTATAGAAGTCAGAAGATATGTACGACGACGTAGGTGTAGCAGCTTGTATTCAACGTGTTGTTACCGTTGCAATACCGAGACTTTTGTGACAAAAGAAAGTGTTACTAACTATAATAACAATTAATATATTTTTAGGATTTTATTTCTTGCTTTAACATAATAAAGTTATATTATATTAAATCTAGATGTAGTTACATAAGTGACGATCATAATATACTAACCACCAATATTTTAATACACTTATCGGATGGAAAATCAATTAAATACTAGAAACAAAGCTCGCACGTGTACCGACTTTTTATAATTCGTGGTATAAAATCCATCCATCCTGAAAAAACTTGCACATTTATAATAGCAGGTAGGAAGCTTTTGCTCGCGGCTCCACCCGCGTAAATTCGAAAGGTATCCCACGAGAACACTATACTTTTTCGGCTTAAAATGTAGCCTATGTTTTAATCCAGAGCCTAAACAACTATCATACCAAATTTCATCAAAATCCATTCAGTAGTTTTTGCTTAAAAGAATAACATCGCCAGTGACCTACGCTTGCCGTAAGAGCAGCGTTGGTCTCTTCCGGGGTGTAGTGGTGATAGAGGCGGGGCTGCGCTAGAAAATATGCGCGTCTCTCGCTGCTTCTTTTATCTTGCTTCTCGCGCCGTATCGGCAAACTCAGCCTCACCCTCCCTCCAGTTTGATGGCCTCCGCCTTTGCCGTATTCAGTCTGCCTGCCAAGCCAGATCTGGTTTGTGTGCTTTGGCCAGGCTGACGTATTGGCAGGTTGATGATGGCCGACCACGTACTTTCTTTGCCTTCGGCACAGCACATTTGCTAGTGGACGGCGCCGGTTCGTTACAATCCGGGTGTAGCAGCCTCATAATGAGGAGTCTCTGGAGTCCGAGAGTCTGTCCTCGTGACTTGGATCTGACAGAGACAGCGGTCTTTGTCAGGTCTAAGTTCACGGGGTGGTGGCATGACCACGTTGCGCGTGAGAACCACGTGCGGCAGAACTGCGTGACCTCTGCAGCTTCTTCTTCTGATTCAACTCCAGCATCCGCTGTCATGTCCTCCGTCGTCACGTCCTCGTTAGTAAAAAGATCCGCTGCCGGTGCGGTTAGGGGCACCAGCTTCAAACCAGAGTGTGTTGTCACGCCTTTTACTGCTCTCGCCGTCGCAACGGCCTCCACACCCACACACGCAAGTTGTGCCGCCACGCAAGTTTTAAAAAAATTCTTTTATATGCTCTAAACAGAATAAAATAAAATTTTCCTTTAAATTTTTAACTGATAGTTAAAATTTTAAAGAAAAACCCTCTTTTTATAATACATGTATGCTATCAACTTAATATAACGTCATTCATTACACAATTTATATGATAATATACTCATAAAAGCTTGTCGAGAATCAAACAAATCAAATTGGTAAATTAAGTACCTAACTTTTTATTTATGAGACAATTTGTTTCATTCTCGACAAGCTTTTGTATCATATAAATGTCTAATAACGTTGATATAATATTAAGTTGTATATTAAAATTTTAAAGGGAATTTTATTTTTGTCTTTTTAGAGCATTTAAATAAAAGCTTTTTTTAAGTTTTTTTTTTTGCTTTTAATTTTTTTTTACTTTTTAGTTTTTTAACTGCATTTTTTTCTCTATTCTCCCTTTCATTTAATACCCATACTATAGAAAAGCATAAAAAAATCAAAATATTGGATTAAGAGTGATGTCAGAATATTTTTCTAATTATTCCCTAATTATTTGATACCCATATTGCAGAAGTGCATAAAAATAGCTATTCCGCCATCTTGGATGTTCAACCACATTGGATTTAGAATGACGTCACATTATTTTTCGAGTTAGGTACTCTCAACATACCCTTTTATTTGATTCCCATATTGTAGAATAGTCCGCTATATTGGATTTAGAATTACGTCATAGCTTATCATGTATTGTCATCCAAACTAAACGTGTGTACAAAATTTCAGATCAATCGGTTGAAGATATTCTGCTTCAAAATTAAGTAGCAAGATTCCACCCGAACTAACATACATACATACATTGCAAGTTAAATAAAAGCTTTTAAAAATAAAAGCCTTTAAAAAAGTAAAAGTACACAAAAAGTATTAATAAAACTTATTTTCTAAACAATTCCCCTTTTAAATTCAGCTAAAATTTTAACTATTTCTCTACTCAATCTTCTTAATATTGAAATTTAAAAGGGGAACTGGATTCAAAAATTATTTTTTATTTTGATTTAACTTTTAAAATTATTAAGAAGAATAAAAAATAAAAATGGTTTTGTTATAAAACATGATATTTCCATTTATCACAAAAAAAAATCATTCAAATTCCCAATTATGGAAGTTTAATTTATTAGTGAGCGCTGACATTTAAAGCTATTTAAACTTTATTAAAATACCGACCATATTAAATTGCTTAAAGCTAGATGCTAATAAAGTAGGCAACCAATATAGGCAAACTGCTTGTCCGTGGCTTAATAAATTGCCTGACATACGATCCGCACTTAACATAATGGCCTACGTATTGTAATAAAATCAACCAATTCCTACAGCCCGCTAAAATCTAAAGAAATGTTGAGATTTGACTTAGATTTAAGTTTAATCTAACCTAAAAAAACATCGAAATATTAGTTTGTTAAATCTTCTATGGATAACGCAAGAAGATGTATTATGACTGTGAATGCTGATGAATGAGCTGATGCTTGCCTACAGCGCTCTTAACGTTTAATCCGCCTCGGCCTAGGAATATAATAAATATACATCGTAACATAGTTATACTCAAAGAAAAGAGTTTCATAACTTCTTCAACGATAATTTTCAATTCAAACAAGGCTCAAGTTAAAAACTTGACTAAAACAAATTTCCTAAACCTAAACCTAAAACTTAACTCATTCCCTAAACCCTCTCATGAGAAATCGTGTAATTTGTGCGTCTAATGAATTTAAATAAAAATTATATAAATAATTAAAAAAATATAAAAACCCGACTGCAAAAAAGACATATACCTAAGCAACGCACTAAAAAGACCGAAACAAGTTTGAGAAAACTGACTACACTATGAGCTGAAACCATAAGTGAAATAATTGACGTTATGTTTGGTAGCAGGCGGGACCCATTCGCAAATTATAAATCATACAAAAATATATGGGCCCCGCCTGCTAACAAACATAACGTCAATTATTTCACTTAGGGTTTCAGCTCATAGTGTAGTCAGTTTTCTCAAACTTGTTTCGGTCTTTTTAGTGCGTTGCTTAGGTATATGTCTTTTTTGCAGTCGGGTTTTTATATTTTTTTAATTATTTATTTTATTTCAGTCTTTTCAGTTGCTTTTGAATTGTAGTTATCTATGCAGGCGGGTTTTTGTTTTTTATTATTATTATTTATCGTTATATTTAATATAAAACTGCAAGTTATATACATATTTAGAATCAGTGTTTAAAATCCTTCATTTTGATACCCCACTCGATATACTTGGTAGATATTTTTTTTTTCTTACCTCACAACATGGAGTCAAACATCCGCCATTTTGTTTTTTTTTTTTAATGTCACCTATCTAAGAACACTTGGGCTATTAAGACGAATCTAACGATACCTCAAATGTGAAAATCCGTTTAGTGGTTCTGAAGATACAAGGTAATAAAGAATATTACATACATACATACATACAAGATACGCGCTAAACACATAACCCTCCCGGCAGTCGGGTAAAAAATGAGACGCCCAACGTAAATGTATACGAGACTGGGAAGTGAGAACGGCCAGAAACGCCTTGCGTAATTAATTAATGACTCACAGCTCGCTAATTATCGAGAGGCGAGAGACAACGCGTTCTTTTTGTACCTTCGTCCGAGTTGGTTGGTTTGTACGGATGAAAATCTAATGCGAGAAAGAAATTGGTGCAAAAAGGGTTTCTACTTTCGAGGTGTCAAATAAGAAATTATAGAACATTAGAACTTTATTTTTAATTATAGAACAAAGTGGTAACCCTTTATCTAAGATCAATTCAAAAAGTAAAATTTATGGAATTTGATATAAGCATCGTTAGGGCTGCACTAGTCGGTTTTTTCTTTATACAAACGCTGTTGTTTCTCTAAAGTCAAACATTGCAGACCCAATTTTTAGCGTAATACCTATCGATTTTTATCACCTACACTTATCTACGTCGGTATGTGCTTACATTTCTAAAATTTAAATTAGTTTAGAAGATACGCAAATTTGACCGTAAATAAAAAACAAACGAAGAATGAAAATAATTAGGTATTATTTTTAAACAAAAAATTAAAATCGACTTCCAAAGTAAAAATGCAAAAAAATTGTATGAAATAAAACTTATGTTCTAAATAATACCCCATTTGAATTCCGCTAAAATTTTAACTATTTTCTACTCAATCTTCATAATTTTGAAGTCGGTACCATCCCGAATAAAATCCTGATAAAACACTTACGTTCAAGTTCGCTGGATTATTATTTACATCAAAAAAATAATTTTGAAAATCGGTCCACAAACGGCGGAGTAATCTTTGAACATACCAAAAAAGTCGGTTAAAACAGCAAGCAGATTGATTATTCAACAATTGAGATAACTTCTACTTCAGACAAAAATATTTTATAGTTTTTTTTATAAAACACCAACAGCTGAGTATCGATTTACGTAATTTGAGAACGCCTTTTCTAAAATACTTTACGCAGTATAATTAATGTGTGCACTGTGCACTATACCTTCTCATATTATATAAGTATAGATAGGTATCGATATTATGAGTATCGATATCGGTATCGACGATCTCAGTGACACAATCCGTACAAATATAAGGGTAGTTTGGCAGGCATGGAATCTCAGTCCATTATAATTGTGTGTGAAGTAATGTGTGAAGTTTCATTAAAACGAGAACGATTGCGACATAAGTACTCAGTAATATTGCGACGAAAACGTTCCATGTATTTAGAGATACCAATGTAACCATTCATGCCATCTTATCTTTTATCGTTATCACCTCAGGTTATCACATCATCAGACTAGAGTACTTTGCACTCGATGGACTTATGGTGAATAGTGTTCATATAGACAAAATGAATAACTAGCGTGTAACATTCAAAATTTTATACTACCAGAAACTAAAAATCAGAAGTGTATTGGTTTACTTCAGGGATGGCGCACTTTTATGTATTTACGTGCCATTTTTGTAAAGAAATGTTTAATGAGGTTATGACCTCATTAAACATTTCTTTACAAAAGTGCTATCAAATTTTTAAAAGGCAACTTATAAATCAACTAGCTGTTGCCCGCGACTTCGTCTGCGTCAATTTCTGTTATTATGATCGCGATTAAGAAGTTTTTACAAGAATATATTTTAAAGTACTTCTGCGTCAATTATATTTTTGTTAGTTTTATTTTCTTGTGGCAGAAGAACAATATTATGAAGAATTGGATCTTGCGTTTACGCAGCACACTCAACGGTAGCCCTCAAATATGAATAATATTTTTTTTCCACATTTTCCACTGATTCTTCGCTCCTATTGATCGCAGCGTGATGTTATATAGCCTAAAGCCTTCCTCGATAAATGGATTATCCAACACAAAATAATTTTTCAATTCGAACTAGTAGTTTCTGAGATTAGCGCGTTCAAACAAACAAACTTTAGCTTTAAAATATTAGTATAGATTTGGAGGCCGATTAGTCGAGAATGGTTGACATATTTTAAAGAGCTTTTTTTCAGTAATTTAAACAATGATTTAAACACTTCTTTTAAGCAATTGTTTAAAATATTACCCTGCTAATTAGTATTATAATATGTTCTTTCCAAACACGAGTGAGCGCAGCGAGCGAGCAAAAATTCTTTCGCATTTTACAGGTTAAAATATGTTTTAACTAAAACACTGAAAAACACAAAATAAACTTCAAAAAAAATACCATAAAATCAACCAGCTAAAACAGAACATCGGTACTAAATCTATATAAAAGGCAAAACTAATTGACGATGTATCAACTATCAACACGCGAAACCCTTAAGGTAAAAAATTTGAAATTTTCATATTTCTCATATTATGATGATAGCATCTAAGGGTAAAATAGGGGATAACAGTTTGTATGAAAATCTTTTTTCCTTGGACATATTAGCATGATTGAGTAAGAAAAAAATAATGAGTTACGTATTTCAGCCTTTCCTAAAATTCATAAAATAAGAGGTTAATTATTAATAAGATATCATTTAAAAATCAATTTTCCGCGTTTTATATGTTAAACGTAAGCGAGCAAAGCGAACGAGCAAAAATTTTTACCTATTTAACTGGTTTAATATGTTCAAACCCTAAAATACTGTTTAAAAAATAGGAAAATACTGTATAAAATTAGTGTAATTTAATTTCTGATTTTACAAAATAGACGACAAATAACATATTATGAGGTTTGTCATGCCTTTCACACTTTTTTCGTCATACATAATTACTAAATTTTCATTTGATCAGTGACGTACCCAAAATATTCTCTCGCGTCACGCGTGCCATAGATTAGCTATCGCCTATCACTGGTTTACTTTGTCTCACTCGCACGCGCAAGATTTGATGCGTTACTTGAGAGTTGAGACTGAAACTGAAGCACTGAAGGAAACGCCGCCTATCAGTGTAATTTTACTTAAAATTGTAATTTTTGTCTCATTTCTTACGAATTCATCAATACATCTGCAATCAACTATAGTTAGTATGACAATTCAGATATCACAATTGGCCTTAGCTAAAATCCCACCTACGTCAACAGCTGCAAAAATATAAGAACAGGAATAGTAGATTGTTAGCCTAGGGTTGAAAAGAATCAATTCCCGAGGTAGTTAGACGGCTATAGTCCGAGTAGGAATTCATTCTTTTACCCGTGGCATACACTCTACTTTTCATTTAGAATATATGGAAAATAAACCTAAATTCAATTCAAATCTTAGCACAAAAGTCCGTCACAGATACCTACATACATAACAGATTTTAGTATACCGCTAATTTGTGTTGACTTTTTAAATTTTAAATATGGAACTGCCGCTCGCCGCGTAATTGTCGCGGCACTCGCGGCTTATTCCGCTCAAAGAAATTCACACTGGCTGTTTAGAAAGTCGTGTCATTACTCATTTTTAGGGTTCCGTAATACTTAAGGAACCCTTATAGTTTCGCTCTGTCCGTCTGTCTGTCTGTCTGTCTGTCTGTCTGTCTGTCTGTCCGCGCCCCTATCTCCTGTAATTATAAATATAAATTGATGAAATTTGGTGTAGTTATAGATTGTGTATAGATCACGGTTTCGGGATCATAGAAACATATTAATTTTATATTTTAGGGGTGGCTCTCCATACATGTAAAGTGGGGATGAAAAATATTTTTTCACTCTACCCCATTGTGTGGGGTATCGTAGAATAGGTCTTTTAAAATAAAGGCAAGGTTTCATACGTTACTTTTTTATAAAGTTGACCATTTTCGAGTAATCGGCCTCCAAAGTAGTTTGTAAGTTGGTCCCCCCCCCCCCTAGCATTTTTAAACTATAAGAGGTAGAAACTTGCAAATTTTCATGCTGATAGATCATGCTAAAAACTCTTTAGGAAAATTATTGTGAACCAAATCGGACAGTAACTTTTGGAGTAATTAAAAAAGAAGCATATTACGCGTTTATAGTTACGGAACCCTCCTTAGACATGTCCTGACATGCTCTTGGTTAGGTTATTTAATCGTTTTTTTTACATAAAACTCTTCACAGCTGACAGCAGTTCTATTTTTGAAGTTTTGTAGACCCTTGGGCCGGAATGAATTTGTATGAGTTTTTCCCTCCCTATGAAAGGAAAGCAGCATTTACCACCCGATAATCAGATCAAAACAACACTACTTTCCGAGTATGAGAAATGAAAAATATTTTAAATAGGTACCATCTGTTAAAATGTATTTAAAATATTTTCCTGTCTGTAAATCTATGGCGATTTTATGGCGGTTTCAAGTTTTTTAAATTTACATTTGTTTTATGCTACGTTATCTATACTTCTATAATAAACTATACTAATATAATAAAGAGAAAACGTTTTTTTGTTTGTTTGTTTGCATTGGATAGGCTCCGAAACTACTGGACCGATTTTGATGAAATTTGGCACAGATGTAAGAGTCGGCCACGGGTAAGGACATATACTACTTTTTATCGCGGAAAATATTACGGTTTCTGAGAAATAAACCTTTGCGCGCACGAAGTCGCGGGCAACATCTTGTTTTAAATAAACTTTCAATAATTTCGTATAATTATAGGATTAAATGAAACTCCCAAGGAAACTGTACAAGCATTGCTTGTCAAACTGATGCGTGTGACTACGAAGAAGAGATGCAGAAGGAAATACTTTCTGGAGTTGGAATAACGATAGGAATGAAGCTTCGACGCAGACAAACATTACCATTGGGAAGCCTGATAAAAACGATCGAATTATAGTCAAAGAGCTGAAAACCGTCGCCACAGTCACGTGGTCCTGACTATATTGTAAATTATCTCAGGATTCTCTGATATTGAATCTGACAAAATTATGTTGCAGTTAGGCGTAGTTTCCCTATTTTTTAAAATGTTTTGCTTGATCTGATTAGCGTCAAAACAGACGGTCAACTAGCTTACTACCGGGTATTAAATACATATTCTGGTCTGTGGTATTACTTTTCCACGGATGATTCGTTCTCCACTATCATGGATTTCTAAGACCTCCTGCACATAATAGCTTTGGAATAGTTTGTGGCTTGTGCCCTATAATTTTTAATTAGTTGAACATTGTTGTTGTAATATGTTATTATTAGTAGGTAATACGTTGATCTTACAAACAAATAAATACAAAGTAAAAATAACATACAATGAAATTTGAAAAAATATTTCATGGTTCGTGTATTTACTTATCTTTCGATACTGTTCATCTAATGTTCATCTAAACTTCTGTTTAGATGTTTAGAATCAAAAAAAGAAAAAGAGGAAGACAAATACGAAGATGGGAGGATGATGTGAGGAAGACAGCGGGAACCACATGGACAAGGAAAGCGGGCAACAGACAAAAATGGAAGAACTTAGAGGAGGCCTATGTCAAGGACAAACTGGAGGGTAAGGAAAAATGATTTTAAACAACTGTACATAAATATAAATTGTAATTCTCTAGTAATAAAGGCTATCTTTATCTTTATCTTTATCTAAATGTACGTTATCACGTATCTTGAGTTGAAATCTTTGGATTGCTGCATTTAATTTGTTTTAAAAGTTAATTTCATATTATTTAATATTTTGAGTGTAGTTAATTTAATTTCTTTCACTTTTTTAGTAATAATAATTAATTTATGTGTGTTTAATTTTTTAGTCTTTATTAGGATTTTTAATTTTGGTTGTAAAAATATGTAAATGTATTTGTTGTATAATATACATAGTACACAATAGGTACTTATAATCAAATCGTAACTGGTCGCCGTCTTTACATGAAAAATTTAGAAGAAAAACTATTACATTAAGTACATGCATAATGAACATTAATATAAGCGTGTTAAAAATGGAACCCAAAACGACTAACAATTTTTTATGTTTATCTGTACCAACGTTTGTGCGCGATAACACAGTAGGTATGTTAATGTCATAGATATTAGTAGGTATATATTATGTCACCGTAAAATTGTAAAAACCGTTAGATTGTAATATTACTAGATATATTATAAAAAGTCGACAGATTGTCAATTAAACATTTCTCCTTACAATTGTACGCATTATTTTTCGTTATAATTATTATTATGAAAAAGCCTTAGATTAATAACGCCTAGATAGATAGTTTCATTCAAACGCGTCGTCTAAAGTGAGGCAAAAAACAGATTAATGGGGGCGTGAGCTTTACACGCTTACGTTTCGACGACACGCACACAAACAAAGCATTTATTAGCAAACTACACCAGTCTAGAAGAGTTTCAAGTTCTTCACCTATGTCGCGCGCACACGGTTTCTTGTCGTTATAATTCTATGGAAAAAGCAAACAAATATGGCGGCGCGGGGCACTTGCCGTTTAACCAATCGGCACGGTAAATATTACAATATAACGAAAAATAATGCGTACAATTGTAAGGAGAAATGTTTATTTGACAATCTGTCGACTTTTTATAATATTTCTAGTAATATTACAATCTAACGGTTTTTACAATTTTACGGTGACATAATATATTACCTATACTAAATCTATGGTTAATGTAGATGAAGAATAGGGTCGGGGCGACCGCACTGCCTTGAGGAACGCCGTGGGTGGTTATTATGAGTTCGCTGCTCAGATACGTATTGTGCCATTATTGAGGAAATCGGCAAACAATTTAATATGGGTGCCCCCTATGCTAGAGGTGTACAATTAAACGAAAAGCTCTTAAAAAAGTCTGCTTATTCAACATAATCAATAAAGCACGCTTATCGTTTTACGCATTTCCAGCATGCTTGATTAATTTTCGCGGCAACAAACGCGGTAACAGTTGCTTTTGCGTTACATTCATCCGAAATTATACCTTATTTGTATCACTAGTTAGTTCGATTGTTCACCGGATTTTTGTTTTATCGGAAATAATACCTTATTTGCAATAATACATAGATCGATTGTTGTTTGTTTTATGAATACAACAGAAAACGAAAAATTAGCGTCTTATAAAATCGTTTTGTCGTTGAAAGTGAAAAAAAGTTTATTAAAAAACGTGCAACGTTTAAACGTTTATAATTTTTAAGCCGTTTTTTCTATCTCTACCCAATGCCAAATTGTTCCATATTTTTAATAAAGACGGCAACATAGACGATTTCGAACGCTTTGGCCATATCATGGAAGATCCCCAGGACTTTTTGACGAAAGTAGTAGTAAGTCCGTGAACAGCATCACTTGTAGAAATACCGGCGCGAAACCCGTACTGGGATAATTTGACGAGTCTTATACAGTTGTATAGGGGAAGTACGGACAAAATGACACGCTAGGATTTTATCAAAATTGGCTGGCTACGATGCAACCAATGCAACCAAAATGCAACTGTTACGATAACATCATGTGACATCGGCCATGTTGGCACAACTGTCGAGGTACCGGCGCCATCGGCTCAGTCGAGCCGGTGTAACCGGCACAAACGTGTTTTGTCAGCGTAAAAGTGTTTTGTTTTGATGGATTTTGTCGTTTTTTTTTTTGTGAGTTTTACGTGGTTTTCATTACAAATATTAATTTAATTTAAAGCATTGTAGCACTGTACTGCATTATTTATAAAGTGTAATAAATATTATATGTTATGTTTATTGAAATTATGAGTTTATTATTGTTTTGATATCCCATGGGGCAAAATGACATACTTATATTTGGGGCAAAACGACGTCATTACGTATACGATATTACAGGTACAGAATACTTATTATGTTGAGGACTCAGACATTGAAGATTTCCAAACTGCGCCGAACGATGATGACGATGGCTGCGCATGCATTAATTGTAACGACCTGTTTTCTCGTTCCAAGCTAGGAGTCTCCTGGCTACGGTGCAACAATTGTTCTCTTTGGGCTCATGTATCATGTACTGATGTACCCAAGAAGACCAAAACCTTCATTTGTGAACTATGTACTTAATAAATAGTGTTTTTATTATGTACTTATGTCATTTTGTACGTACTATACAAATACCTTTTTGATTGATTTCCTTAGAGGTAGTGATTTATTTTAATAATATTTTTTGTATGGTTCCTATTTATTTCTATGTTTACGTAGGTTATTACTTATTACTAATGAACCATAGATGAATATTGAGACTGATTACTAATTATAACTATGATAATTAAAAATATATGATTAAAAAATAAAACCGTATGTCATTTTGGACGTATTTCCGCTATACAGATACCTAGATTGCTAGAAGCATTGTAATCTTGGGAATAGCTTGTGATTTAAATAAATAAACCTTTAACTCATTTCAATATTTAAGTTTAATACATATTTAATTCTAATGACATTTTGGGATACAATTATAAGCATTATAACAATTTTCACACAAGGTACCTACACGATACGAAACTTGTTATTAACATTGGGAATTTTACTATGGAACAATTACTCGCGGCGACTAAAGATAAAATTAGGTTAGATTCAAGAGTATCTAATAATAATTATTACACCTGGATTACAACGTATTTAAAGTATCTGCAGGAGGTGGTGTAAATACTGTCATATTTCAACTAATTTCAACGAATATTCATATAAAATATGATTAACTATTAATTGATTATCTCCACTTCTCAATGGATCTGAATTGAAAAAAAATACGGAACGTGAAATGAGAATGAAAATTTTATGATCTAATAGGTAGTATTTTGTTTTATGGTCGCCACTTTTTAAACTAATAAAAAATATACACATAATAATACCTACGTAGTTATAGTAACTAATAACTACAACAAAGTTGCTTTATGATATGTTTGTCACGAATCACGATCCTACCAAAATGATTTTTAAACAATGCTCTTGCATAAGGACGCTTCTCAAGGTTGGTCGCACAATATTATTATCACAACTATTGACGATTGATTATACTTCACACAGTTTAACTAAATTGCTTAGGTATATAAGATAAACTTCACTTTTCTGACATACACAAACCACATTTTAAGTTAAAGACAGACAAACAGAGTAAGGACAAAGAATGTAACAATATAATATATTACTACATACTAAGTTCTATGACTAGATACTAGTCTTATAAGTAAGGATCTTTATTCTTCACAAATATTCTAAGAAGTGTCTTTTTCGGACTAAATCCATATTAAAATAAAGCTTATTCGGAAGTTTTGTAGCTGCTTACTTTATATCGAGCAACAGACACAAAGCATGCAAATTTCATGGCCGGATCTACCATACCTATCAGTAGCGTGGAGTTCCTATAATTCCATTCATATCGGCTTCACCTACAGCTGCTGACCTTTTGAAGACCCTCATCCAAATCCCTACCTATTATACAGGCTGGGACTTCCTTATGAAGGAGACCCAGCCTTTGCCACTGTGCCATATGGCTATTTAGGCTTCAGCCCAGGGTAAAAGATAAAGTCAAATATTAAATTAAACAGATTGTAAGTATTTTATTGTTTTTCCTATGCTTTGAGTGGATACTCAAAGGCTTTGAGTAATTAAGCGGGCTCCTAAGTAGTTAATTAGTAAAAAATAGGAAAACAGTTGACCGAAAGACCTTAAATTTTATCTAATGCGTCATTTTTGAGCTTATCGAACTCAAAAATAAAAGTGCTCCTAGAAATTTTCACTGATAATTTTTCTTTCATCAGACTTATGAGCTCGGAGAGGTCAAAAATCTTATGAAAGTTTAAAAAAACACTATTTTTTTTAAATTTCAAACTGTCATAACTTTGGAATGAACAAGGAATTTGTAAGTATTTTACATATAATACTTACAAATTCCTTGGGAATGAATCACTCAATCAACCAATTTTCACGCGGCGGCGCACGATGGGTCGAAAATCGGCTTTCATAGACATAGAAATGAAATCTCCAAAGTGATAGATTTTTTGATGGATATTGCTTCAGTTTAGTATTACTATGTAGAAAATTAAGTTTGAGATAATTTGGCCCAAAAATGAGGGAGTAATAATTTTTTTACGAAAAACTTGTATGGAGCCAACATGAAAAATTCAATTATTTCAAAAACGGCAAGTTTAACCGTAATATCCTAACAGATGGTTATAGTACCAATTATTCATGATTTTTTGGCATGTACATCATATAACGGTTTTAGCTGCTCTTTTTTTTTTAAATTGTCGAAATTTTTGAAAAAAAGTCACCCTGTATTATTGCACGATTCGATAGTGTTACTATTAAGGAACAATTTCTGGAAAGTAATAGTATACGGCAAACTTGAGGAAAGTGTTGAATTTTAATAAACTCCTTCATATTTTGAACAAATGTATGAACAATTATATAAAATGCTAAAATTAAGCACTTTCCTAAACTTTCTCACACATAGTTACTTCCCAGCAATTGTTATTTACTAGCAAGACTATCGAATGCTGCAATAATACAGGGTGCCTTTTTTTAAAATTAACAGATTCGAATCTTAACCAAGGATGTTGACTTGGCTATAATCTGATAATGCTGTTATATTCGTCATACACTGTGAAGTGAAGGAAAATTATGTGAGAGTAATTTCTTCCCAAAAATACTGGATTTATAACTTTTTTATAGAAAATTTCTATGAAGCAATTGAGAAAAATCCAATTATCTTCAAAACGGCAAGATAAATCCTTATATCCTTACATGCTGTTATAGTACCATTAATTCGTGATTTTTTTACATAGTTCATGAAACGGTCTATTTGCCATTTTTTTAAATAATCGAAATATTAATTTTGAAAAAAAAAAGTCACCTGTATTATTGCACCATTCGATAGTCTTGCTAGTAAAGAACAATTGCTGGGAAGTAATTACATATGAGAAAGTTGAGGAAAGAACTAAATTTTAGCATTTTATATTATTTTTCATACATTTGTTCAAACTATGAAGAAGTTTATTGAAATTTAACTCTTTCCTCAAGTTTGCCGTATACCATTACTTTCCAGAAATTGTTCTTTACTAGCAAGACTATCGAATGGTGCATTAATACAAAGTGACTTTTTTTTTTTTCAAAATAAATATTTCGGTGATTAAAAAAAAATGGCAAATAGAACCGTTTCATGAACTGTGTAAAAAAACACGAATTAATAGTACTATAACAGCATGTAAGGATATAAGGATTTATCTTGCCGTTTTGAATATAATTGGATTTTTCTCATTGGCTTCATAGAAATTTTCTATAAAAAAGATATAAATCCAGTATTTTTGGGAAGCAATTACTCTAACACAATTTTCCTTCACTTCACAGTGTACGACGAATATAACTGCATTATCAGATTATAGCCAAGTCAACATCCTTGGTTAGGATTCGAATCCGTTAATTTTGAAAAAAAGTCACCCTGTATTATTGCAGCATTCGATAGTCTTGCTAGTAAATAACAATTGCTGGGAAGTAACTATATGTGAGAAAGTTAAGGAAAGTGCTTAATTTTAGCATTTTATATAATTGTTCATACATTTGTTCAAAATATGAAGGAGTTTATTAAAATTCAACACTTTCCTCAAGTTTGCCGTATACCATTACTTTCCAGAAATTGTTACTTAATAGTAACACTATCGAATCGTGCAATAATACAGGTGACTTTTTTTCAAAAATTTCGACTATTTAAAAAAAAAAAAAAAAAGCATCTAAAACCGTTATATTATGATGTATGCCAAAAAATCATGAATAATTGGTACTATAACCATCTGTTAGGATATTACGGTTAAACTTGCCGTTTTTGAAATAATTGAATTTTTCATGTTGGCTCCATACAAGTTTTTTGTAAAAAAATTATTACTCCCTCATTTTTGGGCCAAATTATCTGAAACTTAATTTTCTACATAGTAATACTAAACTGAAGCAATATTATCCATAAAAAAATCTATCACTTTCGAGATTTCATTTCTATGTCTATGAAAGCCGATTTTCGACCCACTGTGCGGCGTGGCGGCAATCGATGCAGTTTTTCGTGTCCTTTAAAAGAATCGACAACAAAAAAAAATTCGATGAAAAATTTCGGAGTAATTCCGAAAAAAAAAACACTTTTTTCGGTTTTCTTTACTTCACGATATCTCTCGAACGAATCAACCGATTTTGACCGGATTAGCGGCCATCGACGTGGTTTTTCAAGGTTAAGAGCTGATTAGTTTCTGGAGTTAATCGTTAAAAGTTTTGAGATTTCTTGAAATCTATCTGTCCGAATCGATTCAAATTGTATTCAAAATCTAAGTTTGGCCAAGCTCTTTCGAATGGCGCCAGCCGCAATAAAATCGGTCAAACAGATTAAAAGTTATAAGAGGTTTACACACGTAAGTATGTAAACCTCTTATAACACATACATACATACATACATACAGACATAATGACAACCTCGCGGGGGTAGTCAGGGAAGCTTCCTGTGACCTCAGAACGTCGAGATCTGATTCCCTTTCTTCATTCATTCTGAGATAATTAGAACTTCCCGATTTTTGAAAATCTTAAATTTTCTTAGAGGGATGTTAAAAAAGCCCAAAACTTACGGTAAAGGTTTTTACAATTTTTACGGTGACATATACATTATACACATGTACATAATATTATATTGTATTTCGTCAACGGTTGATCATAGATATGCCATTGCAAGCACAATATTTCCCAGCATAATACGTATTTATCGAAAAGCCAATATTTTTTTTATTATTATTCTATATGGGAATTGGGAAATGTAAATATAAACAATGATTAATTATTACTTATTATTACGTTTTTAAAGTGTAGGTATAGGTATCTAGTTTAACATGTCTGTACGCATTGTAAAACACTAGGCATAAGTAAATAAGATTAGGCGTTATTTGAACATATCGTTTAATTTCTGAACATCAATATATACAGTTTAACTCGTAAATACGGACACACTGATAGCAGGCAATTCGTAGAATTAACTAGCGATAAGGTGTGATAGGTAAGTATTTTCGGGTTAGTTGTTATACATGGAATTTGTCATGACGAGTGGCAGTTATCTACTTTATTATTCTAATTACACCAGAACAAGGTTGACACCAATTAGGTATACCTAGGTAATTCTATTTGTACGTCTGACCTCTCCGTTAACAATTATTTGGTAATAAATTAAAAACTAGCACTACAAATTGTATTCAAATTGTAATTCTAATTATATTACTATGACTAGGCAGTGTACTCCGATAAGTTACTAATTATTATTATTATATACTATTTCTGGATGTAAATTATATACCTATAAAAGTCGGAATAAAAGGTTCAAAATTATTCAAAAAGATACTTAAACAAAACGTGTATCAATTACAATTATTAATAAACATACTAATAATTATAATCATAACATAAATTTGAAATACCAAGTAGGTATCTACATATTTTTACAACTATAGTTTTCACTTTTCATTGATTTGAGATCAGTAATTATTATTATTTATAAGCGATAATATTATTATGCAGTAAAGTCTAAAGAATTTTCCACTCAGTACCATAGACGTAGAAAAAAACTCAGTACTAAGTAATTAATAACATACCTACTGAGCACATGGCGGACTTACGAATTACGATGAACTAACTATAAGAAATGTTACAAGAGAAATACTATGAAAACTTTAACTGAATTAACCAAAGAAATACAATAGCAAAGTCTAAAAGTAAAATGTAGAAAGACGCGTGCTTTTGCTGCTATCACAGTTTTTATAATACTACAAAATTATTTTAGCATTATCCTAAAACTTACCAGTAACCACTAACAAATCGCTCACGCATATGGTTGGCAAAAAGGAGTATTACGTAGTGACAGCAGGAACTAAAAACATTTTCGACTGTATCAATGGAATACTATGTTTAATTCAAATATATTGCAAAATAACAAATTAATAGAATAAGCTGTGATAATAAGTTTCATTCCAATCTAATAAGGGAGCGTTCAAGTATTACGTAACGCAATTTGGGGGGAGGAGGGGTAAAACGTTACGATGTGTTACATGGGGTAGGGGGGTTCAAACAACGCGTTACGCACAACATTATCTTTTTCTACTTAAATAAAAAAACGGTACATATTAATGGTAATTTGGTTACTATATTTCTTGAAATTATGACTTTTAGATAAAATTGTCACTTGAGTGTTACGTTACGTGAAACAGCGTTACAGTTAGCGTTACACTTGAACGCTCCCTAAGGCTACTTCTCCACTGCCACCGTCAACACGTCAACGAGAAAGACATGACGGCGTCGAAGTAGCGATACATACATCCACCGCACGCCGCGCCCGTCACGTTAATCTAATCTCGACCAGAAATAATCTCGTTCTCGTTGACGTCCCGTTGATGGTGGCGGTCTTAGAGCATGGCGGTGGACAAACAGCGTAAGGATAAAAGATGATACAAATTACAATGGAATTTGTTTTTAATTCCTTTTGTCACCGCGTCATACTGTTTTATGCCAAGATGTACTTATTTGTAACTGTAACTTATTTTTCATAATTTCTTGGGTCTATAAATCCATTATCCATTTAATAACCGAATTCCGAAAGAAGGACGAGATTATTAATCGGTAGATACTATCAAACAAGTTTCCGCTCGACAAGGCATAAGAACAAAATCGCTTAACAGCGCCGATGAATCATGCACATACATACTGTAAATATGGACTTCAACCACATCTGCAGTCGCTGAGGTCAATTCCTATATATCGACTGTGTTAAATTGTATGCAGTATGTTTCGGTTTACAATCTTTCCACATTTTACAATCTCGCTAGTTATATTACAATCTTACAGTACTTATTTACAATTTTACGGTCACTTATACATACAAGGAGTGTAAAAATATTGTGCGCAAAATTATTTATGAGTTTCTATATTTATGTGCTATATTTGTGATACAATACTGCATACCTTTACAGAAATAGTAAACTAGTATTAATAAAAAATATCTTAAACCAAACTTTGTGTATTACTGGTATTTAAAAACATTAAATTAGAATATTCCTTGAATTTAAAATACTTAAAGTCCTACTCAAATACCAAATAATTAAAAGTAGAAAAATAAATAATATTTAAGTTACATCATAACCAGACACCCTTTAACTGTATTCTTTGGTAACAGCGTGTGACTATGGACACAATAACAATATTTACCAATCAATCTGATAAATATTACCTAAATTCTAAGAAACATTCTTCACACGTACAATTCACTAGATAATTCTTAAGTATTTTGTGCATTTAATAACAATTACCATAACATGTACTTCAACATGTATGATCATACTGTAACAGGGATCTTGATTTCTTTGTTCACAATATAAAACTTGTGTTTTTTACCTAATACACCCCAAATGACTGCTATGTTCTCTATGACTATATTAACTGGAATTGTTGCTAATGCAGCGATAATAAGTAAAAAGAAATTAAGTGGTCCAAACCTATATATTGAGAATGACTTGATTACACCAAAAATATACATGTAAATATTTACAGCCCCAGTAAATGCACAAATCAAGTCTAACCACTGTGGACATGGAATTGGACAAAATGCTGCAAGTAAAATGTTGCTCGTAGACAAAGGCAAGGTAACCCAAGAGTAACACGATATCGCTAGGAAAATCTTATGAAAGAAAGGTATCTCCTTGGAATGGACTACTAATAGTATACCTTGTAACCACCTCTTTCTTTGCTGCATGAAATCCCACAGAGAGAATGGTGATTTTTCCCACATTTCTCCTTCAACAAAATTGAATGTATAACCTTCTTTATAAGCTTTCATTGCAAAATAGCAATCCTCTGCCACTGAACCATCAAGGCCGTTATCAAATGACACCTTTTTCTCAGCACATACCTAAAAAATAAATTAAAAAAAAAATTTCATTAAAATCAAGCAAAGTATAAACCTAAATTATTTACAATAGCATACTGCAAATGTTTCATGTAAAGAGAATCAATAATTTTAACAAACTAGTAACAGATTACTTTTGTATTTCATATTCTTGTTATTAAATTATTATTATTATTTACTTTTAATCACTTATAGTTTACCTGTGTCACAACATAAGATCCTTTCCAGCTAAAAAGTGGTTTGTGAAAGACATAAAACTGGAACCTCAGTTTACCCATATCATCAGCAACACGAAAACTGTCAGCTAGTGTTGTGAGCCAGTTGACAATATGTTCATTTGCATAGGTGATAAGACCCTGACCAAACCGATGTTGGCCATCAAATACAAAGTTTAATATTCCACGCACAGAATTTTCAGTTAACAATGTCTCTTCATCTAAATGCACAATCCAATCATTTTCAGCAAGTATATTAACATTATCTTCCAAGCAATATTGTAATGCTCTAGATTTGAATAGTGCACCTGTTTTTGTCTTATACTCCGGTGGCACTACCACCTCTCGCACTCTTCTGTGAGTTGGTAAATTTATTGCTTTATCAGTAACCACTTCAATCATGAAATTTTCCATTCCAACATCTAAGCACAAATTCATATTTCTTGTCACATTGTCTTTTACGAGCTTTGGGAAATCACCCCTCGTTACCACTCTTATACAAATAAATGGGGCTAGTAATGGAGAGCCTTTCAATTTTATTTTTCCCGGAAAGGCATTGAAAAATATAAGTCCGCCAAAATTGCAGAAAACTTGAGGTATTGTTAACAAAGTCAGTAGTCTAAGAATATACAAAATTAATGTCCCTTGTATCCCATAAGCTCCCCATGGTTCTATGTAAGGCTTTTCCTTTCCATCTAGTGTTATAGCACCCGCAAATACAAGAGAAAAAAATATAAACGTTAAAAACAATGTACAATGCATCAAATGTTGAACTCTTCCTCTAAGCATTCTGCAACAATAACAAAAATAAGATTAACTCACCATCAGAAAACTTGAGATATGCTGAGATTAAATAGTAAACGCCGGGAAAGAAACAATATTTATTAATTATTATTTAGCCTATTGCCTTGTCCTATTATTAAATTTGGTGTGAAAATCCATACCTTTTAGCTCAGGCACTGAACAAAAACTGTCAAAGCAATTTATCACAGTCAGTCTAAACAACCGAAGCGTTATATGATTTAGGATTTTTATTTTTAAACTTGTATGTATTTTATTTATTACATATATAAAGTAATCTAAATAAAATAGGACTTCGATAAAAAATTATGAACAAACATCACGCCCTTTAGCTGCGTTCAAATTTCAAATTATGATTGACATTTGACAAATTGACAATTAATTGACAAATGAAAAAAAAAAAAAAAAGACAATTGTTTTTTTTTTTCGCTTAAATTAAAACCAGTGTCCGGATAAGTGCCATACTCACGGCCCATCCTTAAAATCCAGCATAACACAAATTCATGGAGCACATTAATTAAGCAACAACTTTACACATTAACATTCTCGGCAAAACTACAATTTGTTGTTGATAGGTATATTATTTTTAAATGGCCCATTAGAAGAAAAATAATCTACAATCGGACAAGGATCTTTTGGCACTTGGATGGGGGCGTGAGTGTCGCAAATAAGAACAATATTTATTACTAAAAGTGAAATTTTACAAGACGGCGATGTAAGTACTGATTTTATCCACGTGCCAAAAGGTAAGTGTCGCAACTACAAAACAATACATAATACTAAAAGTGACATTTTACAAGACGGCGATGTTAGTTCTGATTTTGTCCACGTGCCAAAAGATCCTTGTCAGACTGTAGGTCCTAATGGGTCATCTGACATCTCAGACCATCATTGTCGACTATAACACCACCTAGGTTCTTTCCAGCTATGTAGATACTCACGACGCACAGTGGGTCGAAACGAGGATTTGGCGGACTTAGGGACCGATTTTTATTTTTCGAATTTTTCTTTATGCCAATGGATAGAGCTAATTAATCTTAACAAAAGTTGTTCTGTGCAATTTTTTCTTAGCTTTATAATTTAGGTAGAAAAAATACATTTTTAATTTTTTGTATGAAACAAATTAAATAATCCTAAATTTTTGCCAAGTCATGATAGATCCCGCGTTCAAACCTTTTTTTCCTTATATTTTGGCTACATTGCTATTATTATGTACTATAAACGTGTGCCTAAAGTTGCAAGTCTGCTAGAAAAAGAGGTAAGAAAATTGTAATAAAAATAATTATTATTTTACGACTTTTCTAATTCATAAAGTTATTCTAGGGATATTCCATGCAAAATAATAATTACGGTAATAGAAAGACTTGTAATTACTTGAAATTCTAAAAAAAAAATAGGAAAACAGTTGACCTAAAGGCCATCCGTGCAACTTCCCGCTAAGCGCGTAAATTTGATCTAATGCGTAATTTTTATGCTTATCGAGCTCAAAAACAAAAGTCCTATTAAAAATTTTTACTGATAATTTTCTTTCATCAGACTTTTGACAATTCCGAGCTCATTAATAAAACGCTATTTTTTTAAATTTCAAACTGTCATAACTTTGGAATAAATCAACCGATTTTCACGTAATTTACGGCAATCGATGAAGATTTTCATATCCTTTAAAATAATCGACAACAAAAAACTTTTTAGATGAAAATTTCGGAGTAATTCCGAAAAAAACCCTTTTTTGGCTTTCTATCCTTCACGATATCTCTCGAATGAATGAACCGATTTTGACCGGATTGGCGGTGATCGACTTGATTTTTCAAGGTTAAGGCTGAATAGTTATTGGAGTTGATCGATAAAGCCGTTTAAAAGTAAATCAAAAAAAAAACACTTAAAAAAACTTCAGTTTTTTGAGATTTCTTGAAATTTATGTGTCCGAATCAGTCCAAATTATATTCAAAATCTAAGTTTGGCCAAGCCCTTTCGAATGGCGCCAGCCGCAATAAAATCGGTCAAACCGTTCAAAAGTTATAAGAGGTTTACATACTTACATACACACACACATGCATACATAGAGACATAGTGACACCCTCGCGGGGGCAGTCGGGGAAGCTTCCTGTAGCCTCTTCTGAGGTCACAAGAAGCTTCCCCTGACTTATTATCCTCAATAAATTGGCCCGAAGAAATCAATTTTGATGTTGTCAATACAGAATAAGTAGAACTCAAGGTTTATGATAATGTTGAGAATTTATCACCTGCACTATTCACTTCAGAAGCTTCCACATCTACTATTTACTCCTAGGAAACCTTTTGAGGATTTTTGTGATCGATAAAAAACGGAGACGTTTAGATGAAATAAACAAATCTCTTTCATTTTCTCCGGAAAAAGTGTCTGCCATTTCAATGAGAAGTTTAATAAATAGTGGAAACGAAGATGTCTAAAAATAATGAACCATTTACTCAATCACCCTTAAGATTTAAATAAAGTGAAGGCATGCTTAAGCAAAGATAATGTAGATAGTCATATGTATTCATTCACCTGATAAAGCATTGGCTTTATTAGTTTCGTTAAAGTTGTCAAAGTGGCAATATATAAACGAGAGTCTGCGAGTAAAAATGGTTTCGAGTTATATCCATCTTATTACACCAGATAAAAAGGATATAACTAATACTGAAGATGGGGCTTCAATTAAACTGCAAGCTTTACTAATGGACCTAGTATAACAACAGGACCGACTACTGTGAGCAAAAAAAACGAGCCGAGCGAGAGGTTGGAAGAGAGGCCGTGTGTCCCTTTCTAGTAGGGTGACAATAATATTTTCTGCTGTGGCAAACTGCAAAGCTGTGTGAGACAAATTGTGAAACACTGAATGACATACAGCTGAGGCTTTAAAAGTCGACTAGATTGAATAGTGTAAAATCAAGAAGGTTTGAAGTGACGGCTGCATTAATATACATAACAGATTTTTATGTAATTCTCTGCCTTACTTAAACACTATTGAGCCATTTTTGTCGCATTTCTTCATTGTTGGGAAATCTATAAAAACTGTATTATATTATCATTAAAGGCCTTACTCGACTTCACACGTTTTTGCTCAGTAATTACTATGTACTTAACTTACTACGATTCTAGGCGAGTCGCTACTGACTAGTTTATAACAAAACGTAGTACAATTATAACTCTTAATAACGTCAGTTGCTATAATGTTAACACTTTTATACTAGAATAACTAGATTAACATTAACAATTAACTTACTAATGTTACTAATAAACGAAATATTGCAACCAGCAGAACTTTCACTTCGACAAGAATATATACAACATTTTTTTCACCATTTTGACTGTTAAATCATCAAACAAATAATAAAAACATAGTTACGGAGATACATGAAGTAAGAAATAAAAACTATTTTCAAATTTAATATTATCCGGTGTTCAGCATAAAATATGTGTAATGGCGTATCTATTGTCTTGCGAATGATACCATCTAATAAAAAAAGAAGGAAAAGGATTTAATGTAAACTGCATTTTTATTTAGTATTATATGACTATTTCTAACTTTTTTAATTAGAATATGATATAGTTATAAACATTTGTTAAAATAATAATATAGTACACTCGTTTTATCTAAGATTTTTCAAGTTACTTTTTATAAATACCAACATTTTTCTGGTTGGCAACATGCAAGAACGAGACACACAGCCTCTCTCCTGGCTATCTCGCTCGGCTCGGATTTGCCTCTATGATACGTGCATTGTGAAATACACTCTATTACTAAGGTAATACAGTTCTTTTTAGCAATTACAAAATTCGGAGTCTTCTATCCATAGGTACTATATCCATGGCTTTACTTAATTTGACTGTGTCAAGACTTGGATGCAATATCTATGGATTTGGACGCAACAAAAAAATTAGAGCTTGTATGTAAATGGGGTTTTGACGGAGCTTCTGGTCAAAGTATGTATTTACAAGCAAAAAATAAATAAGGAATTTGAAGATTAGAGTCTTCAAATTCTTTATGTATTTTTATGGCTAGTCTAGTCCCAGTTAGGCTAGAACAATCGGATGGAACTGTTGTTTGGGAAAACGAAAGACCCTCATACACGTTTTACTGTCGTCGGATTATGTTCCAATTTACGAAGGAAACCCAGTCCACTGTAATAACAATAAAGACCAGAATCACAGAAGAGATAGAATCGCTCCAGCCATCAAAAGTAAATCAAATTGAAGTGAGTTGCTTTTGAAGATAATTGACGGAAAGATTACAGCATATTTATCAGAGATGTCGACAGCCATTTGCGATATTTGTAAGCAAAGCCATCGGAAATGAACATATTGAACTGCTTGACCAAAAAAAGCAAGGATAAAGAGATTTACCAGTACGGACTGTCGTTTTTACGCTGCTGGATCAGGTGTATGTGCCTAAGTAACCAAAATTAATTATTCTTATTTTATTTTACGTCAACTATTACAACTGCGAATCGTTGTTCTTTTAGAAAATGATTAATTTTCATTATTGGTAATGTCCCGTTTTGCTTATGCAGCCTATCGTGTGGATTTCAAAAAATAGAGTAGCAGGGGTGAGGGTAAGAAAAAATGAAGCTTAGAAAGTCCGCAATATAGCAAGCATTTAGGGAAAACTGCGGCTTACTAATATACCAGGTGAAACAAGGAGACGGTACAACCAATAACGGAAAAACGCAATTACGTGGTAGAGCCATGCTTCGGCACGAATGGGCCGGCTCAACCGGAGAAATACCACGGGCTCACAGAAAACCGGCGTGAAACAGCGTTTGCGCTGTGTTTCGCCGAGTGAGTGAGTTTACCGGAGGCCCAATCCCCTACCCTATTCCCTTCCCTACCCTCCCCTATTACCCTATTCCCTCTTTAAAGGCCGGCAACGCACTTGCAGCTCTTCTGATGCTGCGAGTGTCCATGGGCGACGGAAGTTGCTTTCCATCAGGTGACCCGTTTGCTCGTTTGCCCCCTTATTTCATAAAAAAAAAAAAATACTGCCCGACTTAGCTGCCCGAAGATTTTTTAGGGATGCAGACACTACAGCCCGTATCACTGGCATAAGTAAAGAGTTAATAGAAAGGTTGCATGTGATTCTACAGACTGTAGCGTCTGGAGAGTCCGTGCATTCTTCTAAGTTTTCTTTATTCTGTAGAGAGACAGCAGAACTGTACGTTAATCTATATCCCCGGTATTATATGCCTTCCAGTTTGCACAAGCTGTTGATATATGGCACTGATATTATTCAGCATTCTGGTGCCATACCTATCGGCAAACTGTCAGAGAAGCAGCAGAAGCTCGTAACAAAGAATTCCCGAAATTCTAACGACATTAGCCTTTATTATGGTTAAAACGGATATTAGTAACTTAAGGTTATTATTGATTATATTATCTTCACGAAATCAAGATTTTTTTGATGTTTAGATATATTTTGTCGAAATCACTGATCTTATTCTATTATCGGAATAATTATTTCGCATGAAATATCCCTAGAATAACTTTTATGAATTAGAAAAGTCATTAGTTAATAATTACATTTATTGTAATTTTCTTACCTCTTTTTCTGGCAGACTTGCAACTTTAGGCAAACGTTTATAGTACATAATAATAGCAATGTAGCCAAGATATAAGAAAAAAAAGGTTTGAACGCGGGATCTACCATGACTTGGCAAAAATTTAGGATTATTTAATTTGTTTCATACAAAAAAATCAAAAATGTATTTTTTCTATCTAAATTATAAAGCTAAAAAAAAATTGCACAGAACAACTTTTGTTAAGATTAATTAGCTCTATCCATTGGCATAAAGAAAAATGCGAAAAATAAAAATCGGTCCCTAAGTCCGCCAAATCCTCGTTTCGACCCACTGTGCGACGGTCGTGTTTTGGTCGTTGGTAGTTTGGTACGACCACCGGTCTGCGGATAGGTAGGTAGTCATTTCTATGAGAGTGTTAAGTCCTTTGGTTAAGTCTAAGTAGGTAGGTATATACTAAGTTTAAAGCCGTAATGCTGTTTTTACATAAAAAAAAAATTGACAGTTGACGTATTAGAAACAAAGGCGAGAAATTTTGGGGATGGAAATTTGGAAAATACTTGATTTTTATTAAAACAAAAGCGTATTTTGTGTATAAATTACCTTTAAGTGTAGTGATATGTCGTGCGTTTATAAATAAAATATATTCCAATCATCGCGTCACCCTAAAATGCATAAATAATGAAAAATAAAGATTTAAAAATACTATGCTAAAGAGAAAGTGTCTCAGACCAACATCTAACGGGTCGATATGACTATGTCTGCTTCAGATTTATCTATTGGTTGTAGATTTGCAGATTATTTTGTTATTTGTGGCCTTGACTTTGATTCAGGACTAGAAACCGACACTTTAAGCGGTAATAAACAGTTTCTACTTATGCCATATTTTTTTTATTAGTAAGCACTATTTATACATGTTTTTAATTTGTAGGAGACAATTTACACATATCGCCATTGGATCGCTCGTACAAAGGAAAAGTTTTAGCTCACTATCCAGATAACATTAACAGTAATCCTTTTGATGAACATGCAGTGTGTATGGTGAGTACTTCTAAGCCTAAAAATATGCAGGCTTAAAACGAATTTTCTTGAAAATAAATAATTATAAAAAATTGTGTAACACCATTTTTAATATCTTGAATAATTCATCATTTTAGCTGTGCTTGCCAGCTAGCCTCCAGTTCAAAACTCAAAAACATTCATTAGAGCCAAAGTTTCATAGTTTTGTAGTGACAAAAGAAAATGCATCAAGATACTATGGCTTTAGTCTTATATTTTATGAAGAAGTTAGAAACAGAAATATATGCAGTGCCATGCATACTTTGCAGGTAATATACTTTTTTAATACTTGGTTTATAATTTCCATTTAACACAGAAAAGGATTTCCTTTTGATTCAGTTTAATATAAATAGTAAAGATATGTAAAATGTTTATTTTCAGGCCATGTATATCACGGAACTTTCCAGTGGACAAACACCCCCTGGAAATAGAAAAAGTAATGGAAAAGAAACTTCAAGATCCTTACCTAGGTCCTTTAAACTAGCACCACACACGGGTGCTGCTCTTACATACTACGATATTACCAAAGATAAGCTTTATGTTGCCAAAAGTATAGCACTCATTTGTCAATACCCATTTGTAAGGGTTGCACAATTATTCTTAGAAAATTTATTTAGGTAAGTGATTACAAACACCTTTCTAATTTTTGTAATTTATAATTTGTAATACAACTTAATTAGTTAGGTTTATTCCATGTTCACCCCATGAACATGAATATAAACACACCCCATGTGATTTTCAAACCTTATTATGCCATGTTAGGTGAGACAAGGGGAATATATGGGTCAAACATAAAATTATCCATTAATTACTATAATTTGCACCTTGTGTCACAGAGATTGTTTGATCCTTGAAGATACATGTTGCCATTAGACACTTTCTACCAGAACATATAAAATTACTTTCTAGATTTATTTATTTATTAGATGATGTTTTATTTTACAATATTCAAATTGCAGATCTCTTCCAAGGCAGCCTGGTCCTGGTCTAAGCCCAGAGTCCTATGTGTATAACCTTCTCTATGAAGTTCCTGTGCCATTGCCGGGTCAGGCACTACGCTTGTATGTGCCACCTGCAGAACCTCATCTTAATCCTATACCTGTTGTAAGTTTTATAATTAAACTTTTCAAAAATATGGTATTCAAATTACATGCTAAACTTTACAAACCCAATGGCTAAAACCAAGAGGTTAGAAAAGAAAATAATGGGTATGTTATGTATTAATTTTGAATATTTCTGTAAAATCCAGCAATTTCAAAATACAAATACAAATAAAACTTTGACAATATTGTTAAAGTTAAAGAAAAACATTGCAATATCTATATTTATTCTTCTCAGGTTGTATTAAACATCTAAGAAGACATATATATTGCAATGTTTTGTGTTGATGCTAAAGAAATATTATCATATCAGTAAATGCTTGTGTTTATTTTTTATATTGTGGTTCACAGGTGATACGAATGCCAAATCCTCCTGATGAGTTACCATTACTCGATTATCCATTACGCTTGATGTTTGAGACATTGGGAGTTGAATGTGTAGTGCAGCTGTTTACATGTGTGCTCCTAGAGCAGCAAGTTTTACTTCGATCCAGTGGTATGTGAATTAAAAATTAAACATAATTATATTTGCCAATTTTTTCATAATTATTTTATGGAATGCTGGGTTATGAGGCCATGCTGTTAGAAACTTAATAATAAAGTCTACAAAATTTAAAGATTTTAAACATTTAACCTTTCAAAGTTGTGATTATTTTAAAAAATATATTAGATAATATTCAAGTTTATCCAGTAGATATGAAGTAAGGATGAGTCATGAATAACATGTGAAGAATATATTTTGATGAAATTTAAAATTAGAGCAGCATTAAGAGGATAATGTAATAAATTGTTAGTAATAGATAAATATTTTACTTATTACTTTATGTACATTGTACAAGTATGTTATTTATGAGATTACTTTGTATTGTAAGTGGGTACTTACTTATATGACAAAGCTATGATGTAACAAAGTAAGTTACTTGAACACAATATAGCATCATTTATATTATATTATCATCATTTATATTATATGTTCTAACTTCTATTGTTGGTAACAAGCAAAGATTTATATTGTATAATTCTGTGTGATAACATAAGTATGGTCAAAGGTACTGAAATATATTTAATTTGCTGCTGGGGGATGCTCTTTTAATTGTACACAATCTTTTAGAATTGTATAATAACAATAATATCTTTGGACGCTTTCGCACCACGGCAATCCACTCTCGTGGTAAATTCTCGAAGAAATTGTGGGTACCAGACGGCTTAATACACACCCAGGAACACAGAAATCTCTTTTGTTCCCTGGCGGGATTCGAACCTGCGACCTCCTGCTCCGGTCGTCAAATATGTATTATAATATTTTTTCAGATTTTAACAAGCTCATGCTAGTAGCGGAGTCCATTGTGTCTCTATTATTACCTTTCTCCTGGGCACATGTTTACGTGCCGATTTTGCCAGCGCCTTTGCACCATTTCTTAGATGCGCCTGTACCTTTTGTTATGGGTAAGTTGAAATTTCCAATAGATACCTACGTTCTACAATTGTCATGGGATACTCTTCCCAATTTACCTGTCCGGTAGTTGTGGTATAGTATACGGGTATGCGACCCCAGGTTCCCTAGCTATTACTGTCCTATCTCTTGCCCTCCTGGGCGGTAATATCCTACATTCCCTATTTCCCACTCTAACTTACCAATCTTCCTTTCACACCACCTATCCTTCCCTTTCCCTATTCCTATCCTCTCCGCCAATCCGTGGAAACGCAATGGATAACCAAAAATAATTTAAGTATCCAAAATGGCGGCGATGTGGTTCGCCACCCATCACGTCTCGTTTCTCGCGGAGGCGAAAAGCGGACCATGGAGAGACGCTTGGCTACGTTGAATGTAAGAGGAGGAATGGATGGTTAAGAATGAAAGTGGATGGCGCGAAAGAAGTATGTAAGGATCGTAGCAAGTGGAAAGAAGTGGTCTCTGCCTACCCCTACGGGAAAGAGGCGGTCCTGCCTACCCCTACGGGAAAAATGGCGTGATTATATGTATGTATGTATGTATATTTGTAAGTGTCACTGTTATTAGGAAATTATTAGCCACCATAACCAGGTTTTAAGGTTCTTCTTTGACAATGTCCAATTTCTTTTCCTGACAATTAGGCAAAATGATTTACAGTACGCTAAGACTTATTTGTGTTATTTAAGCAAATCACTTATCAGGATACCTATACTGTAATAGCAATTCAAGTGTAACCATAACCTCTAACACGATTACGAGTATTACAAACTATAATCAACAATATAGTGAAACTTTTCGCCAAACACCCCAATCGCTACTATTTCCGGTTTCTTCGGGCCAACGCATTAAAGTGGCCCACCCGTTTTTTGGCTCTCCTGAACATTTTTGTTGGAACGAGTTACTATGTTTTGAATTTAAGCAGCCGTATGGTCTATGGCATATAGTGTATCTACATTGTATGGGATTTAGAAACTTGATGCAAACTCTACAGTTGCCAGAGGACTTACAAAATTAGTGGCCATTAATAATTTTTTTTACAATTAAAGGTCTCCACATGGATATGGGCTCTCATAACTATGGCTCCAATGGATCGAGACAAATTGTTCTGGGCACGGAAGCAGGACTGTGTTTGGTTGACATTGACAAACCTGATATTCAACTACCGGAAGAACTGCCGATACTTCCCCATAGGACGCCGTTTGTCGAAGAGCTTAACCATATATTAGACAAGCATCAGGTATTCATATATTTCGACAGTTACAATAAAGGAATTAAATAAAAATTTATTAAAAATGTTACAAAATAGAATACATGGGTATTTGTAGCATTTAAAAACAGATATCTAAGTATCTTTAATAGTTTATTTATGCGTTTTCTTGTTAATTAATTTTTATATTGGAATAGCTTTTGCTCGCGATTTCGTCCGCGTAAAATAGCTATCCCCGGGAACATTGTTCTTTTTCGGGATAAAATATAGCCTATGTGTAATTCAGAGCTTAAACTCCAAATTTCATCAAAATCCGTTCAGTAGTTTTCGTGAAAAAATAACAAACATCCATCCAATTATCATTTAAAGTAGAAGTAGGATTGTTTCAACTTTAATAATTTTTATAGATACAAAGGCCAGAGACGGAGCCGGTCAAATTGGGTGGGTCGATCAATGGGTCTGCGTACAAACCAATGAGTGATATGAGTACTAGCTGCACACTACCATCAGGTTTGTGTTTCAGGCGTGTTTGCTTTTAAATATTACCAGATTTTGTTTGAATTTCAGCTTTTCGGCATCTAATAGACGTGTAAACATGACACGTGAAACAAAGATTTAAAAACCTTAAAGTTTAGATTTTTTCTAGATTTTTTTTTTTAGAATAAGTATCCATTTACCTGCAGGTGCTACACGTACCTCCATTTTTCGTAATATAATTGGACTTTAGTCTTTACAATTGCATTTTCAATACTAGTATAATAAGGCTACTTGACCTTGTTTTTATTTATGTACTAAACACTTCATAATTGTTTTATTACACAAAAAAAAATATAACATTATTTTGAAACCTAAAAAATACTTTGAAAATACATTTTTTAAAAACCGCCGTAAACACTATTCGCCATGTTGGTAGGTAGATTATCTGTGCTGTGATGTTATACTAATACTATTTGTAATTTATGTTATAGTCCATAGTAGTAAAGGGCGGTGTGACGTTCCGTTTGACGTTTTGACATAAATAAATAAAAAGTTAATATTAAAACTAACATAGAAAAGAATACAGGAAAACCATTTTGAGCTAATTCAATATAGCATTGAATTAGAGGTAATAAAATACATTGTTAATGACTTTATAAGATATCATGAACTATTAATTTACAGAAACACGTTCCGTTTCACTACTACGTATGTTTTTACTACGTGTGTTTCTGTCGTCACATCCTTTCCGGAAGTTGCTGAGAAAGAAATTAAAAAACAAAAATACATATTTCTAAATCAACTTATTTATCAATCTTAAGTTTTTAAGTTATTATATCGCCAGAATAATATTTCCTAAGCCAGGTACTAAAGAAAATACTCCTTCAATGTATGAAATTAAATACGAGTCAAGTAGCCTATTATATAGATCTATAGTTTAAAACTTAACTAACCAAAATAGCTTCTATTGCATTCGTATTTTGTACTGTAAAGATTTAATATCTGTTTTCACGTCAGGCGGTCTCCGGCGCAAGCACTCCTTGCACGACGTGCTGGAGTGGGACGAGGGGCGGCCGCTGACGGGCTCCCCGCCCGCCTCGCCCACCCGCCGCGCGCCGCGCCGCATGGACGCGCTGCAGCGCATCGTAGACATCGTCAAACGTGAGTATTCTCAGGGGGCCAAGCGGGAATATTTGACAGCAGCGTAAACGTAATGTTATCAAACATCGTCAAATTGCGGTTCACGAAACTCAGTTGTCAAAAGTCATAAAGGCCTAAAGGAGGATATTTCGCTTTTGTCACTTTAAGATTGTTTTATTTATCTGCTGTTGAGACAGCAGTCTAAACCTGCGACAGGTTTAGACTGCTGTCTCAACAGTAACTTTGCCCTTTACAGTACTCACACTTATGCAATTTCATATTATACAGTGTGTTAAAATATGTTATTTCTCGACTTTCATCCGTCAATGTTTTGCTGAAATAAATAGTTTTGTAAAATTATTATAAAGTATAAAAGGTGAATAGTGGTAACTGCATACATGTAGGAAAACAGGCAGACACCGCTTTAGTAATATGATCAGTGAAGCAATCAAAGTAAGCCGGCCGTATCGTAGCGACACGTGCCGCACGCACACATTCACAGTAAAGTAAGACAATCGGCCGCCAGTACGCCAATGACAATTATCCGTAATTTCACACAAAATAATAATTATTTATTAGTCGCGGCTCAGTCCGCTACCAATTAAACTGTATTTTATATTATACATTTAATTATTTAATCGATTAAATAATTAAATATACATAATTAGAACTTCTAATTATGTAAAGAAGAAGGGGCATTTTTGTATGGAGCCCGTCCCCACTACTGTAGCACTACAAGACATATATCAAATGAAAGGGCTTAAAAAGTGTGTAATTTTATTGTATGACGAAAAATCTCTAAACCGTGGGAGAAAAAAGTTAATGAGGGTTAAAGGTTAAAAAAAGTAGAAAAAATCACCCTGTATTATTGCACCATTTTATAGTGTTGCTATTAAGGAACAATTTTTGGAAAGTAATGGTATACAGCAAACGCCATAAAAGTGGTATATTTTGATAAACTGCCTCATATTTTGAAGAAATGTATGGAATAATAATAAAATGCTAAAAAAAGCCATTTCCTTAATTTTTTCGCACATAATTACTTTCTGGAAATTGTTTCTTACTTGCGACACTATCGAATGGTGCAATATACAGGATGTATTTTTTTAACAATCTATGGGTTCGAATCCTGGCTAGGGAAATTGAGTTATTAAAAATCTAATGATGCAGTTTAAGGCTGGGACTATATGCAACGGAATCCGGTAGGCCGTAGAGAATTATGAGCACTGAAAATAGATCTCTGCACTAATACAATAGAGTTGAAAATCGAACATCCGAGTGTCGAGTCAAATGTCAATGTCATATATGACAGCTCGACACTCGAAACTTCCATATTCAACTCTATTGTATTAGCACAGAGTTCTATTTTCAGTGCTCATAATTCTCTACGGCCTAGCGGATTCCGTTGCATATAGTCCCAGCCTAAGTTTTTATCAAGTCGGACTCGACACTCCATAGGGCTAAATTGCTATTCCTAATTTGTTTTAGACTTCTCTTACAACGCCCAGAAGAATAGTTCAACATATTATAATATGTTTCTTTTTACTTTTTTTCAGTGCATAATCGTTTTAAAATAATGTTTGCTTTAATTATAAGTATTTTAAATTTTAATGTAATTGTTTTATCTGCATCATTAGATTTTACATAAACCAATTTTCCAGGCTAGGATTCGAACCCGCAGATTAGGAAATAAATACATTCTGTATTATTTATTATCTGTAACCTTTAACCCTCATTAACTTTTTTCTCCCATGGTTTAGAAATTTTTCGTCATACATTAAAATTATATACTTTTTAAACCCTTTCATTTGATATATGTCTTGTAGTGCTACAAGGGTGGGGACGGTTTGCCCCTTCTTCTTTGTGTATTATTTAGTCCTAGTGATGTGCCGGATCGTTAAAAATGTATATCCACGGATACGGATCTGAATACGGATATTTGGTGTCAAGATCCACGGATACGGATCTTAACTTTCTTATGCAGTCGGTGTCGGTGCGCGCGACCTTCACAAATGTTTCGACTTGCATTGCACGGCGGTTCTTTCTTTTGTTTTGTTTATAGTTTAGTGTGACACTGGACAGCATTTGTTTGGTATTGGTACATTAGTTTGAAAAAATGTCTACAAAGAAGTTTAATAGTGTAATTTGGAATTATTTTGTGTTAGTAAATGATGAATGTGCAAAGTGTAAAATTTATGATGGAAAGTATTCCCGTAAGGGTAAAGGCGCAACTTCTTTAAAAAATCATTTACAACGAAAACATCCTCAAGAATATTATCTGTATTGAATTTAATAGTTTTTATTGCTAGTTGCTACCTTAATCAGTAATCACCTATTTAAAGAATTCATCTATAATTTTAAAATTAATAAGGTAAATAGATCCGTAAAAGATCCGCCTAACAGAAGCGGATACGGACACGGATACGGATCTTTCTTCTGCCTCGGATATCCGCGGATACGGATATCCGGCACATCACTATTTAGTCCTTAAAAGTATTCAAATATTCTTAGTAGGATTAACACGGGATCTGTGGTGTCTACTGTCAAAAAAATAAGAAAATCCATTTCTATTTATATTGAAATCTCTGTGCAATTTAGTGGCAATAACAAATATTTTATTTGCAAAAATATGTCTCATCTTAATCTCCATAATCAAAATCTTGATCAGCACGCGTAAATGCCATAGAAATTGTTTCTTTCTACGGAAGAAAAGACAAATACGAGAGTAAGTGACAGGGACATCATATCGGATAATTTGATGCTACGTCACGAAATGCTCTATTCACACACAGCATACAACAAAACATGACAATGTATTGCTCATGCCAGCTCTTAAATATCCACCTATCCATTTGCAGGTGTGAACATAGACGACGTGGACGCCGACACAGTAATGCCAACAACGAAGAAGAAAATACTCAACGACGAGGAACAATACAATGAAGACGTACGATTCAACATCGCCGTCCGTGAAACGTTCCTAAACAGATTCGTTCACATGTTCCTTATGTATGAGAACTTTGTTATTATGCCGGACCAGGTAATATGCGCTTAAAATGATTAAAACAATGTTTTTTTTGTCTCTCGTAGGTTTCACACCCTAAACCTACAAAAGACGAAAAATCTATGAATTTAAATAATGCAATAAGTATGTCATGATAGCATTAATTGACTATTGAGAAATTATGGAAAATAGCCTGGAAATAAATCAAAACATACAAATTATAATACGTATGCTAGTTTGTAATTTTTTGCCCGGTTATATAGCGTCAATACTTTTTTGATCACAGTAATTGTTTTTCTAGCTACGTAAAAACTTTTCCGCCAAAAAAAAAATATACAGCCGAGCGTATAACCGCCTCATTTTTTTGGAAGTCGGTTAAAAAATGGATGTTTTCAGGACCGTGAGTCATGGTTGTCAGCACGTGAGTCTATGGTAAATTTCGACAAAGCGTCATTCCTCTCAGACCAGCCACAGAGGCATCGACCGTTCCTCTCCCGATTTCTAGAAACGCAAATGTTCGCAACACTCATAGACAACAAGATAATGGCGAACTGGGGAGAGTATGATGCCAATTTGCAAGTGTTCGAGCATCGGATTAAAACAGTGCGGTACGTATTACATAATATTTGATTTAAATATCTTTGGAAATATTTTGTTTTGAATAACCTTAATAACCAGCATTTTACATAACAAAAAGCACGCACTTAATTTTTAACCGGGGTAATGCAAGCTCGCTAAGGTAAAGCAGCTCTGTGTAACTTACAAAATAACAGTTTTATGTAATGTTACCATTTTATTTGAATTGTTTTAACATTTTATTTAACGAATAGATCTAAATCGGGGAGAAAATATGCAGTTGCGTTTAATCATATTGCATCAGCATGCGGTGACTTATATTCACAGATTTTTTTATGCATATTACATACCTACAATGATTTCTAGAAAAAAAATCTGGGTTTTAAAGGGTGTACTATATTATACTAAAAACCAGAAGATCTGTTAAAATAAAAAATAAAATCGAAATTCAAGCAACCCAAATTAACAGGTTCCCTATTTTTTCGCATAAAATCATATGTCATAATTTTACTTGGCATAATTTCATTTGACCTAATAGTAGTTTCGCATAGTATTCATTTGTCATAACTTTCTTAGCATAATTTTTTTTCGCATAATTACTAAAAGCATAATAATTATTAGGCATACTTATTGTAAGGCATATTTTTTTTACGCATAATATTAAAAAGCATAAATATATTTACGCATAATGATATTTAAGCATACTATTATATTTACGCATACATCTTTGTAGCATATTTTTTTCACATACTAATGAATGATAAATTCTACTGGGTGTGCGAGTTAAGACGAAATAACAGTTATAATTGTAATTTTCGACTGATTACGAAATTAACTCGAACAAACAACACGAACTGCTATCTAAAAACATGCCGAGCCATAACCACGAGCCCAATGCACTTAAGGATAAAGTAGGTTTTGTTTTTGCATCAAATATTTCGTATTAATTATTCGTATTAATTATTTTAAACATGTTAGCGGCTTACAGGTGGCCCAAGGGCCACCCCGCCGCAACTTAACCTACTGTTACACAAGTTACACTAGGTATAATGAGTGTAATACCTGCTTTTAATATTTCATCAATATGCGTTTAATACCTAATAACCGTGTTTTCATTATGTCGTTCCATTTTATGCATATTTGTGCCTTGTGACAGAATGCCTTGAATTTATTATGACAAAAAAATAAGCCTAACAAGTTTATGCCAAATAACAATTATGCCAAAGTATTATTATGACAAGAAAAATTGTGCCTTACGAGTTATGCCTCATTAAATTAGGACAAACAATATTAGTCTAAATAATGTTTATGCCTAATGATGTAGTATGCCAAGAAATCATTATGCCAAAGTATTATTATGCGTAGTTAAATTATGCCAAGTGAGGTATGCCAAATGAAATTATGACAAATAAAATTATGCGAAAGAAGAGGATCCCAAATTAACATACGTGTCATTCGAAACTAATAAGCATTTTCACTTGGTCAGAATATAATCTAGACTCTGAAACATGAATAAAATTGTCAACCGTCGGTAAGACGTCATTTTCAAGCTAAGTAGACTAATTTGTCATCGATGTCGAAGTGACGAAACTGTTTTTTTCTATTTGATCCAAAGGTTGCGTACCACTAAATGTTTGTTTCCTTTTTTATTTTGTTGATGATCTCGACTATTTTGAACTACGGCGAGAACTTTGAAAGTGTAAAGCATCGTTTCTCTTTTATGTTGTTAAAAATATTCTCGTACTTTTACATGTTTACTAATTTCAAATTTCAATAAATAATTCAACTATCGTAATTCAACTATTGTATGAGAAACGATGCTACGAGGAAATTGTGAGAGAATAGAGATACGTTGTTGCAGCGGGCGGCTGGGCGACGGGGGGTTAGCGGCTCGCGGGTACAGCGTGTGGGCGGGCGCGGCGGGCGCGGGGGCGTGGCCGTGCGAGGTCGAGGTGGGCGCGCCCGGGGAGCGCCTGCCCCACCGCGCCGCGTACTACCGCGCCTTCCCCGCGCGCCTCGACGCCGCCGCGCTCGCGCCGCCGCCGCATCCCGACCGCAGGTCTGACGCGCCCCGCGACCCCGTACATACGGCGATTCACGAGCCAGCATCCCACGCATGTCACACTACATTGTTTCACGCGTCTCTCGAGCCTCACAGTACAGCGCCACAAGTGCCTCAAGCTCCAGTGCCGCATGCATCACCCACTACAGAATCTTACACTACTCCTGTAACTACAGTGCCTCACGCATCTCCCACTACAGAATCTTACACTACTCCTGTAACTACAGTGCCTCACGCATCTCCCACTACAGAATCTTACACTACTCCTGTAACTACAGTGCCTCACCCATCACCCACTATAGAATCTTACACTACTCCTGTAACTACAGTGCCTCACCCATCTCCCACTACAGAATCTTACACTACTCCTGTAACTACAGTGCCTCACGCATCACCCACTACAGAATCTTACACTACTCCTGTAACTACAGTGCCTCACCCATCACCCACTATAGAATCTTACACTACTCCTGTAACTACAGTGCCTCACCCATCTCCCACTACAGAATCTTACACTACTCCTGTAACTACAGTGCCGCACCCATCACCCACTATAGAATCTTACACTACTCCTGTAACTACAGTGCCTCACCCATCTCCCACTACAGAATCTTACACTACTCCTGTAACTACAGTGCCTCACGCATCTCCCACTATAGAATCTTACACTACTCCAGTAACTACAGTGCTTCACGGGTTTCACACTATAGTACCTCACGCTACTCCAGTGTCTCATAAAACTAAGGGTACTCCGGTACCTCTAGAATCTCAGAATACCCCAGTGTCACACGAATCTCCTGTCACTTCAAATCCTTACGCGTCCGACACTACAGAATCTCTCAATACTCTAGTGCCACATGAATCTAATGCCACCCTAGTACTTCACGAATCTCAGGCTACCTCAATGCCACTCGAATCTCATGCTAATCCTGAGCCTCACGCATCACACAATACTCCGCTGTCTAAAAAATCTACGCTTCGTCACGAATCTCATGATACTTCAGTGCTTTACACGCATCAAAGAACGCCTCTCATGATTCTTTCGCCTGCATCGTTTGCCATACCTGAATCTAAAGAGTCTCAACCCTCCCTCATATGTGGAAAGCCTCATATACCGTCTCATGAGCCTCACACATCCAACCAAACAGCACGCGACACGTCTCACTCGTGTGACGCGGCCGAACCCCACGTGAGTCTAGCTCCTGTCGCTTCTGTCGTGCCATCTCCGTCCCTTCGGCGTCCCAAACCTCACACATCCCCACCACCTGTTGCCATTTAATGATTCGTTATAGTGAAAAGATGAAATGGACATTTTTTGTTATGTATTTTATTTTTTGCTTTATAAAATAGATTAAATTCTTTATGTAATTGTCTAGAAAATATATAGATCACAGAGTATACAGGTAATGTCCGTTTTCATTTATTACGTACTAAAGCGCCATACACACTATCCAGTCATGCAAATCCTAGGCCCTGGCCTTGAAGTGAACTTTTAGGAAATAATTTTAAATGATTGACACTAATGACGGCCATTAGTACTGGCGCTGGATTTGCGGGCTGGACGGCGCTTTAGGTATTTAGTTGAGGGACAAACAGTAGTTGTATTGTGTGCTATAATTGTACGCTGGTTTGTGAAGTGCGCTGTGCGACCTATGTGTTGCATGTAAATGAGTTTTGCTTTTGCAATGTGTTATTATTTTACTATTTTGTTTAAAGTACATATATTATAAGTACAATCAAGAGGTAGAAACTTGTTACTTTTCATGTTGATAGGTCATGTTAAATACTCTTCAGGAAAATTATTTTGGGCGAAAAAAAATGTATTTATTTTAGGTTTTTTTAATTTTTTATTATAATGTTGAAGTACTTACGATTTACGCGTAGGTACACCCGCAAGAAAATTTGGCAGCAATTTTGCTTATTGTGTAGAGTTTATTTTTTTAATTTATTTAATAATTCTAAATGATTTTTACCCTTCTATTAATCTAGATGTGTAGAAATTATTTAATTTTTAATTAAAATTATAAATAAAACCTTTGTGTTGTATATTTTATTACATTTTTTTTTTGTTGTAGTACCTAGTTAGGACACGTTGACACGATGTTAAAACTAATCATGGTCTAAGATACGAACTAAAGTCGTCTAAACTTAAAAAAAAATTGGATCTCCCATACTAATTTGATTTGTGTTTTCTCCTATTCAAATTAGATCCATCTTTTTTTCATATTTCGACCTATGTTCCTTGGAGAAAGTTGTTCAGTTTCATGGGTATTATCACTGGATTTCGGATGGATATACCTTATATTACCTGTTTGAACGCGGCTGCCAGGTAATAGGTACCAGAAAATGGTAGTCAACCTAAATGTTGCATGTTGTATACATTATAAACTTTTCACTGGAGTTTGTTTTATTTGGTTAACCCGCCGGTGAAATTATATATTATGTTGTTTCATGTTTAAAATTTTAATTAATTATAGTCATGACCATTTTTTAAGGGGTTGCCTAATTAAATTATGCTGAAATACTTATTTCATTTGATAAAATATCACTTTCATCTGATTAACACAACAGTGAAGGTCGACCTTAGTTCGTATCCTCTACTATAAGTAATGTAAGACGATCTTAATTGTATTCCTTCTTATAATATTTTAGTTATAAAAGTGAGGTACGAATCTTTTACAAGTGATTATTTTAATGACTGAATAATTAATACATTTCGAATATTTATGTAAGCTAATCTATAAATATGAACATTTATTATTAATTTATCGTGTGCTCAAAGCATATTTAGCTAGGAAATTTTTTGTTTATACTGTGGTAAAACCATTACATAAATATATTTTCAGATCATATGACGCGGTTAATATTATAATAATTTTATATTTTATACATAATAATTTATTAATATTTGATTATATCATGTTAATTTAAAATTGTTGTGAGCGAATATAAACATATGGAAGGTATTCAATCTTAAACTTGTCAAACGAAAACGAATTACAAACCAATTGAAATGAATGATAACAATGATGAAAAGACTGCTCTTGTTTATACTCACTCTTTCTACTGTACCTGGATTTGTACTTCAAGTGTGAGTTTCTAAATATTGCTATCGCGTTTGCGTTTACACAATCGTGGACACGCCGTATGCATGTAGTTAGCTAACTAGTTATGTAGCTGTTCATCTGTTCCTTTTTCTTAAATATGTGATGGAGTGCCGCATCGCTTAGTTCTGCTGCCGCGTAGTACCTAAGCTACGTTATCTATATTCTATACTTATATTATAAAGCTGAAGAGTTTGTTTGTTTGAACGCGCTAATCTCGGGAACTACTGGTTCAAATTGAAAAAATATTTTTGTGTTTGATAGTCCATTTATCGAGGAAGGCTTTAGGCTATAGATATAACATCACGCTGCGACCAATAGGAGCGGAGCATCAGTGAAAAATGTTACAAAACGGGGAAATTTATTAATATTTGAAGAGTTCCGTTGCGTGCGCTGCGTTAACGGTTCAAGCTAACCAAAAAATTTGACCGTGTTGCGTTACGTAGTTCCGCTGCCGCGTAGTTACGCCTAAAAATACCCCGTACAGACTACTCGCGAAGTAGGCCAAGGTTGGCCGAATAAGACAGTGTGGATACGCACTTCGCTTCGCCTTTTCATACTTCGGGTTAGTTAGCGGAGCACTTCCTCGGCCTACTGAGCAGTCTGGACGGGGCATAAGACGTGCGGTCCCATCTTAATTTTTATGAACTTTACTGAAACGTCCTCTTACTTTTTATTACTACTCTTTACCTACTACCATTTTGCACATACAAATGAATCCAAACGCAAGCGCGGTTGTAATAGACAAAAACTCCAACTTGAGGCACTGTTAAACAATGCTTCCATTTGCTGTGATCTGTGCATGGGGATATGAAATCGTGACTGTGAGATGTCAATGCATGTATATTATATTATTAATATTAATTGTATTGCTGATGATGTTGACTTATTTTAGATCTGCCCAATGATAATGAATTTACATGGAATTTTATTATTAATTAGTGCATGTTTTATGTGATACGCATGGTTATATACTGAAAATGTCTGAGCAAAGTGTCAGCTTGAAAAAATAATAAACTGATAATTAATTAATTTTTTCAAGCTTTTTGTTTATCAAGAACTGTAAATTCACCATGTCTCATAGAAAGACATCGGATACTCAATATATTACTATACTTAACAAAATACTATTTATAAACTATAAACTCCGCAATATCAATATCTCAGATCAAATAAAAAACCTTTAGTTTATTATTTGATCTGAGATCAATATCAAATGCCACATAAACATATTATATATTTCAGACTATTCTCATAACATAATTTATCATAATATTTAGTTTCATATATTTGACTTGAGGAATTTAAACTTGCTCTCTGGTGTTGTCGATCTATTTGTAAAGTTTTCGTAAATCCCCTTCGCTTAGACATTTTTGGTGTAACATTTGATTTATGATCCCTGTTAATTTTTAGATTTGTATAAAATACGTTACACGTAGATATTTAATGGTAATATAATATATAGTTGTGCAATCACTGTTATAGTACATAGTAGACAAATAAATACGTTGTTGCGTCGTAAACAATCGTCTATAATTACATCCCTTAACTGTAGACATAGAAAATATTAATAAGTTCACATAAATGCACATAATTTGAAAATATTTCAATTGCCCTTCCAACAATATATAAGGTCTCCTAAAGTCAATTACGGATACTTCAGGCACATTATCTATCTTACTGCTTATGTAAAGTCATACTCAAACTAAAAAAATCATCTCTTGTATGGGTGACTCTCCGCAAAACACAAACTCGCCCATATAAAGAAAGTTGTTTTTTCTAGTATTACAATTATTTTTCTGCTTAAACGTCTTTACATAAGCAGTAGATCATATGTCCGAAGTATCCGTAATTGACTTTACCAAACCATACCTATATATACCCTGAAGGTGATTTTATTTATTGAAGCTAGTCTATAGTCATTAATCAGCCTAAAATATTTGCCGTAGTGTTAACCTATACCTACATAATACAACCCTTGCAGTAGTAAGCTATTAGTTTTGTAATGTAAAAGTCTGCTTCTGCTTTGCCCGCTTTGAGTTTGGTTGAACTCACAAAATAGCTTTTTACTTGTAATATGCAAGTATGGCATTAAAATAGTTTTAAAAATTTAAATTTTAAAATCCCCTACATTTTTTTGTTTGTTCGATTGCCCCCGATTGGAAATTTATTTTAAAAAGACTTATTTTATGTTACAGAACTAATAGCTTGAAACGCATAAAGAATGCAAAGTGGCAGGTGAAAGATTGTCCACCAGAATTGCTACTGGGGGACATAGGTAGGCGACTGTCCACAGAAGTCACTCCCGCTGCCATTGCCCAAAACAATAGGACCTTCGTCGAGAAACTTTTAAAGGTATTTAATTTAAATTTAATGGATATTTTAACTTAAACAAGTTCAGCAATGCTTTATAATGTGACCCGAATGACTTGTAGCACAGCTGAATTCAAGGTATTTGAACTTGATAATAACATTGATTTACATGGGAGCCACACTGGCATGAATGGGCTGGCTCGACCGGGTAATTACCACGGCCTCACAGAAAACCAGCGTGAAACAACACTTGAAGGCTCAAAGGTGTTTGGAGATTTTAAGGACTAGGAACGTGGCAACACCAGAGGAGTTACAAGTGTAATTCCTCTGGTGTTGCGAGTGTCCATGGGTGGCGGTAATCGCTTACCATCGGGCGATGCGTCTGCTCGTTTCCTGGTTCGTTTAGTTAAAAAAACATTTGCCATCTAGAAATATGTCTAGCGAAACTAAAACAGCGTGGTAGTTTGTGGAATACCTACGTAACGCATTTATCTATTTAGGAGTGCAAAAGCAAAACGAAACGAATGTTATTGGAGAAGATGGGAACAGAGGAAGATCTGAGTTTGGGGTGCGAGGTGTCCATAACGGGCGTGGAGGAGAACACAATGATAGCCTCGCTATGTGACTTATTAGAGAGGCTGTGGTCCCATGGATTGCAGCATAAGATGGGGAAGTCCGCGCTATGGATGCACCTCACGAACTACCAGGAGCTGGAGCAATGCAGCAACTCGACCAAACCCATCGACCCCAACTATTTGACGCCCGGTAAGTTTAGTTACAAAAAAACATTAAATCAGTAGAAATGACAGTTACATATGGTTGTTTTTTTATATAAATATATAAATATGGCGAGCGATACGGCTTAAAAACATTGGCAGGGTCGGGTAAATGAATTTTTGATTAAGTTTTCAATATGGAGGGAAGGGGGAGTATCTCTCTAAGGCAGAAAAGCTTCAAAGTTTCCGACAAAAGTAACTTTAAATAATAGTTCCAAAACTGGCCATAATGGTGCTAGAGTCAGAATTGGGTGTGATATGAAGTTAGCGATAAGAGATGAGTGAAGTTTAGTTAGGTAATTAACTAATTCTGACTCTAGCGCCATTATAGCCAGTTTTCGAACTTTTATTTAACGCTTAATTATTGACACACATATCCGCCAAAACTACTAGTGTACGTTCATTAATTACTTTTGGATTTTGTGCGCGTCACACCGCACACGTCATACGACGATTACACACTAAATACAGCATTGATAGATTTATACCAGAATTTTGTATTTCATGCAGCCTTAGCCTGGTGTGTGTTACGAAAACGCTTGGATTGTAAGTATGTTGCAAATATCAAAATACAAACTAGCTAGAAATATATAGTAGAGGAGACCGTGGGAGGTCGACCTTCACCGATCTGATAACCAGATGAGACATATTTTTTATCAAATATAATTTATAAACAATTATGCCTATAATTACTTGCCTATCTAAAAGTGCTCATGGCTATTTTTAATAAAATTAATTTTAATCGATTTTTTTTCATCACTTTCATTCTTTTGATAACCAAATGAATTTTATTTCACTGTTAGTTTTTAACACACAGAATATGCCTCAGTAGGCTTGCCTACTCATTTCTGTGTATAGCTACCTGGCAAGCCGATGTGAACAGGTAAGTCAATATAGGTGACTCCATCGTTCTGCTAACTTAACGAAAGTTATATCAAATTTTAGATTATTTTATTACAAAAGCAGTCATATAGACTTGCCTGCAAAAAATCATACTTAAAGTACTGTTGCCTAGCTAAAAACTTTTAGAGTTTTAGCCATCTGATAGGTGCGAGAGAGAAAGTAGAGCGTCCGAAGTCCGTGTGGTAGAACAGGACACAACATAGCAGCTGCAAGCTACCTATTAATTATTTTTTTCTAAATTATTATTTTTTATTTTTTATACTAATATTTTAAAAGTAACACTTATTCTTTCCCGCTTTACGGCATTTATTTAATTTAAAATAATAAATAAATTATTCTCTATTTAATCCTAAATAAAAAATATAGATTTTTTAATTTTACAATTTAGCTTTAAAATTATAAAAAGTTTTGTTGAATTAGTTTTTTTTATTTATTTATCAATATATTAATATAATAATATTATATTAATATTTTAACTTATTTATTTTTGATTTTTGCATAGCTGTAAGTACGTATAGTGTGAAATAATATAAAAATTGTGATCGAAATTAGGTATAATAAATTGGAGTTCAAAATTAATGACAAGTGTAAATAAATGCTGTCTCTGTCACTCACATGTACACGAGCATGCGCACTCGGATACATTCAACGGTCAGGTAGCTTGCAGCTGCTATGTTGTGTCCTGTTCTACCACATGGACTTCGGACGCTCTACTTTCTCTCTCACACCTATCAGATGGCTAAAACTCTAAAAGTTTTTAGCTAGGCAACAACAGTACTTTAAGTATGATTTCTTGCAGGCAAGTCTATATGACTGATTTTGTAATAAAATAATCTAAAATTTGATATAACTTTCGTTAAGTTAGCAGAACGATGGAGTCACCTATATTGACTTACCTGTTCACATCGGCTTGCCAGGTAGCTATACACAAAAATGAGTAGGCATTAGGCAAGTCTACTGAGGCATATTCTGTGTGTTAAAAACTAACAGTGAAATAAAATTCATTTGGTTATCAAAAGAATGAAAGTGATGAAAAAAAATAGATTAAAATTAATTTAATTAAAAATAGTCATGAGCACTTTTAGATAGGCAAGTAATTATAGGCATATTTGTTTATAAATTATATTTGATAAAAAATATGTCTCATCTGGTTATCAGATCGGTGAAGGTCGACCTCCCACCGGCTCTTAGACCAATAGGATTTTTGTAAAAAAATATTAAGCATATTTTGTAGAAACAAGTTGGTTTAATACATACAATATGTTATTGATTGTACTGTAGCTTCTTGGTGGAAATTCATGTTTCACAGTAATAATACACAATACTTCTTGCACTATTTCCACTTTAATAAGTATTGTACATTAATTTTAATATATTACACGACCGGTTTCGACAAAGTCCTGATGATGACTTTGTCGAAACCGGTCGTATAATATTAGGTTGGGGAAAAAGTTTCTTCGCATTTTATATAACAATTCAAAAGATTTTTTTATAAAGTTTATTTACAAGTGACTAAAGTATATAGGTGCCATTTTGTTCGATAACTTTTTGCCATCTTGTTGGTAGGTACATGATCCCATTGTTATAAAATTTTTGGGGCTTCTGATGAAAAAACTGCGACAAGTGGTTTTGGCAGTCCTCTTGTGATGTCAACCTGACACTGCCTAAGGAATTCTGCAGCGACCGAAACAGGTGGAAATCTGAAGGTGCAAGGTCAGGACTATACGGCGGATGCATTAACACCTCCCAGCCAAACTCCCGTAATTTTTTCTAAGTGGCTAAAGATGTGTGAGGTCTAGCCGCGTTATCATGGTGAAAAACTACACCCCTTCTGTTGATTAATTCCGGCCGCTTTCTCTCAACTTCTTGCTTTAATCTCATCAGTTGTTCGCAGTACAGTTCAGAATTGATGGTCCTGCCTGGCGGTAACAGCTCATAATGAATAATGCCCTTCCAATCCACCACACACACAGCATCACCTTGTTGCGAGTTAACCCGGGTTTCGCCACAGTCTGTGAAGCCTGACCGGCCTTTGACCACGATCTTTTTCGCACGTTCTTGTCGTACGTGATCCACTTTTCATCACCAGTTATCAGCTTCTTCAAAAATGGTTCGGTTTCATTACGTCGTAATAAAGAATCACAAATGAGTACACGGTTCATTAGGTTTCTTTCAGTGAGCTCATGAGGCACCCAAATATCGAGCTTTTTTGTGTACCCAGCTTTTTTCAAATGCGCCAAAACCGTTTTGTGGTCAATCCCCAGTTCTTCAGCTACATCGTAACTACTAATATGCCGATCTTGCTCCACTTTTTCAAAAATGGCAACAGTTTTGTCCGTAACAGGGCGACCAGAGCGACGTGCATCTTTGATATCAAAATTTCCGGATTGAAAACGCTTAAACCAAATTTGCACTACTCTCACAGATACTGCATTAGGTCCATAAACATCACAAATTTTTTTCGCGGCTTGTGTTGCATTTTTACCTTTTTTGTAATAAAATTTTAAAATGTATCGAAATTCTTCATAAGAATCACTCATTTTAACAATAAGAAAAACAAATGAAAATCTCAAATTTACCTAATTTGAATTTGGAATTGTCTTCTGTAAAATTAAAACTTTTTAATGATACCAAAATCAGCCAGATACAATTGGTATAACCCAAGATATTTTATGACAAGTTCATACATACTATAATGCGAAAAGACTTTTTCCCCAACCTATTATATTAAAATTAATGTAAAATACTTATTAAAGTGGAAATAGTGCAAGAAGTATTGTGTATTATTACTGTAATACATACAACTCTAACATTACAACTCTATTACATCTCCTCAGACCTATCATCAGTCGGCGCGGAAGTGGAAGTGAAGCAGAGCTCCAGCGTGACTAGATCCCGGGATAGTTCCCGGGGTGGGTCACGGGACAGTTCGCGGGACAGACTCAGCAACTCCGGGACTTTGGAGAGGAAATCTCAACCGCCGAACCCGCTGCGTCCTTTACCAGAGAATCTCACCTTTGATATGAGGTAATTTTTATGAAATAAGGTGCAACTAGACTATGTGATGCCTTCATTCGTTATTATTACTTTACCTCTGTTTTACGTTCACATTACCTACATTCTACAGTTTTTTTTTATATAATTTACGGCCTCTGTATAACGTCGGCGCTCAAGTCGGAGGTCCCGGATTTGAACCCCGCTAAGGAAACAAAAAGTTTTCTTTGTTCCTGGGTCATGGATGTGTATTTATTAAATATGCTTATAAAATAATAAAAATCTTAATAAACATAATATCGCTGCCCTAGTTCAACAGTAAGATATCTTTAAAAAAATCAAAATTGAGATAAGTTTTGTTTCATGTAAAAAATATGCTCTTCTGCCCGGTTAATAAATCGGATATGTGGAAAACGCAACCAAAGTGCCTAAATTTCAATGTCTCACTGAGACATTTCAGCATATTTTTAGCGACCTTTAGTTCAAGATTCTGACATCTTAAGATATTTCTAAAGTCAGGAAGATTTTTACTTTTCTTTTAGTTCTACACAGAGACTTCTTCAAATGTCCTTATATGAAATTATAAAAACAATTCTATGTTGAGACATCTTAAAATTGTCCCAGTGTTTCACTAAAATATCGTTCAATTCTATTTCTTTCTAGGACATTTTGAAATAACCTACCTACTCTTCTAATAAGATGACCGTATCACGCGGCTGCGCGAGGCGCAATTTTTCGTTCCGTTCGTCGAATGTCACGCGACACCCCCGCGGGGCGGTACCCCGCGCTTCCAATGCAATGCTTGCGCAAAGATAATGAAGCTATACTACGTATTAAGAGGTGTCACTCCGAATAAAAATAATAATTTCGAAATTCAAAATTATACCGTAGCTTTTTTACGTACCTATTATATCTTCTAAAGTGCGAAAGATTCAAGCCTACAATAAAAAAAAATAAAAAAAACTATACGTAGGTTATAGGTACGTATATTGTTTTCAATTTTATTTTTAGGACCCAATTATTAGGTTAAAAAGGTAAATAAAACAATAAACAACAAAACAACTGTAATTCGATCGTTTTTATTGCATTAAAAATACAAAAGTAAGGCTACGTTCCCACGAGCGTTTTTATGTGATCGCGACTGAAAAAACTACACTATAAATAGTACTTTGCGCTAATACGACACAGCTGAAAATCGTGTACACTTGACTATTGTAGATTAAGTGCAGAGTTCTATTTACAGTGCAGTTTTTCCTGATGCGTCACGACTCGCGACCACAAAAAAACTCTCGTGGATACGAGGGCTAAAGGTTGGTAACCAAAATATTTCAGATTACCACATAATTATACGAACAGCTTGATTAACTTCAGCGGTTATCCTTTGGTGCAAAATAGGTAGGTACACTTTTGTGGGCCTAGCAGGCCATTTGACAGCGGCGTAAAGTAACGTTATACGAATGAGAATCTTGAAATATTTTCATGTTATCATTATTATTATTGCGTGCCCTTGAAATTGGAATCCAATACCTGCAAATTATGAAATTATATTACATTTTACTTATTCGCAATACAAAGGTTAAACTAAATGTAAAAATAGATTAATAAGTATGCGGTAAAACTGTACAATAGTATTAAAAATACAGTACATAATTATTATTAGGTATGTACCTATTTAAAGTTTTTACTGACTGGCAGAAGAAAACGTAATATTTTTTGTTATATTATATTATATAAGGTTCGGTAAAATCAATTACGGATATTTTGAGCATATGATCTGCTGCTTATGTAAAGACGTTGAGGCAGAAAAATAATTGTCGTACTCGAAAAAAAAAAAAATTCTTTATATGGGCGAGCTTGCGTTTTGCGGAGAGTCACCCATACAAGAGATGATTTTTTACTTTGAGTATGACAATTATCTTTTAGCCTAAACGTCTTTACATAAGCAGTGGATCATGTGCCCGAAGTATCCGTAATTGATTTTCGGAGACCTTATATACATTTTTATACACAATATCCATGACCCAGGAACACAGAAAAACTTTTTGTTCCTTCAGCAGGATTCGAACCTGCAACCCCCGGCTTGAGCACCAAAGCGCTAAACCACTGAGCCATAGAAGTCGTCAAACAAATATAATCTTATGTCTGTTTTCAATAAAATGAGAAGTTAAAATAATATGGTAAAACTTTATACAAATACTCACCGATATTCTTTGAGCATATTTATATTTTGGTTAAATACATGAACTTATTTTATATAAATCACTGTTTCATCATAATAAATATGATTTCGAGTTCACTTCACTAAAAAATACAGTTTTTTGCAAATAACAAAACATAAGATAACAAATTTAGTAAAAGATGAAAATAATTTTTCAAGTAATAGAATAGTATTTCGTAGTTTGAAATTTAAAATTAATCTGCTATTTCTGCTTAACCAATCACAGGCGATGTGTGAAAGAGTACACACGATAAAAGAGCGAGCAAGGTATGTGGTTTGCACAGACGATAGTCAGGTATAATTTTGGATTTCGAACGCCAATACTTACGATAGGAAGTTGCGACACCCTGAACATTAAAGCACTGACTGATTATTATAATAGTTAAACTGACTTGTGCAATAATAATAATAAGATTTTAACTGATAATATGAGACTGATTTGTGCAATTCTGATAATAGATAATAATTAATACATTACAAGCAAACTAATTTCTCAGTTTTAAATAAATTTTCCTATTCCCTTACCAAACATTTCCCCGTATTTCATCGGACAACTCACATTCTCTAATGTCGATGTGCTGTAATACTAAGATATCTTTAAATTTTGTCGATCTGTGTTTATTTCCCATAAATTTGGAAGCTTGGTTGGATAAATATTTAGTATTTCTTAAACAAAACAAAAAATAGTAACTCTATGAGTTACAATATAGACATAATTTTTAAGAAACCATTTAAGAGACAACATTAAAATCACAAAACATTTTTTATTTAGTCTGAGTTCAATATAAGGTTATCTCACAATTAAAAAGCCTTAAAACTATTATAAAAATATTTTATTCAAATTTAAATATAAACAACTCCCTAACACATTAAACTAAGCTATACTTTTAAAAAATCAACCACATTTCAAATAAATACGAGTGAAATAATGACAGTAAAATCATAAAAGTATGAATAACTCAAAACATACTTTGTTCAACATATCTTACTGTTGAACTAGGGCAGCGATATGTAAAGTATTAAAGTATTGAATGCTTCCCGTTGTCTGATCCCCGTTACATACCTAAGTTCTTCGGATACTTCCACTGGTCCAGATTGAATTGACGTGATGTGAAGCATCCATAGGTATTATTCTTATTATTAAACCTTTTCCAGGAATGTGCAAGCCATGACAGATATTAAAACAGAAATAGGTTATGCGCGTGCGTGGGTACGACTGTCGTTAGAAAAGAAGTTGCTTTCGAAACACCTGCGAGAGTTACTATCGGATACGACTTTACTAAGATCTCAGTACAAGAGGACTGCTTTCTTGCGCTGCGAAGAGGAGCGAGAGCAGTTTTTGTATCACTTGCTGACGTTAAACGCGGTGGACTATCACTGCTTCACTAACACGTATCCCACTACTAGTAAGTATAATTATTATTATCCATTTATATAGTATATTATCTATGACATTAGAAAATCAAGTCGATGTCTATATATTATAGTGCTAGTTTTGTGCGGATTATCAGCGTTTTTCTTCGTTGTTTAATAATAGGTATAGTGCCATTTATAAAGCATTTTTAAAATAGTGTAATTACCTGAGGATTCTAGGATTTGACATGTTTAGTTTGATATAAAACTTGACAGGTATGTTATTGTTTACAAGAAGGTGACGTCATGACATTTTAGTGTTTGGGCGGCTTTTTTAATTGTTTAAACTTTTATGCTGATTTGCAAGGAAAGGATGACATTCACAAAGAATGGTCCAGATTGCAAATGTATTCTGTTAAAAAAAATTGACTTCATTTTCAAAAACTTGGAAAGTACACTATTATGTAGGAATTACCATAATATATTTAATGTGAATATTAAAAGAAATAATATTTTCAGAGTTGCCATATCGCGTTTTGATCGTGCCATCTCGGAAGGCCAGCCAGACTACTGCCAACTGCTGGTTGTCTATCTCTGGAGCTAACGGAGAGTCCACACCAAAGATACCGATACCCAGAAATACCAACGAATTCGTCTTTCATGTAAGTTTTATATAATATATCTTGTAGGCGGTTTAGCTCACACTCCGTATAAACTTTGGGCCCTCTTTCTATCTGAATTTGAGGATAACTATTAAAACCGGCCAAGTGCGAGTCGGACTCGCGCACCGAGGATTCCGTACAAACCTGTAGTGATTTTGTTACACCTTAAAGGTTTTATAGACCTGAGTATTTGATATTAATTTCAATTTAATACCTCTACGCGTTCATGAAGAAAGGGGTAGTAAGGTTAAAATTATTAAAAATATTTTGATTATATGATGTAAAAAAAAATACGGTTTTCGCAACTTTTTCTTTATCTGTGCTATAAGACGTTGCTACGTGCCAAATTTCAAGATTCTGAGTTCACGAGAAGTACCACAGTACCACGGGAAGTAGGTTTTGAGTTTGCGAGTGTCGAAAATTTGCCGCATGGCTATATCTTTTGATTGCGTTGGCTTAGAAGTTTTTCACAGCTCCAAGGGACCGTAGACCTTAGTATTTGATATAAATTCCAGTTTGATACCTCCACGCATTCCTGAGAAAAAGGGTCTTGACATACATTCGGACGGACAACAAAGTGATCCTATAAGGGTTTCGTTTTTTCCTTTCGAGGTACGAAACTCTAAAAATATATTCATAGCGGACTATCTGCGTGACTATAGTACTGTTACGTGTTAGCATTCTGGAATGTTCGTACAGTAGCGCCATCTAGTATTGAATAGGGGGTTTCACGTTGTCTTTGTTCATACAAAGTGGTTTCATTGGTTGACGCTAGATGGCGCTAGTCTCTTTGTGTGTTCGTAACAGTACTATCCATCATTGCTATAAGCTGTATGTTACATTTCCAGCACAAGAATTTAGGTGTGCTATCAACACTTCGCATCGGTCACGACAACTCGGGGCTGTCGCCGCGATGGCTGCTGGATCAAGTGTTTGTGCGAAACGAAGTTACGGGGCACACTTACACGTAAGTATTGTGTTTAAAAATATCTAAAACAAATCAATTTATTTGCTGGGCGTGTATGCTTTACACTGCGACTATTTGTTCTCTAGGAGCCTATAATATTAAATTACAGAGTAACTAATAGTACTATATTGTTCAGAAGGATCGCTCTCTAACAAAAGTCAGGCTTAGGTGTGAAAATATAATTTACACCAGAGCAACCTGCCTGCAAGCAAAAATGACATTTATAACCACGCGTAAAGCATGAATGTTGTATGCGCAAGCGTGTCTATCTCGAGATGCGCGCGATAACTGTATAAAAAGATCTGCCCGACCGGTCATCTGCCAAATTTACTTTTTAATAGGGATGTTTCCTAGTGTCAAATTCCACAATTTTACAAATTTAATTTAATTTTTTTTAAAAGGAGGTAAGTACATAAATCTGAAAGAAATAGTTATTCCGGTTAATGCTATTATAAATTATATGCAAATAAAAAAAATTGCACATCACTTTCTCGCAATATGATTTGTTACGTCACAAGCTGCTACCGTCGTACATTTTTTGGTCACAAATGTTGGGGGCAGCAACTCGTGACATCACAGGCCGATATATCGCTATCTTTCTTACTGTAAATTTAAATTGTTTACATCTTCGTAATTTTTTGAGATTTACAAAGACGGGTTTTAGATTCTATATTAACATGTTGTCTTACATCGAAAAGACGAAAAAAAAATTTTAGCCAACATGCTTATTATGGTATAATTATGCTTAGATTCCTGTGCAACCGTTGGCTGGGTACCGGCGTGGACGACGGGTCGACGGAGCGCGTGATGGTGGCGGGCGAGCGCGCGCGGCCCCCCGCGCACCCCGCGCCCTCCCCGACCACGCACCTCTCCACCTCCACCATACAACACATGATCGGTGATTACCCCGCGCCTGCGCCTGACACTGTCACGTCCTACTGATACGTGTATCTCACTGAAAAAAAAGTCACGTGACAGTTGTGACCAAAGACTTCTAGTTGTGACACATCACCCCACCATAATTATGTGTCAATTCCAAGTATGGAGCTCGCATGCTGAAAATGTACTGCTATGTCATACTATAGCCTTTTTTGTTTGGATTATCCTATTATGTGTAATACCACCGCTATAATATTAACTTTATAATAGTAAAATTATTTACATATTAGATAATGTAAGTACATAATACACCCTGTTGTAAAATTATAAGGGCAATGTTGAAAGAACTAGCCTGGATTTTGTTCTAATCAAGAATTTGTAAGTGACATACTATTTTAGGTCCTTAAAAATAGACACGTACCTATATTTACAAATGGATTTTATAAGTTTAAATAAAATAAGTAAGATTTTATAAGTAAAAAAATAAAATGGAATTTATTTTACGTAATTAAGTAGGAGCTGAAATTATTTGTAGAGCAGTTTTTTTTTGTTTTGTTTTTTGTTACTTTTATTTGTTATTATGTTATTTTGTTTTCTGTATGTTTTAGTTTTTTGAACAATATTAATTATGCCCGAGGAAATTGATTTACATTTCTAAGTAAGTAAATAATATTAAAATTAAAGTCTATATTGGTGACAGGGTAGTTTTATAAATTTGATTTTAGTTTTTGTGTATATTATATTTATTGAAGCTTACAATTGAACTCTACTTTTATTGTTAGATATTAATTAATACCTATACGTCGAAAATATAATTGCACCTTTCTAAAGCTGCAATTATATTTTACGACGTATAGGTTAGGTTTTATAATGATTTGTTTTTTTTTTTTTATTAAATTACGATAAATCCACATTTTTTTAAAATTAAGTTAGTTATTTTGTTACTGCATATTTACGTTTATCTTACTTTATTTCTAGCGCAATAATACAAATTTAGATCTTAACTAAAATACTGCGACTTTTCAGGTGACTGCGTGAATGCTATAGTAAAATGGCACTACCAGTCGAAACGAGAGAAAGACGCGAACTCTCTCAGTGTGCTCTTGTGTGGGGAGAACGGCTTAGTCAAATGTCTGGAGCAAGCATTTTTATGCGGGTTCAAATCTGCCCGTCTTTTTGGAAAGAATCTCTTTATTTGGGATTATTTTGGTAACTATTTAAGCAATTACTCTTACTTTTTTTAAATACGATATCATCACGTCTTATTTTAATTAAGCTAAAAAAATGTTTCAGTAGCAACGAAATCTCTGTGCCTTCCTTGTATGTAATAGATATCATAGAGCAAATACAGAGATCATGTGACATAAGCAACTGTGCACTGTGATTTCAACTTGGTCCTGACGTCATCACAATGGGCTTGGCCTAAATCAATGTACTGTCAGCGTTCGTATTGTGCGCACCTCTGTGATTTTGTTAACATATTGTATTTTTCGTGTTACTAAGAATAAAATGTACTCTATTTTATCATGTAAAAATTTCTGATGTTATTAAGGACATTACATTTCACGTCTAAGTAATTTAATACGAAATTAGAAAAGTTGGTTGGCGTTTTTTAGAAAGTATTCGACTTTTCAATATTGAATTTTTTATTTTCGTTTTGATCACGGAAATTAAAAATGTATTATAGGTGTAAAGCTCAATATATATTTTTTATTATAATCGATATTATGGGTAGTGAAGTTTGTTCTGTGACATTTCATTTCCTAAATACTTTTTAGTCATTAAAGTGATATATTTTATTGCGTTTGCGACGTAATGTTGCGTTTAGTAACATTTAGTTTGTGTACCGACTACCGACGGCGACACGTCATTGGTAGATCAGTCGCTCTTCACCTCTCGCGTTGTGTTCATGCGTCTCTTGCTTCTTGCGTACAGATTGTTTTATAGTATTAGTAATACGTAGTGGTAAAAAAATGAAGAAAATACGACTTCAAACCTTCTACTTTCATATGCCACAATGAATTATTGGAAGAAAAATCGACACTGTTGAATCTTTTTTTTTTCAGTTTTATTTAAATATAATAACTAAAATTTACTTTTGTTTTTAAATTTTCTGAATATACCTACTAGCACGATAAGTTATAAGCAAACACTAGTATTATACTTACTATTGTTACGTGCTAAGGTTCGAATATTTGGAGAAAAAGCCTGCTGACTCTTTTGAAGACTTTATTCACTAGCACTAGGTCCAACACAAAGCACTAGGTCTAACACTAAACACTAAGTCCAAACACTAAGCACTAAGTCCAAACACTAAGCACTAACGATGTCCTATGTCGTAGCCAAGTCGTGGGTTTCACTTGTATTAATCACTGGTATCACTTTAACTTATCGCCTGTTTCGCCTCGAAAGAAGCTCGAACTGAACTCGCCTCGTTCCCAACCCGTCAGGCGTATTTATACCGGGTGACACGAGTCCCAGACCGTTCCAGAAACGTTCGCGACTCGCTTGAACTGGTTGGATTGTTCCAGAGGATTCGCACAGTAGCGCCATCTAGTATTGAGTAGGGGACCCCACGCTGTCCCTGTTCACAACAAGTGGTTTCATTGGTTGACGCTAGATGGCGCTATTCTCTTAGTGTGTCCGTAACACTACTCCCCTCTTAGAGATGCTCGTCCCGAGCATCGTTGCTACCGCCATGGTACCACGCTAGACAGTCCATATGTACCACTTTGAATGTCCGTCTTGACACCCAGATGACCCTCTAATACGCCATCATGTATTTCACGGAGAACATCTGGTACTCTCGTTCTTGGGACAATTATCTGAAGATGGAACTCTCTGCCGTTATTCTTCTCCCATTTCCGGTAGAGTATTCCGTTTTGAAGTATCAGACTGTCCCATTGCGCCCAGTACGCCTTAGTGACAGCGCCAGTGGGTGCAACCTCACTCCAGATTGGTTTTACGTCACCCCGTTTCTTCCACGTGACGATGTGCCGAAGGTCGTCTTCTCTTTCTTGCGCCTCCCTCATAGCATCATCCTCCCAGAGACCCAAAGGACTTGAGCAGGCGGGGCCCGGTGGGCGGGGCCAGTGGGCGTGGCCTGACCCGGCGGGCGGAGCCAGTGTGCGTGGCTTGGGCCGAAGTGGGCGGAGCCTGAGGGGCGGGGCATGGTAGGCGGGGCCAGTGGGCGGAGTTTGGTCCCCAGTGGGTGTGGCCTCCGCCAGGGGTCGCTCCTCCGCCAGGGGTCGCACCTCCGCCAGGGGTCGCTCCTCCGCCAGGGGTTGCTCCTCCGCCAGGGGTCGCTCCTCCGCCAGGGGTCGCTCCTCCGCCAGGGGTCGCTCCTCCACCAGGGGTCGCTCCTCCACCAGTGGTCGCTCCTCCACCAGGGCTGCTCCTCCCGCCGCACTTCTTGAAATCTTCTCTCGGAGTCAATGGCATCTCCAAATCCCACTTCTGACACCAGTTGTTACGTGCTAGGGTTCGAAGATTTGGAGAAAAAGCCTGCTGACTCTTTTGAAGACTTTATTCACTAGCACTAGGTCCAACGCAAAGCACTAGGTCTAACACTAAACACTAAGTCCAAACACTAAGCACTAAGTCCAAACACTAAGCACTAACGATGTCCTATGTCGTAGCCAAGTCGTGGGTTTCACTTGTATTAATCACTGGTATCACTTTAACTTATCGCCTGTTTCGCCTCGAAAGAAGCTCGAACTGAACTCGCCTCGTTCTCTCGTTACGTAATCTCACGCCCGGCCCTTGAAAGGGGGCCTTGGGCGGGGAACCACGGTCAGGGGCTTTGCCCCTCTACGTGGGGAAATTAATTATATTTAATTCGTCCAGTACAAGTACTGGGCGAGAAACAAAATTTATTTTTGAGGGCAGACCTCCCGCGGCAGAACGCGGGGGGAAACCCGAGGCGAAGCGAGAGGAAATTCGCCACCAGGCCCGACCTAGACCGGCGGCCGGCTCCAAACGACACGTGGGGGTCCCGACCCGGGGGCCGAGAAACGTGTTTGGGTCCACTCCCACACGTGCCGCGTTTGCCGACCGCGGACTCGAACAACCTGGGAAAAGGGTGGGAATAAGCTTCCGGGCCCCAGCTTTTTGATAGCGGGGGGGAAGGTACGCCCCGGAGGCGACGGGGTGGCAATAGGGCTGCCACTCCGACAGGCCTCGGGCGAGCGATGAAGTGTTGCACCGGCAAGGTTTTCTTTAATTTTCTTTATATGTAATTTTTTTTTTTTTTTTTTTTGCCGGTGCAGGAAGGGTGGGGGGCTGCGATCCAGCGGTGCGCAGGTTTGCGGCATCTGGCGCATCCATGCGCCTGGGAGCGACGCACATCAATTGCGCCTAGGCTCCTCCTTTTCGGGGCGGTGCGGCGCCTTCATTGCGCCTGGGCTCCTCCTCTTCGGGGGCGGTGGGGCGGGCGGTTGGGCTCCGCCGATTCTTCCGGAGGGACGGCATCCCTCGGCAGGCGGTGACGGTCGGGCGGGCGGGCATGCCACGGCGCTAGGTCGGTCAGCTCGACCAGACGCGAGGCATCCGCTCGCGCGAACAGATTCGCGGAAAGCCGGGCCACAAAGGCCTCAATGCTCTCCACCCGGAGATCCCTTGATATGGTGGCGTTGCGGACGTACCACGGAGCGCCCGCAATGCGGCGCAGCACTCGGTTTTGGGCTCTCTGCAGCAACCCTTTCTGGGGTGCGGAGAGCAGGTGGTGCCACGCTGGTGCTGCGTACGTGAGGCGGGACCGTACGTACGTCTTATAAAGGGCGATCCTCATACCTAAAGGGATCTGCGGGGACGCGTAGGCGGGGTGCAGCTGGGCTACCGCTGATCTGGCCTTCGCCACCGCTGATCTGCATTGGGCGACCATGGAGAGTCGGCGATCTATGGTTACCCCGAGGTACTTCGCCGTTCTCCCCCATGGGATTGGGTCGTCTCCGATCTTCAGAGGAGCCGGAAGGTGATGCCTCTTGCTGACGGCGAGCGCCTGGGACTTGCCTGCGTTAACAGAGAGCCTCCATTTGCTCAGCCAGTCAGGGAGGAGATCCAGCGTCCTCTGAAGTTTGATGGCTGCATGGTCTGAGTTGAGCGATGAGGTGATGAACGCCGTGTCGTCGGCGTATAGGGCTGCCATGGTGCCCGGGTCCTTTGGTACGTCGCTCGCATAAAAGTTGTAGAGACCCGGGGAAAGTACGCTACCTTGCGGGACGCCAGCGGTGATGGGGCGCTCGCCGGAGAGAACTCCGTCCACGCGAACCTTGAAGGTCCGCCCGGAGAGAAAGGACGCCACTAGCCTTACCAGAGGGGGGGGGGGACATCAGCTCGGATGAGCTTGAAGAGCAGACCTTCATGCCACACACTGTCGAACGCCTTTTGCATGTCTAAGAAGACTGCGACTGAAGAGTTCTTCTTATTCGCCGCAACGGAGAGATGGTGTATTACACGTACCAGCTGAAGGGTGGTACTCAGCTGGGACCTGAACCCAAACTGTTCCTCACGAGGAGGGAGGTATGGTGATAGATGTTTTAGGAAAAGGATTTCAAAGGTTTTAGATAGGGTTGAGAGGAGGGTTATGGGCCGGTAGCCCTCGGCCCGTCTCAAGTTTTTATGGGGTTTGGGGATTGTGATGATGAGCCCCAACTTCCAGGGGGTGGGGAAATGGCCGGTCCTGATGATGCCGTTGTACAGGCGTGTGAGGGCGGCCACCGTCCTGAAGGGAAGGTGGCGGAGGGCTGAATTGGGAATCCCATCAGCACCGGGGGCCTTTTTAGGTTTAAGGCGGCGTAGTACTTTTTGTACTTCCCTTGGTGAAAAGGAGAAGTTGGGGGGGCAGGGAGGGGAGAGTAGGAATACCTTTACCTCCTCGGAGACTGTCTGGACGTGTTCCGTTGCGGACGTTGGCAGCGGCGAGAATTGGCGTTCCAGGTGTTCGGCATGAATTTCTGCTCTGTCCTCTGCACGGTACCTTAGGTTGCCGTCGGGATGGAGCAGGGGGCAAACGGGGGCAGTGGCTCCGGTAAGGCTGCGACAAAAGCGATGGAGAGAGGGCCAGTCCTCTCCCGCCTCCTGGATGCGTCGGGTCCAGTCTGCCGCGTTGAGGTCTTGTAGGAGGTCTTTTACCTTTGCGGTGAGGCGGTTGAGTTGCGTCTTCTGCGTGGGGCAGCGGGAGAGCTGCCAACTGCGGCGCAGGCGCTTCTTCTCCGCGATGAGGTCGACGATGTGGCGGGGCAGTGATGGCCGTTTGTACTGACGGCGGGTGGGCGGCTGAGTTGCCGCATCCATTGCAGCTGTGATCGCCGCGGTGATCTGCAGCGTCATGGATTCGACTGTGTCTGCAGAATCGACCGGAAAGTTGGGCGTTGACTCGTGCAGCTGCAAGGAGAAAGCGTCCCAGTCACGAACTGGGTGAGGGGGAAGGGGGGGGACGCTTACGGGGGTGGCACGTAGGACGGCTAAGACCGGAAGGTGGTCAGACCCGTGGGCCACATCGAGGACCTCTTGGTGGAGGTCACCTGGGAGCTGGTGGGTGATCGCTATGTCGAGCACGTCCGGCGAGTGAAGGGGGTTCTCGGGGTAATGTGTAGGAGTGTATGTTCCTATCACCGTATACCCGGAACGTTCAGAATCGGCAAGGAGACGATTGCCGTCTGCGTTGGGGGTGCGAGAGCCCCATCCGGGGTGTTTACAGTTTAGATCTCCGGCAATCACAGTCGGCTCCTCTGATAGGAGCCTGTGGATGTCGGAGATATCTAAACGTGACCCCGGAGGTTTATAGCACGCGTATAATATGCGTGTGCGGCGAGAACCGAGGAGTAATTCTACCCCGAGGGCGTAGATGGAAGAGACAGGTGGGGCTGGGAGGAGTTGGTGCAAGAGCCTCCTACCGATCAGAACGGCGAGGCCCCGACACACTCGATCTCCTCCCAGAAAATCCTGACGGTACACGTGGTACCCGGGGGCGCTGAAACGGTCCTGGGGGGACAGGAGGGTCTCACTCAGCAGGGCGACATCCACCTCGTATTCCCTAAGGAGGAGGCGGATCGGGGCCACCTTGCCGCGGACCCCCCGGACGTTCCAGTGGACGACCTTTAGGGCTGTGGTGTTGGGAGCCATTTGGTTATTAGTTCCGAAATAAGGGAGGCGCCTTCGGGGAGGGCCTGTAATAGGGTTTTGAAAATGTCCTCCCCGGCCTGTATTTTGTTATAAATGTTCATGGCCAGGGAGAATAAGGCTTGTAAAAGCTGGGCAGTGGTTTTAGGCTCCTCCCTCCGGGCCCTACGTGAGGTGGATGGCAGGGCAGGGGTGGGGAGTGCTGCGGCTGTAGCCGCTGGGTTCGCGGGCTCGGTGGCGATAACAATTTCTTCGGCAGTATTAGTGGCCGTAGGAACTGGGTTGGACGCGCGAGGGGCGCGGGAAGGGCGCGGAGTGCGCTGGGGGAGAGGAGGGGCCGGCAGAACGGCATTTGTTGGGGGAGGTGGGAGTGGGAGTGCGAGGGGTTCGAACTCCGAGTCCGTAGCGGCTGTAGATGTGGCTCCGGACTTTGACCGCTTCTTCTTCTTAGTCTTCTTCCTCTTCCTCACCTTCCGGGCTGCGGGGGCAGAGGGGGTGGGGACAGTGGATGCCGAGGGGCGGGGAGTGGGGTCGTTTGCCTCTGCCATGAGGGATGTGGCAGTTGGCGGGGGCGGCGGGACCTCCTTCTCTGTTATGGGAAGGTCGTGACTTACCCGGTTGGCATTTCGTATCGTGCGGGCGATAGTGCCCGCGTTGCGGTTCCGGGCCTCCCTACGGAAGACCGGGCAGTTTCGGCTATTTGCTGGATGGGGCCCCTTGCAATTGATGCAGGTGGGCTGTTCGGTAGCAGGGCGGGGGCAGTCAGTGGCGGCGTGTTCCTCGCCACATCTGACGCACGCCAGCCTGCGGTGGCAGTTCCGGCTGGAGTGCCGAAACTGCTGACAACGATGGCATTGGGCGGGGCCGCCCTTTCCACGCCAGGCTTCCACCTTGATGCCCGGCATGTTGAGCAGCTCCGTCATGTGGTAGATCCCGGGGACCAGGTCCGGGGTGCGTTTGAGCAGCACGAAGTAAGAGCATCCCGGGCGATCCTTCCTGGCCAGGATCCGGGAGACGTGTTCTGCAACGTATCCTTTCGCAGCGAGTGCGGATGCTATAGCATCCGTTGGTGTGTTGACTGGAAGGCCGTGTATACCCACCTTTAGTCCACGGTCTTGCGGGAGGGAGAACGAGAACCAGCTGAGTTTAGTGGTCTCGCTCAGGTCGGCCAGGTACCGCTGTACACATCGGTATTCTGTTTCCCCCTGTGGCATAAATTTAACGCCCTGGCCGAGTGGTTTCGCATTGGGGGGGTGCCCCAGTAGTTCCGTGAGGCGACTGAAGTGCGTTATCCAGTCCACCAGCTTTTCCACAATTAACGGTGGGCAGCGGGGGGCTGGGGGCGGCGGCGGAGAAGGCGCGTTCGGTGCAGGGGTCGCGATGGTAGCTGTCGTATCCATTGGCGATGTGGCCCTCGAGTTCGAGGCCGTTGATGGTCCGGATCCGGTCGGTACTGCGGTGGTCGCTGCAGCGTATGTAGCTGGGCGATCGGCGCGTTTGGCCGGCGGTGAGATGTCGGATGACATCACCTGGCGGGGCCGCTTACTAACCTGCACGGGAGGCGCAGGGGGCGGGGGCATGTTTCCCGGTGAAGGGGGCGGTGCGGGGGCCCTCGGTACAGGGACACTTACCGCACGGCGGTCTTCCTGCGGCGGAGAAGCCGGCGAGGCGGTGAAGGTGAGCTTTGTGCTCACCGAAGCTGCTGCGGGAGGGTGGCGGGGTGTGCACACCTCTGCTGTGCTGCGCATGGAGCGCGGCGGTGATGCCGAACCCTGTTCGGCTGGGCGGGGCGGGGGCCCGGACTCGCTGCGGGTCGTCGTCGGAAGGCATTGGGGCGGGGGGGTGTCAGTATACCCTCGCGAGAATGCCGAGGACGGCCCGGGGCGAGCGGTGTCCGTGCCGCTCAAGCTGGGTTCGGTGGGCGTCTGGTAGTCCCGCTCAGAGGTGCGCGAACTCGACCTCGATAAGGTGGAGCGGCGCGAGGATCCTGAGGCGGCACGAGAGTGGCTGGTACGGTCGCGGCTGTGTGGTCGCGAGTCGCGGTCGGCCATGGTGTAAGTACACTTATTTTGTGTACTTATATTTTAAAAAACTAATAATATAATAGGTGGACATGTCCACTACACTGTCTATACACTGCACAAACACTAGCGTACATGCACTATTTAAGTTTAAAAAGATTAAAAGTACTCACATATAGTTACCGGTAATCACAAACACAAACAGTAGTCACTATAGTGTACGTACTTGGGACGGCACACACACACTTAGGGGGGCTGACTCCCCGTGACCCGACGCTGGTACGGTTCCAGCGGGAGGCCAGAGGCAGGGCAACTCCCCAGCAAGGCGACAATCCACACCTTATTTTAATAAATAGAGTGTGAATTGACGATCGCTATAGGGATATATAAGACTGCACTCGTAACGGGTCGGCACGTATACGGCTCGTAGCGGATGCGGCGTAGCGCGCGGCGGCGTAGCGGCGTAGCGCGTAGCGGCGTAGCACACAACACGGACACGAGCGCGCACTGCGGAAGCCAGGGACGAAAACTTCACTCGCCTCGTTCCGAACCCGTCAGGCGTATTTATACCGGATGACACGAGTCCCAGACCGTTCCAGAAACGTTCGCGACTCGCGTGAACTGGTTGGATTGTTCTAGAGGATTCGCACAGTAGCGCCATCTAGTATTGAGAAGGGGACCCCACGCTGTCCCTGTTCACACCAAGTGGTTTCATTGGTTGACGCTAGATGGCGCTATTCTCTTAGTGTGTCCGTAACACTATGTTTAATTTCTATTTTCTAAGATTCAAAAATACGAAATAAAAGAAATCTCTTAATAACACACAAAGAATTTCTGTGTGCGATTGTACACATGCGCCGATTGCCCCTACATGTTTCGCCGAGCAATCTTAAACCACCGCGCGACCTATATGTATTTGCCTCTGCAAGTTCTGTAATTTTTCTCTCTCTTTCTCTCTGCAACTTTGAATTGTCGAGTGTTTGACGTCGATGAGTTCGGATTAACGCGTCGTTTTATTACGTAGCGATGATTTTTTCGTTTGAATTACCAAGTGCATAAAAATGTATTGATTTAGTTCGAATTATAAAAAAAAATAGCTTGAGAATATAATGATAACTTTGAATTACAGAGAGGTTTGATTAACGCAAGTTTGAATTAACGAGAGTCGACATAGATGAAAAACACAAGTGGGCGGAGTCTGACAGCCTCTCACTCCGCAAAATATCACGCATTGTTTCATACTGAAATCTAATGACAACATAATATTATGTTCCCTGTATTTTCTCTGTGATAGATATAGAATAGTTGAACATGTTAATTAAATAATTCAGTATTGTTGTAACTTTATCCTTATGTTTATTTTTTTATTTTAGCGAGAGTAAAGGACGAGTTTAAAATGAGTCTATGCGACGAGACAAACGTACAGAACAAGGGCTGCGGCGTCGCGTACAACTGTAGACAGGACCAGGAGCACAGAGCCATATGGAGGTGCTACTGCCATCTGCTGGATGAAGTTAATTCCGTCGGCAGAGCACTCGGGAAAGACGGAAAATTTCAGCTGTTCATTTGCCTCAGCTTACGGTACGTCTTCTATATCTGGACTATCTATATTCTAAATACTTAATTACTCTGATTTTTTTCTGTCTTATAAAATTATTCTGTTTACAAACATTAAATTAAAAAACCCCCGACACAAAAAACTATTAAAAAATTAATTATACATATTGGCTTATAAAGTTTAAATAATTATGTGTCGCACTAGAACACAGTACTTTTTCGGTATGAAAAGTAGCATATGTGTTAATCCAGAGCTCAAGCAACCACATTACCAAATTTCATCAAAATCGTTCAGTAGTTTTTGCGTGAAAGAGTAAAAAACATCCATCCATCCATCATCAGCCCCGGATCTAACTGGGGGCACTTGCCCCGGGCGGCAGTTTCACGGGGGCGCCAAATCGGCCAAATCCTTGAGACAAGTAATCGAAATATCAAACAAATATGAAGCCTCTTTTCCTACAATCTTATAGTTTTTATCAAGTAATCGAATCATAATATTAGGTTTGAAAAACGAACTTTTCTATTCCATACGCCTAGTTAGTTTTTGAACACATACTAAGTGATTTATGGACGTATTTTAACCGATCATCAAGTAAATTTCATTTTGAAAGCGTGCGTGGTGTGCGTGATCTTTCTGCCACGAGCCGAGCCGAATTTATTCAAACATTCAAAGTCGAACGCGACGTCAAGTGACATAACAAGATTTTGCTCCGGTTCGAAAAAGTCGTAGAGTGGAAACCGAGGGGGGAGGGGGGTGAAGAGGGGCGCCAAATCAAGTTTTTGCCCCGGTTCGAAAAAGTCGTAGAACCGCCACTGTCCATCGTCACAAACTTTCACATTTAGTAGTAGGATATTTTGATACGTAAGTAATCGTTGTCACATCGGGGGATCTCTAAGTAAATGCTTAACTCAAAAATTGTAACCTCCGAATTGTCAAACGGTGAGCGAGCTCATAAGCGAACGACATTCGATAATGTCAGCTTTCAAACAAAAAAAAAACCGATCAAAATCCTTTTATCCGGTTGGAGCTACGATGCCACGGACAGACACACAGACAGACACGTCAAAATTATGACACCCCTTTGTTTTCGTCAGGGGTTAATTAAGGAAAGAGATGTAATACTGACGCAGACAAAGATTTCTCGTATTTAAAGTAGACTTCATTTTACTTTGGATTGAAAGTGAAGCGACATGTTACCATGAACGGATTTTATGACGTTTTGACCAATCGGAGCGCGTTTCGCGTTGGTTTAAGGCTAGTTATATGCGTCCGCGCGACCGAGCGGCTTGGCTGCAGATTCCAGTCACCGCGGCGAAGTCGCTTTTTGGATTTAAATAAAGCGGCCTGAATAAATAATTCTGTATCAAACATTATGGTCACTATACAACAGAGCGCCGAGTCCGCTTCAAATAAACCGATACAAATGAACACGTTTAAATTTGTTAAGAGCGGCCAGGCCGCGCGACCGCGCCGCTCGAAGCAGCGGATGCTCCGCTATTCAAATAAATCGTTGCATACAGTTGCTTGTAATTTCGCGGTGTAGCGGCCAAGTCGCTCGGTCGCGCGGACGCATATAACTAGACCCTAACGTTAATAAAAACACCGTTTGAGAGTTTTAGCGTGTCGGGACTTGATTGTAATTGTATTAATGCCGGTTTTATTTAGCAGAATTGCCCCTCTGTTGATAAATTTTATTTATAACATAATATTATCTTGTACCTTTTCAGGGAACACTGGTTGCATAGAATGCTCGTGCCGATGTCTATGACGCGAGTCACAGCAGAGATGTACGAGGAACAGAGCTTCCTGCGCAAGCGCGGCCTCCTGACCTTCCTGCGACAAATACTGGAGCCGCTAGATGAATTCGATATTGTCCTAGAAAACTCACTCACTCAAGGCATATAATGAACTTGAAAAAAAAAGATTTATTTTAAATTAACTGAAAAACAAAAATACTCATAGACTAAGATTTTTTATCTTTTGTTTTTAAATGTTATTTAATGATTAATTGTTATCATTCCGGGTATTATTAATTCGTTATTATTTATTCCATGACAAGGGAAAAACATACAATTGCTTATAATTAAAAACTTTTCTAAATTCTTGACTTCACTTTACTTTGAAGTGGTGGTTTTACAAAGGTCTAAACCAAGAAAGTAGTTATGTTATGCATAGATAAATTTGGTATGGTTTGATAATATAATATGCTTGATATGTAGGTACTTGCACTTTTTTATAACTTGCCAGTTCTAACCAAAGATTAATTACCTTATGGTGTTATGCATAAATTTTATTACGGTCTATAATTTTTTACTAGCGTTAGGTTATATTATGTTAGATAAGTTTTTTTTATTGTTAAATTTTTTATTGGCTTTGTGTCATTGTAGCCACTTTTTAAATATCGAATTTTAAAAAATCATAAGAAGTTCTATATTAGCTCTGCTGGTCAGTGTTTATAAATCCGTTGTAACTGAGCAATATATTGTGTGGTTCACTTAAAAATAAATATAGGCAGAATCTCTTAACATAAGTCCGTTGACTCTAAAAGATTATATTAGATTAATTTTAGCGCACACTTTTTGTTAATAAAATAATACTTAGGCACAAACTAAACTATGAAAAAAGTAGGTCATCATTACTTCATAAACAAACGAACAAAAATATAATTTTTATGACTCCCAACCATAACATGATCTCTCTAATATACTAGTTCTTGAATTAAAAAAAAATAGGTATGTCTTAAATGAATAATTCGCTAAAACTTAAGAAATCATAGTGTATGAATTTCTATGTTGATATTGATTGTTGTATTAATTTAGTGCAACAGTTTTGTCATAGAAATTACAAATAAAAAAATTGTCAATTACCATTTACCAGTGTGGAAATTACATAATAATATATCATTTTAAATAAAGTAGGCTAAGAACAAAAATTCATCAAATAAAGCAAACAATTATTACAATGCATAATAATATTATGATACGAAGTTTTAATAAAAATAGTTCTCATAATTTGCCTGTCATGATTTCTGTTCATGAATTTGAAAAATTCAGAGTATCAGTAATAATGTTTTCGATATTCAAAAGCTAAAGCGGTTTTGAAGTTATTTTGAAGTTTGTAGTGTGTAAATTGACATAAATAAATAGTTTTTAGGTGCATTTTGCGACTGCGACGACAAATGAAACCAAATCCCACAAAACTAATAATTGTCACTAAATAGAGGAGGTACTTTTTTATTTAAAAATGATTTTAAAATATTATAAAATTTTAAGAAAATCAAAAACAATTTCCCAGAACCTCTTCACCCAAAATTTACAATAAGAGGTCGTGTTTAGGATTATTTATCTGTTCTTATGTAGCTTATTTTGTTTTGTTTAAAAATACCCTAAGGTAGGTTATAAAATAATCCAACAACAATTAAAATTTAATTTGAAAAAAATCATAAAAAGTCTCCTCAAAAATTTCACGTGTTTTGTTAAGCATGCATCCTATTGCATAGCAGTAAGATTTATTTTATTGGTTCACTGTCTATATATAATACACAAATTATTTCAGAAGATCTGTCCTTTGCTATCAATAAACACCTGTCAAACAACACATTTCTTATTCGCGTCCATAAGTAGTTTAATCGATATTACTGTAGCATCAAGAAAATTAATATTTCAAACCAAATCGATTTTCGAATCGCCGTCTAAGAAAAACGAGTATTTAAATTGTCAAAACTATATCGATTTATGATTGATTCCTTAATGTCAACCCCTATTAGTTTTGACGTTCCGTTTTGCCGAGAAAAACATTATGAAAAATTATTTTTCGTAATTGTAATGGGGCTTAACGAGATAGATATTAACTTGATTGATATTATTATTTCTTTATAAAATTAGATTAATCATAGTATAATATTATAATAACAATAACGGCTTTTTTTGTGATAACATTTTTTTATCCGTAAAAAGTAAGTGGCGTGAAACGGAAAATTTCAATCTGTCCAAAGTCGCTTTAGCATCTGAATACACTATAGGCTACCTTATATTTTTGGTAACAATACAAATATTATGTTCTGCAATAATTAAATATAAATAATTCCTAATGGCAATTGTGTTATTGTTAAATGAATTCAACGCATTTTAGACCTTACGTGAGATTTTTGGACGAGGTGAGAGAAGTTTTAATATTAATCTCACCCGTTATACATGGTAAAAAGTGGTCAATAATTTATTAACGGCTTCTAAGCATTCCAGCTCTATGTTATCCCAATATAATGTTAAAAATAACTACATTAGAGACTTTATTCGCACTTTAAAAAGTCCGAATGAGCATGCATTTATTATTAGGTACCTATTTGCTTCGAACATAACAATTACCTATTAAGTAGTCTAAATGTTAATGTAGGTGAAGAAGTCTGTTCACACATTAAGACCTATCTTTAAACTAAGTACACTAATTGTATATGCGAAAGAAGACGCTTTTTGTAAAAACTATACCTAATGCCTTGTGTTTTTAGGAAAAGAGTATAACTAATGAGAATAGATATCTACACCTACTTGAAGGAATAGAAATTCTTAGGTAGGTACGTATCTAAGCATCTAAGAATTTGTAAAAAGCATCTGATCATTTTTCTTGCACAACTATAATACTTAATTGATAAGTAAAATATAGAAACTAAAAATGTTATAAAACAAAACCGACGGGCATTGCGTGTAATTTTATAGAAATGATTAATGATAATAAAAATATAAGATATATTTCAAAAATAGTTTTTAGAGGGATTACTTACTCCAAAAAATGTTGGTAGCTCATTACAAAACGTCCCTAAAAGAATAGTATTTAGGTCACCAAACACTGCCGTCTACCTACTACAAGTAATAAAAACTATTATCTGGCACAAATACTTATGTTTATCTCGTAATAATATTGCATGTAAAAATATTATAATTGAAAACATTATATTTTACATTAAAAATGTATGTATTATTGAAGTAAGGTAAGAGGCATGACAATTATCGGGTCAAGACAGTAGGTACGTACAGCTTTTTTTAGAATTTACTTTAAAAACGCTTACCGATATAAAATTTAATTAATTACTGTGTTCGGTGTAATATTTTAAACTACAACGGATCACTGGTATTACTCTGGAACAGGGGCAAGGCTAACAGTTTAACCTGCCTCACATTTTACTTTAAAATAATCATTATAAATACGTTTGTTTACATACTTATTCATTACTCACACAATTTTATAAATGTTTATTTTTTAATTTAATCATTAATTAGAATTATTATTACTTTAAAAATAGCATGAGAAATTACATACCTACCTATTCGTAGAAATCAAATTTGGTAGAAAAGTATGCTAGTCTTAACTCTTGCCCCAACTTACCTTATTTAAAAGAGAGAAAGATATATGGTATTAGAAACTGCTACTCATACAAAAGCTGAACATACAACTATAGGTTACATATATAAGATTAATATCTTATATTTTACCTATAGTTGTAAGTTCAGCTTGCAGCACTAAAATGTTTACGCTTTTATATAATCATGCAGACGACAAATTTTTAACACCATTTCTTAAGTACGAGCTTTGCTCGGAGCTCTTGTAGATTTAAAAATAATAATTTTAAAAACATTTAAAAATAATGACAAAAATATTTTACCGGGGTTCGAACCCACCACATTCCGAATTTCCGAGCAACGCAAAATTTTACCAAACCGCAAATCGAACTGACATTATAGAGTCGAAATGATTGATAAAGATATTATTGCAAGACGAAAGTAAAGACAATGCGCAGTATTCCAGGGATAAAACCTAGCTAGGCCGAATTTCCTCCGTGAATAAACGCTTATCGCGTCGCTTATCGTCGAGGTGTGGATTGATCTAAAATCTAAATCAAAAATTATGTTATATATAAGGTTTAGTAAAATCAATTACGAATACCTACTTCGGGCACATGATCTACTGCTTATGTAAAGACGTTTAGTTTTACTGAAAAAAGGTCACGTACCTATTAAGTCGAGTACCTACAACACCACTATAACTATTCCCAGTGTGTTGTTACATAGATACAATTTGTTGTTTTGGAGCCGTCCTGCGCCGACAAATGTATGCGCTCCGTAGATGCCGTCTGATTTTGTCCCCTTGCTTGGTTCCTTCGTGCCAAATATTTAGAAGCATATAATATTATGTAAGTATCTAGGAAATATCTTTTCAATCTTTCTGTCAAATTATTTGTGTATTCGTAGTATAAATAAATATTTACCTACTTTTGATAGTTTTTAAAATTAATTTCTTTTTAATCTAACTCGTTACTGTGACAATGTTCTTAATTAATAAGCAGGTAATTAATAATATGTAATATTATTATTATTCATTGTCTTCAACAATGAAGTAGAGAAGAAAAATAAGACAGACAATCAGAACAAGTTTTCGAAGATTTATACTCTAATTTTATTCTAATTATGCTTATTTACAATAACAATAACATAGTCAAGTTTATAGTTTAGAAATTTAAAGTTTATTCATCATTCCTTAAAGCTTAACGCCTACCTTCGTCCGCCTAATGTATGGGCCAGGGTAGGGCTTTAGTTACTTTTTTGACTAAACACTAATAAACATGTCCTGACAGCAATACAATTGCATCTTCCTGTGAACCTTGCCGACGGAAATTGCTTTCCATTGGGTGTTCCCACTGCTCGTTTGCCTCCATGTTATAAAATAATGTCCCATTCAAAAGCTTGCAATAAAAATACTTTCAACAAAACTCACATCATATTTTATACCTATGTCTAGACATTCCTTAATAGACCATCTCAATTCTCCTGTTCTATTACTGTTAAATATAAATGATAATGTCAAGTAAAGATTTAATTATGTAAGTAGGTACCTAGTTATTTTAGGTTTTTTTTTTTGCAATAACGCTGTCTTCCTGTAAATTTTTTCATTTTTATTGTGCATCTGTTACCAAAGACTTCTAAACCTGTAATAGTAAAAAAAATATTTGTTTAATAAATATTTTAACATGTACATATTAGTTTTTATTTACTTTCCTATAATCAAAGGTGTTGTTCCAAACAGGCAAGGATGAGGTAATTACCAGGTTTTCATAACTTCTAGGGAGAACTGGGATGGAAATGTCCCAATTATTGTCCACCCCAATGACATAATTTAGTTCACGGACGAATCCAGAAAGGACAACCGGGCGGGTGCCGTATTCTACGATGGCAAGCCACCAACGGGCAATTACGCTTGTTTGGGAGAATTTGCTACCGTGTCTCGGACAGATCTTCGCCATCATTGGTTGTTCACTAGAGAGCCTAGAGAAAGCCTAGTACATAGAAACATCCTAATCTTCTCTGACAGTCAAGCGGCGCGGGCGATGAAATGGGGCCGCAGCCTAAGCATTAAGCAATGGGCTGCAATCTCGGGTCTTGTGAATTCCAAAGCGTTAATCCCAGGCTTTAACAAAAGGCGAGCGGAACTGGCGCTCAATGAGTAGGAATCAATTAAGAATCCTTACCAGAAGCCAGAACCCTAACTGGGCACTGCAAGCTCCACAAACATCTTAACAACAACATAGGTGTCGGTGACACAACGACTTGCAGATTCTGCGAGGAAAAGTACCTACGAGACAGCCATGGAGCTAATAGGTACTAAGAGGAGAGGGCAAAGCGACTGCACTGTAAATTTTTAGTCGGCCCACTACGTCATCACAATGGGCGTGGCTTAAATCAGTGTACTGTCTGTGTTCGTTCTGTGCACATCTGGGTGGTAACGATGACCTTTTGTAGTACCTACTTTTCGAGTTTCTAAGAAGAAAAGGATGAATTAATGTTGTGTCTCATCTACTGAAAATTACGGGCATTACATTTCATGTGTAAGCAATTACACATGAAATGTAAACGTGTTTTTTTAATTAAAACGCAAGTTTATTATTTAATTTTATTATTCTTGAAAAGTCTGATATCATCGGTTATATTAGAAATTATTCTACTAGCCGATAAATGTCGTTTTAAAATTTTTAAACACGGGGATTAAAAATATATTCTAGATAGCTAGATTCCAATAAAAAATATTATTTTAATCATCATACCTACTTATCTGCTAAAGTTTTTTTTACAGTAATTTCCTAAATACTTTTCAGTCATAAAGTAATAGGTAGGATTAGTAGTATATCGTCAAGTATAAAAGCGGTACCAGGAAATTTGAACGTAGGTACCTAAGTTCTATAAAATATTGTAGGATACTGTTTGGGCTGGTAGCGACTTCAAAATTAAGAATATTGAGTAGAGAAATAGTTAAACATTTTAGCCAAATTTAAAAGGACAATTATTTAGAAAATAAGTTTTATTTCATACTTTTTCGTGTATTTTTACTAGTGTCCGACCGACAGTTCGGTTTCGGTTTCGGCCGAGTTTCGGCCAAAAATCAAGTTTCGGCGGCAGTTTCGGTTTCGGCCAAAAGTGGCCGAAACTTTTGCCGAAACCGAAACTGATTTCGGAAGTTTTCGTGCACGCTCGCCTAACTTCGTTTCTTGCGGCAACGCTTTGACAACGCAACTGAATTTGATAACATAATTAAAATATCCATACTATATACTATATACTTATACTATATATATACTATACTATATACTATTATACTATACTGTATACTATAATATATACTATATACTTATACTATATACTATATACTATATATACTATATACTATATAATATACTATAATATTATAAATGCGAAAGTGTGTCTGTCTGTCTGTCTGTCTGTCTGTCTGTTACCTCTTCACGCTTTAACCGCTGAACCGATTTTGATGAAATTTGGTACAGAGATACTTTGAGTCCTGGGAAAGGACATAGGATACTTTTTGTCCCAAAAATTTGCGGTGTTCACGAGGGATAATGTATTAATAATAATAATAATAATAAACATTTATTCGACAAACACAGTCACATTACACTACATTATCACAAAAAATCGAACATTAAACTTAAACAATCACGATAACATTACAAATGACAGAAATACAACGGATTTTTGCCTCACCACATAGAAGAGAAAACATAGATTATACATATTAACAAGCAACAAATAATAGCCAGATAACAAATAATAGTAATAATAAAAAAAGAACAGGTATAAAGCAGTGCAATATTATTATTGTGTGTACTTTGACTGTCTTTTACTGCTAAACGATTGAATTAATTTTAATGAAATTTGGTATGGCAGTGGTTTATGCTTTGGACAAACGCGCAGTGTACTTTTTATCCCAAAAAGATAGTCTTCCCGAGGGATAATGTATTATTTTTTGTACTTTGACTGTCTTTTACTGCTAAAAGGTTGAATTGATTTGAATGAAATTTTGTATGGTAGTTGTTTATGCTTTGGACAAACGTGCAGTCTACTTTTTATCCCAAAAAGATATATAATAGTGTTCCCGAGGGATAATGTTGTATTGTGTATATTTTTTTAATGTCTTTCATAGCTTAAGAGTTTAAACCATTTAAATGAAATATGGTATGATAGTGCTTCGGACAAACAGTTAGTAATTAAATAGAGAACGTAAGATAAGGAAGATACAGATTTAACTTAGAGTACAGTCGGGAGTGGCCAAAAAACCTCATTTCTCGCGGCGGAGCCGTAGGCAAAAGCTAGTAATTAATATTTTTTAAATATTACATTAAATAAATGATTACAACAAAATTAATATACCGTGTTTCCATTTCATGTCCTAATTAATGCAGAATAATGGATAAAATACACCAAATTTCAGTATTTTAAGGAATTTTCTACTTGACCACGTGAGTTTCGGTTTCGGTTTCGGCCGAAACTGAAGCCACGGCCGAATATTCGGTTTCAGTTTTGGTTTCGGCCGGAAAACCAGTTTCGGTCGGACTCTAATTTTTACCTACTTTGGAAGTCGGTATAGTTTTGTTCATTTATGATCTACTGCATAACTTGTATTTTTACATAAAAATATTTGAAATTTCGAAAATACAAAATAGTAAAAATATACCTACATTACATTACATACCTACGTTATTACTTAATTACGATCAGTATTCAGTAACATAAATAAATTTTGCTCGCTCGTTCCGCTTGCTCCATGGGCGTAGCCCCCCCCCCCCCCCCCCCCCCCGAAACCCCCCTCGAAATGGGCCGGCTCACGGCTGGTCCATGTGGATGACCCATATACAGAGCCGTATTTAGAAATGTTGTGCCCTAGGCCAATTAACATATTTCGCCGCCTCATAAACCATATCTGAAACATGGATTTTTAAAGTTATTTTAGAAAAAAAATCAACAGCCTTGTTCTATATGTATGTGTTTATGGCACCGTGCCATCGAATCCTTGAACGTATACCTATTACCTAGCATGCGATACAATATTTGGGACACGTCAGTGATCACAAAATTTTGTAATTATGTACTACGAAAAAAAGGGTGAAATAGGTAGGTAGGTATTATATGACAAACCCAACATAATAAGTTATTTGTCATTTATTTTGCAACATCAGAAATTACATTAATTTTACTTTAATTTAAATTACAAAATGATCCTATTTTCACAGTCTTTTAGGGTTTAAAATTTGAGCAGATTTAACCTATTAAGGCCGCGTAGACCAAGCGAAATAGGCATTTAACGCTTCCAAGTGTTGCCCGCAATAGGGAATATGCATGTATTTTTTTTATTTTTTTAAACGTTTCTACTGGTTATAACATTACCAAAAATATATATAACACATCCAAAATATTATCTATAAAGCTAGAAAAAATGTTTAAAAATCACTTTAATTTTTACGCGGTTTAAACACGCCATTTTCGCGGGCTTGGGTTGTGACGACATCGTACACGAAAAAGACAGTTGACAGTTAAAATCATAGATGAGTCAGAGCATAAAATTCAATAGAACGTCAGTCATGTCATTGTCATGAAAGACAGCGTCGTGTAGTGTGACGTCACACACGCGCGTCACCATTGGTCGCGACTCGTGACCAATGGTGACGCGTTTCGCAAATTTAAATATCCCGGGCTGATTTAGCATTTTTATATATTCTTGTTTCGGTTTAAATAAGAACTAAATTTAAAAAAATCCTTTTAGTTATAATGTGACGACAATAAAGAACAGAGAAAAAAATATTTCAGGCAAATTAAATTTTCATGCATATTCCCTATTGCCGCAAAGCGAGCCGCGCGCCTACGTCGCCGGCGTGAACTTACATGAACCCAAAGTGTTACAGTGTAGTCGTGTCGGCAGTAGGTCATCTTATTTTATTATTTGTATTGAAAAAGATAATAAAATCCATAGATAACTGTTTTAATGCAACACATAGCACACATAATTTGAATAGATATTATAGGTAGGTACCTACCTAAGTAAAAAATGCTTAAATTTTATTCAATTATTTTGACAGTTTCTATGCAGTGTGTTCTGTTACAAGTATAAAAACACGCTGTGTTCGATGTGTGCATGGAGACGAGTACCTATCGTTAGCTCGTGTGGTCACTAAAGTACGTGTCGTTTCGTGAGATAATAATACCGTATCAGGTAGGTGCTGACGATTTGACGGTAACTACTTAGGCAGACACTTGCAAAAAATGTATTCCTACTGCCGAGTCCGCACGTTTGCCACTTGTCGCAAAATCCAAACCTCCACAAACGTTTGACTTTTTGAAAATCCAGATTTCCGAATTTTTTCTCCCAAAAATCCGGATTATCCGGATAATTCAGATTTTTCATTTTTTTTAAATTTGTTGCATATTTTATAAAACTTTAATGTTTATTTTACTACTATATTGTAGCAAAACTTACACTCATTAGTAAAAAAAAGAGTTACTTTTTTATAATTTAATTTAAATAAATACTGATTTTAAGTTGTAAGTATTAGAATTACAATCTGAATAAATAAAAACATAATGAGATTATATCAAAATTATATACTTAATTATATTAATTTTTTCATTTTTAGAAATATTTTTGATTACGTTTCAAATCCTACAATGTTCAGTTTTATAGTTAGTATTTTATTTTAAATAAGGTATGTATATGTTACCGGCCAAACCCGATTTTAGGACAAACTAGTTTTGCCTAGGCTAAACTGGTTCTTCCTATACGCGATAGGATTAACTAGTATATCCTAGTCCAAACTAATTTGTCCTAAGCCCGATAGGATAAACCACTAAAACTGAACCTGCGGATTGCCATCAGCCGCTATAATGGGAAGTGTCCCGGATCTGTCTAACACAGGACACCCCCCGCGACCGGCCGGTCTACCTCTATAGGGACCGGACTTCTACCACAATTAGGGGCCACTCCGACAAAACGATAGGATAAACCAGTTTAGCCTAGGCCAAACTAGTTGATCCTGATATTAATACGCACACTCCAGGATAAACTAGTAAGGCCTATTCTAAACATAGTATATCTAGAAAGTCTAAATAAATATATAAGGTTTGGTAAAATCAACTACGGATATTTTGGGTATATGATCTGCTGCTCATATAAAGACGTTTAGGCAAAAAAAAATCGTCATACTCAAAGTAAAAAAATCATCTCATGTATGGGTGACTCTTCGCTCAAAGCAAACTCGCCCATATACAGATAAAGGATTTTTTTTTTTGAGTACAACAATTATTTTTCTGCCTAAACTTCTATACATAAGTAGTAGATCATATGCCCAAAATATCCGTAGTTGATTTTACGAAACCTTATATAAACTGAATAAAATACTCCGTAATTGCAAAATAATCATTTTTATTAAAACGATAATGATTCGTCGTTAAAAGCTATGGATATTTATTGGTTATTTAAACAATAACAAATAATAAGAGTTTTTTAAATAAAAGCAATAATCATATCTCAATAATTAAAAATGTTATTTATTTTTACAGGGTGTGCTTTGGTGACACTTAGAATTGCAGAGTATCATTGTCTTCTTGCACTTGCATCTGTTTGTGGAACAGTTTTTGACGCAGCTGCATCTCACGAAATCTTGGCCTGATCCAACTGAATGTTTCGTATCTGCAGTCCTTAACGTAATTCCTATAGTTATTTGTCCTACAGTGTGCGTATTAATATCAGGATCAACTAGTTTGGCCTAGGCTAAACTGGTTTGTCCTATCGGGCTTAGGACAAATTAGTTTGGACTAGGATATACTAGTTAATCCTATCGCGTATAGGAAGAACTAGTTTAGCCTAGGCGATACTAGTTTGTCCTGAAATCGGGTTTGGCCGGTAACATATATATTGTTATTTACTAAATGTTCCAGCAGAAAGAATTATAAAAAATTGGAATAGCCTGTGATCTTTTTAACGCTTTTTTTACATATTCACCACTACCATTTTCGTAAAGTTCCATTTCTATGTGAAAGTACTAACGTAGGAAAATTAATACAGTTTAATAAAACGTAGGAAACTGAAAATCCTTTAAATCGAGATCCGGGGAGTGAAGACAAATCATTTGAAGCATGGGGCTGAACAAATAATTTTGTATGGACGAAATTGGACCACTTTTGAGTTATTGAAAGTAAAAATCACCCACCTGTTTAGGTAATAATTAAACACGTAAATGGTGTTTTTAATTCCCTCGGTAACTAACAGAAGTACAATAAGCAATTCTAAGCACAATTTAAAACCTATAACTGTTGTAAGATCTTTATTTTAACATTTTACTTACAAATAAACAGTAACATCTTACTCTTCATTGCACTTTGAAGTTTCCGCTATAAGATGAAAACTACATTACTTAAAAAAATAACAGTGGCTTACACAAATCGTTGGTGCTATTTTTGACACCTATATCTTATCTTTAAAATATTATCTAAAAATAATTATTTCTACGCAAAAACAGGAGCGTTGATTTTCATTTAGTTTTGCTACTGACTCGTTCGGCAAAACTCTCTCTAATCTTAAACCAACCAGTCAGGTATTATCGACTCCAAAACTTCTTCCTGATATCATAGAGATAATATTTAGGTATTTGGACTTAGATATTCATTATTTAGAAGATAATTAAATATAGTTAATTCACTACATTTCTTTTTAAGCTGTCATATTAATTTGGCATTCTATGATTGTAGAAATTAAAATTGCAATAATATGTTTCGACTTTCGTTAGTAAGAATTCAATAAATATAAAAATACAAAGCTTTAATTGGGTTTGGATTTGCTTATTATACTTCTTACTACTTGTGCAATTGAAACTGAAACCATATTCAGTGTTTTTATAAATTGGATCACCTATTACTGAACTGTACTACTACTGAAAAAATATAAAATTGTAAGTATCTTAGAAACAGTCCATACATATACATATATAGCGGCCATAATATTTTAACAGATCTTCATCCCTCGCATCTCCATTTAATGGATTGACTATGTTCTACCAAATAACTTGAATAAATGGAAAAATGTGTCAACGATTTCAACAGGACAACAAATAATATCAAATTATCCAAAGGCATGTATTTAAACTCACGACAAAACATATTTATTTCTTATGTTTACGCGAATATTGTTCATTGTTTTAAACACTTACGGATTTTGTCGCGTTACGTAAACGTAACCGTAAAACGTAAACCGTGACAAAATCCGTAAGTGTTTAAAACAATCACGACAAAACATTTAAATTTTGGATGTGAAAATACCGAATATTGAATACTAAATTACCATGTTGGCTAAAGAATGTAAGGAATAAAAAATTACAAATCTGGTGACTAAATAATACCACTGAATATTCCAAACTGGCAGACTGATATTATATTAGCGAACAAATAACCATCTTGGCGACAATTTGTGAGTACGCATTTAATTTAAGAATAGGTACATATATTTTCCGTAATGTAGGTAACTCAAAAAACATACAAGCAGCAAAACCAGCGCACATAAAAAAAACAAAGGAGCGTACAAAATTCCCAATTTTTAATTCTCCTCGACTTGGTGTAGATATTGGGTAGATTCATTTTGAAATTTAAAAATAACAGTTATTCATTTTTCGCAAAATTAACATAGGTGTCGTTACCAAGTTTTTGGGGGTGCTGGATACGAAAATGACATTCATTTTGAAATTCCAATATGTCGGACATACTTAATTTTATAAAAATAATATGGTTGTCCCTTTGTTGGTTTCTGGGGGTGCTGATTACAAAAAAGTCATCCATTTTAAATTTCCTTAGTAACCCCGCAACCTCAAATTTTCTTCATGATGGGAGAAAAAGAAATTCGAAAATCCTGAATATTCCAACATTTCTATAGCTTTATGCATCCCGGCCCCGGTATCTCAATGTAGAGCATTTATATTTTTTTAATAAAATAGATTCTATCTCGGAAACGGTGCATCCTAATGAAAAATAATGAAAATTTAGAAACTCTTCCTACATTTCTATAGCTTTATATATCCCTCGTATCTCAATGTAGAGCATTTAAATTTTTTTTGTAAAATTGATTCTATCTCGGAAACGGTGCATCCTATTGAAAAAATAATGAAAATTTCCTCCCCTTAAGAACCTCGCAACACCATAGTTTCTTCACGATGGAAGAAAAAGAAATTTGAAAATCCTGAATTTTCCAAAATTTCTATAGCTTTATACACTGTTCGTGTCAAAGTAGAACATTGTCATATTTTTTTCTATAATCGCTTCTATTTTAGAAACGGAAAAATAATACTATTACTGGAAAAATAATAAAAATTTCCTCCCCCTTAACCCGGAAATCGCATATTTTTTTCATGAATGCCAAAAAAAGAAATTTGAAAATCCTGAATTTCGAAAAGCTTCTATACCTTACATAGCTGGTACCTCTACAAACTACATGTTAATTTTACGAAGATTGGATAGTCTCCATTTTGGAAAATGAAATTGGAAGACAATTTTATAATCAGCATATGAAACATGGAAAAAGACATCCATTTTTAATAAAAAAAAAATATACGCCATTTTGGAATTTTAAAACGGATTTTATTTTCATATTATTCTGCACCCCCAAAAACCTTGAAAACGATACCCATACCAAAGAAAAAAAAACCTCCAATAGTATCCAAAACTGGGATTTTCCGTAGCTTGCAAATTGAATTTTTAGCAGCTATTAATTTATCAATCAAATCTTTATAAGCTACTTACATGGTATAATGGTCACCAACTTATCGGTGCTAATTGGATTAAATTTCGCTACTTTTTATCTGCCGATTTTTGTATTTTTTGTCACTTGAGTGATTTCACCAGTTTGGTAATTTATTCGCCAACATATTAATTCGCTGCCAAATTCAGCAATACAGTATGCTGACGTGCAGTCACCAACTTATTTTTTGTTCACTCGATTAATTATATCCCTTATTCAAATATTGTACGTCTAGAGTACATACTAATTACAATTAAAATATGTAATTTTCATAGTAGTAACCAAGATTGATTGAAGTAATTTAGTCGCCAACATATTAATTCGCTGCCAAATTCAGCAATACAGTATGCTCACGTGCAGTCACCAACTTATTTTTTGTTGACTCGATTAATTATATCCCTTATTCAAATATTGTACGTCTAGAGTACATACTAATTACAATTAAAATATGTAATTTTCATAGTAGTAACCAAGATTGAAAAAATCGAAAAATCCGGATTTTTCGAATTTTTCGAATTTCGAAGTATCCGGATTGCAACCCCTACTTGCGAGTGACTTGGTGTGTTCTGCAAAGGCAAGCATGACAGATGTTGAGCTCGTATCCTTATATTTTATTGTAAATAGAACAGCCTCCGTGGTCTAGTGGTTAGAGCTTGGCTCTCGACTCGGATGTCGCGTGGGGAGTTATTTATTATTATTATTGTAAAAACAGAAATCGAAATAAAAAGAAACGAAAAGTACGGCAAAGAAGATGGTAGATGTTACAAATTCATAAAAACCGTTTACTGGCTTATTCAATAATGTAGGTACTAAGGCTACTCCACGCATCAGCTACTTTTTTCTCATAATACACAACACAATAATATATGTATGGACGCTTCACACCAAGTCAATCTGGTCCCGTGGTAAGTTCTCGAAGAACTTGTGTTACGGGTACCAGACAACAGAAATATATTTAATAATAATTTTTATATTATACACATATTTAAGATTTTTAGTATATTTAGTATATTTAATACACATTCATGACCCAGGAACACAGAAAAAATGTTTGTTCCTTCAGCATTCAAACCCGCGACCCCCGGCTTGAGCACCAACACACTCAACCACTGAGCCACAGAGGTCGTCTCATCTGGCAAAAGCAACGACGCGACGTGGCGACGATAATGTTATTGTGTATGGTTATAATATGTATAACTAGCCGATGCCCGCAACTTCGTTTGCGCCTAACTGACGGAAGCGGAACCCTATTTTTTAAACGGAACCCTAAAATAAAAGTAGCCTATGTTAGACCTTATGACATCAGCTATCTGCCAGTGAAAGTCCCGCGAAAATCGGTCCAGCCGTTTCAGAGATTAGCCGGAACAAACAGACAGACAGGCGGACAGACATTTTAAAAAATTGGTATTTTATTGTAAGTACCGAATATACTTTCAGATGCATTATGTGAAAAGCTGTTAATTTGAAGTTACAAACAGACACTTCATTTTTATTTATCTGTATAGATTTAGTTCAAAAATAAAAAGAAGCATAAAAAAATACAAAACAAACTTTCATATAGATTTTTATTGTATTTATATGTCCAAGACCCGGGAACACAGGAAACTTTTTGTTCCTTCGGCGGGATTCAAACCCGCGACCCCCGGCTTGAGCACTAACATGCTCAATCACTGAACCACAGAGGTCGTCTCATCTGGCAAAAGCAACGACGCGGCGACAATAAAATGTAACATGTTATTGTGTATGGTTATATGTATAACTAGCTGATGCCCGCAACTTCGTTTGCATAACTTCGTTACCCGCAACTAACGAAAACGGATCCCTATTTTTTATACGGAACCCTAAAATAAGAGTAGCCTATGTTAGACCTTATAACATCAGCTATCTGCCAGTGAAAGTCCCGTGAAAATCGGTCCAGCCGTTTCAGAGATTAGCCGGAACAAACAGACAGACAGACGGACAGACATTTTAAAAAATTGGTATTTTATTGTAAGTACCGAATATACTTTCAGATGCATTATGTGAAAAGCTGTTAATTTGAAGTTACAAACAGACACTTCATTTTTATTTATCTGTATAGATTTAGTTCAAAAATAAAAAGAAGCATAAAAAAATACAAAACAAACTTTCATATAGATTTTTATTGTATTTATATGTCCAAGACCCGGGAACACAGGAAACTTTTTGTTCCTTCGGCGGGATTCAAACCCGCGACCCCCGGCTTGAGCACTAACATGCTCAATCACTGAACCACAGAGGTCGTCTCATCTGGCAAAAGCAACGACGCGGCGACAATAAAATGTAACATGTTATTGTGTATGGTTATATGTATAACTAGCTGATGCCCGCAACTTCGTTTGCATAACTTCGTTACCCGCAACTAACGAAAACGGATCCCTATTTTTTATACGGAACCCTAAAATAAGAGTAGCCTATGTTAGACCTTATAACATCAGCTATCTGCCAGTGAAAGTCCCGTGAAAATCGGTCCAGCCGTTTCAGAGATTAGCCGGAACAAACAGACAGACAGACGGACAGACATTTTAAAAAATTGGTATTTTATTGTAAGTACCGAATATACTTTCAGATGCATTATGTGAAAAGCTGTTAATTTGAAGTTACAAACAGACACTTCATTTTTATTTATCTGTATAGATTTAGTTCAAAAATAAAAAGAAGCATAAAAAAATACAAAACAAACTTTCCTATAGATTTTTATTGTATTTATATGTCCAAGACCCGGGAACACAGGAAACTTTTTGTTCCTTCGGCGAGATTCAAACCCGCGACCCCCGGCTTGAGCACCAACACGCTCAATCACTGAGCCACAGAGGTCGTCTCATCTGGCAAAAGCAATGACGCGGCGACGATAAAATATAACATGTTATTGTGTATGATATGTATAATTTAGTTCAAAAATAAAAAGAAACAAAACAAACTGACTTTCCTACACTGCGTTAGAAACGAAAGAATTGTTCGATAAATACGCGGGTAAGGCGTGCGCTAGCAAAACTGACATAGGTCTGTCCTCGTCAACGCCTAGCGGGCGACTGTGGGGCGACTCTAGCGGCTTACGCACGCTGCATTTCAATATTAATTTATTGTTAAAATAATTAAACCAACATGCAAAATGTAACCAGAAATTATTCTTTTTTAAGTTATTAGCTTTTCGTAGATATGATTTTTGAAAGTAAAACTATCATGAACTTCATGAACAAAAAGAAAAATATTCAAATTTAGCCTCCTCTTCGGAATTATTTTTGATCGAGTGAAGTTTTCAATATTATGTTTCGAACCACAAATTGTAAAAGAACATTAAGTAAACAACAATGTGTTTTTTTTTTGGCTTTTTAAAGTTACTATTTGTTTGTTTATTATCGATTCAAAGTCATGTAAAATTGGGTCCACGTGGCCTTAAATAGGAAAAAAAATTCCTTGCTCGCGTCGCTCGCTCGAAGAACATATTAAGTATATTATAAAGAAGCGATGTTATATTTTAGCCGGTTCATTTTATGATATTTTTCCGAAGTTCACCGTTATTCAGTGTTTAAGTTTAACGATTGAATAGATTTTAACCTATAGAATAGAAAAAAAAATTTGCACGCTCGCTTCGCTCACTCGTGTTTGGCTTACAGAACATATATTACTACAAAAGTACCGACGTTCAGTTTTAGGCTTTTAATATTTATATTTTTCGAAAACACAGTCTTTCAGGGTAAGTAACAGTCTTTTAGGGTTTAAAATTTGAGCAGCTTTAACTTATTAAATAGGAAAAAAAGCGATGTTCTGTTTAAGCCGGTTCATTTGATATTTTTCTTAAGTTCATCGTTATTCAGTGTTTAAGGAAAAGAAGGAAAAAAATTTGCTCGCTCGCTTCGCTTGCTCGTTTTTGGCTTAAAGAATGTATTATAAAATTCAGTACTGACGTTTACTTTTAGACTATAGATATTTATATTTTTACGAATTACACAGTCTTTCAGGGTTTAAAGCTTAAACAGGTAAAAACAAAAAAATCTAATGTGCCCGGGGCCTCTAATAGGTTAAAGACGGCCCTGGTTATTTAATGTACTTGTAGTCGTTTTATTTTCTTAGTAGTTCTAAATTAGGGCGAGGTTTCATAATAAGTAGGTAGGTATATTTCTTTTTTTATAATGTAAGCCCATTTTCTAACTTCAAGTAGGTAATCGACCTCCAAAGTGTTTTAAAAGTTCCCCTCACTGTCATTTGCTTAGCATTTAACACCCTCCCCTCCCTCCCCCCCTCACTGTCATTTGCTTAGCATTTATCATGCTGTTATGTTCTGTCAAACGTCATGTAGTATGGGCACAGTGTAATAAAGAGATACAGTGGTCCAACGCGTTTGAAGTCGCGCGAAATGCCGCTTTTGTGTAGGTATTCGTCATTGCTGCAGGGTTGTCACAATAATGTGTTTTATTATAATCTGTTCTACATTTTGTGTAGGTATTCGTAGTATGTGTATGTAGAGTACTAGGAATAAAACAAAAAAATATATATAGAAGTATTAATGAAGAGTTTTATTATAAAAAATACAAATGCGTATACAAAAGCTCAGGGTTAGCATGATATATATCAATTGATATAGGTATATCGTATATATATCAATTGATATTTATGCTTGATATATTATATCAAAATTGATATTGGTATTTAAAAATGTAAAATAATGTTTTAAATGTAAAAAATCTTACATCAACACAGGTCTTATTTTCCGAGAGTTTCACAAGCCTAGGTCATCAAAAACTTGCTATTTGACACGACATTAACTAATCATAGCCGTCGACGCGGCTTGTAACGGCTTATGACACCCACGTGACCCCCTGTTTTTCGGAAGAAAATTCCTTGTTTGTTATTATACTATTGTTAACCATTTATACCATGTGTAAAATTAATTCGACTGATAAAATTAATACACTTTTTTTTCTTCTGGTTATAAACAAAAGTCATTTTATGGTTTTATGGTTTATTTAAATTGATTCTCAAAAGTATCTATCGTTGATTTTTAATTGATTTGAAAACTTTTAATATCAATAATAAATAAATGAGTTTAATTTTACTTCCCTATCTTCAAATTATCAGACATACAAATTATTTCGATTCAACTATTACGAAAAAACATATCAGAGTACCTATGAGATTTGTATGTAATTTTGAAAATATCAAAAAATCAAAAATATCGGATATATAGGTATCAAAGATATCTGATATTTTGATATTTATTATAAATATCGGATATTTACGAACCCTGCAAAAGCTACAAATGCGAAACTGAAAGGTATTTTCGACATTTGGATTTACTAGTTTTTAGATTGCGATTGTTGAATTTGACGATGTAGTTAGTAAATTCTCATACGTAGATACAATTTTACTAAAAATTCTGACGGGAAACAGGCGCATGGTTATGTATTAAAATTAATCTTCTTTAGCTGTTCATATAATTGACCATTGTAAATAAGTACCTACATACAACTCAAACGAAACACTGTCGCAAACCACTTAAAACAATCAAATTAAAAAGCGTCAACTCCGGCTGACGTGTCCCAAGCGAGTGTATGGCAGCTTGGGCTCGCTACCGCCCCTCTCTCACCCCGCACGCCCCGCACGATTGCTCTGTCTAGACGTGTCCGTTGGACGACTGTAGGTAATAGTTCTATAGGCTGTGGTATGGGTATGTTCCCATATAATATAAAAAAACATTTGTGGATTTTTTGCAGGCGCTAATACCTAAGCTTATCTAAATGCGCATCAAAAAATAGATCCCAGAATGCGGTACTCTTGCGAAAGGGGCGCGAAACGACGCTTATGCTAGTGTCGATCTGTAGACACGGCACGGTATCTGCAGTCAGCGGCGGCCATGTCACCGGCAGCAGCTCCGTGAGGCGAGGTGTTGGATTCCTGAAATGCCAAAGCATTTTGATGTTTAGAAAACATTAAATCACTAAAACTATAAAAAAACATTATCAGGTTAAAAAATAACGACTCCGTGCTTTTTAAATAAAAAATGCTGTTTTAGGCCTCCCCCACATATTTTGGCGTGCAAGTTTGTCCGGCGTTTGAGCGTCGTCGTCGCGATTCGCCGGCGTGTGGCGTGGCTGCGCTAGTAACTAATATCTATTCTGTGGCCCTAGTCGGTTTTTTTCTCCATACAAACGCTGTTGGTGATTTACTCCAAAGTCAAACATTGTAGACCGAAGTTCTAGCGTAATATCGATTTTTATGACACTTATCTAGGTCGGTATTTGCTTATATTTCTGAAATTCAAATTAGTGTAGAAGATAATAGCCTCCAAACATCGCATTTTTAGCGCGAATTAAATGAAGAATGATAATAAAAAAACAAGCAAATACCGACACGGTTCAATTATTCAGCAATTGAGATAATTTTACTTCAGACAAAAATATTATATAGTTTTTTCATAAAACACCAACAGCTGAGTGTCGATTTGCGTAATTTGAAGACGCCTTTTCTAAAATACTTTACACAGCTGCATAAATGTGTGCAGTATAGCTTCTCTTATAAGTATAGATTACTATTTTATGGGTATATCCTTTTTTCCCCAATATTAGGTGAAATAACAAGCATTTTCCCCGCGCGCAGCACTGAGTTTGAGCCGTTGACTAGCGCACTCTTTAAGGTGACGCCGCGTTAAAGTAAAAAACCGTGTTTTAGATTGCTTGTTTTCATTATTTTGCTCGTTTTCGTTTTCTTCAGTTTATGAGAACAAGCAATGGAAAGGGCGTAGCGACAAAATGGTTTTTGTCGCGTAATTTAAAAATCATAAATACATTTCATATAAGCTATGGGCAAATTAATGTGTATGCTTGAACCAATATATTATGTACAAATTTTGGAAGCTTAAAACACTCTCCTCTGTTGGCAAAATAGGAATCTCTTTTTTTACAGAGGTGTTTTTGATTAATTATTCTGTGTTATAAAAGTTGACCAATCGTGTTATGCTGTGGGTAATTCAAAGACAAAGACATGATGAATACTGACAATGAACTTTTAATTTCTCAGCTTTAGTCATTGCTGAGAAAAATCGATATCGCTACAGCCAAATTATCAAGGCGTCGTCACCTTAAGTGCAGCGTGCACGTGGCGCGCACGCGACGAGCGCGCTGCGAGAGCGACTGACCAAAGAGAATATAATATATATAATCACTACGTTTTACGACTGTGCGACTGACTACCGATTTACCGAATAGTAAAAACGCGATGCGCAGCCGCAGCAGTACGCGCGTCGCGTCGTTGGCGATTTTAAAAAATCGGTTTTCTCATCGAATTCTCATCAGATCTCGACGTTCTAAGGTCACAGGAAGCTTCCCTCACTACCCCCGCGAAGGTGTCACTACATGTCTATATGTGAGTGTGTGTAAGTACGTAAACCTATTTTAACTTTTGAACGGTTTGACCGATTTTGACCGGGCTTGACCAAACTTAGATTTTGAAAACAATTTGGACCGATTCAGACAAATAGATTTCAAGAAATCTGTTCAAGAAGAAAGAAAGAATCAAGAAGTGGTTTTTCTGGAATAACTTTTAAACGGCTTTATCGATCAACTCCAAAAATTAATATGCTCCTAATTGAATACTCAAAGGCTCCTAACCTTGAAAACCACGTCGATCGCCGTCCGCCGATCCGGTCAAAATCGATTGATTCGTTCAAGAGATATCGTAAAGGAAAGAAAACTGAAAAAGCGTCTTTTCGGAATTAGGTACCTACTCCAAAACTTTTCATCCAAAAAATTTTTGTTGTCGATCTTTTCAAAGGACACGATAAACTAAATCGATTGCCGACGACGAATTGCGTGAAAATCGGTTGATTCATTCCAATGTTATAGCAGTTTGAAATTTAAAAAAATAGTGTTTAATTTAACTTTTTTTTTTTTTTTTTTATGAAATAAGGGGGCAAACGAGCAAACGGGTCACCTGATGGAAAGCAACTGCCGTCGCCCATGTACACTCGCAGCATCAGAAGAGCTGCAAGTGCGTTGCCGGCCTTTTAAGAGGGAATAGGGTAATAGGGGAGGATAGGGAAGGGAATAGGGTAGGGGATTGGGCCTCCGGTAAACTCACTCACTCGGCGAAACACAGCGCAGACGCTGTTTCACGCCGGTTTTCTGTGAGCCCGTGGTATTTCTCCGGTCGAGCCGGCCCATTCGTGCCGAAGCATGGCTCTACCACGTAACTTTCATCAGACTTTTGAGTTCTCCGAGCTCCGAAAGAAAATTATCAATGGAAAATTTTTAGAAGCACTTTTATTTTGAACTCGATAAGCTGGATAAGCTTAAATTTTATCTAATGTGTCATACATTAGATAAAATTTAAGCGCTTAGCGGGAAGTTACACGGGTGGCTCTTAGTTCAACTGTTTTCCTAATTTTTTTTACTGCAGTAGTTTCCCCCACCTTTTGCAACTCCCCCATAGAAGCTTTGCGACCCCCCGAAAAGAGGATTTGACCCACACTTTGAAAAACACTGATCTATATAATATTTTGTGGCCGAATTCTCGTTATCATAATAGAATAAAATCTCTTTTAATTCATAGCATTAATTACAGGGTACATGACATCTAATTTATATAAATTACTAGCGACCCGCCCCGGCTTCGCACGGGTACAATACTGATACTAATACTACAGATAACAGAATGTCTTTAAACCTCTAACAAAACGGGTGAAATTTAGTCAAAACAAACAGAAACAAATTAATATAGGTACCTACTAATACTTAATGAAATAAGTAAGTGGGTATACTTTTATCGTATGAAATACCTACACTTTTCAGAACTAACAATACAACAATCACTAAATAAATAGTTACTCAAGTATCTATCCATCATAGTTACAACGAACACAAAACAAAAAATTTACTCATAGATCTAAACTCGCACGCCTTGGCGACCGACGACGCGACGCCCACTTCGCAACGGGCCGTGCAGCAGAAATCGTAATATTTTAATTTCGCCATAACTTCAAAACCAAACATCCAATTTTAATCATTAAAAGACCAAATATTATCTACATAAACTGTACTTAGTGATGAAATAATTTATTTTGATAAGGATTAATAGCATGAGTAAAATAAACGCGTTTAAATGTAGTCCAAAAAAAAATTCAAGATTTCTAAATAAAAAAATGCTTGTTGTGCCTCACTCGACATAGATAGGTATAGTGTGTCGCGGACTTTTTTGTAGATATTTATAAGATCTACAATTAATTAGAACATTTTATGGTTCTATCTTTTATAGTTTAGGCAGCGTACGCAAAATAAGTAACTTTTCTGGTTGATTTTTTACACCTTGTGTCCGAAAAACCCAAATATCTTACGGAACCCTATTTTTTTCCAAAATAAAATTTAGCCTATGTTACTCGTGGATAATGTAGCTTTCGAATGGTGAAAGAATTTTTGAAATCGGTCCAGTACTTTTTGAGCCTATTCATTACAAACAAACAAACAAACAAACAAACAAACAAACATACAAACAAACAAAGTTTTCCTCTTTATAATATTAGTATAGATTCCCAAACCAAGTAAATATTTTTAAAATTTTGTATAGGTAGATATTATAATAATTGATACTTACCCATATTTAACGAAGTTGGTCCATAACGTGGTTAGTTGGTCAATTATACGTTGATCATCGCTATTTGGTATATCTGGAATGAAATCCATGGTAAAAATATACGCCAACTCATCGGAGTGAGTTGCTCCAGCTTCAGTCACGTTGTAAAGCCTCTTCATTCTATTCAGACGACCATCATAAGAGAACATGTAGAGATATACATTTGTGTTCCTGTGTTTTGTATACTTGATCAATTGTCGTTGTACGGGGTACGCGAAATAGAAATCAGAAAGAAAATCAACAATTTCGTATTTATAAGTTTCACGATTTCTATCGTCTTCTAGATAGAAATGATTAACCATACTCGTATCTACGAGGTTACTAGTGTAATTCTGAAAATTAAACTTTTTATTCAAAACATATCGAAACACATCCGGCTGACTAAATGTTTGTTTAAAAACAGACCGATACAAACAATACAGGCATTCTTTGTCTGTGAACCCGCCTAGTATGTTTAATCCATCAATATTTATGCCTTCGGATAATTCAGGGTTTTCAACGATAAATGGAACAACTCCTTCAAATTCTTTTTCAATACACGGCATCCATTCATATTCATTTGCTGTTGTTTTAATAACCGTTTCAGGACTTTCTTTAGCGAGAAATGATAAAGCAGCATATGTGTCGTTAGTTTCAAAGCCGATCTTGTTAGCAATATTTATAAGTGACATTGTATCAGAAGCCTTAATAAAGCCTGAATTTGTGGCAGTTCCACTTTGTACTATAGCTTGCTGAAAAAGTCGCGGCTGTTTAGTTAACAGATGCATGTCAACTACCATAGCACCGGAGCTGTGGCCGCCTATGGTAATTTTTTCAGGATCGCCACCAAATGCCCGAATATTATCTCTTACCCATTTAATGGCTTTGTATTGGTCCCATAGTCCTTGATTACCGGGTATTTCAGGTATGTCCATACACATGAAACCATAGGGGCCAAGCCTATAGTTAAAAGTAACCACTATAATATCGTGACGGACAAGATATTTAGGTCCATATGAGCTTCTCTCACTAATACCACGATTGAACTTGCCTCCAAACATATATAGATAAACAGCTCTGTCTTTTGTCTCTGTGTTAGGCACAAATACGTTAAGACGTAAACAGTCCAGAGTACCGTCATATGGATCGCCATAAGCTCTGCCAAATTGCTCTCTCATCTGTGGACATATTGGTGATTCGGCGAATGCTTCAAAAACTTTGTCGAATTTTTCATAAGGGATAGATGCCTGAAGAAATTGATTAAAGTTTAATAAATATAAAATATGTCAAGCAAGAATTTAGCAGTTAGCTATAATTGTACTTATTTACAATAAAAATATTACTGGTACAATTATCATGAAGTACCTACTTTTGTATTTCATGACGCTTTATGAACGTTCGACACAGGAAAACTATGTAAGTACTTACCCCAAATGGATTACTGGTGTTCACTTTGGCGTACGGTATACCCAAAAACATAACATAGTCTCCGTCATCGGCTGGCACACCCTGTATACTGCCTACTTCTGTGTGGACCAGCAGCTTTAGTTCCACATGGTTTATGACAAGTAGAAATATAGCTGCATGGATGAACATTCTGTCTAAGTTATAGATGAATAATATTTTCGTTTAAATGACCTCCTTACTGGAAAACGTTACGTTAAATGACTTATTATTGTGTCTTAACATTTTAATATATATTAAGGGAATTCATAAATTGCTAATTAAACAGGTCTATTAACATTCATTAATGTGTCATAAGCAACACAAGGAAGAATCTTAATTGGTTAATCTTAATATATCCTAAAATACAGGATGTTGGTAGAACAATGATACTGTGACTACAAATCCATTATTTTTCTAAATGATTACTATTAAAGCAATTTTTTGCAAATTTTTTTGGATGAGACAGCCTAAACATTTTACAAAAATTTTCGGTGTCTCATTCGTATTAAACTTTTAAAAAATTATAATAACTCCCCACACCGATCTCAGTGACGGTGGCCGGTTTCATTGAAATCGAGCCAGTTACGCAGGAGTAATTTTATAGTGCCCAAGTGTGTGCGCAGTACACAAGAGCACTCTCTCTTCCTTTACTCTCATAATCCATTGGGACAAAGAAAAACAACTTAACGACGATAAAACATTTAAGTATTTAAAAAAGTATGTAGCATGTACTCACGAGCGTAGCCAGATTTTAGTTTCGGGGCGGGGGGGGGGGGGAGTTCAGGGCCGTCTTTAACCTATTAGAAGCCCTGGACACATTAGAATATAATTTTTTTAAGCTGTTTAAGCTTTAAACCCTGAAAGAATGTATAATTCGGAAAAATACAAACATTTACAGTCTTATTAATAAAATTATTTACACCACGGATTAGCTAATCCAACATGGCTGTCTCTGTCAGATACTTTGGAACAGTCACTTGATAGACAAAGAGAGCGATTTGGATTTGCTTATCCATGGTGTAAATATTTTTATTAATAAGGGTGATATAGTCTAAAATTAAAGCGAATCCATCGAGCAAATTTTTTTCCTATTTTACAGGTTCCATTTCAAACATGTTAAACTAAAATATGAACACAGAATAGCGGTGAACTTCGGGAAAATACAGTAAAATCAACCGGATAAAATAGAACATCGGTAATAAATAATATAATGTTCTTTATGTTAAACGCGAGCGAGCGAAGCGAACGAACAATTTTTTTTCCTATTTAGTAGGTTAAATTTCTTCAAACTTTGTGTTCATTTTCATTTCATGTGAAAGTGAGCGAAGCGAGCGAGCAAAATTTTTTTCCCATTTTTCAAGTTAAAATCTATTCAAACACTGAATAACGGTGAACTATTATAAAATCGACCGGCTAAAACAGAACATACATAACATAGCTACTAAATAATACAATATGTTTTTTATGTTAAACGCGAGCGAGCGAAGCGAGCGAGCAAAATTTTTTCCTATTTAATAGGTTAAATCTGTTCAAATTTTAGCCCTAAAAGACTGTGAAAATAAGATAATTTTGTAATTTAAATTAAAGTAAAATTAGTGTAATTTTTGATGTTGCAAAATAGATGACAAATAACTTATTACGTTAGGTTTGTCATACGAGTATAATACCTATTTCACACTTTTTTTTCGTAGTATAATAATTACAAATTTTGTGATTGATGACATGCCCAAAATATTTTGTCGCATGCTATAGGTTCGAGAATTCGATGGCACGCGTGCCATAGGTTCGCGATCCCTATTTTAGGCTATTGATTATGATTTGTTTTTTTCGAAAGTACAACATTCTTTCAAGGCTTAAAGTATAAAAAGATTTTAACAGGCAACGGAATAAAAAACATCACAACAACACGCTTTCTCAGTTTGAACGCATTTAACATAAACACATTTAACATAAATAATGTATAATATAATTTAATAGAACAAGTTTAAGTATCAAAGTTCTGTTTTAGACTTGATATTTATTTTCGAGTTTCTTACGCCGCGCGCCGGTTCTTCTCGGCGGGTTAGGATTGAACCGATTGTAGCTTTTCCTTTTGACTTTCAAAAATAGCTTGTTAAGTTTAATTTGGAAATAAATAAATTTCATTTTAATTTAATTTCATTTCATCTTTAAAAAATCATCTTTCAGATAGGCTTAATGGGGCGGCAAAATATTATAAACTTTATCTTCCATGAAATAATGAAAAACCAATATTTACGTAAATTTTTCATTTGTTTTTCATAAAATGTGTGAAATTTCAATAATTAAACTACTAACTACGTTTCATGCGTCGAACCAATTATTATCTTAATTATTATTAACTATTGAGCAAGATGTGGTGCCATAGACATTGATGGTGCAATAATATACTTTTCTCAAAAGTAGACGTATTTTTTAATTAAAGACGAAAGTTCGGTTTTACTTCTTAGCTACATTACTTATATATGTTATATATAAGTAATGGAAGGAAGGAGAAGAAGGAAGAGAATATCAGGATCAACTAGTTTGGTCTAGGCTAAACTGGTTTGTCCTATCGGGCTTAGGACAAATTAGTTTGGACTAGGATATACTAGTTAATCCTATCGCGTATAGGAAGAACCAGTTTAGCCTAGGCAAAACTAGTTTGTCCTGAAATCGGGTTTGGCCGGTAACATATATATTTTTAATAAATGTCTAGTGTTCATTAAAATTAATTTGTTGAAATGTCATTTAAATGGTTGAAGTAAAATAATTTAAAATATAACCTGTATACTGCAAAATAACAATTACTGTTCATGCCGAAAAGTTGTCTAGAATAATTAATGTATGTAGGTAATGTATTGTGTACAAAAAGCCTAAATATGAGGGCGGCAAAACCTAAGTAAGGGGGCGGCAAAATTGTCATCCGCCCCTGGCGGCAGACATCCACGCTACGCCACTGGACTTCGAATGCATACAAGTAGAGATGGCCGTTTAAATGTAAAGCGTTTAAAAAGCGTGCTTTTATAAATAAGTTGAAAAGTCGTTAAGCGTTTATCACTTATACTTATCGTTTATATCGTTTATAGTCATAAAGCCATAAGTGTGGTATGAGCAAAGAAAAATAGTTCTTATGACAGCGCAATAAGAGTGAAAATTCTTTAATGTAGCTCATCACTTATTTAAACGGCTTATTTTTTGTACTTATAACTAATATGCTTTTTCGTGTTTATTCACTTTTTGTTAGTTGCGCTTTGCGGGTTGACGAAAACACGTTATATTACGTTACGCAATAATTCGTATTTTAATCGTAATAGTGGTGTTTTGGTGGCTTACCGTGAACTTTTAATGTAAATAATAAATATAATAATGGTCCATATGGACGTAATTAAACTTTTCGTGTAGTGTTTTAGTATTAAGTTTATTAAGTTTTTGTCGTAAGATGACGACTAAACGACGTGAATTGGAACAGTAATTTATGGAACTACTTTGAAAGAAATGAGGTGGAAAAAGTGGCGATGTGTAATGTTTGTTATCCTATAAATCAACTATTACTAATGATAAGCAACATTTAAGATTAATGCATATTATCAACATGTAAAAACATTTTTATGAGTTCATATTATTATATTAATAATTATTCAGATTTCAGACAGTCCTAAGCCTGCAAAGTACGAAGGAAAGTTAATTTAAATCAGTTTAAGCGATCGAAAAACGTAACATAAGCGCAAAAAACATTATAACTTATAAGTGGCAATAAGTAGATAAGCAAATAAGCAACTAAGCAGTTAAAAAAAGTTGCTTTTGAATATTTAATAACGGATAAGTTAACTTTTAATTTTAAGCCGTTTATCACATCTCTACATACAAGTAAGGAAGCTCAAAGGCCGGCCACATACACCAGGAATGTCTTAGATCTGAATTCAGTTAATGTATAAACACTTTTTTTAATGCGTCTCATAATTTAAAAAAGAAAAAACAGCTGCATAGAGAAAAATCCATTCAGAATGTTTGTGGGAGGTCAAAGGGGATTCCTTAACTTCGCCATCCTGTTTTTTTTAGTTATAATATAATATGGCGGTGTTTTTCAAAGAATGACACACAGCGTTTGGTATTGCATCTCAGTTTTAACGGATGCCAATAGATAGCGGTGTTAAATCATTCGGTCGGATTTTTTTTCCAAACTATGATTGTAATTTGTATGTATTTTCTTAAGGTGGGGTGGATATTATGACAATGACTTGAATTAGGTAGTACGTGATGAGTAGCTCGATTTGCCGCCCCCCTGGGCGTGCCGCCCTTGTGCGGTGCACGCTTTGCACGCCCGCTTACGGCGGCCCTGCATGGATCATCTTTCTTGTCAGACAATCAGGTGATCAGCCTGCATTGTCCTAACCAAACTTGGAAACAACATTTTTTGTAGTTCCAATGCGGGAATCGAACCCACGACCTCCGGAGATCCACGGCTAAAACTACTCAACCGATCATCCTAAAATTTGGCACAGATATAGATTCCCTAGGCTAATTTTTATCGCGGAAAAATACACCGATGAAATTTTTGACATTCAAAAAATTATGTGCACGTGCACAATGCACATGCCACAGCGTATTTAATATATCAAACAGGAAATCCGAAAAATCAAAATTACAAAAATAAAATTATTGGGTGCGTTCTTTGAGAAAAAAAATTTGGCGCATACACTGTCGCCTGTGTACGTGCACTTAATTTTTCGAATGTAAAAAATTTCATCGGCGATCATTCCCGCGATAAAAATTAGCCTTGGGAATATAGATCTGTGCCAAAGGAGAATGCTCATGGATGTATGGAATCCCGTACCAAGCTGCGTCAAAACCAAACTTGGTTTTTTATAATCTATGCTTATCATATTATCTCCTATAAAAATTTCTTTGTAAAAAAAACTGGGGTTTCGGAGTAATTTTACAAAATCAAAAATAACCTCAAAACCATCAAAGTAATATTTTCATACACGAACGAACATTATTGCTCTAAAAACAGAGTAATCCGCTTATATTAGTAAGAATTTCGAATTATATAGCGACTTTCAGTCGCGACACAAAATTCGGTGAGTTTCCCAACATTTATACCTATTGCTAATACTATGAGCGGGTATCTAGGAGTGCTACCGTGATCACACTATCACAATTCACACCAATACCAATAAAACATTACCATAAGTGTGACCTGACCAGTGAGATTGAATAAACCAGGAACTACATTAGACCGACGCACGGTGGGTCGAAAATCGGCTTTCATAGACATAGAAATGAAATCTCGAAAGTGACAAATTTTTTGATGGATATTGCTTCAGTTTAGTATTACTATGTAGAAAATGAAGTTTGAGATAATTTGGCCCAAAAATGAGGGAGTAATAATTTTTTTACGAAAAACTTGTATGGAGCCAACATGAAAAATTCAATTATTTCAAAAACGGCAAGTTTAACCGTAATATCCTGACAGATGGTTATAGTACTAATTATTCATGATTTTTTGGCATACATCATATAACGGTTTTAGCTGCTCTTTTTTTTTTAAAAATCGTCGAAATTTTTTGAAAAAAAGTCACCCTGTATTATTGCACGATTCGATAGTGTTACTATTAAGGAACAATTTCTGGAAAGTAATGGTATACGGCAAATTTGAGGAAAGTGTTGAATTTTAATAAACTCCTTCATATTTTGAACAAATGTATGAACAATTATATAAAATGCTAAAATTTAGCACTTTCCTTAACTTTCTCACATATAGTTACTTCCCAGCAATTGTTACTTACTAGCTAGACTATCGAATGCTGCAATAATACAGGGTGACTTTTTTTTCAAAATTAACGGATTCGAATCCCAACTAGGGAATGTTATTATTCGACAAATTTTACTATTCGAATAATTCGAATAATGGCTAAACACTATTCGAATAAATTCGAATAATTCGAATAATACGAATATTGGTAAAAAACTTTAAATACAAGTAATATAATGCGTTTATTATGACGTGCATATTTAATAACAATAAAATATGAAGTGTTTAACAAATAACTCTAAAAAAATCAACGTATTTTTAATAAAAAAAAACTTCTTTGAAGTTTTTAATTTAAAATACTAAATTGCAATAACTTTTTAAAACTATTAACACACGTACCCTTTTGGTCTGGAGCAGACCACGGATTTGGTTGCCAAGGGGTTTCTCCCAAAAATTAAGGAAAAAATCCTCTAGGGGAGGAAATTTTTGGGGTTTGTTTTAGAGGTTCCTATTTTCTAGTTTTTAATTTAATTAAGCTATTGATCGATTTGAAAAGTCAGACTGTAGAAATTAAGCTTTTGATAGTATAATTTAATATATAAAGAACAATAATATTACAGAAAAAAAATTTTTTTTTCATTATTTATTTATCAGTTTATTTAAGATTGGGGAGAAATATATTTGCAGAGTTGGAACACTGCACAGAAATCGGAATGCACTGTAAATAGTGCTCTGTTCTAATACAATAGAGCTGAAAACTCAAACACCTAATCGGTACGTGTGTGAGAATAAGTAAACAAGATAAACCGTTAAAATAAAAAGTTCAAAAAAAAATATTTTAATGTTATGTTATCATAACAAAAAAACTTCATAATATAAATTTTTAAAAACAAAAATAACCTTTTTCCATTATTAAGCTAACCATGTTTCTGTATCTCTTTATGTTTTTAATTTCTTTTCTTGAACTATGAGTCTTGTTACAAAAGCAAAATTAGAGAACAGTAGATTTTAAAATTGTATCATAGCCCTTTGACCTCAAGACTGTGCTGATAATTTTTCTGTAACTATGCATCTGTATGCGTTGTACTGCAAGAACGGAGTGTGTGATTTTACGAACCGTTCAGAAGATGAAGCGAAGGTACAAAGAGACTGAAAAACATCTGACAAGGCTGTGCAATACTTTAATGGCAGACTGGCAGACCCGAGAAGACCGTTAAATTGTTTCCACTTGTTGAAAATCGACATTTAAATGCAATTAAGTTCAGCAACAGCTTCTTTAGCCGCGAAGAGACTACGTTACTGACAGCCCAGTGAAGAAGACTTGCTTAAGCAAATCTGAAACCCTAAAGACTGAGGAGAGAGGCAGATGCCTTTGTGATGTGATGAAATAATAATATTATTATTTTCGTCACATTCTCCAAAGAGAATCGTTAAAGGATGAAACGAAGAATTTTAATAATTTAATTTTTATCAAATTATCATCTAGAAATACGGCAAATTTTTTGAGCATATGTGAAGTTTTTAATCTTTATAAAGTAGAAATGGTTTTTAGATGTTACAAGATGACACAATTTATACTTTCATGTTGTTTATCGGCTATCCTAGACCAATAAAAAATCTGAAGTAATATTGTTAAAGCCATTAGCTCTTACAATCTCTGCACTAAACTTGGAAATCGTATGTGAATGCGGTGCCTTCGAGCACTATGTCAATCACTCGGTCTCATCTCCCAAACTCGAGAGCCCTAGTATCACGGAGCAACACTGTGATACGTCCGACAACACATACAGTAGGAAAAACGAGAATGGTCCAGAATTTTGGTCCCAGATGATTTACTCATTTTAACTTCACAAGTTAAAGTGAACTTCTGAAAGAAGGCTAAGTACAAGTGACCTGGTAGGCGATGGGTGAGGGATGCTACTAATGCATTTTAATGTCCTCAACCCGATTAAGTATACCCTGAGATGAGCTTGGAAGGCTAGTCAGAAGCCGCAGATTGTCACCCACAGTACTAATACACGAAAACACGCCCTGACAGAAGATTGGGAGAATATTGCATAAATCGGCTCCACAATCTTGTTTACAATGACTAACTAAAAATAAAATAACAAACCCGCTCTAAGCTGTTGTTAAGCCCCGAGGAGTTATTCGAAACTGCAATATTATAATATAACATGTAAATTCAGTCTTTAAGACTAAGATTAAAATGCTTATTTATTGTTTAAACATAAAATAATATACTGATATATATTATTTATTACTTTTAAGGAAAGGTGATAAATCTTGTTATATTTTGAAAAGTATGAAATTTTAAACAATTTGTACTTAGTTTTGCGGGCCAGTGTAATACTGTACTCTATTGTAATAATCAACTCATCTAGGTAAATAAATATTTGTTTTAATATTTAGGTAATTAACCATTTTCTTAACATTCAGTTTTTAGGATTCCTTATTTCAAGAAACCTTTATCATTTCACTCTGTCCGTCTGTCTGTCTGTCTTCTAGCTATACTGTGTCTAGATGTCAGTTTTGGTTTGATAAAAAAATATAATTTTATTATATAGTAAGGGGTGGCTTCCTATTCATGTGAAGTGTATGTTGAATATGTATTTTAAAATAAAGGCAAAGTTTCATATATGAATATTACAAAGTCAACCATTTCCAAGTAATTGGCCTCCAAATTGGTTTCACCCCCTCTGTCATTTCTGAACTATGAGAATTAGAAACTTACAATTTTCCATGCTGACAGATCATGCTAAATTATCTTTAGGAAAATTATTTTGAACTAAATCGAACGATAGGTAACTATTTAAGAATATGAAAATAAATAGCCTATTATGCTTTATAGTTACAGTACCCTCTTTAGACACATCCTGACAAGCTCTTGGTTAGGTTATTTTAACATTGCGTGTGAGCATGGCGTTCTTTTGCTGTTTTCTGTAAGAAGTATTCACCTTAGATATTTTTTTTATTTAAAAATAGATTTATATTCTTTCACAAACAGTGTAGTAAAATCTGTTTTAGGATATCATTGACGACAATATTAATAAATAATAAAATTAATGTATTAAACAACTAAACTTTTCCGGTTTATACAAGTTTTTTTACTATTGTTAACATATTTTTGAAAAAGAAATAAAATATTTTCATTATTCGTTTTATTCGAAATATTCGAATATTGAACCCAGTCATGTTCGAATAATAAAATCGTCGAATATTCGAATAAAACGAATATTCGAATATTCGAATAATATTCCCTAATCCCAACCAAGGATGTTGACTTGGCGATAATTTGATAATGCAGTTATATTCGTCGTACACTGTGAAGTGAAGGAAAATTATGTCAGGGTAATTTCTTCCCAAAAATACTGGATTTATAACTTTTTTATAGAAAACTTCTATAGAGCCAATGAGAAAAATCCAATTATCTTCAAAACGGCGAGATAAATCCTCATATCCTTACACGTTATTATAGTACTATTTATTCGTGATTTTTTGACATAGTTCATGAAACGTTTCTATTTGCCATTTTTTTTAATTATCGAAATATTAATTTTGAAAAAAAGTCACCCTGTATTATTGCACCATTCGATAGTCTTGCTAGTAAAGAACAATTTCTGGAAAGTAATGGTATACGGCAAATTTGAGGAAAGTGTTAAATTTCAATAAACTTCTTTATAATTTGAACAAATGTATGAAAAATAATATAAAATGCTAAAATTTAGTTCTTTCCTCAACTTTCTCATATGTAATTACTTCCCAGCAATTATTCTTTACTAGCAAGACTATCGAATGGTGCAATAATACAGGGTGACTTTTTTTTCAAAATTAGTATTTCGATAATTTAAAAAAATGGCAAATAGAAACGTTTCATGAACTATGTCAAAAAATCACGAATAAATAGTACTATAATAACGTATAAGGATATGAGGATTTATCTCGCCGTTTTGAAGATAATTGGATTTTTCTCACTGGCTCTATAGAAATTTTCTATAAAAAAGTTATAAATCCAGTATTTTTGGGAAGAAATTACTCTGACATCATTTTCCTTCACTTCACAGTGTACGACGAATATAACTGCATTATCAAATTATCGCCAAGTCAACATCCTTGGTTGGGATTCGAATCCGTTAATTTTGAAAAAAAAAGTCAACCTGTATTATTGCAGCATTCGATAGTCTTGCTAGTAAATAACAATTGCTGGGAAGTAACTATATGTGAGAAAGTTAAGGAAAGTGCTAAATTTTAGCATTTTATATAATTGTTCATACATTTGTTCAAAATATGAAGGAGTTTATTAAAATTTAACACTTTCCTCAAATTTGCCGTATACCATTACTTTCCAGAAATTGTTCCTTAATAGTAACACTATCGAATCGTGCAATAATACAGGGTGACTTTTTTTCAAAAAATTTCGACGATTTTTTAAAAAAAAAGAGCAGCTAAAACCGTTATATGATGTATGCCAAAAAATCATGAATAATTAGTACTATAACCATCTGTCAGGATATTACGGTTAAACTTGCCGTTTTTGAAATAATTGAATTTTTCATGTTGGCTCCATACAAGTTTTTCGTAAATAAATTATTACTCCCTCATTTTTGGGCCAAATTATCTCAAACTTCATGTTCTATATAGTAATACTAAACTGAAGCAATATCCATCAAAAAATTTGTCACTTTCGAGATTTCATTTCTATGTCTATGAAAGCCGATTTTCGACCCACTGTGCGACGCACATGTGGGTCATGCCTAAATTGTACGTAGAATCGCGTTGCAAGGCGTAGATCTAACGTAGCTCCAAAAATCTAGTGGCCGAGTAAAATGTGTACGTGGCCCACGTGTGCCCCCAGAGTTCTACCTAGCGCTAATTAAGCCAGAGCACCTTGAACAATAGTAGGTAGGTAGGTAACTCTTTAATCATCTTAGAATACTATTCATAATGAGACACAATTGCTTATGCTCATGTTGTCGTTGTACGTCGACTAGGTAAGGGATAGAAAAATAAAACAAACATGTGCATTTGAGTTTAAATAGCGATTCAATGACAAAAATAATTAAGTACTAGTTGACCCGGCAGAATTACCATAAATAAAATAAAATAAAATACATACTTTTTTTATAATTTTTATTTTATACAAACCTTGTCTTAACAATAACTAATACATAAAACAAAGAATCATACAATTTGGTGCAGTTATTCGAAAGTTATGAGCATACATATATTTAAAAGATCCATTTTTATTTATATGGATTTAAAATACTTATGCTTAAATCATTCATCATATTCCTGAAAAAAATCATCTAAATCTGGTGCAGGCGCAGTTACATCATTATACCGTCCCCAGCTCAAATACCACACTATTGTCATTACATGAGCACAGCAACCCACTGTCCGCTTACCAACGAGGCAGCTACAGCAGTAACCTACTATGCTTTCTATATTATCAGTTATCTATATGGTACCTGGCAGCTCGCTGCATCATATTCATAATTATGTCAAATTGACTACCAGTAAAATCTCTTAACTGGGATGTTAATTCGCTCCAACGGCCATGATCTAGGTGGTGACGACAGATACGTGCTGCCGGTGGCACATAGAATTTATAATTAAGTAACAACTGTTCCTTTATGATTGGATGTACTTGCAGCACGCTTGTACACAGAAGAGATAACTTTTGGGTTCGTCATGACTTGAGGGGTGCGATAGTTTGACTGAGGAAGAGGAGGCGGCTCAGGAATATTGAGAACTGCACTTGATCCAGCATCTGTCAAAATATCTCCTGACAGACCAGGGCGATTGGAGTCTTGCTCATTACGACGTTGCACTTCTCTATTAGCTGACCTCCAGCAAGCAGCACATACTCTTTCCAATCTTGAGATCTAAAAAGTGACATGTAATAAATATTTATGTATGTTAAAACATGTACATAATTCAATATGAAACCATGTTATCGGCACACAATAATAAAAGTACTAATACTATCAACTATTGAAGACTAAAAACATGAAGAATATCAATAAAATATTATAGTTTAACATAAATAAAAATAATTACCAGGTGCAGTGGGATTAATCTAATTAAAATGTTTCTCTCGTGTCGATCTTGTCTTACAGGATATGTTCTTGTAGAACGTAGAATAGAATTGCCACAAGAAAAACATACTCTTCTATGACCAAAAGCAGGCAAAGATAAACTTCCTTCACTGATTGTGTTTGCTCTATCTTGAAGCAGTGTCAAACACTCTGTACAAAGCACACATTCTGTAGTCAGCTGTAATAAAAACCATAATGAAAAAATGTATGAAACATATTCATAGATGTTACACCTATACTATAAAATGTTTTCTTTCTTTCCATAGAAATGTTTTGTAAGATTATAGATGGTTCAGTAGGTAAAAGATTAGTTAGGAACTTAGGAAATAGAAGGTTCTTCGTCTTTTATATAAAAATCTTATTCAAAGAGTAAAATGACATGCTTACCTGAGTAGGAGTTATCCACGACTGCAACAAATTAATAATTGGAGTAGACACTTGTTCTATAGAATGTGTACTTTGATTTCTGGGTATCGAAAATGAACAATTGGTACATCTGTTTTGCCGGGTGACCCCATATTTCTCTCGACATATTTGCACAATCAAATACACAGAAAAAAGTTCACAAAATATAAACAAGTTCTACTTCTCAACACACAATACGAAAATAATGATAAAATTATATGATTATCATTAATCTAAACAATAAAATACAGACAACGGACGTATTCGCAATGGCAAAGATAAAGGTAGGTATTATAAAATATTATGTCAAAAATTCGTCTGCTAGGATTTAGGGATGCGGTCGATAAATCGAAATCGTAAAATAATCGATTTTATGTCAATTAGCAATACTAAATCGATTTGGTGTATGTAATGGATTTACTTAATTGTTACTCTTATTCAACAAAAAGATAGCAAAAATACCTTTGCTATCTTTTTGGTTATCATATTATCATTCGGAAATTGTTTTTGAAGTAAACGTTATAGATATTTAAAAAAAAATCGATTGGAATTGCTGGTTAGTCGAGTCATCATATTGTTTCTAATAATGCACTACATCTCTTTATAACCGGTTGTTAGAACCCCGTGTAAAAGGAGTCATTTAACAATTTTCATAATTTAAATTAAATTCCCTGTTCAAAAATCAGATTCCTGACGCGTAATGTCGTTAAAAAATTATGAAAATAATTACTATAAAATTTTAATCTTGAAGCATGAGACTTTTTGGTACCACTTTTGGTCATTCTCCTTTTAGGATGATCGGTTGAGTAGTTTTTACGTAAAAGCGTTAAATACAGTATCCCACATGAACCATAAATTATCGCTATAAAAAGAACCCTTTGTGACTCGACATCCATTTGAATAAATACGTCCGCACCTTGGCCCGAACTGAAGCATATTGAACATTTGAACGACCTTCCAACCATCTTCCAACGTGTCATGGACATCCAATACCACGACCTTGATGCGGACTTGTACAGTCGGACAAGGATCTTTTGGCACTTGTATGGGGGCGTGAGTGTCGCAAATAAGAACAATATTTATTACTAATTAAATGAAATTTTACAAGACGGCGATGTTAGTACTGATTTCATCCACGTGCCAAAAGGTAAGTGTCGCAACTACAAAACAATACATAATACTAAAAGTGACATTTTACAAGACGGCGATGTTAGTTCTGATTTTGTCCACGTGCCAAAAGATCCTTGTCAGACTGTATGCAGAAATTATATAAAGCACCTGGATACTTACCAAATAGCCTGCAAATCCAGCAATGACTTACCTACTAGTATATGATCTGAGACCTCAAATCAAGAACTATTTTCCTTCGTTCTAATGCTACGGCCGCACCTGCGTAGTGCTTCGTGCTTAAAACGATACCATTGGACGATCTGCGTGTATCGTCCAATGCTACGGCCGCACCTGCGTAGTGCTTCGTGCTTAAAACGATACCATTGGACGATCTGCGTGTATCGTCCAATGGTATCGTCTCATAGCACGAAGCTTCGTACGATAGACGCAGGTGCGGCCCCAGCACAATGGTATCGTCTCATAGCACGAAGCTTCGTACGATAGACGCAGGTGCGGCCCCAGCATAAAACTAAGATCGAACAAACGCCAGATTTGATCGATCAATCACGAACAAACGACGAACTAGCGATTTGGCAAAAGAAAAGTAAAAAAAAAAAGTTGATATGCGCTCGCCAACTTGGTCAGAATTTATTTTTTTTATTTAAAAAAAACTAAGATCGAACAAACGCCAGATTTGATCGAACAATCACGAACAAACGATTTGGCTTAGAACAGTGAATATTACCTATATATCTATGGCTTAGAATTATTATTTTTAAAAACAAAAAATTAAACCGACTTCCAAATTAAAAAATCACAAAAAAGTATGAAATAAAACTTATTTTCTAAATCATTCCCCTTTTAAATTTGGCTAAAATTTTAACAAATAGCTACCATCCCAAATGATATCCTATACTATTTATAGAACTCACGTTCATATTTGCTGGTACCAAGAAGAATGAGTAGAGAAATAGCTAAGATTTTTATTTTTTACTTTAGAAGTCGGTTTAATTTTTTGTTTAAAAATAATAATTTCACCCTTTTTAGTGATATAGGTATTCTGTTCAGATAATACACGTTAAGTACGTCTAAAATAAACGATCGAGTATTTAATTGAATACGCGCCAAGCTTACATAAGGTATTGTTAATAAGATGATGATGATTACTGTAAGTTACAAAGTGGCATAATATGCTTGCAGTTATTTAAACAATGCCGATTTTTTTTTTAAAACTGAGGAGTTCTTTTCAGTGCTTTTAGATCCAGGGTATACCTTGGTACAACATCTTATTTTTTTGTAGCAGCCTTTGAGTTTGTGTTACTCTAGTAAGAGTCAAAATCACTTTATGTCGCACCTTCGGTTCAACAAAGTCACAACAGCTCATAATTAAATTTTACAAGAGAGAACTTTTAAGATTTTTTTCACATTTATTTCATGATTTCTGGATCACTTTTTATAGTAGGCTAAGTTTTTAGCCTAGGTACTATAAAGGTTTAAGCCTACTATAAAAAGTGATCCAGAAATCATTGTGTCTATATAAATTTCGAGAAGTTCCCTCGATTTCTCATGGATCGCATCATCAGGTTTCCGCTTTAGTGACTAAAAGACTAATTTAGAATTATATCCTTTACAACAACAAAATAATTTTGCAAATAGGTCCATAAATAGCAGAGTAATGTTCAAAGATATCCATGTCGGTGTAAAATACTATGAGAAGTACCTTTTATACCATTATAATGTGATGATGTATGATGTGATGATGGTAGTGATGATGATGATTACTCTAATTGACATAGTGGCATATGCTTGCAGTTGTTTAAACAACGCCGAAATCCCCAAACATGTATCTATAAGGAGTCAGAAGTTCTGTTCTGTACTTTTGAATCCAGGGTATACCTTGGAGCAAAATCTTACTTTTTGGTAACATATGCTTAGTTTACTTTAGAAAAACTCAAAATCACCATATGTGTCCATATAAATTTCGAGGAGTTCCCTCGATTCCTCATGGATTCCGTCATCAGGTCACCACTTTGATATCAAAAAAACCAATTTGGGATTACATCCTATACATCACAGAAAAAAATTTGAAAATCGGTCCACAGGTGGCGGAGTAATCGTTGAACATACAAAAAAAATAAAAAGATATATACAGCCGAACGTATAACCGTCTCCTTTTTCGGGAAGTCGGTTAAGAAGTCGAAAAAGTTGCTACGCGCCCGCTAACACAAGGGAACTCCCATACAAGATGGTTCTCCTTACCTCTATTCTCCATGCTCCACAGTCCACGCCATCTCTTATTGCTAACTTCATATCATTTCCACCCAAGGAATTTGTAAGTAAGTTGTATTTATTACTTACAAATTCCTTGTTTCCACCATCTACACTAGCGCTATTTCGGTGAGTTTTTAAACTATAATTTGGTATTTAGGCTGGGACTATAATTATGGCACCGGAATCCGTAGCTCCGGGAAAATTTAGTTCCCAGCACCCCATCGACTATACCGGCCGGCCGGAATGCGTCTGGATTGAATATTGATACCAGAGAATATGGAGGGTAGTGATAAGGAGAACCATCTCATATATATGGGAGAAATGTTGAAAAAGTGTCCAGCTGTATGCTATAAATAACAGTTCAAAAATCTTCCACAATGGCGCTGATGCACAAGAAGGGTATGGTATGAAGTTAGGAATAAGAGATGGAGTAAAGTCAGTTGAGTTTAGTTATTTAAAATTTTTGACGACTTTGTAGATTAAAAGTAGTTAATTCCGTAAATCATGAATATTCTACTTATTCGCGTAGTCTTCTTTCAACGGACACCTTTTTAGGGTTCCGTAATACTTAAGGAACCCTTATAGTTTCGCTCTGTCCGTCTGTCTGTCTGTCTGTCTGTCTGTCTGTCTGTCTGTCTGTCTGTCTGTCTGTCCGCGCCTCTAGCTCCTGTAATTATGAATATAAACTGATGAAATTTGGTGCAGTTATAGATTGTGTATAGATCACGGTTTCGGGATCATAAAAAAATAAAAATTTTATATTTTAAGGGTGGCTCTCCATACATGTGAAGTGGGGATGAAAAATATTTTTTCACTCTACCCCATCGTGTGGGGTATCGTAGAATAGGTCTTTTAAAATAAAGGGAAGGTTTCATACGTTACTTTTTTATAAAGTTGACCATTTTCGAGTAATCGGCCTCCAAAGTAGTTTGTAAGTTGGTCCCCCCCCTAGCATTTTTAAACTAAAGGAGATAGAAACTTGCAAATTTCCATGCTGATAGATCATGCTAAAAACTCTTTAGGAAAACTATTATGAACCAAATCGGACAGTAACTTTTGGAGTAATTAAAAAAAAAGCATATTACGCGTTTATAGTTACGGAACCCTCCTTAGACATGTCCTGACATGCTCTTGGGTAGGTTATTTGGAATACTCAAAGCTTTTTACCCGACTGCGCAACGCAAAGGAGTGGTAATGTGTTTATCAGCCTATGTATGTATGTATGTATGTATGTATGTATGTATGTATGTTCCTTTGAAGCACTGTTTGTTTAGTTTAAAATAGATTCCGGTCTTCACTCGTTTTCAATACTTAGGTACTTGTTACCTAGTTCTCATGAAATATGATTTCAATTTGCGGCGAATCAAAGTCGATCCAAATGAAATTGTTGCGATGATGTAACCATGTTAGTGTTTTATTTTTTACCCGACTGCGCGACGCAAAGGAGTGGTAATGTGTTTATCAGCCTATGTATGTATGTATGTATATATGTATGTATGTTCCTTTGAAGCACTATACAGACCAAACGCCTGGGCCGATTTTTATGATTCACACGTCAATCGATTCCTCTTAGTCCGGCGAGTGTCACTAAAGACATGACGTTAGTGAAAATTCAATATGGCGACTACTGGACGCCATATTGTGAAAATAAAAAAATGAAAGTCAACAAAATATATCAAGTGGGGTGTCGTTGAATAGGTATTTAAAAATCATTTTAAGTTTTCTCTCAACATTTTTCGATTCGACTGACCGTTTAGGATCTATATCGATTTAAAGTTGCGTAACAACCATTCTCACGTTTTTAGGCAGTCTACTGTCTAAAAACCTATATGTTGATGTTCGTATCATCGTATTTTTGCCAAAGATTTCAACTCAAGATAGGCTATCATGAACATTAAGCAGAAAAAAAAATCATACAAGAAAAAGTTACGCCATCTTGGTTTTCACCATAACTCAAATGTCAGCCATCTTGTTTTCACCATACTTCGAATTTCAAAATGGCCCCAAAAATTTAAAAATTGGGGCCATTTTACTGGAGACACTTTTTGCCTCAACATGCCTCGTCTATAATATACGTCTATGATTTTTGCTTTAAATCGACCAAGCGTGTGTTGGTTAAACTAAAAAAATCTAAAATAAAAAAAAAATAAAAAAAAAAACCCGACTGCAAAAAAACCATACCTAAGCAACGTACTAAAAAGACCGAAACGAGGTTGAGTGCGTTGAGGTTCTTAATCTTAGAGTGCGTTGCTCAGGTATGTCTTTTTTTGCAGTCGGGTTTTTTTTTTTTTGAGATGGTTCTCCTTACCTCTATTCTCCATGGCAAAAAAATCAAGATGTAAAAAAAAAAAATTAAAATCAGAAGAAGAAGTAAAACTTTCAATAGATGGAGGGAAATTAAAATAAATAGTATAATGTTTTTTAATTTAACAAAATAAGTTGAATGTTCTAGAAATAGCTCTATATCGTATAAATTTATTGTAATTAATTTTCAGACAGGTATAACTTTTTTTTTGTAACTTAAAAACTGCACTCAGAAAACAAATTTTTTTTATAGATGGCGCTGTTGTACTTGTTGTGCGGTCGACGGTCGTTCATTCGACATTCGACAAGTAAGATGGCGGCGATTAATGTGAAAGGCAAAACGTTGTCGTATTTTTACTTGTAAATAAAGAAACCGATCTTCTGTATCAATATTATTCACAATTAATCATCAAAAAAGTTAGTGTCAAGTGGAAACATTGAAGTGAATGGTTGCATAACATTACAATAGATTATTTGTGGAAAATATTCACTTCTAGACAAAACCGTCGCGACGAGTACTCGAAGAGTCGAGGCCATATTTATGATGTTATCTGTCGTGTGAGCGTCCAATAAAAGCACATTGATGAATGATTATTCAAAACGAAGGCAATGGTATGTTTCTAAATGTAAATGCACACTTCATGAAAGGGATTCCTCTTAAATATTTTTCTGCATTGTTCTGTCTCTTGACGCTACCATCATGGAGCGGCGCCTTATTTTTATTTACTTTGTTTTTATTAAGTTCAAAAAGATTGTAGGAATTGTAATTAACTTAATGTCTACTCTTGTATTATTCTTGTATCAATATAGTTTATCCGCAATATTTAATTCTTTTTCAGGCATGTTGAGATTCCGAAAACTATGAAAATAAAGAATGAATGATTTTGCCAAGTGCTTACAATTGAATCGGTGGTAATTAAAGACATTAAGTGAATAAAAACTATGGATGAGAGTGTGAACATCTGTTAAAATATATATTCAAGTGAAGCAACACGAAGGTGGTAATGGATCCAGTAGGACCATGGTCAGCATACGCTTCGTACAATCGGTTAGCAGGCGTACAAGCTGGTGCGGCAAGTGGGGACTTTCATCACCATCTAGCAAGTGGCGGCACAGGACTTGGAAGTCAATCGGTGCCCTCCACAACTAGCCAGTTATTATTGCAGGCTGCACATACCACAGCTTCCTTAGCTGGGCAGCTAGGATCATCAACTGCATCACCATTTAACCCAGGTGGATTCTTGTCACCTCCTGCTGTAGGATATGATGCAGTATTCTCACCACTATTCCATCATGCAAACCCCAAACCAGCACATTATAGTTCTTCTTTACAAGCACAACATCGCCAAGTGATTGCTCAAGCACAAGCTGCAGCAGCATCAAAACAGACATCAGTTGAGAGTGAACTGTCATCATTAAGAGAAAACTACTCGCACCAGACATTAGCAACTCAAGGAACATTTTTCGATCAATCCGGAGCACCCGGAGGTACAACAGGATTGACTTGGCAAGGAAATAATCAGCTACCAAGCCCATTTGGAATTCTACCTCATGAAAGTGTTGTACCTTCATCTCCGAGCCCAGCAACTACAAAATCTTCTGCTACATATGAAAATTTTAATGCCCATTTTGCAGCTGCACAAACTCTTAATAACCACCTTAATTCTCAAATTGCAAGTTCCGGCAAACAATCTAACAGATCAGGATCACCTGCAACAGCATCGAAGCAGCCAGCCTCGTCTTCATCGTCCACCTTCTTTCAATCTCCTTCATTTGGAAACCAGAGTGATAATTATAGTTCGAGTAATTCAAAAAGTGGTCAGCTTTCATCACAGCAGGATTATGCTGGAAGTAAGTCTTATTCAAGTTCTGCAAGCTCTACTGCTCACACCCAGCAATCATGTATTGTGTCAACTCCATCAGTAACCTCTTCCCCAAATCCATCAAGTAAAGATTATCGTTCTCCTTCTTCAACATCCACTAGACCATCAGCATCGATTTATAATTCCCAGTCTCCCAAAAGCTCAACTACCGAAAAGTCTTCGAGAGCAATTATTAGTAGCAGTGGTTTTGTATCACCTACATCAAAACCACCACAAGTCCAAACTAAGGCTCAAAGCAAAATATACCCTGAACTATCTAATGAGCAAAGAAAAAGTTGTGATTCCAATCCCAGTGACAAGCTTCAACCCCAGTCATCTCCAATCAGTTACTCCATTATGGATGCTCCTGGAAGACTAAATTATAATAGTAGTTCTGCTAGTACCAAGTCCAATAGAATTGGTGGTTCTCAGTATTCATCTTCTCAAAGCTCTAGTTTCAGGCATTATCAAAGTGGAAATAATGTTGAAGCAGATTATCATGTGAGAGCTAAAAGCAGCTCAAGCACAGATACAGGCTACTCTAGCAGTAGTTCTCAAAATGGCCCAGATTGTGGGGTAGGTGTAGCAAGAAAACAAAGTCCCCTTCAAACAGCCCCGCAGACATCTCCTATAGGTCATGGCTCTAGTCCTGCATATCCTATGTACCATAGTCCCATGAATTCTATTAATTCACCACAACAACATGGCGATCATTACTCTAAACCAAATAGCGCAGCTCCAAGATCACCTTTAGATGCCTCCGTTACTAGACCATCTTCTCAGAATAGTCAAGTAGCATATCCTTCAGTTATAACCAGAGCATTAGGCATAGAACAAGGTAAACCTTATAATGAAAATAGGTATGAACGTAATCAAAATCAGACTTCAAATCAAAGTTGCTGGGAGTCAGAGAGACAAGCATCTAGAAAGTTTAGCTCTAGTAATTTTAACAACAGTGTATCTGAAAGCAATACTCCTAATGACAAACCTACTTCACAAGCACAAAATTCAACTGAAAGAAGTATTACTGTAACTGAGAAACATTATTTTGATAGTAACAATGTAGCATTACAAGACCTTTCCAGTTGTCGTGGTGATCCAATGAGTATAGTTAAAAACCTGCAAAGCTTACAACAAAGCTGTCAATTACAGGAAGCAAAAACAGGCAAAAACCCACCTCCAGTTTCAAATTCTACACCTTCAAAATCTGTGTCAAGGCGAAAAAGTACAGAAAAACCTTCTCATCCAAATATCAATGAGCTGTCAAATGCTGTAATGGCTGATTACTTTGCAAATAGAATTCCTCCACCTGCCCACAGTTCCACCACAAATCAACAACAAAATGGTACTTATTTCGACTTTGAAAGGTGGAATCTACCTCCACCCCCTCCAAAAATGTTTCCTGGCACAACTGCTTTTGGTTCTCAAGCTCCTCTACATGCAACAAATTTTGCTAACCAACACCAAGCTCTAGCTATGCAACATGGGCATGCTTTAACCTATTTTCCACCTTTCCACTTGGGCCCCCATCCAGATTTCCAGTCTTCTGTGGAGTTAACACCTCTCTCTTCATTTAGTGAAACTCCACCTTCGGCTTCCTCATCATCATTTTCTACACCAGAAACTCGTGAAGAGGAACAGCCTAAGGTAGTAGTGCCTAATATAGAGGAAGAACTTGGTTTCCTTGCAGAACAACGGGGAAATACTGCATCAACGGTAGCACCCACTTCTCAGCAGCAGAGTATTAACAATACTGCACAAGACTCAAAAGTTATGGAAAAAAAATTCAATGTTCCGGTCACGGGCCCCGGTTCAGGTTTCATGGCTTCTTATCTTAAGTTTCTACAAGGCGAAAGAGACACGTCTCCGCCGCCGGCCGGCCGAGGCGCTAGGAAATCCACATGGTCGAGGTCCAACACCAATAGCAATACAAATAATAAACCATACACTCCTAATGAGCACAACAAACCTCATTGCGAGGGAAACTCGCAACAAAATTCCAATGGTGCAATGGCTTCCACAAATGCATTGAGCTCAGGTATGTCATTGAATAGTCAAGTTATGAGTTCATCTACAAACATGAACGCAGTTGGTTTGTTGGGATCTAACCAGTTACATGGGACACCAACAAATCTTTTAGGTTCGAAAGGAGTAGATTTGGACGATCCAAGATACTACCATCTCAATAAAGATCGCAAAAGAAAATATGATGGTACAGAGGAATCTGGATATGACCCAGATGAAGAAGCTAGGCGTTTAAATAAGCCAGTTCTCAATGTCCCCAGTACACCTTTAAATGATAAAGGGAAAAAGGGCCGTACAACCAATCCGGCTATGAGTAAACCTACGCCTGCGGCGGTGGTAGCCCCTCAGCCGGCCGCGCCTAAGAAGCCAAGAGTACCCGTACCGCCGCCCGTGGCCGCTCTGCAGACCACCCCACAGCAGCAATATTATTACCAACATCAACCCGAGGAAGGTGCGTTTAATTTATTAGATTTTCACTTGAGAAGTAGAGCGCGATGGTGAAGAGCCAGCCCTGAAGCTTGTATGACAGGAGCAAGCTAGCTGCCAACTGGCAGGCTGTGAAAACTTGTTACATTTTAACTGTGATATGTAAATTTTTATTAGATAAAATCTATTGTTTACTGTAAATAATTTCTATATTGAAAAAATGTGATGTACGTATCTTAGAAGAGAGGGATATTTAGGTTAGTCTGTAACAAGATTTCACCCTTATGTTGATGACACATTGTTAGTGCCATTTTATGTATATTGTAAATTCTGTGACTCTTGTCATACTCGCTACTGAAGGGGTGCTACCAGTTATAATTCCAAATCATGGTATATTTTTCTATGGGTCTAATAATACCAGTGGTGTCTGTTGTATATATAATTAAATTATGTATTGTAATTTACAGTATTTGAGTTTAGATGATTATGATAATGTACTCATGTACTTTGCTGTTAGACGAAAGTGATTTTTTTATATTATAAGAAGAAAATTATTGCATAATAAATACAGCTATACATGGTGTATAATGTATTATTAGAAGGCCGTGCCCTGAATATAAGTTTTGTATTTCTATTTAATTGTTATTTGTTTATGCACAACTCAATATTATATGTAAATACTTTTGTATAATAGGAAAAACTAAAATAAACGCGAGTATATTACTGATATATGTGTTAAATAATTTTAGTTTGTAATTATTCCTGGTAGCACCCCTCACTTCGCCAATAGGGATAACATGTTCATATAAAATATATATAATACATATATCTGTAACGTAATCTACATGCCCAATCTAATATTAACTAATTTTTCAAAGTTTACATCAAGTGTACATGTTATCACAATGGTGAATAACACATTTACATCCCATTCCTTTACCTCTCCTATCCGCTTGAGAATTCAGGTTTTTTTAACATGCGTTTGTAGTCACTAAAAATAGGCGACAAAGACTAAGTGAAAAACACATTTCTGATAATGTGATTTCAGCTTATTAATAGTAAAAAAAAAACCTCAACGAACAAAGGTAATATGGGTGCATTTCAAATTCAATTGTAAGTAAATTAACATTTTTGCAATAAATTAAAATATATTTACTATTTTAGTTTCGGCACATACAGCCGGATTAGGTTACGGCGTGTATGGATCAGACAACGACGCAAATTCAAACCGGAAATTGCACCATATAAAGTCCCATCAGCAAATATCAAGCACAGGCCAAATTGATAGCAATCGGCCGGTCGAAGAAATGCCGTATCAGGTAAGTTTGTTTGCTCTAATATATTATTTAGGAATTATGCAGTTTTTTTTTTCATTACTCGGAAAGTATTTTAATATTTGTATGTATAATACCTATTTATTGGTTTGAGAGTTCGACACGCTTTAAGTGGCGACATTTGTAAGTAAATAATGGGACGTAGGTATATTGTGTAATTTTATTACGCCTGCAAGTAGTTTCATTATTAATTACTACAATATTATCCCCGATATTTCCTAGATTCAGGATTTTCCAACCAGGGCGAGGATTTTCCAAGTAGGGCGCGCCTCCCTAGGGGGGCGTAGAGATGTCAAAGAGGGCAGAATGCAAATTATACCTACCTAGGTGTTAAGTATCGCAAAATATAATAATCGACGCCTCGTTACATTTTTTTTTATTTCTAATACAATTGAGTTGAAAATTGAAGTTTCGAGTGTCGAGCTGTCATGTATGACATTGAAATTTGACTCGACACTCATGTGTTCGATTTTCAACTCTATTGTAGGTATATAACGCGCAGAGTTCTATTTTCAATGTTCAGAATTTTCTACGGCCCTCCGGATTCCGGATCAATTAGTCTCAGCCTTACGCCGTTTGTCCACCGCCAACGTCAACGGAAGTCGGAACGTCAATGAGAAAAACATGACGGCGCGCGGCGCCGAAGTAGCGATACATTTATAGTGCGATTCAAATAAGAATAGGATCGAGTCGACGCCATATTTACGCCACCTTAGGGTTCCGACTTCCGATACGTGAACTACGGTCTACGGAACCCTAAAAAGCAGTAAAGACGAATCGATAGAAAACGTATTGTATTAAAATAATATAATCTAGTACGGTAGAGATAGTAACTGAAATTGATAACAATATCTTATTAATATTAATTACAAACAATAATTAGGTACCTATCTACCTATACATTAACATCATCATTTTTTTTCATTATCAATTAAACTGTATGCCACTAGGTAGCTGCAGGTTACGACCTAATTTGGCCCTAGGTTGCAATGTATTTACAACAGTTTTTTAAAATTAGTCATCATTATTCAGCCAATGACGACTAATTAAAAAAAAACTGTTCTTTAATAATAATCAGTGTCTATCATTTATTAAATAAAAACTTAAAATTTTTACAAAAAAATCAAGGTTTTCTTAACAAAACATCTTTTTAATTACTACATGTTTCGAAATAAGCGTGTGATGGGTGGCGTCTGCTTGTGACGTCACAGCTATTACTGCGTTCCAGACGGGTATCAAGAAGGAAAATTTCTTTGTTTTCGTTCACATTCCTGTTTGTTTGTCAGTTTACCCATTTGCATTAAATTGGTAAAAATATGATCTGATCAAACATTTTAATATTTCCGTTTTTTTGCAAAATAATAAACTGTTAATAAAAACATTATCAGAGTGTTTTGACTTTTGGACAACAGCGAATGCGCAGAATAGAAGTGATGGAACACGCCAATAGCAAAAGAATGCACATCTCACTAGAAGTGACGTCATTCAATATGAATTATGTGTGATGTGATAAATATAAATAATCTCGCGTTATGAATGAAATTAATAAATATATAAACAAATTAATCATATTTTGGTACCTAAACAGCATAAACACCATATTTTAGTGATTATTTTTCTTTGTTATAGTCATCATACTTTTTAGTTAGGGGTCGTCCATTAATCACGTGATGCCTAAAGGGGGGGGTCCGAAAAAAATCACCCAGTATCACCAAGGGGAGGGTATAAGGAGACATCACGTGTATTAATTTTCGAAATTAGTCTATACATACCGAAATTATTATCGGTTGTAGATTCGTACTGTTGTTTAAATACTTACAAGACAAATTACTCGTATAGTTTTTAATTGCTTAAATTATTCGATTAAATTGTTTTTAAGTTAAAGTTTTTCTTCAAACATGACCTGCTAACTATGTAAAAAAAAATACACGTGATCTTAGCCGGGGGAGGGGGGGTAGTATAAAACCTCACCACGTATCACCAGGGGAAGGGGAGGGGTCTAAAAAGTTGTTAAAAACATCACGTGATTAATGGAAGACCCCTTATTACACTGTTGCCATGGACGTAAAAAAAGGGCGGACGGAAGGTGAGCTAAGCATTTAGTGAAGCCCGACAATGGCGGCGACTTACATTTGTGTTGTGTGAGATTTACGGATAATTGGTACGCGGAACGGTACGCCAATGGCGTACTGGCGGCCGATCGTCTTACTTTGCTGTGAATGTCGCACACATTCATTGCGGCACGTGTCGCTACAATATGGGTGTGTCTTACTTTGATTACTTCACTATTCATATTACTGGAGCGGTGTCCGCCTTTTTTTAAACTCAAACTCAAACTCAAAAATTTTTATTTCCATGTAGGTTATAATATAACGCTTATAGAATTGTCCTACATGATGCCTACCACCGGTTCGGAAACTAGCCCGGCGAGAAGAACCGGCGTAAGAAACTCGCACGGGGCCACCTTTTAGCAAAAAGATGGGAAAATTGTTCTTTTCAAAAAAATATTTTTACAATGTTGTAACTTAATCTATATAACATTAGTCATAAGTACATAAAACATACTTAAGTACATAAAAGCAGCCTCGCATGGGGCCATCTTATTCCCAAGGTGTGCAATCGTTAATGAAATCACTGACTTTATAATAACCTTTAGCACACAAACGTTCTTTAACTACTTTTTTAAATTTATTAATAGACAGACTTTGAACGTTTTCTGGGATTCTATTGTATAGGCGTATACATTGACCTTTAAAAGATTTACTAACTTTACTTAGTCTGATCACCGGAATGTCTAATTTGTGTTTATTTCTAGTGTTCATGCAATGATTATTACTTTTCGTATTGAACATATTTAAATTTTTTCTAACATACAACACATTGTCTAAAATGTATTGAGAAGCGACGGTCAGAATTCCTATTTCTTTAAACTTTTCTCTCAGAGATTCAAAGCAGGACATTTACGTTCATGACTGTTGCTTTACAAAATATATATTATTGGCTCAGATTAAACAATTGGCAGATTGAGCGCACCGTACATCTGGGTGAAGCCACTAAATGAAATCAAAAGCAAATATAAAATCGAAAGCAAATACCTTTTCACTTTTATTAATGCTAAAGAGAGCTACGTACCGCTTACACGTCACGAACTCAAATTCAACCTCAAAAACAATAATTCAAACCTATTTGCCAAGAATATGGTACAGTAGGTTTTTAAATTTGTTTGAGTTCAACATAATTATTCTACAATAAAACTACTGCAAATATGTTCAGTTTTTTATAGTTATTTAAAAGCTACTTATTTTAGATTATAATAATCAATAGATTACGATGGATTGTTTTAATTACACAAATGCATTATAATTTCATTATTCAACAATATAGTCAAAATTAAATTCGTTTGTATACCAACAATATTAAGGGCTATGCCTGAAATTATTTTATTTTATTTTTTATTTAAAATTATAATAACGTCATAATAAAAGGTCAGATTTAAGAATAAGATACAAATTAAACTGCATGTCAGTGGTAAATATAATGTAGTTAGGTATGTCATTTTTTAAGCGTTTCAATGTTACTTGATATCTATTCGATCAATAAAATATTCAATAATTGTATAATACATTTTTGTCATCCGTGTAACTTTCTTTTAAGTTTTCTCTCATCAAGGTTTTTTTTTAAAGTAGTCAGGGAGTTTGGGCACAACTAATTTATGCTTATGTCTAGAGCTCTTAGTGACCACTTGTCTTCTTTATAAAATAATGATCTAGATTTTTGTTCACAAATAAACATTACATAGATGTATAGACAGGGTAGAGGTAGTATGTTATACAGTTCGAATAAGAGTTTGCAGGTTTCGATGTAACTGGCATTGAAAATACATAATTTATTGCATTTCTTTTGTAGTGTAAATACTCTTATTAGGTTTATCTTTTTTGTGCTGGAAACATTTGTAGCTAGCCTGATGGGGGGGGGGGGGGGGGGGGTCATACTAAGTGTGACAGTGCATGTTAAATACAGGTACAGGGATACTAGAAAGCGTGACAAAGTTTGGGTTTCAAAAAGTCGAAATTTTGCATGACGTAATATGTGGATGGCCCCCTACAATAAAACCTCCCGACTATTTAAATATAAAATAAAATATGCTTTTAGTAAAAATAACTATTGATAACTGCTAACAGTTTCTAAAAACGTTATTCAAAACAATTGTAATTGCTTTCTTCTATTTACCGACGCGACGGTTTTTTTCTATTTCTGGAATCATTAGACGCACACAGATGTGTGTGTACCGATTTCTCAAGTGCCTTACGCACACATGCTTAAAGAAGGTGGTTTCACTCTTTTCGTTGCGTGCGTTACATCTGCCTATTGCTTAATCTGAGACTATCGGGTTCTGTACTAGCATAACCAAATATAATAATTTTTAATGTTAAAAAATATCATTAATTTATAATAATGTAATTTAATTATTACTTTTTTCAGTCTGGAGAATTTGTAGCTATTAAAAGTGAAATGAATGAGCTGTGGCCTGCTATATGGAGAGTAGATGGCAGAACATTACTGCAGAAATATGAGCCGTTCGACGAGAATGGAAAAGTATTATATAGAAATATTTCAACGGTATGTAAAAGGAATTAATAAAAACAAAAGTACAGTTTACACTTTACACGCGACAAAACTGAAACCTTCAATATTTCTTCTGACTCTGTCGCACTGTTCTTTACGTAACTTTGATATACATATTAATAATATCTAAAACTAATCTGTGGGGAACAAGCCTAGGTTACCAGTGCAACACAGACTTGGGAGCAGTGACGGATTAAGACTACTTGATGCCCTAAGCAATCCACGCCTGTGGGCCCCCGTATGTCAACTTGAATCGATCTTTAAAAAGTACCGCCTAAAAACATTAGTTTTTAGGGTTCCGTAATCTATACTAATATTATAAAGCTGAAGAGTTTGTTTGTTTGTTTGAACGCGCTAATCTCAGGAACTGCTGGTTCGAATTGATAAATTATTTTTGTATTGGATAGTCCATTTATCGAGGAAGGCTTTAGGCTATATAGCATCACGCTGCGACCAATAGGAGCGAAGAATCAGTGGAAAATGTGGAAAAGACGGGGAAAATTATTCATATTTGACGGCTTCCGTTCCTTTGTTTGAACGCGCTGATCTCAGGAACCGCTTAATCGAATTGAAAATTATTTTTATGTTGGATATTCCATTTATCGAGGAAGGTTTTAAGCTATATAACATCACGCTGCGACCAACAGGAGCGAAGAATGAGTGGTAAATGGGGAAAAAAATGGGGAAAATTAGGGGGCTTCTGTTGTTTGTTTGAAAGCGCTGATCTTAGAAACTGATAGATCGAATTGAAAAATTATTTTTGTGTTGGATAGTCGATTTGTCGAGGAAGGTTTTAAGCTATATAACATTACGCTGCGACTAAAAGAAGCAAAGCATCAGTGAAAAATGTTGCAAAAACGGGGAAAATTATTCATATTTGAGGGCGTATATATGTACAAAAAATATGTATGAAAGAATTATTCCCCTTTAAATGATCAAATAAATGTCCATGACAGTATATGTCTATTTTTTAAGATTGACTCATTATAACCTTTTTTATGGTAATAAAATTTGGACGAAATTAATGCATTATTGCGCCATCAGTTGACGCGGGCGAAGTCGCGGGCAACAGCTATATTTAATAAATTGATGAAATTTGGTCCCGTGGTAAGTTCTCGAAGAACTTGTGTTACGGGTACCAGACAATGGTAGTTAATTGTGTTACGTATGCATAGAAGCCGGCTGGTACAATTACCTACTCACGGGCGTAGCCAGGTTTTAGTTTCGAGGAGGGTTCAAGAAAATTAAACGTCTAAAAGTACATTACTGTCGGGGTGGACGGGGGTGTTTCAAGAAAATAAAACTAAAAGTACATTAAATACTAGTCTTTAACCTATTAGATGCCATGGGCTCATTAAAATAATGGGCCCTCATTTTTTCAGCTTTAAGCCCTGAAAGTCTGTGTAATGCGAAAATGTCGGTACTGAATTTTATAATATATTCTTTAAGCCAAACACGAGCGAGCGAAGCGAGCGAGCAAATTTTTTTTCCATTTTACAGGTTAAAATCTGTTCAAACGTTAAACAAAAACACGAAATAACGGTGAAATTCAGAAAAATACCATACAATCAACCAGCTAAAACAGAATATCGATACTAAATAATTTAATATATTTTTCATGTGAAACGCGAGCGAGCGAAGCGAGCGAGCAAAATTTTTTCCTATTTAATAGATTCAATCTGTTCCAACTTTAATCCCTAAATAAAATACTGTAAAACTAGGATGATTTTGTAATTTCAATTACAGTAAAATTTGCGTAATATTTGATATTTCAAAATAGATGATAAAATTAAGTTTGGTTAGTCATATTATAATACTTATTTCACACTTTTTTCGTCGTACATAATTACAAAATTTTGTGATCAGTGACGTGCCCAAAATATTGTGTCAAAATATTGTGCTATAGGTTTGAGGATTCGATGGCACGCGTGCCATAGGTTCACGAATCCTGTTTTAGGCTATTGATTTTATTGTTTTTCTTTCTAAAGTACAACAGTCTTTCAGGGTTTAAAGTTTAAAAAGATTGAAAGGAGTAAAAAACATTTGATCGCATTCTCAGTTTGAACGCAAATTTAAGGTTAATGGGGCGGCAAAATATGTTAAATGTCCTGGGGCAAAAAATTTCTAAATACGCCTCTGTATATGGGTCAGATCTCTGTCATATTATATACCAGCCGGGGGGGGCACTAGCGGGCAGCGAATAGGCAAGCGGGAGCGGGGTTATGACTATATTTTTTTTTGCTTCTTCTGGTGCCCCCCCAGACGTGATGCCCTAGGCAATTGCTTAATTTGATTAAGGGTTAATCCGTCACTGCTTGGGAGCGGAATCAAGAGGGAAAGGGTACGGGGAAAGTAAAAAAAGGAAATCTGGAAAAAGGCACAGGAAAATACACGGAAAGTACAAAGAAACACAGTGAAATAGAAAAGGAAGGTGATATAGTGATAGGAAAAGAATATTAATACCAATATTTTACACAATAACACGCTACAATAAGTTAAAAACAGTAGTTAATGAGAATCTTATGAGAAATAGGCGTCTAATAAGACGTTAACACATATTTATAATTTCATACAATAGCTTTACAAGACAAATATGTCTAATAAGACTTTTATATGAATTATCGATTTTATAAATAAGTTTAAACAACTTTTACTTTATGAATTTACTTTTAAGTTACCAACAATGCATTTAGGCTTTAAATTTACTTATTTACATTATTTAATATTGACTTATTATTTATATTTTTCTACTTCTATACGTTCGTCGTGAACATAATCTAATATAAAATACACAAAAATTACTCAAATATTTATATTCATTTTCTAATATGTACGTCTACATAGTTCCTACATATGAAATTTCATTATCACGAAACAGGTGGCGTAAAAACAATTGATTTTCTTCCAGTATGCGGCTTGGAATCCAGATAACAAGAAGCTGTATACCCAAGTCCCTGTGAAAGTTCGTTCACAATCACATTTGGAAACAATTGTTGAATTAATTAGAAGCGAACTTCCACTCGACGATTGCAATTTTATCGAGAAGAGAATGCTGGAGACCCAAATGTACCAAGAGAATTTTGAAGTGTATATACAAACTCTTATCTCACACGCTTTAGATCCTAATTTCCTAACTGAAATATTCCAAGAGAAAGGTAGGATAACCTTTTATATATGGTTGTTCAAAATCAATTAGGTACGGATATTTTGGGCATATGATCTTTTGCTTATGTCAAGACGCTTACGCTGAATTATTATAAAAAATAAATATAGAGTAGTTTCGGGTATTATGGCCTAGTCGGCCAATATGGCCTACATTATTTTCTCAGAAACTAACGAACACTCGCGCCGCTTGTATCTGCCAAATTGTCGCGGCAGTTCCCCGGACCCCTTCAGTTGATTCCTGCGTTGCACCGAGTGCTCGCGCGTCCAGAGCGTGCGACGACCGAAAATTATTGAAATGGATGTTATTTTTTGGTAAGTTTTACTCATTCTACTTCGTTAAATAATCTTTGTTTTTGTATTATTAATGCACAGTGTTATAGGTTAACTATTAGTTTATAGTTTGGTGATGTTTTAGAAGAACATTATTCACTACTTTATAGGTTAGATATTTTTTTATTAAAAACGTAACTGCGGCCATTATGGCTCACTATGTAGGTGGCCAATATGAACTACTAGGCCATATTGGCCGCCCTTAACGTATTTTTTTTCTTTTAAGGCAATGGCTCCACGAAAACCAATGTCACAAAGACAACGACAAACTTGATGCAAGGAGTCAATGAAAAAAGCCATCGAAGATGTGCGAAATATGAATAATAGGCTCACTAAAAGCGTCCAAACTGTACAAAGTACCCCGAACAACTTTAAGACGTTTAGCAGCTAATAAAGATATTGTATCAGCTGAAGAAGCGACTTGTGCGAAACTTGGAAGAAAACCAACATTGCCACAAGAACTAGAGAAACAATTAGTGACAATGAAAGCTAAGTTATTCGTCAATATGGCCGTAGGCCATATTGACCTACCATGTTTGAATTTTAATGATTCCTTAAGTTTAATATAAACGTTTATTAAAGTTATGTTGCGATGTTATTATTCATAAATGAATAATTGTTGATTACTATTAAGTCCAAAGAACTGATTAAACCAATAAAGACTATTTGATCTCATAAATCTCGGAATTTATTTCCAAAATAGCTTAAGGCGTGCCATATTACCCGAAGTTACTCTACTAAATACAATTAAAATAAGTAAAACGCTGCTAAGTTCATTAACCTTACACTTGTATTTATGTTATTTAGGCATCTTTGCTTACCCTTTAAATCAGCTGTTTTGTGACCTCAAAAAAAAAACAAAAAAATATTTTTGTTTTTATATTTTTTGTTTCATATATATTAAATATTTTTTCTGCATAAACGTGTTAACATAAACGGTAGCTTACATGCTCAAAATATCCGTAATTAATTTTGAACAAGCTTATTCATATTATATTACTTAATTTTAAGGTTTTCTACGGCTATAAAAATGAAAGTTGGTTAGTTATTTTAAAATGGACCGAGTCGGCCAAACACCCTATTCAGAGACTTTGTGGACGCTAGCCGAGATTAGCCCAGTGTATATCAAATCTATAACGCAATAAGAACAAAAAAATGGGATTTAGCGACAGAATATGCTAATCCCATACATTTCATTATTTTCTAACTTCGTTATTAAACCCCCTGACGTTATATTTTCAGACGAGTACTTCCTATCCAACGTCAAAACCGTAGACGAGGTGACCGACAGCATGCGCGCGCGCGTGTCCTGCGGCAGCGCGGGGGGCGGGGCGCGCACGCTGGACTCCGCCGCGGCCACGTGGCCGGGACTCAGCGTGAGCGCCGCGGCGGGCACGTGCCGCGCGTGCGCCCGCCCCGCCGCCGCGCGCCTGCTGCTGTACGGCCAGCCTTACAACCCCGCGACGCTGGAACCGATACAGCCGGACGCGAGACTCGCCTACGAAAAGGTAAATTACACGTAACTGCAGCGTTCGCGTTAAGCTTGTAGAGATCTAGACCAATAAAACCATGGAGAATAGAGGCAAGGAGAACCATCTCGTGTATTAAAAAGTGTCCGTTGAAAGGGAGCAATATAAGATGAAGCTATAGTAGCGGGTGGAAGAATTAAAAAAAAAGCGCCACGAAATGGCCACAAATTATTATAGCAACTAACCAACTAAATTTCAAATAACTTCACTCCATCTCTTATTGCTAACATCATATCATTTCCACCATCTACACGGTGAGCTTTCGAACTATAATTTGGTCTTTACGGGTGGACACTTTTTCAAGTTATCCCCCATACAAGATGGTTCTCCTTACCTCTATTCTCCATGAATAAAACCCATGTACAAGAACACATCGCAGATATTTTTATTTTTTTAAATTTATATATGGCGTCGGCTTACCATTTGCCAGTGTCAAGTAAAAAAGGCGGAACATAGAATTTTCATTCAAATTTTCATCACCGTATTTCTAAATCGTCAAGTCCAAAGTAAGTCCAAATAAATAGTCGGGGTAGTCAATGAGTCGTCAGTTGATTCAGTAAAGTGGTAGACGCTTTACTGAAACTTCCTAGGCAGTTTCGTCGGGAAATCTAATTTAGCACGCATTTTGTAGTTGTATCACTTGACCACACTTGTGCACGTCAACAAATAAGTAATGGTTAATATTCTACCATTTTTACGTTGAAATAGTCGCTTGTCAGACTAGGACAAAACATTGCATAGCTTATCCATTATGTAAATATTTTTATTAGTAAGAGGGTTAGTATCAAGACATAATGATTTTCATACAACTTATTTCAGGATTTCCTCGTATGTTCGACGTGTTGTGGAAGAGTGCAACTTTATTCCCGAATATCACATCAAAAATACCTCATGTATACTGAGTGTAGTAAGCGAGTTACCGAGAAGAGAATGCAGAACCCCAGTAACGACACTACAGCCATACTCAACGAATTGTTAGCGGACGAAGTCTGGCTATCACAGGTAATGTTTATAATTTACATGAAAACCTAACGCCATATCCAAACTAATATTATAAATGAGAAAGTGTGTGTATGTTTGTCCGTCTTTCACGCCAAAACTACTGAACCGATTTAAATGAAATTTGGTACACATAGTCTAGCCCAGTGTTTTTCAACCTGTGGGTCGCGACCCCCTGGGGGGTCGCGAAGCTTCTGTAGGGGGGTCGCCGAAGGTCGAGAGAACTTTAGTAAAAAAAACAATAAAGATTAAAAATATTGATTTATTAAGTAAGAGAATTTTAACAAAAGGATATACTCATAAATCGATCATCGATAATGTGTTATATCCGAATCCTCTAATTATGGAGACGCATAAAAACGTCGTATGGAATGAATATTTGTAACATACACATACATACATGATAAAAAAGCGAAGGGTCGGGGGGTCGCGTAATATTTTTTCATACAAGGGGGGTCGCATCATGAAAAAGGTTGAAAAACACTGGTCTAGACTCTAGAGCCTGAGAAAGGACACAGGCTACTTTATTTACAGTTTCACGTAAAAACTACTAAACCGATTATCATGAAATTTGGCACAGATATAAAGTAGACCATGGGGAAGGACGTAAGCTACTTTTGATCGCGGGACATATAAGGTTCCCGTGGGTTATTGTACTTACGCGGGTGGAGCCGCGGGCATCAGCTAGTACTGAATATTTATCTTATTATCCTTAGAGGTAGGCGAATACTAAATCGTAATTGTGAATTACGATTGTGAAATACTTCGTTTAGTGCATACTCTTGGCTGTATCGAAATGTCAATATAATTCACTTAAATACTCAAGCGTATTTCCTCAACGTTTCAGTTATTCAGAGACGTTCGTCATTCGTGGGCAGAGGCGGAGTCCTGGGACCGAAAAATGCGGCACGCCATGTCGCGCCAAATGATATAACATTCGCTCTAGTACCGGTAGAGCCGACGTACAGACAGTTCGCTTTATACATGTGAGTTATGTGATGTATGTGATTAAGTTTGATTACGCGTTTGTAAGCATTTAATTATTTTTTATTGCAAGAAGTATCATCACAATTATTTTTTTTAATTTTACGTTACAAAGAAGCACATGTTTGGAACGGTGCCATCTTATCCGGTGCGAGGTTTTTCCCAGTACATAGTACAGAGTTAAGTTAATAATATTTTTGGTTTTGTTACTTTATATTACCTACCGGTTGTGCGGAGAAGAAATAATAAAAATATATATATTTTAGTTTAGAATTTTTAAGGTATTTCTCTTTTACAAATCAGCAGTTTTTTGAAACATTGAATTTCTAAAATGTACCTAATTACAATTACTGTCTTACTACACCATAGTATTTATGTAATAAACATGATATTACATATTATGTTACGAGTCATTAGACCCTATATTATATGGGTTGTTGTGTATTATCGAACAAATATATGCATGTTTCAACATCAGTCAGGCAATGTCACCAAAAGTCATAATTACCAGTGGTTGAACAGGGCACTGTGTATAGAAAATATACTATATAAGATCTTGTTATAAAAATATACTTTCAATACTTATAGATTTAATTGCTAATTTTTTATAAATTGATTTTAGAGGCCTAATTAGAAGTTACCTTCATTGCAAACAGAATTAATTACACATGCCTTGTTTACTTTTAAATTGTTAAATTAATTTATGAATAACAGTAAATACAATAAAAAAGTAAAATTAAAAATTTTAAAAACCCCCCGACACAAAAAATAAACTCTAAAAAATAATAAATAATATTTTAAACCTATTATAATTATATTATCACATATAATATTATGTAAGTTGAAATATTTTTATTTTCCAATCGTCGCCTCGTCGGGGGACCGCTAAAGTTTATAAATATTTTTACAACAACAGCTAATTAATTATTACGAATTACATTTAAGTAGGTATGAGCAAATTTTTTTCAGAGTAAATTCTTTTGTTCATTCTGCGACTACAAGTGTTTTTTTCACATAGCGGTCCCCCGACGAGACGACGATTGAAAAATAAAATTATTTCAACTTACATAATATTATATGTGATAATATAATTATAATAGGTTTAAAATATTATTTATTATTTTTTAGAGTTTATTTTTTGTGTCGGGGGGTTTTTAAAATTTTTAATTTTACTTTTATTTTATCCTTTTTAAAGTAGGTATAAATAATGATTACCTTACCATATACATACTTTCAACATCATTGAAGTAACATGGTACCAAATTTCGAATCGATAGGACATGTGGACGATAGTCAGATCCCCTCATCAACTAATAAAGAAAAGATGATCTTCAAACGGCTAATCAGGTCATGGTTACCTTACCATGTTCTTTAAATATCGTTGAAGTAACACGGTACCAAATTTCGAATCGATCGGACATAAGAAAGTTAGTCAGATCCCCTCATCAACTAGAAAAGAGCTGATCATCTTCAAACGGCTGATCAGGTCATGGTTACATTAGCATGTTCTTTGAATATCGTTGAAGTAACACGGTACCAAATTTCGAATCGATCGGACATAAGAAAGTTAGTCAGATCCCCTCATCAACTAGAAAAGAGCTGATCATCTTCAAACGGCTGATCAGGTCATGGTTACATTAGCATGTTCTTTGAATATCGTTGAAGTAACACAGTACTAAATTTTGAATCGATCGGACATTGGAAAGTTAGTCAGATCCTCTCATCAACTAGAAAGAACTGATCATCTTCAAACGGCTGATCTTCCCACCACCAATTTTCTCATCAAACGAAGCTACGAACACTGTCGATTAAGTCATCAATATTCTCTTTCAGTGCGCTTTCATTTGAGACCTTACTCGAGTATATTTGCACATTCGGATTTTCTTCCCCGCTTTCACCCCCCACAACTTTTAAACGGCTCAACCGATTTTCATCAAACATGTCTAAGAACACTCGCATGTAAGTCACCTTTAATACAAAAGAAACTAAATTGAAATCGCTTCATCCGTTCGGGAGCTATGATGCCACAGACAGACAGACACACCCACAGACAGACACACCCACAGACAGACAGACAGACCGACAGACAGACAGACAGACAGACAGACAGACAGACAGACAGACACGTCAAACTTATAACACCCCTCTTTTTGCGTCGGGGGTTAAAAATATAAACATTGATTATAAGTATTTTGAGTAGTAGGTAAATGTAACATTTTGTAAAATCAATTACAAAAAATTTCCGCACATTATTTCCATAAGTAAAGATAGGTAAATAAAATATTTATAAAACGAGATTTTTTTTTTCGTACGAAGTAAAATTTCATTACACTCTTAATACGATATTGACTAGATATGAGCATTGACCTCCTAGCTGATTTTAAAATAATTGTAAGTTTAACAATTTCATTCAATTGAAATCAGCTACGTGAAGTCAATGACTTTTTCAGCGCCGCAGTCATGCTAATTTTTTTTCCATCTGTAGACTTTACACGGGTAATAAATTCCCCAAAGTGTCTGTAATTGATATTACAAATCGTTATAAGCGTAACTAAGTATCTAAAACAACTTGGATATATTTTACGAAATAAAATTATGTCTGCAATAACTTCCAAACATGTGACCGATTAAATAAGACAAAAATATTATGTAAGAAGCGGATTACTATTGCGCAACACACGTGGATAACGACCAAAAGAACCTGAGTGAACAGATACAGAAAATGTTTGAAATATTAAGTTAAATAATTGTGTAAATTGTCACAATCGAATACAATAGAGTAATATTTGGACTTGTTCTTGAAGATTGTACATTAGGACGCGTTCAGCATTCGACGAGTTTATTTGCAAATATATTGATTGAATTTAAAAATTACTTATTTCATTAATTGTATTGCTTGATGTACACATAAAACAGGTTAGTTGTAGGATTTTATTAATTTTCTTTTCTTAATAAAGTCAAGATTTATGTCATTAAATTACTAGCAAAGCCAACTACACCTTGGTGATTTTGAGCCAACTACGACTTACGAGTGATCTTTTAAAGGCACAAAATTGGAATTGCCAAAGGGTGTTTTCCCATTATCCAATCCGATGTCGGTATTGGACACCGTTAGCAGATATCCGATCCGATCGAGGGCAAGTAAAGGCTGATTTACACACGTTAAGTTGTTAAGTAGGTAACTAAATTTTAACTTAATTTTAAGTGACTTATATTTAAGTGTATGTCCAAACGTATTTAAGAAGTTAAGCTCATTAGTTCGCTCAAGATGAACGCTCAACAACGTATTGAAGTCGTAAATTCTGTACTTAAATTTGTTATTAGTGAGGTTTTGGTCGAAGTCAAAGATGAAATTATTAGGGAAATAACTATAACTATACCCAAAAGACTGTGGGTGAGAAATTGGATAAATAGAAGAGATCAGTATGGCGCAAGTGTCACTTTGTTTGATATTATATTATTTTAATGCGCTACGGATGACAGAAGACTTCTTTAATTACTTGTTTAATCCGAGAACGCGACTACACTTATGCATTTAACTAATTTTGTGCATGTCCAAACGTATCAAGTAGCAAGCCCCACCCACCAACTTAACCGAAAAATAGACACAATTCTAATTATTTAGTTTAGTTGTTAACTAAATTTCAACTTGCAACTTACTACTAAATTTTGTGTTTACATGCAATTTATCACTTAAAATTTAGTTACCTACTTATCAACTTAACGTGTGTAAATCAGCCATAAGATGTATGAAGATCCGTCAATTAAGTAAATATCGTATATCCGATATCGTATCGGTGTCCGATACCGATTTCGCATCAGTTCATGTGAAAATGCTAAAAAGTGGCAGCGAAAAATGTCAATCAAAAAGTTCTATTCTGAAAAAGAAATTACATTAATCAATTTTAAATAAAGCCAGAAATCGAATATGCTGCTAAAGAAAAACCACACACGATACATAATAATAACTAATTAATTAATAAAGCGTGTCATTTTTACAATCACAGTAAATAATTATTACAAAGTTTTTTTTTAAATTATGTCTCTTGTTTTAACATCGGCATAATGTTACCGCATGGCATTCTCCTGTAACAAGATTTAAAAACACATTTGATTTTCGTGAAACTGAGCCAATAATCGGAGCCATTCAATATTATTTAATAAGAACAAAAAATAAACGCATATTTTTGCAATTAAGATTGTAACTAGACATGTAAAATCCCTTGAAACTTGCAACAGTAAAGCTTTTATATATACAGATACACTAGTTTTTTTGTACTCAAAAATACCAATTAGTAGTTTTGATTTTACATGAATTCAAAGTTCGCAAAATTATCGAGTCCGCTGACTGTCGCGTGACGTCACGATATAACAGGCTTGATTACTTGAAAGTGGTTCACTCAATAGAGTAGAAAGTGGTAGAATGAAAAAAAACATTCCCGCTTCCCATGTATGGGCCCCTAAAATATAAAATTATTATTATTTTATAATGCCAGAAATAAAACCATATGCTATCTATAATTACTGTACCAAATTTTATCAATATTTATTTATTATAAAGCATGTCTGCGGTACAAAGTAGCGTATGCTGTGACGTCACCGCTTACTGAACGCGGAAGGCCCTTTAAATTTAAATATTTTGGAAACTAATTGACGTATCGAAATAACTCTTTTACGAGTACCTATTCTGTATTTCCCACGGAGAAATACAAAAAGAAATGCATTGAACAGATATATATTATATATATAGGTATCTAAATAATTAATTGATATTACTTTTACATTGTTTATTATTCCTGTAAATATTAATTATTTAAAAGTGTCACGAGCACTCATTATAATCAACCAAAAATAATGCGTTCTTTCAGCAGTTTATAACCTCGCTAGGTAGATTTTAATCTTACGGTATTTAAAATTTTACAGTGACAATATATAATTATACATACAATGTTTCAAACATTTTTTTCTTTTTCAAACATTTTTAGCGTTTATTAACAATTTAATGGCGCATTGTGTTGTTTATGTACCTGTGTATACTTTAAAAATATTTGTCAATGTAGCATAACTTAATAGCCCAAGAGCTACTAGGGAATTTAGAGCAGGTGCTTGAGGCAAGCTAAAACCTTGTCCTATACTTCTATTGTACCTCAACACGAGACTGCTGGACTGGCTGGTCAGGAGCGGGGTTAATCAGTATACAAATTTTTGAAACGTGATTTTTTTCCTATTGAATTTTTTCCTAATTTGAGGCAATTTGTAATTATGATACAGTGTTAGTTTAATGTTTAAGGAGTTGGAAAAAAAGCCTCAAACACCTGCTCTAAAATTCCTAGTAGCTCTCCATCTTTAAATACTTAATTATTGTAATTATTCAATTTCAATTAAAAAATATTTTGTCTTAAATTTTATTATAAAATTCATTCTTAATTTCATTTTTCGTTTTTTTTTATAGATATGTTACTCTGCCGGAAGGAAATTAATACAAAATAAAAAAACGTAATTAATTGAATCTTATACCGGTAGTTACATGTGTAAAAAAATCTAGGTGAAAGTGAAAAATGTATGTAATACAGGCATACCTACATTATAAATATCAGTAGAAATCTCATATAGAAATAATATAATAACATTCCTAAGCGGCCTTTTGAATGTTTTATGATAGTTGAAACATACTGACTTAAGTAATGTTTAGTTCGTAAAGCGTATCTTCTTTTACAAATGGACAAAGTAATTGATATTATATTTCTATAACAAAAATAAGTACACTATTAGATAATATTTTGTATGATTACATTGGGTTGTATAGGTTTAGTATAATAACATCATTGTAAGTGTTAGATTATATGCAATACAATAGTATTAAGTTTGTAAAAATAAAAGGTTCTGTCTAGTAAGTTTAAGGAGAACTTTTATTTATTTTCTTTCAGTGATGCTAAATATTTCTAGTATTAGCATTTTTTTTTACTTTACGATATAATAAATGAAAATATTTAAAAAACCGGAATACTATATTTTTAACTTAGTTAAAACTCACCTTAGTTTGCCCTGATAACAAGCATTTAAAAGGTTTATAGTATATATTAGTCACTTAAGTGGAAGTCTGATGATGATGTCCATGATGAATCGAAGGAACTCCTCGAAATTTATAAGGACACATAATATGGTGATTTTAACTTTTTCTGAAGTATAAGCATATTGTTACGACGATTTCTAGTATGTTGCGGTGTTTACAAAATAAAGTTGTTTACAATTACAAATAAACATAAACAAGTAGAATGTTCTCGAATCGAAGCGAAGAAATGTAGGTACTCGTGTCGTTGGTTTATAAAGGGGCTGTCGCCCAGCGTAGTCAGTTCAGTTAACTATAAGTTAATTTCGAACGATAACAAAAGTGAATAGTGCGACTACTCTGCTTCTCCGACTACGAATTATGAATAGGTACGACTTCTTGCGATTTGGACATTTCGGTGGTTTGGAAGACCAGACTTATGTTAGTGTGGAAATTCATGGCAAATATCAGGCAGGTGTGAGGTGATCGGCCTGCATTGTCCTAACCAAACTTGAAAACAACCTTTTTTTTGTTGTTCCAATGCGGGAAGGAATCGAACCCACGAATCGAGAGCCACGCTCTAAAATCTAAATCACTGGATCACGGAGGCTGATAACCTAGCGATACTAGTGGTGAGCAATGCGCATCAGTAGTCGCTGGGCTAATGCAATCAGCACTGCAGAATGTCGTCGAAAATTGGTGCAAAAGGGTCAAGCTAACAACGAATAAGACAGCATAAAGCAGTCTTGATACCTAACGCCAAAAAGAGGAAGTTGGAGGAACTAAAACCAACACTCTTCGGGAGAACTACCACGTTTGAAAGCGAAGTCTGAAAGAAAAAGAAGCGAAGAAAATATCTTAATAAAGGACTTACTTGGAATAACTAATAAGTACTGTGGGAGAGCCACGCTTCGGCATGAATCGGCCGGCTCGACTGGGTAAATACCACGACCTCACAGAAAACCGACGTGAAATAACGGTTGAGTTGTGTTTCGCCGAGTGCGTGAGGTTACCGGAAGCCCATGGGGGCATTGGGGATTTTGAGGACCAGGAACGCAAGTCGCAACACTAGAGGAGTTACAAGTGTAACTCCTCGGGGCTTGCGCTTACCATTAGGCGATCCGTCTGCTCGTTTCCTGGTTTATTACATAAAAAAAGTAGAACATCGAGGACATTTTGAAAAAAGCAAGATGTGCTCTGGGGTTCTGCCAGAGACTTGTCAGCTCTAAATAATGCATTCGGTCGAAGGCAATGCCATGCATGGTTATATACAGCTTTAGTGAGGTCGATTGCCACATATGCGAAGTGTGGTATGCCACACTACGCTCCTCCTACCACAAAGCTCTACAGGTCAACTTCATCAAAACATTAAATAGTGTAGGTACAGAGGCTGTCCTTGGAATTTTTTCCTTAGGGGCATATTACACTATCATTTATCTTGGATCATAGATCTATGAGTCAATGTTATTGGATAATGTAATATAGACATATGATTCATTTTCTCCTTGATCATAGATTTTTGACATTTGCTGAGAGATTGGATCCAATACGGTCATAGAAACAGGTGTTGCCAGTTATTTAATATAAAAAAAAGAGTTTTTAATTTCTTGTTCGTTAATATGTTTCAAATAATGTAATGTAGTTCTTTTTCTAATTATATACTTACTTGCTTAATCTTTCTGAAATAACAAAAAACAAGCCATTCTAAAAATGACGATGTCCTTTAGCAAATCGAATTCTCTGAGATCTGGTAACCCTGACATCAATACATGTCATCAATCTGTCGAGTTCTGATACATTTTCGTTTTTTTCTTGTATTCCTTTTTTTCTTTTTCTTTTTTAATAGTAAAAATAACGGACGTCGGACACTGCCGAAGCAATAGTAGCGCCAGGGGTGGTCGACTTTGTATGAATGACCTTGGACCAAAAAGGGGGCAGTTCGGTGCGACAAGAATGGTTATATTTCAATATATCGCTCTCTGTCTTACATGGTTAATATTACATAAAAGTTACTTAAAAACCACAACAGATGACACTATCCCGCTTCTAGATCGCGCTAGCGAAAACACTAGACGTATGTATATAAGGGCTCACGAACATTTCGTGACGTAGTAGTTATGATTTGTGTGTGGAGGTGGTTGCTCGGTTTTGTTGGAATGTAAAATTTAACTCTAAAGAGAAATTTAACGTTAACTTAAACTTTAATTACGTATCTTCAATTTCCCGCCATATTCATATAATCAAATATATAGTCCTCCTTTGTTGGAAGGCGGTTAAAAGTTTGAGGGGGCAGATCACTAGAGGCGCTATTTGGTCCCAATTTTTTTGTATGAAGTCGACCTTCTTCTCCGCGAGTAATAGTGTTCTGTGAGTAGCGCACACCACCGACGCGTTCTCCATTGTAGATATGACGTAAAATAGGATCAAAGAACTTTGATAGTGTAATACACAGATATGACTCAATTAGTCAATTAAATTGGATCAAATATATGATCATTTATATGATCAGAGATATTTGATAATGTAATATCCCACTTAGTCCTTGGAAGAATTGGAATGACACATTTTTATTTAATTTTTCCTTAGGTAAATTGTTTAGATTTTTAGTTACAATCGTCTCTGGTAAGTTACTATTCACAAATATTCTACAAGTCAATATTTTGAAAAATTCCAAATTTTGTGAAGTTTTCGGGAAGTATTCCTTAATATGCAAGTTCCATCGAGTATTTTCGCAGCGACTCGCTGCCGCATACGATGTGTAAATGCAGATATACTAAGGAGTAAGGGCATAAGCAGCTAAGATTCCACTAGGTACAGTCCATTCAGTTATTTTACCTCCAAAGTACAAAATGTCACAGGAACAGGACTTTAATGGCAACGAAGGGATCACTCTCATAGAAATTCTCGAGGTAAAATAACTCGGACGGACCATAATTTGCGATTATTGTTAATAACATCCATTAAAACAGTAAAACCCTTTATAAATTCATAGAATACTTTTTATTTGCACACAGCCTCTATTGAGAACAATGTTTGGAAAATAAAGTAAAGCTTGGAAACAGTAACAAATACAGGAACAATTTTCCCCTGTTTGAAACAAGTCATCTTATTTATTCAAATAATATATTGTATGTTATTAGTAAATTAAAAGATATTATCATAGGCATCTATTTAAAAATCGAAATGATTATGACCTAAGAATGTGATTGTTTTTGAGTTTAGGCGAATTTTCCACTGGACAGCATGTTTATGGCAATCATCTGGACATTGTACGCATGGCGAGCTCGTGTACTTAGCGGTAACGACAGTCTATGCTTATGTTATTTATTGCCGTTACCGCGTTAGTGAGACAAAAAATAATTATCTCTTAGCCGTTCAAAAAACTTTGCATGAACATTTTCAGGACATCATTAAAACAATCATCATGTAACACATTATAAATTATCATTTTTATTATATTCAAAATACAAAGGTGTATGATATTTGAGAGAAAGTCCAGAAAGGATAAATGTGTGCACATCTCATGTACTTAAAGTTATCACGAGGACGAGGCACGCATGAGGTACTCAGCGACCTAGGCCGGAGACATATTTTGTTTAGTCTCCTTTACCATGTCACTTTAGTCACTTGCATGACATAAATCCTACACGAAAAACTAGAATTAATATAACTTACAATAATTGCATATATCATACATCTAACTTCAAGTAACTTATTTTTTATTTAGTTTCAAGTTTTACTTTTTTTTTATTCTTTTTCTTTTATTTTTTTTATTCCATAATCTCTGTTTGTTATTTCCATAGCGCGTTGTTGCCGGTGAAATTTGCCTTCGACAAATGATTTAGATCTTTAAATTTATAAATACGAAGCCGTAACCACTGGTACGTTAATGTTAAACATGTGACACTTTCTAGTGACACACTCTATTCAACTTGTTCAGATTTTCGATTGTACTGTTGAGGTCGGGGACCGCGCGGGGCTCCGCGAGAACCCCCGCGTGGTGCGCCTCTGCCGCGGCTTTTGAATCCAGACTGGTAATTTTGGTTATCATTATATCTTTCACGTCCTCCATTCTCATTCTGGTGATTGTCGCTTGCATCACCATTGCCGTAGTACGAGTCTCTGTTTTGGTAATTTTTATGTCTGGGTTGATAGTCATCATTGTATTGTTTCTGGTATCCGTCTTTGCTAGGTCTATTTTGGTAGTCCCCACCGTGCCGACTATGATACCCATCATTATTTTGCCTGTTTTGATATGATCCACGACCTCTAAATCCATTTGAAGATCCTCTTCCATTGCCACGACCATATCTCCTGTATCGGTTTTGGCTGTCACCTTGGCTAGTTTTACGCTCACTGGATTCTTCATGGTCTGGACTTTGGCTTTCTTTTGATCCTTCATCATTTTTGTCTTCGTTAGGAGTAACAACTTTCCTTTCCTCTGCTGGTGTGGGTTCGGGGAGTATTGGTTGCGACATTTGTGGAGTGTGCATTACCTGGGGCACTTGCTGAGGAATAGGACCGAGGGCAGCCTGAGGGTGTGCAGGCATCGGGCCTGGAATAGGGTAAGCAGCATGATCTGGGTGTGGAGGGAAGTGAGGTTGGTGAGGTAGAGGTATAGACCCAGGCTCAGCAACCCGACCACCAGGTAATGGAACAAAGTGCTGGTTTGTAAATGTCTGAGTTGGTATAGGTCCAGGGGGTGAAGGTTGATTCATAATTGGTGGGGGCTGAGGAGTGCCAATAGGGCTGTCTATTTCAGATTCTTGAAGAAAGAAGAAGTTCTGTGATCCAATTACCTCTGAAATTGGGCGTTGTTGTGGATATTGTTGAGAGAAATAGGCATGCTCCACCTCTTGAAGAGTGATTGGAGGAAGCGGGCGGAGGGGATAAGCTGGTGTTGGAACAACACTGGCAGGTGGGGCTGGAATAGGCACTGGAGCGGGATACACTGGGGCTACCTCTGGTTCCTCAGCTTCAGGGATGTGATGCTCCTCATGTACTTCCTCTTGAACAACTTGTTGGTTCTCCTCATTTACTAAAACAATCTCTGTCGTTTTGTCAAAATAACCACAATCATGTATAGCATTAATTATTTCTTTTATGTGAGCATAGGTTGTACCCAGTACTTCTTTCGGCTTGCCATCTATAATGGAATACAGATGTTCTGCAGCTTTATTTGTGTAGATGTGGAATCCAGGTTGACCCTCTTCAGTTAGTTCATGTTTTGGATTTACTTCTGGGTACCTGTCAAAAGATGGAATAGTTTCTAAATCTATACTAATTTATTATAGAAGAATTTTCTATATTTGTTTGCATTGAATAGGCTCTGAAATAAGTGAATAAATTTTCATAAAATCGTGCACAAATGTAGAGTAGACCATGGGGACAGACATAGGCTATTTTTAATTGTCGAAAAATTAACAGTTCTCATGGGATTTCCCTTTGCGCGCACGAAATCGTATCTAGTATTAAATAATTCTGTAAATTACTCTTACAAGATTTCTATTCCACAGAGGAGACTGAACATTGTGGACCAAAATGTAATGGCATGGATATGGTATAAAAAAATTGACATATTTTTTGTCCTAAAATATAAAAAATCAGCGAAATTCTCAATCTGGGAGCCAAGAAAAATAAGAAAAATGTTTTGGTTTCGTGATATCGTCCATATATTTAATCGATTTCAGTACCTAGTATAGTAAATACTGTTTGCACAAATCATATTTTATAATTGTCAATTCTGTCACAGGCCGTTGCCGTTTTGACTTTTGATTCACTCGTTTCATGCTTTGTAACGTGTTTTGAGTGCATTCCTAAATAGTTTTAACTTTTATTTTCAACTAGCTTTTGCGCGCGGCACCGCCCGCGTAAATACATTATCCCGCGAGAACACTACTTTTTCGGGATAAAAACTATCCTATGTCCTTTCCCAGGACCCAAAGTATGTCTACACCAAGTTTCATAAACATCGGTTCAGCGGTTAAAGTGTGAAGAGGTAACAGACAGACAGACACACTTTCGCATTTATAATATTAGTATAGAAGTATAGATGACCACTGCTTTAATTTAATAAGAATCCAGGTTCAAAAACTTGAAAAAAATATTTTAGTCTACACTCTACAGCTATCGTAGAGGAAATGCAGCTATTCTTATGTACACTTTTATTATAAATTCATAGTAAGCGGGTATGAACTGTTGGAGCCTGCTGAGTGCTCAATGCTTATGTTATGTACATCATATTATGGTACCTTAGCTGGACAATGATCTTTATAGAATATAAATAAACTATATAAACTACATTTATGCCTATAATTATGACTTTTCACGCATTCTCCCCCAAATAACCAGTGTTTAAAAGTTGTCTTATTTAAACATAACCTCACTTTCACTAAACAGCTCATAACTTTGTTCTCAGATTGCCAAAAGTTACACAATTTTCCACAAGGCTCATGTAATAATCTAAATCTATTTATATACCATTTTCATCTCATTACATTATTGGCCCAAGAATGAATGAAATGGTTTCAGTCTCCTTTTTATGTAAATTGTTATTCAGCATTTTAACTTTTTCATTGGGCCAAAATAAACTGACTAACTTACAAATCATCTAAGATCTTAATGTCCTCTTCAGTTAGCTTTACTGCTCCATTAGTTCCATTTAGAAAGTCATCTCTTGCCTCAGTATTTCCCATTTGCACAAGACTGTCTAATATTAATAATACTTCACGAATTTTGTTTGTTTCTGCAGTATAGCGAACCCATGCATCCTGCGAAATAAGTAGTTTGGATGTTTTTTGACACAATGAAATTGGTAAGAACTATTTACAATGTCAGATATTCAGACAAATATAAATAGTATGTGTATTTAGAACTTGCATGTACAACCCATGAGACTTACACTAGACACTTCACGCTGTGATATCATCATGATGGTATGCTATCGGTCAGTACCGCGAAAGCATGAGTGAGCGCGAAAGAGTGAAAGGTCAGCGTGAGTGCTGGGTGCCATGGGACATTCCAGCGGAATGTCTAGATAGTTGCATGTGTTGTAACATATTCCAGTGCAACCTTGATATAACAAATCGGAAGGAAACAAGAAAATATTGGTTACATCAAGTCATTTGTTAAACTGAGGTTTTTTGTTATGTTCAGGTTAGGTTGACCTAAAATTTGTTATAAAGAGAAGAAGACTACCTTTATATTTGTTTTTTAAAATCATATCTTTTATGTATTTTTTTAATGTGATTATTTTGTATTATTTGTGTACGCTACGCTGTGTAGGCCGCGCTGGGCCTACACAGCGTAGGGGGGCGTCCCCCGGGTGGCGGATGGGGGGAGGTCGGTAGCACAGCCTAGCTAGCTATCCGGCTAAGTTCAATGGACTCGCCGACCAACGTAGGATGTGGTCCTCCAGCATTTTGGGGGTTGTGCGGCGGGTTAACACCCCTCCCACGTAAAAAAATACAAGTTACGAAACTGACACTAGAAGAAAAACGATCCGATCCCAAACTCGACGACAAACGGCAAGGTTTAATGGATCTCCGATTGGCCTCGTGGAATGTTAGAAGTTTATATAGGTTGGGTGCAATGTATCAGGTATCCAGAGAGCTACAAAGGTATAGGATTGGTATTGCAGCAATACAAGAAGTAAGATGGCCGGGACAGGGTGAATGCACGTTAGAAGATGATAGCGTTCTATTTTACAGCGGTGCATGTAGTAATCATGTAAATGGCACGGGCTTCATTGTTCAGAAAAAGATACTAAGTAGTGTTATAAAGTTCGAAGCAATATCTGATAGATTGTGTATTTTGAGAATTAAAAGTAGATTCTGCAATATAACATTAGTAAATGCATACGCACCAACAGATGTAACTGACGATCAAACAAAAGATGCTTTTTATGAGGAGCTGGAACGCATAAACGACATAATTCCTGAGTACGATGCGAAAATAATATTAGGCGACTTCAATGCCAAAATAGGAAAGGAGGAAGTATTTGTTCCAACCATTGGAAAACACAGCAAGCATGATCAGTCGAATGATAATGGAGTACGGCTGATAAGTTTTGCGACTTCTAAATCAATGGTTATAAAGAGCACAATGTTTCCTCACAAAGAAATTTATAAAGGCACTTGGAAGTCCCCCGATGGAGTAACTGTCAATCAAATTGATCACGTACTCATCGATAATAGGCATAAGAAATACATAGAAGATGTCAGAACTTTTAGAGGTGCAGATTGTGATAGTGATCATTACATGTTAGGTATTAAACTAAAAGGAAAGATTAAAGTACTGAGTAATAAAAGACAGAAAAGGGAGAGTGATATCAACGTTGAAAAACTTAAAATAGATAAAATCCGAAATGAATTTCAGCTACAGTTAAGTAATAGATTCAAAGAACTAGATAATACAGAGAGCGTAGACGAGACTTGGAAAGTAATGGCAAATACAGTAAAAGAAATAGGAATAAGCGTGTTAGGAAAGAGGGAAAAAAAGGGTAGAACTATGATAGAGGAGAAAAGAAAACTAAAAATTTTGGCTGAGCAGGATGAAAAATTTAAATTGAACTATTTGGCAAAAAGGAAGGATACAAAAAGAATGATTAGGCTAGCTAAAAGAGAGCACATGGAAAATATGGTACAGAACATGGAAAATCTTATAAAGGCCAACAAATCTAGAAAGTTTTATAAAGAGGTGAAGTCTGTAAAGAAAGGATATCAAGCAACATCTAACTTGCCTGAAGATGAGTATGGTAATTTGGTGACTGAAGAAAAAGAAATCCAAGGTACATGGAGAGATTATTTTAAGAAGCTTTTAAATTGTGCTGTGCCTGACCAACCGATAGAAGAGTGCAGCATCCTTAATATGTCAGACATCCCACTATTACAATTTGAGGAAGTAAAGCAAGCAATTGCTAAACTGAAAAATAATAAATCTCCAGGTATTGATAACATCCCCTCAGAAATCTGGAAGTGTGGTGGAGAAATTTTACAGGCAAGGCTATATGATCTGTTATGCAAAATCTGGCAAACTGAGACCTTACCAGCTGAATGGAACACTGCTATTATCTGTCCCATTCTTAAAAAAGGGTCTAGGAAGAAATGTTCGAACTACCGCGGAATTGCTTTGTTACCAACAGCATACAAGATACTTTTGTACGTGCTCCTAAAGCGACTGGAACCATATGCTGAGGAATTGTTAGGGGACTACCAATGTGGTTTTAGGCAAAGCCGAAGTACAGTGGACCAAATCTTCCTGCTTAAGCAGCTGATGGAGAAAAAATGGGAATATGCTCAGAACATCCATGTGCTATTCGTTGACTTTGCTAAGGCGTATGACAGTATAGATCGTGCTTCTCTATATACAATACTAAGGAACTTCCAGATCCCTGAAAAACTTGTCAACTTGATCAGGACAGCAACCAACAAGAGTAATGCAGTGGTCAGGGTGGACAGATCCTATACAGAAATATTTAACATTGAGACTGGACTGAAGCAGGGAGACGCACTATCACCTATGTTATTCAATTTGGCGCTAGAGCATATAATTAGGAAGATTATGAATCTTGACGGTGGCGTGCTGCTTAATGGAAAGCATCAGGTGATAGGATATGCGGATGATCTGGCTCTTGTGGGTGACAGAAAATCTGACGTAGAGGATGCGGTACAGACTCTGGAGATGGAAGCTACAAAAGTCGGGCGTAGAATCAATCACAGTAAAACAGAATACTTGCACATGCGGCGATATAAAGACAAGCGACGGCCACCAGAAGATCTTAAAGTAGATAACATCATCTACAATGGAACAGCTAAGTTTAGATACCTTGGCTGCACTGTAACCGATACGAACTCTAGGATAGATGAAATTGATATCCGAGTCCAAAGTGCTCTTCGATGCAGTGCAGCGCTCCATAAAATCTTAGTGTCCAAGGTTCTAAGTAGAGGTACGAAAATACGAATATATAAAACTGTTATTCGACCTATACTCTTATATGGGTGTGAAACTTGGACTCTAACCCAAAAGGAGGAAACGAAACTCTTAGTGGCCGAAAGAAAAATACTGCGCAAGATTCTAGGTCCGACGAGGGATGAAGACGGCGACTGGAGGCCAAGGAAAAACCGCGAAATTGAAAACCTGGTGGCAACGCCTAATATTATCGGGGAATACAAATCCCACCGAATCCGCTGGCTGGGTCACGTAGAGCGAATGAAAGAGAATAGAGCGGCAAAAAGAGCATTTGTGGGGCAAATTACCGGCAGAAGACCGGTGGGACGCCCCAGGTACCGCTGGAGGGACGAGGTGGAGAAGGACCTGATGGCGTTGCGAGTGGAGGCCTGGCAAGATGTCGCACAGGACAGGACCAAATGGCGTACTCTAGTGTCAGAGGCCAAGACTCAATTTGGGTCGCTGCGCCGCAGTAAGTAAGTATTTGTTTATTTATCCTTTAACATTGTAATAATTGTTATTGAATTTTATTTTTACAGTGTATCCAAATTGACTATTTTTACGAATGTTTAACTTTATTTAAATGTAATTTGTTAAATTTAAACTTAACATTGTGACCTAATTTAATTACCTAACAAAAACAATGATTTTTAACGCATTGCATGCCATTGTTATGGCAGAATATATCTGTATTTGCAATGTAAAGGTATATCATTAACTCTTATGGACAAATCTAGGGCTTTAAGAAGAATTTGTTAAATTGAGGTAGCATTGAGGTATGTTCTATTAAGGTTGCATTGTATATTGCATAAGTAACTTACCTTTTTAGCTTGTTTCTTAGCTTCTTTTTCTGCAGAAGTTGCTATGCCTGCAACCTGTTTTGCCAAATCTCTCGCAAACTCTAACGTCTGAGCTACCTCATCATACTTGGCAACTGCTACTTTCTGGTCTGCTTTTAATTCTTTCCCAGCTTTTTGCAGGTCTCGGTATGATGTAAGTTTACTCTGAAATGTAAAAAAAAATTAACAATATAGTTCATATGAAATGTTTATTTTCCAAAAAATTACAATGATTTTGCTATGCCCCTGCACTAGGCAGAGCCTAAATAGTGTAAGTACTTTTGCTATTTTAAATGTCATTTACATTGGTACATTGATAAAAAATGCTACAAAGTTTAGGTAAACTAAACATGAAACTCAGAGTCGTAAATAAAACAACAATGGCAGTTCTTTGCTACCGGCAAAATTAGACAAAAATACTTGAAAGGACATATTGCAACATCATTTTATGGACTTCGGTGAGAAAGTTATTTTATTAGCGTAAACACCTACGGTAAAAAACAAATTTAAAAACTAATCTCTATCAAAAGCGTCAATTGAGCACATGTGGAAAATGGCGTCAGCGAAATACCGCAACTTTATTTACATGCGTACTATGGTCACTCATCCATGTACAAACTAAAAAAGCAATTTAATGTGTGGAAATATAATATTTTTTAACTATTATTAAAATAAATATGTACTATTTTATAGCAAACAAGCTAAATACAGACTTTGTTGATGCGTTTATCAAGGAGATACATACCTTTCTTTTTTCTAAATTACGAATTTTGTGATCGATTATAGTCATAATTTGTCTTATCGGTGAATTATCCGTAGCTTCCGAAGAAGCTGGTTTTTCAGACTTCGCATTCGCAGCTGAAGGCATCCTTCACAGGCAACAACTTCTTCTGGATTGATAAATGATGGTAGTCTATGGTGGACGGTGGTAGATACAGGGTTGCCAATGCTAATTTATATATTTCCCCAAAAATCGGGGTCGAATTCCCCAATTTGGGGAAAAAAATCCGCTGATTCCCCACAAATTCCCCACATAGATTTTTAAAAAATGAAACAATATTGTACTAGCTGAGTATAATTCGCATTAGTATAAGTAATTAATAAAAATAAAGACTCAAACAAACAGTTATTATGATCAATAAGTTTTATCTTTCTATCGTCCCACGCTACTTTCTTAATTTTTCTTGCCTAAGAACCTTCTCCTGAAACAAACACAAAAAAAAAGAATTAGGGAAATTGGTCAAGCCGCTCAATCGCCGTGACCAATCCAATGAAGATAGATCCCCATCTCCATTGGTCATTTATATACAATACTAGCTTTTGCCCGTGGCTTCGCCCGGGTGGAATAGTATTCTTGGAGAAAAAACTTTTTCAGCAATCAACTTTACTCATTACTATATACTTCTGTATACAACATAGCGACCCGCCCCGGCTTCGCACGGGTACAATATCTACACGCACGGGTAATTTTAACTCCCCTCCCGCACGCGCACCCCCGCGCCAGCTTGGTGACGCCCACTTCGTAACGGCCAACGGGCCGTGCAGCAGAAACCGTAATATTTTAATTTCGCCATAACTTTAAAACCAAACGTCCAATTTTAATCATATAAATACCAAATAATATTATCTACATAAACTGTACTTAGTGATGAAATAATTTATTTTGATAAGGATTAATAGCATGAGTAAAATAAACGCGTTTAAATGTAGTCCAAAAAAAATTCAAGATTTCTAAATAAAAAAATGGTAGTTGTGCCTCACTCGACATAGATAGGTATAGTGTGTCGCGGACTTTCTTGTAGATATTTATAAGATCTACAATTAGTTATGGTTCTATCTTTTATAGTTTAGGCAGCGTACGCAAAATAAGTAACTTTTCTGGTTGATTTTTTACACCTTGTGTCCGAAAAACCCAAATATCTTACGGAACCCTATTTTTTTTCCAAAATTAAATTTAGCCTATGTTACTCGTGGATAATGTAGCTTTCGAATTGTGAAAGAATTTTTGAAATCAGTTCAGTACTTTTTGAGCCTATTCGTTACAAACAAACAAACATACAAACAAAGTTTTCCTCTTTATAATATTAGTGTAGATTAACTTATCGAACTTATCAGCTACAAACAACAATGCAGCCAGCTCATTACATGTAGGCATCACACATAAAACGTTGAAGAAAGGGAAAAAGGGAATCCCCTGATCAATAAACAAATGTCAATCTACTAGAAGTTTTAAACTAGAGATGTGCCATGCCATAATGATTTTAAAAAAGGGCGATGTCGTGTCGATAATGAATGATCAATGATGAAATATTTACCGATGAGAACAAGATGTCAAAATGTTAAAATCCCCGCATTTTCCCCACATAATGCCAATCCCCAATAAATCCCCAATCGACTTGAAATTCCCCGCAGTTTGGGGAATTCCCCACAAATCGGCAACGCTGGGTAGATAGGAATTGTCATAGAGTATAGGATTGTTCATAGATTACACAGATAAAAAACTAGAATAATAGAGAAGATGCATTTTGCCAGTGAGGCCAACCGTACGATAAGGCTGGGACTATATGCAACGGAATCCGTTAGACCGTAGAGATTTATGAGCACTGAAAATATAACTCTGTGCTAATGCAATACAGTTGAAAATTGAAGTGTCAGGTGTCGAGCTGTCATATATGACGTTGACGTTTAACTCGACACTCATGTGTTCGATTTTCAACTCTATTGTATTAGCATAGATTTCTATTTCCAATGATCAGAATTCTCTACGGCCTACCGAATTCCGTTGCGTATATCTCTACCCTAATAGGGTATTTTCCAAGTTTTTGAAAAGTATGTCAAAATGTTCTTAATACAAAAATACATTAGCAGTTTGAACCATTCATTGTGAATTTCTTTCCTTTTCTTGCAAATTAGCCTAAAAGTTTAAATTAATATAAAAGGCGCGAAAACGCTATAATGTGTTGTCATGACGTCATATTCTTGTGACATTGTAACTGTCAAGTGTCAAGTGTCAAATTTTGGTCAAATTACACTGAAAATGCCAAATCCCAGAATACCTACTGTTTACTTTTGTAATTAAATGATAAAAGCCTAATAAAAATGCATTTTAATTAGATTTAAATCCACGTTTCTCATAATATTTTTTTCCAGAGCTGTCAATAGCAACATAACTTCCCGCGTAATTTCAAACGAGTGCGCATTTTATTGTGGCGCGCAAAAAATCTGTCCCCGTAATTGAGACCATTATTTTAACATTACGTTCGGACTCCTGGTATCTTACTTCGTGCTTCTAGATAACAACTGACTAAATTTTTTTTATGTACATAACGTTAATGATTCCGATGCTGGCTATGCTTTATGGAAATCGGGAGGCCATTTAAAAAAAAGAAGAAGAAGAAGTACAAGAATATGACGTCACATTCCAATCTCGTGCGTTTTTAGTCACGTGGTTAAACGTGAAAAATTCATAATTTTATTATTGATATTTTATAAAAATCATACATATTTTTGTGTAAAAAGTTGGTTAAATTGGTTTAAATTAATATTTAGCGATAAAATATCAACAATCTGTTGTATATTTCCATCAAAGGATAATACCCTATTATCGTATTTGTACGATAACTTGAGGTGCGTACCACCGAAGTAAGATACCAGGAGTCCGAACGGTATAGGCTTTTCCATAGTATTTATGTACACAATAATTTACCCAGATCTTAGTTCTCTTTTCTGCCACTGGCTGCGACGAGTGATTCTTTTACACAGTTCTTTTATTGTGGCGCGCTCTACCGGCAAAATTATTTTTAAATGGCATGTATTTAAACATGCGACAAAACAATTAAATTTTGGATGTGAAAATACCGAATATTGAATACTAAATAACCAAGTTGGCGAAAGAATGTAAGGAACAAAAAATTACTAATCTGGTGACTAAATAATACCATTGAATATTCCAAACTGGCAGACAGATATTATTTTAGCGAACAAATAACCATCTTGGCGACAATTTGTGTGTATAGGTCTACCAGAATCTGATGGCATTTAAAAAAAAATGTGATTTTCATATGGCAATGTCAAGTATGACCCGCCAAATCAAAGTACGTGATCTGTCAACCGCTGTTAAAATTTTGTGATTATGTTCTTGGAATTTGTTGTTTTTGTGAAAATATCCAAAAAGGCAATTCGATCTCAAGCTAGAAATATTGTTTTCTATGTCTATAGTAAAATACAGAAAGAAGAAGGTGTAAATCGAACTCAATCTTATAATTTAAAGCTCGTGGTAGAGTTGACCGGTAAGTTATAGTGAGTTGTTTTGGTACTTTTAGTTTTTTTATATTTTCTTAGGTAATTATTGTGACTTCTTTATAGGTATTTCCAGTATTACTATACGGTGAATCGTAGCTGATGTAACATTGAATGATGGTTTGTTTTCCATGCCTGGTAAAAGGAGGAGAGAAGGAAAAAAGAAAATCAACATAAGACAGTTTCGATTTATAGTTGATTAGGAATAAAGTAAACGAGTTCTATACAGTTCGGTAGGAAATTCCAACATTAAATAAACAGTTGCCAATTTAATTGTATGTTATTCGTAATAAATAAGTATATAAAGTAATTCACTATTGATTTATTTTTCATGAAATATCATTATCATTACATAGTATAAAACAAAGTCCCTTTTTTGTCTGTCCCTATGTATGCTTAAATCTTTAAAACTACGCAACGGATTTTGATGCCGTTTTTTTGACAGATAGAGTGATTTAACGGGAAGGTTTTTAGGTATATAACATGCATAACATAGTAGAGGTACACAGATAATTTTTGAGGTTTCTAAAGTCCTAAAAAATCACATATTTTGCACTTACATTGAAAATGCTGGCTGAACACTACGAGATAGATCAAAATTATGTATTACAGTTTTATTCATCTTAAAAAATCCTACTAAAAAGTCCGCGATGGCATATGTCTATCTCTTAGGGATAACCCACAATAACCATTTTTTTATCCTTTACTTTGATTTTAATTTAATAGCTTATTTACAAAGCAATACAGTATTAATCCTTATCCAATTAAGTACCTTATATACATTGTGCATTTAAGATAGATTAATACTGCCCTTTACGGCATGTAATTTAAATGAATGAAGAAAAGATATTACAGATTTAAAATGCAGGGATATAGTGTTGCTGCGCGGCGCGGGCGGCGGGCGCTCGCGTTTCTACATCGCGCTATCGAAAACGCGGGACGTATACAGTATAAAGAGGTTCACGAATATTTTGAACTGCAGCACAGAATACATAATAGTAACTGCAGTTCTTAATTCTTATGGAATATCCAGAGGTGGTTTGTCAGTTTTGTTGGAATGTCAAATAACTACTTACTACATAGTACATAGACAAGTAGTATATAAAACAAGTCACTTTATCTATCTGTCCCTATGTAGGTATAGTATATGCTTAGATCTTTAAATCTACGCAACGGATTTTGATGCGAGTTTTTAAAATAATAGTCTTTAAGTATTTAGTCTTTAAGATATAAGATTAAAGTAAAATTATATTCAAGTGCGATAAATATAATATTATGTAAGTATATTATCAAGTGGTCGCGCATGTCGTGTCGAGGTGATAGGGTCCCATTTTTAACAATTTGCATTGGGCAAACCTAAAAACATTTTCAATATTGTATCAGAAGTATATTGCTGTAAGTAGGTAGAGAGTTATTCGCCGAAGTAGTTTTTTCTCCAAGAACACTATTCCACGCGGGCGAAGCCGCGGGCAAAAGCTAGTTTTCTATATTATACACTGAGCATTCTTCAAGATTAGGCACATATATTTTCCCTGATATGGGTGAACCTAAAAACCATACAAGCAGCGAAACGAGCGCTCATAAAAAAACCATAAAGGGGCGTATAAAATTCCCAATTTTTAATATTTCTCGGTTTTAGAGGGGTGTAGATATTGTGTAGATTCATTTTGAAATTGAAAAATGGCGGATATTAATTTTTCGTAAAATTGATATAGGTGTCATTTACCAGGTTTTTGTGGATGCTGGATGCGAAAATGACATTCATTTTGAAATTCCAATATGGCGGACATACTTAATTTTATAAAAATAATATGGGTGTCCTTTTGTTGGTTCATGGGGGTGCTGATTACAAAAAAGTTATCCATTTTAAATTTCCTTAGTAAGCCCGCAACTTCATATTTTCTTCACGGTGGAAGAAAAAGAAATTTGAAAATCCTGAATTTTCCATAATTTCTATAGATTTTATACATCGTTCATATCTCAAAGTAGAGCATTGCCATATATTTTTTTCTATAATCGCTTCTATCTCAGAAACGGTGCATCCTACTTGAAAAATAATGAAAATTACCTCCCCCTTAATAACCCCGCAACCACCTTTTTTATTGATGGGAGAAAAAGAAATTCGAAACTCCTGAATTTTCCAACATTTCTATAGCTTTATACATCCCTCGTATCTCAATGTAGAGCATTTACATTTTTTTTATAAAATTGATTATATCTCGGAAACGGTGCATCCTATTGAAAAAATTATGAAAATTTCGTCCCCCTTAGGAACCCCGCAACATATATTTTCTTCATGATGAAAGAAAAAGAAAATTGAAAATCCTGAATTTTCAAGAATTTCTATAGCTTTATATTATGCCGTTCGTGTCTCAAAGTAAAACATTGCCATATTTTTTTCTTTAATCGCTTCTATCTCAGAAACGGTGCATCTTGCTGGAAAAATAATGAAAATTTCCTCCCCCTGGAAATCACATATTTTCTTCATGAATGGCAGAATAAGAAATTAGAAAATCCTGAATTTCGAAAAATGTCTATACCTTACATAGCTGGTACCTCGACCTACATAATATATTGTAATAATAATCTTTTAAATTGGTACTCATGTTAATTTTACGAAGATTGAAAATTCTCCATTTTGGAAAATGAAATTGGAAGACAATTTTGTAATCAGCACCCCCAGAAACCTGGAAAAAACATCCATATTAATTTTAATTGAAAAAAAAAGTGTACGCCGTTTTGGAATATTTCAAAACGGATTTTATTTTCATATTATTTTGCACCCCTAAAAACCTTGAAAACGACACCGATGTCGAATAAAAACATACTCCAACAGTATCCAAAAAATGGGAATTTCCGTAGCCTGCAAATTGAATTTTTAGTAGCCATTAATTTGTCAACCAAATCTGGTTTTATAGCTGCTTACACGGTATAATAGTCACCAACTCGAATATTAAGTCACCAACTTATAAATTTCTGTGCTAATTTGAATTAAATTTCGCCACTTTTTATCTGCCGATTTTTGTATTTTTTGTCACCTCAGTGATTTCGCCAGTTTAGTAATTTAGTCGCCAACATATTAATTCGCTGCCAAGTTCAGTAATACAGTATGCTCACGACTCACGTGCAGTCGCCAACTTATTTTTTGTTCGCTCGATTATATCCCTTTTTAAATTACCGTTAGGCAAATACAGTCTGACAAGGATCCTTTGGCACGTGGACAAAATCAGAACTAACATCGCCGTCTTGTAAAATGTCACTTTTAGTATTATGTATTGTTTTGTAGTTGCGACACTTACCTTTTGGCACGTGGATAAAATCAGTAAGTACTAACATCGCCGTCTTGTAAAATTTCACTTTTATAATAGTAATAAATATTATATATAGTAATAAATTGTTCTTATTTGCGACACTCACGCCCCCATCCAAGTGCCAAAAGATCCTTGTCCGACTGTAGGCAATAGGGAATATGCATGTATTTTTTTATTCTTTTATACGTTTCTACTGGTTATAACATTTCAATATATATATATATATATATATATATATATATATATATATATATATATATATATATATATATATATATATGTCGGAGCGTGTTAAAGCTAAGATTGTCTTTGATTGGAAACGTCAAATAGGTTTACTATTTGGACTTGTTCGATGCCAGTGTTGACAGATGTGATGGAAAAATAAGGGTTGTCATGGAGACGGGATTATTATTTGCTTGGATTGGGAAATGACGGGATTATAAAATCTCAGGATAAATACGGGAGTTGGTAAACGTGGTGATTATATGCTCTTTGGTTGGTGATACGTGGCATCGAACTTGTCACGTTTCTGATCGTTCAGCGTTTGAGCTATTCGATAATATTGTAATAAATATCCTAATGGAGCCTTCGTTATCAGAAGTGCGATGAAACTCACGACCCACATAGAAAGACCCTTCGGAGCATAACGTGCAAAGGGCAGAATGAGAATGACACGCAGGATGAGCAAATTGCTTATATCGCAAATGAACAAATGCGTAGAGTCCAAAACGTGGGGAAAACTAAAAGTTGTCCGACGAAAGTAATAGAATATTAGATCGAAACCGATCAGAATGACACTAGAGTCAGAAGAGTGTATTTACTACTGTTAATCCGTAGCGGAGACTTAGTACACAAGATTCTTGACTTGGAGTTGAATTGTATTGATCGCTAAAAATATAATAATAACAAACATAAGAGATGGAAAGCCAAAACTAGAGAATATAAGATCCTGTGGTCAACACACTGCTCGCAAATACTTTGTTTGTGGTTGATAGGGACACAAGTCAATTGATTGTCCTGCATAAGGAAAAGTTTTGTTAAAGACGTTGAGCTGCATCAGAACATCAAAGCTAGTTTAATAGCAATTCTGAGATATGACATGTATTGTTTATTTTTATTTTACAGCGGGAGACAAGGACACTATTTATTGACATACTTGGAGGGTATTGACGATAAATCACGTGGCAGATGCAGTTCTGCTCTCTTAAGTTGGTAAATAAGAATAAAGGATAATGTATTGGGCATAAAGATTCCAACTTGGACACTCAATAACTGTGGTGAGCGTATTCCTTCCATTACGATATTTTTCTCGAAATATTGGTAGAATTGATCTAGTATTGTTTATGAAGTCTCTTTCATATTTTGATACACATAGCGAAATTACCTAGCTAATAAAGATCATATAAGATGTTGCTTCTCTTGTTGCTAATGGCTTCATGGTCTAACCGAGTTAGCGCATCTCAAACTAAGATTTTAGGTTAGATACTAGTTTGTGTATGGAACGACTGCATATGTGTGTACCTACCTACTTATATAGCTACGCGTAGCCTGTTGAAGTCTGAGACGATGTGCATGAGTGTAATAATTTACTTTTTACAGTGTACTGCTATTTTGCAAATGATGCTATAAGAATGTATGACATAGTTGTTTAAATTTTGCAAATTTAAGTAATCTTTGTTATGTTATAGAAGGAGCGTGATCTTGCGCGTTCTCACGAATGACATTTTTATTTGAGTACATAATAACTTACAATTGATTTCATGAGACAAAAGTAAAAAGAATATTTAAAACGAACATAAAATTATAGTACTTCGCAACCTTTGGATCAAATTGAAAATACAGTTTTGACCGTTTGTCAGAATCTAACTTTGCAATAAGGATTCACATGATACTTATAGTTAGTAGATAGTAGTAGAAAATTCATGTGTCAGGCGCTAGATTATTGTCTAACCAAGTGAAATTGTTTATTAATTTGGAATGATACGTATGTACTTTGGGATGATTTTATTTTGACAGATAATTATTGTTTGCATAAATTCTCTCTTGGTTTTAGTATTAGGTACAAGGGGGCAGTTCGGTGCAACGAGAATGGCGACATTTCAATATATCGCTCTGTCTTACAGGGTTAACGTTACATAAAAGCTACTTAAAACCACAACAGATGACACTATGTCGCTTCTGCCTCGCGCTATCGAAAACGCTAGACTTATGTACATGAGGCTCACGAGTGATTAATGTATTGTACCATAAAGACTAGCCAAATGGCAGTCACCAGTCCGATTAAGTTAAAACAACTTAAATGACATTAACGTAGCCCCATTCGAAAGAAAAACAAAAAAAAAATGAATATATTGTTCTGCAGTATTAATGAATTGTTTATGGAGATGGTAAATCGGTTTTGTTGGAATATCAAATTGTATTCGAAAGAGGAATTTAACGATATCTTAAACTATAATTACGTATCTTAAATTTGTCGCCATATTCACATAGTCAATTAAGTAGTCCTCCTTTGTTGGAAGGCGGTTAAAATTTTTAAGAGGCAGCTCACTAGAGGCGCTTATCTGGTCCCAATTTTTTTTGTATGAGGTCGACATTCTTCTCCGTAATAAGTGTTCTGTGATTAGGTAGTGTGGTGGACTGATGCAACTTCCAGTTGATGAGAGATCCGAGCCCCAGCGTTGGGAATGTTAGTGATCAGAGCCGAGCCATTGAAAAAAATGTTTACTTAGAACAAAGAAATAACAACTTATTTCGATACGATACGAATGACTGTTTTTTTTTACTATTATTTAACGAAATGACGAATCATCTATCTTCTGAACATAGGTTTCTGTTTTAAGAAAAAGCAGGCATAATGAAGGGGTTAATATCCGATTTTGCTAATAATAATTGTTTTCCTAAGGTCTATGGAGTATTTTGTATAACGGCCCCCAAACCTTCAGAAAAATGAACCACTTGAACCTAACCGGAAATGTCAACCTATGGCAACGTCATCATATAGACACAACATACATACTCTAGTTTGCGAAAACGAACATCAAAGCAAATCACCAATCTTTGTCCTGATCTTACTTTATCTGATATTTATGAGCTATTTGTACTTATAAATATTGTGAATTATTGATCGGTAAAGTTTTAAGTAGAAAGTAATGGCAAAGTTTCAGAAGCCTGAATTTTACTTGCGCATATTAAAACCGTGGACTTAAAATTGCAGTTACTTCCAATGAAGTTATAGGATATCGACCAGAAAGTAACAGATGTAGAAGTAAGCTTATGAAATGTCAGGAGGAGGTTTTTCACTACTGGTATATTCAGTCATCTCTGTGTCAATTATCAGTTATTCTGAACCCCAATTCTCGTAGTTGACTTACACTTTTAGTTTGCTTTTGTTGAGTTGTGGATGAGTAGTCTTGATGTCATGAACTGATTTTTGGAGTTGTGCCCAATCAAAACGGGTTTGACGTTGGTTAGACGTTTGTGAGAGTGCCATTTTTACAGTTTTAATATAATATCGGGACTGGATCGTAACTGTATTGTTACGGAATTTGATTAGTAGAATCGACCTTTTGGTTTACTTTGTGGGCTTCGAATGTATATTGTTACACATGCTAAAATCAAATTGCCTAGAATATTGTGGGACTTAGATAAAACCAAAAATACTTAAAAATTGCGCGACAGGAGACCAAAGATTATCTTAACGACTAGCAACGCATATATGACTCTTTTGGTATGGTAATAAAAGCGACGGCTATGGTTATTTTCCATCAACAATCCGATTGCTCATCTGTAAACGTGAAAATGAACCTCGAGTTGAATACCCTTGTCGTTATAAACGCACCAAAGTTGCTTGCGACCAAACGATTATTGAATTTATGAGAAAGAAACGTATAATTTCCATCACAAACTGAAAATTCAAAAGTTTTATATTGATATCAATCTTTAGCGTAATCGTCCTAATATGTGTTATGTTCACTTAGTGTAACAAGTTACAACTGCTTACATTCGGCGGGAGTATTGTGAAACACCTGACCCTTCATCATTAATTGTAGTGTGTATAGCTAGAAAAAATACGAAATACTTTGACATTGTAACTTTCTTTTCGTTCGCTCCAGTGCAAGCTCCGATTTCATGAAAAACTAAGATTCCCTTATATCTCGGAGAGTTGTGAAGGATATGATATTCAAAAAAAAAGCTCAAAAGACACGTATTCACGAGAAAATAAAAAAAAAATCGAAAAAAGATATGGCTGAAACAGTGAAATAAAAATTAAATTTTATTCAGATTTTTTTTTTTTTTTTTTTTTTTTACATTTTTTGGAGCTCGATAATTTGGAAACGAAGAATTATTTCAAAATTTGCGAAAATTCCTCTGGACAAGTTAGTCAGCTACAATTTGAGCCTAAAACAAAGACGATCGGGTTGCCCGATGTAACGTTTTTGCGACAGTATTTTTTTCGAATTATGTAGAATAATTTTTAAAGTGCTCGATAGTCATGTGAGGCACTAAATCTTTATTTATTTCTTGTAAATGTGCTACCGGTTCGGTCAATGTTTTTTTGCTTGCCTGTCTCTGCTTCTGGATGTATTTATTAAAAAAAGTTAAATATAAAAATATTTTGTTAAAAGTTCGTGACGTGTATGATAATGCAATACGACGCTCTGTTTAGCACTAAAGTAAAATGATATTAGCTTTTGGTTTAATAATAGGTTTAGTTATTTCACCAAGATGTTCGGCGCGCTCAATCCGGTAATAATCTAAGCGGTCCAAAAGACATTAAGATTTTGAAGTACATTGTAAACTGTTTGTTAAAAGATGTAAACTGTGAATATTTTTGTTTGCACCTGTTAATTGCAACTGTAGATTGCGAATGCGAATTGCGACTGTGGATTGCGAGCGAGGATTGTGAATGGGTGCCGGACGGAGGCAGCCCATTACTTGACGAGAGTAGGCACCGGAGAGAGGTGGCCTTGTGACTGGGTGCCGGAGGGAGGCAACCCAGTGGTTTTTTGTAGTGAGGTGCACCGGATAGAGGTGGCCTTGAATTGTACCAATGCTGCAGTGGTTGAATATAGTTAGCCCGCATGGAGTCGGCTCTTTAGCTGCCTACCGGATGGGAATATAGTAGCATTGTTTTTCGATATTGAGATGGTACATGTAAAGTGTGGAGTGTGTGGTAAAGCATGTCATGATTAATTTGGTAGCAAGATTATGGTTGATATTGTGTTGTATCTGTATACTTCATGTGTGTTTAATCTAAGAGTATAAAATGTGAGAGTATAAAATGTAAATTAAAACTTAACTCTGAGAACACTAGATAGAGGTTAGATGAAGGATGTTAATTAGAGTGTAATTGACACAGGAGGGAGGTATTGATGTGTTAGAATATGAGAAAATTAAATGTTATGTCCATGGATTAAAGCAGTTCTTATTAATTTTCCGAGGTCAGGTTGACCGAGTGAGAACCTTTTACTGTGCTGTCAAATGTTTTTTTCAGAAACTTGAAACGAAGACGTGAGACGCTTCACACCGGGACGTGTGCATGGACAGAATAGCCGTGTCGGAGCGTTGATGCACATAAATATTCTTCACACAAGGATCTCAGAGTCACCAGGGTGATCTTGTCGGAGTGTCAACGGATTTGTTTCGCACAGGGACGTGCGAATTGTCAGAATGGCCGTGTCGGAGCGTGTTAAAGCTAAGATTGTCTTTGATTGGAAACGTCAAATAGGTTTACTATTTGGACTTGTTCGATGCCAGTGTTGACAGATGTGATGGAAAAATAAGGGTTGTCATGGAGACGGGATTATTATTTGCTTGGATTGGGAAATGACGGGATTATAAAATCTCAGGATAAATACGGGAGTTGGTAAACGTGGTGATTATATGCTCTTTGGTTGGTGATACGTGGCATCGAACTTGTCACGTTTCTGATCGTTCAGCGTTTGAGCTATTCGATAATATTGTAATAAATATCCTAATGGAGCCTTCGTTATATATATATATATATATATATATATATATATATATATATATATATATATATATATATATATATATATATATCTAAAATATTATTTATTATCCTGGAAAAAAATGTTTTAAAATCAAAATCATTTTTGGGCGACTTAAAAACGCCATTTTCGTGCGCTTGAGTTGTGGACTATGACGTCACAACGTCATTGCACTTGGACCGTTTTACGTTCAATAACCTGTCAAGCGCCATGACACTCTTTGACAGATTATGCCAACAAGCGTCGGGCCTTTTTGCCCCCAAAAATTAATTTTCCTTACATTCTCCCGCAATTTTTTTCGCGATTTTTTTTCGCAATTTTAATGTTCATTAGTAAATAAAACCTATGGATGATGTATATATTTAAAAATATAATTAATTTCCTAAGTGATTACGTAATATAAAAACAGATTTATAAAAAATTACAGTTATTAGATTCAGTATAATTAAGTACCTATCCACATGAAAGTAAACATTTCAATTAACGTAAACACTTGCACTGATTGTTTACTTTTGACTTAGTTATTGACACTCAAGTGGGAACATGCCAAATGATACCTCATCACAGAACACACATTACGGAGAGGAAGGAGGAGGACGACCTCATTCCCTCATGACAGATGCACGGAGTACGAACCTCTATAAATCATATGACGTTTCCCGTCGTGTTTTTCTTCAAGATTATAATGTTTTAATGTGAATAAAACATATGCATGTTATATATATTTAGAAAGGTGATTAAATTTCCTAATTGATAATATAATTGAAATTAAGAAAAATACTAGTTTAATAAAATAAATCTTGATCCAAACACAACACACGACTTTTTCTTATATTTTTATTGCAAATCTAAACTAAGGCCAAATTTATGTTTCTATATAGTAAAATTTGCTTAATTTACGTAGGTGCACACATTATAATATATAAAATTTTAATTCAAAAACCGATATAAAATAAGTTACAGTTACCTACTATAAAATTGTCAGTCTAATTTCGATTCCCGCGATTTTTATTTCTCCAAATTATATTGTTACTAGCTTTTGCCCGCGACTTCGTCCGCGTGGAACAATACTTTGGGATATCGCTGAAATTTACCCGCGACTTTATTTATGATAACGAAAGCGGAATCCTATTTTTTTAAACGGAACCCTGAAATAAAAGTAGCCTATGTACCCTATAACATCAGCTATCTGCTAGTGAAAGTCCCGTGAAAATCGGTCCAGCCGTTTCAGAGATTAGTCGGAACAAACAGTCAGACAGACCGACTTACAGACAGACAGACGGACAGACAAAAATTAAAAAAAAATGTATTTTATTGTAAGTACAGAATATATTTTCAGATTCATTATGTAAAAAGCTGTTAATTTGAAGTTACAAACAGACACTTAAATTGTATTTAACTGTATAGATGTATAGATATTATAATGTATTATATTTTAAGATATTATCAATTTGATGTTTATAAAATATCTAAACTATTTAACTAAACTAAACTAAACATTAACCCGCACGCGCACCCCGCCTTGGTGACGCCCACTTCGCAATGGGCCGTGCAGCAGAAGTAATATTTTAATTTCGCCATAACTTCAAAACCAAACGTCCAATTTTAATCATTCACAGACCAAATATTATCTACATAAACTGTACTTAGTGATGAAATAATTTATATTGATAAGGATTAATAACATGAGTAAAATAAACGCGTTTAAATGTAGTCCAAAAAAAAATTCAAGATTTCTAAATAAAAACATGGTTGTTGTGCCTCACTCGACATAGATAGGTATAGTGTGTCGCGGACTTTTTTGTAGATATTTATAAGATCTACAATTAATTACAACATTTTATGGTTCTATCTTTTATAGTTTAGGCAGCGTACGCAAAATAAGTAACTTTTCTGGTTGATTTTTTACACCTTGTGTCCGAAAAACCCAAATATCTTACGGAACCCTATTTTTTTCCAAAATAAAATTTAGCCTATGTTACTCGTGGATAATGTAGCTTTCGAATGGTGAAAGAATTTTTGAAATCGGTCCAGTACTTTTTGAGCCTATTCATTACAAACAAACAAACAAACAAACAAACAAACAAACAAACAAACAAACAAACAAACAAACAAACAAACAAACAAACATACAAACAAAGTTTTCCTCTTTATAATATTAGTGTAGATAATTTATGTAGGGTGAACGTACCAATTATCAGCACTTTAAGAGATAGTTCAAATTTGACCCCGATTATTACAGAGGAAAATACGTTTTTACCCACAATGATGAGTTTTCTGGGTTCATTATTTAATAAATGACTGATTTTTATTTCATAATATAGTTTACCTTCATCCACATTTTATAAAAATAATCATAACTAAAAAATTACCCTGTCGCCAATTATTAGCACCCTTGTCACCAATTATCAGCCATGGGGGTACCAAATTATTATCAGCCCTGTGATAGTGGTGATGAAATTCGGTAGTTAATATTATAAATGTGAATGTTTGTGAGGATGGATGGATACATGTATGGATGGATGGATATTTGTTACTCTTTCACGCAAAAAATACTGAATGGATTTCAATGAAATTTTGAATAGTAGTAGTTTAAGCTCTGGATTAAAACAAAGGATACTTTTTATTCCGAAAAAGCACAGTTTGTTCCCATGGGATACTGTATTTACGCGAGGGGAGCCACGTGATAAGAGAATAATCTCTTATACCTTGCCTGATAATCAGTTTCATAACAATTTGTCTTTATATCACATTAATTCTTATTAATTAGTCAAGTTTTTCTCATTAAGCTTAGTATAAAGTTATTCCAAGTTTAAGTGTAGTATTTTTAATTATTTTTTTATTCCACTAATATTCTTAAATCTTAACGAAGCATCAAAATAAGTTAGTAAATGACTATGGTAAAATTACCATTGAGTTATAGTTTATAGTACAGGAAACTGGAGAGACTTGATCCCCCCTTTTGTTATTTCCCCTTATTTTCTACATAATATGGATCCTATTTAAAATAATTCAAAGCGGCCAAGTGCGAGTCGGACTCGCCCATGAAGGATTCCGTAGCAGCAAGTAACATCATAGAAAAGTTCTTGTAGAGTGTTGATTGAATGAAAGGTAAATTGCAGTTTACGATTTGACGTATTAAAAAAACTTCTTACTAGATCTCGTTCAAACCAATTTTCGGTGGAAGTTTGCACAGTAATGTGCATCATATATTTTTTTTAGTATTATCATTCTCTTATTCTAGAAGATACGGGGGGGACACACATTTTACCACTTTGAAAGTGTCTCTCGCGTAAACTATTCAGTTTAGGAAAAAAAAAAGATATTAGAAACCTAAATCTTTGAAGACCTATCCATAGATAGATACACATATGGCTTTCATGAAAATAATTTTGAGTTTCAGTTCTAAGTATGGGGATCCCCCAAAACTTATTGTTTTTTTCTATTTTTGTGTGAAAATCTTAATGCGGTTCATAGAATACATCTACTTACCAAGTTTCAACAATACTATAGTTTTTATAGTTTCAGAAAAAAGTGGCTGTGACATACGGACGGACATATAGACAAACAGACAGATATGAATCCATAAGGGTTTTTTTTACATTTGGCTACGAAACCCTAAAAAGTGGTACTAAAAGACGTGGAGTTTATCTAGCTTAAATAATTTGCAACAAATAACAGAATATCAGTCAAAATAAGTATTAATTTACCTGCTAAAACTCAAGACACGTATTTATTTTTAACTTAAAGCTGCGCTAGTCGGTTTTTTCTCCATACAAACGCTGTTGGTGATTTACTCTCAAGTCAAATATTGTAGACTCAAATTTTTGTGTAATATCGATTTTTATTGCACTTATCTAGGTCGGTATGTGCTTATATTTCTAAAATTTTAATAGCCTCCAAACATCGGATTTTTAGCGCAACTTTGACACTAAATAAAAAACAAACGAAGAATGAAAATAAAAAAGTAAGCACATACGGACACAGTTTTATTATTCAGAAATTGAGATAACTTTACTTCAGACAAAAAAAATTATATACTTAATTTGTTCATAAAACACCAACAGCTGAGTTTTGATTTGCGTAATCTGAGGACGCCTTTTCTAAAATACTTTAAAAAGCAGTATAAATGTGTGCACTATAGCTTCTAATATAAGTATAGATAACAATTTTATGGCTATGTCTTTTTTTCCCTGATATTATGTGAAATAATTAGCATTTTCCCGCACGCATAAAGGAAACTTGATCCTCTATAAAAAATACTATGCAACTTAAAAGAGTATAAACGTTGATATAACATACATTTGTTCCATAGTAGAGCACTAGTGCTGATAAATTGGAATTTACAAAATATTGGACCCAGATGTCAGCACCATATGTTTTATCATTAATTTTGCTATAACTTTAACTCTCTTTTACTAGATAAGCTTCATAAAACATCTCAGTTATGAGACAAGCCAAAAGTTTGAGTAAAAAATATGGAAAAGGTAAAAAATAGCATAATATGAATATACGTGAGCTTACAGTCGATCACAAGGAATCTGCCAGAAAAATTCAAACTGTAGGACACCAACACTCATTTACTTATATGTCGCTGTTTTTAAGTCGAAAAGTGTGGTGTTGCCGGCAGTAGATTCTAGAAACATTATATTTTTGTTTTTATTAAGTGGAAACAAATATTAATAAGTGAGAAGCTTATAATTCTACTATTTGTTCGGGGTACTGATAATTTGGTACAGTGCTAGCAATTGGGTGTGTCACCCTACTACCTATGCATGTGATATATATTTAAAAAGTAGAATAGATTTCCTAAGTGATGACGTAAATGGAATTTAGAAAAATACTCATTTAATAAATGGAATCTTGATACAAACACATAAAATTCGTCTTTTTTAATATTTTGTTTTAAAACTCAAATAAATATAAAATGTATGTTTCTATACAGTGAATGTTGCTTTATTTACGTAATTGGATATATTATACATAAAAATTTAATACAAAAACAGTTGTACTAACAAGGATTGGAGCAAAACTAATTACAATTACTATGAAAAATATCTGACATAGTACATATTTTGATTGCTCAATAAACTGTAACTGGGACATAATTAAATACATATTTTTATACATTTCAGGATGTTAAATATTACAGTAACTCATTATTTTTTTACAATGTACAATAAGGGAACTCCCTCAATGAACCCTCCGAAACTAGGCCTATTTTGACGGTAAAGTCTTACAAAAACAATCATAGTAATAAATTTACTTATTCTTATCCATATATTCTGTTCGTAGACTCTAGAATAAATACCGTTCTAATAAAATTTCTACTAAAATGTTCAATTCAAAATGCATTTCACAAGAAAATCATAAACTCACTATGAAATAAAATAGCAATAAAAACGTATATTTTTCATTCGATTTTCTGAAGTAATTTGTAGTAGATTTATGGAAAATACTTAGTATACGCATAAAAAACTTAATATTAATTACATAAATGTATAAATTATGTGGTACAAACAAACCACATATAAATTAGAAATTTATTCTATGGGCGTGCCCAGCTTGCCACCAGGCAGCAAGCGACGCTTGAGAGTCACTTGCAGCAAGGCAGCAAGTGACGCTTGAGAGGAGTGTATAGAAATACCAACATTGAATAAAAATTTTTGACTTTGACTTTGACCAATGGGTCGCGCTAGGTCGCGCTAGTCGCCATAAAAAAAGAAGAAGAAGAAGAACTCAAAAAGCTTAATTGCGTTTGCACTGTAGGTACCTACTACCTACCTACTTCTAATTTGAAATTTCTATAACTCCTAGGGATGCTCGATGTTGCAAAAACATCGATGTTGGCATCGATAATGACATCGATAGCTTATCATCGATGTTCGATGTTTATCGACCTCTAAACATCGATGTCGCCTGACATCGATGTTTTTTTGCAAACGTCTTCACGGCCGTCCGTCATCAATATACTAATATTATAAATGGGAAAGTGTGTGTTTGTCCGTCTTTCACGCCAAAACTACTGAACCGATTTAAATGAGGTACAAAGGACATAGGCTACTTTTTATCGCAGGGAAATGTACGGTTCCTGTGGGATACTTTATTTACAGTTTGACGTAAAAACTACTAAGCCGATTATCATGAAATTTGGCACAGATATAAAGTGGACCACGGGAAAGGAAATAAGGTACTTACTTTTTATCGTGGGGAAATGTACGGTTCCCATAGGATACTTTATTTACGGTTTCATGTAAAAATTACTAAACCGATTATCATGAAATTTAGCACAGATATAAAGTAGAACATGGGGAAAAACATAAGCTACTTTTTATCGCGGGACATATAAGGTTCCCGTGGGTTACTGTCTCCGATGGCGTTGATATCAATAGTGGTTAAATATTTTACCGCAAGTTTTTTCAACTGGGTTTCCGATTATGTGTGTCCGTGACATCGATGTTACGATGTTTTGAATGATGCAATATCGATGTTAAAACATCGATGTTTTATCGTCTAACATCGATGATCATCGAAAATCGATGATCATCGAGCATCCCTAATAACTCCTGTCTCCTACTTACACAACAGTAAACAGTTGTTTTTATTACTGAGTTTATTACATATAAAGCATACTAATAAAAACCAGGGTTCTTCATTACGAACATTATTGCTATTTATCAATTTAGTTAAGCTTTTTAAGCAATATGTTGTGTATTATACGCGTAAGTAAATTTTCATTAAAATTGGCGGTAACAGTCAGAATAAAATTAGATTTTTGATAAACTTTGCTTTTATCAAATCTCTGATGATTATGATGTAAAAAAAGAAAGTCTTAATAGGAAAGGCTTTTGAAAATTTTATTTAGCTAATAACTGTTTCATTTTAGGCTTCAAGGTTTTGCAACCGGCTCACAAACACTTCAAAATTTAGTACAACAGCAATTTCTTTGGATGGACAAAAGACTGAAAAAAGTTTGTATCTATTGTTTTCAAATTTTGCTTTGTTCTTTGATTTTAGACCTTGAGGCAACAGCGGTCAAGTGAACAAGACCAATGAAAACATAATCATAGCAAATCATTATGTAGGTATATACTTAATTGAGAAAATAGTACCTGGGTTAATTACAAAAGTATGTTACCGGGGTTCAAACCCACCACATCCGAATTTCTAAACAACGCAAAAATAATCCTAAAATGCCAATCGCTAATATAAATGCCAATCGCACTGACAAATTCGAGTCGAAATTATTGTTATATTGTTGCACGACAGAAAAAGAAACATTTAACCTAAAAATGCTACCTAGATAAATTTTTCTCCCCGATATTTCCTGCATACTAAATTTCGTGGTAATAATTCCGAAATATTTTGGGAAACCGATCATATAATATAATATTATAATGTCACCTTAAAATTGTAAAAACTGTTAGATTGTAATTCAACTATTGAAATTGTATAATTTTTAAAGACTGCAGACCCGAATATTCTACTTATAATTTAACACATTATTTTTTTTTTACATTATAAATTGTTACACTATACATTGTAAAGAATCTTTCAACAGATTTTTACAATCTCGCTAGTTATATTACAATCTAACGGTTTCTACAATTTAACAGTGACATACATGATATTACATGTTATACAAGATTGTCTCATATAAAGTATAAGATAAAGCTTTTTAATAATTTTAATTTAAAAAAAGGTAGGGCACGAACTTAGTGTATCTAGACTCCTCTGAAACTTGTTCTCCAATTTGAATGAAGCTTTTGTGTTACACTTACATAATATTCAGTAGGTGTAGGCGATATTTTTATTAAAGCTTACGGGGCCAATGTATGCCAGAATAACATTGGCTATGTCAGCTTGTAATGTTATGGGTATAACTCTTCTATTTTATGAATCACACAAATCAAGAATATAGTCAAACAAGATATGAATTTTGTATGTTTGTCATTAATGAATACTATTTAATAGAAGAAAATGCTTGCTTGCTTGTATAGTGTGTATGTATATGGAAATTTGTGGACTTTGTATAAAATAAATATTTAATTCAATTTTTAGCCATTAATCAAGTAACTTTGCTTGGTCGTGTCGGAGCTGACCCTCAAAAAAGGGGCAATGAAGAGCACCCTGTGGTGAACTTTCCATTGGCCACACACTTTAGCTACAAGTATGAATCTGGTGATGTTCTACAGAGAACAGACTGGCACAGAGTAAGTGTTTTCCGCCCAGGTCTTAGAGATACAGTGTATAAATACCTCAGAAAAGGCCAAAGAGTTTATGTTACCGGTAAGCTGTCTTATGGTGAAGTAAAACTTGATGATGGACAAGTGAGAACCGCTTCTACAGTGATTGCAGACGACATAATTTTTTTCCAAAGCCTACCCCAAGATAGTTAATTTAACATTTGCTTTCTTAAATTTTCATGTAAATGTAGAAAAGTAAGCTATTAATGAATATAAATACATATTTTAAAAAGTATATGAAATTTTTTTGCATATCCATTCAATTATTATTATACTAAAATTTAAAAATGTAACAAATTAATTACCTTTAATACATAAAACACTTTTTTTGTTGTTCAGGAAAGACATAGATTGAACAATGACAAGGTAAGTATCCTACATCATCCCAATTCCAAGTTTTTGAAAAGTATGTCAAATTGTTCCTAATACCAAAATACATTAGCAGTTTGAACCATTCTTTGTGAATTTCTTTCTATTCCTTACAAATTAGCCTTAAAGTTCAAATTAATATTAAAGGCGCGAAAACGCTATAATGAGTTGTCATGACGTCACATTCTTGTAACATTGTAACTGTCAAGTGTCAAGTGTCAAATTACACTAAAAATGCCAAATCCCAGAATACCTACTATTTACGTTTTTAAATAAATGTTTTAAGCCTGAAATGCAGAAAAAGTGGCTATTACTCGCTGACGCATGACGTTAATGATTCGATGCTGGATATTCTTTATTGAAATCGGGAAGACATTAATAAAAGAGGAAGAAGAACAAGAATATGACGTCACATTCCAATCTCGTGCGTTTTAGTCACGTGGTCAAACGTGAAAAATTCATAATTTTATTTTTGATATTTTATAAAAATCATACATATTTTTGTGTAAATAGTTGGTTAAATTGGTTTAAATTAATGTTTAGCGATAAAATATCAACAATCTGATGTATATTTTCATCATAGGAATTTAATACCCTATTACAAATTAACAGTAAGGCTACTTTTGTGTTTTTCATAGAAAACCGTATGTTTAATGCCTTAGGAACCTGTTTTAGAAATACAGAATAAGAATCACTCTGACAAAAGTATCAGAGGTGTGGGGGGGGGGGGGGGTTATTGTAAGGGCCGAAACACCACTCCGAAACGGTAGCGGCCGGTAGCGGTGCGACGAGGGCCGCTGCCATTTCGTTGTGAATTGGCCCTAACTCCATTCCTCGCGGTTATACAGTTAGTAATTCATCAATACTGTCTAGGGTCTAGGGTGGGCATTGCCTACCCACGGGAACCGTATATAGGGTTCGGTAAAATCACTGGGAGGCGTGGCCTAAATGCATGCTATTTCACCGAACATCGGAGGGAAAAGGGATAGACTTATAAAAGAGCAGTAAGAAGCTATAGTGCACACATATGTATAACCGCTGTGTAAAGTTTATTAAGCGCTGCGTAGCGCTTAATAAACTTAAATACCTACGCAAGCATGGAGAATAGAGTAAAGGAGCAACATCTCTCTAAAGGCGTGACTCTTGTTCGAAACATTACACAGAAAACATGAAACATTGGGGCGTGGCTAATACACATTTGTCTAGGAATAGACAATGTTTTTGTTTTCGGTGACGGACGGAAAACATTCCCGCGCGGGTAGAGAGGGGAAGAAATGTTTCATTTCTTATTCTTACTTAGTGTTCACATCGTTCACATGACACCTAGGTACAGGTTTTTTAGGGTTATAGTTTTGCTTGTTGTGTTTTTTGTGTTTGTTTTTGTGATCGCTCATAATATATGGCTGATGTAGTGGTCCTACGCACACATACACACAATCCGGCACGGCAGCCAGAAAGTGTTACTGGTCCTTACTCGTTTCTTCGCAGTATCTAGCACGGCAGCCAGACACTGTCCGGGGGGCCACTATCTGGCCTAATACAGCACACCCTCCGTTCCAGGTGCGCCGTATATTACGTTCGTGGACTGTATGACTTTTCTTCGCTTCGATAGCTCTGGGGAAATTCGATTGAAACGACCATTACACGATTGAAACCCGTTCGTTTATTTTCCCCATACAATTTTCCCGTAGCACAGTATTCACTTATCACTACTGGCACTACTTATTCACTATTACTTATTCACTATTTCTTCCTGGGTTTCTTCGGGAGTCTTCTTCCAGACTCGTGACTGTCTTGCACACACAGTGAAGAACCCGGAATCCGGCTCTATATTTATAGCCAGAATCAAAGAGGCCCCGCGGGGTTACGAGTTCGTGACCCCCGCGCCGCGGATCATGCTATCCCTCACCGCGAGGTGCGTCTCTTTTCCGCGCACACCTATTCGCTCGCGGTGACCGGATAGGCCCCTTTGATCCTTAACAGTACAAAAAACTAACCTAGGACCTATCGACTCGATACAATGCAAATTATATACAATATTTACAACGTGTATCGTACATATTCCGTCGATATTATGCAAATAATTTACATACACTTATCCTAGCCTATTCTAATACATTTTAGTGATTCTTATCCTACTAAAAATGTACTATTTACAAAACAAATTACAAACTAAGCCTATTTACAATAGAACTTAATTCTATCCACAACATCCTCCCCCCGGCGCAGCTTGCGTAGCCTCCTTCTTTACCAGGATCACGAGCTTGCTCACGGGCCTCTTGAAGGTTCCAGTTCGTGTCCGCACCTCCGCGATGCGAACTCCTCCGTCGGGACCGGCGAACGTCTTCTCGATGACTCCCAGCGGCCACACGTTGCGGGGTAGCGTGTTGTCGACGACCAGCACGACGTCTCCAGGGGATACTGCCGTCGTGTCCCGCCGCGGCTCTCCTCGAGGTACCAGCGTTGGCAGGTACTCGCGGAGCCAGCGTCGCCAGAAGTGGTCGGCGAGCGCTTGGCTGGCGCGCCATGTGCGCCTGTCGTCTTCACTGCATGGACCCGTTGAGGGCAGGCCCATTGATGAACCCAACAGGAAGTGGTTGGGTGTCAGCGCCTTGGGATCGCGAGGATCCACGCTCACATGTGTCAGTGGGCGGGCGTTGACGCTGAATTCTGCTTCTTGCAGCAGAGTCTGAAGAACTTCTTCCGTGGTGACCTTCTCACGTAGCGTGGCGCTCAATGCGGTTTAAATGGACCGCACGAGCCGCTCCCACGCTCCCCCCTGGTTTGGTGCTCCAGGAGGTATGAAGCGCCATTCCATCTTGTGGCGGAGACCCTCTTCTTGTAGGGCGGGTCCCCACTCCTCGTAGGCGTTGCGAAGCTCGTTGTCTGCTCCCCGGAAGTTGGTGGCGTTGTCCGAGTACATTATCTTCGGCCATCCTCTTCTCGCCGCCATTCTTCTTAACGCCATAATCGCAGAGTCCGTCGATAGTGATGGCACCAGCTCAATGTGGACTGCTCTCGTCGTCAGGCACGTGAATAATGCACCCCATCTCTTCTCTCTTCGTCTTCCAATCTTGACGAGCATGGGCCCAAAGTAGTCCACCCCACAGTTGGAGAAGGGGCGGTGGTAGGGCTCCAGGCGAGCTCGGGGCAGGTCCCCGATGATGGGTCGGCGTGGCTGGCCCCAGCGCGCGCGACAGAACGTGCAGTCACGCTCCGTTGCACGCACCGTAGGCCTCAGGTGCAGGATCCAGTAGCGCTGCCGCAGGTCGTTGGTGACACGCTCCCGGTTGGCGTGTCCAGCCCTCCTGTGCTCGCGTGCCACGAGCAGCCTCACGACGTGGTGTCGCCCGTCCAAGATGACAGGCCGTTTCGCCTCCTCCGGTGCTGCTGCCGCCCCGATGCGCCCCCGCAGTCGCAGGATGCCGTCTTCCAGCATCGGGTCCAGCCTTCGGAGACGACTCGTCCTCGACAGCGGCTGCCCTCGGCGCAGGCGCCCCAGCTCGTCGGCGAAGCTCTCCGCTTGAGAGCGCCGCACAAGCAGGGCTTCGGCGCGCTCGAGGTGTGCCACGGTCATGCCTGAAGACCGTCGTCGTAGGCGATTTGTGAACACTAGAACATAGGCAATAGTGCGCACGAGTTTGTCAAAGTTCGAAAACCTAGCCGGGTCGGGCAACCAGTCGAAGTCACTTTCCTCTTCTCTGGTAACTGCCACGGTTTCTTCATCTTCCCGGTCTTCAAGTGCCCTTTCTTGGGGCCACGCCTCTTCGTCACGGCGTAAGAAGTCTGGACCACAGAACCATCGGTGGTCTTCCTTCAGTGGTTCCTCTCTGAACCTTGTTGCGTCGTCTGCAACATTTTCCTCCGTTGGTAGCCATCTCCATTCTTTTCTGTCGGTGAGCTCATATATCTCGCCGAGCCGATGTGCCACGAACGGTGTGTATCTTCTTGCGTCGTTCTTGATCCAGTGGACCACCGTTGTCGAGTCTGACCAGAAGCACGTTCTTCTCAGGTGTAGACGATGTTCTTTCTTGACACTATCGGCTAACCTAGCTCCTAGTACAGCTGCTTGCAACTCAAGCCTCGGTATGGTTTGAGTGCGACGTGGTGCCACCTTCGCCTTAGCCGCTACCAGGACCACGTCCGTTTTGTCCCCGTACATGATCCGCCAGTAAACCACTGCAGCGTAGGCCTGTTCACTCGCATCGCAGAAGACATGATGTTCCACTTCGAAGTCCTTGTCGTCGAAGTAGCACCTTCTGATCTATAAATTCTTTACATTTTCCAGTTGTCCAATCCAGTTGTTGAACATGTTACCTTCCTCCTCGGGAATACATTCGTCCCAAGGAATCTGCAGCCTCCATAAACTCTGCAGAATTATTTTGGCCCTGATCGTATAGTACGACAGGAGCCCCAATGGGTCAAAGACCGACATGACTGCACTAAGTGCCTGTCTTTTCGTGGGTGCGCAGCTTCCTGTAGCCACGTCCCTTGGTACTCGGCTCATCCTGGTGTTGAAACCTAGTACGTCCTTACCTGCATCCCAGTAGATTCCCAGGATCTTGTTTTCCGGCTGCTTGCCCCCTAAGCTCGAGCTTGCAGCTTCCCGTAGTTCCGCAGGCACGTCGCGTAGCACATATTCCTTGTTTGAGCTCCATCCTCGAAGTGTGAAGCCTGCTACAGCATGTACCTTGCGAATTTCCTCCACGGCCATTCTGGCTTCTTGTTCGTCTTCGTAGCTCATCACCAGGTCATCCACGTAGTGCCCCTTGGTGATTGCCTCCAGAGCTCTAGGGTACTCCTCCGCATGTTTTTCCGCGTTGTAGTCCCTTACGAAGTGCGCCATGAATGGTGAACTGGCCGCCCCGAAGATCATGCTTTTCATCTTGAACTTCTGAGGTGGTCGGTCCCGTGCGGTTCCTCTCCATAGGAACTGCTGTGCTGTCTGGTCCTCCTTGATAATTTTTATCCTGAGGAACATTTCCTGGATGTCCGCTGTTACTGCCACCTGCTTCTCTCGGAACCTGAAAAGAATACCGAGCAGCGATACTAACCTGTCGGGTCCCTCCAGCAGACCGTCGTTCAGGCAGGTGCCCCCCGCTCTGGCTGCGGCGTCGAACACCAAGCGAAGCTTCCCCGGCTTGTTGGGATTCTCCACTGCGAAGTGTGGCAGGAACCAGCTCCTCCTGCTATGTTCTGAACCGTCGCATGGAACAGCATAGCCTTTTTCAAACAGATTACTTACCTGTGCTGTGTAAGCCTCTGCAAATGCTGGATCTGCGTCCATTTTTGCCTCCATCTTCCTGAGGCGTCTGCAAGCTGCCTCGTAGCTGCAGTGACCTGGAAATTCAACGTTGTCGTCTTTCCACGGTAGACCTACCTCGTATCTTCCTTCGGTGGGTCTGATGGTAGCCGCCACGATGTCCACTGCACGTTGGTCTTCTGGCCTTACCCGTGCCTTGGCTGCTACTCCCAATGACTCGATTGCGAAGTGCTCCTCCACCAGCTCGTGAAGTCCTTCGTCCGTCCTCGCGTGGAACACCTTTTCTGCATTCCCTCGTCGAGGCATCGATCTGCGCGGTATCGTCCCATGGATAACCCATCCCAGTTGGGTCCTGGACGCTGCCGGCTCATTTCGTTTCCCAGTCCGTATTTCCTGACTGATGATGTACTGCCAGTGGTCGCTGCCCACCAGTAGCATCGGTTTTGCTGCTGCGTAGCAAATCTCTTCTTTACGAAGATCCCTTAAATGTTGACACGATGCGACGTTCAACGGTACTGCTTGCTGGTGCAAGTCCAAGTTTTTGATTGTCCGCGCTCGGAGTGCGAGCGGTTTCCCTGCGAACAATCCACGAATGTGAAGGTGAACCTCTCTGCTAGCATTGTCGCTCTTCTGCATGTTCACTCCACGTAACCTTAACGGTTTTGCATCACCCTGTGCACCGACGGCTCGCGCCAACTCTTCATCGATGAGTGTGACGGTAGCTCCTTCGTCCAGGAATGCATGTGTGGTGTACTCCCCCCGTGGTCCGGACACGATCACAGGGCACATCTTCAGGAGTACTTTCTCAGCTGAAGCTGTTTGTGTCGACATCGCAACCTCTTCCTGCGATTGTCGCTGCCACTGCTGCTGCGGTTGCTGCTGTGGCTTCGTTGGCTGCTGCTGCTGTTGCTCCCCCCGTTCCACGTGAAGCGACGGATGATGGGACCTGTTGCAGCCGTTCACGTTGCAGCCCTTTTCCTTGCATTTGTCTTTGCGGTGCTTCTCATTGATGCACTTGAAGCAAAGCTTTTCCTTTTTCACGAGCTCCCACCTGGCACTTACGCTCATGCCTTTGTATTTCTGGCAGGTGCTCAATTTGTGTGGTCCCTTACAGCACGGACAGGTACTTGCGGCCTCGGTAGTACTGTAGACCACGTTCTTTTTCTTCAGTCCGGCTGCTCCCACTGGCTGCCTCACTTCCTTCTTGGCAGACGCTGCACTGGTTTGCGGTGCATAGGAGTATCGGAGCGCTCGGTCCGCTTCCTTCATCAGAAATCGTGACAGGAGTACTATTTCGGGTTGCACACTTCCCTCTTGTTCGTGTGCGTAGTCGCACCACCTTGATTTGAGGTGTGGACTCAATTTCTCCAGGACCTCCCTGGTTAACATTGGGTTGTAGAGGTAACCTCGTCGATTGTCAACACTCTGCAACACACAAACAATATTTTGCACCTTTATAGCAAAATTATTCAACTCACCGGCCGCCGACGTGGGCCGTTGCAACCTCTTAAGGTCTTCCATTGCCTTATCGATTATCACTTCTGGACGTCCGAAGCATTGTTCCAGTGTCTTCATGATCACTTCCGGATCCGTCGCAGTACTTAGAAGTGCCGATACGGCTTCCCTTGCGTCGCCTTTCAGGCAGGTTCGTAATCGTTGCAAGTTTTCTGTTGCTGGGACTTGGTACATACTGGTCATTGTAGGCTGCCTTGAATGGAAGCCACTCCGTAATGAGTCCCGAAAAGGTAGGTAGATCCATCCTATGAGTTCGCGGCCGTGCCATTTTCTCGATGGCCTCTGCCAGCCGTTGAATGTCTCCCTTTTCCGTTGGGCCTTGCTGTACTGGTTGGGGCTGTTCCACTTGAACAGCTTCCTCCCTTGGCTCTGCCTCGGTAGACTTCAACCATTCTGTCACCCTTGTGTGACTGTTGCGGTCCTCATCGTGGATGCTAACCTCGTCTTGAATGGCAGATACTTCGGCCTCCAATCGCTTCTGCACCAACTGTTTCTCTAGCTCGAGTTCCTTCTTCTTGATCTCGGCTAGTTTTTCTGCAGCTTTCAATTCTGCCATCTTCACACGAGTGACGGCGCTCATTGTGGACACATGTGATCCCGTTGTCGAACGAACCCTTGGACGTTCTTGCATGAGCAGCTGCGATGTGCCTGCTTCCGTAGGCTCCGTAGTGTATGCCCTTGTGCGTACAGACGGGGATGCTGGCGGATCATGAAACCGTAGACGTTCCATTTCGGTACGATTCCTTTCAACTATCTCTGGTGCGTCAGCTTGGCTTCTGGTTACTACCATTGTCAAGACTTAACCTAATATTTACACAACAAAACAAAACAAAAAACAAGCAACAATATATACAGATTAAATTTAAAATTTAAAATGTAAAAACAATTAAACAAAATTATTGAAAAAAAAACAATTCAAAATTCAAATTTAAAATTAAATTAAATTTAAATTCTATGGTGCAGGCAAAAATGCAAAACGAAATATTGCTATTAATTTTCCCCAGGCAGTAAAACGGCCTGTACAGGGGTTTACTTATACTAAGTACTTAAAGAGTCTTTAAACACTTAATGTTCACAAAAATTTACACAAACACTTTTCACTTCACTGAGTATGAAAAAGTTCAGTGACTCACGATACTGTCCGTACGTAGCGACGACGTGCGCGACGTACTTGTCCGACGTGAAGACACAACGACCCGATGATACTACCTTCCCCGGTGACTCGATGCACGCGGCGGAAGCTTCCCGACGTACCACGGCGAAGGTTCTTCCTTGACGGACACCGACGTAGGTTCACGTTGATTCCTCCACTTCCCAGGTTCGTTGGACCCGATACCCCTTCTGGGCCGAGACTCCAACCCGTATACTGAACCGGGAGCCGATCGGGCAGGGCAGGAACACACACACTTTTTCACCCACACGGTACTCGTAATCCGACCGTGGGGCCAGCACGTTGGACCGGAAAACTGTCACTGGTTACACAGTATATCCGGCCGAGAAGGACCAGAAAATGTAGTGGTCCTACGCACACATACACACAATCCGGCACGGCAGCCAGAAAGTGTTACTGGTCCTTACTCGTTTCTTCGCAGTATCTAGCACGGCAGCCAGACACTGTCCGGGGGGCCACTATCTGGCCTAATACAGCACACCCTCCGTTCCAGGTGCGCCGTATATTACGTTCGTGGACTGTATGACTTTTCTTCGCTTCGATAGCTCTGGGGAAATTCGATTGAAACGACCATTACACGATTGAAACCCGTTCGTTTATTTTCCCCATACAATTTTCCCGTAGCACAGTATTCACTTATCACTACTGGCACTACTTATTCACTATTACTTATTCACTATTTCTTCCTGGGTTTCTTCGGGAGTCTTCTTCCAGACTCGTGACTGTCTTGCACACACAGTGAAGAACCCGGAATCCGGCTCTATATTTATAGCCAGAATCAAAGAGGCCCCGCGGGGTTACGAGTTCGTGACCCCCGCGCCGCGGATCATGCTATCCCTCACCGCGAGGTGCGTCTCTTTTCCGCGCACACCTATTCGCTCGCGGTGACCGGATAGGCCCCTTTGATCCTTAACAGTACAAAAAACTAACCTAGGACCTATCGACTCGATACAATGCAAATTATATCTAGACACGCGGTAGCGTGTTAAGCCAAGTTTTGAGTAACAGAACTGGCGAACAGCACCGTGTGTAATATTACACGAACCATTTGGAGCCACTTTTGACCCCGTCATAACTCAAAAACTATTTCACATAAACGTGTCAAATTTGGCTCATATATTGAGACTTGCGAGATAACTAAGTGCTCCAAATTTCATAAACACATCTCAAACGGTTATTTAGATAATAACGTCCAAAAATCGTCATAATATTTATCACTGACCTATAGATCAAAACTCCTAGCGCCACTGCGTCAATGCGTTCGCAAGCAAAAACTAATAAATAGTTGCCATTGTACAGTATTGCATCAATGTTGGAAAAATGCTTTTGTTCGTTGCTTTCAAATATACTGTGAGTGGAAGAAATTCAAGTTAATAATGACTTCCTAATGCAATTTTCAAATATATATTACTAAGATTTAACAAAATCTGAAATTTATAACTCTTATACAAAGATATTGAATATAATCTTAGTTTCCCCAACCACCGCTAGATGGCTATAGCACTTTTAACTGAGGACAGTAAATTAATTATTAGTTCTCCTAGCCGCCACTAATGAAATTTGGTATGAATATAGTCTAGAGCAGTGGTCCCCAACCTTTTTTTTACGCGGGCCACAAACCCGTTGTACTCCTGGTGTCGTGGGCCGCAACCAAAATTTTTAGGGGCAAAAAAATACGTTGTTTAAATTTAACGATTTATTAATATTAAAAAAAACACAAGGTAGTTAAAAGAGTGAAACTAAACATTTAAGATGAGATAACGACAAACTAAAATAAAATAACAAATAATATGTATTATAATAATAATCTTCACTCAGTGTTAAATGTTAAAGTTTAAAAGTTATGGAGTGTTTGTTATTATCTATAATTCATAACAATGTTAGGAGTATCTTCTAAGTTTATACGTACATACGTTATGAAAAAATAGATTGTTTCAAGATGAGTGGGAAATTGAATATTTTGTTGTGCCGATCAAAAACAGTGCTGCTTTCTATGTCATGAAAGTATACATTGAAGTAATATACCTCGTCATTTTTCCACCAAACATAAATCGTTTAACGATATATTTTCTTCCTGGGTCATCTGTATGACATGAGAAATAATTATATGCGGTGGCGGTGCGGTGGAATTTACTATTCTTCAATTTTCTAATTAAAAATTTTCTCTTTGCGCTTAGCTTTATTCAGCGATTTTATATACATAGTTAGAATACAATATACATAGCAAACAGACGATCGAAATTGATTTGGGGCTCGGGCCGAACCACGACCTAGGTGCGCTCCGAACCAAGTTCGATCGTCTGTTTGTAATCGGGCACGACGGACGTTCTCTCATCATATCTATGAAGTTTAACGTACCCAAAGGGCAAAAATGGGGCCGTATTACTAAGACTTCGCTGTCTATCTGCCCCCGCCACCAGGCTGTATTTCAAGAACCACTAGCTAAAAGCTGATATTTTTATATGTCACTTAATTCTGATGCCGCTATAACAACATAATATCATATCTAAAAAACAAGATAAAACAAATAATATAAGGAGAAGCCCTTTTTATGACAACAAAACGCGATTTTTTGTCCTTTCTTTGGTAATGGCAATACTTTAAATATTCACAAGATAAATTGATTTCTACTCCAATATATAATTCAAAATAAAAACTAATATAAAAGGGGTTTTCATAGAAAAAACAATTTTTGTCTATTTTTTTCTAAAATGGTATGGAACCATTCGTGCGCAAGTCCACTCGTACTTTTAAGTTACAGATTTCACGCGGGCCGCAGATAAAGGCCCGGCGGGCCACATGCGGCCCGCGGGCCGCGGGTTGGGGATAGCGGGTCTAGAGCCTGGAAAAGGACAGGTTACTTTTTATCGGGGGGAAATGTACGGTTCCCGTGGGATACTTTATTTGCATGTTTACATAATTATTATCTAGACACGCGGTAGCGTGTTAAGCCAAGTTTTGAGTAACAGAACTGGCGAACAGCACCGTGTGTAATATTACACGAACCATTTGGAGCCACTTTTGACCCCGTCATAACTCAAAAACTATTTCACATAAACGTGTCAAATTTGGCTCATATATTGAGACTTGCGAGATAACTAAGTGCTCCAAATTTCATAAACACATCTCAAACGGTTATTTAGATAATAACGTCCAAAAATCGTCATAATATTTATCACTGACCTATAGATCAAAACTCCTAGCGCCACTGCGTCAATGCGTTCGCAAGCAAAAACTAATAAATAGTTGCCATTGTACAGTATTGCATCAATGTTGGAAAAATGCTTTTGTTCGTTGCTTTCAAATATACTGTGAGTGGAAAAAATTCAAGTTAATAATGACTTCCTAATGCAATTTTCAAATATATGTTACTAAGATTTAACAAAATCTGAAATTTATAACTCTTATACAAAGATATTGAATATAATCTTAGTTTCCCCAACCACCGCTAGATGGCTATAGCACTTTTAACTGAGGACAGTAAATTAATTATTAGTTCTCCTAGCCGCCACTAATGAAATTTGGTATGAATATAGTCTAGACTTCTAGAGCCTGGAAAAGGACAGGTTACTTTTTATCGGGGGGAAATGTACGGTTCCCGTGGGATACTTTATTTGCAGTGTCACGTAAAAACTACTAAGCCGATTATCATGAAATTTGGCACAGATGTAAAGTAAACCACAGGAAATGGATGGATGGATGGATGGATGGATGGATGGATGGATGGATGGATGGATGGATGGATGGATGTGGGTGTGGGTGTGGGTGTGGGTGTGGGTGTGTGTGTGTGTGTGTGTGTGTGTGTGTGTGTGTGTGTGTGTGTGAGTGTGTGAGTGTGTGTGCGTGTGTGCGTGCGTGCGTGCGTGCGTGCGTGCGTGCGTGCGTGCGTGCGTGCGTGCGTGCGTGAGTGCGTGCGTGCGTGCGTGCGTGCGTGCGTGCGTGAGTGCGTGCGTGCGTGCGTGCGTGCGTGCGTGCGTGCGTGCGTGCGTGTATGTATGTATGTATGTATGTATGTATGTATGTATCAAGATTCCATTTATTAAATGAGTATTTTTTTAAATTCCATTTACGTCATCACTTAGGAAATCTATTCTACTTTTTAAATATATATCACATGCATAGGTATAGCTCTACCAGAATCTGATGGCATTTAAAAAAAAATAAAAAATGTGATTTTCATATGGCAATGTCAAGTATGACCCGTCAAATCAAAGTACGTGATCTGTCAACCGCTGCTAAAATTTTGTGATTAAGTTCTTGGAATTTGTTGTTTTTGTGAAAATATCCAAAAAGGCAATTCGATCTCAAGCGAGAAATATTGTTTTCTATGTCTATAGTAAAATACAGAAAGAAGAAGGTGTAAATCGAACTCAATCTTATAATTTAAAGTTCGTGGTAGAGTTGACCGGTAAGTTAGAGTGAGTTGTTTTGATACTTTTAGTTTTTTTATATTTTCTTAGGTAATTATTGTGACTTCTTTAAATGTGTTTCCAGTACTACTATAAGGTGAATCGTAGCTGATGGCACATCGAATGATGGTTTGTTTTCCATGCCTGGTAAAAGGAGGAGAGGAGTGTGTGAGTGTGTGAGTGTGTGAGTGTGTGTGCGTGTGTGCGTGTGTGCGTGTGTGCGTGTGTGCGTGCGTGCGTGCGTGCGTGCGTGCGTGCGTGCGTGCGTGCGTGCGTGCGTGCGTGCGTGCGTGCGTGTATGTATGTATGTATGTATGTATGTATGTATGTTCTGTTTTGATTTCAAATAGAAGTAAATTATAGTTTTAAAATATTGTTTTATGAGGGTGTTGTTCAGGCTGGTACCGTTTCTAATTCAAATCCGTCATCCGTTATACTTACTGCACATAAATTACAATATTATATACACTCATTTTACACTACTAAATACTAATAGACACTTTTAAACTTTATATTACTTAATGTACGGAGAAACAATATAAAGCACTGCAATAATAGCTGAGCGCAAGCATTATTTGTGCTAGGTAACTCGGCCGCATTGTGCCGTGACGTCACACTCTCCACGAGCGCCTGCTACGGGCCGCGAAATTTACGAGATTTTGAAATGTCTATAAATCCATTAACCTCTCAAGCGTCCCTTGCTGCCTTGCAGCAAGTGACAGCATGACTCTCAAGCGTCGCTTGCTGCCTGGTGGCAAGCTGGGCACGCCCATAGAATAAATTTCTAATTTATAAGTGGTTTGTTAGTACCACATAATTTATACATTTATGTAATTAATATTAAGTTTTTTATGCGTATACTAAGTATTTTCCATAAATCTACTACAAATTACTTCAGAAAATCGAATGAAAAATATACGTTTTTATTGCTATTTTATTTCATAGTGAGTTTATGATTTTCTTGTGAAATGCATTTTGAATTGAACATTTTAGTAGAAATTTTATTAGAACGGTATTTATTCTAGAGTCTACGAATAGAATATATGGATAAGAATAAGTAAATTTATTACTATGATTGTTTTTGTAAGACATTACCGTCAAAATAGGCCTCGTTTCGGAGGGTTCAATGAGGGAGTTCCCCCCGATGGTTGCACGCCTTGTCGTGGCGGTGGGGCTTAGTAACCGTGGACTGGTCACCCACGGTGAAGCTAAGAGGCAACCGGGGCCGGCCTGTTTGCCGCCGGCTGGCCCGAGGAGGGCGCTCCCAGCGGGCTGAACATGCCCGCAGAGGACGCGCGTGGAGGTGGGACCGCAGAAGAAGAGGAGTGCCGGTATTACGGTGCGCCGTTCTCCCTATCTTCTGCGGCCGTGGAGGGATCGCAGGGGGAGAGGCGTGATGGTATTACGGTACGCCACTCTCCCTACCCCCTGCGAGCTGGCGGGGCCGTTCCGTCGAAACGGCGTTGATGGGGCCGCAGAGGAAGAGGCATGTCGGTATTGCGGTGCGCCGCTTGCCCTATCCTCTGCGACCGAGGTGTGGTCGGTGGCAGAACCACAGACCTGATCTGCCACCGGGTACCAGTTTATCTGGTACCCATGGCCTCCTAGTAGCAGACTCAGGGGGAGTCTGCTACAGTACTGGTGGAGGCCGAGGAGGAAGCGCACCAAATACCATCTGGTGCGCCCATCGTGGAGGGCCTTCGGGCTTTAATGATGGAGCCGCTTGTAGGCGGCTGCCGCCGGCGGGGTCGCGGATGTGTGTATCGTTCCCGTGGCCCCGTCAGAGGGCGGTGAGGAGGAAGATGGGGGGGTTTTTAGTGGGTATACCATGAGTCCCACATCACCACTTGGGTGCCCCCTGCGCCTGGGTGGTATGCGTAAAGCATTTCCCCCCCCGGAAAAAAAAAAAAAAAAAAAAAAAGGAGTTCCCTTAATGTACATTGTAAAAAAATAATGAGTTACTGTAATATTTAACATCCTGAAATGTATAAAAATATGTATTTAATTATGTCCCAGTTACAGTTTATTGAGCAATCAAAATATGTACTACGTCAGATATTTCTCATAGTACTTAATTGTAATTAGTTTTGCTCCAATCCTTGTTAGTACAACTGTTTTTGTATTAAATTTTTATGTATAATATATCCAATTACGTAAATAAAGCAACATTCACTGTATAGAAACATACATTTTATATTTATTTGAGTTTTAAAACAAAATATTAAAAAAGACGAAGTTTATGTGTTTGTATCAAGATTCCATTTATTAAATGAGTATTTTTTTAAATTCCATTTACGTCATCACTTAGGAAATCTATTCTACTTTTTAAATATATATCACATGCATAGGTATAGCTCTACCAGAATCTGATGGCATTTTAAAAAAAATAAAAAATGTGATTTTCATATGGCAATGTCAAGTATGACCCGTCAAATCAAAGTACGTGATCTGTCAACCGCTGCTAAAATTTTGTGATTAAGTTCTTGGAATTTGTTGTTTTCGTGAAAATATCCAAAAAGGCAATTCGATCTCAAGCGAGAAATATTGTTTTCTATGTCTATAGTAAAATACAGAAAGAAGAAGGTGTAAATCGAACTCAATCTTATAATTTAAAGTTCGTGGTAGAGTTGACCGGTAAGTTAGAGTGAGTTGTTTTGATACTTTTAGTTTTTTTATATTTTCTTAGGTAATTATTGTGACTTCTTTAAATGTGTTTCCAGTACTACTATAAGGTGAATCGTAGCTGATGGCACATCGAATGATGGTTTGTTTTCCATGTCTGGTAAAAGGAGGAGAGGAGTGTGTGAGTGTGTGAGTGTGTGTGCGTGTGTGCGTGTGTGCGTGTGTGCGTGCGTGCGTGCGTGCGTGCGTGCGTGCGTGCGTGCGTGCGTGCGTGCGTGTATGTATGTATGTATGTATGTATGTTCTGTTTTGATTTCAAATAGAAGTAAATTATAGTTTTAAAATATTGTTTTATGAGGGTGTTGTTCAGGCTGGTACCGTTTCTAATTCAAATCCGTCATCCGTTATACTTACTGCACATAAATTACAATATTATATACACTCATTTTACACTACTAAATACTAATAGACACTTTTAAACTTTATATTACTTAATGTACGGAGAAACAATATAAAGCACTGCAATAATAGCTGAGCGCAAGCATTATTTGTGCTAGGTAACTCGGCCGCATTGTGCCGTGACTAGGGAATGTTATTATTCGACAAATTTTACTATTCGAATAATTCGAATAATGGCTAAACACTATTCGAATAAATTCGAATAATTCGAATAATACGAATATTGGTAAAAAACTTTAAATACAAGTAAAATAATGCGTTTATTATGACCTGCATATTTAATAATATTAAAATGTCAAGTGTTTTACAAATAACTCTCAAAAATCAACGTATTTTTAATTTAAAAAAAATCTTCTTTTAAGTTTTCAACTTAAAATACTAAATTTTAATAACTTTTTAAAACTATTAACACGTGTACCCTTTAAGTATGGAGTAGACCACGGATTTGGTTGCCAAGAGGTTTCACCCAAAAGTTAAGGAAAAATTCCTCTAGGGGAGGATATTTTTGGGGTTTGTTTTAGAGGTTCGTATTTTCTAGTTTTTAATTTAATTAAGCTATTGATCGATTTAAAAAGTCAGAATGTAGAAATTAAGCTTTTGGTAGTATACATTAAAAATAAATGTATAAAGAACAATAATATTACAGAACATTTTTTTCTCATTATTTATTTATCAGTTTATTTAAGATTGGGGAGAAATATATTTGCCGTTAGAACACTGCACAAAAATCGGAATGCACTGTAAATAGTGATCTGTTCTAATACAATAGAGCTGAAAACTCAAACACACAAGTTTTGTGCTGTCATAATAGTCCGCTCCAAACCTAATCGGTACGTGTGTGAGAATAAGTTAACAAGATAAACCGATAAAATAAAAAGTTCTAAAAAATATTTGAATGTTATGTTATAACAAAAAAACTTCATAGTATAAATTTTTAAAAACAAAAATAATCTTTTTCCATTTTCAAGCTAACTATGTTTTTGTTTCTCTTTATGTTTGTAATTTCTTTTCTTGAACGGTGAGTCTTGTTACAAAAGCAAAATTAGACAACAGTATATTTTAAAATTGTATCATAGCCCTTTGACCTCAAGAATGCGCTGATGATTTTTCTGTAACTAGGCATCTGCATACGTTGTTCTGCAAGAACGGAGTGTGTGATTTTACTAATCGTTGAGAAGATGAAGCGAAGGTACAAAGAGACTGAAAAACATCTGACAAGGCTGTGCAAGACTGTGGCAGACTCATCACCCGAGAAGACCGTTAAATTATATCCACTTGTTGAAAATCGACACTTAAATGCAATTAAGTTCAGCAACAGCTTCTCAAGACGCGAAGCGAACGTAGTCCACGTTACTGACAGCACAGTGAAGAAGACTTGCTTAAGCAAATCTGAACCCCAAAAATCCCAAGCCGAAAGGTGGGTGCCTTTGTTTTTATCAAATTATTACCTAGAAATACGGCAAATTTTTTAGCGTATGTGAAGTTTTTAATCTTTATAAAGTGGAAATGGTTTCTAGATGTTACAAGACGGCATAATTTTTACTTTAATGTTGTATATGGGCTATCCTAGACCAACAAAAAATCTGAAGTAATATTGTAAAAGCCTAAGCTCTTACAATCTCTGCAATAAACTTGGAAATCGTATGTGTATGCGATGTCTTCTAGCACTATGTCGACCACTCGGTTTCATCTCCCAAACTCGAAAGCCCTAGTATCACGGAGTAACACTGTGATACGTCCGTCAACACATACAGTAAGATAAACGAGATTAGTCCAGAATTTTGGTCCCAGATGATTTACTCACTTTAACTTCACAAGTTAAAGAGAACTTCTGAAAGGAGGCTAAGTACAAGTGACCTGGTAGGCGATATCTTCAAGCCTACTTTTCAGAAAGAGTCAGTTTGCTGGGGCAGAGTACATATACAATAGGCAAGCTTACCTTCAGGAAGCTGCACTGAGTATATGGCCATAACAATTGGACCTCTAACTGGAGAAAAATATGGTCAAGAGATTCTCAAACAGAATGCAAGGCCGGATTTAGCAAATAGATATGGGTGAGGGATGCTACTAATGCATTTTAATGTCCTCAACCCGATTAAGTATACCCTGAGATGAGCTTGGAAGGCTAGTCAGAAGCCGCAGACTGTCACCCATAGTACTAATTCACTAAAACACGCCCTGACAGAAGATTGGGAGAATATTGTATAAATCGGCTCCAAAATCTCGTTTTTCAATATGACAAACCCGCTCCAAGCTATTGTTAAGCCTCGAGGGGTTATTCAAAACCGCAATATTATAACATAACATGTAAATTCAGTCTTTAAGACTAAGATTAAAATGCTTATTTTTTGTTTAAAGATAAAATAATATACTGATATATATTATAATATAACAAGATTTATCAGCTTTCCTTAAAAGGAATCTCGTTATAATATTTTGAAAAGTATGAAATTTCAAAGAATTTGTACTTAGTTTTGCGGGCCAGTATAATACTGTACTCTATTGTAATAACCAACTCATCTAGGTATATATTTGTTTTAATATTTAGGTAATTAACTATTTTCTTAACATTCAGTTTTTAGGATTCCTTATTTCAAGAAACGTTTATCATTTCACTCTGTCCATCTGTCTGTTCTTCTGTCCGCTCTTCTAGCTATATTGCGTCTAGATGTCGGTTTTGGTTTGATACAAAAATATAATTTTATTATATAGTTAGGGGTGGCTTTCTATACATGTGAAGTGTATGTTGAATATGTATTTTAAAATAAAGGCAAAGTTTCATACATAACTTTTACAAAGTCAACCATTTCCAAGTAATTGGCCTCCAAATTGTTTCACCCCCCCTGTCATTTCTGAACTATGAGAATTAGAAACTTACGATTTTCCATGCTGACAGATCATGCAAAATTCTCTTTAGGAAAATTATTTGGAACTAAATCGAACCTATTGTTCGATTATAACTATTTAAGAATATGAAAATAAAAATCTTATTACGCTTTGTAGTTACAGTACCCTCTTTAGACACATCCCGACATGCTCTTGGTTAGGTTATTTTAACATTGCGTGTGAGCATGGCGTTCTTTTGCTGTTGTCTGTAAGAAGTATTCACCTTAGGTATTTTTTTATTTAAAAATAGATTTATATTCTTTCACAAACAGTGTAGTAAAATCTGTTTTAGTATATCATTGACGACAATATTAATAAATAATAAAAATAATGTATTAAATAACGAATATTTCCGGTTTATACAAGTTTTTTTTACGATTGTTAACATATTTTTGAAAAAGAAAAAAAATATTTTCATTATTCGTTTTATTCGAAATATTCGAATATTAAACCCAGTCATATTCGAATAATAAAATCGTCGAATATTCGAATAAAACGAATATTCGAATATTCGAATAATATTCCCTAGCCGTGACGTCACACTCTCCACGAGCGCCTGCTACGGGCCGCGAAATTTACGAGATTTTGAAATGTCTATAAATCCATTAACCTCTCAAGCGTCCCTTGCTGCCTTGCAGCAAGTGACAGCATGACTCTCAAGCGTCGCTTGCTGCCTGGTGGCAAGCTGGGCACGCCCATAGAATAAATTTCTAATTTATAAGTGGTTTGTTTGTACCACATAATTTATACATTTATGTAAATAATATTAAGTTTTTTATGCGTATACTAAGTATTTTCCATAAATCTACTACAAATTACTTCAGAAAATCGAATGAAAAATATACGTTTTTATTGCTATTTTATTTCATAGTGAGTTTATGATTTTCTTGTGAAATGCATTTTGAATTGAACATTTTAGTAGAAATTTTATTAGAACGGTATTTATTCTAGAGTCTACGAATAGAATATATGGATAAGAATAAGTAAATTTATTACTATGATTGTTTTTGTAAGACATTACCGTCAAAATAGGCCTCGTTTCGGAGGGTTCAATGAGGGAGTTCCCTTATTGTACATTGTAAGAAAATAATGAGTTACTGTAATATTTAACATCCTGAAATGTATAAAAATATGTATTTAATTATGTCCCAGTTACAGTTTATTGAGCAATCAAAATATGTACTATGTCAGATATTTTTCATAGTAATTGTAATTAGTTTTGCTCCAATCCTTGTTAGTACAACTGTTTTTGTATTAAATTTTTATGTATAATATATCCAATTACGTAAATAAAGCAACATTCACTGTATAGAAACATACATTTTATATTTATTTGAGTTTTAAAACAAAATATTAAAAAAGACAAAGTTTATGTGTTTGTATCAAGATTCCATTTATTAAATGAGTATTTTTTTAAATTCCATTTACGTCATCACTTAGGAAATCTATTCTACTTTTTAAATATATATCACATGCATAGGTATAGCTCTACCAGAATCTGATGGCATTTAAAAAAAAATAAAAAATGTGATTTTCATATGGCAATGTCAAGTATGACCCGTCAAATCAAAGTACGTGATCTGTCAACCGCTGCTAAAATTTTGTGATTAAGTTCTTGGAATTTGTTGTTTTTGTGAAAATATCCAAAAAGGCAATTCGATCTCAAGCGAGAAATATTGTTTTCTATGTCTATAGTAAAATACAGAAAGAAGAAGGTGTAAATCGAACTCAATCTTATAATTTAAAGTTCGTGGTAGAGTTGACCGGTAAGTTAGAGTGAGTTGTTTTGATACTTTTAGTTTTTTTATATTTTCTTAGGTAATTATTGTGACTTCTTTAAATGTGTTTCCAGTACTACTATAAGGTGAATCGTAGCTGATGGCACATCGAATGATGGTTTGTTTTCCATGCCTGGTAAAAGGAGGAGAGGAGGAAAAAAGAAAATCAACATAAGACAGTTTCGATTTATAGTTGATTAGGAATAAAGTAAACGAGTTCTATACAGTTCGGAAGGAAATTCCAACATTAAATAAACTGTTGCCAATTTAATTGTATGTTATTCGTAATAAATAAGTAGGTATATAAAGTAATTCACGATTGATTTATTTTTCATGAAATATCATTATATTACATAGTATAAAACAAAGGCATGTATTTAAACTTGCGACAAAACAATTAAATTTTAGATGTGAAAATACCCAATATTGAATACTAAATTACCAAGTTGGCGAAAGAATGTAAGGAACAAAAAAATTACTAATCTGGTGACTAAATAATACCACTGAATTTTCCAAACTGGCAGACAGATTATGTTTTAGCGACTAAATAACCATCTTGGCGACAATTTGTGAGTACACATTTAATTTAAGAATAGGCACATATATTTTCCCTGATGTAGGTAACTCAAAAACCATACAAGCAGCGAAACGAGCGCACACAAAAAAACCATAAAGGAGCGTACAAAATTTCCAATTTTTTATTTTTCTCGGTTTTAGGGAGGTGTAAATTATTGTGTAGATTAATTTTGAAATTTAAAAATGGCGGATATTTATTTTTCGTAAAATTGATATGGGTGTCGTTTACCAGGTTTTTAGGAGTGCTGGATACGAAAATGACATTCGTTTTGAAATTCTAATATGGCGGACATAATTTCATAAAAATAATATGGGTGTCCTTTTATTGGTTTATGGGGGTGCTGATTACAAAAAAGTCATCCATTTTAAATTTCCTTAGTAACCCAACAACCTCATATTTTCTTCATGATGGGAGAAAAAGAAATTTGAAAATCCTGAATTTTCCAACATTTCTATAGCTTTATACATCTAGGAATGTATCTCAATGTAGAGCATTTACAATGTTTTTATAAAGTTGATTCTATCTCGGAAACGGTGCATCCTATTGAAAAAATAATGAAAATTTCACCCCCCTTTGGAACCCCGCGACATCATATTTTCTTCATGATGGGAGAAAAAAAAATCGAAAATCCTGAATTTTCCAACATTTCTATAGCTATAAACATCCGTCGTATCTCAATGTACAGCATTTACTTATTTTTTTATAAAATTGATTCTATCTCGGAAACGGTGCATCCTATTGAAAAAATAATGAAAATTTCGCCCCCCTTTGGAACCCCGCAACATCATATTTACTTCATGATGGGAGAAAAAAAAATTCGAAAATCCTGAATTTTCCAACATTTCTATAGCTTTAAACATCCGTCGAATCTCAATGTACAGCATTTACTTCTTTTTTTATAAAATTGATTCTATCTCGGAAACGGTGCATCCTATTGAAAAAATAATGAAAATTTCGCCCCCCTTCGGAACCTCGCAACATCATATTTTCTTCATTATGGGAGAAAAAAAAATCGAAAATCCTGAATTTTCCAACATTTCTATAGCTTTATACATCTAGGAATGTATCTCAATGTACAGCATTTACTTCTTTTTTTATAAAATTGATTCTATCTCGGAAACGGTGCATCCTATTGAAATAATAAGGAAAATTTCGTCCCCCTTAGAATCTACGCAACATCATATTTTCTTCACGATGGGAGAAAAAAAAATCGCGAATCCTGAATTTTCCAACATTTCTATAGATTTATACATCCGTCGTATCTCAATGTACAGCATTTAGGTACTTCTTTTTTTATAAAATTGATTCTATCTCGGAAACGGTGCATCCTATTGAAAAAGATAATGAAAATTTCGTCCCCCTTAGGAATAACGCAACATCATATTTTCTTCATGATGGGAGAAAAAAAAATCGAAAATCTTGAATTTTCCAACATTTCTATAGATTGATACACCTCGTATCTCAGTACAGCATTGTCATAATTTTTTCTATAGTCGCTTCTATATCGGTGCATCCTACTGCAAAAGTAATGAAAATTTGCTCTCCCTTATTAATCTAGAAATCGCATATTTGCTTCATGAATGGCAGAAAAATTCATGAATCCTGAATTTTTAAAAATTTATATACCTACATAGCTGGTACTTTGAACTACATAACATACTATATAATCATCATCATGTAATAATAATCATCAATCCTAATTAGCATCCCAAAGATCTTTTAATTTAGTATTCATATTCATTTTCCGAAGATTGAATATTCTCCATTTTGGAAAATGAAATTGGAAGACAATTTTGTAATCAGAACCCCCAGAAACCGGGAAAAGGACAACCTTGTTAATTTTAATAACAAAAATTTACGCCATTGTGGAATTACGGAACAGATTTTATTTTCATATTATTCTGCACCCCCAGAAACCTAGAAAATTACACCCATGACAAAGAAAAACATACTCCAACAGTATCCAAAAATAGGACTTTCCGTAGCCTGCAAATTGAATTTTTAGCAGCCATTAATTTATCAACCAAATCTGGTTTTATAGCTGCTTATATGGTATAATGGTCACCAACTCGGAAATTAAGTCACCAACTTATAAATGTCGGTGCTAATTTGGATTAAATTTCGCCTCTTTTTATCTGCCGACTTTAGAATTTTTTGTCACCCGAGTGTTTTCGCCAGTTTAGTAATTTAGTCACCAACATATTAATTCGCTGCCAAATTCAGTAATACAGTATGCTCACGTGCAGCCGCCAACTTATTTTTTGTTCGCTCGATTAATTATATCCCTAAAACAAAGTCCCTTTTTTGTCTGTCCCTATGTATGCTTAAATCTTTAAAACTACGCAACGGATTTTGATGCGAGTTTTTAAAATAATAGTCTTTAAGTATTTAATAGACTTTAAGATATTATAAGATTATGGTAAAATTTATATTCAAGTACTTATTATGTAAGTATATTATCAAGTGGTCGCGCATGTCGTATCGAGGTGATAGGGTCCCATTTTTAACAATTTGCATTGGGCAAACCTAAAAACATGTTCAATATTGTATCAGTAGTATATTGCTGTAAGTAGGTAGAGAATTATTCGCCGAAGTAGTTTTTTCTCCAAGAACACTATTCCACGCGGGCGAAGCCGCGGGCAAAAGCTAGTTTTCTATATTATACACCAAACATTCTTCATACAGTCTTATTATAATTCATGTTCAATAATACTAAAGACATAATTAAATATTAACCAGTATCAAGATCGTTTAATCCAATTTCCCCAGTATTGCACACTACAATTTTTTTTTCCCTATTTGCCATGAGATTCTGGTACACCTATAGTACATAAATTATAACAATATAATTTGGAGAAATAAAAATCGCGGGAATCGAAATTAGACTGACAATTTTATAGTAGGTAACTGTAACTTATTTTATATCGGTTTTTGAATTTAAATTTTATATATAATGTGTGCACCTACGTAAATTAAGCAAATTTTACTATATAGAAACATAAATTTGGCCTTAGTTTAGATTTGCAATAAAAATATAAGAAAAAGTCGTGTGTTGTGTTTGGATCAAGATTTCTTTTATTAAACTAGTATTTTTCTTAATTCCAATTATATTATCAATTAGGAAATTTAATCACCTTTCTAAATATATATAACATGCTATGTTTTATTCACATTAAAACATTATAATCTTGAAGAAAAACACGACGGGAAACGTCATATGATTTATAGAGGTTGGTACTCCGTGCATCTGTCATGAGGGAATGAGGTCGTCCTCCTCCTTCCTCTCCGTAATGTGTGTTCTGTGATGAGGTATCATTTGGCATGTTCCCACTTGAGTGTCAATAACGAAGTCAAAAGTAAACAATCAGTGCAAGTGTTTACGTTAATTGAAATGTTTCCTTCAAATGGATAGGTACTTAATTATACTGAATCTAATAACTGTAATTTTTTATAAATCTGTTTTTATATTACGTAATCACTTAGGAAATTAATTATATTTTTAAATATATACATCATCCATAGGTTTTATTTACTTATTAACATTAAAATTGCGAAAAAAAATCGCGAAAAAAATTGCGGTAGAATGTAAGGAAAATTAATTTTTGGTGGCAAAAAGGCCCGACGCTTGTTGGCATAATCTGTCAAACAGTGTCAAGGCGCTTGACAGGTTAATACTTGGTCTTTTTCAATGAAACAAAAACTAGTGTATTTGTAGATACAAGCATTACTGGGAGAGCGTTTTAAACATTTTTGTATGACCTATTAACATTCTTCATTCTATAATATATTATTTAATGAATACTATTGAAGAAAATAAAATATAATCTATTAATGGAACATAACAACTGAACAGTCGAGATCCATTATTCGACAGCCAATATAGTTTTTCAATGGATCCTGACTGTTTAGTTGTTATGTTCCATTATTAGATTATATTATATTTTCTTCAATAGTATTCATTCAATTATAAGTTATAGAATTCTAGATCACCGGATATCTAAGTGCTTGTTTTTTCTTTTCAGTTTTTCATTATGTACTTAGTTTGGTACACTTTTTACGCAGTCGGGTTTTTTAATTTCAACTTTGGGTTCTTCGATTATGTGTGTGTCCATGACATCGATGTTACGATGTTTTAAATTATGCGATATCAATTTTAAAACATCGATGTTTTATCTCTAACATCGATAATTATCGAAAATCGATGATCATCGAGCATCCCTAGCATCCACCATTGCTGGGACAGCTTCTTGTACGCTAAGGAATTAAAGCGAACCTAAAGCCTACTAGTGTATATCTGTATAATCTATGCTAAAGCCGATAAAATCTTGATGGTACAATCTATTAAAAACCGTTCTATAGCGGCGTAAGCGCCTACCTACCTACCTAGAATTATGTAAGGCGGCGTGATTTAACATCTTAGAGTAATATTAGGCCGTGAAGGTATCGAAAATATTACAATTACACATACCTATTACCTACTTATAGGTATGCGCGAATTTATTAGAATTAAATTACCTATCTACTTTTAAGTAATTTGTTCACAAAGTACAGTAAGTAGGTAGGTATTAGAAAAAAAATTGTAATTAAATATTAAGATTAAATTATTTTCTAAACGGAGACAACCCCGATGTCGTCATAATTATGCGATATGAATAAGAGTTATGCGATAGAAAGAGACGCAACTTCTAGGTAAATATAACCGTAGGTGAATATTTATATATTTTTTTGTAATGTATGCGCTCTGAAATTACAGAACCACTTTCAAAATACTTACACTATCAAAATAATAAATTTGGCATGCAGATAGGTAATTAGGTGAATACAAAGGAATCAATCAGAAACTAGTAAATTTTTATAATTTTTCACTTACTTAATTGATTCTATTAGGAAAACTTAAATTTGGTAGGTATTAGTTTTGTTATAAATAAGTACCTACTAATAATAATTTATGTACAAAAAGTAATGATATCCTATCAAAAACATAAATGTGAAATGAGAGCCAAGTTTAATAATAATTATGATATTACCTTGGTTGTTGACTTTAACGACAAAAGAAGTGAGATCTAAATAGGTGCCAAGTTCTATGGCCAGTCCTGAAATTTATTTATAACAACATAAAATATCATTTCTTCTTATAACTTAGGATAATATTATATTGTAGCCTAAGGTCTGACTTGGCTTGTTCTCATATACGAATATGTTCGATGGCTGGTTTCTACCAGCAAGCCAAATTTTTGGAATAATAAAATGAGAATCGACAAGTAACAGGTTTAGACTTGCGAAGGCTATAATATAATTCGTATATGATAACTAGCCAAGTCAGACCTTAGGCTACAATATTATATTATCCTAAGTTATAAGAAGAAATGATATTTTATGTTGTTATAAATAAATTTCAGGACTGGCCATAGAACTTGGCACCTATTTAGATCTCACTTCTTTTGTCGTTAAAGTCAACAACCAAGGTAATATCATAATTATTATTAAACTTGGCTCTCATTTCACATTTATGTTTTTGATAGGATACAATATTTACAACGTGTATCGTACATATTCCGTCGATATTATGCAAATAATTTACATACACTTATCCTAGCCTATTCTAATACATTTTAGTGATTCTTATCCTACTAAAAATGTACTATTTACAAAACAAATTACAAACTAAGCCTATTTACAATAGAACTTAATTCTATCCACAACAGCTGACTTAATTAAAAAACACCAATTTTGTCAAGTTTTCAATAGAAATGCGTATAATGGCGCACATATTTATGGGTTAAAAAAATACTTTTATGAAACACCTAAAGTGGCCTTTTCAGAACCCCTCTTTTGTCCTAGATTGTACACCTACAATCACTAAAACTGCGAGCGCTAATACGTCTTCCTCGTCGGAACTTAGATAGTGTACGATGCAAATCGCACATTAAGCATTTTTAGGTTTAAGGCATCAGCGGTTTGTGGCACGCGCTTAATTAATTATTTATTAAATATAATTCAGTACGTTCAGATCTATCAAGGCGATCGCGCGTGCTCGCACACCGGGTCATTTGATCATATCAAGGATCAATAAATCAATTTATTTTATTATTCGTAATTCTAGTTTAATTTCATCTCTATCAAGTAAAAGTGTGTAGAGTCAATCAAGGACGCTACATCCTTTATGGTCCTTCGTAAATAATAAGGACTTCGCGAGTGAATAGCACATTAGTGTGACATTTCGTGAAGTGATCAGCGGACATTGGATTGCAGTGCATTTTTATCAAGGAATTTATACAAGCAGTTACTAAAGATGGAAGATCTTCTGTTAACTCAGCAGCAGTTGGTTGGAGCCATTGAGCAGCTCTTCTCCAATTTCAAGAAAGATGGGCCGGAACGCAAGACCGGTGACTACATCAGGAGAAGACTGGAAACACTGGACCAATATTGGCAGGAGTTTCAGAACAACCACTTTAAGCTATGTGGTTATAGTGACAGGTCGCATAATTATTTTGTGACCGACCAGTTCCAGACAACTAAGGAGCGTTATGGGCACGTCAGGTCGGTCATCATGAACTATCAAGCACAGGACGCCAAGCCGACTACTTCGCTGCTGCGTCCAGCGACTCCGCTCGGTGGCGCAGCGACGCCGCAGCCTCCGGCACGCACTTCGTCTCCAGCAGCAAGGGCAGACGGCGCGCACGAGGGAGAATCAAATCAGGTGACTTTCAGGGCTCAAGGCGTCAACAGCAGGACAGACGAGTTGCTTAAGAAGCAAGCGAGCAACTTCAGGGCTCTTCATAGAAAGGTAACTAGTGTTAACTTAGATACGGAGTTAGAAAAATGGGAGCTTGACGATTTACTAAACATGTTACAATCTCGTTGGTCGGTAATTGATGCTTTACATCTTGAAATAGATAGTGAACTAGAGGGTAAAAATCAAGAATATGATGCGGCTTTTTATCATTATGAGAAATTGTATGAGGACATAAAAAGGGCTATTAATAGGAAAATGAGGTCTGATTGTCATAGGGTGAAGTCAACTCCGCAGATGGAGTTGCCTACTTTTAGCGGAAGTTTCCAGCAGTGGACGTCATTCAAGGACTTATTCACTGAAACTATCCACACTAACGCATCTCTGTCAGGCGCGCAGAAGATGCAGTTTTTAAAGGGAAAGCTCCGAGGTGAAGCTGAGCGCTTAGTTCAACACCTACAAATTAGCTCGGATAATTACATCACCTGCTGGGAAATACTCAATAATAGATACAACAATAGAAAACTTATTTTTACGTCACATATCAATACTTTAATGAATATTCCAGTATCGCAGCAAGCATCGTTAGGACACACCAAGAGAATCCACGATACGTCACTGGAATCGTTAAATGCTATAAAAAATTTAGGTGTAGACATAAGTTCATGGGATCCTCTACTTGTTCATATTCTAAGCCAAAAACTAGACGCCGACACATACAACGAGTACGTTTCATCATTAAAACAACCGAGGGAATTACCTACTTTAAAAGATTTCTTAAATTTCCTTGAAACGAAATTTACAGCTCTTGAGACTTCACGGAAAAAGCAAGAAAATCCGATTGCAAAGCCTAGTTTTAAAAATACATATAATTTAAGTAATAATTCAACTGCAGAAAATCGTTTCAATTACAAGAAACCAACATATTTTTCGCAATCAAAGGTTTCAAATAACCGAGTCAATAAACCTGCACATCCGGTAAAAACATCGTGTTATTATTGCTCAAACCGCGGACACGGTTTATATTATTGCGCAAAATTTTTAGAACTACCTAATCATTTGAAGCGAAAATTAATTATTGACAAAAATTTATGCAAAAATTGTCTTTATGATCATGAAGGTAAAGGTTGTTATTCTGAGTCGCGTTGTAGAGAATGCAACGGCAACCATAATTCAATTTTGCACGATGCATTTTGTAATAATTCATTTAGTTCAAAAAATGCAGAGTTGAAAATTTCGAAACCGGAGGTTGGAAATACACATGTTTCCGTAGAGGGCAACGACCCCGAAATTCTGTTGGCAACAGCCATGCTGCAGGTACAGGCTCGGGACGGCACTTATCATAACATTCGGGCATTATTAGATCAGGGGTCTGAGACTACACTCATATCAGAGAGAATAGCACACATTTTAGGCTTACCGCGCAGACATTGCAAGGGGACTATAACTGGGATAGGTGAAAAGGAGAGTAATTGTAAGGGAATCATTAAAATCAAGTGTAAGTCGAATCAAGAAGACTTTTCGTTCGAAACAGATGCTTATATCATGCAAACTTTAATCAAGAATTTGCCCTCCTACAGTTTCCCTAAACCAGAATGGCCCGCGTTAGAAAATTTGCCTTTAGCAGATCCTTTCTTCAATGTGAGGAGACCGGTTGATATTTTACTTGGAGTGGATGTTTTTAGCAACTTACTGTTGGATGGAATATATAAGGCGGGACTGAATCTACCAATGGCGCAAAAAACGCGCTTAGGTTGGATTTTGAGCGGTTGTGTTAAAAAGAGTTATAAATGTAATATAATCGTGCATGATATCAACGACATCTCTCAATTTTGGCAGTCAGAAGATATTTCAGAGTCATCTTCTATGTCATTGGCCGACCAACAGGTCGTAGATTTTTACAACAAAACTACATTACGTCAGGCGGATGGCAAGTATCAAGTGCGCCTCCCCCTTAAACAAGAAATAGAATATAAATTAGGCCAATCAAAATCAAAAGCTATTGCGCAGTTTAAGCAGTTGGAAAGAAAGTTTGATAGAAATATAAATATAGCACGAGAATATAAATTATTTATTAATGAATACAAACAGTTAGGACATATGATACAATCGGATAACTTCGACTCATCAGATTATTACTTACCGCATCATTGTGTTATTCGAAATGAATCAACTACAACTAAATTGCGAGTGGTTTTTAATGCCTCTGCACCTTCTAGTACAGGTTTGAGTCTGAATGATTTAATGGAAAGAGGTCCCAATTTGCAGCAAGATCTGCAGAGTCTTCTTATCAAGTGGAGACAATTTAGATACGGTTTTACGTCGGATGTTGAGAAAATGTTCAGGGTCGTTTGGTTACATCCAGATGACCAAAAATATCAAAAAATTATTTGGAGAGAATCTCCGTTTGACAAAATAATCGTTTTTCAATTAACGACAGTGACGTACGGCACCAAGGCCGCGCCGTTCCTGGCGATGATGACTCTACGACGTTTAGCTCAAGATGAGAGGCAGAATTATCAAGACAGTTCTGCGCCAAAAGTGATTGAGTCAGCATTTTATATGGATGATTTAGTATACGGAAGTCATTCTGTCGAATCAGCAAAGCGTTTGATACAGGATATCATTTCGATTTTAAAGTCCGGCGGCTTTAATCTACGTAAATGGAAGGCAAATAATCAAGATATAATTCCAACTAACAATTGTAATACAGAACAAATGAATTATGACTTTAAAAATACGGAGTCATCAAAAACACTGGGCCTTAGTTGGAACCCGCAGCAAGATCATTTTACATTTACATCAAAATTAGACTTTACGAGTAAAAATCCAACAAAACGTATTTTGCTTTCCAACATTTCAAAATTATTTGACCCACTAGGCTGGCTTTCTCCAATTTCAACTAAAATAAAACTATTATTTCAACAAGTATGGCATTTGCAATTAAAATGGGACGAGCCTTTACCGGAAAATATACAGAAAGAGTGGGAAAATATGAAGACTGATTTAAATAATATAAATAATTTTTATATGCCTAGGTGGTTAGGAATAACGGAAAATAATGTCATTGAATTTCATGGATTTTCAGACGCGTCAACAAAATGTTACGCTTGTGTTGTTTATTGCAAGGTAATAACACGTGAACAGACGTCTGTGACTATGATAGCTGGAAAATCAAGATTAGTACCTGTAAATAATAAACTTACCTTGCCTAAATTGGAGTTATGCGGTGCTCTATTACTCACAAAATTATTATCTAAAATCAAAAGTTGCCTCGAGAGTTATCAAATTAATTATTACTGCTGGGTCGATTCTATGGTAGTCTTGGGATGGATCAACGGTGTTCCTGAGCGCTGGAAGCCATTTGTGGCTAATAGAGTGAAGCAGATTATCGAAGTTGTGCCGCCCAGCAGCTGGAATTACGTTAAGTCGGAGGAGAACCCGGCAGACTGTGCTAGCCGTGGCTTAACAGCCTTACAGTTAAAAGATCATAACCTATGGTGGAACGGGCCGACTTGGCTAAAAACGCCTCACACTAAAAATCTAGTTAATTCTCAAACAACATTTATCACGAATCAAGAAGTAAAAAGAGCCAAAAAAGTAGTAGCATATGTAACTCAAAATCAAGATGAAAATATCATACGATCATTGCTTTTTAAATACAGCTCGCTAAGCAATATTGCGAGAATTTTAGCATGGGTATATAGATTTATAAACAACAAACGTGAAACAAATAAATACTTAACGTTGAGTGAAATAAAGCAGGCCAATATAAAAATCATTCAACAGTGTCAGCAAGAATATTTTATTGAAGAATTACAAGACATTCAGAAAGGAAAAAATGTAGCATCAAAAAGCAAGATTTGCATGCTCAACCCTATTCTCGATCAGGATCAAGTTTTAAGAGTGGGGGGACGTCTTAAACACGCTAATATTAACTTAGACATGAAACATCCCATTATCATACCCAAAAATAGTCGTCTATCAGAATTAATTATCGACCAGTGTCATGAACTTACCTATCACGGTGGCGCTAAGCTTACGTCGGGGTTCATTCGACAAAAATATTGGTTGGTAGGCGGACTCAAAGCCACAAAAAGGCGTATTTACCAATGTGTTAAGTGCAGAAAGCATAGTCCCAGCCAACACTATCAAATAATGGGCGATTTGCCTTCATCAAGGGTGAATCCATCGCGGCCATTCTACCACACAGGGGTAGATTATACAGGTCACGTATTTGTCAAGGCCAACAAGGGCCGAGGTATTCTAACATCAAAAGGCTACGTGGCTGTATTTGTCTGCATGGTGACTAAAGCTATACACTTGGAGTTGGTGTCAGATTTAACAACGTCGTCATTTTTGGCTGCATTGCGCCGAATGGCAGCTAGGCGAGGTGTGCCGAAAAATATGTACAGTGATCAAGGTACAACCTTCATCGGAGCAAACAAGGTTCTACAGGAGGAATATCAACAGATATTTAGTACCTTCGAAAACACGGAATTTATCAACGAAGTAACAAGAATGGGTATCAAGTGGCATTTTAATGCCCCTTCTTGGCCGTCAGCTGGTGGTCTGTGGGAAGCTTCGGTCAAAAGTCTTAAATATCACATGAAGAGGGTGATAGGCGAACAACGACTTACTTTTGAGGAATACTCAACATTACTCTCTCAGCTCGAAGCTTGTATTAATCAGAGACCTTTATGTGCAATGACCGAGGATCCTGACGACTTAAATTGCCTTACACCATCACATTTTTTAACTAGCGGCCCTCATTTAGCATTTTACAATACGTCGACAGACTTACGTACTCGTTGGCACCAAACACAAAGATTGTTCGAGGATATCTGGAAAAAATGGCGCTTAGAATATCTTACGCAATTATCAGTTCGCAGCAAGTGGAGGCAACCACAAGAAAACATCAAGGTTAACGACATAGTTCTCATTCAAGACACTAATCTGCCGGCCGGGAGGTGGCCACTCGGCCGCGTCCTGCAGCTACACCCGGGAAGCGACGGTTTCGTAAGGGTCGTTACGCTAAAAACAAAAAGCGGTATCATAAAAAGACCGGTAGTTAAACTGTCAATACTACCAGTCAATAATCAAGAATCAAATGTAAAACAGGATAGTGATATAAAGCAAGTATATCACATTACTAAGCCTATCAAGAAAAATATCTATTCCTTTTCTAAATTAGTATTTACAATTTTATTTTTTATAATGACCTTTATATCAAGCTCAGAAGGCTTATTTAATATAACACCACTTCAAAATCAAAGTTTGTACTTCGACAAGGTGACAAACATGGCTCTCATCAAGGACGAGTGGCGCCTAGTCGTCTACTACGACATGAGTCCCTACTGGGAGGGCTCATTAACAGTTAACAAGTACTTAGATTATTTACAAAACATGTGTGATAGTAAACAAAACCATTCACAATGCGCAGCGATCATGTTACAACTACACCACGGCTACGAACAATTAAGTCATTATAACAATGTTATGATGAACAAGCAAACTTCGCGCACGCGACGAGGACTGATAAACGGAGTCGGCAATATAGCAAATTCTTTATTCGGGATTCTGGATAGTAATTTCGCTGAAAAATATGAACAAGACATACAACTCATCAAGCATAATCAAGATCATCTCGCCGCACTCTGGAAGAACCAGACCTCCATCGTAGAAGCCGAATTTAATCTTTTAAAACGGACGGAGAACGTCATGAACAAGCAGCATAAGCTTATCAACCTACGATTAAATCAAGTAGAACAACAACTAAACGCCGCAAAGAAGGAAAACTTTGAAAATAACGATTTTATTCTCTCCGCTATAGTGGCCAACAATATATTAGCTCATCTCAAGGACATGCAGAATACCCTATTAGACACTATGACTAATATCTACAACGGCCAACTCAGTTTACACCTCTTGACACCTGATCAGCTACGCCAAGAGCTAAATACTATTTCAGGGAAAATATCAAAAGACCTATCACTACCTTTTGAGAATATCAGTTTACCTAATATTTATCATTTACTTAAAGTTAAGGCTAGAATGTCAACCGACTATTTATTATTTGAAACTAAAATACCTCTAATTCACCGAGATACCTATGAAATTCATAAAATCATTGCCGTACCACGTTTAGTAAATAATATGATGATTAATATTAAACCCGTATCTAGTTACCTAGCGATTAACCTTAAGAAAGACGCTCTGTTGCCCATGACTGAAAGTGATTTAAAATCGTGTCTGCAGCAAGAGTCAGGCACCCTTTTATGTAGAAGCAGGTCTCCGGTGTATGCCTTGAAGGACGACGAAAGTCTCTGTGAAAAGGATGCAGCCACCGGAAGATGCAGGATTTTTCAGGAACCGTGCCGGTCACAGTGGCATGAGTTAAATCAACTCAATACATACTTTTATTTTTATTGTCAGCAACAGAACGTAAAAATACTATGCGATGATCAAGTTTCATCGTTGCAGTTATTGCACTCCGGTTTATTGACAACAAATCAAGGTTGTCTATTGAAGTTCAAAGACTTCACTGTATATACTCATAAACAAGAAATGAGTAATTTGCACATAAAAGCAGACCTAATTGCTCCAAGGTTATCTCCGATAAACTACCTTTTTAATATATCGGTACCAAGCCTCGGCGCTACTAGCACAGGTGATGAGGATGACGTCAGCGAGCATTCAAAGCAGCTGATTCATCTGCAGAAGAAGATAGAGGAGATGAAGCAGACTATCCCTCTGTACGACAGCATCAGTAGCCACGACATTCATCATTATACTGCGACGTACATCATCGTTGTTGTGGCTATTGTTGGGATAGCTGTTTGGGGAGCGCGCAGGATCCGGTCCAAGCGGTCGGCGCGGGCGGCGACGGTGCAGGCGGCGGATCGCGCAGGGCGGGCGGCGCCGGCCACCCCGGTGGTGGCGAGGCGGCAGCCGCCCTCCTCCTCCACGGCGGTTAGTGATAATCAGTGTATGTGTAGTGCAACTAGTGCAAGTGATAAGTGCGTTAATAAGGTTCCGCGGTATACAAGTTATCCAAACTTCGATAGTTATAGTGTTCCGTGTAAACAAGACTTGAAACATGTATCGTATTCTAACGTAGCTAAGCAAAACAAAGGCACGTCACCGACCTTTCGCTCTGTATACGTAATCGGTGACGATAGTGTTAAGTTTAATTCTGTTTAGATCATTAATTTGTATTTACTTACTAACAAGTGTAGGTTAAGGACAAAATGGTATCACCTTATATCATCTCATCACTACTAACTTTTCTACTATTTTCGGTGTGGGAGCATGTACGATGCAAATCGCACATTAAGCATTTTTAGGTTTAAGGCATCAGCGGTTTGTGGCACGCGCTTAATTAATTATTTATTAAATATAATTCAGTACGTTCAGATCTATCAAGGCGATCGCGCGTGCTCGCACACCGGGTCATTTGATCATATCAAGGATCAATAAATCAATTTATTTTATTATTCGTAATTCTAGTTTAATTTCATCTCTATCAAGTAAAAGTGTGTAGAGTCAATCAAGGACGCTACAGATAGTGTCTGGACAAAATGTTTTGTTTCGATCAAAAACATTTTCTGTAGCTGGAGACAGCTTGTGTATGAAAACAAATGTTTTTGTTTCATGTTTTCTGTGTAATGTTTCGAACAGGAGTCACGCCTTAAGGCAGAAAAGCTGAAAAGTGTGTTGACGAAATTATTATATAAAGTAATTAAATAATAGTTCCAAAACTGGCCATAATGGCGCTGGAGACTTAAAAGGGTATGATATGAAGTAAGGAACAAGAGATGGAGTGAAGTGAGTTTAGCTTAGATAATTAAAATTTTTTACGACTTTAGTTGACTAAAAGTAGTTAGGTAATTTAGTATACTCGCGTAGTCGAATATATTTTTATAAATATAACTGAAGAAGATGCTAAGATTTAGTTATCCGTATCAATTTTGCCGCTTTACACCACGTTAAGTATTCAGCGCCCCCTGTTTTATCGCTTTTTAAGGCGTGACTCCTGCTAAAACATTACACAGAAAACATGAAACAAAAACATTTGTTTTCATACACAAGCTGTCTCCAGCTATAGAAAATGTTTTTGGTCGAAACAAAACTTTTTGTGCAGACAAGATATAAGTTCCGATGAGGAAGACGTATTAGCACTCGCAGTTTTAAGCCGGGTCTCCTTGTACGAAACATTACACAAAACATCGAAACATTGGGGCGTGGCTATACACATTTGTCTAGGAATAAACAATGTTTTTGTTTTCGGAGACGGACAAAAAACATTCCCGCGCGGGTAGAGAGGGGAAGAAATGTTTCATTTCTTATCTAGTGTTTACATCGTTCATGACACCTATACTCGGCGCGGCGAACCTTGATCCCTATGACACTGACAGTTAATCTCACGACATAACATTGTAGTGGCGTCACCATTAAATTAGGATAGGAAAGATTGGAGGCGTCTAAAAATGCATTTTTTAAATTTTACGTAGCTTTATGCCATTACAATGATATTCCGTTGGAATTTTTAACAATTCTTAACATTTACAAGAAATTAACTCAATCTGAATTTACGTTTACGTCCTGCAAAACTTACGTCGTGTAACATTTATCGACTAGCGCGGCAAGTATCGATAAAAAAATGTCGATAATGGAAACGTGTGCACATTTTTTTATTTTGTTTATTATTATTTTTAAACAAAATAATTAAAGGGGGGCTATTCATTTTCATGATAAAATATACACTATATAGCAAAAACGTATTTACCAGGTTAAAAATTATTAGAAAATGACAAGGTTGGAACTTTTCGTTTTACTTGCCTACTTAATCTATGCCAAAAATCTTAAATTAATACAACAATAACATAACAGACATTAAAAATGCACATTATAATATTTTTTAAAACATGTTTACCAACGTGGCTAAATGCAAGGCACGCCTTTGTCTTTAAAAAAAATTAAAAATCTACACGACCCATCACTAACACGAACTGTCATAGGGATCATCATTCGCCGCGCCGATTATAGGTATAGGTTTTTTAGGGTTATAGTTTTGCTTGTTGTGTTTTTTGTGTTTGTTTTTGTGATCGCTCATAATATATGGCCTGACTTAATTAAAAGACACCAATTTTGTCAGTTTTCAATAGAAATGCGTAAAATGGCGCACATATTTATCAGTTGAAAAAAATACTTTTATGAAACACCTAAAGTGGCCTTTTCAGAACCCCTCTTTTCTCCTAGATTCTACACCTACAATCACTAAAACTGCGAGCGCTAATACGTCTTCCTCGTCGGAACTTAGATCGTGTCTGGACAAAATGTTTTGTTTCGACCAAAAACATTTTCTGTAGCTGGAGACAGCTTGTGTATGAAAACAAATGTTTTTGTTTCATGTTTTCTGTGTAATGTTTCGAACAGGAGTCACGCCTTTAGTGATTGGAAGTGTAGAATCTAGGAGAAAATAGAGGTTCTTATAAGGCCACTTTAGATGTTTCATAAAAGCATTTTTTTTTTCCAGTCATAAATATGTGCGCCATTTTACGCATTTCTATTGAAAACTGACAAAATTGATATTTTTTAATTAAGTTAGGCCATATCATGGATATAGTACCTATGGATAGAAGACTCCGAGTTTTGTAATGGCTAAAAAATAAAAAATAATAATTTAAAAAATTTAAAAACCCGACTGCGTAAAAAGTGAACCAAACTAAGTACATAATTAAAACCGAAAAGAAAAAAACAAGCACTTAGGTATCCGGTGGCCTAGAATTCTATAATATATTATTGAATTAATACTATTGAAACATAACAACTAAACAGTCAGGATCCATTGAAAAATTAGATTGGCTGTCGATTATTGGATCCCGACTGTTCAGTTGTTATGTTCCAATAGTATTAATTCAATTATATATTATAGAATTCTAGGCCACCGGATATCTAAGTGCTTGTTTTTTTCTTTTCGGTTTTATATTTATGAGTGTATTTTACAATGCACGTATCATAGAGGCAAATCCGAGCCGAGCGAGATAGCCAGAAGAGAGGCTGTGTGTCTCGTTCTTGCATGTTGCCAACCAGAAAAATGTTGATATTTATAAAAAGTAACTTGAAAAAATCTTAGATAAAACGAGTGTACTTTATTATTATTTTAACAAATTTTTATAACTATATCATATTCTAATAAAAAAGTTAGAAATAGTCATTTAATACTAAATAAAAATGCAGTTTACATTAAATCCTTTTCCTCCTTTTTTTATTAGATGGTATCATTCGCAAGACAATAGATACGCCATTACACATATTTTATGCTGAACACCGGATAATATTAAAATTGAAAATAGTTTTTATTTCTTACTTCATGTATCTCCGTAACTATGTTTTTATTATTTATTTGATGATTTAACAGTCAAAATGGTGAAAAAATGTTGTGTATATTCTTGTCGAAGTGAAAGTTATGCTGGTTGCAATATTTCGTTTATTAGTAACATTAGTAAGATAATTGTTAATGTTAATCTAGTTATTCTAGTATAAAAGTGTTAACATTAAAGCAACTGACGTTATTAAGAGTTTTAATTGTACTACGTTTTGTTATAAATTAGTCAGTAGCGACTCGCCTAGAATCGTAGTAAGTACTGAGAAAAAAACGTGTGAAGTCGAGTAAGGCCTTTAATGATAAAACAGTTTTTATAGATTTCCCAACAACGAAGAAATGCGACAATAACCTAACCTAACCAAGAGCATGCCAGGACATGTCTAAGGAGGGTTCCGTAACTATAAACGCGTAATATGCTTTTTTTTTAATTACTCCAAAATTTACTGTCCGATTTGGTTCATAATAATTTTCCTAAAGAGTTTTTAGCATGGTCTATCAGCATGGAAATTTGCAAGTTTCTATCTCCTATAGTTTAAAAATGCTAGGGGGGGGACCAACTTACAAACTACTTTGGAGGCCGATTACTCGAAAATGGTTAACTTTATAAAGAAGTAACGTATGAAACCTTGCCTTTATTTTAAAAGACCTATTCTACGATACCCCACATGATGGGGTAGAGTGAAAAAATATTTTTCATCCCCACTTCACATGTATGGAGAGCCACCCCTAAAATATAAAATTATGATTTTTTTATGATCCCGAAACCGGGATCTATACATAATCTATAACTGAACCAAATTTCATCACTTTATATTCATAATTACAGGAGCTAGAGGCGCGGACAGACAGACAGACAGACAGACAGACAGACAGACAGACGGACAGACAGACAGACAGACAGACAGACGGACAGAGCGAAACTATAAGGGTTCCTTAAGTATTACGGAACCCTAAAAATGGCTTAATCGTGTTTAAGTAAGGCAGAGAATTACATAAAAATCTGTTACATATTAATGTAGCCGTCACTTCAAACCTTCTTGATTTTACATTATTCAATCTACCTAGAGGACTTTTAAAGCCTCAGCTGTATGTCATTCAGTGTTTCACAATTTGTCTCACACAGCTTTGCAGTTTGCCACAGCAGAAAATAATATTGTTACGTGTTGGGGGTTCGAGGATTTGGAGAGAAAGCCTGCTGACTCCTTTAAAGACTTTATTCACTAGCACTTAGTCCAACATTAAGCACTAGGTCCAAACACGAAGCACTAAGTCCAAACACTAAGCACTAACGGTGTCCTTAATCGTAGCCAAGTCGTGGGTTTCACTCACGGTATCATCACATCACTAGTATTCACATCGTTATCGCCTGTTTCGCTGTTCAACTCGAACTCCCGATCACTAGTTTTCATTTGTATCGCCCGTATCGCTTCGATGGAAGCTCAAAGTGAACTCGCTCTCTCGCATTCTTCCGACGTATTTATACCGGTCGATACGAGTTCCAGACGATTCCAGAAGGTTCCCGAGTCGCATGACCGTGTTGGATTTATTCTGGAACGTTTGGACAGTAGCGCCATCTAGTACTGAGTAGGGGGCCCCACGCTGTCCCTGTTCACACCAAGTGGTTTCATTGGTTGACGCTAGATGGCGCTATTCTCTGTGTTCGTAACACTACTCCCCTCTTAGAGATGCTCGTCCCGAGCATTGCTGCCACTGCCATGGTACCGCACTAGACGATCTATGTGCACCACTTCGAATGACCCTCTTGACACCCAGATGACCTTCTGATACGCCATCATGCATTTCACGGAGAACATCTGGCACTCTCGTTTTTGGGACAATTATCTGAAGACGGAACTCTCTGCCGTTATTTCCGGTAGGGTATTCCGTTTTGAAGTATCAGACTGTCCCATTGCGCCCAGTACGCCGTAGTGATAGCGCCAGTGGGTGCAACCTCACTCCAGATTAGTTTTACGTCACCCCGTTTCTTGCACGTGACGATGTGTCGAAGGTCGTCATCTCTTTCTTGAGCCTCCCTCATAGCATCATCCTCCCAGAGACCCAAAGGACTTGAGCAGGCGGGGCCCGGTGGGCGGGGCCAGTGGGCGGAGCCTGAGGGGCGTGGTCAGTGGGCGGGGCATAGTAGGCGAGGCCAGTGGGCGGAGCTTGGTCCCAGTGGGTGTGGCCTCCGCCAGGGGTCGCACCTCTCCGCCAGGGGTCGCACCTCTCCGCCAGGGGTCGCACCTCTCCGCCAGGGGTCGCTCCTCTCCGCCAGGGGTCGCTCCTCTCCGCCAGGGGTCGCTCCTCTCCGCCAGGGGTCGCTCCTCTCCACCAGGGGTCGCTCCTCTCCGCCAGGGGTCGCACCTCTCCGCCAGGGGCCGCACCTCTCCGCCAGGGGCCGCTCCTCTCCGCCAGGGGCCGCTCCTCTCCGCCAGGGGCCGCTCCTCCGCCAGTGGTCGCTCCTCCACCAGGGGTCGTTCCTCCACCAGGGCTGCTCCTCCCGCCGCACTCCTTGAAATCTTCTCTCGGAGCCAATCCGACACCAGTTGTTACGTGTTGGGTTCGAAGGATTTGGAGATAAAGCCTGCTGACTCCTTTAAAGACTTTATTCACTAGCACTTAGTCCAACATTAAGCACTAGGTCCAAACACGAAGCACTAAGTCCAAACACTAAGCACTAACGGTGTCCTTAATCGTAGTCAAGTCGTGGGTTTCACTCACGGTATCATCACATCACTAGTATTCACATCGTTATCGCATGTTTCGCTGTTCAACTCGAACTCCCGATCACTAGTTTTCACTTGTATCGCCCGTATCGCTTCGATGGAAGCTCAAAGTGAACTCGCTCTCTCGCATTCTTCCGACGTATTTATACCGGTCGATACGAGTCCCAGACGACTCCAGAAGGTTCCCGAGTCGCATGACCGTGTTGGATTTATTCTGGAACGTTCGGACAGTAGCGCCATCTAGTACTGAGTAGGGGGCCCCACGCTATCCCTGTTCACACCAAGTGGTTTCATTGGTTGACGCTAGATGGCGCTATTCTCTGTGTTCGTAACAATATTGTCACCCTACTAGAAAGGGACACACGGCCTCTCTTCTAACCTCTCGCTCGGCTCGTTTTTTTGCTCACAGTACTAGGTCCTGTTGTTATACTAGGTCCATTGGCCATATTTGGTGAGCGCGGGTGACTTGACTGATTAACTACCGTGACTATTTATTTTTTATTTGGACTTTGACTAGACTTTGGACATGACGATTATGAAATGTACGTTGATGAAAATATACTTGACACTGGCAAATGGTGATAAGCCACTGATAAGCCGACGCCTTAAATAAAAAAAAATTTGGTTTGACGTACCTACTTAAGTAATTTTGCAGGTAGAAAAATTCGAAAAACTTTGTTTTGCAATTTCTTTGATACAAAGTTTTAAAATCTACGTTTGAAATCTATTGATAAAATTATGGTTTTCTTTTAAAAATACTATTGTAGTACATAGTGCGTACTGGTTTGACAGAAGTTGCCTTGCCTTTATAATAATTACATTATTTATTTATTAAAATGCATACCTACCCAATACTCCTACTTGCCAATTCTATTACTTTAATACTCTGATACGATGTAATCTAAACGTAGGTAAACCAAGAAAATAATACGCACATAATGCTACCAATATAAAAATCACTTAGTTATTTTTGATTATGTGTAATAAAGAAATACGAGTACAATGATACATTCATTGGCGAAGACATGTTTTTAAATGTTTGTAATGTGTTGTAAGTAGACCGTATATTATATATTCAGAAGTCAGTGAGAAAGTTTTCCATTTTGTTCTGTTGGATTCTTTTATCTGCGCTATAAGGAAAGTAAGTAACTTATCTCTTATTTTGTTACTACACTCCTCAGTCCAAATAAATTTGATCTGAGCTACACTCATAATAGTAATATTGTCCACATATTTTTGCATTTGTCCTGCTCGCAAATCAATCACTATTAATTATTAATAATAATTTATTCTAGACATTTAAATAATATATTATGGCATATTTAAAGATTTGGCACCACAGGGCATGGGCCAATTTTTGCCACTACGCCTAGCGGATGTTTTTACCATAATTTGTTATACAGGTTAAATCTAATTGTATTGTAAATCTGAAAGATATTGCTTTAAAAAATCAGTAAAATCTGCAGCCTTAAATAAGTAATTGAATATGCTTTTTATCTGCATAATTTTAAAGCTCCGAATGATTATGTACCTACTTCAGAAAAATATAAAAAAAAAAAACAATAGCCTAAAACAGAAGTTAGAACCATACAAAATTTATAATGATCTTTATATAAAATGCGGGTTAGAAGAAACTTGCTATTTTACAGGTTAAACCCTAAAACACATGAAAAAAACGGAGGCAAGTAGAGCAAGCAAGATTGCCTGCCGCTCCGGACCATGGCTCCATTGGCCCCAGGGTAAATATGCCAATTGACTATATTATAACATGTACTCAGGGTATAATTATAATTACTATAATATCAGGTATTAGAATCATAATACTTTGGGAGGAAAAAAATACCTTTTTATTTTCTTGGTAGGAAAGTGAAAATAAATAAATTTTTGGATTACATTTAAAGAAACATACTTTATTGTGTACATGTTGGAAATGGCCATTGCCAAAGTATTATTATATAATGTAAAAATACAAATTCAGTTGTAGTTACATACCTAGGTACTTTAATAAAGCTTCACATTTTGTTTGACAAATCATACACTCTTTTGGTTTTCCTAATTAACTTAATAATAAAATATTTACAAACACAATATTTAATTCTCTATTTATTACTTATACATATTGTTAAAAGAGATCACAGAAAATTGTAGCTGGAAAAATTTAGTAAAGACTAATAATATATTTCTATGACACTACCACAATGTTATTTAATTATCACAGTGGAATTTAAAGATTGATTAAAGGCATTCATAGGTAGCAATACATAATGTTATTGTCATAAATGTATTTTATATTTTATGGAATAATGAATTATATTTCATACTAATTAAAGTTTTTCTTTATATGCAGATAAATTGAATATTAAGTGGTAGTTTACTTAAAATCTTTCACTCGCTACAATTGAAATATTTTGCCAAAGGGAATAAATGGAAGACAATATTTAGTTCTCATGTATTTTACATGCTGACAGCTATGTTTCTACTTAAATTGAAATTTAAACATAAAAATAACTATCTAAATTTACAAAATGCATGATAAGCGCAAGTACATATTACATGGAAAAACACATCGCAGTCGTAATTTGGCAACATTTTCTTGTGTCTCACTGAATCAGTCAGTATATTTTTTGAATAGGTAGTTCATTGCACAGAATGTTAAAAATGTCTCTATGATTTTAACACATATAAACTCTCGTCTTTTCACAACTAAATACTACAATAATTGACACTATTATTTATAATCACTTGGCACAAAGGCATTTTAGGTCCATACCCTGTCAAATGTCCAAAATATTAAATATCTGCCAAATTTCTCTCAGTAGTTTGTTTTTCTATATTCACAATTATAGCTACCTATACACCTGAGAAGAATTTGACTAGAGATACCTACTAAAGTGTTCATAACATTTAAAATCGTCTCACTTTTGTTCTATAGCAAAGTCATTGTTCACACTTTTCACTTTTTAAGTTGAGAGCGTAATGATCAGCACCGTATTCCGGTTCTCGTTTCAACATCATGGTCTCCCCAATGAGAGCACTAATGCGATGTTTGTCGTGAGATTGTGATGGCGGTGCTGCTTCTGATCGGGGTCTCTTCCGCCAAGGTTCAGAAGCAGACATACTTAGATCTGTTGGCATATCCTCATCCACATTGTCGTCGTCACAGCGTTCTTCTTTCATTTCTGCTTTAACAGCTGGTTGTTGTGGCGGAACGCGTGTAGGACTCATTTGCTGTCTCAGGAGAGATATGTTTTTAATGTTTTTCAGTTCCGTTGGATTTCTTAGGAATCTGTAAAAAAGTAATGTCTTTGTTAAATACTAACATTCTTAAACATAATATTATTATTTGTTTATTTAATACTAGATGTAGCCCGCGACATCGTGCGCGCAAAAGGAATTCTCGAAGGAACCACACACTTTGCCACAGTAAAAAATAGCCTATGCCCTTCCTCGTGACCTATTCTATATTTGTGCCAAATTTCATCAAAATCGGCACAGTAGTTTCGGATCCTATTCAATGCAAACAAACCTTTCCTCTTTATCATATTAGTATAGATAGAAATATATTACATATTCCATAAAAATTACACAAAAAATCTGATCAGTGATTTAAAAAGAAACGTGGAAGTCGAAATTAAATATTTTAAACATCAAAATATTGACTGACTAGGTACAATATCGACAAAGTTCCTGATCAAACATTTTCTTAACATTTTCCTTTGCACTATGACGTCTCAAAATATTTTAACACAAAGAAAGTGACCGCAAGAACTGCAAACGTGGTTAAACTACGTAGTTACACGTAGGTATGTGTACGTGCGCATGATTCAATGGCACTGTTAAGCGATTTTCATCTTATTCCTGGTCGAGCGGCAGCTAGTTCAATAAAACCTATAAACTTAAAGTACTTATACCCCCTTACTAATAAACGCCGTATAAGCTTTGAATAGTTACAGTGTTTTGTCACTTTCTATCGAATTAAACATGTCACTTGTGTGATGTGAACAAAACACTGTATAACTATTCAAAGCTTATACAGCGTTTATTAGTAAGGGGGATAGAAAATAACTATAAAAATACTTACTGGTAACAATGCCTTTCGCCTTGAACTTTTCTTAGAATATTAACTCGATAATAGTATCTTAACGCCCGGGACATCTTGTCATAGTTCATTGAAAGGTGGTTCTTTTGGATACCCCACAGTTTGGCTAGGCCAGCTGGGTCCACTATTTTAAAGACACCAGTTTCCCGGTTCTTCCAAGCAATGTAATTTGTGTACCGTTGTGTCGGGTCATTTAGAAGTTGTTGTAAAAAGTCCCACAAAAGTCTTCCGTCTGAAATTTAAAAAAAAATTTTTACTTAAACCCAGTGTTTACATCTTCTTCTTTTATCTTTATTTCAATTTGAATGTCCATAATAAAATAATCGTATCAGTTCAGGGAAGGTAAACGGTAAGAAATGCGGGGAAAATATTTACAATATATATTTTATAAGTGCGACAGTACAACGTGTCGGGATAACTAAATATAATATTATGTTTAAAGTTGTTATTGACCATATTTTAATAGCGATTTATAACATTTCACTATAATTAAATTTTCATATAAATCATTTCAACTTACTTGTGTTAGATTCTGGCATGTCATTAGGGAAGAATTCTCGGTGCTGATTCCGATAGTGTGGGTGTTGTGGGACTGTATGGGTTTGAGGCGCAGGGCTAGGGAGAGCAGTTTCCTTTGGTGACCGTGGTTGTGAAAATTGAGCTTCTTCATCAGAATCGCTCTGGTTGCTGCCTGAACTTCCAGCTTGAACATTAGTTTGTACTGTTTGTGCATATGCTGGTGCATATGTCATAGCTTCCCCTCTTTGTGGGCTTCCTGAGCTGTCTACAGATGGTGCGGGACTCAATGTCACCGAGTTCGGTTGTGCTGCAGCTGCTGCTGCACTATGAAAATGATGAAACCCATCAACTGACCAAGTCGGCGTTGGTGGGTGTGAATGCGGCGAAGGTGGGTATGGGGCAGCGCGCGCTGTGGGCGTCACAGGTGATGAAGGCATGCGTCCTAAAAGAGCTGCGTCCCGTACTAGCATTTGAAGAACGTTGTGTAAAACATCTCCAGCCCCCGGACACCGTTCACCCAAATCAGTTTTTGTCAAAAGGCATAAGGCTTTACCTGAAAAGTTAAAGGAGCTGATGAATATTTTTTATTCTATGGCCTAATATATTATAAAGAGCAAACATCACTAAATACAAGTTGGGAAATATTGTCATAAACTTACCATTCATTTGGAAAAGATCCATGTCGAAGTTTGGTAAATCGAATTCCCTTTCACACCATTTTAAGAATACTGCGACATCTTCCCGAGTCCACAATCTTGGCTCTGGTGGAAGACCAGCTGGCAATTGAGCTTTTGTGTCACCAAGAGGTGAAGGGGGTGGTGGAGCCCACGGCAATGGGTACCGCCACAAGAGTTCCGTCGGGCTGAATGGCAATGGAAGCCGCTCCATACTCGGCCCCGATGGCAGTTGTAAACTCACTACTTTCATTACGAGTATCTGTAATGAATAAAATTCATACTTTATATTTAATAGGAGGAACCTAATCCTAAATTAAAATATAACGCGAGAAACAGTAAGTGTTGTAATCTAAAGAAAAGTAGGTATTTTTTGTAGTAGTTGAGAGCACGTTACCTACATGAAAAATTTTGTAATTGAAAGAATATAACCAAATAAGTCAAAATTCTGGCGCACACATAGTTATAGACGACGGACGCATTTCACCCAGAAGAAATGTGAAACAATCTTGTAACGTGGGATCAAGTCCTTCGTGCTACGCGAACAATACCGCGGCCAAAAGCTATTTCTTTTATAATCTTTTTTTTTTTCAATATAATTCCAAAAAAAAAAAAAGATTTTACCTGCGTCTTTGTTTGCATAATATATAGGTACCTACTTAATTTATTTATTTTATTACTTACTACTCGACTATAATTAGTCTTCAAATTAAAATCTTATATAATGTAATTACTTGAACTGTTATTTTTTAGCCTATGTACCTAATTAATAACTTAATTTATGTTTGTCTTTAATATAAATTATTTAAAAAAATATATACCTAGGTAGGTATGTTGGTTCCGAGTTCCGACCTCGAGAAACCTCTTCAGAGACATTACTGTATCTTTCAAATGTTTTTTCAAATATTTTTATCATGATTAAATTACACTGTACCTTTCGGAAAAAAGTAATTGACTAATTTGAAAATATACATATTAAAATATTAGGAATAAATTGCATATCTCGTACAAAATATCATTGAAAATCCTTTTAATATTTCTGGCCTGCATATTTACATATTGTGTCAATATTCATAATTAAAGTAACATCTTTATAAACTTCTTGCACTTAAAAAAAAAACAATGCATAACACAGAAATATGTGAAAATATTCCACCGGATTTTAATATAATATAGAATCGCCAACTCTTCAGTAGGCACCGATGTTCTTATCGGGCGGGGTCGGAAATGCGTGAGTCCGAGATAGCGCGCTTTGCGATAAGAACCGCTACTCACCGGCTGAGCAGATCCGGAACTAGCAGTGTTGTCCAAAATCCTTTGAAATAATGGTATTCAAATATTGATCTAGCACATATACATTGTCAACACAAGAATCACAATGTGTAAGGTTCACAGAGCACTAGGCACACGCGTTTTAGTAGTTTAGTCCCTCCAAACGTGTCGTATTACGGGTACACCGTAAGCCAGCAGCGTATCTGAGGGAGCCAGCTCGCAGACAAGCGTCGCGAGCAACTCTTCGACGCGAACTGACGATGCGGTGGCGGCGCGGGTGGACGGACGCGTGTCCGACGCTCCCCTCGCGTCCTCCGCCCCGTTCGCGACCGCGCTTCTCTGCTACTTATGTTATTGCGGAGAACGAGATAAAATATGATAAAGTTCGGAACATAAATTATATGGTTTATGCCCCAACTATTAGTTACATTTTATTAAATATATTAGTTAAGAGAGCCAATTTATAATTTAAAGAAGTACCTAATATCGTGTAGTACCTAAGACAAGTGTATTCAAATTTAAAATAAATTTTTAATGTATGTAAAACTTTAAATCAATGTTTAGACCTACCTAGCTAGATTTTTTTGTATTTGGTATTAGCATACATTGATATTATACATTCTAATGGTTAGAAAATATCGTCTTGTAACCGTAAAAATTAACTTCAGCGTGGTTTGGCTGCCTTCCCACTACCGGTTAGTACAGAAATATTCGGCAGCTAAGGCGGAAGTGGCCTCGGAATCTTTACCTGTTGCTCCCTTCGCCCGCTGCGCTCCCGCTTATGCGTCCCTCTCACACCAACGCTACAAACCATAAGAAATTATGTGAAGTACATAATTGTATTTAGTTGGTGTTAGGCCGCGTAAATTATTATTATAAATCTGTCATGTTCATATTATTAATTTATATTTATATAATATATAATAGGGAGTTATAAGTTGATTTACGTATATTATATTATAACTATGACCACATGATGTACGTAACATGTAAAATTACGTATTCACTTCCTTAATATTGAATTGTCATAAAAAGATAGTTGTTGTCTCGAAATGTTTTGTTTGAATTAATTTGTGTTGAGGTGTGTGAAGACCAAGGAATTTGTAAGCATTATATACAACATAATACTTACAAATTCCTTGGTGAAGACCTTAGGTAGACACTAATCAGAAAAAGTAAAATCCTAATAGGCTCATAAATTAAAATTCTGTGTCAGTCCTAAAAACTTACAAGATTGAATTCGAATTAACTGTTTACTGTTACTTAGGTAAAGTACAGTTCACGTTGGCCTGGATGGAATGCGACGAACGGCTGGTCCAAATCCTGACACATGCGGAAGTGTTCAAAATAATTTCATTGCGTAAGCATATCGGAGCTAAATTTATGTGTTATAGTATATATATAATATATATGTTTTAAACTATTTACATATTGTGTACTATAATATCCTATTGATGAGTCACAAAAATCTGATCAATAATAATTTTAATCAACGCGAGCGTGATATAATCGAAAGGCAAGGTCGCAAGAAAGAAAAAGGAAATTGGATGACTCTCTAGCCTTCCTGTACCGGATCTCGGGAGGGTCAAAGGGAGTAAATCTCTGTTTAACTTCCTGCACTGTCTGTACCGCGGAAAAGGAAGCTTCGGGTGGCGGAAGTGCGGACTCTACGCTTGAGAATCGAATTTATTTCGTTACAGTAAGGATATAATTATATTTTATAACTTTATAGTTTCATCTTCTATTTCTTTATTTTACAATATATTATCTAATAACAAGTTATTTTAGCATTATGCTTTAAGTTCATACGGAATTATGTATGTATTTTTATAAAGCTGTTTATTGAGTGCTTATTGCTAAAGCTTTTGCCATAACAATCAAACGCTTTACGCTTACCTAAGGTGTTATAATTTTTTTCATATATAAACGATTAAACAGCAGTTTTTATAAATATTTGTAATTTTCTTTTTTCAGACTTTACATATGTAATTACGAAATTAAACTAAAATATTTTGCATTTTATAGTTCGTGTAGTTAGAATTCATAAATTTTCATTATGTGTAGCGACTGTAGATTTACTTTTTCACATTACATATACATTAACATGCTTATTTTTATGTATTCTATAAAAATAAAGCTGAAAAACAAATACAAGTAAAATGATCTAGGAAATCAACATTCTACGGAAGTAAAAACCGGATGCTGCCACACTTGAAATTGCAATCGCATGGAAATGACGGCGTACTTCCTGAGCGCCGACATGTAACGGGAGCTATGTTAAATGTAAGTAAAATGTAACTCATAATTACAATAACTCAATTTTATGCATTTTTTATTGACTACTGTTAAATATCGTCATGCTTAAAATCCTCGGTTAACGTCTTATTAATATATATTGTGATAAAAAAATTGGTTAAGAATTTATTATGTTAGAACAAGACCGGGACAGGGCTCACCTGATGTAAGCGATTACTGCACCATCGCAACAGCAGAGGAATCACAAGCGTCTTTTAAATCACCTACCCCGTTGGGCCTCAGCTAGCGCTCGTACAATCTTAGTCTTTCCGCAAAAAAAAAAAAAACAACGCAAGCATCATTTTGCAATGGTTTTCTTTGAGGCATGTTTCTTAAATGAACGAAGCATCGCGCAGTAAAATAACCGGATTCAAATACATCGGATTCTCTAACTCCCGTATAAAATATTCTTAATTACAAATTAATAATATTTGTAACCAAATACTAATCAATAATTGTTTATTGATTGACACTAACACCCTTATTAATAAAAATATTTACACCATGGATAAGCAAATCCAAATCGCTCTCTTTGTCTATCAAGTGACTGTTCCAAAGTATCTGACAGAGACAGCCATGTTGGATTAGCTAATCCGTGGTGTAAATAATTTTATTAATAAGACTGTAAACGACTAACTGTTGGCTAATATGTGGCAGACAGACGGCAGACCCGCCTATAACTTGTAAACTTTTAGAATTATTATGATTAAACCATATTAAACCATTTATCATGCTACATACATTTATACAACATAGATATGTATGCCACAAAGGGCTCGATACTTTATAACATGTTTCGTATATTTACATCAATAAAATATTGTCTCCTAAAAACATTAAACTTCACGCACTTCCGAGCTCTGACCCCAATTCGGGCGTCATTGTTCTGCCATTACATAATTTGCTGCCACTCAAAACTAGGCAACGATGTCACATCGAAACATTGCGCCACTTCTGCTTGTGAACCAGAAGTTACTTGCAATATGTTTGTGTTGCTGAGGTTGCGAAATCTTATTTCTTATTTGGAATTCATCTTTTTATGTAATTTTTATGTGGCTTTTACATAACGTATGGGGTAATATTGATATATTTTTAACTCTATATCATCTATACAGTTTACACAAAGAAGTTTGTAATAATAACAATAATATTTGACCGTCCATTACGATTTTATCATATTGATAAAAAATAGTTATATTACACATTGTGTAATCATACTAATATTTAAAATGTGAAAGTTTGTGAGGATAGATGGATGGATGGATGTTTGTTATACTTTCATGCAAGAAAAAGTACAGTGTTCCGTGGGACATAAATTATATTATTATATCGTTTGGTCTCAGATGAAATAAAAAAGTCATGACAGAGTTTTTATAACATTAAAGTGAGCTGTGAGTTCCGTCTAAACTACGCCTCGCCGTATAATCACACAGTAATACGTATACAAATGTAACGAAACTACGGCCACCTTGTAAGGCAAGTTGTCGCGGTGTGTGGTTTTTTTATGTATGTAGTGCGCAACTTCACGCGAACTACATGTATAATAAACCGGCCTCAGTTTTTGTTTTCCAAAGCTCTGTTCGCTTGATAGAGTTCATTCGTTCGAAAGGCGCTTGGCAGAAGAGCAAGAGGCAAGTGCTTCTATTATTGCAGTCTGCAGTTAATACTTCAGTAATTGGGTAGTTTTACTGTTTTACCTAGTTAGAAATTGGTAATTTTATAGATTTTATGTGCTCTTTTCGAATTTCAACTTAGCCGCTAGCGTCGCCATCTTGAAAAAAAATTACCTAAACAGTTTTTTGATGCTCTTTAGGTCTGATTTTATGATAAAATTTAAAAAGATGTAGAACAAAAATAAACTACAGAAAATTCTCCACAATTTATGTCTTAGCTATGTTTTTGTAAAATATTGAATTTGGCGTACAAATGCCGTAAGTGTTACCTATTAACTACTAAGCCATTTCACGAAAAACATCATCACCATACTTAATTCTTTGTTCGTTTTTTGGCTCATGAGTTGTGAATTGTTACCATACCAAATTTCATCAAAATCCGTTCATAGTTTTTTCGTGAAAGAGTAACAAACATACATCCATCCATCTATCCACCCATCTATCCATCCATCCATTCATCCTCACAAACTTTCACATTTATATTATAATAATTAGTAGGAGTAGGATTACCGTAATCATACTAATATTCCGTAGGTAACTCTTAGCAAAAAGTAGCTAATTAAGGTATACCGTATACGTTATAACCTATCTAGGTGATATAGCTAGATAACCAGCAAAGCTCAATATTTTATTTTTGTCAATTTATATTTAGTAAGTAGGTAGTAGAAAAGATTGTCGTTTACTATTTAGTGATCCTAACGAATAACCCCCAGCTGAGTTTCTGTGCGCTCAAGTGTCACATGACAAAGCGACCCCTTCGTTGATTTGGGATCAACGTGATCAAAAAACCGGGTCGGGAATGCACCGTATTGCGAGAGGGTGCATGCTCATCGGGTGTGGTAAAATGTTAATCTTTTTTAGAAACTTAAGATTTTAACATACAATTTTAACGTTATCAAAATAAATAGCACTATGAACATTATAAAAAAGATTGTAAATTTAGCGGGTGTTGATTGCGATCAACATTCCATAAAAATATACCTATACAGTATTAAAACTAATAGCGTTGTAAATATGTAGTACCTTTATTTAATGGCTAAACAAAAAATTACAAGTAATCTTTAACTTTCTATCGAGTCGCGTAAAAACGTAGCGTAATTTGTTGTATTTAGTAAGTAGAGTACATAAGCTAGTAACAGTTGAAAACATTTAAATCCATCAATTTTTTATATTAAGCTAAATATAGTAATCATGTTAATTATAATATTTCCAACAAAACCAAGAAGTATACGTATGTACAAAAACTTTATATTTTCAAATAATTTTAATACGAAAGCATAAAATAGTGCAGTTCCTAATCAGACAATGTGTGACATATTATATGCACATCGTAAAAAGTGTATCGTCAGAGGGCTCATATTTTGGTATGTCCCAATCGGGCCATGTGCGCGCGCTCCCACGCGTAGTCGTGTTGTTAGTGTGCGCCAGCGCCGCATCATACGTCGTATTTCCCTTTGCTTGTGTGTGTAACTGAGCTGCTACTTCCTGGTACAATGCGCGAGATGCTTTATTTAAATTCCTTCCTTGTGTGTGTCTGTAATATTATTTATATTCGTGCCGCTCGCTCTACACAAGTGATATTGCTTTTGAGATGACTATGTGTGCGTGTGTGTGTCTTTAATCTCCATTGTACTTCCTGATTTTGAGCCTGTGTGTGTAAGCCACTTGTTTGAATGCTAGGGCGACTTATCTCAGCGAGGGACATAGTGCAGCGTCCGATTACATTTACAATAGTTCAGTTAAACTGTTTTGTTTATTTACTTTTAAAGCTAAAAACTCTGGTTTTTGTTTTTTAACAAAACCTTGTATCGTACAATCATAACGATTTATACTACATTTATTAAGTTGGATGGATGTCGTAAATTGAAGGCTAGAAGCAAATGTAGCGCTAGCAATTTATTAGTAACAGGAAGTATACGTATTATGAAGATAGCATTCGTGGTAAGAAACAATACGAGTTCCGATTTGTTTTGCAAAGTTAAGGCCGGTTTCAGGAAGTAACTGCAATTAGCTAATTTAACAAGAAACATCCTGTAAATTTTCCTTTATTTTTATTATCGTTCTACATACGAATACCTAACTAGTAATAATTAGATTATTCTGTATTATTTAAAATTAATGTTAGTATTGGTTTAAAGAAACGAAGCAGTACAACCAATAAAATGCCATTTATGGCCTGGCTTCCTTAGTAGATAAACATTATAGCGTCATAATTCATTAAAATATTATCATTAATTTAATATGCACTGGAAATCTACACGTTATTTTCACTGCACTTTGAATACAACTAGGAAGCGCAAGTGGACAGATGTGGCTATGAGCCAGTATTTTGCACAATTGAGAGGGGTCTGAATCCTCCTTTTGGAGGGAGACCAATGAATGTTACCCTCCTGTCGTTCACATCTGTCGCGATCGAATGCGGATTAGATACAAACGTCATTAATTGATTTCAATAAAGGCGAAGGGTTAGCGATTACTTTTAAATCGGATATGCATATGTCACCACGCACTAGATCTACAACTGGACCAACGTGTGTACTGTGCACGATGCAATAAGGAAATAAACAATAATAATAATTAATTATTATCTAAGTAAAAATTGGCGAAATACCGTTTATTGTAAAACAATAATAAAATATTATGTTTCCTTTATAACTAAGAAATTCTTCAATTCTACATTATAAATAAATAGTAGTATATAAAGGATCATAATAAATTATTTTTAGGACTTATATACCTACTTAATCTAATAACATTATTTAGGAGTCTATGATAATTATTAATCACAAACAAGTGTGATACAAAAATCCCATTTGATTACGACTTTTAAGGTCTATTCTACTATCAAAGTATAACGCTGTTGTAAGTTTAGTGCTGACGTCAGTGAAATAATGCAATTATTTCAGTTGCGTATACATTTGTAGGGAAAGAGCAATGCACTTGTGGGGCTTATGTAACTGATTAGGTAAATATACTTAAATGTAATTTGCTGCTATATGAACCATAAGTCATAATACATAATATACGAAACAAGAATTTATTTTCTAATAATATGTTTTACTCTATTTAAAATTTATAAATAAATAGGTAAGTTAAAAAAACTATAACGCGACTACGTAAAAGGGGTCTAAAAAGGCCGAAATAAGAAAATAATTCAGATAGAAATCCAGAAATGCATACGTACAAAAATGGTGAAAACTAGAGCCGTGGTATGTGGACGATTTTTTTTCTCATCCTGAACATTAGCCGTTCTTGAGTTGTTATTACATTATAATTATGTATTAGTTTTTAAAATTAAAAGAAAGTATTGATGAATATTAGGTACGATCCTCATTTTGCCACTTGTGTAGTACCTATACCTACTACATATTTTCATTGTAAAAAAGCTAAAAAGCATGCATTTAAATAATTTATGCACTTATTCAAGAGTAAAATACTTTTACTAAAAGTTAAGTATAGTAGACTTTCTGAAATTACTCTAGTTTTTGGGTGTAACATAAACACAAGTGTGTGGCCACATAATACAATATATCTGTAATGTTCAAATTGCAACTATATAAAAATTATGTCAACAAATTCTACAAATTGTCTACTAAGATGGAGGGACTAAATTAAGAGGGCTGTAGTTTTTAAACTATCTTTCTTTTCATCTGCATTTCTTTATACATTAAATATAGCAAGTTTAGACGTCTACTAAACTTGCTATATTTAATGTGAGGAAATTTGAGGGGATTGGTGTGGACACACAGACACGGGGACTACTGAAGCTGCAGGCTTGTGCCCAAACATTAAATAACTTCAAGCTTGTTGTTATTTAATTATTGATTATTAGAAAGTAGCTGTTGCCCGCGGCTCCACCCGCGTAAATATAAGGTTTGGTAAAATCAATTACGAATACTTCGGGCACATGATCTACTGCTTATTTAAAGACGTTTAAGCAGAAAAATAATTGTCATACTCGAAAAAAAAACTATTTATATGGGCGAGTTTGCGTTTTGCGGAATATATAAGATGATTTTTTACTTTGAGTATGACAATTATTTTTCTGCCCAAACGTCTTTACATAAGCAGTGGATCATATGCCCGAAGTATTCGTAATTGATTTTACCAAACCTTATATAGTAACCCTCGGGAACAGTGTACTTTTTCGAGATAAAAAGTATCATATTATGTCCTTTCCCAGGACTCAAAGTATATTTGTACCAAATTTCATCAAAATTGGTTCAGTTGTTAAAGCGTAAAGAGGTAGCAGACAGACAGACACACTTTCGCATTTATAACATTAAGTATAGATTTATGAAAATGGTAGACTTTGTAAAAAAGTCATATATGAAACCTTGACTTTATATGGATGGGATCCCCATCCCCACTTCACATGTATGGAGAGCCACCCCTAAAGTACGTTAGTAATATATTTATATTCTTTGTCTAAATTATACCGCTTCTTTTTTTAAACCAGGTAAAAAATGCTTTCATCGCTATTTCATGATTTCCTTAACGTAGCTTACACATTAATTAGTTAATAATAACGTCATGTGACATTACACAGTGCTGGTGATAAGCCAACTTATTATTTTGAATTGCTCAATAACTTGTCGTATTTAGATTAATTCAGCTATATACAAAAATGTACATTTATAATGAATATAACTGTAATGAAAAATTGGTTATATCACAAAATACATCTTTAATAAATCAGAATGCACTTGCTTTGAGTTTCTTTAACGAAATAATCAAAAGTTAAAAAATATAACCCGACGAGTGGTTACGTAAATAATGTTACTCTTGCTATTATATGAATCTATTGGAACCTAATTCATTAAAATCGTATCAAAATTCGATTCTGATAATTAAATCTTACAATAATACAGTTTCGATACAGTCTCGACTCTCTATTTGTTAAAACTACTAATAGAAATATAATATTATATTTCATAGTAGTTTTATTTTGTTGTATTTTGTTATACCAAAACTCAGTTTATGTTAAGACTATTCATTTATTATTAATTATTATTCACTGTCAGTTTAAGTTAAATAAGAGAATTAGGAGTCAGTAGTTTATGGCTACGATGGAAAACATACATACATATTTTATATTATTATTACAGAGACTACTACTAATGTTACCCTTTCCTTTTGGCTTTGCCATAGTCGGATAAAAAGAAACTCATTTCGTTGATGCAAAAACACTTCCTGAGCAGGCAGTTATATAATGCGTATGGTAATATTGAGGCAGCTAACAGGAACAATGTATCAGAACCAGCACACGATAGACAATGTGGCATAGCTCTGCGCCCTCGCAATCTTCCTAATGAGTGAACCCTTTCACACTCTGGACAAAGCCAGGGTTTCACGGGTGATGTGACATGTATTCACGATGTCGCTCTTTGTTAATTCCAGATAAAATGAGATTTTTCTTTTACATCCTGAAAGACTTACAAATACTAATGATATTGCTTTTAACAGACCGGCTTTAATATTTTTCAGATTTTTGTCAAGAACGTTTAAAACAGTAGGTAGATATGCTTTAAAAACATATTTAAAATAACCCCGACTACGTAAATTAAATTAAACATAGCTTATGTTCCTAGGCCATTGTTTTACAAATCTACTTACTCCTAATTTATTAAAATCAGATCAGTGTTTTAGGCGATAGTCGCTCCTAAACATACATATGTACATATTAGATATGAGGCGCCGGCGCGCCGAGTGAGCGAGAGTGATCATAGTCAAAGTAATTTAGTCAGTGACTATGAGCATGCATAATACCCAAGTCATATCGACCCATATAATATAAGCCTTACTTTTTTCATGCTTTAAACGAGGAGAAGGTAGTTAACCTCCACTTAAGGGACACCCATTTCATCGAAACGGTTCTGCATGAAAGAACCAGAAAGGCAGATCTACTGAAACGGCGTTGATGGAGCTAGTAGATCGCGTTGACCTATCGTCAATGGCTCAACCATTGACGTTAAGGAGTTTGCGTTATGCGCCTTCCTAGATATTGAACTTTTTCTTACAACGCCTCAACGTGCTTTATTACAGAAAGTGGATCAAAGCCACGCTCAACAACAGAGTAGCGTCATCAAGTATAACGGGCTTGACGCTCAGGAGCAGGCTGACCCAAGGATGCCCACAGAGAGGGTACTGTCGCTGCTGGAGGAGGAGGAGGAGGAGGAGGAGCCCTGGTGGATAATAGGCTTGCTAAAAGAACTGAACGATAGAAAGTTCTATGCTCAAGGATATGCTGATGACCTAGCGATACTAGTGGTAGGCAAATGCGCACTAGTGGTCGCTGGGCTAATGCAATCAGCACTGAGTGTCGTCGAAAATTGGTGCAAAAGGGTCAAGCTAACAGTCAACGCAATGGAATATATTTAAAAGTTCCAATTTTCAAATGGAATATATTTAAAAATTCAGATAGGTATGTCAGTATTTTTAACAGACGAATATTGAAGTATAGGTGTACCAGAATCTCATGGCAAATAGGGAAAAAAAAATTGTAGTGTGCAATACTGGGGAAATTGGATTAAACGATCTTGATACTGGTTAATATTTAATTATGTCTTTAGTATTATTGAACATGAATTATAATAAGACTGTATGAGGAATGTTCGGTGTATAATATAGAAAACTAGCTTTTGCCCGCGGCTTCGCCCGCGTGGAATAGTGTTCTTGGAGAAAAAACTACTTCGGCGAATAATTCTCTACCTACTTACTACTGATACAATATTGAACATGTTTTTAGGTTTGCCCAATGCAAATTGTTAAAAATGGGACCCTATCACCTCGATACGACATGCGCGACCACTTGATAATATACTTACATAATAAGTACTTGAATATAAATTTTACCATAATCTTATAATATCTTAAAGACTATTAAATACTTAAAGACTATTATTTTAAAAACTCGCATCAAAATCCGTTGCGTAGTTTTAAAGATTTAAGCATACATAGGGACAGACAAAAAAGGGACTTTGTTTTATACTATGTAATATAATGATATTTCATGAAAAATAAATCAATCGTGAATTACTTTATATACTTATTTATTACGAATAACATACAATTAAATTGGCAACAGTTTATTTAATGTTGGAATTTCCTTCCGAACTGTATAGAACTCGTTTACTTTATTCCTAATCAACTATAAATCGAAACTGTCTTATGTTGATTTTCTTTTTTCCTCCTCTCCTCCTTTTACCAGGCATGGAAAACAAACCATCATTCGATGTGCCATCAGCTACGATTCACCTTATAGTAGTACTGGAAACACATTTAAAGAAGTCACAATAATTACCTAAGAAAATATAAAAAAACTAAAAGTATCAAAACAACTCACTCTAACTTACCGGTCAACTCTACCACGAACTTTAAATTATAAGATTGAGTTCGATTTACACCTTCTTCTTTCTGTATTTTACTATAGACATAGAAAACAATATTTCTCGCTTGAGATCGAATTGCCTTTTTGGATATTTTCACAAAAACAACAAATTCCAAGAACATAATCACAAAATTTTAGCAGCGGTTGACAGATCACGTACTTTGATTTGACGGGTCACACTTGACATTGCCATATGAAAATCACATTTTTTATTTTTTTTAAAATGCCATCAGATTCTGGTAGAGCTATAGTATAAAGTACAGTATAAGCAGTATACTTATTGTTATCGGTACTTTAGATGTGCCAAGATGGAATCGAGCAGGAAGTGAAGTAGAAAAACATTCTAGCGACATTCAAGGTCAACTACGCGACGAGTTTCATCCATCCATTGGTATGTGATATTGTATGTCATTACGTGAGTCTTGTCGCTTATATTAATTGCAATTCATATTAATTATTGCTTAATTAATTTGGAGATATTTTTAAAAAGTAACGAGAAATTCAAATATGTAGAAATTACACAGTCCACAGGTTATTTATAAATATTATACATTGATTTATTAGTACAATTACATAGAATATGTAAAATATTTAGTTTATTAAAGGGAACGCAAGTGAAAAAATCCTTATAAAAAGTTTTAAGAAGTATACGCTTGTCATTTTTAAGTATAATTATTATTTACCTTACAAAAATTAATACTAGATACACTTATCAAATCAAATCAAATTCTTTTATTGCAAGAATGTTGTAGGTACAATGATCTTAAAATTACTATATGTTCTCACATTCTGCCATCACAATGGCGTGCAATTTGCAATTTTACAATAAAACAAAACTAAATTAGAATGAAATTTTACAATATATGGTTTAATAGAGTATCATGTTGTTAATATTAGATAATTTATTATTTTTTTTAAATAATTTGTGTTATTAAATTCATGTAATGTCATGTCAGATTTTTTAAATATTAAGTTAATTACATAATAATAAATTATTTAAATGTCACATAGTATATTTATACATTATTTAAATGTCATATATTCATTTAATGAGTAAAAGCATTTATTGAAGAGCCACTTTATTATTTCTTTTTTAAAATTATTTCCATTTTAAGTTTTAAAATATTATATTTTAATTTATAAGTAAAATTTATGATTTATAAGTAAAATATAGTTTAACATGTCATTGTAACCATAAAATAATATAATATTGTTATCCTTTTCTATCATAAAATTTAATAAATTCATTAATAAAATACTTTGTCAAATATCATTATAATGTCATGTATATAGTCAAAATTAATGCTATCTACAGACACACGAATTTGGTACGGAGCGTACAGCGAACCATATCCGGAGACCAAATTCGGTGTCGCTACACACGCACGAATTTGGTACGGTGCAGTGAAGCGAAACGCTCGACACTCGTGTGTTCGATTTTATGCTCTATTACATTAGCACAGAGTTCTATTTACAGTGCGGTTTTTAAACGACGACGATGATTCCCGCAATTCATTGACAACGGGCAGTGATACCAACACTTTAAAAAATATTTCTCCCCAAATTTTACCCCTGAGTACTTACACCATTGACAAGTCTAAGAGATAATAAGCTAGAAAGAAACGTTATGTGTTTAACATAGAGACTTAAGCGTGAATAACATAAAACTAACATGTCTTAATCTGATTTCACTCCCAATACATTTGAATATCCCTTAAACATCCTGTCCTCTAGTAAACCCCGAAGATATTTTCCCTAATTTTGGGGGGTACATCCCTAAGTTGGCAACACTGATACTGTTGTATGGCCAAACCGCCGGACTGCTCTACACACGCACGAATATGGTACGGAGCGTACCAGATCCGATGCGGACAACGGTGAACTCTTCGCCTTCTTCATATGTTCGCCGGACTGCCCTACACACGCTCGGATCTGGTACGGAGCGTACCAGATCCGCTGTACGCTCCGTACCAAATTCGTGTGTCTGTAGACACCATAAGGTATCTAATGTCATTTTTGATAATAATAATATTATTTTATGTTTCTTTAAATGTCATATATTCATTCAATGTATAAAAGCTATTATTCAACAGCCATTTGGTTAGTTGTCTTTTAAAATTATTTACATTTAAGCTTTTGAAATGGTCAGGTAGCTTGTTATATACAGTAATGGCATTGATGTAAACATTTTTTTTAAAGATATCATACCGACATTGAGGCAGATATAGTTTATACTTGTGTCTTGGTGTAGCACTTCTATTATTAATGTCTGAATTGTTAGGAAAATAGTGTGAATTTTGTTTTACAAAAGTACAAATATCCCTTATGTATAAGCATACCAGAGGCAGGATATGAAATTTCTGAAATAATGGTTTGCAGCTGTCCGAGGGCCAAGCTCCACAGATGGCTCTTACACACTTCTTCTGAACCTTAAACGCCTTGTCAATATCAACAGAGTTCCCCCATAGCAATAGCCCATACGAGAGAACCGAAGACACATATCCATGGTATGCGCATAGTGCGGCTTCGGCCGAGACTTTAATACGTAACATTTTGATTGCGTATACAAACTTGTCTAGTTTGTCACATACGTGGTTTATGTGATCTTTCCAATTACAGTGCCTATCTACTATAATTCCTAAAAATTTTGTGGAATTTACTTCTCCTATTTTAATGCCATCAAAGGTTAAATTTAATTCAATTGATCGTGTCCTATAGTCCCTAAATTGTATAATTTTAGTTTTATTGATATTTATTTTTAGATTATTCTGTTTTAGCCATGAAATTATTTTGTCAACTGTATTACAAATGTCATTTTGGAACGAGTCTACATTTTCACATTTAATTATAACTGTTGTATCATCCGCGAATAAAATAGTATTTTTGTCTGTCACATTAGGTAAATCGTTGATATACAGCAAAAATAATTCTGGTCCTAGTAGGCTGCCTTGAGGTACTCCGAATTCATTGAATAGAAACTTCGACCTACTAGTAATTTGTTTTCCTTGAGTAATTTTTGAAATCTCTACGCATTGTCGTCTTCCCGTGAGGTAACTTTTAATCCAGTCATAGGCTTTGCCCCGTATTCCATATTTTTCGAGTTTATATAGTAAAAGCTTATGATCTACAAAATCAAAAGCTTTGCTCATGTCTAGGAATACGGCGACTACCGGCTTTTTATCATTTAACGATTCTGTAACATATTTAATAAGATTAAAACAGGCTAAAGATGTGTTGCTGTTTTTACGGAATCCAAACTGTTCAGGCCTAAGTATGTTATTCGCGGTAATAAATGCGTGTAGTCTTTTTAGCATAATTTTCTCAAATATTTTTGATATTACCGGTATTAATGTAACTGGTCTGTAATTGTTAATATCCGAGATATTACCTTTTTTAAATAGAGGTTTGACGATAGATAATTTTAATATTTCAGGGAATGAACCTTCTTCGAAAGAAAGATTAATAATATAGCTCAAGGGCTTACATATATCTTTGGCGCAAGTTTTGATAATTTTTGTGTTCAAATCGTCAATTCCTACAGAATTTGTGTTGTTTAGACTGTTTATTATTTGTAGAATTTCATATTTATCGGTTGGCGTTAGGAAAATAGTTTTTAAATTTTGTGTAATTCATGTTTTAGCAATGTCATTTGTTTTAAAAGTAATTTTTTTATTGGTCAATTGTATATAGAAATTATTAAAGGCTTCGCATATGCCATTAGGAGCCGTTAAAACTTTGTCATTATAATTGATTGTATTTATGTCCAAATTAGGTTTTGTCATTAATATTGCTATTTATGATGTCCCAAATTGCTTTACATTTATTTTTATTATTATGTATATATTTATTATTTTGTAGTACTTACTTAATTACCTAAAATATAATGTAGTATACGCATGTAGGTACATAATAATTTCTTATGCATTGTATGACAAAAGGAGCAACAATCGTGTAACTAGATTTTGTTCAATAATATGCTTCTATAGTGAGGTTTTATATCGCGGGGTTTCGAGGCCGTGTTTATTTTTTAACTAACTTAAAAAAGGTGGTTCTTTCCCCGATCAATTACAACATCCAGCCCACTTTTAAAATATCTATGCTTACTTCACATTACCTATTCTTAGTAGGTACGAATAGTTCCGCTATTGATTAAAAATTCTCATATTATATTAAGTGTGCAATCCGCACACTTATTCTATAGAGCCCAGGTAACGTTAGCGGCACACAAAAGAAACGCATTTCGTTGGGATAAAATATTAACTTTCGCACAAAAGAAAACATTATATTATCCTCTGTAAAGAGAACTTCTTCACTTCGTAACAATAGCTTGAATGAAAAACGAAGTGGTAAACAGTGGTCTGCAAAAGCTTTCGAAGTTTGGTTGTGTCTAATCTATCGTATTTATTTCATATAGGTACATACTATGTATAAAACACAATATTTTGCTATTTACTACATTTTTCATATTAGCAACAATTTTATTTCACAAAAAAATCAGTGGTTTGGAGTTTGGACAGTGTTGCGATGGTAATTATTTATTATACTGTTTTCATCATAGATTATTTTTAATATAATATATATTAAAAAGAGGGTTTTCGTCCATTTCTTCTTCTACAGGACTTTAGGTTTGCTTAGTTTTGACCGTTGGGTAGTTACTAGGTATAAGTCGTAATAAGCCAATCCAATGCTTGTCGTAGAAACCACATCAGACTTTTAATGCTTTAAAAAAATATGAAGAATCCAAAACGCTGCACGAAATAAGTAGGTAGGTATAAATCAATTAAGATGAGTTATGATTTATACACGCGTTATTTAGTTTATTTCTATGATTTTAAATACCTTATTCATAGCATAATATACATTAGTGATTCAGGAAATAGTAAAATACAAATTCCTACTGAATAATAATTGAAAACCTACAAAAGGATCTAAAAGGCCATTACATACGCTTTGTATTTCTTTATTTGTTATAATTCCTTTGCCCGTGTACCTTTGCTTTCTTGTGTCCCTCATGCATTATCCTATAGTGTCTTTGCGCCGGCGCTAGTTCTGTAAACAACGTCTATGTAAAAATTTATCAGACATTTTCGTCCTTTTCGTCTTCTACAGGATTTTAGGTTTGCTTAGTTTTGACCGTTGAGTGGTTACTAGGTATAAGTTATAATTAGGCAATCAATGCTAGTCGTAGAAACCACATCAGATTTTCAATGTTTTCGAAAAAAATAAAGAACCCAAAAAGCTGCACCAAGTATAAATCAAATAAGATGAGTGATAATTTAAACACGCGTTATTAAGTTTATTTCTATGATTTTAAATACTTTATACTTACATAGCATAATATTATAGATTAGTGATTCAGGGAATAGTAAAATACAAATTCCTACTGAATAATAATAATAATTGAAAACCTACAAAAGGATGTAAAAACCCATTGCTTACGCTTTGTATTTCTTTATTTGTTATAATTCCTTTGCCCGTGTATCTTTGCTTTCTTGTGTCCCTCATACATTATCCTATAGTGTCTTTGCGCCGGCGCTAGTTCTGTAAACAACGTATACAGATTTGACCAATAGCGTAAACTTGATGTAAGTGCGTGCACTTTGTGGTATTCTATACTAATATTATAAAGAGGAAAAGTTTGTTTGCAATGAATAGGCTTCGAAACTACTGAACCGATTTTGACCACGGGGAAGGACATAGGCTACTTTTATTGCGGCAAAATGTACGGTTCCTGTGGGTTTTCCTTTTGTTACTACTACCAAGTCTAATTTTCTGAATTCATAAACAAGCATTTGAAGAGTTTAATTTAGGAGGTATTATCTATGTTTATATTTATGACGTTTTCGCATTATGTATTTACCTTATTTATGTCAATATTAAAATATTTAATGAATGCAGTCCTTGATCTTCCTACCCTAATCGTAACAAAAAAAAATATACGTGATTATATCTTTAGAGCGTTCACCGACGTATTGTCTGCTCGCTTCATATCGTCCCAAAGGATTCCTGATCATTATAATTCCGGTGAACATTACCATAAAAATCATTCCCGATCGTTATCTTGTGAACAGGTCGGATTCTTTTTTACGCGCATCATTTATTATCTTTAGATGTACAAAAAAATTAAGGGTCCAAAGCGCCGCATAGACCCTTCTTAGAAATGTTCAGATTTGTTTGACACTCATCTGTGAGATATAGAGCGGCTAGTGGACAATAAAATTCGACGAATCCGGACATCCACTTTACATTGGGCTAAGACGAGAGAACTGAGGTGTGAATTTCTACATAATATTATTTATGTAATACCTATTAAGTAGGTTAAAATAGTCATCTTTTCATATATCTACCTAATTGTAGTACAAATAACATTAATTCCTACTTAAATTAGGTAACTTATCAATGGAACAGATACTTGCTGTTTTTATCACATCAGTCTGAGAGCTGAGTTTAAAAATTTTACGCATTTTTGTTAACAAATTGGTACAATTCTACATAATGCATATTAAATAAAAAACGACAATAATTTTAATGTAAGTTTTTGGATGTGTTCTTCCTTATCTGCTTCATCTGTTGTAAAAGTTGTAGGTACATGTCCAAATTAAACTTGAAAAAGGATTAAACCCTTTACTGCTTAGACTTTAGACGCTATGCCGACCTACCTAGTTTCTATAGAAATCATAAGATTACTTGCTCCTGATAAAATTACGGTTCATAGATTCATGAAGGTTGTTGCGCAATTTCCCACAGGATCTTCAAAGTAAATTCTTTTGAATTAGAACACAAAGGCAGGGCAAGAGTCAGGTAAAGCGCCTCACGCCGCGGGGATCCTTCATAGCAGTTTTATATTTCCGCTTCTTTGTCGATTCTGCAGCCAATTAATAATTTTTCTGACTGACCGAAGTCATTGTCACGTTACCATTCTTTGAATAGTCGTTTCTTTGCTCCACGCTGTCTGATAAAATTGACTCCCTGCAATTGTTCATTTTATGGACTGTTTTTGAATGACAGGTTATTGATCACCTTCGACAAACGTTTCTTAATGGTTAGGTACCTGTTTCGTGTGATTAAAACTCTGGACATCTTAAAATTATTTGTGGCTAGTTATAAACGCTTCTTAATGCAAGTTTCGTCCGTTAGGTACTGAGTATAATTTATATTCCTTATTCCTGCTACGATAATGGACGATATAATTATTTTTGGTTTGAAAATAATACAATATTTTAAAATGGTTTATCATAGCTTCAGAAGTTTTTACTTATAAGAATATTTTATTACGCTCTGCGTGTAAAATATAATGTTTTTGATGAACAAATACAAATTAATTGAAGTAAAACAAAAAAATAAAAGCTTAAAGCGCATCTTTTTTTTTTTTTGTTTCGCAGTTGAATATTTCGCAAACAGATACCTAAATCAAAAAATCGTTTTAGAAAGTAGCAACCTCTCAATATTTTTAAAAGACTTACATATAATTATATTACAACAACAAAAGACAGTCCAAACAAAACGTATCGAGCACCGATTGCATACAGAGATTTAATATTGATTTAATTTAATACACCTAATAAAAATAATGTATTGAGAGAGTATCAGAGTTATTGACAATTACGTTCTATTCTTTTGGTCATTGAGTCTTGAGAAGATATTCCCTTAATTTCCGCCTGAAAGCGCCAATTGTGATCTTTCGAGCACTAACCGTTTGGAGGGAAGGATGGACGGACGGATAGACGGAACTGGGGCGGAAATGAGACGTGAACTACGGAACCCTAACAAATGAGATCTTACAAAACATGGGTGATGGGGCTAAATGCTGAGCTAAGTATACTACTCGTAATTGCAGATTTTATGTCTTAAAGTAAACAAGCCAAAGCGATAAGATTCGTGTAGAGCGGTCGAAATGAGATCATCGTGTTTTATGTGTCCACTAGACACAGCACCGATAGTACTCTGCCAAATAATGATCTGAATTGTGGAATTATTAAAGAGTGGGCGAACTTCCTGGCGCGACGGCGCGCGGCGCTCAAACACGCGCAGACTGGCGGAGCTACAATTTCCTATGATTTTAAATAGAATTGAACGAAACATGTGTCACGTAACACGTTGCTTTAATATGAGATTCCTTGGTAATAGGCAAACTGACTGATTTTTTTATTGCATAATTTGAACAGTACTCTTAAATATGAGTAACTGCTCAGAAGAAACCGTATATCAAAAGTTAATATTTTCAAAGGTACAGCGATTTGTATATAAAATTTCGAAAGTCTCGTAAAAATGCTCCATACTAAAGTCGACCTACAAATGACGTCACTTGTAGGTTAAGGTGTATGAGTTATACGGGCGCAGGAATATATTTGTAAATATCTCCGATATTTGTGCGTTTAAGTTCATACTTACCATAATGAATATTTTTGTATATGATGTAAGTAAACTAATAATGTAGGTTTTGTTTACTAATTTTGCAAAAAAAAAATTTTTTTTTGGTATTTTTTAAATGTATTTATTTAGTAAACTACACATAAAATAATATATTTTTTGCATTTACCAAGTAGTAATGCCTCAATATTTCTGAATATATTAATGAAACTAAATATTTCAAATGTAGTCCCATAGTATCCTATTGGTTGATAGTAATAATCACAGGCACTGGACTAAGTATGTTGATAAAATGTCGCATAATTACAATTAACTTGTTATGTAACAGTACGTCATCAGGTGATTAAATGATTTTATCTTATTCCGTTTTCTCCACAAACGAATGTTTTTCGATCCAACCAAGGTGTACGTTTATACTGTATACTGTAATTTTTATGGGTTCATTTAAGTTGTTTCTAAACCTTTGTTTTATCGTATTTTGACACTCTATGATTTTTGTTTAAAAACATACCAAACCTTTTGCATGCAGCTTTTAATACGTCTATATGGGACGTCAATTTATGTGATTTTCTATACCATATCCAAATTGTAAGAAAACTGGAAGTGATAAATTCACATTTGTCTTTTGAAAGATTGCTATTTAAGAATCGCCTTTGTACATATTATAGCTAAGTAATTGATGTGCTATTTACCTAGATAATGTGGGGTCTGACTTGTGCAACTGCCGCGACGGTTCGCGGAATGCGATCCTGTTTTTAGCTTGTTTAATAAGTGTCACCGGGGACCGTAGCGGTCCCGCTTGCACTCTACTTGTGCTTTTAATTGCATTAAATGCTGCTTGCTCTACTAGGCGTTCTCGGTACTTGACTGCTGGGAGTACACTTATTCATACGATTGCGGCGTGCGGACTGAATATATTTTCAAAGTCATTTTCCTTATTCTTAGATAGGTATCTGCTTTTTGTTTTCTCACTTTGTAGATAAGTTAAATACATAAGCGTCCTTTGTCTTTTGTGAAGAGGAAGACTTATAGGCAAATTGTGATGAGTTAATCTTGTCGTATATACGTGGACTTTGTGCCCAGTTTTACGAAAAATTATGAGAACGGAGAAGTATGAAATTTGGCACAGTTAAAGTTTACTTAAGGTAGAAATTTGTCTAATTTTAACGTTATTAATTATTATTATCGACCACACTGCGACCTCTAGTTATGATATAATTAACACTATGTATTTTAAGTACCTATGTCTTGTGTTAAGTATTTAAATAATTTTTGCGATCTCTCAGATGCACGTAGTAACTATTTACCCACTTACTAATAAGTACTGTATAAGCTTTGAATAGTTACACAGTGTTTTGTCTCCTTCTATCGAATTAAAAATGTTACTTATCTGACGTGAACAAATCACTGTATAACTATTCAAAGCTTATACAGCGTTTATTAGTAAGGGGGCTAGTAATCTGTGACGCAGAATTCTCCTAATATTATTTAATTATTAGCATTAATTGCCCGCAGCTTCACCCGCGTGAAATTATGTTTAAACTTTCATCTATTTTACTCACCTAGGACACCTAGTAGCTGAATTTTAGAAAACGCTGAAATACGTAACTCATTATTTTTTTATACTCAATTCATACGAAATATCACTTAAATATTATGTCCAAAGAATAAAAAGTTTCATACAAACTTTTATCCCCTATTTTACCCTCTTGGGGTTTGAATTTTGAAAAGTCCTTCCTTAGTGGATGCCTACGTCATATGAAAAATACGTGTGCAAATTGCAAAATTTCAAATTTCTATCTTTAGGGGTTTGGCCTTTGCGTTGATACATCAGCCAATCAGCTTTGCCTTTTATATTTGTCGCCATAAAATTGTAATATAAATAGTAAAATTGTAAAACGTGGATAGACTTCGGACGCGAATATTCTACTTATAATTATTTAACATATTATTTTTCGTTAGATTCGTAAATATATAGTAATGAATCTTTCGACATATTTTTACAATCTCGTTAGGTGTTTAACAATCTAACGGTTTTTACAATTTTATGGTGACATAATATTATATATAAATAGATACTGGTAATCTTTACGGCCCGTTTCAATAACCTATCCACCAATAACTATTTGTTAAAAACGTCAAATTTGTATCGCAAGAAACCGGCAATAATTTAATGACGACGTTTTTAACAAAATATAGGTAGTTATTGGTAGATACTTAGATAGGTTATTGAAACGGGCCGTTAGTCTATCACTTTTTATTTAAAACTAAATATTATTAAATAGTTACACCCTGTTTGTACAATTTCTTTAAAAAAAATGCTACATATTTTACAATAATAGGTATATAATTTCCAATTTTTTATATAAAATGACATCACCTACATCATAATTTATATAACAACTTAAAAATAACTGAATTGAAAAAATTAAAGGGTGCCAACTGCCAACTTGTATATTCAAATTGTTCGCTAATGTCTAAGATACAAAACTTCATGTTTGTGATTTGTCAGATATAAGATTTCCAAACTTAAGGAATGATTTATATGAGGAAAAACTATTAGATATCTCTCATTTTGTAAATAAGATTTCCAAACTTAAGGAATGATTTATATGAGGAAAAACTATTAGATATCTCTCATTTTGTAAATAAGATTTCCAAACTTAAGGAATGATTTATACGAGGAAAAACTATTAGATATTTGGATAGAAATGGAATAGGTATCTAGATTATTACTTCTATTATGAAAAAACGCAAAACTTTATTTCATTTTATCTAGATACTTACATATAATGTAATAAAGAGGAAAAGTTTGTTTGTTTGCATTAAATAGGCTCCGAAACTACTGGACATATTTTGATGAAATTTGACACAGATCGCGGAAAAATTAACGATTTCTGCGAAATTAACTTGCGAGCACGAAGTCGTGGGCAACATCTAGTAGATAATATGTAGGTAGTTAGGTACCACCTTACTACTAAATAGAAGTGATTTGTTTTGTAATCTCCTTTTGTATGTGTGTTATATGAATGTGAGTTGGAGTATGTTTTCTATGCGTGTCGCCAGAGGTTCGTCGCGGCAGCACATCGGATCCGGGTCAGGCGCGTCACGTAACGGGCTCGATGATAACGGGAGGTCTTCGAGGCTGGGTCGCACAGCGGGATGAGCTACGCGGAAGTGGGATTGCGGACAACGATTAAGCTTGACTTGCGCTATTAGAGGTGCGTCAAAGCATGCCGCGCCGTTCCGAGAATCTAACAAAATTAGTACTTCATTTTTTATTGAATCGTCAAAGCCACATTTAGTTTTAATTAGTAAATTTTGCGAACTATAAAACATTATAAATCACGTGAGGCAACTTAATTAAACAAATGAACTCATGTCATTGTAATTCCTTATTTGTATTTGATAAGCTGCTAATATTTGACTATGCTTACAAGATTATCAATTTATCACGGAACGAGTGATCCTTATCATTACGTTTGGTGAGATTTGACAATGCGTCGTTTTTCGTTATTATGTCATAGTGTCGTGTGTTACCTCGTAGATACAGCGCGATGTGTCGCGAGTCGGGGTAAAGAAAGCAAGTTCACTGCCACGGCCACCAGTGCGACAACCTTGTTCGCTTACCTTCGCCTCTATAATAAATTAATTGAGAGTCATAAGCTTACGTATTTCATAGATTTTGATAAAATACTTTGTCGCTGACACCTAGACTTTTTCCAATTACTATTAGGCATATTTTTCATAGTAGTACAAGGAGACTTTATAATATTTTCCCTCGGGGCTCGGACCCATTACCGCCGTGCACCGATCTTTTTCTGTCGGTTCGCCATGGCTAACTTCTCCAGATATAAAATAATAGCTAGGTCATACATGTGTCTCAGGGAGTGGAAATAAATTTTAAATCAGGTGACTAAAATTATTGGCAGTAATAGGTAGGTATAGTTTTTTTTAACTGCATGTAAAAATTTGGACGAATACGGAATTACTTAATGATAAGAGGTCGTATTAACTCGGGCGGCGGCGTATCTACTCGTAAACGCAGCGGACGTTAGTAAATTTGATTTTTAGATTACACACTTTCGACTTTTTTATAATATAGCCAAATTGGCATGCAAATTCATGCATACATATGCAGTAAAAACAAACCTATTTTGGCAGTCAGGAAATAAATCATAGCAGTAGTAGGTAAGTGGTAACCGAATAACCGAACCACACTCATAATTCCATCATAAATTATTGATACAAATGTTTGATCCCAACCGAACTGGGTACGAAACTAACGGAAAAGCTACTATTCTAATACTAAATTTAGGTAGGTATTTTAGTTATTTGACGACATCTGTGGCTCAGTGGTTGAGCGCGTCGGTGCTCAAGCTAGTGTTTGCGGGTCCGAATCCCACCAAAGGAACAAAGAAGTTTACTGTGTTCAGGGGTATTAAATATTATATGGATATTATACAAATTGTTTGCATAACTTGTTGTCCAACAATAAGTTATGCAAATTCTTAACCAAAAAATTAAAATAGATGTATTGTGTTTAATGAAATAAACCTTGAATGTATGCCAGACAAAGAATTTAGACTTATTTAAGATTAGGAATACATATTGCGTAAAGCTGAATCACAGCACAGAAATGTTATGAGCAAGCCAGAATCAACCGCCATCACAGGTGAATCAGCGTTGAGCGTAGTCGCTGCGCTGGCCGGAAACACCGCCATGTTTGTTGGCCGCCATGTTTACTCACATTCCGGAAGCGGCGCGCGCGCCGACCGTCATTTCCACAAGTCGAGCCGTACTCGAGACGGAAATATTCAGCGGTTATTTCGGTTTTCGATGTTTTTCCCCAACGCAAATGCTCAGACGACGACAGAGCTAATCATGTACTTGACCACGTAATCGGATTTATTTTTGATTCGGTTGCTCGAATAGACGGTAGTAAATATCAACTATCATAGTATCATAGACATCATTTCGTATCGTATATAATATGTACTTTAATGATATCACTATTTGCATAAAAGAATTGTTAAGTGTGAATTACTTGTAAGTTGTAACACACTACGTTGTCGTGCATGTTTGTTTAGTTTAAAATAGATTCCGGTCTTCACTTGTTTTCAATACTTAGGTAAGTACTTGTTACCTAGTTCTCATGAAATATAATTTCAATTTGCGGCGAATCAAAAGTCGATCCAAATGAAATTGTTGCGTTGATGTAACCATGTTAGTGTTTTATTTTTTAATGATCAGTGGATGCGCGAGCGCGCGGGGTTCGTATAGGAATGTGGTCTGACTGGGAGGTGCGGGAAGAGGCGGGAGGTTGAGGGACAAAGGCTCTGGAACTGGTTTCGCTTCCTGTACGTGTCGGATGTCCTGCGGCTTCCTGCCCCTCCCCCTCCCCCACTAGCCTCCAGCCACGCAACGGGTTAAGAAAAAGGGTAGGGTTGCAACTTGCAATGTTCTTTAAAAAGTTAAGCCGTTTTCTTGGCTTTTGTATATAGAAAGAAAATTCTTTTCAAGTCTTTGAATTACGATTAGTATTTTTTAATTATTTGAAGACCTGCGTTTTCATTAGCTATTAGAGCACAAAGTAAGATATTTGGTGGGTAATCTGGATTATCTTTGCAGAAACATAAATTAATCTCTTTGGTTACAAACTAAAGTTATGAATTTCTATGCCATTATATTTTTTTGACATTTTAAGGGATGTTACCTACTGATTACTATTATTAATACGCTCTAAGCGTTACATATCAAGATTTTACAGATTTATACAAAATCTTATTATCGAATAGAACTTTATTTCCACTCTTATAATAAAAACGCAACAATAATTTCTAAACTATAATATAAACTGTAGGAACAGGATAAATAATAGTACCTGTAGGTACAAAAAGGTGATCTTGCCGCTTACATCAGTTTCTTCTAGGCAACCTATTTTTTATATTTATTTCATTTATAGACAAAAATATAATAATATTATGTCCATTTAAATTTTTTAAAGCAAGGGTTATTTAATTTTGTACGGTCGGTAGCCCTGAGTCCTGTTCTCCGGCACGCACGATTGAGGACATTCTCTTATTTTGTTTTGTTTCTCTGTGGTCACTGTAACATAACACGAACGCTCGCTGTCTCCGGGATTGTGCTGCTTGTATTTATTTTTATAATAAATTGTACATACGCAGCTTGTCTGAAATTCGAAAGTTGTTAAGTTTTTGGTTTTCATCTTTCATTTTCTATGAGGCATTGTATTTAAGCTTCTTGTGAGCTTTTACCGTTACTTATTTGTAATGCAGATTATTGATAGCTGTTCACAAATTCTGTAGTAGGTATGTAGGTACACATTTTAAAATGTATTTCCCTAGATTATTTATAAATCTGCATTATTTAACAGGATGTTTATATTTGATTATAAAAAAGAAATATTAAATAAAGTAATTTTGACGATGGATGAGCCAGAATACTTTTATTCCGCCTATTATGCCTATCTGTATTTTTTGAGTTGCCTAAACGTTGTACCTGTTTCCTTCACGCTGTCTATGTCAATTTTTAATATCTTTTCAAAAGAGCTATTACTTAATATCATCTCTACGATGTTTAGCCTAACCATAAGCTGTAGCATCTTTGATTGACTAGCTTTAGGCACAATAATTAGCGTTATTTGTCTATTAAGACAAATAACGATATTTAAAAAAACATAGTACTACATTATGTTGCTATTTAGCAACACAATTTAGTGCTATGTTTTCCTCTCTCCTTAGTGATGATCCTAAATACAATTCTAACACTGTCTACTAAAAAATGTATACTCAAGAAGCAGCTTATAAGTTCTGAGGCCACATAGATTGATTAAGGTGTAGAGTTAAGGCGTGTAGAGTCAGAAGCTTGGTTTTACATGAGATATGACAACTTTTTGACAGTGCGATCTTGGCATTACTTTACATGAAAATGTTTTTGGTGGGATCCTGTAGTCTTCATGCCCGATAAAGTCAATTCCACGGGTGGTAAATTAGTTGTGTCAATTTCTGTGTGCTTCGTGCTCTATCTATCTATTAAGTATCACTGCCTATCTGCAATTTAGATTTAATAAGCAATTTACAAAAATAAATGGTCTGGATATTTTGAGCGTATCTATGTCTGTTTTTAATTTTTATGTATGCGTGTATTATTTCTATACTAGTCTATGCGACAAGTTGAAAATGGTACAAAATAGAGATACTGCTCTTAAAATTATGTGCGATAGCTCATTGGATCCGGAATGACGTCTAGAAAAATGTGCCAAAAGCGTGTATTAGCACATAAAAAATTGCAAAAGTTATAAACAATTAAAGATGAAAAAAAATGGCATTTCGTTTTTTGCCAATATTTAAAAAACTATTAATATTTAAGAAATTTCAAAAAAAGATTCTGAAAGAAGAGGAAATTTCCAATAAAAAACTCCTAACTCCCGGAACTCTATCTCCATTATTTATAATTTTAATTTAACGCTGAAAATAGGTCTGCGCGTGACATTTTTAGGATGCGCGCGCGGCGTCAAAAGCGGTACGGCACATTAATTAATTTATTTAAGGTATTGAATTTTTTTTTTTAAATTTGAAAAAATTATGGTGTGTTCTGAACACTATAAATAATTTATTCCCGTTGGAAATTTTACTTAAAGTTAATTTTTCAACGAGTTAAACAATTGTTAACTAACGATATTTTCTCGAACTACCGTCTTAATTGTAAGTGAAAAAAAATTTTCACTTCGTAGAGCCTTTCTTAAACACATACTTAATAAGATAGTGCCATAAAAGTTAAAAAATATTTTTAATTTAACAACATTACTTGGATTTTTAGGTTTTTGTTCAAGTAAAAAAATTGTTATAAACAAAGTATAAATATTTTTTCAACTTTTATGGCACGATCTTGTTAAGTATATGTGTAAGAAGGGCTCTACGAAGCGCAAATTTTTTACGACCATTATTTAAACATTTTTTTTCACTTACAATTAATGTCATGGGATACTCATCCCAACTTACCTGTCCGGTAGTTGTGGTATAGTATACGGGTATGCGACCCCGGCATCCCTAGCTATTACTGTCCTATCCCTTGCCCTCATGGGCGGTAATATCCTACATTTCCTATTTCCCACTCTAACTTACCAATCTTCCTTTCCACACCACCTATCCTTCCCTTTCCCTATTCCTACCCTCCCCACTAATCCGTGGAAACGCAATGGATAATCGTAAGAATAATTTAAGTATCCAAAATGGCGGCGATGTGGTTCACCACCCATCACGTCTCGTTTCTCGCGGAGGTGAAAAGCGGACCATGGAGAGCCGCTTCGCTACGTTGAATGTAAGAGGAGGAATGGATGGTAAGAATGAAAGTGAACGAAGCGAAACGAGTATGTAAGGATCGTAGCGAGTAGCAAAAAGTGGTCTCTGCCTACCCCTTTACGGGAAAAAGGCGTGATTATATGTATGTATGTACAATTAAGACGGTAGTTTGAGAAAATTTCGTTAGTTAACAATTGTTTAACTCGTTGAAAAATTAACTTTAAGTAAAATTTCCAACGGGAATAAATTATTTATAGTGTTCAGAACACACCATAATTTTTTCAAATTTAAAAAAATATATTCAATACCTTAAATAAATTAATTAATGTGCCGTACTCGCTTTTGACGCCACGCGCGCATCCTAAAAATGTCACGCGCAGACCTATTTTCAGCGTTAAATTAAAATTATAAATAATGGAGATAGAGTTCCGGGAGTTAGGAGTTATTTATTGGAAATTTCCTCCTCTCTCAGAATCTTTTATATATTAATAGAATTTCTTAAATATTAATAGTTTATTAAATATTGGCAAAAAACGAAATGCCATTTTTTTTCATCTTTAATTGTTTATAACTATTGCAATTTTTTATGTGCTAATACACGCTTTTGGCACATTTTTCTAGACGTCATTCCGGATCCAATGAGCTATCGCACATAATTTTAAGAGCAGTATCTCTATTTTGTACCATTTTCAACTTGTCGCATAGACTATACCACGCCCTTCAATTTAAACGTCTTGAAAGGTGTCGCTACAATTTTAAATATTATTTCGCGTTTCTAATCATGATTATAATGTAAACCTTCAGTTTAATTTAAAATTTAATGCAATAGTTTCAACTTGTAATAGTAATAAGTAGGCAGTTACGCAGTCATGTATATAATATAGGTATAGTATTTCTATTGTATCAAAAGCCACATATTATAATATAATTACATAATTATAATGTATCAATTGTTGTATATTTAAAATAAACGTGTCAGTTACGTCAATTGACTCGAAAACAATGCAGGAACGCTTCCGCATCGTCTTTTTTTTTCCACGACCAAGGCGAATGCCAAGGTCTTGGCTTTCTATCGAGGGAAGGGAATTTATCTTATGAAAAACCACTGGAAAATGTAATTTTGTACCTTTGGTTCTTTTTTTCTTTTGAATAGGTAAATATTAAAGTCTTTTGAATAGATAATACTTATCTAAAAAATTCAAATAGATTATCTCATAAATGGTTCACTAATCACTATGCTTACATATATATGTAAGTTTAAAATATGTTCCGAATATATTTTGGCTATTTTTAGCAAAATCTAAGTTTTTTCTGACTAGTAGGTATTATATAAGGTTTGGTAAAATAAATTACATCCGAAATTGATTTTACTTTGTTTACTTTGTTACAAGCACTTACAACCATTCCCAGTCTTCCCTACTTGTGATTTTTTTATAATTCTTAGTTAAATAATTTTAAACAGCTTAACTTGTCGATGTTGTGATTACAGATCTTTGAACAGAAACTTCTGGTTAGGTTTAATTATTATTAGTTTTTGTAGTAAGTTACATACATTCGCATAATTGTAATGCTTAATGATGTAGAGATCACATTTTCAGTTTAATTTAGCTACTCTTATTCTCAAAACAAAGGTTACAAAGGCAAAGAAGTAACCGCATAAGGAATGTAGAAAAAATGTCGGTTGTGCCAGCAGCGATAAAATTAATAAATGTCGGCATGTCGAACATCCGCGATTGCATCATGAGATGAGAAAAAACAGCCAATAGAAAACAAATAGCAATCAGAGCCGGACAAAGTAATCCTACACAATTAATACCTCGATATTATTATGACCACTTCAGTGATTATCTCGACTACTTCCTTGAGAATTGAGATACAGGATACGATCTTATAATCGACTGCGATAACTAAGTACCTACATGTGAAGACATGCGATTATAAATGTAAGATACCTAATACACATAAAATTAAGTATTAAGGTGATAACGCACCTATACGCGCCGCAGGAGCCGGACGCGCCGAAGTCATCGAATTTTATAAATCTTTGTATGAAATCGTATGCGACGCCGCGCACCTATCTGCGCCGCAGGAATCTCAAGTGCGCGTCCACCTTTAGTCTCATGGGGCCACATGCTGTTGTGACAAATTGACTAACGTAGGTTAAACCTTCTAAGTTTTTGAAAGTTTTTGCTTCACATGCATATTATAAACGCTCCCGCGTAAATACAGTATCCCTCAAAATCCGTTCAGTAGTTTTTGCGTGAAAGAGTAACAAATATCCATCCATCCATCCATACATCCTCACAAACTTTCACATTTATAATATGAGTAGGATGATTGGACCAGGCGACCACACATTGATTTTACATCGCCCTTTTATCCGATTAAAGTTCAAAGACACCTCATTCAAAAGATTAATTTGGGCATGCTATGCATGCTAAACAAGGATGTACAAATCGTATTTGATGTTCTTATAATGTCGTTCAGTAAGTGTTCGGTGTGTTATCCGTTTGTTGTAGGGGTCATTGTCGTCTACTGTCGAGATTCGCAAGACGGGCCTCCCCGCTCACGTGAATTCCTGACGCTCAGAAAGTGTTGTGATGTGCACTAGTTCAACCGAAACGTGGAGAGTAAGAGTTGTGTGATGCACACACTACCCACTAAACATATGGGCCCATATTGATGACCAATGATAACTAAGTACATGAGTACTTATTAGTATATAGCTTATATTATGTATATAGCTATGAAACTATACCTATACATAATATTTCAACTAACGTTTGTTGATGTTATAGGATTAGTAATTACCAGTGACATAGGCTGGTTCTCCTTCATAGGAGCCTGTATAATAGGTAGGGATTTGCATGAGGATCTTCAACAGGTAAGTGGTAAGTGAAGCCAATAGAAATGGAGTTATAGGAACCCCATGCCGCTGGTGATTACTAATCTGTAAAACGTATTCCACGAAAAACATATTCATGTTTGAATATTTGCCAAGAGGATACTATATGACTCGCTCTATCAAAAAGTTATCAGATCTCATGTAAAACCAAGCTTCTGACTCTACACGCCCTACCTCTACAAGACTAACTTCACAAACTCTAAACTTTAGTCAAGATATAATATGTGGATAACATTTCAAGTACATTTCGCTTCATTTAGGTACTTGGGCGTAAGGTGAAAAATTCACTGTTATTCTGATATATTCGTACTACATACTCTTTTAGGAATGAAACGCCCAATCCACATAATATCTTGACTATGGTATAGCGTTTGTGAAGTTACGTTTTGGAGTTAAAACGTGTGAGATGTGATGTCAAAATGTTATCACATGAGATGTGATAACATTTTGACAGAGCGAGTCATATGGTATCGTCGCACAAAAAATATGAAATAAATTTTATTTTGTAAATAATTCCCTAAATAACTTTCTAAATTTTAAATTCGGCAAAAATTTTAACTACATTGTATTTGTCTACAATGTTCATATTTTGAAGTCGGTATCAGCCGAAACAAAGCAAACACTTAAATGGCCTTACTTTTGGGGTGGTTTGGGGCCATTTTGACATTAGAGGTACGGTGAGATCAAGATGGTTGAAATTTGAGGTAATTGGTGAAATCAAGATGACGCACAGTGGTCCCGATTTAATAAAATATGGACATTGATGCTACAGGCACGAAAATTTTACTGAAAGTTAAGACTAAGATAACTAATACGACAAAAAATATTATTATCCTAATTGCGGGAAATTAGGATAATAATATGAGAATTAGGATAAGAATTTCGAGAAATTAACATTTCTGTTAATTTCTCGAAATTCTTAAAAGTTGTCGAGATGGGGATCACATATGTTAGAAAACAAGTGATTCTGAGTATTTCATGTGAAGATACTTTCTACTTATCTCTGCGTACTTTTGAGTTATTGCGGGTTGAAAAATCCATTTTTTAATAGTTAAATGTCCTTACTTTTGAATTACATAGTTACTGAAATGCTTAGAGTATTTGAAAATTTTAAACTTAAGAGTGCGCTAGTCAACGGCTCGAACTCAGTGCTGCGCGCGGGGAAAATGCTTGTTATTTCACCTAATATTGGGGAAAAAATGATATACCCATACAATAGTAATCTATACTTATAAGAGAAGCTATACTGCACACATTTATGCAGCTGTGTAAAGTATTTTAGAAAAGCTGCGCTAGTCGCTTTTCTCTCCATACAAACGCTGTTGGTGATTTACTCCAAAGTCAAACATTGTAGACCCAAATTCTAGCGTAATATCGATTTTTATGGCACTTATCTAGGTCGGTATTTGCTAATATTTCTGAAATTCAAATTAGTGTAGAAGATAATAGCCTCCAAACATCGCATTTTTAGCGCAACTTTGAACGTAAATAAAAATTAAACGAAGAATGATAATAAAAAAGCAAGCAAATACCGACACAGTTTGATTATTCAGCAATTGAGATAATTTTACTTCAGACAAAAATATTATATAGTTTTTTCATAAAACACCAACAGCCGAGTGTCGATTTTAGTAATTTGAAGACGCCTTTTCTAAAATACTTTACACAGCTGCATAAATGTGTGCAGTATAGCTTCTCTTATAAGTATAGATTACTATTTTATGGGTATATCCTTTTTTCCCCAATATTAGGTGAAATAACAAGCATTTTCCCCGCGCGCAGCACTGAGTTAGAGCCGTTGACTAGCGCACTCTTAAAGACTAAATTTATATGTTATATTGTTAAATTGCGATTTTGGATAACTCCTCGAGGCCTGACAACAGCTTGGAGGAGTTTTATCATACTGAAAACGAGGTTTTGGAGCCGAATTATGCAATATTCCCTCCCATTCTTATATCAGGGCGTGTTTTAGTGCTGTGAGGGTACTAACTGTAGGTGACAATTTGCGGCTTCTGACTAGCCTTCTAAGCTCTTCTCAGGGTATACTTAATCGGGGTGAGGTGAGGACACTAAAGAGAACATATAGAATCTCTTGACCATATCTTTCTCCAGGTAGAGGTCCAAAAGTGCGGATTCCTGAAGGTATACCAGCCCATTGTTAATGTACTCTGCCTGAGCATACTGGACTCTATCTGAAAAGTAGGCTTGAAGATATCCCCTACCAGGTCGCGTTTACTTAACCTTTTTTCAGAAGTTCACAAAGTGAGTAAATCCACTCATCTGAGACCAAAATTCTGGACCATTCTCGTTCATCTTTTTGTATGTGTTCACGGACGTATCACAGTATTGCTACTCGATACTAGGGGCTCTCGAGATTGGTCTCGAGGTGAGACCACTCGCCTTCGCGTCGGTCCTTAGGGTTTCAGATTTACTTAATCAAGTCTTCTTCATTGTGATGTCAGTAACATAGTCCCTTCGGGTCTGAAGAAGCTGTTTCTAAACTTAACTGCGTTTAGGTGTTGATTTTCAACAAGTGGAAAATTTAACGGTCTTGCCGAGCGCTAAGTCTGCCATTAAAGTCTTACACGGACTTATCAAATATTTTTCAGTCTCTTTGTACCGTCACTTCATCTTCTGAACGGTTCGTAACATGACACTCCGTTCTTGCAGTACAACGCCTGATACCTACTTCTGCACTGATGCCTAGTTTCAGAAAAATCATCAACACATTCTTCAGGCTATGATACAATTTCTAAATCTACTGTTGTCTAACTTCCTTTTTGTAATAAGACTCATCGTTCAAGAAAAAATTGAAAACATAAAGAGACCAAAAACATGGTTAACTTGAAAATGGAAAAAGGTTATTTTTGTTTTAAAGATCTTCCACCCACTTTTACCAACTATGAAGTTTTTTGTTATGATAACATAATATTAAAATCTTTTATAGCACGGCGTGACCTAAACCCGCACTTTACGCACGCTTGCGTAAAGTGCGGGTTTTTGTCACACTTGCTATAAAATAATATACGATAGAGTGATTTTTATTTTGACGGTTTATCTTGTTTACTTATTCTTACTAAGGACCATTATGACAGAACTATACTCGTGTTTAGAGTTTTCAGCTGCATTATATTAGAACAGAGCACTATTTACAGTGCATTCCGATTTCTGTGCAGTGTTCCATCTCTACAAATATATTTCTCTCCAACCTTAAACAAACTGATATATAAATAATAAAAAAATATGTTCTGTAATATTAGTGTTATTTATAGGTACATTAAATTATACTACCAAAAGCTTAATTTAAAACAGTCAGACTGTAGGTCTGACTTTTTAAATCGATTGTCTATGTTGAATCGATCAATAGCTTAACTCAATTAAAAACCAGAAAATACGAACCTCTCCCACGGAAACAAACCCCAAAAAATCTCTCCCATAGAGATTCCGATCTCGAGATCTCCCATTTTCCTTAATTTTTGGGAGAAACCACTTTAGTTGGCAATCAAATCCATGGTCTGCTCCAGACCTAAACCGTTCATGTGTTAATACTTAATAGTCTTAAAAAGTTGTTGCAATTTAGTATTTTAAGTTTGAAACTTAAAAGAAGATTTTTTTTATTAAAAACACGTAGATTTTTTTAGAGTAATAATTTGTGAAACAATATTATTAAAATGCAGGTATATTTAAACGCATTATATTACTTGTATTTAAAGTTTATTACCAATATTCGTATTATTCGAATTATTCGAATTTATTCGAATAGTGTTTAGCCATTATTCGAATTATTCGAATAGTAAAATTTGTCGAATAATAACATTCCCTAGTCATAGCCCATCCTTAGTTTTGAAATCATTGCCGTTCGGCTTTAAGTCATCCGCGTCAATCCCGCATAATAATGACTGCAAGTACCTCATTTGATTAAAAAAAACATACGAGTGTGAATTTCAATAAATAATTTTACTCGTTTTTGCACTCTGAGTACTCAGGCAACTATTACGTAAACATATATTTTTGATAACATTTTCCTTATTTGAGAAATATAATAATGTGCACCTTATCTTGATAAATTGAACATTATTGTTATATCCTGTATTAAATACGACGAGAAATTAATCAATATTTCTTTTGGTTTAGTTATATCTTTATATCGCATGATAAAAAACTGGACAAGAGTGAGTCGGACTTGCACACCGCTGATTCCGTACAAAGAAGGAACATCATAAATATGTAGTTTGGGAATCGAGTTTGTATAGAGAAATAAATATATTTCTACATTTTTCATTTTAAATAAAAATATGTATCGTCAAAAATATGTACCTACTAGATGGTTTTTATAATATGTACTAGATGTTTCCCGCAATTTCTTGCGCGCAAAAGGAATTCTTGCGGGAACCGTACATTTTGTCGCGATAAAAAGTAGCATTTCTCCTTTCCCGTGGTCTAAGTCTCATTTTTTTCACAGCTTTAAGGGACCTTGGATTACCTGAGTAGGTACCTTTTTTTTAGGGTTCCGTAATACTTAAGGAACCCTTATAGTTTCGCTCTGTCCGTCTGTCTGTCTGTCTGTCTGTCTGTCTGTCCGCGCCTCTAGCTCCTGTAATTATGAATATAAATTGATGAAATTTGGTGCAGTTATAGATTGTGTATATATCACGGTTTTGGGATTATAAAAAATAATAATTTTATATTTTAGGGGTGGCTCTCCATACATGTGAAGTGGGGATGAAAAATATTTTTTCACTCTACCCCATCGTGTAGGGTATCGTTGAATAGGTCTTTAAAAATAAAGGCAAGGTTTCATACGTTACTTTTTTATAAAGTTGACCATTTTCGAGTAATCGGCCTCCAAAGTAGTTCGTAAGTTGGTCCCCCCCCCCTAGCATTTTTAAACTATAGGAGATAGAAACTTGCAAATTTCCATGCTGATAGATCATGCTAAAAACTCTTTAGGAAAATTATTGCAAACCAAATCGGACAGTAACTTTTGGAGTAATTAAAAAAAAGCATATTACGCGTTTATAGTTACGGAACCCTCTTTAGACATGTCCTGACATGCTCTTGGTTAGGTTATTTTCGTCTGGGTTTAAATTCAACTCGATACCTCTACGCGTAACCGAAATAAAGTGACGTACAGAAGGACGGACGGCAAGAATCCGTTTTGTCCTATTAAGGTATGGAACCTTAAAAATTAAATCCTTTTACCTATGAAAATAATTATTTTCATCGGCTTCACCTCAAAAAATAACTAACACATTGGCATGTTAGTTCAGTTAAATTGTATTTTTGCTAGGAAAGTTTTGGGGTAGTTCTGATTTTTTCATTCCATATGTGTTTTGGGGTGCTAAATCCGAATCTGAGGTTTGCGGACAAAATTTCGTGACGCAACATTAAAAAAACCAGAAAAAACCGGTTTTTTTTGCTTTTTCCGGTTTTTTGCTTAAAACTCGAAAACTATTACCTTTTGGTTAATGGTCTGTTTACAGAAATAAAAGTACTTGAAATTCTCTACAAATAGCAGTATTTAGTTTTTTTTTTTCAGACGAATCGTTCGGTTTCTAGTGCGAGTTGAAAATTGTACATTTTTAGCAGTTTATGCAAAACCCACTTTTTACATTTCAATATTTAATTTTTATGGATGCTGTCATTTGATAAATGTCACCTGGTTTTCCACACAAGTAATTAAAAAGAAAAAAGGCAAAAATTATGCAAATTCAGTAGGTATCAAAAAAAGGTAGAACTCGTAACAAAATAAAACTTAAAATCTCGTTACTTATGATCATATATTATTATGATTATAAATTATAATATGCAAAATTTATATGAGCCGTTGTCTTTTGGAAGGCCCTGGCTGAGGTTCTTCGATAACGATGAGTCCTGGTTCTGCTTGTTCTGGAAAATAAAAGTTTAAATCAGTAAAAATCAGGTGCAGCAGTGGTTATCCGGTCAAGCCACACCTAACGAGCAACAGAAAGACCCAAGTGAGTGGGGATGGAAAAAAACTAGTAGTGGTCTCGTGCCAGTACCAACTACTTTGGACCCTGCACCAAACTCAATACTCCGGTACATTTCATGTAAATGTAAAAAACATCCTTGGGCCTTCCAAAAGACAACGGCTCATATAAATTTTGCATATTATAATTTATAATCATAATAATATATGATCATAAGTAACGAGATTTTAAGTTTTATTTTGTTACGAGTTCTACCTTTTTTTGATACCTACTGAATTTGCATAATTTTTGCCTTTTTTCTTTTTAATTACTTGTGTGGAAAACCAGGTGACATTTATCAAATGACAGCATCCATAAAAATTAAATATTGAAATGTAAAAAGTGGGTTTTGCATAAACTGCTAAAATTTACAATTTTCAACTCGCACTAGAAACCGAACGATTCGTCTGAAAAAAAAAAATTCTGCTATTTGTAGAGAATTTCAAGTACTTTAATTTCTGTAAACAGACCATTTACTAAAAGTTAATAGTTTTCGAGTTTTAAGCAAAAAACCAGAAAAAAGCAAAAAAAAAAAACCGGTTTTTTCTGGTTTTTTTAATGTTGCGTCACGAAATTTTGTCCGCAAACCTCAGATTCGGATTTAGAACCCCAAAACACATATGGAATGAAAAAATCAGAACTACCCCAAAACTTTCCTACTAGGGTCACTTTACAGTACAAATGTACTGAATTATGTAGGTAGAGGCGTTTTTTCGCCGTGTCATTTTTCTTTTAGTATTAGTAAAATTAGTTTCACTTTGCCTTCGTACCTAAATATTTTAACTGCGTGAAAATTTTCCCTCTTTTTGGCTAATTATGTAGCAAAATAATTTATATAATAAGTAGATCTTAACTTGGGTCTTTTCTTTCACCTTATCTAAAAACTAGCTTTTCCCCGCGACTTCGTCCGCGTGGAATAGTTACTTTGGGATATCGCTAAAATTTACCCGCGACTTCATTTACGTAGAAGAAGCGCTTCCACCTCACGACTGCCCGCCCGCTCCGCGCGCCTTACTATAGCGCGCATGATTATTTTATTACTGCGATATCTTCTAAAATACTCATTGAAATCAAATGATGTAAACGGCAAATTTCTTCTAGATTAAATGCTTGTAATGAATAACGTATTTACTTGGATAAGGATTAATATAATCTTTATGAAAACACCTTCACAAATAATGCTTACTTTTAGAACAAATTTGGTAAGTATAAAAAGGTTATAGTGAGCCAACCTTAAAAGATAGACATATACTGTCGCGGACTTTTTTTTAGAACTTTTAAAGGGGAACAATTCTGCCATACATCATTTTAGCGAAACTTTAACCGTTTCCGCAGCGTACGTAGCGAAAGCTCTCAAAAGGAAAAAAAGACCCCCGATTTTGTAACATTCTTGATTGGTACTCCGCTCGTATTGAGTTTAGCATGATGCTATATAGCCTAAAGCCTTCCTCGATAAGTGGACTATCCAACACAAAAAGAATTTTTCAATTCGTACCAGTAGTTCCTGAGATTAGCGCGTTCAAACAAACAAACAAACAAACAAACTCTTCAGCTTTATAATATTAGTATAGATACCTTAATATATGGATGATGCAAATTTGAAATTTTCAATATCATGTATCCAACAAGTCATAAGTATAGTTTAAGTACATAAGTACACAAGTAGTAGTGTATTGTGTAGGTACATAAGTATCCGATTAAGTATAGGTAAATAAAAAACACCAACTTAAACACTTTTCAGTTTACTAAAGTGACAGCAAACAGTGAAGATACAATTAGATACTTACTTACTTACTATAATACTTACAGTTCATGTACCTAGTTAGTGTATTATCTGAGTTCGAACTTCAAGTACAAATAAATAATAATACAAGTAACTGCTTATTAAGAACGTGTAGTTTTCGAAAGATTTGCGACTTCCTGTCTCGGTCGACGTAAGCGGAATTTGTCCAATAATAACATAATCTGTAGTGACGTGGGTTATTTTAAATATCATCACGTGCTGGTAACAACAATAACAATCAAAGGTTTACGTGTCAAATTAACTCTCATACGGGTCAGCTTACAACACAACGCTACGCGAGCGGTTTTCTTAAAATTATAAACGGTAATTTCACTACATTCGCTTCATGGGCGTAAGGTGACAATTTTACGGCCTGTTTTTCTGATAAACTATTCTTGTAGGAACGAAACGGTTAAGCCACATAATTTGACTAAGGTGTAGAGTTTGTAAAGTTAGGCTTGTAGAGTTAAGGCGTGTAGAGTTAGAAGTTTGGTAGAGTCAGAAGCTTGGTTTTACATGAGATCTGATAGCTTTTTGAGAGTGCAATTCATATGGTATCGTCTTGACGTCACTTTACATGAAAATGTTTTTGTTTGGATGTCACTTCTTTTTGAAATTTATGACTTTTTATTTTATTGTAACTATATAGGGGTTAGGGCATCGAGACCGGTTTTACCCGAAACCGAAAACCCGGGTTTTCCCGGGTTTTCGGGCCTACAAGAAAACCCGGTTTTCAAAATATTGAAAACCGGTTTTCGGTTTTTTCGAGCTTTTTTTCATTATGAAATTCTACAACAGTTTATAACAGTTACAGTCACAAACCGAACGTTATAGTGGCTTGTGATTGTCAATGTAGAATTTTAGAACAATAGTTATAATGTTTTCATGTTGTATGTAGTACATTTGGGGGCACGGTAGTGCCCCCGCCCCGCCAGGATGAGTGAGCGAAGCGCAAGGGACCAGACTACCTTTTCTCGAAGCGATTCGTCGATTTTTTGGACCTTCATAACTTGGTATAATTTATTATTCGGTTCCATCAGCGCTCAGTGCGAATTGCTCTCCGTTCCCATGGTACCCAAAAATCGAGTGGGCCGAACGGAATCCGTTCCATTGTGTTTAAAATGTGTGCTCCAGAGTTGGCACCGGTCTTAACGCATCTTTTTCGGCTCACCTGCTCTTATGGCACAGTCCTGGCATCTTGGTAGACAGCTTTGGTGTGCTATCGCCTGCCCTGTTCATACTGCATAATGCATATCAATGATAATATTATGTAATGACGACAGTACGGGTGATGCCTTATATACAGGTCGCCCAAACATCTCTCGGCAAAACGTCATTGAGAGTCGAAACGAACTTGTCTCTCAAATTAAGAATTCATTGGAGAAGATCTCTGAATGGGGTAGACTTAACTTAGTCCAATTCAACACCTCTAAGACACAAGTTTGCGCGTTCATCGCTAATAAGTTACCGATGGTCGTATGTCTTCGTTTTGAAAGCATATTCATAACTGTCTCCTCCAACATCGGAATACTTGGTGTTAGCATATCGAGCGAGGTCTAGTTCCGATATCATCTGGAGGGCAAGGCCAAGTTAGCCTCCAAGAAGGTTGGTGTTCTGAACAGGTCAAAGCAGTATTTCAGTCCGGTCCAACGCCTACAACTCTATAAGGCGCAGGTTCGGCCTCACATAGAATATTGTTCTCATCTCTGGGCAGGAGCGCCAAAGTACCAGCTTCTCCCTCTGGATCGTATCCAACGAAGGGCCGCTCGAATTGTCGACTGCCATAGTATTTCAAACAGGCTTTACTCCTTAGAGCTACGTAGAGATGAACATCGCTCTGCATCATATTATATTGGTTATATTACGGGAAGTGCTCCGAGGAATTGATCGGACTTATACCTGCTGCAACTTTTCGCTATCGTTCGAAGGGACAAAATATTTATCATCCTCATCACCAACTGTCGCCAACAGTATTTCCGGACCATTACGACCTGCACACCTTCAAGAAGGCAGCGTATTCCCTCCTAAAAGGCCGGCAAGGCACTTCTGTTTCTACACGCCTTAACTCTACAAGCCTAACTTTACAAACTCTATACTTTAGTCAAATTATGTGGCTTGGCCATTTCGTCAGGCAACTTTTTTTGACTAAGGTGTAAAGTTTGTGAAAGTATTAATTACTTTACATGAAAATGTTCATGGTGGGATCACATTTTACCAGTATTACGTTGTTACAACAGAAAGCAGCTGATAAAAGTTAATTTTAGGACATTCCTAACAAAATTCTACAAAATCCACAAAAAACCCGAAATACCCGAAAAAACCCGGGTACCCGGTTTTGAAGATGGCTGGGACCGAAAAACCCGGTTTTTTAAAATATGACCGGTCTTCGATCCCCTAATAGGGGTATTTCACGTCAAGCGGACAACCAAAAAAAGGTGAGGTCGTGAATTTTGTTTATATTCTGGTCAGTTATACTTCTAGGTGACGTACATGTGTACACACAATATTTTTTTCGTATCATACTTTATTGCTGAGTTATGAGATTTTAAAAATTTACTAAGAGTGAAGTCCGTTATTTTTGGATGCTTATTAATTGTATCAATTTATAGGTAACAAAAACTAAAAATTATTGTTTCTTGTAGTTAAAAAGTTTAAATTTTAAATTTTTTTGTCGAATTCTAAATTTGAATTTTTTTGCGTATAGTAAACCGGAAGTGAAAATTTCAAATCGATATTTGACTAACTTCGACCATTTTTAAATTAAATTTTTTTACCTTAAATTAAAGCTTTAAATGTACCAATTCTTCACAAAAAAAATTAGAAAGTGATCTCTAATAGTTTAAGACTTAGAGCATATAGAGTACATACACATAGCTTTACTAAACTGTATAATACAACTCCGTTATTTTTAGATGCTTAATATTTTCATCAATTTATTTGTAATAAAGAATAATAAGTAGTGTTTCTTAAAGCTAAAAAGTTGTAATTTTTAATTTTTTTATCGTATTCTTAATTTGAATTTCTTTTCGTATAGTAAACCGGAAGTAAAGATTTCAAATAGATTTTTTAAATACTTCGACCATTTTAATTTTAAATATTTTAATCTTGGATTAAAGCTTTAAATGTACTGATTCTTCACAAAAAAAATTAGAAAGTGATCTCTAATAGTTTAAGACTTATAGCATATATAGTACATACACAGCTTTTAAAGGGACTATTTAAAATAAAAAGCTATTTAAAGTTAAATATCTCGCAAACGGATACCTAAATCAAAAAATCGGCTTAGATACCTCTTAATGTTTATAAAAGACCTTTCTAATGATACCCCACACTATGGAGTAGACGCGAAAAAAAAATATCATCCGCACTTTACATGTAGGGGAGGTACCAAAAAAAATATATGTGGGGTATCATTAGATAGGTCTTTTATAAACACTAAGAGGTCTCTGAGACGATTTTTTGATTTAGGTATCCGTTTGCGAGATATTTACCTTTAAATAGCTTTTTTTGTTAAAATAGTCCCTCTAAAAGCTATGTGGATGTACTGTATATGCTCTAAGTTTTAAACTATTAGAGATCACTTTCTAATTATTTTTGTGAAGAATTAATACATTTAAAGCTTTAAATTAAGTTAAAAATATTTAATTTAAAAATGGTCGAAGTTAGTCAAATATCGATTTGAAATTTTCACTTCCGGTTTACTATACGCAAAAAAATTCAAATTTAGAATTCAACAAAAAAATTTAAAATTTAAACTTTTTATCTACAAGAAACAATAATTTTTAGTTTTTGTTACCAATAAATTGATACAATTAATAAGCATCCTAAAATAACGGACTTCACTCTTAGTGAATTTTTAAAAGCTCAAAACTCAGCAATAAAGTATGATACGAAAAAAATATTGTGTGTACACATCTACGTCACCGAGAAGTATAAATAAAATAAAAAAATAATAGAGTCCCAACTTGCTCCAGTCTTGCTTCTTTATGACTGATTCTAGGATGGATATAAATATTTTTGGGGACAGCGGGTCGCCTTGACGCACACCTCTGTTTATTGCAAAGCTTAGACCTAGGGTTTCTAACTTCACTCTACCTTTATTGTTTTCATATATTTTTTTGATAGTGTTAATATATATGTCTTCCACTCCCTGTTCTTTCAAACTCTCCCATATACTTGTGTGCAGTATTGTGTCGAATGCCTTCTGGTAGTCTATGAATGTTATATATAATGGTCTTTGGCTCTCTTGATATTTTTCTATTATTAATTCTAGAGTGTGGATATGGTCAACTGTTGAAAATGTCTTTCTGAAACCAGCTTGTTCAACTGGTTGTTGTCTTTCTAAGGTTACGCTAATTCTCTTGTTAATAATAGCAGAAAATAGTTTGTAAAGACTAGGAAGCAAGCTGATTGGCCTATAGTTCCCAATGTCATTAGGATCACTTTTTTTGTATATTAATATGATGTTGGATTCAGACCATTGACACGGTATTTCTGAGCTTAGCAGGATCATGTTAAAAAGTTCGGCTAGTGCTGTAAATAACATTTTATTTGCGTATTTCAAGGCTTCGTTTGGAATGAGGTCCGAGCCTGGGCTTTTCTCGAGTTTCAGTTTCTTTATAACCTCTATTATCTCTGTTGTATCAATGGGTCTAGTTATTTTTTCCTGTGCGACAACAATTGTTTTATAATCTAGTTTTTTTATTGTGCTGTCCTTGACACTGTACAAACTCTTATAAAATTCAGTTGCTGTATTGATGATGTCAGTTCTGGTTTGCAATACAGTACCATTTTTACTCAAACCCTCAATCCACGTTGTGCTCGTTCTCAGTTTTTTGTACGCTTTTTTTGTGCTACCAATATGTTGCATGTGCTGTTCTATTGTAACTTGTCTATATTTTGCATAGTCTGCTTTTATATATTTGTTAACAACTTTGTACAATGCAGAGAGTTCGTTTTTCTCACTTCGGGATTTGTTCTTGGTTCTTTGCAGTTCTTGTCTTCTTTTTAGTAGTTGTACTGTACGCGCTGATAGTATTTTATGATGTTTGTTTTGTTCCTTTTCGTGGCGGGATTTCCTTAGGCTATCAGTAATAGCTTTTTCTATCTTGTCGTAACAAGGTTGTACCGATGTACATTCCCCGGAAGAATAGGTTGTAACGAGCTGTGATATTAGATTATCGTTGTATACTTGTATTTGCTCTTTATTCTTTAGTTGGTACATTTGATTTTGTGTTAATTTGGCTCGGCTTTGTTTCTGTTTGTCTAGTGTTATAGTTGATCTGATTAATCTGTGGTCGGAGTTGTAATTAAGGTTCATTGTCTCTATATTTTGAAATATTTTTGGACGATTAGTCAATATGTAATCGATCTCATTTTTGTATTGTCCATTGGGCGATCGCCAAGTCCACCTTATACTTTGTTTTTTCTTGAAGCAAGTGTTCATTATCATTAGTTTATTTTGAAGCGCAAAGTCTTGTAGTCTTTGTCCTCTGTCATTTCTTTCTCCGTATCCGTGCTGTTTAGTTACTAAGTACTCTTCTGCTTTGAGAATTCCAATCTTAGCGTTAAAGTCACCCATCAATATAATGGTTTTGTGTACTGATTCCATGGCTTTGTCGATTGTATTATAAAACTCGTCAATGTCATTTTCACTCGCTGTATCTGTCGGTGCGTACACTTGAATTAATGGCTTCCTCCAGTTCTAGTAAACGATCATATGATGACAGAGTTCGGACATTGTAGGTGGCGACAAAAAGTTTGTTATTATCTGTGGTGCTGCTTATCTTAGTTTTCCGTGGAGGGTTTTGGTCTTTGTCTCCCCCGGTGACCAGCCGTGGTGGGAGAATTTGTGATAAGTTGTTTTGTTTGTTTTTATTTGTTCTAGCAGTTGTGGTTTGATTTCGGAGGTCCGCGGTATTTGTTAGTTTTTTGGGATACTTAAATTCGGGTCTGATGCTGATCTCTCAACATAGTTCAGTATGTTAGGTCTAATGATGTCTTTAGAGTTAGTTTTATTTTTAGGTTGGGCTTGTGCTGGATTGCTCATAGTTTTTGTTATATTTCCTTTCTTCTGTAGCGATGTTTGGGGTGAGCCTGAAGTTTCCCTTTTTCTCTTCTCTCGGGGCTTTTCATTTTGTGTTTTGATTATCAATTTGTCATATTTTATATAAGCAACGTTTCCTTTCTTTTTCTCTTCTTCTATCAAAGGTTGGAGCTGCTTACGTTTTTCTAAGATTTCCTTTGAGTAATCTTCCTTTACATAGACACCCTGCGGGAAGTTTGTTTTATTTTTTAGCACAAGGTTTTTCTTCTATTGAGTTGTAAAGGAGATCACTACAGGACGATTTTTACTGTTGTTGTTTTGTCCTATTCTATATATGTTACTAATTTCTTGTCTAGCTATATCCACCCCTATATTTTTTATAAGTTCTACAGTGTTGTCTATTAGTTCTAGCTGCGATTTTCCCTTTTCTTGTATCCCAAAAAATACCAGGTTACTTTTTCGTTTTTCTCTTTCCACCAATTTAAGTTTTTCTTCCAGTTCCGATACTTTCTTTTTAAGGTTGTTATTTTCTTCGATGATGTTTTTTATTTTTTCGTCTATCGCTTCCATAACGTTCTTAGTAACCGTGGTTGTTATAATTTTTGTTTGGTTTTCAAGTTTCTCGTCGAGTTTTAATAGTAATAGCTCCATGCTTTTGTCCATGATTATGTCTTATTATAGTATATATATTAGTATTTATTTTTGGTTTGGGTGATGGTATTACTGATTTGGTAGTTTTTTTTTGTTTTGTAAGTGGCAACCCTCGTACTGTCAGTGTTGTCTATGACGATGTTGTCGATGTCAATGTCACTGTCGCTGTCAGAGTGGCATTTGCGATTGTAATGTTGGTAGAGTCCGGCGTCGGATACAGTGATGACGGTTGATAATGAATGATGGAGGGTAGAAAATTCATAAGTGGATTGAGTTTTAATAGCTTTTGGTTAAATTTAGCACTTTAACACTGTGTTTTTTCACTGGTTATTTTTATTTACAGTTCGATAATTGATATAACTTTTTGTTTCACTCAACTAGCACTGTTTGCACTGTTTATCAATTTTGTTTTACGGAGCTCTGTGACGTGCGTGTGTACTTGTCGACCACCGGAACCGGTAAATATAACCGAGAAGTATAACTGACCAGAATATAAACAAAATTCACGACCTCACCTTTTTTTGGTTGTCCGCTTGACGTGAAATGCCCCTATAACAAGGATCTCTAAGACAATAGTCAGACCTCTAGAATATAGAGTAAAAATTGCGTAGGTATGTCTCTTACAAATTTTCATCCCCTATGGGGTTGTAGGATAAATAAATGATCCAAGTTTGTCAATTTTTATGTTGTTTATGTGCTAATAAGAGAGAAAGAAGTATAAGACCTATGTAATCAAAACTTTACATGTTTAATCAGTCTGCTACTTTTTTTTTTTTTTTTTATGAAATAAGGGGGCAAACGAGCAAACGGGTCACCTGATGGAAAGCAACTTCCGTCGCCCATGGACACTCGCAGCATCAGAAGAGCTGCAAGTGCGTTGCCGGCCTTTTAAGAGGGAATAGGGTAATGGGGGAGGGTAGGGAAGGGAATAGGGTAGGGGATTGGGCCTGGGAACATATCGTGAAAATTTCGTTTATCTGGCATAATCCAAACCCAAGTTAAGAGGGTTCAAAATATAGACGAAATGTTTTCAAAAATAATGACAGGAAAAATGATGTGCGGATTGCGGTTATTTCTAACACCCAGTCCAGACTCTCGCGAAACGAAGTGCGTGCCCACAGAGAGTGCGGGCAAGACTTCGTTTCGCCTTTTCATACTTCGGATTACTTCGCGAGCATTTCCTCGGCCTACTTCGCGAGCAGTCTGGACGGGGCATAAGGAATTAACAATGTGACGTTTGCACTTAAAACAAAAATTATCATTCATCTAACGCTGTCAAATTTGATAAATATGTATGCTATCGGCTTACGCGAATATACTGTGGAGATATTAAATGACTAGGACTTAGATATTCAGCTGATAAACAAAACATTTCTGTCTGAATTTTGTTACGTCAGAGTACGTAAAAAAAGTTACTTAAAGCCGCCGAAGTGCAAGTCAGAAAGTAACGGACGATTCCGTAGTCCGTAGAAAACGTCAAAAAATTACGTTTGTTATATAATGTCTCCGAAAATCAATTACGGATACTTCGGGCACATGATCCACTGCTTATGTAAAGACGGTAAGGCAAAAAAATAATGAGGAAGATGTAAATCAAAATTTATTCCCCTTTTTCAGCCCTAACAAAAAATTTAAGCAATAATAAGACTAACTGTGAAAAAATTGTGTTGATATCACGAAAATTGAGTTTTTTATAAGCAAATCAATATGGGAACGCGCGAAAACTGATTGCGCCCGTCGAGTAATGGCTGTGACGTCACATCGCCGTGCGTAGCTAGCTAACTATGCAATGTGCATACAGTATGTTTTTGACACGCGCTCTGTAAACTTACCTTCGTTCATTTCGATTCATTTTTATATATTATTATAATTAATATGACTTAATAGGGAAAATTGTTAAATTTAAACAAAAAATTAATACCAACTTTCAAAGTAAAAACGCACAAAAGAGTATGAAATAAATTTTATTTTCTAAAAATAATTCTCCTTTTAAATTCGGCTAAAATTTTAACTATTTCCCTACTCAATCTTCTTAATTTTGAAGTCTGTGCCAGCCCAAACAATATCCTGATAAAACAATATTTTATAGAACTCACATTTAAGTTGGCAACCAACTTCAAAATTGTGAAAATCGAGTAGAGAAATCAAAAATTTCAAACTCAAAATGGGCTATGAAGTACATTATTTTGATAGAACAAATCTTTATCAAGTAAAAGTTACGCCATCTTGGTTTTCACAATACTTCAAATGTTAGCCATCTTGTTTTCACCATACTTCAAATGTCAAAATGGCCCCAAAAATCTCAAAAATGGGACCATTTAACTGGAGATAGTATACGTCTATGAGAGAAATAATTAAAATTTTTGCCGAATTTAAAAAGGGAATTATTTAGAAAATAAGATTTTTTTCATACTTTTTTGTGCGTTTTTACTTTGGAAGTCTGTTTTCATTTTTTGTTTCAAAATTATAATGTTTTCCATTTTTAGGGCTCCACTTAGGGCACACAAGGAACGCTTATAGTTTCGCTCGCTCCGTCCGTCCGTCTGTTATACTTCCGTAATTATGAATATTGATGGATGAAATTTGGTACAGTTATAGATTGTGTGTAGATCTTAGGTTTGGCATAATAAAATAATAATAATTTATATTTTAGGGGTAGCTCTGAAGGGGGGATGAAATATTTTTTCATTCTACCCCATTTGTGGGGCATCGTTGAATAGGTCTTTTAGAATTTAGGTAAGGTTTCTTTTAACATTACTTTTTTACAAAGTCGACTATTTTCGAGTAATCAGCCTCCAGTGGTTTGTAAGTTGGTCCCCCCTCCCTTAGAATTTCTAAATTATAAGAGATAGAAACTTGTAAGCTTCTATGCTAATAGATCATGCTAAAAACTCTTTAGGAAAATTATTTTAAGCGAAATCGGATAGTAACTTTTGAAGTAACTTGAAAAACCTATTACGCGATTTCCAAACGTGTGTCTTTAAAGACTGAGTTCTGTTCAATGCTTTTGGATCTAGGGTATACCCTTGGCACAAAATTTTACTTTTTGGTATGATATGCTTAATTTACTTCACATTGGCCAAATTCTTAAAGATGTACCTATACAATTTGAGGAGTTCCCTCGATTCCTCATGGATTCCATCATCAGGTTTCCACTTTAGTGACAAAGTCTAAAAGGGCCAATTTCAAATTAGGGGCCATCCATAAATAACGTCACACGTTAGGGGGGAGGGAGGGGGTCGACGAAGTGTGACATTGTGTGACAAGGGGGTAGGAGGGGTCCTAATTTTCGTGACGTCACATTTCAAAATCTATTTTAATCTAAGTGTTAATATAGTAATCATAAGTAATAGCTATATGATATTATGATAGCTATTGCCCCAGTGTCGAGACCCCCCAGCCCCAGTGATGTTTAAGAAATCATAATGTTGTTTTTTTATTACATAAGTTATTTTTTTTTCGCCGAGAAAATGCGTTTCAGCATCCCACTAGGGGATAGCGGTCCTACCCGTGAGTATGTGAGACTCTGCTGCACCCGAAAAGATGGTGAATGGGCGCAGCCCCTACTAAATAAAAACTCGGCGGTACTCCATACCACCCTTGGCGGGCCACGGGATCGATCGAAAGACGATCCATGCGTCAGATGGGCATATAAAAGTTGGACCTGTGCCTAATCTCTCGACAGTCGTGTCGGTCATCCGTCCCACCAATTCAAATTAAACAAATTTCGGAACTGCTGTTTTAATTGAATAATTATTTCTAGATGTAAAATTGTAAAATGTGACGTCACGCTAGGGAGCCTCCCTCCCAAATGTGACAAGGACGGGGGAGGGGGTCAAAAATCATGAAATTCGTCTGACGTAATTTATGGATGGCCCCTAAAACTCGAGAACGGCTAGACCGATTTGGCTGATTTTGATCTTAAAATAATTGTATCAGTTCAGGGAAAGTTCAAAAGGTGAGAAATTATATATATATATATATATATATATATATATATATATATATATATATATATATATATATATATATATATATATATATATATACGTTAGGGCTATATACATATATAGCCCTAACGTATATCCGCCTCCTTTTTTTGGATGTCGGTTAAAAAATACTAAAATATAATAGTCAATCTATGACATTTTGTTCATAAAGTTTTTTGTCGAGATCTCAAACAAGTGACTACACCATAAACATAGTTATAAGCGAGGGGAAAAAGTAGGTAGGGAGTTTTTTGTATTGTCTTATTTCATCTTTTAAGTTTCATTCAATAGATTAAATATATTTTTTAAGTAGGTACCTAACATATCTGCGTGACTCGTGTTTTATTTCTCTATGTAAAACCCATTGTTTAAAATAAGTTGTCACTAAAATACTGAATTCATTCTGAGCATATTCTATAAACTAAACATTTAGTAATGCAAAAAAATGTAGGTAGATGTTTCGTATTTATTTAGGTACCTACTCAGTACTCACATTAAAATATTCTTCGCAATAAATGTCTACTGATTTTTGTAGCTATAACACTTTTTTCAACACTTTACACAACTAATTTTCTCAGATTTTGTCGTTGGGCACATGAAAAAAGTATTTTTCTGGAGTGCTAACCGTTGTATTATACATAAAGGTGTTATACAATTATATCTATATGTTATTTGATCACCATAATTCCAAAAATTTCAATAAAACTTCAAAATTACTGCACGAGTTCCTTACCGCGGCGGTCAGAGCCGGCGAAATGACGTCACGCGTTGAGCGGTCAAGCTCGCGCTGATTTTAAAAACATCCAACTTTAAAAATTAATAAAAAATTCAGTTTTTGAGATATCGAAAAAATTCTTTCACTAATATTTTTTAGATTTTATTTTTGATTTTTATACATTATAAAATAATTACACTCATCTAGCTCATTGTCATACTCAAAGTAAAAAATCATCTAGGTATGTACTGTATGGGTGACTATGGGGTCGCTGTGGGGTGACTGTGAATATTTTTTTCTAGTATGACAATTATTTTTCTGCTTAAACGTATTTACTTAAGTAATAGACCATGTGCCCAAAATATCCGTAATTGATTTTACCGAACCTTATATATACTTGGGGCCTCAAATATTTGTTTTAAATGATGCAATATAATTAATATTAATATAATATTATGCAATCTTTATATACATAATATATAGGTACAACCTTTCGTCTATTTATATTCATAATTTCCGAAGTTATCGGAGCGAAACTATAATAAAGGTGTAGTTACTACGGAACCCTAAAAATGCCGAAAAAATTCTTAGAGCATCCAACTAATGATTCTCTTAGAAAAAATTCCAATAAGTAAATTAATTAATGAAAGTGTTACTAACTCTTAAGTAGGTATAATAAGCTCTGACGCATTGAGCTGCTTGATTTACATACCTTTAGGTATTTATTGTCTTTACTTCCGAATTAAATAATTACTTGATTATAATATTACCTAAACTCTTCAATTTATTCGCATACATTTACCTTACACGTGTAAAATTTGTTTTTCTTTTGTAGATATATTTATCTATACCTAGATAGGTATAGATAAAAAACTAGCGAAAGGTACTTAGATAGTACCTTTCGCTAGTTTTTTTTACCCGACTGCGCGAGGCAAATTAGTGGTAATGAGCTTACCAGCCTATCTATGTACATCTGTGGATTTGTACCTTTATGGCACTATTCAGACTAAACGTGTGGTAAAGAATATATATTACTAACGTACGCGTGGGCCCATTTTGATAAAATATGATACGTCGTTTTATTTGTCATGACGGTGCGGCGCGAATGTCATAGAAATATCTACTTGTGGACTGAGGGACCTCTATGAATTTCCCAAAAATAAGTATAGCAAACTTCAGTCGAATTAAAAAAAAAATGTAGAAATCTGAGAATTTGTAAACAAAAAGTTTAAGAGATAGAGCTCTCAGAGTGTGGTTCCTCAGTTCACACACCGCTATATTCCAGATCTCGAAAAGTATGTTGAAAATTGTGTTTTTTTTCACTACGAAATTTTAGTACTTAGAACTTTTATAAAAGTTTTTACAAATTTATCAAATATATATTTAACGTCTTCGAAAATCAATTACGGATACTTCGGGCACATCATCCACAGCTTATGTAAAGACGTTTAAGCAAAAAAAATATTTGTCATACTCAAAGTAAAAAATCATCTACTGTATGGGTGAATCTCCGAAAAACGCAAACTCGCCCATATAAAGAAAAAAAAATATTTTTTTGAGTATGTCCTTCATTTTTCTGCTTATACGTCTTTACATAAACAGTACATCATATACAATTTGAAAAAATTTTATATAACCGTCTTGAGGATTTCTTAAATAAACGTAATTTTTTTTACATTAAACAATACGGTTTTAGAGCAAAGTCAAACACATTATCAGCAACCATAGATCTAATTACAAAAATAAAAACAAATATTGATAATAAACAAATTGCGCTAGGGATTTTTATAGATTTAAAGAAAGCATTTGACACAATTAGCCACACAAAACTGTTAAAAAAGTTGAGAGACATTGGTATAGACGGAGTTGCACACGATATACTTAAATCATATCTATGTAATCGTCGACAGGCTGTAAGACGCGGAGAAAGCACAAGTAAAACTAGTATTATTACCTACGGAATACCACAAGGCTCAATTATTGGCCCACTATTATTCCTAATATATATTAATAATATACAGGACTTACAACTTAAGGGCGACGTAAACTTATACGCAGATGATACATCGATATTTTACTTTGGCCACCAAGTTAATGCAGTGACAGCGCAGGCCCAGTGTGACTTGGATAGGTTAAATGAGTGGTTTCTTAATAATTTACTTACTATTAACGTTTCTAAAACAAATTTTATTATTTTCGTACCTAAAAACAAAAAGTTAGCTAACTACCCTCCCTTAATTATAAATAATAAAACAACAGAGTAAATCAAGAAAAATATTTAGGCCTAATTATAGACAGTCACCTAACATGGAAACCGCATATTCAAAAACTCAAAACTAAAATCAGTTCCTTATTTGGAATCCTAAGAGGGGTTGTACACTGTATACCGAGCCGACTGCGTCACACAATGCGTCACTTAATAGAAGTGTGGGGTACAGCAGCCTCAAGCAATCTGTCATCTCTACAAACAGCACAAAATATACTAATAAAAAAACTATTCAATTACGACTTTTTAACATCAACGCAAAAAATTTATAAAGAAACAAAAATAATGACAATTATACAAACATACAAATATAAAATTTGCATACTTATACGTAAAATTCTATCGGGTGACATACATACACAAATTAAATTTACAAATAAAAGCAGTATACATAAGATCGGACTCCTTAGTCCGTGTAATATGTCATTTTTGCTCCTTAGCAAAAATGACATATTTCTACCCAAATCACGTACAAATTACGGAAAGAGGTGCATAATGCACGAAGGTGCTAAAATCTACAATCAGTTACCCAAAGACATAAAAGAAACAAAAAATATGTCATCTTTTAAAAATAAGTTGAAACATCACATTATAACTAACTCGCACATTAAAACACTTTAATAAATATAGAAAATCCTATTACATGTAGGTAATTAAGGCTAGCGTCGCACTCTATAATTCCGCCAGTGTACATCGAGTAGAATACTTATGACTCATGAGCGACTAACACCCATATCATTAGTTGTTTCCTCGAGATTTCCTCCACTCGACTCAACCTCAATTCACAAAAGTTGTATCATTAGTTCAACAAAATGCCCTCGACTTGAGGAATTTCCTTACGCAAGTCGAGGAATCAACTGTCAAACTTAAGGTACCTCAGGACGTACCTTGAGGCTCCCTCGAGCATCTATTTCGACGCGAAAATCAAACGTCTATTTCGAGTAGAAGTCATTTTACCACTTTTAAACCTACCAACTCGTGGAATAACAGGGGCTACCAATGGGTGGGCCATTAAACGATTACTTAAAGCGTTGCGAAATCGATAATACAAGATTAACGAAGGGTTTATATTATTGTTCTGTCAAATTCGGATCCAGTTTTATTGGTAACTATTGGTATAATAAATATAAAAAATATATTTTCTATGATTATCTATGACATCATACCTCCACTCAACCTTACTGGAGGAGCAAACAGCTGAGGTAGAAATTACGTTTAAGTATACCAAATTCGAGGAACTTCTCAAGGATACCTCAGTTGAGGTTGAGTCGAGGCGGATTTGAGGAAACAACTAATGATACGGGTGTTAGTCGCTTACCATCAGGTGGTCTATTTGCTCGTTTATCTACTATTTCATAAAAAAAATAAAAATGCAATAGTCTAAACGTCTTTCGTAATAAAATGTAATATTGAAAATATTTAATATATAAGTAATAATTTTAAGAATATAAAATATAAAGATTAAGAAAATACCAACCATACATACCATACACTAATAAATACAAATAATAAATATTAACTTGTTAGAATAACTCATCATTTTAATCTACAATATAGGTACTAAATATCTAACAAAGTACACAATTATACAACATTATTATCATTGTATATACTTTAAGTTAAAATTTAATGTCGCTTCCAGGTAATGCTCGATCTATGTCTTACCGATAAGCGCAACTAGTTTGAACCAATGCTTTGCAATTATTTTTCAATTTACCCTCAAAATAAAATGTACATCTATTGCCAAGCAAAAATAATTAGTATTGAAGAGTGATATTTATTTTGAGCTATTGTGAATTTAATTGTTTTAAAAATACTAAAAAATAACTGTTGTATGTCGCCGTGGCGCTGTCAAATAAGTTTTAATAATGTATTCTCCCTCAATGTAAGTGAATTGTATTCTTTTTTGAGGAAATAAATGATCTTAAACCGTATATACCCAAAATATCCGTAATTGATTTCACCGAACCTTATATACGATCAGAAATAAAAAATCTTTTACCACCGAAGTGTAAGCAGTCCCTCAGTTCTTACAAAAGCTTAGAGAATCAAAAGCACAAAAGTGACATATTCATTTCGCGTTATATTACTGACTTTTTTAATTATTTTTCTGCGTAGAATTTTTGTACAAAATTTGTAGAATTTGTAGACAAAATTTGGGAAAAATCGATCAGCGCATTTTTAAGATATCAACCATTATGCTGAGTCCCTCAGTTCAACACTGGTGAATAAGAAAAACTCAATTACATTTATGTATCTATTAAGTGAGAAACATATCAGAAAATCTACTATACCTCAATTTTTGTAGTTTTTTTCTCTAGGATTAGCATATAAAATATTTAATTATGATTTAATTTCTTGCTTCCTAGCTGAGATAATGTTAATTTTTTGATTCTATGACAATACAGAGTAGGGTTAAAATGAGGACAGTACCTACCTAATATTATATTGTGCATGTTATACCTTATTAAATTTACATTTTTTTCGCGATTCGCAGCTTTTCACTATTTTACGGGTTCATAGTAGGTAGCAATTGGTACAAGCAACCCTTATACCAATTATTAACTATTTGTGGTTTCTCTCTGCCCGTCCTTTTCTCTGTCCGTTCTTGCTAACTTCTTATTGGTAATTATGTACATATAGGTATAAATATATGGATATTTTTGTTATATGTATTTTCAATTCAAAAAAATGAATAGAAAAATTTAGTTTTTAGGGGACGTAGGTATTCCAACTACGTGACAACTTTTTACCCATTCCTAATGTAAATTTAAAATTAATTCAAGACTTTAATATTATTCAAATAGGTATGTACTTCGGAAGTAAACAAAAATGTAGAGTATAAGTTCCATAGACTGTGGTATAACAGAGCCGAGTGCGCGTGTCGATTACACGCTGGTAAGGTTCAGTCTTCAGTTTAATATGAAATAACTTGTTTACAATTTAATATACGCTGGCGCACGCATCTCCGTTTGCGTAGAACCCTAATATAAATACTCCTTATAACTTCAGCTATCTGCCAGTTAAAGTCCCGTGAATATAGATCCAGCCGTTTCACAGATTAGCCGGAACAAACAGACGGACGGACAATACAAGTATATACTTTCATGTGCATTTAGTAAAAAATAATTAGTTTAAAATTACAAACAGACACTTCAGTCCTATTAATTTGTCTAGATTATAAGTACCTATATTCCAGAATTTAATATCCCACAAAAAAAACACCCGGGATATTTTGATGTAATAACAATTTAATTAATAGTAAAACCTATTACTATTAATTAAATTGTGTACCTACTATAGATTTCCACAAATTAACGCCTGATTAACTAAATAGCTTTAAAGTTGTTATTGGCTATAAACTTTGGCCTTTGTGTTACGCTGCCTGTTTCAATTGATGAAACTCTTCTGTTTTTTGGATTGTCCTTTGTTCTAATTCAATTGCCTAACAATCAATAGTTCTATTTTTTTGTAATTGTTACTTCAGATTTGTGCTTTGATTCCATTAACTTTTTGATAGTTTTGAACGTTAATTCGTGTAATACTCAGTAGATGGTAGGAATATGATATTGCGGAAGAAAGTTCCGCTAACGTTCCATGCTGTCCGGTCAAGTGATTCCGTCGGATATGTTCTATTGAAATTCGATGTTCGCAGTATGCGCAATATCCTTTTATTTAGAAACTCTACTTTAATTATTTTTACTAACAAAATATAGAAACTTATCGTGGATGAGATAAAATTAATAAAGACGTCCCCAAAATATCAAGAACGAAAAATATCAATATATTTAAGAACGGAACTCTTATTATAAGTACATAATATTATGATTATTGAAAACTGTGTGTAATAAATGGGCTAAGAAATAGCAAAAATATATCGTTCTAACTTTTGCTTTTTTCGCCCATTCCACTCTCCATGCATGATTTATTTGGTATATTATTGTGATCACGGATTCGCTGAGCAGAAGGGTGATGAGTGGCAGCTGGAACAGACCGCTGACCGAGGCAATTGAAGCAATTGATAGAAAGAATCAAATATCGCTCTACATCAACGATAGCACGGGCTCTGGTGCATTAGATTAATAGATCCAGTGAATATCACTGACAATTATTACTACTACTTACTTATTGTTATCTCTTTATTTGTATTTCCGTCAATATTATAGATATCTAATAAAACTGATGAATAACTCATATTAATAACTAGCTTTTGCCCGCGACTTCGTCCGCGTGGAACAGTTACTTTGGGATATCGCTAAAATATACCGGCGACTTCATTTACGTTGAAGGAGAAGCGCGTCCCTGCCCGCGACTGCCCGCCGCGCGCCCCATTATTTTATTACTGCGATATCTTCTAAAATACTCATTGAAATCAAATGACGTATACGGCAAATTTCTTCTAAGTTAAATGCTTGTAATGAATAACGTATTTACTTGGATAAGGATTGATAATTTTGAATAAAAATCATATATTTCTATTTACTTTTATTTATTTTATAACTGTTCATTTTTACACTAATAGAAAACATCCTTCACACGGAAGCCATAGCAAGCAAGAGAAAAGTCCGAACATGTTCTCCTACTTCTTTTTATAGTTTACTTTTTAATAACAAAATATAAAAGTATACATTCTAACACGCCTCCTTACTTTTATATTTTGATAACAACTAATAACTTACATAACATTTTTTTTAGTAACATAAAATTCTTAATTTTAAATAATATCTTAACTTTCTTAACAATATATATTTTTCTGTTTCCTTAGTAACAACAAACTACATAAGTTAACATAACATTTTGTTTTACAAACATAAGTTTAAATTATCTCTAAATTTAACAAATTTAACATAGCCTAAAGCTTTAGTTAACAAGTCAGCAATATTATTTTCAGACTCTATTTTAACAACTTCAATTATTCCTTCTTTTACATGTTCATGAATAAAATGATATTGTACTTCTATATGTTTTGAGTTTTTAGTAAAATTTCCATACTTAGCAATAGCTAAAGCCCCTGAATTATCCTCATATATTTTAATCGGATTACAAACATTTTCAAAAGCATCACTAACCAAACATATTAAAAATTTTATTTCTGTTACAGCTTCTGAAAGCGCAACATATTCTGCAAAAGTAGAGGATTTTGTTACACTATTTTGTTTCTTTGATTTCCATAAAACAACATTACCAAACAATCTAATTAAATAACCTGTGGTTGACTTTCTGTCCAATATATCTCCTGCCCAATCTGAATCAACATAGCAATCTAAGATATCAACATCATTCTTATAATACTTTAATTTTAAATCTCTTGTTAAATATAAATATTTTAATACTCTAAGGGCATAATTAAAATGTGTTTTATTACAACAATTTTGAAAACGACTCAAGTAGTTTACACAAAATGAAATATCTGGCCTAGTACCAGAGCTAATATACAACAGTGCGCCTATAATATTTCTATATTTAAGATTTTCGTTTAATTCAGATTTTTCTAACTTTAAATTTAATTCCATAGGAGTTTTATACAATTTAGAGTTTTCAATAGCATATCGCTTTGCTAAAGATTCAATGTAATGTTTCTGACTCAAAGTTAAAATTTTATCTTGTTCGTAGTTATACTCAATATCAATTCCAATGTAATTTTTAACTTTTCCTAAATCTTTCATTTTGAACTTTTCAGATAATTTAGTTTTAATCTCATGAATAACATCTAAATCTCTACAACATATTAATAAGTCATCCACAAATAATAAGATGTAGATAACTAAAGAATTTTCTCTTTTGAAATAAAGACAATAATCATATTTGCACCTTTGGAAATTCAAACTATCCATATATTCATTGAAACATTCATACCATGCACGTGGACTTTCTTTTAGTCCGTATAACGACTTATTTAACTTATAAACCTTTTCCGAATCAACCTCATAACCTACTGGCTGTTTTACATAAACTTCAGATATAACTGAACCATTTAGAAAAGCTGTTTCTACATCCATTTGTTGGATTTCTAATGAATTTTGACAACAATATGATAGTAAAATTTTTAAGGTTGGCATTTTAGCTACTGGTGAATATGTGTCATCACAATAATCAATCTGCTGAAAACCTCTAACTACTAACCTTGCTTTATACTGATTTTCATTTTTCTTTTTGAAGATCCACTTTACATCTATTACCTTTTTTTTCTCCGGGTTTATCCACTAGTGTCCATGTATTATTTTTATTTAAACTGTTCATTTCACGATCCATAGCCAATTTCCACTCATTTGAATCCGAACAAGTCATCGCCTCCTGAAAATTCTCTGGAATCATAGCATCACAATAATTAACATTAATGCAGTAATATCCAAATTCATCATCGTATCTTTTTGGTGCTTTAATTTGTCTCCTTGATCGAGTCTCATTTCTATTTCTTTCAACATTTAGCATATTATCTTCTTTTGTCACATTATTTTCTATATTTTCATCACTAAGCATAATATCATCTTCTATACTTTCATTTCTCTTTAACTCGTCTATTTCTTGTACTGTATTTTTCATTTTTTGTTCATCTGTATTTTCCTGTTTTTGTATATCTATATTCTCCCGTATCTCATCATCCATTCCGCACAATGTAACATCTTCTTCTATAATATCACAATGCCTTGCTATTATTACTTTATTATTTATCAATACTCTATATCCGTTTTCACTATAACCCAATAATATTCCTGGTTCAGCCTTTTTGTCCCATTTTGATACTCTTTTTACTTCAGGAATTCTTACATAAACTCTACTGCCATACATTTTTAAAAACTTAAAATCAGGTTTCCTTTTAAAAAATATTTCATATGGAGTTTTTCTTTCTATTGTATTTGTTAATATTCTGTTTTTGAGATAAGCAGCTGTTTTAATTATTTCAGGCCAATATCTTCTATTGACTTTAGCGTCTGACAATAAACATCTTCCCATATCCATCAAAGATCTGTTATACCTCTCCGCAGTTCCATTAAGTTCATGTACGTATGCTGGGCACGGTTTAATTACAATTCCTTTTTGTTTTGCAAATTGAAAAATTCTATTGTTTATGTACTCAGTACCATTGTCACATATTAATTCTTTTATAATTTTATTTGTTAGGTTATGTACTTCATTCACATACTGTACTAAGCAATCATATACTTGATCTTTTCTTTGAATACAATAGACTTTAACTAATTTACTGTAATCATCTATAAAACTTAAGAAATATTTCTCACCGTGGTTTCCGATGGTCTGATGAGGGCCATTCAAATCTGTATGTATGATTTCAAGAATATCCCTTGCTCTTCTCCTGTTATTATGAAAAGGTAAGTTATGCATTTTATTTTCAATACATGTTGCACACTTTAAATAGTCTGACTCTATTTCTTTAGGAATTCCTTGTAATAACTCATTTTTACACATTGCTTGCAAATTATTGAAATTTATGTGACCTAATGTTCTATGTAATTTTTCTTTTATGGTCATATTACTTTTACATACATTTGCTATCATCATTTCTTGACTAACATAACTTTTCATTTTATATAACTTTTCATCTTTAATTGCAATAGCTAATATTGTTCCATGTGAATTATATATTTTTGACAATCTTCCTTTTGACACAATGTTATGTTGATCCGTAATTTTTGCGTAGCTCAATAAATTTGCTTTCATTCCTTTTACAAAAAATACATTGCTTATATTTATTTCAGATTTTTGTCCATACACAGGGAAATATGTTTTAATATTACCAATCTTAGTCGCTTCTAACATTCTGCCATCGCCAACTTTAACTTTTACAGTTTCTTTCAGGATTTCAAAATTTTCAAAGTATTTATCAGTATTAATTATATGATCAGTACAGCCGCTGTCAAGTAACCATTCTATTTGACCAGTGTTTGTTTCCTCTGATACGTTAATTGTTGTGCTGTTAGCAATAGTAGTATAAAAATTGTTACTCGGACTTTGAAAACGTGGATGTCCTCTGCCTCTTTGAAAATGATTACTTTGAAATTGATTATAATACCCACGACCTCTTGATGTATAAGTCTGGGTGCGACAATCTTTTGATAAGTGTCCAATTTTACCACATTTAAAACATTTGTATTTCTTATACTTTGGTTGTGTGTGAAAAACATTTGATGTTTCATTTGTCCTTTCAGGTGTACATTTTAACTTTATTTTACTCTTTAAATAATCAACTGTACGTTCTGTTTCAGGTAACACATCTATAAGGTCTCCGATGTAGCTATAATTTTGTGGGAGAGCTTTCAACATGTAATTTAATTTTTCGGCCTCGGTTATAGATGCTCCTGCCTGCTTTAACTCATTAATAGTTTTCTCAAAATCATCAAAAAAAGAAGATATGTCCGTGTAGTTCTTTAGTCTTATATTTTCAAGGTTATGGCGACATATAATTTGTAATGCCGTCGACTTTTTTTGGTACATGTTATCAAATTTCTGAATTATTTCATAAGCCGAATTTAAATCACTGATAATATATTCTAATTGTCGATTCGTAATGGCGCTGTAAATGTAATTTGTCGCTTGAATATCGCGATCATCAAATTTTTCGTCATCGGTGGCTGTCTTTGGCCGCATAACCACATCTTTACATTTTTTGAATTGTAAAAACTTTAGAATTCTTATTTTCCAGTTAGTGTAATCTGTCCCGTCGAAAATAGGAATATTAATATCACCTTTGGACGCCATAGTTTTCTGTATGCAATCTTAATCTTGAATTTTCTTTCTTAATCGAAGTTGTTTTCTATTTTTTCTTTTAACCACGCTCTGCTACCATGATAATTTTGAATAAAAATCATATATTTCTATTTACTTTTATTTATTTTATAACTGTTCATTTTTACACTAATAGAAAACATCCTTCACACGGAAGCCATAGCAAGCAAGAGACAAGTCCGAACATGTTCTCCTACTTCTTTTTATAGTTTACTTTTTAATAACAAAATATAAAAGTATACATTCTAACAAGGATTAATATCATCTTTATGAAAACACCCTCACAAATAATGCTTAATTTTAGAACAAATTTGGTTAGCATAAAAAGGTTATTGTGAGCCAACCTTAAAAGATAGACATGTACTGTCGCGGACTTTTTTATAGAACTTTTAAAGGGGAACAATTCTGTTATACATAATTTTAGCGAAACTTTAACCGTTTCCGCAGCGTATGCAGCGAAAGCTCTCAAAAGGAAAAAATAACCCCCAATTTTGAAACATTCTTGGTTGGTGCTCCGCTCGTATTGAACTTAGCATGATGCTATATAGCCTAAAGCCTTCCTCGATAAATGGACTATCCAACACAAAAATAATTTTTCAATTCGAACCAGTAGTTCCTGAGATTAGCGCGTTCAAACAAACAAACAAACAAACAAACAAACAAACTCTTCAGCTTTATAATATTAGTATAGATTTAGTTATTTACCCAAATTATTTGTTGAAATCATCCATTCTTCCTTGCCAGGCGTATAAAAATATCAATAAAGCTACCTTTACCTAATAATATAAATAAATGAGTAATACGTTTTTATAATAAGATCATAAATTTTTAGCTCAGAGTGTAATTGTTATGACGTTAATTACAATTTTCAATTGTTTGTTTAAGCTTTTTCTTGTTGAAATCGAAAAGGTAATATTTATTATTTGTCAACCTGACAAGCACTTGCACATTTTTGTGTAATCCTCTGCGGACTGCGCCGCATTTGGAGAAAACGACAGATGTTTGCTAAGTGGCGATGACGCTAGCGTTTAAAAGCGGAAGGGTGGCGGTGTAGTCAATTGGCGCAATTGCCAGTAATTGTGGACGGAATGTCCGGGCAGCGCGACCCCGGCTAGTGGTTACTCTACAAATTACTAAAAATAAGATACTATTGTACGGTGTTTGTCGGTGATTCCTCCTATACGGAGGTATGTGTTGTAACAATGTCTTCCAGTGAACAGTGAAGGACATTGTTTACTGAAACCTTTTCATTTAAAATGCTGTCAGTCATCTCTACCAAAATATTACTACCTCTGTGGCTAGTTAAGCGCGTTGTCGCTGAAGCCGTGCACAATGTTTTTGATTGTTAACTGAAAAATTTTCATTATTGTTAAACTCTTGTACAAAGTACAGGTCTAACTACTGTCTATTTTAACTTTAATAGCCTTCAAAATATTCCGAACACGTTACGTGAACAGGGATCCCATCTAATATCTATAATCTATATATTTTGAGATTTTTCCTTCGATCAGTTGTATGAATAATCGAAGGATTTCTCACATTGTTAACTTTGTAAATAATTGTTAAAATTTAGCTTTTCGCAATCTATATATGTATAAAAGAAAGTCGTGTTAGTTAAACTATTTATAACTCAAGAACCGCTGAACCGATTTGGCTGAAAATCGGTAGGGAGGTATCTTAAAACTTAGTTCTCTAACAGGACAGGATACTTTTTATGCAGTTCTCGAGGGACTCAAGACTCGAGAACGACTGGACCAATTTGGCTAATTTTAGTCTTGAAATAATTGTGGAAGTTCAAGGCTTAAACAGTGAGAAAAATTGGAAAAGGTGTAGGTTGTAGGAGTAGTTAGCATTGTAGGTCTACGTCTTTTATTAATTTTCCAGTTCATGTTTAAGACAGAATAACGTGTGTCGAGATAACTAGTAAAAAATAAAAGATGTTGCCAGGGGCTGTGGTCAAAATTCGCTCATTTATACATCATTCAAAATTCATTATATAATTTTATATTTGGACTTAATAAAAGGGTTCTTTTGTCTTTTAGATAAAAAAAAAGTAACTGTAGTTACATATTGACAAACATCAACGTGTATCAAAATTGTATCGTAATAATACTTATGCTTTTGATACAAAAGTTAATAATCAGAGTTAGTGTGTTGTAATTTTTATTAATTTTATGTAGTTCTGAGTATTATTTAAAAATATTAGCTTACTGCAACCTCAACCTTCCTTCAACCCAACCAACCTTCATTCACAAAAACTTTGTCTATGCTAAATTTCATATTCCTTCGTTTGCATAATTATTGTAACAAGTTTTCGCGTCACGTAAATTTAAAACATTTCTCGTCGTTGAATTTTTTGTAACGTGCAAGAGTTTGCCAGACTTTAATAATGCATGTAGTAGTCACGATCAGTGCGCACGAGTTGCGCAGGGCGACGCGGAAGTCGCACACACTTCCGCATGCCGCCATCTTGACTGCCTACTTGTGAGATTCTCCCGCTGATCTTTACTGTTAATGGTTCAAGTGATTCAACTGACTTGTTAAATGTTACAGTAGTAATATTTAAGTCAATACGTACTTGTACCTACACTGTTCGTGCTAGCCCCAAGTGGATATAATCCCTGTAGCCGTGTTACCTGCTATAACCTTTATGGGATTTACTAACCTTACTAGTAATTAACTTCTTTATTTTACATTTAAAAATTAAACCAATGGGTTCTGACTTCTGAGTTCACAATTCAGACCAATATTTTGTTGAGTTGAGGATGAACATTAATTTCATCCTCACCTCAACAAAATATTGTAAGTATCTGTATATACCTATGTGATATTTTTTAGACTAAAAAATGTAAACAAAGGATCGATACTAGGGAATGTTATTATTCGACAAATTTTACTATTCGAATAATTCGAATAATGGCAAAACACTATTCGAATAAATTCGAATAATTCGAATAATACGAATATTAGTAATAAACTTTAAATACGAGTAATATAATGCGTTTATTTATACCTGCATATTTAATAATATCAAAATGTGACATGTTTCACAAATTACTCTAAAAAAATCAACGTCTTTTTGATAAAAAGAATCTTCTTTTAAGTTTCAAACTTAAAATACTAAATCGCAATTACTTTTTTAAAACACATGAACGGTTTAGGTCTGGAGCACCCACAGAGACCATGGATTTGGTCGTCAACTAAGTGGTTTCTTCCAAAAATTAAGGAAAAGATCCTCCAGGGGAGAGAATTTTTGGGGTTTGTTTTAGAGGTTCGTATTTTTTGGTTTTTAATTGAGTTAAGCTATTGATCGATTCAACATAGTCAATCGATTTAAAGAGTCAGACCTAGAGTCTGACTTTTTAAATTAAACTTTTGGTAGTATACTTTAATGTATACCTATAAAGAACACGAATATTGCAGAAAATATTTCTTATTTATTTATATATCAGTTTGTTTATGATTGGAGAGAAATATATTTGTAGAGATGGAACACTGCACAGAAATCGGAATGCACTGTAAATAGTGCTCTGTTCTAATATAGTGCAGCTGAAAACTCTAAACACACGAGTATCGTGCTGTTATAATGGGCTGTTTCAGACCTAATCGGTACATGTGTATATAAACCGTAATAAGTAAACAAGATAAACCGTCAAAATAAAAAGCACTCAAAAAAGATTTTAATGTTATGTTATCATAACCAAAAAACTTCATAGTTGGTAAAAAGTGGGAGGAAAATCTTTAAAACAAAAATAGCCTTTTTCCATTTTCAAGTTATCCGTGTTTTTGGTATAATATTGCTTGTTTTCAATTTTCTTGAACGATGAGCCTTATTAAAAAAAGAAAGTTAGAAAACAGTAGATTTAAAAATAGTATCATTGCCTGAAGAATGTGTTGATGGTTTTTCTGAAAGTAGGCATCAGTGCAGAAGTAGGCATCAGGCGTTGTACTGCAAGAACAGAGTGTGTCATGCTACGAACTGTCTGAAGATGAAGCGACGGTACAAAGAGACTGAAAAATATTTGACGAGGCCTTGCAAGACTTTGGATTGAATGGCAGACTCACCGCTCGGCAACCGTTCAATTATTTCCACTTGTTCCAAACTCGAGAGCCCTAGTATCGAGTAGCAACACTGTGATACGTCCGTGAATACATACAAACGGATGAACGAGAATGGTCCAGAATTTTGGTCCCAGGTGAGTGGATTTACTCACTAACTTCACAAGTTAAAGTGAACTTCTGAAGGGAGGCTAAGTAAACGTGGCCTGGTAGGGGATATCTTCAAGCTTACTTTTCAGATAGAGTCTAGTATGCTCAGGTATAGTACATATACAATGGGCTGGCATACTTTCAGGAATCCGCGTTGAGTGTGTGTGTGTGTGGACCTCTACCCGGAGAAAGATATGGTCAAGAGATTCTTAAAGATTCTCTTTAATGTCCTCACCTCAACCCGATTTTAAGTATACCCTGAGAAGAGCTTAGAAGGCTAGTCAGAAGCCGCAAATTATCACCTACAGTACGTACCCTCACAGCACTAAAACACGCCCTGATATAAGAATGGGAGAGAATATTGCATAATTCAGCTGTAAAACCTCGTTTTCAGTATGACAAACCTCCTCCAAGCTGTTGCCAGGGCTCGAGGAGTTATTCAAAATTGCAATTTTATCTATACTAATATTATAAAGCTGAAGAGTTTGTTTGTTTGTTTGTTTGTTTGTTTGAACGCGCTAATCTCAGGAACTACTGGTACGAATTGAAAAATTCTTTTTGTGTTGGATAGTCCACTTATCGAGGAAGGCTTTAGGCTATATAGCATCATGCTAAACTCAATACGAGCGGAGTACCAATCAAGAATGTTACAAAATCGGGGGTCTTTTTTTCCTTTTGAGAGCTTTCGCTACGTACGCTGCGGAAACGGTTAAAGTTTCGCTAAAATGATGTATGGCAGAATTGTTCCCCTTTAAAAGTTCTAAAAAAAAGTCCGCGACAGTATATGTCTATCTTTTAAGGTTGGCTCACTATAACCTTTTTATACTTACCAAATTTGTTCTAAAAGTAAGCATTATTTGTTAAGGTGTTTTCATAAAGATTATATTAATCCTTATCCAAGTAAATACGTTATTCATTACAAGCATTTAATCTAGAAGAAATTTGCCGTTTACATCATTTGATTTCAATGAGTATTTTAGAAGATATCGCAGTAATAAAATAATCATGCGCGCTATAGAAAGGCGCGCGGAGCGGGCGGACAGTCGTGAGGTGGAAGCGCTTCTTCTACGTAAATGAAGTCGCGGGTAAATTTTAGCGATATCCCAAAGTAACTATTCCACGCGGACGAAGTCGCGGGGAAAAGCTAGTATAACATGTAAATGTAGTCTTTAAGACTAAGATTAAAATGGTTAATTTTTGTTTAAAGATAAAAATAATATACTGATATATATAATTTATTACTTTTAAAGAAAGCTGATAAATCTTGTTATAATATTTTGAAAAGTATAAAATTTGAAACGATTTGTACTTAGTTTTGCAGGCCAGTGTAATACTGTAATAATCAACTTAACAGGTATCCTTTATCGTTTCACTCTCCTGTCTCTCTTTCTATCTCACGTCTACCTGTCTCTCTTTCTATCTGCTCTTCTAGCTATATTGCGTCTAGATATCGGTTTCGGTTTGATAAAAAAATATAATTTTATTATATAGTTATAAACACTTCACACACTTCACATGTATGGAAAGCCATCCCGGCTTTCCATACATGTGAAGTGTGTGTTGAATACACAGAACACTATTACTCGCGGAGAAGAAGGTCGACTTCATACAAAAAAATTGGGACAAAAATAGCGCCTCTAGTGAGCTGCCCCCTCAAACTTTTAACCACCTTCCAACAAAGGAGGACTAAATATTTGATTATATGAATATGGCGGGAAATTGAAGATACGTAATTAAAGTTTAAGTTAACGTTAAATTTCTCTTTAGAGCTAAATTTTGCATTCCAACAAAACCGAGCGACCACCTCCACGCACAAATCGTAACTATACGTAACAAAATGTTCGTGAGCCGTTAAATACATACGTCTAGTGTTTTCGATAGCGCGATCTAGAAGCGGCATAGTGTCTGTTGTGCGCCATCTGTTGTGGTTTTTAAGTAACTTTTATGTAATATTAACCATGTAAGACAGAGAGCGATATATTGAAATATAACCATTCTTGTCGCACCGAACTGCCCCCTTTTTGGTCCAAGGTCATTCATACAAAGTCGACCACCCCTGGTTGAATATTATGTCTTTTAAAATAAAGGGAAAGTTAAACTATGAAGATTAGGAACTTACAATTTTCCATGCTAGTAAATCATGGTAAATTCTCTTTAGGAAAGTTATTTTAAACGAAATCGAAATAAAAAATCAAAAATACTAAAAATCGTATTACGCTTTATAGTAACAGAACCCTCCTTAGACACGTCTTAACACGCTCTTGGTTAGGTTATTTTGACAAGCGTGTGAGTATGGATTTCTTTCGCTGACGCCTTAGGAAATATTTACCTTAAATATTATTTTATTTAAAAATAGTTTTGTTTTCTTTCACAAACAGTGTAGTAAAATCTGTTTTAGGATATTATTGACGACAATATTAATCAATAATAAAAGTAATGTATTAAATAACGAAACATTCAGGTTTATATACAAGTTTATTACTAATTAATAACATATTTTTGATAAATAAATAAAATATTTTTATTATTCGTTTTATTCGAAATATTCGAATATTGAACCCAGTCATATTCGAATAATGAAATCGTCGAATATTCGAATAAAACGAATATTCGAATATTCGAATAATATTCCCTAATCGATACGTAGCGTAGGTTGTTTAGGTACTAGGTAACTAAGTAGTTAAGATACGAAATCATCGCCAAAATCTATCGATTACGATTACGATGCAATCAGCTAATTTACATAGTGCAATTTAACTATGTGAACTGCATTCAACTAGGCTCACCCTCTCTTTCTAATTAGAGTATATGTGGTGGAACAAAAAGAGACGACCTAGTTTCGAGACCGGTCGTGCGAGATCGGGTGCGCACCGTTGCACATATTACGTGTTAGAAGATGAGGTTATACTAACGGAACATACCGATGTGAATTTTCTCGCCCTAATAGCTTTTTGCTCGGTTTTTCCGATTTTGCAGCAACAGCGATGTAACTTGTGTAACGATTGCCTGTTCAAGCTTAAAGATTAATTATGTTCATTACGTTATTGCTTAAAAAATAAGCACACGTTGCAATCAAAGTAGCATTACTTAGTTGCTTTACAACAAGAAGTCTTAAGCAAAATGAGGGTAGTGTAATTTTATAGTCGACTAGCTGTTGGTTTCAAAGATATTTCATAATACCGTTGGGTCTAATAAAGCTTATGGGCTTAGGTAACTTCCGAGCTTGTGAGCGTTTTAAAGGCTTAGGTAACTTCCGAGATGAGACGAATTTGCAGAGCTTGTGATGATGAAATATGAATCTTAATACAATTTATTACTAAATTATAATCTTATGTTGCTAAAATTGTTACAAAATAAAATATATTTATTCAGACACTACTTACTACCTAATTCATACAATTAGTAAAAAGTAAATGCTTTTCTGGTGAGTACATAGGTAGCAGCACCTCATACCTAGATGTTAAATCAAGATCGAGCTTGTTCTGCGTAAGCACCGCCATAATCAGAGAGGACGAGTCGGAGCAGACGAGCGCTGCTAGCCAGAACTGTGAAGTGTGAAGACTTAGTTGGTCAATGGTCATCACTCATTAGTCATCACCATGGTCGTCACGAGGTCCTCCAACCGGAAAGGTAACTACTTTAGTTACGTACCTCAAGGAATCGGTAGCGACGATCAAGTCCGCGTTCATCGAGGTGAAGAGTCGATCCGCAACAGAGGAAGTGATAAGCCATAATGCTGTAAATTGTGTCAGTCAAGTGACTTTTTATAATGTATTAGACAAAGACAGCAGCATTGAGTAGCTAATCAGTTGTGTTAATATTTTGATCAGTTATAGACGGGGTTAGGCTCTTACATTTAGGCTGCAATTTGCAAGAGTGATATAAAAAATTATCATAGAGTTACAAATTTTCAGCTCGATAGGTAGGTATGCAGAGGCGAGTGCGCCCTATGCCTCTCATGATAAGGTAGATACTCTGTATTAAGGATCTGAAAGATGGTGGGGAGGCGCGGAGGCAGCGGCGCCGCTACGTAATCCTGCAGCACTCGGCACTTCCTGAAGGTGGCGCAAGCGTGCGAATGTCGGCCGCCGTCGTGCATTTCGCGCCACTTTCGTAATCCATTGCGTGGTGCGACCGGCTGCCTTGCCTGGCCCGCAGGAAGTAAAAGTTCGAAGGTAAGAAAGTAGGTCTCCGATGTAATTGGCAACGCGCCTGAATACTGATGTCCGCGGTATAAATAGGCTGAGCACCTGTAAGCGACTACAACAGGATATATGAAAATAAAAAATGATAACCGGTTTGCACACAAAACTACGCGAATAGCTGCGATGCGATTTCATGCGGAAAGACATTTATTGTAACTGAGTATGAGTATGTCATGAGTATATATTTTATATACTTTGTATGGAGGAACAGGATAAGGACATAGGATAGTTTTATCGCGGCAGAATATTATACGGTTACCTCGCTATATACGAGAAGTTACGGGGAACATCCTAATTAGTAATAAAGTCTAGAAATATAAAATAAGTAATCCTAATCATATCGGCTACCACTATTATGAAAGTTTGTGAGGATGGATGGATGTTTGTTACTCTTTCACGCAAAAACTACTGAATTTTGATGAAATTCGTTATGGTAGTAGATTAGGCTCTGAATAAAAACATAGGCTTTATATATCTTTTTATCCAGAAAAAAGTGCAGTGTTCATTGTTCACTGTTACAGAGGGATACTGTATTGATGCGGGCGGAGCCTCGGGCAAAAGCTAGTATTAAGTATACAATCATTGTTAGAGTATGCTAATATGGACCGATATTAATTAATGCGTCACGACAGATCACGTGTTGCCGTATTAGTAGCTGTATGAGTATGACGTAAAGTTGCGTAGGCGATTGTGAACGCCTCAGCATGTCTACTTCAAACTTTTTAAGGTTCCGTACTGAAAGGGTAAAAACGGGACTCTTTTACTAAGACTCCACTATCCGTCTTTCACGAGAGGGTTCAGTCCCGATACGCTAAAACTTTCAAACGGTAACGTTTTAAACCAACTTGAAACGCATAATTGTGATTGTTCCAAACTTCACAAAATCAGTTAATAATAACAAGTCGCTTTACTTATAATACAATAAAAGTCAAATGAAAGTCTACTTTAAACACGAGAATTGAGGTTCAGGTTGGATATTATGAACTGTGATAGCAAGACGTGATAAAAAGAAGATGTGATAAAAATTCAACAGATGATGTATTATTTTAGTTTGTTGAGTCTCGTTCTCTATGATTTGGTCAAAGCCCACAGGTGCTACACAACATTGCTACTTTTGCATCAAGTAAATAAGAAAGTATTGAAAAAAAAAAACAAATGAGTACCTACGTGTGAGTGTGCGCGCGATTACGGCGCTGTAAGCGCGTAATCTATTGCCTGCCTGGCAACTTGTTCGATAGAACATAAATTGTAAATATTTTTAGTATTTATATTATGCTAGTTCACGGGCCTAGAAATTAAGTTTTTAATTTAGTACAGTTGAAATTGTATATACTTTTTTAATTTGGGTAGGTATATTTTCCATAAATTATGATGATTTTGTTACGGAAACTACTCGTAGGTAGTTATTGTATCATTACAGAAGATAATAATTATTACGACTTCCGCCATGATATGAGTAACACAAGTCAAATAAATAATAAAATAAAATACATAACCTAACCAAGAGCATGTCAGGACATGTCTAAGGAGGGTTCCGTAAATGTTGAATGTTGATTAATAATCAAAATATATATAAGTGAATAGTAACCAGATGTTCTTTAAGAATAAGTTTTAATCGATTTCTATTTAATATTCGCATTTCGCTAATCACATAACATTTGAGCATATTATTTTAGTCTATTACGATACCGCCTATCACAATCAAAGAAAATATTTACTCTAGCGCACTCTAGCGAGACCTCAAAGTAGGTACGAAGAATACAACCAGATACTTATAAAAATTTTAAAGCGCGACACCTGAGAGGTTATACATATCAGCGAGGTTTTCGATAGCGTGATACAGAATTTAAATCCAATAACACAGCGACATCTAGTATTATTTTTCAAAAACAATCCACGATTTAAACAGGAGACTAGCGCCATATATGATATACCTAGTTTTCGTAAAGTTACTAGCAAATTGAATCTTTTAATATTAAAGGTAGGTATTAAATTATAATAAAAAACAATAATATTATGGTAATTGATAACATAATTATATTCATGTGTTTTTAGTGTAATTATTATAATAATTGGTAAAAGAGGCACATATTCGTAAAGTTAATTATTAATTAAAATTTTACGTGTTTCAAAACTTAGCTCTAATTCTGGTAAAGAAACGTAAATTCGCAATAATCACTATAATTACTGTAGCTCAGTTAATCATAGTGTTTGTCCTTGGATGTAGGTTCAAACCCGACAGCATGATTTATTTATTATTAATTTAAGTTATTTTTATTAATTGTTAATTTCAGTTTTTTTTTTAATTTTGCAACCAGTTTTGAAACATTATTTTAAATGATAATTTCACATGATGTATAATTATTCTGATTTGCCTTAATATGTTAATTTGTTTTTCTATAATTGCTCTAGAAATAGAAATTATGATGCGATTTCGTTCAAAATAGTTTTCCTAAAGAGTTTTTAGCATGATCTATCAGCATGGAAATTTGCAAGTTTCTATCTCCTATAGTTTAAAAATGCTAGGGGGGGGGACCAACTTACAAACTACTTTGGAGGCCGATTACTCGAAAATGGTCAACTTTATAAAAAAGTAACGTATGAAACCATGCCTTTATTTTAAAAGACCTATTCTACGATACCCCACACGATGGGGTAGAGTGAAAAAATATTTTTCATCCCCACTTCACATGTATGGAGAGCTACTCCTAAAATATAAAATTATTATTTTTTTATGATCCCGAAACCGTGATCTATACACAATCTATAACTGCACCAAATTTCATAAATTTATATTCATAATTACAGGAGCTAGAGGCGCGGACAGACAGACAGACAGACAGACAGACAGACGGACAGAGCGAAACTATAAGGGTTCCTTAAGTATTACGGAACCCTAAAAACTACTACGATGCAGGAATCAAGATACAAGTACTGTATACAAATAGGTACTGGATGTTAAATAAGTACTATAATAATAATTTAGATTACTATACCTACATTTCCTGGGTCATGAATCATGATTCTAGGTTCTTGAGAATTTAAACCTAACCGCAGCTCAGAACCTCAACTCTCGTATTTAAAGTAGACTTTCATATTAAGTACTTTGACTGTATTGTAACTGAAGCGACATGTTATCATTAACTGATTTTATAAAGTTTCGACCAATCAGAGAGCGTTTCACCTTTGTTTATCGTTTACCAGAATACCGTTTGACAGTTTTAGCGTATGGGGACTTGTTTGCATTTAGCAAATTTGACCCTCAGGTTACAACTAGTTTCTTATATTGCAAATTTGAAATTGCAATCAATCAAAATAATATCATATACCTAATAGGTATATCAGGGGGCTTACTATCAACGCTTAATACGATTTAATTTAGGACCTAAACTGAATGGCATTTGATATTTCGTACCATCAACTTCGTTTTACGAACCAATTTAGGTCGACACCTAAACTAAACCGCATTCCAATATCATTCACTCTTTTAAAGGTAAATTCGTACCATCACCTTACTTTAACTGACGTTCGAGCCTAAACAAAATCGCTCAACTGTCAAAACTTGCGATTCAAAACAAGTTAGTAAATTTGATGCTGATTTTGATTATTTTGTTGTTAGTTTTTAATTTTTACTTGTTTAAAGTCAGAAAAAAGCAGTTAATTTATGTGTCGCGAGGTAAAAACATAAATTGGTATCAAATAGCATTGATTTCGATAGTTCTACAAAAAGTTTAAAGTGCAGTTTTATTTGTAGGATGTGTGACGACGAATTGATTCTTTTTGAGTTCTTAGAAGCCGATAGTGACGAAAAATCCTTGAGGAGAAGGAGACTGGATGCTCGAGCATCGAAATACCATGCCGCAAAAAAGTAGCCTATGTCCTTCCCTGTGGTCTTCTCTATATATGTGCAAAATTTCATCAAAATCGGTCAAGTACTTTCGGAGCCCATTCGATGCAAACAAACAAACCTTTCCTCGTTATTATATTAGTATAGAAGTATATATAATAATTCATTATTTTTTACACACTAATCTAAATTACATCTAATAAAATCTTGTTAATTTCAAATACCTATATCTTAAATTAAAAAGCTACTTAATGAGTTTTACACATAATACACTGATGACATAAAACTTAAAATGTGTTTATAAAATTTCAGAATTATAAAAATATCTACAAACGTCGATAGGTACATACTACATAGGTACCCACCACAAAAAAGTCGAGTAGTTTATCGATATTATATCGATACACGTTACATCCCTGCACGTACACTCTAGTCGTTAGTAATATACAGGAATACTTTTTCATCGGTACAATAAATTTTACCACGTCATTGGTATCGATAATAGAGTACATTTCACAAATAAAAACAAATACTTTTTTTTTTTCATTTCAATTAATTTTTCCTATAACCAGTCTAATACCGCATGGACGCACTAAGTACAAGCTAAGAGTACAAGGCGTCAGCGGGTGCGGTATGAGGTAGGGGGCGGCGGGGTGGGGTAAGCGATCGGCCGGGCGGCGCACGAGTTAACAACAAAACATCGATAGATGCGTAATGCATCCACATTTTTTATTAGTTTAGCGGACAAGTTCGGGGATCGATAATTTTGTTTTTTTGTTCCAAAGGGGTAGTAACAAAAATCGCTAGTATTTTTTATTTTTGACATCTATTATGTATGTTGATTTATTGTACTGGTGAAAATAATAATCCTGTATATTCTTTGCTCTAGTGGTTATATATTCAAAGATTATTCGTATAGCGTTGTCTCTTTCCCACTTCGACCCTGGGATTGCGGTTCAGAGACAAATGTGTTATTTTTTGCGACTTCATTCGTTCTTTTCGGCTCCGTAACGTTTCAATTGAGGCGCGGTTTTAATAAGGTGATGGTACGAATGTTAGCGATTTTGTTTAGGAACCCAAATTAAACTGCTCTGAATTTGAGTCGTCTTTTAAAAGTTGATAGTAGGCCTGCTGCACTCGCAAGTCGCAACTTACAGTTGATAACAATAACGTGTATGTTATCTTAAAATCTGCATTGGCGTCATTCCATAACTAGTAAAAACAAAGAGGAAAAAATACATGCTTCTTCCATTTATATCTTAGTTGATTAATTATTACTTAGTTTGAAATTATATTGCAAGTGTGAATAGTATTGCTCTTATTGACTCTACAGACTACTCTATCTGTTTATCTCTTTCGTCCACTAGAAGTTGGTAATGAGAGAAAAACGCTTTCCACATATTATTTTGAGTAATGGGAGCATGATACTAAAAGATGACTGACAAATTAGTACATACTAAGTAATTCGACAAGTGGATTGCTGTCGTTGCACGCTTCAAAGAAAATTACCCATTTTTCAGCTTGTCTACACTAATATTATAAAGAGGAAAACTTTGTTTGTATGTTTGTTTGTTTGTTTGTTTGTTTGTTTGTAATGAATAGGCTCAAAAAGTAGTGGACCGATTTCAAAAATTCTTTCACCATTCGAAAGCTACATTATCCACGAGTAACATAGGCTAAATTTTATTTTGGAAAAAAATAGGATTCCGTAAGATATTTGGGTTTTTCGGACACAAGGTGTAAAAAATCAACCAGAAAAGTTACTTATTTTGCGTACGCTGCCTAAACTATAAAAGATAGAACCATAAAATGTTCTAATTAATTGTAGATCTTATAAATATCTACAAAAAAGTCCGCGACATACTATACCTATCTATGTCGAGTGAGGCACAATAACCATTTTTTTATTTAGAAATCTTGAATTCTTTTTGGACTACATTTAAATGCGTTTATTTTACTCATGTTATTAATCCTTATCAAAATAAATTATTTCATCACTAAGTACAGTTTATGTAGATAATATTTGGTCTTTGAATGATTAAAATTGGACGTTTGGTTTTGAAGTTATGGCGAAATTAAAATATTACGATTCCTGCTGCACGGCCCGTTGCGGAGTGGGCGTCACCAAGGCGGGGTGCGCGTGCGGGTTAATGTTTAGTTTAGTTTACTTTAGTTAAATAGTTTAGTTATTTTATAAACATCAAATTGATAATATCTTAAAAAATAATACATTATAATATCTATACATCTATACAGTTAAATACAATTTAAGTGTCTGTTTGTAACTTCAAATTAACAGCTTTTTACATAACGAATCTGAAAGTATATTCGGTACTTACAATAAAATACATTTTTTTTTAATTTTTGTCTGTCCGTCTGTCTGTCCGTCAGTCGGTCTGTCTGTCTGTTTGTTCCGACTAATCTCTGAAACGGCTGGACCGATTTTCACGGGACTTTTACTAGCAGATAGCTGATGTTATAGGGTCTAACATAGGCTGCTTTTATTTTAGGGTTCCGTTTAAAAAAATAGGATTCCGCTTTCGTTAGTCATAAATAAAGTCGCGGGTAAATTTCAGCGATATCCCAAAGTATTGTTCAACGCGGACGAAGTCGCGGGCAAAAGCTAGTTCCACATAAAATTCATATATGGTTTCGAGGTAATAAATCTTTTTACAGTCAAAATTCTTCAAATATTTTCACGTCATCAATAGTGATTCCTTTATTTCTCAAAAATAAAATCTATTCTGTAATATTGTCAAATTGTCCTGATTTTGCTTTAGTGCCAACTGCCAACTATAAACCATTCGGTTCGCGGGAATCGCGCGGTTGTCGCCTGACTTTGAAGTTTGACTATTTATCTACACATGATTAAAAATCTGGTCTCGAATGAAATCCGAGCGGAGTCCAGTCTATATCCTTAAAATCCGGTCTAGACCAGATTTATCCGGTCGGTAACCCTACTCGTGAACCGTGATTTCCACAGAAGGATTTTATTTTCTTTTGCTGTTATAACAAGAAATACATAAAACAGAATAAAGTAAATATTTATGGCGGCTTCCTTCCAACAAACGTGAATTATTTGCCGACGTTGTACGGAACCCTTCGTGCGGGAGTCTGACTCGGACTTCTCCGTTTTTTTTTTAATATACTCGTATATCATTAAATACATAAGTATGCCTATTGACATATATTCAAAAATATTACTAATTATGTTATTTCTCGTTGAAATGACCTGAAAATGCTAAGTAAGAGGAAATTTCAGTCGTGTTCAAAGGAAAGCGGAAACCGGAAACCGGAAACGTAGTAAGGGTTAGACCGGAGACGACGCCCGTTTCCGGTGGAAGCGCGGCGCCAGGAAGGTGGATAGATGGAGTAGATAAATATATCGACGCCATATTGCCACAAGGCACAGATCGATAAATCCGATCATGATTTTGCATCTTCATTTTCCTACAAGCTGTAGTCTGTCGCGTTCTCTCAATCTATTGGAAACTTCCAATAATTGAATAATGATCTTTTTTTTCATCCAGGGTGATTTTTGACAGGGTGGTGCCAACAGAGAAAATAACATTTTCAAATATCTATAGGTACGAGTATTATAAAGCTGAAGAGTTTGTTTGTTTGAACGCGCTAATCTCGGGAACTACTGGTAATTGAAAGATTATTTTTGTGTTGGATAGTCCATCCGCTCTCTGTCCGTCCGTCTGTCTGTCACCAGGCTGTATCTCAGGAACCGCGATAGCTAGACAATTGAAATTTTCACAAATTATGTATTTCTGTTGCCGCTATAACAACAAATACTACAAACAAAATAAAATAAATATTTAACGAGGGCTCCGATACAACAACCGTGATTTTTTTTGCCGTTTTATACGGAACCGTTTGTGCGCGAGCCTGACTCGCACTTGGCCAGTTTTTTATTCATATAATACATATGTAATTACATATAAGGAGTTAGCAAGAACGGACAGAGAAAAGGGCGGGCAGAGCAAAACCACAAATAGGTACATAGTTAATAATTGGTAAGTATATGGGTTGTTTGTAGTACTATGAACCCCTAAAATAGTGAAAAGGTGCGAAACCGCGAGCAAAACGTAAATTTAATAAGGTATAACATACACAATAATATTAGGACTTGTCCTCATTTTGCCTCTTGTGTGGTAACCTACTCTGCATTTTCATACAATCAAAAAATGAACATTATCTCAGCTAGGAAGCAAGAAATTAAATATTTTATGTGCTAATCCAAGAGGTAAAAACTTCTACTAAAATTTAAGTATAGTAGACTTTCTGTTAGTTTTCTCGTTTATTAGTTATTTGAGTTTTTCTTATACACAAGTGATTCTACAAATTTTCTACTAAAACTCTACGTAGAAAAATTATTAAAAAAGTCAGTAATATCAAAGAATATATATTACTGTAATATATCGCGAAATGAGTATGTCATTTTTGTGTGAACTGAGGGACCACACTTCGGTGGTTGTAGCTTTTTTATTTCTAATGCTATGTATTTGATAAATTTGTAAAAACTTTTACAAAAGTTCTACTAAAATTCTGTAGTGAAAAAACCATAATTCTTCGCATACTTTTCGAGATCTGGAAAATAGCGGTGTGTGAACTGAGGGACCACACTCTGAGGGCATATCTTTTAAACTATCTTTTTACAAATTCCCAGATTTGTTCTACAATTTTTTTTAGACTTCTACTAAAACTTGCTATACTTATTTTGGGGATATTCAGGTGGGTCCCTCAAACCACACGCACACCGAAGTTCGCCGGGACAGCTAGTTTTAATTTATAATTGTAGGTAATAGTCCATTTATATATGCTAATTGTACTTTTTCCATGCTTAACACTTAGGTTAAAACATGACGTTTAATTTATTATTTGATAAATACAAAAGCTTCCGCATTAGTATTCCAAAAGAGATGTTCAAGAAATGTATGAGGCCTGGGCCAGCCCTATGTATAGTATAATATGTAAATATAGCTACATAATATAGTAACCGTTTCCTATTCTTTATTTTGTTTAATTTCACTTCGTTTCCATGTACATTTAAATTAACTTCGTCAAGGAGAGCAACACAAAGTAAAATAAAACATGGCGGATCAGATCAGAATTAACTAAATAATGTCATTTTGTCAATGACATGACTTTTGACAAAGAAAGACGTATGACATTCAAGATGACGTCTCTTCGTAAAACTGTCTACTACGTCAAAAGTCAAGTCAAAACATCTGTCATGGCCGCTCTAAAAATGGTGTTCTCGCAATAAAAAACTCTTCAAATAATCATTTTTGTACGCATGTACCCTCCTTCAAATTAATTTTTTCGTATTTTTATGATATTCCCATATTTTTTTCCTATTTACCTATGTAGTGTACATAGAACTGGCCCAAAATCAAACATCTCTTTTACATAATGACATAATATCTACAGTTTACTAATTTTTCCTCTGTTTTTTGGCACTGACACTCTGACAGTGAAGTAAGTAGATAATCCCACGGGATTACTCTACTTACTTCACTTTGAGTGTTGGTTGGATACTCAAAGTTACTTCAGGAAAAATGGTTATTAATACAATAGACAAATTTTTGGGATCTTGGGTGGTTAGACAAGAGTTCGAGCAATCTAAAAACTAAGGTTTAATAACAATATTTAAAAAGTTTCGTTTTTTAATTAGGTGGTAAGTATCCTGTAGATATATACCAATTCCGTTCCAAACTTGTGCTTTACTTCAGTGCCTCTACCAGGAACGTCCTTTAGTAATAAGTATGTAGTACCTATGTGTATTCCCTCCTCCTTGGTCAAGTGCTTTAGAGCTCGGCTCTCGACTCCGGAGGTTGTGGGTTCGATCCCCACGTTAGAACAAAAAATTATCTCCATGTCTGATTAGGACAGTGCAGGCTGATCACCTGATCGTCTAACTTTGGACTCCCTATTTGCTGTATTCAATGTTTTTCTTGTATTTGTAGTAGGTACCTACCTGTATAAAGATGTTACTTGCCAAATTTAATTGTTCTAAATGCGTTTTTTTTTTGCTGCATAAAGTATTTTTAACGGATCATAACTTCTTTTACGTTACCATAAACTTAGAAGTCTTATTTTTGATTCCAACTCGACACCTCTACGAATTTCCGACAGACAAACGGACGGAAGGACAACAAAATTATCTTAATACGGGGTTTTTCCTTTTGAGATGGGAATCCTAAAAAAATATCCATGAAAAATAGTTACTTGATTCATAATATAAAAAGTATTTAATCTGTGATTAATCCTGGAAATGAACCATGCACAAATAAAACTATTTTAGCTGATCATCTTATAATTTAAACCAGACAATTTTGTATTTATTATATATAATCGTAATCTCGAAAACCGCTACAAGTGCCATGAAATTTAGTAGGTATGCAGGGAGTTTTGGGGGACAAAAATTTATCTAGCTAGGTTTTATACTTGGAAAACTACGCATTTTAAGCTACATAATATGCTTTTTCTTTCATCGTGCAACAATATGATCAAAAATTTCGACCCTTTTATGTTAGTATGATTGGCAGATTGGTTTGCTGATGCACCTATAATTTTTGCTTTGTTCAAAAAATTGGTTTTGGAATGTGGTTGTTTCAAACCCCGTCCTGGTGCAATGTTTTTGTAATTTTCTTTTCATCTACAAAAGCTCCGATCGAATCTCGGTTACCCAGGTACTTATATTTAGCAAAGACTAGTCACTAGTGAAACACGGCAAAACAAGCAAGTAATGAATACCTCGTGCGATACAAGGAAGGAAACATGATGATATTTAGTGGCGCGTCGCGCGCGCGACCGGTCCTGCAAGTGTTATTCCGAAAACGAGATGCCTCGGACTTTCCGGCCAAACTATTTTTGCTTATTGCTCGTCTCATGCTATGTCCACTAGAGGACGGCCATTCGTTGACGGACGTCGTTGAAGGTCATGTGGAACTTTGCCTTTCAGACGAGTTTGAGGCTTGAGCTGAGTAATGACAATTAAATAAGGAAGCTGATAGCGTGGTACCGACGAGTAATCTTTTGCAGGCTTGTTATGGTCGTTTATGTTAATTATTTGCATAAATAAGTAGACGTAAGTATATAAAGTTTAATATTTAAGTAGAATCTATAATACTAATAGGTATCACGTTGAGTAAAGTGAGATGTAGAGTCTACCTTTGTAACTCTCGTTGCTAGGTATATCACAGAATAGACTGATAATAGTACAAGTAGATATACTTAATATAAAGTAGCCTGTATAGTTACTCTTTGCCTGTAGGTAAGATTTTGAACAGTTTAAAACCAGGTTTTTAGTTGTCACCAATAAAAACCAGTAATTCAAGAGGAAGGTTATTTACTTTAAATTAAATACTTACCTGTATGTACCTATTATTGTAGATAATTATTTAATTTAACGCGATCGAATTTATCATAAGTACTAGCATTTTGATATTTAATAAAGGTTATTTAATGTGCTAACGTTTAACATTGTATATACTTACCTACCTACTCAGAAATATTGAGGTACTAGCTGTCCCAACAAACGTTGTTCTGCCTTAAATATGAACTGAAATTTCTCACCGTTTAAACCTTCCCTGAACTGATACAATTATTTTAAGATCAAAATTAGCCAAATCGGTCCAGCCGTTCTCGAGTTTTAGTGAGAATAACAAACATCAATTCATTTTTATATATAAGATTACTAGGTCTACTTGATAAACGTAATTATTATTGTTAAACAAAAATGAAAATCGACTTCTAAGGAAAATAAGATTTATTTCATACTTTTTGTGCATTTTTACTTTGGAAGTCAGTTTAATTTTTTCTTTAAAAATAATAATTATCTACCAACCTTAGAAGTCGATTTTCATTTTTATTTAAGAATATGAATTTCTAAATATTTTTAATATCGGCCCAATTTGTGGGCACAAACGGCGGAGTAATTGTTGATTAGTGATTACCAAAAAAAAACCGTCTTATTTTTTGGAACGCGGGTAGATAAAAATATCATTTTTTACTTTTCCAGAATATATAATATCAATATTTATGATCATCGATGCATGTAAAGTTCAAAAAATTGCGATAGAGGTCGCAACATAGGTCAAAGACCAAAGTCAGACGAAGAACACATTGGTATAAGAATTAAGGCAATTTTAAACATTACTTATGTATCGATATGCACATAACTACTTTCAAATAAAAATGGATTGCAATTTCAATGTTTTGGGAAAACTCGAGAACGGCTGGACCGATTTGGCTTATTATAGGTTATATAGGTGTAGGCTTAGTTCAAGTGTAGAGGTGTACTTATTTATTCATTCCAGTTCATAGTTTAGACAAAACAACATGTGTCGGGACAGCTAGTAGTTAGTACTAAATAAAATTTAAAACTGCTATAGTTTCGTGGTCCTCGTCCTTGCGGATCCAAGTGAGTAAATAAATCTTCATAAAGGTGAATTATAATGAACGCAACATAGTAGCGAATAATTTATAATGAAAATAAGATTTTTAATTATGAGGAAAATTTTATTTTTATTTCTTTATGGCGTAAAAGAAAAAAAAACGCATAATTCAATAAAATTAGGATATATTTTATTCTCATAAAAGGAGATGTCCACCTCCACACTGACTGGCTCAACTCACTGACGTAGGCATAGGGCATAGAGTATAGACGCTCGCAGCCGTAACCGCTAATAGTAGAAACGTGCATTTTAGACAACAGTTTTAATTTACAATGAAGACGTGTACTAAGAAAGGCTTTTGAAAAATTACACCTACCTTCAATTAGGGATGAAATAGTTTGTATGAATAATATTTGAGTCTGCAGCGATGTATTTTACAAAATTATCAGATCTTATCTACAGCCTTTGACTGTACAACAATCTTTTCCAAAGTGGGCGATAACGCCCCTTTGTAGGCACTGGAAGCCTAGAGGGGGGCGGCGGCCCAGAAAAAATTGAGGGAGCGCTGATGTAAGCAATATTATTATTGCTCATTGTTGACTATTGGTTAATTTTAAAGAGATAAAAAAATACTCTCCAGACGAGACTAATATAATAATGAGGTTTTATGGTGAAAAAAGATGGGGGACGGCGGGCGCTTTGGTTGAATCCTGATTTTCAAACTGGGCGTTAGACGGAATAAGTTTGGTAACCTCTGCTCTACAAGGTTGGACCTAGGTTCACAAACTCTACAATCTTCACATAAAATAGGTATTAATATGTCGCTCGCAAATATTACAGTGAAGAAGTGAAGAAACATGTTGCTAGAAGCATGCGCACACTGCGTGACATCCAATTGGTCGAGATTGCGCGTTTCCGCCGCCAGTCGCACTTCCGGTTGATACAAGACTGGATACCGGACTTGTTAACGGTCAACGGACTCTTCGGCTCTACATATTTTAGCGGTGGGCTAGATGCGAACAGGTTTCATATAAATTAGATAGGTAGTCCTACTTAATCAGCGCCATATTCAATTTCTTGAAACTGAGAGAAAGTGCAGAATTTTATGAGTTCGAAATTCGAATCAAATGCTTCGTTTACTATCAATATTGATTATAATTGATAGTCAGTTATTGTTATTACAACAAGTCATGAAGTCACAAGACATTGGCTGAAATAATATAATAATACTTTTACCTATTTTTATAACAGCATTTTTACATAGTTGTACCTAAATATTTATATGGATGTAGGATAAATTATTATTAGTGCTCTGAAAAATAAGACAGTTTTTAAAGTTATTGCGGATTGTTTTAAGCACTTTTGTGAGTCTCGTGAAAACGCTCCATATAAAAGGCGTACTACATAGTAGGTAAGTGATATCACACGCTAGTGAGTTGTTTTGCTACGAAATGTATAGGCCATATGCACAAAATTTCTGATATCTCGTAATTTTGCGCTTTTATGTTGATACATAGGTACCATAGTAAATCTTATTGTAGTTGATGTAAACTAATTATGTAGGTTTTATACACTAATGTTTTAAAAACTACTTATTTCAACTTTTTTGGGACATCGAAATGCATACCTTTACCTAATTACAAAACTACACGTAAAATCCTGTTTCTTTTTTCTTTTATCAAGTTGTTATCTAATTATTTCTTAATTTATTTAAAAAAAAAACTAAATTTTTACATGTTGTCAAATACCCCATTTATGAGTGTCATTCTACAGTGTCTGCTAATAGTATTTTTTACCATACTGAAGCTACGACATTGCAAAACCATTCCACTGCGCAACATGAGACGACCCGTTAATAAAATGTAGGGAGACCAAAAGTGATATTATAGTCCTAGGAATCGCATGCCTAACATTATGAATTAAGATACTATGGTATTTAATTACATATATGATGCTACTGCAAGAAACGCTGCCTAAAACGATGGCATCCTAACATAAAAACTAAAAACTTTAAAACTTTAACTAAGTAGATACAGAAAACGAATCGTCCCAACATCGATGACATTTAGTTAAGTTTAACTGCTATATTGTCCGGAATCGTGCTAAACCGCATGCGTGAACCGCTAAAATTAGAACTCTGCGCTTATTTAATCTATTGTATAAATACGTATTGTATCAGCTCTAGCTGGAAATCGAACACATGAGTGTCTAGTCAAATGGAAATGTCATAATATATCATAATTCATAAATGGCAGCTCGACACTCGACACTTCGATTTTCAACTCTATTGTTAATACAATCGCAGAATCTATTTTCAGTGCTTGAAATTTCCCGGGCCCGCCAGATTCCGAATCATATAATATAGTCCCAGTCTAAGTTCTACAGCCAGTAATTTCGATCGATGTCTTCAAACTTCAAACAAATTTTTATATATAATCGGAGCACAATGTTAAGACTTAAAATGCTTTTTCTTATTCGACATAATGCTTGTGTTATATTTCGTCGAGGTTGAGTCTTTGCCCTTTGGTGTTTTGTGTGTCTATTGTCGGCGGCAGTCGCTGACAATCAGACGATAATATGCCTTAACGTTTTCTGCTTTCAATTCATAAAAATGTTGTCATATTATATGGTCTTAATTGCTTGAAACGTGGTCACCATATCAAAAGGAAATAGCTGAGAGTAGCGAGGCGCGATCGAGTAAGCGGAGCGGAAGTGTCGGCCGTTCCCACGGACACTCATCCGTTACTTCACCTCGACTGACGACTCGTACCTCACTCCCGGATCTGGTTCTTTACACAGCATCACCGGCCATTTTTATCCAAATAAATACCGAATAAATCTAATAAATACTTACCTAATATCCATGTAAAAATCAGCTCTACATTTATGCCAATACTAGCTTTTGTCCGCGCTTTCGCCTGCGTAAATGTCAAACGGGAACACTAGTCTTTTGAGATAAAATATACCCTATGTTTTAATCCATAGCCTAAGATACTGCCCTACCACATTCCATCAAATTTCGTTCCGTTGTTTTTGCGTGAAAGAGTAACAAACATCCATCCGTCCTCACAAACTTGCACATTTATAGTAGCAGTAGGATGTGCAAAAAGGGAGGAAAATGGTTCAAACTTTTTCCCCTTTTTGCTAATTACAGTAAGTACGCAATGATAGAGGTAAACAGAGGTTTTCGTGTAATGTTCGCAAAATATTTGTTTACAAATCAGTCTTAAATCAGTCAATTCATCAGTCAAATCAACGTCGCGTCGTCGGTCAAAAACTTAGACGTATGTTTAACGACGTACCCACAGTAGTTCAATTGATCTCATTGTTTAGTCTACATCGCCGACCAAATAGTTCCTAACTAATGGAACTAAATATTTGGAAGGTACCAAACACAATGGCGCTAATTCATTCCTAGAACAAACCAGTGTTGTTCGGTCTGTTGTGGTTTTTCTTGTACCTACCAGACAAAGTCGACTGTCGACGAATTAATAATTATTATTATTGTTCTCTACAATATTGTTCTCTACAAAAAATAAGTTAGGAAAATAAATGGTAGTAAATTGGAGTAAAAGGTGGTTAAATTTTATTTAAATCCCAGCGGTTAAATATTGTATTTAATTTTTAAACCTAACTTTAGTGACTGTAATAAAATATTCACTTCCTAAAAATATGTGTTTCCAATTTAGCCAATCATCGTTAAACTTTTAAATATAGAATCAACGACGGTTTGAAATTAGAATTCAAACGGGTTCCAGCGAAGATTGTAGAGGCTTGAGTAAAACTCGTTTGAATGTTTGCTTAGTTTTAGAATCCTAGTTAAATGGGATTCATTTTAAGTGACAATCATAGTCCCTTATGAAGATCAATGCCACTGCATTTACCTATTTATTTAACCGTGTACCTAACGTAATTAACATGAGGAGAGATTTTATGATAACAAAGTCTCGCAACATTCTTTTAATCTCTTAGTAGGTAGGTACTGGAAGGTAGGTATTTGTTAATAATGAAAAACGTAAAAGCTAATTTGAATTTTGAACCTGTCAAGTCGCGAGTCGCGACTCGTGACGTAAGACGTTCCATAAGATTTGCACAGCAAAATATGTAAGTATATACCTACTTATCAATTTATTGACTTTTACTTGGAGCAGCATTTTTGATCACGAAGAATTGAAAATAGTTTTTACGTGAAATTGTAATTTGTTTAAAAAATGACGAAAAAAGCAATGATTATGATTGTGATGAGTAATATTTTGGAGAAGTGTAGCAAGCAACGGTCATTGCGCCGTTCGCCGGCAGTCGGGCAGTCGAGGCGTGACGTCCCGAGGGAGCGGAAGTCTTGCGCGCTTCCGGAGCCACGACCCGCAGTTCCGCTCCTTCATCGCATCACGATTCACGACTTACTGAGCCGATTTAAACAAGTATTATTAACCCATCAGCCATCCATCTATGTATATAAAAAGCAAAATTAACACCAATAGGTTACTTAACTAGCTTCTGGCGCCTAGTCCGATTTATGGCCGCGGCACAAACAAGCAGACCGTATGCATAGTATGTTCAAAGATTCAAATATTCAAACATTTTATTAGCAACCAAGTAGTGTAAGTCATAACATAATATAAAATTGTGCTCATTAATACTACATAATATGATATACGTTTACTGATAAGTAAGAATATTAGGGTAGTCTGGAGAGTCTGGGATCTCAGTTTAGTTTACTTGTGTAGGTCTGTACAAAGTAATTAAAAGCTGTAGTAAAAGAAAAAGAAAAATAGCAGTTTACAGATAATATTAAGGAACCTTACACCATATCCTACAAATTACAATACATACCTATCTGTTTTACACAACGAACGTAATGAAATAATTTAATTTCATATTCTAATTTCATTATTATTGTAATAAACAATATTCGTATCCGAGACAGATAATTGGCTCTAAACGTGTCGAAAAAACACGTCAACCTTTTAATTTACGTCGACCTGTTGGTGTTGCCAAGCTATTGGTATTCAGTATTCATAATATAAATTACGTCATGTTGTGGAAATAGTTTAGAAATACCAACATCAGAAGATCGTCGCCCGGAATAGCGATCAAGACGTATCACAAGTAAGACCCCTTGCTTTGTGTGCACATGTGTGTAATATTAGGCTTAATAATCTCGTCGGTGACTCAGAGCTCCTTTGTCCTCAGTCGGAAAGCGAAGTGATACACGGAGCGGATATTATCCGGTTACAGTATATGTTTTCTGATTCTAACGTAAATTAGGTAAATGCAAATCGTTTTCTCGACTCCAACTTCCAGCTCAATATGCAACTCGTTTTTGCCAACGACCATTTAATTTATTTAAAGTATAATTTAAATATATCAGTCTACCGAAAAAAAAAACGATAAAAATAACATTTGTTTTTTTTATTACCAAGATTTACAGACTAATATCGACTGTATATATATCGCACAATCGATATATAAATCTACTTACTAAGCATAAGCCACTACAAAGATAACTTTCCTCGCAGACCTGATCTGCTGCGAGGCTTTGTTTGGCTGGAGGCACTACGTTATGTGCGTGTTACTTGTTTTTTGTTTTATTTCGTACACGATATATTGATGCTGAAGGTCCTCAGTCCTCACATAAAGAGCGGGAATAGTAGGTACGTGCAACAGTGGCACGAGAAATAGATTTTACGAGAGCGCGATATTTACGCGTGTTTACATTCGAGACGACTTTATCGGCTCAACGGCACCATTCCATATTAGCGTATTCGTATATGGCCTGAGGTTGTGTGGTGCTAATTAGCTGAAAATAAAACTTATTTTTAGCTTCCTATTTCCGAGAATCCTAATTTTACGGTAAACGACACAATTCGCACATATCTAATATGTCCTATTCCAAAACTTATGGATATTTGTTTACTCTTTTCGTTTAAATTTAAATTCAAAAACATTTAGTTTTACAATATTTAATGTCTAAATAAAAGCTATTGCATATTTCACCATAAAACAATTACTTTTTAGAACACCTATTTCGTTTTATCTGCCTCTTATTGTCTTTGCATACAGTATGTAAGAGTTGTAGAGAATTTTATTCTCTACCAATTCTATATAAAACGCAAAGTGTGAGTATGTAAACCAATACATACTCTAATCAAAACATTATACGGCTAATAGTTTATGAAGAAAGTACATAATTATTAAGTTTGCAGTATTCAAATATTGATTGCATTAAGTATGAGAATTTTATCTGGAATTTGGAAGGCTATTTACGAAAGGACTAGTAATGTTAAAATAAAGGTTGTACAAAAATGAAAAATTCAGCTTGTTCCGATAGATTTATACGTGTAATCCTTATTATACTGAGCTATTATCCATTGATCTGAATCAAAATCCTAATGGAAAATTAAATACGAATAAAAACTTTATAATCTTAAAGCAGTTTGGTTTTTGGTCGCGACTTTTTAAAAAGCGGGTAAATTGCTCTCAGACTATAAATACACAATCACATAAACTATCTAATTATATTTCAGACCGATGATGCTATGGACAAAAGCTTGTATTAGTAGGTCTTCAGTAGATGAACCTCTACAACTTCCCAGTATTGCAGGACCGTTTCAATTACTGTCGCTAGGAGTAGCCGCACATTGGCAACAGACGACAAAATCAATTTGCTGACAATTGATATGGTTTCTACAGTTCCAACTACTCCACTTTGCTTTTATTTCCATTGATCTCCTGCTATATTCTTCCGTCTGTAGCATTCCATTGAGATAATTAATAATTTCTTGAAATTTCGTAGTGGTCCGGCATACCGCTGCTGGCGACAATTCATTTCAGCCTTTTAATGTAAGCGGCGGAAGAACCATGGCAAGTCTCAATGTTAATTTTTTATATCCTTTAAAAATATAAGCGTACTTTCAAACAAATAAAGATAGGGCTGAGCTTCTTTTACTTAAAAAAAACAGACTTAGAAGTTCGATGCTTACATTTAATCCACATTTACAAAGAAGATGTTACAATGATCCATATCAGAGATTGTTTAGTACCTAATATATCTCGTAAAGTCGTAACTTCTTCCTTTGACCTAAATATAACATGATAAAATTTTCCATTTACAATCGTTAAAGAAATTTCTCCAAGGATTTAATATCACCGTCGCCTCTGATGTCTATTCGGAGCACAAATTATCAACTTGGTTTGATCCCACGGCTAAAATAAAATATCATATTTCCTGTCAGACGAGCGAGCTTCTGAGTTTGAGTGGTTTTTTTTGTACATTTTTTCAGGGCGTAGCGTTTTTTAAAGGAACTGTGTCGCACATGTTTGCTCAACATAAGCGACATCTCTCAATTATGTATTTTTTGTCGTGTTGGCCTGATTCTATCCTGGTCTTTCAACCGTGGTTCAATTCAGTGCTTGTCTGCGATTTATTAAAAGACCTTGTTATTGTTATTAATAATTTTGATAATATTAAGTTTCAATTGTTCATCGCCGACGTCGATGAAGTTTGCACTGTGCCTGAGACTAGCTAAGTCAGTCAAACTAGTGGCGTGGGGTTCCTATAACTCCATTCCTATCGGCTTCACTTACCACTTACCTTTTGGAAACCCTCATCTAAATCCCTACCTATCTACAGGCTAGGGCTTCCCTATGTAGGAGAACCAGCCTTCGCCACTACTGTGCACACAAGTGTCTTACAATCTACATAACATAACATATTACACACTGCACGCTATACTTGTAGTTAGTAACAGTAAGTAGGTACCCGTAATAGGCCGTTTGATATCTCACGTAATAATGACGTAAGTGTTAAGCCCCGATAATTTATTTATACATATACTTATTGTGTAACTTTTCTAGCAGCACAACACTATGTAGATTGTAGAAGCATAATAATATACGACTGCATCAATTTCAATGAATAGCAATCCATTTAACTAGGCAGATAGGTAATGAAATTTTTTTTAGATAGGCTTTAAACTTAAGAGCAAATTTCATGCAAATACTTAGTCCAATTTTAGGTAAATTAAATGTGCTTTACGCTCTGTGGTAAACATTTCAGAATCCAAACGGACGACCTCATGTAGAGCATACAAGACGAAATATTTTGTCTCGTGTCTGTCGGTGATTCCCTAGTTTATTAATTGCAAAATTGTTTGTCAATTGTTTACTGGTAATATTTCATCGCAGACTGAAAGAATATTTTAATGAGCGTGATCGCAGCTAGCGTGTTCGTACTTTGTACTGAAGCACTTGCGCCGTTCTCACGGGCGGCAGCGCGGGCGCCCGCACTGGTTCCGTCTTGCATAACCCCGCCACACGTAATACGCCGTAATACAACATTATGCATGTAGGGCGCGTGACGACAGACCCGCTGTGAGTTGTGACGTACCAGTCATTGCCGTATGATACCAAAATTACGTTATATCTCCTTCGGCCAACAGAGGAACTAGCACGTTGGATTTGATTGAGAAATCTACTCTCGGAAGTAGAGCACTCACATATATATAGCAGTTACAAAATCGCATTGAGTGTTACAATTTTGACGAATTGCTTTATGAAATCTGCCGTTTTTGTAAGATATGAATCGGAATAGATTTAAGAGGACGATTCGCAATGAAGTGGAATTTGACGTGGTGATGATCGTTGATCGATAAACGTTAACGTCCATTAAGGCCGGTGGCACATGTCTACGTCGCATTGTAGTCCCACCACAATGGGTCTTTCCGTATTGAATTACAGACGAGATGACATGCGCACGAGACATCGCTGATCAGATAAACGCCCAAATATCGCCTCTGACAACAAAAGATCGGATTGCAACTTTGCAACCGTATCTGCGCCCATTCCTCGGTAGCTGCAGGCGCCAGCTGCCGGCTCGGTGTCGAATGACTAACAGATAATAAAGGATTCTTTAGCGCTAATGAAAAGCGAGTCAAGTACGTTGGAAATGTTTCACGCTAAATTGATTCCAAACACAGAGGTTCTGTTGTAACCCATACCCGATTCTTCTTTAATCCCGTTTGATTTCTCTTGCGCATAATTATTTCTGTTACAGAGTTGCATTCACAAAAGTTTGCACTGAGGTTGCACTAAGTTTTTCATACATCGTCTGTGATTTGTCGTAATCTAGGGTTGCCAACCCCATTTGAAATTTGAATTGAAAACTGAATTTATTTTTATACTTTTCAACACAAACATGCCAAAAAACCAGCATTTGAAATTGAAAAAACCAGGACAATAGGGTATTATCCTATGATGAAAATATACATCAGATTGTTGATATTTTATCGCTAAACAATAATTTAAACCAATTTAACCAACTTTTTACACAAAAATATGTATGATTTTTATAAAATATCAAAAATAAAATTATGAATTTTTCACGTTTGACCACGTGACTAAAAATGCACGAGATTGGAATGTGACGTCATATTCTTGTACTTCTTCTTCTTTTATTAATGGCCTCCCGATTTCCATAAATAATAGCCAGCATCAGAATAATTATGACGTTAATTATTCTGATGCTGGCGTCAGCGAGTAATAGCCACTTTTTCCGCATTTCAGTGTTCTTTAGTATGGTCACAATTGTTTAGTTTTTTCCCGGTGTTTTTAATAGACGTATTAGTGCATTTTGGCACTACGCACCATTTATAAGGTATTTTTAATAGGCTTAAAACATTTATTTAAAAACGTAAACAGTAGGTATTCTGGGATTTGGCATTTTCAGTGTAATTTGAGACTTGACACTTGACAGTTACAACGTTACAAGAATGTGACGTTATGACAACTCATTATAGCGTTTTCGCGCCTATAATATTAATTTAAACTTTTAGGCTAATTTGCAAGGAAAAGAAAGAAATTCACAAAAAATGGTTCAAACTGCTAATGTTTTTTGGTATTAGGAACAATTTGACATACTTTTCAAAAACTTGGAAAATACCCTATTCAGTTTAAAAACAGGACACAGTAATAGAGTTACAACAGTTAATTATTATTAAGTAAAATTTTTGTTAATTAAAGTAAAATTTCTTGCTTATAATTTCGAAGATTAAAGTGTCATTGGATTGTTGAAAGCCGATACTGTCCATATCAGAAAAGACTTGAGGGCCCTATCAGCAAAGAATAGGTATATATTATTACTAACGTACTATTAGACAGAGAGCGGTCACGCGGTCGCGGTCAGTATTGTGTTCTTTGTTCTTATAAGTAATATTACGTTCCAAAGATATATCCACACAGGAGGCATTCTGACCGCGTCGGTCAAGTAGAACACAATATAAGACAAAGAACGCAAAGCTTGAACGCTTGACCGCGTGACCGCTCTCTGTCTGATAGGTCCCTAAAGTAATGGTAACTAGTAGCTATTGCGGAATTACAAAAATTGTTTATATTAGCACCTTAACATTCCTTCTTATCAATGTATAGAGGCTGAGGCCTGAGGCTGAAACACTATCCGTATGAGGAAGTCACTTGTGAGGCGTCACTAGGTACCTTGAAAATCGTGAATCCACCGGAAACAATACCTGAAGCGCCACAAGTTACACGAACCTAAATAATAATAATATAAAAAATCCTAATCCGTGTTACTAATTAAATAATGGTAGCATATGCTTGCACTACTTCAGAAAAAGTCGAAATCACTATATGTGTCCATATAAATTTTGAGGAGTTCCCTCGATTCCTCCTGGATCCTATTATCAGGTCACCACTTTTTTCAAAACGGGACCAACTTGGGATAATAGCCTTTACATCAAAAAAAGAATTTTGAAAGTCGGTCCACAGACGGCGAATTTATAAAAAAAATATACATATATTATACAGCCGAACGTATAGCAGCCACCTTTTTTGGAAGTCGGTTAAAAAATACACAAAAACGTATGAAATAAATCTTATTTTCTAGATAGGTAATTCCGCTTTTAAATTCGGCAATTTTTTTTACTATTTCTCTACACAATCTTCATAATTTTGAAGTCGGTACCAGCCAACTTAAACGTGAGCTCTATAAAGTTTAAACTAATAAATGATTTATCAGGAAATTGTTTGGGCTGGTACCGACTTCAAAAAGGGATCTTCTGGCCCATCACATGGACTCCACTCGAAAATCATGCTCATTCTCCTAAATATAACGTTTTATGATTTCATTTCATGTCTTGAAATCCAACTAATTGCACAAATCTCAAAGGAAAGTTTGCCTAAGTCACAAAATTATAATGGGGTGGTCTACAGTTCTACACCATGAGGTAAAGTTCACAAATAAATTCTTATTATTCTATTATTTCCACTTGTTTTAGAAAAGTACAAAACTATATTATACCTAATATCTATACTACGAGTACCTACGTACGTTCCCTTATTATAACTTTTTACATACCTATTAAATGTTACAATTATGTGGACTTATAGGAAGTTGTAATTTCATTGAGGTATTTAGCCTACCTAAATACCTCAATGAAATAATAGTATAAATGTGTGAAAGTGAGTTTGTTTGTTAAGTTGTTGCTCTTTCATGTAAAAAACTACTTAAGGCCGTGTGGACCCAATTTTACATGACTTTGAATCGATAATAAACAAACAAATAGTAACTTTAAAAAGCCAAAAAAAATACACATTGTTGTTTACTTAATGTTCTTTTACAATTTGTGGTTCGAAACATAATATTGAAAACTTCACTCGATCAAAAATAATTCCGAAGAGGAGGCTAAATTTGAATATTTTTCTTTTTGTTCATGAAGTTCATGATAGTTTTACTTTCAAAAATCATATCTACGAAAAGCTAATAACTTAAAGAAGAATAATTTGTGGTTACATTTTGCATGTTGGTTTAATTATTTTAACATTAAATAATTATTGAAATGCAGCGTGCGTAAGCCGCTTGAGTCGCCCCACAGTCGCCCGCTAGGCGTTGACGAGGACAGACCTATGTCAGTTTTGCTAGCGCACGGCTTACCCGCGTATTTATCGAACAATTCTTTCGTTTCTAACGCAGTGTAGGAAAGTCAGTTCGTTTTGTTTTTTTTTATTTTTGAACTAAATTATACATATCATACACAATAACATGTTATATTTTATTGTCGCCGCGTCATTGCTTTTGCCAGATGAGACGACCTCTGTGACTCAGTGATTGAGCGTGTTGGTGCTCAAGCCGGGGGTTGCGGGTTTGAATCCCGCCGAAGGAACAAAAAGTTTCCTGTGTTCCCGGGTCATGGATATGTATAATACAATAAAAATCTAAAGGAAAGTCAGTTTGTTTTGTATTTTTTTATGTTTCTTTTTATTTTTGAACTAATTCTATACAGATAAATAAAATTGAAGTGTCTGTTTGTAACTTCAAATTAACAGCTTTTCATATTATAAGGAATCTAAAAGTATATTCGGTACTTATAATAAAATACCAATTTTTTAAATTTTTGTCTGTCCGTCTGTCTGTCTGTCTGTCTGTTTGTTCCGGCTAATCTCTGAAACGGCTGGAACGATTTTCACGGGACTTTCACTAGCAGATAGCTGATATTATAAGGTCTAACATAGGCTACTTTTATTTTAGAGTTCCGTTTAAAAAAATAGGGTTCCGCTTTCGTTAGATCTGCGCAAACGAAGTTGCGGGCATCAGCTAGTTATACATATAACCATACACAATAACATGTTACATTTTATCGTCGCCGCGTCGTTTCTTTTGCCAGATGAGACGACCTCTGTGGCTCAGTGATTGAGCGTGTTAGTGCTCAAGCCGGGGGTCGCGGGTTTGAATCCCGCCGAAGGAACAAAAAGTTTCCTGTGTTCCCGGGTCATGGACATATAATACAATAAAAATCTATAGGAAAGCTGGTTTTGTATTTTTTTATGCTTCTTTTTATTTTTGAACTAAATCTATATACAGATAAATAAAAATGAAGTGTCTGTTTGTAACTTCAAATTAACAGCTTTTCACATAATGCATCTGAAAGTATATTCGGTACTTACAATTACAATAAAATACCAATTTTTAAAAATGTCTGTCCGTCTGTCTGTCTGTCGGTCTGTCTGTCTGTTTGTTCCGGCTAATCTCTGAAACGGCTGGATCGATTTTCGCGGGACTTTCACTGGCAGATAGCTGATGTCATAAGGTCTAATATAGGCTACTTTTATTTTAGGGTTCCGTTTAAAAAATAGGGTTCCGCTTCCGTCAGTTAGGCGCAAACGAAGTTGCGGGCATCGGCTAGTTATACATATAACCATACACAATAACATTATCGTCACCACGTCGTTGCTTTTGCCAGATGAGACGACCTCTGTGGCTCAGTGGTTGAGCGTGTTGGTGCTCAAGCCGGGGTCGCGGGTTCGAATCCCGCTGAAGGAACAAAAAAAAATTCTGTGTTCCTGGGTCATGAATGTGTATTAAATATGTGTATAATACAATAAAAATCTTAAATATGTGTATAATATAAAAATTATTAAATATATTTCTGTTGTCTGGTACCCGTAACACAAGTTCTTCGAGAACTTACCACGGGACCAGATTGACTTGGTGTGAAGCGTCCATAGATATATTATTGTGTTGTGTATTATGAGAAAAAAGTAGCTGATGCGTGGAGTAGCCTTAGTACATTATTGAATAAGCCAGTAAACAGTTTTTATGAATTTGTAACATCTACCATCTTCTTTGCCGTACTTTTCGTTTCTTTTTATTTCTATTTCTGTTTTTACAATAATAATAAATAACTCCCCACGCCGATTTCGGTGACGGTGGCTGGTTTTATTGTAGCCTAGCCAGTTACACAGGAGTATTTTTATAGTGCCCAAGTGTGTGCGCAGTACACAAAGGCACTCTTTTTTTTTACTCTCGTAATCCAGTGGGACGGATAACCGACACGACTGACGAGAGATGAGGCGCAGGTCCGACATTTTACCTGCCCATCCGACGCATGGATCATCTTTCTTGTCAGACAATCAGGTGATCAGCCTGCATTGTCCTAACCAAACTTGGAAACAACAATTTTTGTTGTTCCAGTGCGGGAATCGAAATTAGAACCTACGACCTCCGAGTCGAGAGCCAAGCTCTAACCACTAGACCACGGAAGCTGTTCTATTTACAATAAAATATAAGGATACGTGCTCAACATCCGTCATGCTTGCCTTTGCAGAACACACCAAGTCACTCGCAAGTAGGGGTTGCAATCCGGATACTTCGAAATTCGAAAAATTCGAAAAATCCGGATTTTCATTTAAAAATCCGGATTTTTCGATTTTTTCGAATCTTGGTTACTACTATGAAAATTACATATTTTAAAATATGGTGTTGCGGGGATCTTAAGGGGAGGAAATTTTCATTATTTTTTCAATAGGATGCACCGTTTCCGAGATAGAATCAATTTTATAAAAAAAAAATGCTCTACATTGAGATACGAGGGATGTATAAAGCTATGGAAATTTTGGAAAATTCAGGATTTTCAAATTTCTTTTTCTTCCATCATGAAGAAAATATGAGGTTGCGGGGTTACTAAGGAAATTTAAAATGGATGACTTTTTTGTAATCAGCACCCCCAGAAACCAACAAAAGGACAACCATATTATTTTTATAAAATTAAGTATGTCCGCCATATTGGGATTTCAAAATGAATGCCATTTTCGTATCCAGCACCCCCAAAAACCTGGTAATGACACCTATGTTAATTTTGCGAAAAATGAATATCCGTTATTTTTAAATTACACAATATCTACACCCCCCCCTAAAATCGAGGAAAATTAAAAATTGGGAATTTTGTACGCTTCTTTATGTTTTTTTTTTATGTGCGCTGGTTTTGCTGCTTGTATGTTTTTTGAGTTACCTACATTAGGGAAAATATATGTGCCTATTCTTAAATTAAATGTGTACTCACAAATTGTCGCCAAGATGGTTATTTGTTCGCTAATATAATATATGTCGGCGCAGGTGTTGTTGAACATGCTGTTTGTCATGCCCACGTGCAATATTACTCATAGAACCACTCTGACAACTCATGAATCCGCAAAGTGGGGATACCCCACCATTCGCCCTTTCTATGAAGTGGGGACTGCTGCGTGTTCGCCAGGAAGATTATTATTACCGGGACGTTGGTCCAAGCAACATCTCTTTATTAAAATTGTTATTAATTAGCTCGTCAGAATCATTATATTTCTTTTATTATAATTATAATTGTTCAAGTTTAAAATTTAAGTAGAGTTTCGTTTTATAAGTGTAAAAGTTATTCTAAATGTTGCAAGATGGGTTTTGATAATTTCAGTTATCCTATGAATAAATGTTATTAAAATAACGAGAGTTTTAATCAAAATAAACGAGTGAAATGTTAAAAGGTAAGTCTGGTGTTGACCTTCCGCAACACCAGAAGATGATTAAATGCAATCAAACCTGAGTCCCTCCGAAATCAGAAGCGGGACGGATCACAGGACGGATCCACTCAATAATCATCAGCCCACTCAAGGTATGTACTATACAAGTTGCCACTCGACCAGGCATAAGGTGAACATCGCTTAACTTCATCATTTAATCGTGCAGACGCACACATTTATGAGTAAATACGTAGTTCAACCACATCTGCAATCGTTGCAGTCACTTCCTTTGTGTTTAATTGTTTTGAGGTGAAATAGTGCAAAATGAGTCCAAAGCAAAATGTTCAGGAATTGGTCGAGCATGAACTTTTTGATATTGTACCTACTAAATTGCAGTTCCAGCAGTCACCCTAGAGCTTTAGGGTTTAGAACTTCAGACAATGTGTAGTTAAAAAATCATCAATTTCATCTTTTCGTTTTAGCTGTTATTAACATTCAAGTTTATTAAAAAATAATCTATCCATTGTAATTTGCGACATTAAGTTGTTTAAAATTTTTTGACTAAATAAGCTTAACTTATCAGGTGTACTGATCTAAAATAAAAATAATTTTACAAAGGAAAAAGTAAGCTTGATAACTACCGTTGCGGTTAGAGAGTAAAATATGCGTTTAGTACTATCGCAAATACTCGATTACGGAGACCATAAGACCTAGCAACAATATCGCAAACATATCAGAAATTTGGATAGTCTCATGTCACTTGACATATTATTTACTATAATCAAACCAATAATGTATGCTTTATAATAATCCGATCAAGTGAAATTGCGTAACGGTTTCGAATGAGGCGTACATGTTAATTTGAAAATTCATTTTTATCGAAACTATTTCTTCTTGTGGTCTAATGCATTGCTAAAGTGAGTATTCTACTCCACTATAGCCAGTCCGGTTAACTCAGTTTAGTTTTTTTTTTTAATTAAAATTGCCAAAATGTATTTTATGGCGTTTGTTAAACCCTGTGTTAGTTACTCGTAATATTGTGTGATTACCTGATGGTATCGTTGATAGTGTTTCTTAGTAATTATTAGTTTAATGGTGACTCAAAACATTATTTAATTTATTACCAAATGATTAAAAAAAAGAGAGAAAAGACAAAATGCCTTTTTAATATTTTGTTTTATTAATTACATTGAGTTTGTAAATTTTAGTTTTTATATGCGGGATAAGTTGAGTTTTTTATGTATTTGTAAAGACCTCGGTAAGAGGACTGCTTCGCAGGTAGACTATAACCATTAGTAAGTCAAACAAATATTTACAAAACTGTTCAGTTCAGTGTTTTGTTTAACCTATAGTTTATTATAAAATTAATTTATAATATTATAAACGCATACTATTCGCATCACAATACTTAGGTGTATTTTTAAGTTTAAAGCTTGATGGATACCTAATATTGATAATGACATTTGATGTTAGGATTAAAATAGCAAAAGGAGGTAGTTTGTTTCGATATGACGTCTGAAATATTGATTAATTTCACTCGCTACTAATAATTACCGATGTTTAGTGATTTCAGTTGTGTTCTTATAGATTGCTTAATAATGTGTTCGATTTTATAACGACATAGTGGTAGATTATGCAAATAACAATTACAAAAAAAAATCCTTAATTTTAAATATTGGAAGTTTATACCTACGTTATTTTAAACATTTAAAATCAACAGGCCAAGTATATTTGAAACATGTCATGGTTTGGCGCTTTAAATGAAATTTATTTAATTATTTTGGAATACGAAATTAAATACGTACGGTTATAATCCACGACGGACTTAATATTAGCACTCCTCTTTCATTTTGGCACATTGCTATCGAAAAGAAAATAGAAAATGTTATATTTCTATTTACATTCTGATTGATTATTTATGTCCAAAGGTGCCTTAATATTGCTGGTATTGTTTCTGAATAAAAAGTAGGTAATTATTTTTCTACTAAAGTAAGTAATTAAATAAATTGTAAGTATCTAATTAAATAAATTGATCACTAAGCAATGCTGACAAAGTTTGGAATCTCGAAAAAGTTATGTTCCTTATAACATTGGCATAGATTTTATAAACTTTGTTTAAATTTTTTGTTTCATTTTGAATCTATTTTGGTTAGCAACATGACACTAAAATTATAAAGGGATGTCTATAAATAGCTCTAGTCCAAAGTTTAAGATGAAATTTAAATTATTTAAATTGAAAGAAGTTTGGTCAGTTAAGCTGTGTTAGCAATAAAAAATCAATTCTCAAGTGCCTTACGCACGCTTGTTTAAAAGGTGGTTTCACTATTTTCATTGCGTGCTTTACAACTGACTGTCGTTTTATAATATGAGTTAAAATGATTATGATATTTCATTATAAGTATATATGTGACATTTGGACTATAGAGTAACTTAATAATAAGCCTTCACCCTGGGCAACAGTAGTTATGATGAGATTATAATAGTAATTGGGTATTTATCTACATGTGAAAATTAAAGATAAAAAGAATTAGAATTATATTTATTTACACTTTACACTTTTTGCACAATGTATGGCTTTATGCCATAGGGCATTTTCTACCAGTCAACCATAGGGTGGAAAAAGAGACAAAATACAAAGGTGCTTACCATCTGGATTTTTAGTGTGGTTTTGTAGTTACATATATTCATTTCGAGTTCGCAAAAAGTTGAAATATTCTTTTACAATATTAGTGTAAAAATTGGACGGTGTTTTGGTTTAAAATGTGGGATTTTGTATTGAAGATTCTTAGAATCTGCACCAATTTCCATGAAATTCGATATCCGAGCAAGTAAATAAAAAGTATTGCATACGTGTTTTATAGTTTTTGAAATATGTCTCCTTAAGGAGTGAAGCGGGGTCCAAGGTTTGTGAAATGAAATATTAACTGCTAAACGGGTGGCGTTGAATTTGGGCGCGTGAGTTGTTGTTGTTGTATCGAATTGACAATTGTTGTTGTCCCTTGAAGAAGAATTTTTCGAAATACATGGGGTTGCAATGGGGATCCGCGCGGACGGGGTCGTGAGCTAAGGCTAGTCATAGATAAATGACATTGTATTTTTAAAATAGTTTCCATTTAAGTAAAGGATGGCCGATAGCATCCGACTGTTTTATTTAAATATGAACAGTTTTAATAAAAGTTTAGAGAATAAATGTTGGGTCTCTGAAATATATTTAAAAATCTGAAATCTTATACTATAAATGAGACAATCTTGTGTGTTCAAATTTATCAAATTCTCGTAAACTGGCTACTTAGTTGCTCCGCTTTCGCAATCATTGGTTTGGGAGACTTACGGTTGTAGTTGTACCTATAATGATTAGTCTCAAATTCAGACAGAAGTCACAATGTTCAATGCAAAAAAGAAATCGTTTTGCCTCTCGTGCAATGATCTCTATTAAAAATGAGCGGACACATCATTAATAATCATCATCAAAGACATCTTACTTTTGTAACGTAAGTCGAGGACAGGGGCCTCCTTACTTACTTTAGTAAGCAAGAACTGTGTTTGCATGTAAGTTGAGGACAGGGGCCTCCTTACTTGTGCAATTGTATGGTCGAGGACAGGGGCCACCCATACCTTTGCAATGTAAACTTTTCTAACCACTAACAAGATTACTTTTGTAATGTGAGTCGAGGACAGGGGCCTCCTTACTTATTAAAGTAAGCAAAAACTGTGTTTGCATGTAAGTTGAGGACAGGGGCCTCCTTACTTGTGCAATTGTATGGTCGAGGACAGGGGCCTCCTTACTTTTGCAATGTAAACTTTTTTTGAAGGTCGAGCGCGACCTCTATGCAGAATGGCCGTGTCGGCGCAGGTGTTGTTGAACATGCTGTTTGTCATGCCCACGTGCAATATTACTCATAGAACCACTCTGACAACTCATGAATCCGCAAAGTGGGGATACCCCACCATTCGCCCTTTCTATGAAGTGGGGACTGCTGCGTGTTCGCCAGGAAGATTATTATTACCGGGACGTTGGTCCAAGCAACATCTCTTTATTAAAATTGTTATTAATTAGCTCGTCAGAATCATTATATTTCTTTTATTATAATTATAATTGTTCAAGTTTAAAATTTAAGTAGAGTTTCGTTTTATAAGTGTAAAAGTTATTCTAAATGTTGCAAGATGGGTTTTGATAATTTCAGTTATCCTATGAATAAATGTTATTAAAATAACGAGAGTTTTAATCAAAATAAACGAGTGAAATGTTAAAAGGTAAGTCTGGTGTTGACCTTCCGCAACACCAGAAGATGATTAAATGCAATCAAACCTGAGTCCCTCCGAAATATATGTCTGCCAGTTTGGAATATTCAGTCGTATTACTTAGTCACCAGATTTGTAAATTTTTATTCCTTACATTCTTTAGCCAACATGGTAATTTAGTATTCAATATTCGGTATTTTCACATCCAAAATTTAATTGTTTTGTCGTGAGGTTAAATTCATGCCTTTGGATAATTTGATATTATTATTTTTTTGTCCTGTTGAAATTGTTGACACATTTTTCCATTTATTCAAGTTATTTGGTAGAACATAGTCAATCCATTAAATGGAGATGCGAGGGATGAAGATCTGCTAAAATATTATGGTCGCTATATATGTATATGTATGGACTGTTTCTAAGATACTTACCATTTTATATTTTTTAGTAGTAGTACAGTTCAGTAATAGGTGATCCAATTTATAAAAACACTGAATATGGTTTCAGTTTCAATTGCACAAGTAGTAAGAAGTATAATAAGCAAATCCAAACCCAATTAAAGCTTTGTATATTTATATTTATTATTAATTGAATTCGTACTAACGAAAGTCGAAACATATTATTGCAATTTTAATTTCTACTATCATAGAATGCCAAATTAATATGACAGCTTAAAAAGAAATGTAGTGGTTTAACTATATTTAATTATCTTCTAAATAATGAATATCTAAGTCCAAATACCTAAATCTTATCTCTATGATATCAGAATAAATTCTTAAAAAGTTTGGGAAGAAGTTTTGGAGTCGATAATACCTGACTGGTTGGTTTAAGATTAGAGAGAGTTTTTCCGAATGAATGAAAGTAATATATATTTTTTTATTATTAAAATTAATTTGATTGAACTAAACTAACCTAAACTAACGAGTCAGTAGCAAAACTAAATGAAAATCAACGCTCCTGTTTTTGCGTAGAAATAATTATTTTTTAGATAATATTTTAAAGATAAGATATAGGTGCCAAAAATAGCACCAACGATTTGTGTAAACCACTGTTATTTTTTTAAGTAATGTAGTTTTCATCTTATAGCGGAAACTTCAAAGTGCAATAAAGAGTAAGATGTTACTGTTTCTTTGTAAGTAAAATGTTAAAATAAAGATCTTACAATAGTTACAGATTTTAAATTTTGCTTAGAATTGTTTATTGTACTTCTGTTAGTTACCGAGCGAATTAAAAGCACAATTTACGTGTTTAATTATTACCCAAATAGGTGGGTGGTTTTTACTTTCAATAACTCAAAAGTGGTCCAATTTCGTCCATTCAAAATTATTTGTTCAGCCCCATACTTCAAATGATTTGTCTTCACTCCCCGGATCTCAATTTAAAGGATTTTCAGTTTCCTACGTTTTATTAAACTGTAATAATTTTCCTACGTTAGTACTTTCACATAGAAATGGAACTTTACGAAAACGTTAGTGGTGATCTGTGGCGTAGATAATTATGTAAAAAAAGCGTTAAAAAGGTCACAGGCTATTCCACTTTTTTATAATTCTTTACTGCTGGAACATTTAGTAAATAACAATATATACATACCTTATTCAAAGTAAAATACTAACTATAAAACTGAACATTCTAGGATTTCAAACGTAATCAAAAATATTTATAAAAATGAAAAAATAAATATTATTAAGTATATAATTTTGATATAATCTCATTATGTTTTTATTTATTCAGATTGTAATTCTAATACTTACAACTTAAAATAAGAATTTATTTAAATTAAATTATAAAAAAGTAACTGTTTTTTTTTTACTAATGAGTGTATTTTTTGCTACAAAATAGTAGTAAAATAAACATTGAAGTTTTATAAAATATGCAACAAATTAAAAAAAAATGAAAAAATCTGAATTATCCGGATAATCCGGATTTTTGGGAGAAAAAATTCGAAAATCCGGATTTTCAAAAAGTCAAACGTTTGTGGAGGTTTGGATTTTGCGGCAAGTGGCAAACGTGCGGACTCGGCAGTAGGAATACATTTTTTGCAAGTGTCTGCCTAAGTAGGTACCATCAAATCGTCAACACCTATGTACCTGATACAGTATTTTTATCTCACGAAACGACACGTACTTTAGTGACCACACGAGCTAACGATAGGTACTCGTCTCCATGCACACATCGAACACAGCGTGTTTTTATACTTGTAACAGAACACACTGCATAGAAACTGTCAAAATCTATACTAATATTATAAAGCTGAAGAGTTTGTTTGTTTGTTTGTTTGTTTGAACGCGCTAATCTCAGGAACTACTGGTACGAATTGAAAAATTATTTTTGTGTTGGATAGTCGAGGAGACTTATCGAGGAAGGCTTTAGGCTATATAACATCATGCTAAGCTCAATACGAGCGGAGCACCAATCAAGAATGTTACAAAATCGGGGGTCTTTTTTTCCTTTTGAGAGCTTTCGCTGCGTACGCTGCGGAAACGGTTAAAGTTTCGCTAAAATGATGTATGGCAGAATTGTTCCCCTTTAAAAGTTCTAAAAAAATTCCACGACAGTATATGTCTATCTTTTAAGGTTGGCTCACTATAACCTTTTTATACTAACCAAATTTGTTCTAAAAGTAAGCATTATTTCTGAAGGTGTTTTCATAAAGATTATATTAATCCTTATCCAAGTAAATACGTTATTCATTACAAGCATTTAATCTAGAAGAAATTTGCCGTTTACATCATTTGATTTCAATAAGTATTTTAGAAGATATCGCAGTAATAAAATAATCATGCGCGCTATAGTACGGCGCGCGGGCGGGTAGTCGTGAGGTGAAAGCGCTTCTCCTTCTACGTAAATGAAGTCGCGGGTAAATTTTAGCGATATCCTAAAGTAACTATTCCACGCGGACGAAGTCGCGGGGAAAAGCTAGTAATTGAATAAAATTTAAGCATTTTTTACTTAGGTACCTACCTATAATATCTATTCAAATTATGTGTCCTATATGTTGCATTAAAACAGTTATCTATGAATTTTATTATCTTTTTAATGCAAGTAATAAAATAAATTGACCTACTGCCGACACGACTACACTGTAACACTTTGGGTTCATGTAAGTTCACGCCGGCGACGTAGGCGCGCGGCTCGCTTTGTGGCAATTGCGGGCAACTCTTGGAAGCGTTAAATGCCTATTTCGCTTGGTCTACCTGGTCTTAACTGATCATCATGAAATTTGGCACAGATATAAAGTAGACCACGGCCGCGGATCGCTGCAAAATGTACGATTCCTGATGGACCGTTTTTTTGCGCTCACAAAGTCGCGTGCAACATCTAGTATAACATAAAATAAGTAAATAGCTAAATAAGTTTTAGACAAACTGTGTGTTGCACATAGTAATAATATGTTTAGCTTTTCCTCTATATCCTTTTACGGAAAACTTGTTAAATCGTTTTAGGTTTTTTCTTGTGGTTGGTATTTTCCGGTATTTTTATTATCCGTTTAAAGCTTAAACAGTAATTCTACAAGATACAGTTGTACCTAATACTAAGTTCAGCGTAGGTGTAGATGTAATTTGATGGATTACCTCTTATACATTTTTTGTCAGCATAATATTATATAGACTACAGTGGCGAAGGCTGGTTCTCCTTCATAGGGAAGCCGGAGCCTGTATAATAGGTAGGGATTTCTATGAAGGTTTGCAAAAGGTAAGTGACAAGGGAAGCCGATAGGAATGGAGTTATAGGAACCCTTCGCCACTGATAGACTACCTACCTACTATTATGCTGACAAAAAGATACATTTTACTTAGACAAAACGTTAAATGAAAATTATAAATCCCAAGTACGTTTGTATTTCTGTGGATAGGTTATGGTAATCCAGGATCCTTTTAAGTGTTTGGCTATAACTTATTAATTATTATACATTAAAATCCTTATTTTTTTTTTATGAAATAAGGGGGCAAACGAGCAAACGGGTCACCTGATGGAAAGCAACTTCCGTCGCCCATGGACACTCGCAGCATCAGAAGAGCTGCAAGTGCGTTGCCGGCCTTTTAAGAGGGAATAGGGTAATAGGGGAGGGTAGGGAAGGGAATAGGGTAGGGGATTGGGCCTCCGGTAAACTCACTCACTCGGCGAAACACAGCGCAAACGCTGTTTCACGCCGGTTTTCTGTGAGCCCGTGGTATTTCTCCGGTCGAGCCGGCCCATTCGTACCGAAGCATGGCTCTACCACGTATTATAATCATTCCTATGGCTTTGTGTTATGGTTACAATAAACAATAAGGGTTCAATGATTATAGTGGTCTTACGTAACTTTTACTAAGACTTCCCTTTAAGTAATCGGCTTTGAAGTACGCAACTGCAGGTACGACGTAATCACAGTGAGTGATTCAAGGTCTGAAATGTTATTTAATTCCATTACGGATTTCATTCACTGCACGCTTGAAAGTCCGCGTCAGTCAGTTTATTTCCTTGTAAGTACTAAGTAGGTATCAATTATTTTTCATAAAGGTGTTTATATTGATAATATACACAATATTATTTAAATTATAATTCGTCAGAATTTCTTTAACAACAATGAATTAATAAAATTACGATTTTTTTCATTGAAGATAGGTAAGTAAGTAAGTATAAGATGTACACACTTTCACGTGTAGCCGGCTAAAATGGCTGCCTTTGCCTATTAAAGCTCTGCCTATAAAAGCTATATTAGCATTACAAATGTATTTTTGTCACACCTCATAAATGGTAGAGACAAGAGCCAAGACCTAACCTATTAAGATAGAAGGTAGATATTTTAGACATTATTTAGGTATGTTAGTCATAATATTAAAGGTATTACTATGTAGGTATTTATTTCATGATGATATGTGGCCAATAAGTAAAATAAATAACTTTGTAAAATTATGTAGGTATTGTCACTATCCGTCGGTATTACCTACATACGGCCCGTTTCAATAACCTTTACGTATCTATAACTATTTGTTAAAAATATCTTATCTTATTATCTTATATTAAGTCAATGACGTCGTCATTCAATCATTTGATGGTTTTTTTACGATACAAGTTTGACATTTCTAACAAATAGTTATTAGTAGATAGGTCTAATGAAACGGGCCATTAGTCGAATTCGTTAGTCGTTGCTAGTGAGTAGCAATAATAACGAAGTCCACTGCCCAGCGTTACGACTGAGTAAAAACAAAGAGCCGGTTTCCCGACACCCGGAACTTCAGAGGACCTGTTGTTTCGTTATTTTATAATTAAATCATCAATTGAACTAAATGTGCAATAGGTAGCCGGCCACGGCAAGTCAGGCTTCCTGCTCGTAACGTACACAATGTTTGAGATTGTGCAACTACAAGCGGTTGCAACTTAACAACTCGTTATGTTACAAGGTACAGACCTCACAGGTGCATTCCGGAACAAAGATGACATATTAGTTATTACGATAATTAGGAATACAGGTGATGAACCTGCACCCGTAGCATAACCAATAAGATACAATTTCTACGGAAGAATAGAGAAAATGACAGATTCATAAGGGAAATCTGTAATTTTTTCTTACAATCAGTCAGTGTGTCTTTCTCTTTTGTGTATACCAAGACAAACTACGTAAGGTATGCTTACCATGATTACAACGGATATTCGTCTGTGCGTGTTTTTGCCATAATAACCGTAAGTAGTGTTTAAATAAACTAAAAATAACAAGATCCTTCTACAGACAAAACCGCATATTAATATTTAATATTAATACCCAATCCACACCGATTTCGATGGCGGTGGCTGGTTTCGTTCAGTCAAATCAGTTCGGCTAAGTATGCAGGAGTTATTTTATAATAACCAAGTGTGTGCACTGCGCACGCAAGAAGCGCTGCTTGAAGAGCACTCTATCTCCTATATACTTATTATTACTATCTTTCTTATCAATACGCGTACGGTGTCAGCCTACATTCCTAACCAGACTTGAAATCAACATTTTTTGTTGTTCCAACGCGAGAATCGAACCCACCTCCGGAGTCGAAGGCGATGTTATAAGTATAATATCCTCATAATAATTATGTATAACACATACATACAATAAACTTCCTAATCGCTTAGGCAATAAAGTTTTGTAATAGATCTTCATACAAAAGAGCGACCACGGGAGAGCTACGGTTTATTAATAAAATAAAGCTATTATGGGCCGGACAAGAGGAGGTGTAATGTTTTCAAATGGATACTTTAAACCTATTTATGATTTTGAGATACTTATTCAATATTCAGTAGCGAGTAGTGGCGCAGTGCCGATGGGTTCTGTATGTCACCCAGATTTTTTAATAGTCCTCATGCATAACTAGTTTTTGCTCATTTTGGGTCTTTAATGAATAGGTAACCCAGGGAGGCAGCATTAAAACGGGCAGGGTAGTTTCAGGGATCTGATTCATATTTGGATCTTCACGTTCGCGTTATGCTAAAAACTGTTGTGAGTTATGGGGGAAGACACCACATTCATTGATAAGGTTCATCACCTTACGAACCAATACTGATTATTCTGTTTAGTAATAATAATAATTTATTTACACTGTTGCTTAAACTAGTTTTTTTATCAAATCACGAATCAAGTATAAAAATTATTGTCTTTCACGAACCTCAAGGAACTCTAACCTCATAGCATACCAGCATGAAATGCAGGGTGAGTGAACTGGTATATTTACATGATATAATACTACTTTGGTAATAATATATAATACTTTGGTAATAACTGCTTACGAGGTAAATGTGTTTTTGAGGACTGCTCTCATATCCTCATTAAATTGAAGTATATCAATTATCAATCATCATTCATCAATCAATCAATATCTAATAATTTCGTAACTGGTCGCTCTCTGTACATGAAATATATATACGAGAAAATAAAAGGATAAAAGGGGGGCGTTATGAACCAAATAGAACCGAAAACAATGATTCTTAGAACTTTTGTCTATAATTATGTCCGATTGTCTGTACCTATATTTGTGCGCGCTAATCTCAGAAACAACGAACGGATTAAAATTATGGTACGTTATGTAGTAGACTATGGAGTCCATATTAACACATATTATGTGTGTCTCATAGACGTATTATATTATAGACGAGGCATGTGGAGGCAAAAAGTGTCTCCAGTAAAATGGCCCCAATTTTTTAATTTTTTGAGGCCATTTTGAAATTCGAAGTATGGTGAAAACAAAATGGCTGACATTTGAGTTATGGTGAAAACCAAGATGGCGTAACATTTTCTCGTATGTATTTTTTTCTCCTAAATGTACGTGATAGCCTATCTTGAGTTGAAATCTTTGGTGTTTCTTATTTTATTTCAATCGGTTCATAAATAAAAAGGTTTATGTATCTAAATAATTAAAATGTTATAGAACAGGGGTCAACAATTAGTTTCGCTCGGGGTCCGTTTTAAGAAATAAAATGACCATCACGGTCTGCACAACAGTTTATAGAAAAAAAATATTTATTAAACGAATGTAATTAAGGATATACTTTGCGGAAATAACAAAGGTTTGTATATTATGTCACCGTAAAATTGTAAAAACCGTTAGATTGTAAAATAACTAACGATATTGTTAAAATATGTCGAAAGATTAAAAACTATATATTTATAATCTAACGAAAAATAATGTGTTAAATTATAAGCAGCATATTCGCGTCGGAAGTCCATCAACATTTTAAAATTTCACTGGTTTTATTACAATCTAACGGTTTTTACAATTTTATTTTTCGTTAGATTTTTGAGACCTATATCTTGTCTTCATAATATTATCTAAAAAACAATTACTTCTACGAAAAAAGCGAGCGTTGATTATTAGGTTAGGTTAGCTTAATCAAATTAACTTTAATTATAAAAAAAAACTTTCTTTATTACCTTTATTCATTCGGCAAAACTCTCTCTGACCAGCCAATTAATAATTATAGACAATTAAAGGATTTATTCTGATATCACAGAGATAAGATTTAGGTATTAGGATTTAGGTATTTAGAAGATAATTAAATATAGTTAAACTACTACATTTATTTTAAGTTGTCATATTAATTTGGCATTTTATGATTCTAGAGAATTAAAAGTGTAATAGTATGTTTCGACTTTCGTAAGAATTCATTAAATATAAAAACACAAGGTTTAAATTGTTTAGATTTGCTCATTGTACTCCTTACTACTTGAGCAATTGAAAGTTGAAACCATTTTCAGTGTTATTATAAAGTTGGTGAAAAAATATAAAATGGTTTATTATTTATTATTTTTTATTTATTATATTATTTAGGTATATAAGAAACAGTCCAACAGCGGCCATATATATATTTTAGCAGATCTTCATCCTTCGCATCTCCATTTAACGGATTGTATACGTTCTACCAAATAACCTGATTAAATGGAAAAATGTGTCAATAATTTCAGCAGTACAAAAAATAATGTTGAATAATCAAAATATATTGTACCTATATTTGGAGTACTAATTATATTTAAAATGTGTTATTATTCATAATAGTAACGAAGATTCGAAAAAACCGGATTTTCATTTAAAAAAAATCCGGATTTTATTTAACGCCGAAAAATCCGAATATTTCTAATTTTTCTAATTTCGAAGTATTCGGATTGCAACCCCTAAACACTGTGCTTTTCCAGGATAAAAGTAGCTTTTGTGTTAATCCAGAGCTTAAACTACTACCATACTAAATTTCATCAAAATCCGTTCGAAAGTTTTTGCGTGAAAGAGTAACAAACCTCTATCCATCTATCCATCGATCCATACATCTATCCATCCTCACAAACTTGAATTATAATACCTAGTAGTAGGACTAGTAGGATTAACAATTAGAAGCCATATAGGAAGGATTCATGGACGATAAAGTTAGCGAGCAAAAGCTAGCAACACAAGGATAAAGTTGGATAATATCAATGTGTGGTTGTCAACAGTGTACACACTACACACTACACACGTGCTCGCTTGTCAAGTCTCCGTTCACCTGCAAACTGTGCTTGTATGTTGTGGTCAAACCTTGAACCGCTGCCACTGTTCATTCTGCTTGTTTTAATTTATGCCTACTTTTTTATAGTAATAAAAAAGTATGCATAAATTAAAACGGGCTTTTCCCCGCGGCTCCGGTCGCGTAAATACAGTATCCCACGGGAATACTGTACTTTTCCGACATAAAGTCGTTTCTAGAGCCTAAACTACTACCGTAACGTTCAGTAATTTTTTGCGTGAAAGAGTAACAATCATCCATCCATACATCCATCCTCACAAATTTTCACAATTATAATAGTGGTAGGACTGTTCTAATCAAGATATTTAAAGCTTCATAAAAGTTTAAAAAAAAAACAAAGTAAATAGCATAAACTTAGATTGTAAAACAATAATTTTTTAACTAGCATTAAAAGCAGGCGGCTTCGCCCGCGTGAAATTAGTTTTAACTTTCATGCCCTATTATACCCACCAAGGGGTCAGCCCCTTGGTGGGTATAATAGGGCATGAAAGTTAAAACTAATTGACTAACTGAATATTAGAAAACGCGGAAATTCGTAACTCATTATATTTTCCGTAGGTAGGTAGGTACTCAATTCATACGAAATATTATGGATATATGTCCAAGGAATTATAAGTTTTATACAAACTTTTATTACAAATTTTGCCCCCTTGGGGGTTGAATTCTGAAAAAAAATCAATTTTCTAGCTCTAAGGGTTTCCCGTTTAGCCTGTACGTTGATACATCAGTCAATCAGCTTTGGCTTGATATAATATTGATAAGAGAGTGTAAAAATAATTCATTAAAATGGCACATCTATCAGTAGGTATCTAAGATAATAGATAAGCTTATGTAAGCAATAAGTAAGTGCACTATGCATATACCTACTACTTAAGAATGTATAAAAGGATTATTTTTATCATCCACGTATACCGAAAAATATGGTGGTATTGCACCAGTATCAAAGACCGGAAATCTTTTAGGAAATGCTTCAAATTCATTTCGTAAACTGGCCAAAAATTGGTAACAGTAATAATACACAATACTTCTTGCACTATTTCCACTTTAATAAGTATTTTACATTAATTTTAATATATTACACGACCGGTTTCGACAAAGTCATCATCAGGTGTAGGTAGATTTTTTTTTTATTTGTAAACATTGTGCAAAGGGTTACCAGCATCACGAAAATAAAAATTGGATAGCAAAAAGGCCACGAGATATATCCTAGACATGCCGCAAAGATAATTAGAACAATGTTGGACTTGGACGGTAACATTTGTATGGAAAGATTTGTTTCTTAGAATCGGGTTTATTCTGAACGTGACGTCATTTGGAATAGGAATAATACTTCCTCGATGTTAAGATTTGTTTCGTTGGAAATGCACAGTTGTCCAAGTAGGAAAAAAAGGAATGTAAATTGTAAAACATTAAGCTATCAGCCTTATTATATTTCCTTGCAAGTTGCAATGTAAACCTACGATATTACTTTGTAATAGGCAATCGGACATTTTTTTTTATTGCATAAATGAATAGTACTCTTAAATATGAGTAACTTCTCAGAAGAAACCGTATATCAAAAGTCAATATTTTCAAAGGTACAGCGATTTGTATAAAAAAATTCGCGAGCCTCCTAAAAACGCTCCATACTAAAATCGACCTACAAATGACGTCACTTGTAGGTTATAGTATATGAAGCAGTATATGAAGTATATGGCCGCCGGAATATATTTGTAAATATCTCCCATATTTGTGCGTTTAAGTTCATACTTACCATAATGAATGTTTTTGTATATGATGTGAGTAAACTAATGATATAGGTTTTGTTTACCAATTTCGCAAAAAAAAATTTTTTTTTGGTACTTTTTAAATGTATTTTATTAGTAAACTACACATAAAATAATACCTATATCTTTTTACATTTACCAAGTAGTAATGCCTCAATATTTCTGAATTTATTAATGAAACTAAATATTTCAGATGTAGTCCGATCTCCTATTGATTTACTTAGGTAACGCCCGAAATTAATAACGTATCTAAAATTTTAGATTGACTTCAATCTTAGATTCTCAAACAATAATAATAATTAATTGACGTGAAGTTTTATCTTAGGATCATTGAAATGTATTAAAATCTTTATTTTAAGGTGAGTGAGTGGTGAAAATTCAAGAGACTTTTTAAACTTAGCTATACTTTCCTAAAAATAACAGTAGTAACTAGTACAATATGTAAGAATTATGCTGTAGTAGATATTTGACTATGTATGTATGTCATAAGTCATAACTCATAAGCATAACTCATATTACCGACTATATTATGCTTTGATAAAAATTAAAACAAAAAATCCGAATCACAAAGCAAAAAATATATATTATGTCTTCGTCAAAATCCTATTTCCCAACATATTATGACCACGTTATGAATAACGTATAATAATACACTATACGTTAGAATGTCTATAAATATTTATAAAGCTTTAAAGTTTTTAAGTCGGTACATAAATGGGTGGTCAAATTAAAAAACAAAAAACTATTCATGAAAAAATCATTAACAATGTTGCGCCATACGACAGATGTAAGGACAATGGTGCGGGCTCTCCACTAGTCGCCTCATTGACTCCTCAATTGATGTACATTCACACCCCAATTCAACCATCTTGTGTTTCATTTGAATGGGAAACAACACCATTCATGGAACAGTAATTGTACATTGATACTGTGGTTCATAAAGCAAAAGTTAGAACTTAATTAACGAGAATGAAACTCAACAAGATAATAATAATAATAATCAGTAATGATGCAGGTCAATGATTACGAATTAAGATTTAAGTGTAGCAATAGATTAGAGAATATCTTGCATATTTATAGAATCTGATAGCGCGGCTATCGCCAAGTAAGTATTAAGTTTAGCGTCCATACCAAATAATTAATATTAGTACCATGGACGTAGATGATTAGTACCTACAGCCGTACAATCTTTTCTTGAAGCATTTCGTGACTTTTTCGTGCCTTTTAGAGTACTATTTTGCACATAAATAGTATGTTGAATGTTTCACTGATCATATTGTCCACTAAAATCACAAGACACACACCCAGACAGACCAGCTAAAAGCCAGTCGAGAGCCCATGATCAGCACGTGATACCCGGGAAGATATATCGAGTTTCAGAACGATCACCAATACAAAAGAGATGTCAGATTGTTTGAGACTCCTATTGATAGGGTTTTGCTCGAGTTACTGTTACTTAGAATAAAGTATTTACTAAAAATAAAAAAAACCTCAGTCACACCACAAAATTAATTTATCAATCTTTAAACACTTATTAAATGTAAGAGCGATTGTAAAAAGTTTAAAAGCCTTGACGGGCTCTGATTGGAACCACATGACGTCGTTGAACGGTGAAATAAATTAAAAAACAATCACCAGCTCATTTGAGTAAACAGAAAAAAATGTTTAAGCCTCGCTGCAACCGTGACATTTGCTCCCGAAAACAGATCATGGAGTTTCAAACAAAAAATGCACCTCCGTCGACCGAAATTCGTCTACGGCCGATCATTTAGTCGAAGCCCGAACCGTTGACGCCTAACTTTTTGTTTTAGAAGCTTCAATACTCGTAGCGTGGGAAAGCTCAGTAAGGTCAGGTGGTAGCACATGTGTTTCGCCTCAGTTTAGGGTGTTTAAAAATAATATTAAACGAAACACTAATATAGGTGCCGACTGGCAAGCCAGACGAAAGTCGTCGCGGGGGATTGTATGTTTCACCTCACTCTCTGCTGGTGGTCCATAAACAATAACAAAGCATTATTTTATCTTCGTTATGATGAGCTCGGTATGATACTGAAACCTCTCGATTGCGGTATACTCGTATTACTACAAAATATTTACAGCGCTTGCACTAACTACGTAGGTACTTTATGGTGTAAACATTTCATGCATTTCATAAGTGTTCAACTTTAACTTACAAACAAACGTATACCCAATACAATAGGTATTGTTATCCTTTAACTTATGTTCTCGTTTTGAAGTCAGGAGAGCCAGGAGCTTTATAACTATTATTTTTTTATTTTGTCTCGCCAGTCGCCACTCGCCAGTGCAGTGGCGCAACTGAATCAGTAACCTAGATTAATATGTTATAGTCATAGAATTATAACGCCAAGAAACCGTGTGCGCGCGACATAGGTGAAGCACTTGAAACTCTTCCAGACTGGTGTAGTTTGCTAATAAATGCTTTGTTTGTGTGCGTGTCGTCGAAACGTTTAGCGTGTAAAGCTCACGCCCACATTAATCTGCTTTTTGCCTCACTTTAGACGACGCGTTTGAATGAAACTATCTATCTAGGCGTTATTAATCTGAGGTTATAGTCAAACATCGACGCTCCGTCCTACGTGTGACTAGTAATTAAAGCTCAGGTCTGGCTTCACGTCTAGCTCGGCTAAACTCGAGTCAGGCAGAGATGGACTAAGCGCAGCCCGAAACAGATATGAGTATTACTATTACTTTCGGCAAAAGGCAGAAACTTCTAGGTTAGACTAACAATATTTATTTTATTTCAGGGTTTGCCTTATGGCTTTGGTCAAACCTAAGTAGGTATATTTAAGTGGTCATTCCGGAAAATGACTGGATATCGAATTATCGACCTATATTTTCGATAAAACTTATTGAATTTTTGCCTCTATGAACCTATTGGATTGTATTGGAATTTTGGAATGAATGCACTGAAAAAATAAAGCATGTTATCGAGCACCGCCCATTGCTCCCGTGGCTCCCGAGTCCCGTTGGATACATGAGCCCGTGGGAGGGAAATCATAATGGCCAAGAATTAGCAACGTGGGTGTCCGCCATTCTGTATTATGCAGTTTTTTCCGGCGCAGTCTCAGTGCACGATCTTTTTTTATTTTACGCACTGGTGCGTAATATTGAATGAACCCCCGTAAACATGGTCATTGCAGTACCTACACGTTTATTATGTCGACGCGTGAATGGTTTTGGGAAATAAAATTTGGTAGTAATACATAGTAAAGATTAATAGTAGGTAATCTTCATCATCTTTCTCTTTCGCTACGCTTCCAACAACGCTTCAAAAACTCAAAATGTTCTGCACCGATCGAGCTTAAAAATTAGCATGATAATAATCCGCATCAAGGATTGTTTTTATATATTTTTTATCCGCGACCGCGAAGAAAACAATTAGTATACAATTATTTATTTTATTATTGAGTACAACAGCAAAGACAAAAGACTATAACAGCTTTGTTTTATCCCTGTACTAAGTAAATAAATTTCAATCACAGATAAAAATCCAGATATTTACAAATGAGAATAAACAGAAAATATAGCAATATTAAAAAACCCCCCGACACAAAAAATTAACTTTAAAAACTAATAAATAATATTTTTAACCTAATATAATTATTATCGTACAATATAATATTATGTAAGTTGAAATATTTTTATTTTTCAATCGTCGCCTCGTCGGGGGACCGCTAAAGTTTATAAAGTGTTTTTCCAACAACAGCTATGTAATTAATTATTACGAATTACATTTAGGTACGAGCTAATTTTTTCTTTTGTTGCAATCTGCGACTACACCTGTTTTTCTCACTTAGCGGTCCCCCGACGAGACGACGATTGAAAAATAAAAATATTTCAACTTACATAATATTATATTGTACGATAATAATTATATTAGGTTAAAAATATTATTTATTGGTTTTTAAAGTTAATTTTTGTGTCGGGGGGTTTTTAAAATTATTATTTTACTTTTATTTTGTCCTTTTTAAAGTAGGTGTAAATAATGGTTACCTTACCATATACTTTCAATATCATTGAAGTAACACGGTACCGAATTTCGAATCGATAGAACATAATATGGAAGATATTGTTTTAAACACTTACGGATTTTGTCGCGGTGCACTTTTCTTTTGCCCGACGTTTCGGTTACTTTCCAGCAGCCGTGGTCACGGGAGGAAATCAATATATGGAAGATAGTCAGATCCCCTCATCAACTATTAAAGAACTGATAATCTTCAAACGGCTAATCAGGCCATGGTTACCTTACAATGTTCTTTAAATATCGTTGAAGTAACACGGTACCAAATTTCGAATCGATCGGACATAAGAAAGTTAGTCAGATCCCCTCATCAACTAGAAAAGAGCTGATGATCTTCAAACGGCTGATCTTCCCACCACCAATTTTCTCATCGAACGAAGCTAAGAACACTCTCGATTAAGACATCAATATTCTCTTACAGTGCGCTTTCATTTGAGAACCCACTCGAGTATATTTGCAGACATTCAGTTAGTCTTCTCCACTTTCACCCCCCATAACTTTTAAACGGCTCAACCGATTTTCATCAAACATGTCTAAGAACACTCGCAGATAAGTCACCTTTAATACAAAAAAAAACTAAATTGAAATCGCTTCATCGGTTCGGGAGCTATGATGCCACAGACAGACAGACAGACAGACAGACAGATCGACAGACACGTCAAACTTATAACACCCCTCTTTTTGCGTCGGGGGTTAAAAATGGGCAAATGTGCCATCCGACGCCCAACGGGGTTGTTTTTATTTGGATCTATGTGCCGCGCGACTCCCTAGCGGATAATATAAACTTTATCTGTCGAAATTTGCAATTTGACTGTAAAAAATTGTCGAATTATTGGCGGTTTTGCTTTGCTACATGCCTAAGTCAGCTGATAAACTTTGTAATCACTAGTCGGTGGATTCTTATACTTATCTATCGAGATATTATGTCTGAAAGTTACAGGCACATAACATTTTCAATCAAAGTAAAACTGTATGTCATTAAATTATGTATGTACAAGTATTTTTCTTGTGTTTTTACCTGACAACTGACAAGGATTTGAGCAAAAACAATACGGAAGCTTAGTCACGAACAGACTGTAGGTAGTAGGTACTTATGTTCCAAATGTTAATAAAAACTGCGGAAGATTAAGTATTATTTACAAGAAGTAATATATTCAGTGAAGCCTTTTTATAGTATTTTAACCAGCTTTGTAGGAAGCAAAAACATATTACAATATATTATGTTTGTGGGTTCCGGACTTCTAAGAAACTCTTTAAAATTAGATTTTAGAATTAAAAATATCAACTAAACAAAAGTTATAAAATATCACAATGAAGTTTTACTACTTACTAGTGAGTAGAGTACTGAACTGATGGTACCCAGTGTTGCCAGAGCCTACTCAACCCAGGTTGCCATTTTTAGGGTCAAATGTTGCCATCTCAAACCAAAGGTTGCCATTAGAAAAAAATGTGTAAAAAATCTATAAGATGAACGTTTAATAAAACACTATTTTTTGAAATTTCAAACTGTCATAACTTTGGAATTAATCAACCGATTTTCACGCGATTGACGGCAATCGGTGCAGTTTTTCATTTCCTTTGAAAGAATCGACAACAAAAATTTTTTTGATGAAAAATTTCGGAGTAAGTAATTCCGAAAAAACCCATTTTTGTCGTTAATTCCGAAAAAACACTATTTTCGGTTTATTTCCTTCACGATATGTCTCGAACGAGTCAACCGATTTTGACCGGATTAGCGGCGATCGACGTGATTTTTCAAGGTTAAGAGCTGATTATTTTTTGGAGTTGATCGATAAAGCCGTTTAAAAGTTATTCGAAAAAAAATACACTAATTTCTCGAGATTTCTTGAAATAATATATCTGTCCGAATGGGTCCAACTTTCAAAATCTAAGTTTGGCCAAGCCCTTTCGAATGGCGCTAGGCGCAATAAAATCGATCAAAGTGTTCAAAAGTTACAAGAGGTTTACATACTTACACACACACACACACACACACATACATACATACATACATACATACAGACATAGTGACACCCTCGCGGGGGCAGCCAAGGAAGCTTCATGGAACCTCAGAACGTCGAGATCTGATGAGAATTCGATTTTTACAAAACGGGGTAAAACCAATAACTTCCCGATTTTTAAAAATCTTAGATTTTCTGAGCGGGAAGTTAAACTGTACTACACACGCACACTGCTCACAGACACACACTTTCTTCCATTTTTAGGGTTCCGTAATACTTAAGGAACCCTTATAGTTTCGCTCTGTCCGTCTGTCTGTCTGTCTGTCTGTCTGTCCGCGCCTCTAGCTTCTGTAATTATGAATATAAATTGATGAAATTTGGTGCAGTTATAGATTGTGTATAGATCACGGTTTCGGGATCATAAAAAAAAATATATTTTAGGGGTGGCTCTCCATACATCTGAAGTGGGGATGAAAAATATTTTTTCACTCTACCCCATCGTGTGGGGTATCGTAGAATAGATCTTTTAAAATAAAGGCGAGGTTTCATACGTTACTTTTTTATAAAGTTGACCATTTTCGAGTAATCGGCCTCCAAAGTAGTTTGTAAGTTGGTCCCCCCCCCCTAGAATTATTAAACTATAGGAGATAGAAACTTGCAAATTTCCATGTTGATAGATCATGCTAAAAACTCTTTAGGAAAATTATTGTGAACCAAATCGGACAGTAACTTTTGGAGTAATAGGGAATATGCACGTAATTTTTTTATTATTTTATATAGATCTATCTTGTTTGGTAAATCGTATGGTAAAATCAGTTTTTTGATATCATTAAAAATAACTAAGATATGAACGTTTAAAGTAGTTTATTAGACAGAGAGATCGGACGTGTATCGTGACGTCACATAACACGACTTTCATAGAAAGTTCATACTAAATGTCGTTTTGCTAGAAAGAGATAGATTACAAACTTTGACCGCTCATATCTTGCTCATTTATCAACAGATATTGAAATTTTTTTCGCCATTTCCTTTATTTTTCAGTCTAGTATCATATTATTATGTTTTAAGCTATTTTTATATTTTATGCATATTCCCTATTAAAAAAAAAAACATATTACGCGTTTATAGTTACGGAACCCTCCTTAGACATGTGCTGACATGCTCTTGGTTAGGTTATTGTTTTAGAGTTTTCATAAAATTACTTTTATCTCTAGCTTCACCAAAGTAGACCTCTTCAATGTAGAAATACGGGTACTATTTGTTTATCTACTAGGTAATTATGAATTGTTTTCATTTGGGAATAAAAATTTGTTGATTTCGATGTGTTCAGTTCTGCGAAAGTTATTCGATTTTTTTTACTGATGATCGCGCGACAAGTCGAAAAGTTGCCAAAAAGTTGCCATTTGAGCCTGGTTGCCATTTGGTTGCCACGAAGGGTCAAATGTTGCCAAAATGGCAACCAAAGTTGCCAAATGGCAACGCTGATGGTACCAGCGGTCGGCGGCTTCGTGCGCGCAAAAGAGCGATGAAGTAATATATGCCCTTTCCCATGGTCTACTGTATATCTATGCCAAATTTCAACAAAATCAGTCCAGTAGTTTCGGATGCAAACAAACAAAATATATTTTCTCTTTAAAATATTATAATACTATAAGTATTGATACCTACTTAGTATTGATAAAAGTTAATCGGATTTTTTTTATTGCCTCTGCCAGATACTTGTCTCTGCCACTCGTTATGAATGTGTTCTTTCTGGACATCGGCAGTGCATTAAAGTTAACAGCACTACATCTATGTAATATTTTCGCCGGTGTACCGCAAGGCAGTGTATTCTCACCTCTGCTTTTTTCCATTTTCATAAACCAGCGACAAAACTTCCGAATGAGCTATCTGAATTCCGACAATTTTAAGAGGATAGTGAAACACGCCCTTAGTCTGGTAAGTGACAAATAACTAATAGATCATTAACTTGCAAATCAAGGAAACATGTCAATGGAATCTGAGCTGTGCCATCAACACGGAAACGCGCTGAGGCAGATTATGTCAGCCAATAATATCAACAGGGTCAATATCAACGCTCATAGACTCTGTGCTTCTTAGCAGAAGCTAAATTAAATAATTAATTGATATTATAATTCTGAATGTAATCGACACCTATGGGATTTATTGCTATCTACTCAGAAATAAAGGTAGGTATTAAGTAAGCAAAAGCCCACAAATTTTGATTAACATTTCTAATGTTTTACTTACTACTCAATTTAGTACCTACTTTTCAACCAAAACTACAAGACAGAAATCCAGACGTGCGTGTTTTAAGCGATTATGAATAAAATATAATGCAATTGTTCCATTTGTTATTGATGGATTGCGGTTAACGTTACATCAGTTTGATAATAGTTAATAGTTATATAAGTGGTTCGGTGTAAACAGCGTGTCGGGGAGAAAGCAAGTCGGCCTTGACAGTGAGGCGAGCGCAGTGGTCCGCATCCGAGAGCTGTCGCCACGCCAGACCACGCCTTCGGTGTTCATTATATCAGGCCCATAGAAATCCATCAATCGTCCTCAAGTGCATAATAATTGTTTTCCGTACAATTTTATTATTTTACAAATTAGGTGGTCATTGACATGGCCTTTAGTCAAGATGCATTCGATAATTTCGACGGTGAAGTTCGAAATCAAAAAATGTATGGGGTTTGACATAAGTCATCGCTATGTTGCTGTATGTCGCCTGCGATGCCATAATTATGTCAAATCCAAGTCAAATCGCCTACATTTTGTTTTCGAACTTCGCCGTCGGAATTATCGTATGTAGGTATGGATAGAAACGAGTAGGCAACTTTTCTTGGCATCAAAACAATGCTAATAATAATAATGTTCTGCTTTAAAATGTTCGACCGGTATACCTTCACCTTTCACCTTTAGGAGTGAGCAGTGCACTCGAAAATTTGGACACCGGTGACCGCTGTTCCGACTTCTGTTGTGCTTCTGTCGGAATCACAAACCAAAGTTGCGTGATCCAATGACATGAACATTGAACCTAGGAAATTAGCTTTTCTAAAACAACCTTCTGAAAGGTTATTTATTGAATTGATTACAATTATTATGATCGCTAAGGGCGACTACTATCACATTGTTTACCTGCCTGATTTATCAGATTTGCCATCAATGTTGAATTAATTAGTATAATAATTGATTGATAGTCGGATACCTCACTTCCATCAATATGCATGCTTCCAGACCTACTTGTTTTATAATCTTAGCTTTCAACATTAACTTCTAGCAATTGCTTTTTCTGCCGAATAGGTATGCCACTGTAACGAATGTGCTAAGCGAAACTTTTGACACATTGGACGTTTGTTTCCGTGTATGTATTGACTATAGACCATTTAGAGTTATTTTACCTTTGTCGAGTTTCTATGAGAGTGATCCATAATACAATATACCTATCGTCGGCATAAAGGTCCTAACTCAGACTCAGACTAGACTGAACGGACTACAGGTTACGTAGTAGTAACTATTTATTACTCTGTGCTCCAGGTGCCCTTAGAATAAAAGTGACCGAAGTAAAAAAATGCAATTTGTGGAAAACGAGCAAGAAATTTTTAATAAAAAAAGTATAAAATTAAATCATTCTCTTCCGTTTTTTATGGAAAATGTTGACCTATTTTTTATCGAATTACATATTTATCTTTGTTTTTTTAGAGAGTTGATTTGAAGAGGCTTGTAACGTCATATTATTTAATTTTAATGCTTTAAAATGTAGCAAAATCAGAAATTACCAGACTTTTGAGTTAGGTCACTTTCATTCTAAGGGCGCGAGGTGTAACTGCTAGTAATTTTTGTAAACCCCCGGATTTTCCCACAAAAAACGAGAAAATAATGATCAGCGGATCTTCGCATTATACTGCATACATAATAACATTACATATGAAAATGTCACGCTATTTTCTTGCTCGCGAGTTTTCACGCACTCGCAGGCCAGCACTTTCATTGTCAATGAACTTGGAAAGCGGGGATGCTCCGTCATTGTCATCAGGTGCCTGAGAATGCGCTCTCACTCAGATGACTCCAGCGGCACGCATGTGATGCAACCACTGTAACGCCAATTACGAAACAATAACTCGTATCTAAAATTCAAATCGTCAACAATCAATATCTCTGCACATGTCGATTATTATTATCATTGGTCCAAACTCCAATCCAAAACGGAAGGTACCTATCGTTTGAACATAAATCGTTATCCCTGTAAAGTTAGTAAACATTTTGGATACGAACTATATACGTAAATCCAGCAACAGCATTCTAGCTACTTAAAAATGTGTAAATTATTATCATAATAGGCTTTCAAGGTATTTATTTGTCGTCTACAAGCAAAGAGGTTTTTATGTAGATAATTCTCAGGTTTAATTTTAACGACAAAACACTCACACCCCTCCGAGCTACAAGCATTTGAATATATTTTGATATTTAGGTTACTAGTTACCATCTTACGTTGAATAAAACTAAATAAATAATTTTATTTATGACTAACACACAAAAATAACACAATATTTTTGGCACATTATATGTAACCCCTAATATTAGTAGGGACTGTAATAATAATCTTCAACCCTCTGTCAGTGGTCAACATTTATATGTACATAATTTATATCATTTGAATCTCAAAAAAATACTTCTTTTCCTTCAATTTCTTTTCTTATTTTATAATTATTTTTTAATCTAGCCCGTTTGCCCCCAAATTTTATTTTGTTGTCTAAATTTCTTAAGATACATAAAGAAAACCTCAAGCTTTAAGGAATAACTTTCTACCGACAATTACTTAGTAGTTGAAAGTTTTATAATAATAATATTTTTATAATAATATATATTATATTATTGCATAGAAAACAGGGGGTGTTTTTGGATTTCGGACATATAGAAAGCAGGTGCCTAGGGCATATAGTATGTTCCTACCTATATCTATACAAAAAGCATGTTTTGTGAGAACGCTCCATACGTACTTAGAGTCATAGTCATAGTCATACTATATACTCTAGGCACCTGCGTAATTTAAAACAGAATGAATAAATTACAAAATGAACTATTTTCATTTTAATAAATTTCATTTCAAATATGTATCTATTAGGTATCTATCGTGGCAGAACATATTTACATAGGTAAACAATTTAAATTCTCATTTTAAAGAAAATACTTACACCTTTATTCATTCTTGTTTCAGATTTTCTCGTGAGGTGCATGTTGTACTTTGTAGGGCTTCAAGTGCCTTGTACTTGTGGGAAACTGTTGGGCGAACACATGCAACGCTTCAGCGACTTCAAAAACTACATCGCACCTGGAACAAAAAATATTTTGAGCCGCATTCATTATTTATTGGTTATAACTTATAACTTAATTTTACCTACCTATTAGTGGCGTGGGGTTCCTATAACTCCATTCCTATCAGCTTCACTTACCACTTTAGCTTTTGAAGACCCTCATCCAAATTCCTACCTATTATAGTATACAGGCTAGTGCTTCCCTATATGAAGGAGAATCAGCCTTCGCCGCTGGTACCTATACCATATTACGGAGTAACTGTTTAGTAATCGGTGCCTATACCTATCCGCATATTTTTCTGTACATACCGAGGTCCTAGCCTACGTGCTACGTATGGTCCTGACACCATCTGCCTACTTAAAAAAACCTTGAAAATAAAATATTATCTAATAGTCCGTACAAGTTATCAATCAGTCCTTAAAATAATAATAAGTTGGTTGTAACTTGTAAGTATACCTAGTAACAGTTAATAAACATCCCACCAAAAACATTATGTAAAAAACTAGCCAAGTCTCGATGGAGCTGCTTGTTTATCTCTAAAAAGTAATGAAATCTAGACAAAGTCGTGCCAAGTCATCCTTACTGCGATTTATTTATTATTATAGTTAATGTTGTGTGACTTGGCCGTTAAAAAATCTTTATACGTTACAAGTCAAATTTGTTTACACGTAATGTTGTATCAGATTTTGTTGTAACTACCTATGTTTGTTAAGCGAGATAATAGCCCATACTGGTATTGGTAATTGGACGCTAGTGTCTTATTTTAGGCTGTTGTTGATTGTATAACACATGTATTGGAGCAATGGTATCATGGAGCCCCTTTTGTACCCTTGTGTACTCTTCAACGGCCAAGTCATACAACATTAACTATAATAATAAATAAATCGCAGTAAGGATGACTTGGCACGACTTTGTCTAGATTTCATTACTTTTTAGAGATAAACAAGCAGCTCCACCGAGACTTGGCTAGTTTTTTACATAATGTTTTTGGTGGGATTTCACTTCTTTTTGTAGAAACGTAGGAATATTGATTTATTTTACTAGATTTTAGTGTAATTTGTTTATTTAATTTGTGTAATGTTCGAGTAGAATAAAGTTAATTGTTCGACTATTTCTTCTTGTAAACTTGTAAGTGTAAGTATAAAAGCCAGTCTAGTGTTATCCAGAGTTTTCCTTTAATTTTATTTATATGCGTATTAAAAGCAGAAGGGGAGGCATTCGCCCAGCAGTGGGACGCTACGGGCTAGATTAAATTAGAAAATGTGTCCCACTTCACTGGATTTTTGCAATGACAGTCGATTTTTTTATGTACCAATAGTAGAAGGGGGCATTACCATATCTCTAATCAGTTGAGACCAGCTGAGGGTTCTTCATCAGATACTTCAGACCTTCGATTTTTGACATCAAATGAAGTGGCCCACCAAGTTGAATATTTTTTGTAAAGGCAGTATGTCGATCTCTAATAGTTTGGTTGGGCTCTTGTGTTTTCTAATAAGGGTCACCAGGTACTCCAGATCTTCGATTATCCTAGTTTTTATAGTTTTCCCTTTATGTGGCCATTAAACCCTACCTCTGTACTAAATTTCAGTTTTCTGAGTTTATGGGAAGTACTAGTTCTATTCTGATGATCATGATCACAATGCGAAACTTTGCTTTCGTTTAACTTCGGAACTAAATGACCTACAGACTTAAAATTTTGGATTTTAAGTATGTGATTATACTTTAGTGGATGACGAAAATTTCTGCGTTCTGGTCTTATCCAGAGGTTCTCAAATAAGGGCCTGAAAATGCGGCGAAATGGTTCCAGTAAATAATGGTACGGCAGTGTTTGCTTCGCGCTCGACTTGGCGGGGGCACTGCCGTGCCCCCAGATCGACGTTCTGGTCTTATCCAGAGGTTCTTAAATAGAGGCCTGAAAATGCGGCGAAATGGTTCCCGTAAATAATGGTACGGCAGTGTTTGCTTCGCGCTTGACTTAGCGGGGGCACTACCGTGCCCCCAGATCGATTATCCTAGTTTTTATAGTTTTCCATTTATATGGCCATTAAACCCTAACTCTGTACCAAATTTCAGCTCTCTGAGTTTATGGGAAGTACTAGTTCTATTTTGATGATCATGAGTGAGTGAGTGAGTGTCGTAAATGCGAAACTTTGCTTTCGCTGAGCTTCGGAACTAAATGACCTACAGACTTGAAATTTTGGATTTTAAGTATGTGATTATAGCTTACTGGATGACGAAAATTTCTGCGTTCTGGTCTTATCCAGAGGTTCTCAAATAGGGGCCTGAAAATGCGGCGAAATGGTTCCAGTAAAGGATGGTACGGCAGCGTTTGCTTCGCGCTCGACTTGGCGGGTGCACTGCCGTACCCCCAGATATTAAAGTGTTCTGAAAAAATTTCCTGTTCAGCCTTGGCAATAAAGAAATAAAATAAATTAATAATTATAATTATTCATCGCAGAATTGAGTTAAATATTTCCGTTTGCCTGCAGACTGCCGCAACTTCCTATTAACTGTAGGTAATTTCCTTCCTATTAAAACAAGAGTATTAACATTGAACAGCACTGAAGTAAAATATAATACTCACCTGGGCATTTTCCAGAGTTAAAAAGGAGGCTCGGCCAGTCGCAGGCTGTGGCAACATATGAAAATTGTGTAGCGGTAGGTCACGACAGTTAAAGGTATGTTATGTACTCGTAGTAGATCCAAACTACAATCTGAACCTCAGTTCTCGTATTTAAAGTAGACAATTTAATGAGTCAATTTTACTTTGTTTGGATTGAAAGTGTAGCGACATGTTACCGTTAACGGATTTTATGACGTTTCGACCAATCAGTCTTCAATCATCAGTTGGTTTAACGTTCATAAAAACACCATTTGGGAGTATAAGCGTATCGGGACTTGATTGTAATTGTATTAATGCAGGTTTTATTTAGTAGAATTGCCCTCTGGCTAGGCGTCAATCTGCGTCAAGCGAAATTCTTGACATTAACAGAATAACCTTTTAATTGTATGGATCCACATGGGTGGAAGGTACTTTTAACATAAAGATTCTCATCAAAACATAAAATATCTGAATTCTGAAAACATTAAATAAGGAACATTCAAATACAAAAAATAATTTTCAAATGTGTACTCCATAGATTGTCCTGTTCAAAAAATCTGTGTTCACAATAAGAAAGGCTTAGGATTTGCGCTTCATTGGTGTCGCCGTTACGCCCTACCCAATTCCCATCCCCGATCCCTCCAAAACTATACATAAACACCAACTGACGCCGACGGACGTTCATCACATGGGCATGGGGTAATTCCAGGATACACGCCAGTCACCATAGGATAGATGCCGCATGGGCGTAGCCAGGTTTTAGTTTCGGGGGGGGGTTCAAGAAAATAAAACGACTATACATACATATTGGAACATATTGGATTTTTTTTCGTTTTTACCTGTTTATGCTTAAAACCCTGAAAGACTGTGTAATTCGGAAAAATACAAATATCTATAGTCTAAACTAAACGTCTGTACTAAATTTTATAATACGTTTATTAAATTTTGTGATCAGTGACGTGCCCAAAATATTGTGTCGCATGCTATACGTTCGAGGATTCGATGGCACGCGTGCCATAGGTTTCGATCCCTGTTTTAGGCTATTGATTTTAATTGAAGTTCAATATTCTTTCAGGGCTTAAAGTATAAAAAAATTTATAACCCCCCCCCCCCCCCCTGGCTACGCCCATGAGATGCCGTGATGTGATTTTAATTATTTAAGTTTTGCGAACGAATTGTATACTCTTTCAACTATTTATAGAAAGACTTCAGCCATTGACCATGTCGCATGGTCTCTATGTGTTTGCACGGGAAGACAAAATGCGATTAAAGTTTTTAGAGAATATAATAGGTGTCCCGTTCCGGGAAAGGGCTGTCTATATATTGTCTATCCTTTAATCTATAGATCAGACAACGATAAATGTCACAACATGAAAAGGTCCGCAAAATTTTCAAGAAAATGTGTTTTTTATTTTTATAAATTGGTCATAAAAAATCCGAAGTACCGGTTAGTTCACTTTAATTTATATTCAGTAAAAGATATATTTCAAAAATTGGGGCAACTATCCTGGTAGTAGGTATATGATCTAAGCCTGGTGGAAAACCAACGTAGTATAACAATTAACATACCTCATTATTTTTCAACCGACTTCCAAAACACAGGAGGAGGTTCTCAATTCGTGTGTATGTTTTTTTTATTTTTTTGTATGTATGTTACGCAATTACTCCGCCGTTTGTGGACCGATTTTCGAAATTCTTATTTTATTTTGAAGAGTTGACTCCCGGATTGGTCCCATTTCACCAAATAGTAGATCTGGTGGTGGGATTCATGAGGAATCGAGAGAAGTCCTCAAAATTTATAGGGATACCTATAGTGATTTTGACTTTTGTTGAAGTAACTCTAGCATATGCTTCCAAAAAATGAAATGTTGTGCCAAGGTCTACCCTGGATCCAAAAGCATTGAACGGTATTCCTCAGTCTTTAAAGATACACGTTTGGGAATTTCAGGATCATTAATAAAACTGCAAGCATATGTCACTTCTAAATAATCATCATCACCACCACCACCACCATCATCACACCACACATTGTATGTTGATATACGTATTTCTGATTGTATTTTAGACCGGTATCGATTTCTTTGAACATTCACAGTTACCAAAAAGTGAAATTTTGTACCAAGGTGTTTCCTACATCCAAAAGGACTGAACAGAACTCCTCAATATTTAAAGATACACGTTTAGAATTTTCAGCATTCTTTAAAAAACTGCAAGCAAATGTCGCAATTAAATAATCATCATCATCACCACCATCATCACACCATACATCATGATATTTTGATAGATGTATTTCTCGTAGCCTTTTACCCCTATATAGATTTTTTGAACGTTCACAGTTACCAAAAAGTGAAATATTGTGCCAAGGTACCATGGATCCAAAAGGACTGAACAGAACTCCTCAGTATTTACAGATACACGTTTCTAAATTTCGTCTTTGTTTTAAGAACCGTAAGCATATTATTATGTTACTATTAAACAATCATCATCACCATCACCATCATTACACCATACATAGATAATAATAATAATATGATGAAAAAGGTATTTCTCTTAGTTTTTTATTCGATTTCTTTGAACATTTGCTAGTTCCGTCATCATAAATCATTAGGTATATATTGTGTGTCAACTGTTACATCATTTCCGACGACATCTTCATTTTTAGGTACCTAACCCAAGCATAATATGGTACCAAAAAGGGACATTATATCAAGGTATAACCCTGTTTTCAAAAGCAATGAATGGAACTCGTCAGTCCGTTTGTAAATTTTGGAATTGTTTAAAGAACTTGTTGTAAAGATGTATGCGAAAGGTCTGCTATGTCATAGAGTCTTCTTCCAAAGCTAGGTCTTATCCCTGATAAATCACACATTTTTAAGTTTTTATGTTTTTCTTTCTTTTTACAATATACTTTATTCAATAATTTCGACATTATTAATGGCAGCTGGATGGTAAATTAGTAATTTGTTCGTTGTTTACGAAGGGTACGAATCCCCGTCAGATAAATATTTTTGTGATTTTTTTTTATTTCTTTTCTTTCCTATTTTTCAATATTTACTCGTATCATCCTACTTAAACTCTGAACAAAGCTCGATCTTCCACTAAAAAGAAAAAAATAAATTAATATTTAAAAAAATATATAAACCGACTTCCAAGTAAAAGCAATAATGATCGTAGAAATCACTTAAAAGTATAAAATAATTCTTATTGTCGAATAGTTCCCCTTTAAATTCTACTAAAATTTAATTATTTCTCTATCTACTCAATTTTCTTATTTTTGAAGTCGGTACCAGCCCAAACAATTGTACCTATAAACCCTTTAATCAAAAAAATCAACTTTAACACAACTACGTCTATACTCCATATACATACAATCAATATTTTAAAGAACTTCCGTTCAAATTGGCTGGTACCGACTTCAAAAATAAGAAAATTGAGTAGATAGAGAAATAGTTAAATTTTAGTAGAATTTAAAGGGGAACTATTCGACAATAAGAATTATTTTATACTTTTAAGTGATTTCTACGATCATTATTGCTTTTACTTGGAAGTCGGTTTATATATTTTTTTAAATATTAATTTTTAAATTGTTGGCATCTTATTAAATTATTTGACGGCTGTTTATAGTATTTTTTTGTAATTAACAGCCAACAACAATTTCGACTCTAAATAGTGTCGTTTACAGAAAGCTGAATTCCTAAGTAGGTATAAAAGTAAACTTTCTCTCTGACATTTATCATATCCAAAATCCAAATATAAATTTTGAATTTTTATTGAATAAAAGCGTGAAAACTTCCACGACTTTCCGAAAGTTCATCCCCTAGAAATATCCTTATGGCATAGGTAAAATGGATGAATATTGGATATGCATAGTGAAAAGTTGAAAACTTTACCAAGCGGCAGACATGAGACAATAGCTAGTTTACTAAAAACTAGTAAGGAAAAAACTATACAATTTTTAATTTGCACATTTCGGAAGCGGACATTACTTGTAGCAATTTCAAAAGTATGATCTAACCATTACGTTATAGGTACGTATAATACACTGATAGAAAACAATTTCCGTGCTGAACGCTGACTCTACGCTGGGTAATTAATCTTAGACCTTGACAATCTCTTATCGTTTAGGGAAACGCTACGGAAATCACCCGATACTTACAGTTACGGATTTTGTACTTGTTTTAATGACGCAATGACTGCTCGAATAATAACAATATTATGAAGATGCTCTAGGTTTTTAGGCGAGATATATAGACGAGTAAGATCGTGGTTGCCCCGTGGACTCAAATCACACAAACATTAATTTCTCTTTAGAGTAGTACCTAAGTTAGGAACATAATAATACCTTATACCTGGGTATTATTATGTTCCTAACTTACTAGGTACTCTAACCCATCCAACGTGTTACGTGACCCATGACCCATCTAGATTTAGCATCTAGCTGCTAAATCTAGGTGGGTCACAAGTCATAAGTCACAACTTAACAAATCTGTAAGCCACAACCTATCAGATACTCTAATAATAATGATTAATAATAGTTTCAATAATAATCATATATCTAGAATTTAAGATTGAAGACACAAAATCATACAGAAGACAATTTTTTGTGTTCAAATAAAACTATACTTCATATAATAATGATTAATTACGCGTGGGTTCAATCACGTGTACGCGTTTTTTACAGGATGTAGAGTCGAAATTGACATTGCGGAAAACGACACACACACGTAGCGGCGCCAACGATAAAATTTAAAAATTGAGAACACTAATAAATTGAAATAAAGAACAAGGGGCATTTTTGTATGGAGCCCGTCCCCACCACTGTAGTACAACAACAAATACCCTGTGCCTATATTATCAAATGAAAGATCTTGAAAAGCGTATCATTTTGTATCGTATGACAAAAAAGTAAAAAAACTTCATTCTATATTATTGAACTAATGATTATATAAGATTTTCCTATTAACAAATACTTGAGCTTTATCGGAAACTAGCTTTTCCCCGCGACTTCGTCCGCGTGGAATAGTTACTTTGGGATATCGCTAAAATTTACCCGCGACTTCATTTACGTAGAAGAAGCGCTTCCACCTCACGACTGCCCGCCCGCTCCGCGCGCCTTACTATAGCGCGCATGATTATTTTATTACTGCGATATCTTCTAAAATACTCATTGAAATCAAATGATGTAAACGGCAAATTTCTTCTAGATTAAATGCTTGTAATGAATAACGTATTTACTTGGATAAGGATTAATATAATCTTTATGAAAACACCTTCACAAATAATGCTTACTTTTAGAACAAATTTGGTAAGTATAAAAAGGTTATAGTGAGCCAACCTTAAAAGATAGACATATACTGTCGCGGACTTTCTTTTAGAACTTTTAAAGGGGAACAATTCTGCCATACATCATTTTAGCGAAACTTTAACCGTTTCTGCAGCGTACGTAGCGAAAGCTCTCAAAAGGAAAAAAAGACCCCCGATTTTGTAACATTCTTGATTGGTACTCCGCTCGTATTGAGTTTAGCATGATGCTATATAGCCTAAAGCCTTCCTCGATAAGTGGACTATCCAACACAAAAAGAATTTTTCAATTCGTACCAGTAGTTCCTGAGATTAGCGCGTTCAAACAAACAAACAAACAAACAAACAAACTCTTCAGCTTTATAATATTAGTATAGAAATACTTTTGTATATAGATTCAGCCGTTAATACACTTTTACATGCCACATCTTTTTCAAAATAGTAAACAAATCAACCAGTACTGTAGTCGGTACTCGGTACCTATAATAACGAGGCCGGGCAGTTGCTGGTGCCGCAGCCGGCCGTCCCGTTGCGGCGCACTTTTCGGTGCCGAAAAGTGGAAAAAAGCCTATTACCAAAGAATATAATATATTACTAACGCTATTGCTACGGAGAAATAGTTAATTCAATGTTTATTTAACACTAAATGTTGACATGACACTTCGTGCGCGCAAAAGTTATTTTACAGAAGCCGTACATTTTCCCGTATTAAAAAGTAGCCGATGTCCTTCCCCGTGGTCTACTCTACATGTATGGGACTGTATTTTTCCACTAGGTTTTCACCGCCGGCTCTGATCAGACTCGAAGATAGCAAGGTTACACCGATTCGGGCAGAGCTGGGGCGTATAAAAAATAACACTGATTTGAGGAGAACATTTTACACGATAAGCTGTTAGCTTACCTGGCTCAGGGCAATGCCGTATAGGGAGCACAAATGTACTCTTCTAATTTCCATATAAGCTATCTCTCTCTTATTTCTCTATACGGCTATTTTTCCATAATTTTCCCTAATTTCCCTTTATTTCCCCTGAGCCAGGATAAGTGAAACGCATAACGTGAAATTCTTTATTTACCATAAAACAATACATAATCACACAGTTTACATAGATACTTAATAACACATAAGTTAAAGTTACAAGTATAAGAAAACCATATATTTTTCACCATTATAATCTAATTTTCTCTAAAACCATTTACATTTCTATTTACCTAAATGTTATTTACTTTAGCCACTAATTTTTCCTATGTACAACACTAATTTTCCAAGCGAAATAAGCTACGGTTAAGAAATTATAAAGAAAATAAACTCGTGACTTTAAAACAATTATTTACCACTATTCTAATGAATTTAACACTTATGTACAACACTTATATTCACTATTTTCACTCTTAAGAGTTTATGTACTATTTACTCACAGTTTTTAGAAACGTTTTAAAGCACTGATAAGTGTTCATTGTTTTTAAATTCACTTTAAAACACAGGCGAGGCCGCTGTCCTTAACATCCTCCCCCCGGCGCAGTAGCCAGGTTCTACGCAGCCTCCTCTGGTGACCGCGGGCTCGCTGGACCCGCCGTGGACTGCTCCGCTGACTGCCAGCTGTCTGTGTCCGCCGCAAACTGCTCCGGTGACTGCGGGCTGACCGTACCCGCTGCAACTGGCTGCGACCGCGAGCTGTCTGTGCTCGCTACAGCTCGTGATGGTGACTGCGAGCCGAATGTGGCTCGCTCAGGCGACTGCGAGCTGTCTGTAGCTCGCTCAGGCGACTGCGAGCTGTATGTAGCTCGCCCCGGCGACTGCGAGCTGTCTGTAGCTCGCTCAGGCGACTGCGAGCTGTCTGTAGCTCGCCCCGGCGACTGCGAGCTGTCTGTAGCTCGCTCAGGCGACTGCGAGCTGTCTGTAGCTCGCCCCGGCGACTGCGAGCTGTCTGTAGCTCGCTCAGGCGACTGCGAGCCGTCTGTAGCCCGCTCAGGCGACTGCGAGCTGTCTGTAGCTCGCCCCGGCGCTCGTTCCGCGCCCGGCGACGCCCCCGGCTCCGTCTGCTCCGCCAGCGGTCGCGGTTGCGACTGCGGCGCCTCCTCCAGCACTGCCAGCTTTGATGTGGGCCTGCGGAACACACCACTGCGCGTGCGAACGTCCGCACAACGCACCTGTCCGTCCGGGCCAGGGTAGACCCGGTGCACGACCCCGCGCGGCCACGTATTACGCGGCAGCGCCGGATCTACGACCACGACCAGGTCGCCCGGAACCAGGGCACGGCTGCTCTGCGGCGCCCCGTAGCGTGGCGTGAGCGTGGGGAGCTATTCCCTCACCCAGCGCCTCCAGAACTCGTCGGCAAGGGCTTGCGCGACTCTCCAAGTCTTCTTGTCCGCCGGCACACACGGTCCGACGTACGGCAGTCCGGTGGACGAACCGAGGAGGAAATGGTTCGGTGTGATTGCCTCCGGGTCGCTGGGGTCCACGGAAACGTGAACTAGCGGTCGTGCGTTCACGGAATACTCCGCCTCGGCCATCAGGGTCTGGAGTACCTCTTCTTTCGGCGACTTCTCGTTCAGCGTAGCGAGTAAGGCGGTTTTCACCGACCTCACCATCCGTTCCCAGGCACCTCCTTGACTCGGCGCCCCCGGCGGGGTGAATTTCCATTGCATGCGGTGCGTGAGGCCCAGCTGAGCCATAGCCGGTGCCCACTCGGCGTACGCCTGCCGCAGCTCGACGTCCGCGCCTCTGAAGTTCGTCCCGTTGTCGCTGTACATGACTGACGGCCATCCTCGCCGCGCAGCCATCCTTCTCATGGCCATTATTGCTGAGTCTGTCGACAGCGAGGCCACCAGCTCCAGGTGCACGGCCCGCGTCGTCAGACAGGTGAAGAGCGCTCCCCATCTCTTCTCGTGACGTCGGCCGATGGTGATCGTCATCGGGCCGAAACAGTCGAGACCACAGTACGAAAATGGTCTCTGGAACGCCCCCAGGCGCTCCGCCGGCAAGTCTCCAGTTTGTGGTGTTCTCGGGTGCGCCCGTCGTAGCCGACAAAACGCACACTTACTTGTTATGCTGCGCACCGTCGGCCGCAGCTTCAGGATCCAAAACCTTTGCCTGAGGTCGTTCACGACCCTCTCACGGCTCCCGTGTCCTGCCCGGGCGTGCTCCCGTGCCACCAGTAACTTCGTAAACGGGTGTCTACCGTCCAGGATGATTGGATTCTTCATCTCCGCTGGAACCTGCGCTGCTTTGATTCTTCCGTCTAGTACGAGCAGCCCGTCTTTGTACACTGGGCTGAGCCGGTACAAGGGGCTCCACCTAGGCGCCGTCTTGCCACTTGTGATCTTTTCAATTTCTTGCGTGAAGCTGTCCCGTTGTGACCTCTGATACCACAACGTCTCGGCCCGCTCTAGGTGTCGTACCTCGAGGTTGGCTCGACGATCTCGGCACTTTTCTAAGAATAACAAAACCATCGCTGTGCATCTTATGAGGCGCTCGTAACTCGAAAAGCGCGTCACATCCGGTAGACAATCCAGCTCACTCGCCCTTGTGGTGTAAAAGGCGACGTGTTCTTCTTTATCCTCGACTTGGGCGGGACTCTCCGCGGGCCACTCGCTCATAGGCCTGCGCAGGAAGTCTGGCCCTTTAAACCATGGGTCCTCGTCGCTCCTCGGAACATAGCCCGTTCTCGTGGCTAGGTCCGCGACGTTGTTCTTAGTGCTCACCCACCTCCACTGGTGGACAGATGTCAGTTCGGCGATTTCCCCCAGGCGGTGCGCGACATACGGCGTGTACTTCCGGCTGCCGTTCTGTATCCAACACAGCACCACCTGTGCGTCAATCCAGTAGAAAACGGTATCTGTTTTCCACCTGTGCTCTGCTACGACGGCGTTTCCCAGCCTCGCTCCGACCAGGGCGGCCTGTAGTTCCAGCCTCGGTATGGTTTGGGCCTTCAACGGCGCTACTTTGGCCTTGGCTGCGGCCAACACGACTCGAACATCTCCATTTTCCTGTTCCATCCTCCAATAGACGGCTGCGGCGTATGCGTCTTTGCTCGCATCACAAAATACGTGCAGCTGCCGGCTCCTCGTCGGGCTCCCCCCGTTGTAGCTCCGGGGCAGCTCGAGATGGCTGATGTATTCCATGTCTGTCAGCCAGCGGGTGAAGTCCTCGGCTGACTCAGCTGGCAGCGGCTCGTCCCAGTCCAGCTTCTGACGCCACAAGCCTTGTAGGATGACTTTGGCGGTAATGGTGTAACAGCTAAGTAGCCCCAGCGGATCGTAGATACTCATTACGGTGCTAAGGGCCTCCCTTTTCGTCGGCGCGCGCTGCAGCTCACGGACCTCCACAGGAACTCTAGATAGCGACGTGTTGAATTTTAGTTTGTCACCTTTGGAGTCCCACAGCATGCCCAGGGTCTTCTGCTCGTCCTTGGTGACGTGCTGCGTAGTATTCTCAGCTAGGCGGTCCTCAGGCAGCTCCTCTAGCACCCTCCGGTCGTTGCTCGTCCAGCCTCTTAAGTGGAAGCCACCTTTCCTGTGCACCTGGTCCACTTGCTCTACAACCTGCTTGGCCTTCTCCCGGTCTGGATAGCTGTCCACGTAGTCATCCATGTAATGGGCTTCGGAAATAGCGCGATGGGCTTCCGGGTGTGACTCAGCGAATTCTTCCGCGTTCCTATTCCGGGCTGAGTGTGCCAGGAACGGCGAACACGACGCTCCAAAAATCATCACCACCATCTTGTACCTGGTCGGCGGCTCGTTCGGGTCCTCTCTCCACAGGAACATCTGGGCCGGCTGGTCTTCTCGTCTGACTTTCACACGAAGGAACATCTCCTGTATATCGGCCTTCACAGCCACAGCTTCCTCCCTGAACCGGAACAAGATTCTTGGCAGTGACGTCAGAAGGTCAGGCCCCTCCAACAAGTGATCATTAAGGCTCACGCCGCTTGTCTTCGCCGCCGCGTCGAAAACCAGTCGCAGCTTACCCGGTTTGTTTGGGTTTTTTACCGGGAAGTGCGGCAGGTACCATGTACGGTCGCTTCCGGCCTCCGTCCCGTCGCATTTTTCCGCATATCCCTTGCTTATGAGATTTTTCATCTGCCCATGGTACTGCGCCTCGTCTTCTGGGTTTTTCCTGAGCTTGTGTTCTAAGTTCTTAAGCCTCTTCAGCGCATTGTTGTAGCTGAGGGGTAATTTGACGCCGTCCTTGCGCCACAGAAGTCCCACTTCGAATCGACCGTCTTCCGTTCTCTTGGCCGTCCTGCCAAAGAGGTCGATGGCCCGCTGCTCGCCGTCTGTCAGCCTCACCTTAGCCGCTATTCCCAATGCGTCTATATCGAAGTGTTTCTTCACCATTTCTTCGAGCCGTTCGCCTCTGGTCTCGATTGTGGATATGTGCAGGATACTCTCATCATCCTGCCTTATGATGCGCCTCGGGATGCTGCCGTGGATCACCCAGCCGAGTTTGGTCTTTGAGGCCGCAGGCTGGTTCCTTTTCCCGATTCTCAGTTCTCTTGACACGATGAGCTGCCAGTTGTCCGTACCGATGAGAAGTTGGGGTTTCTCGTTCTCATAACACATCTCTTCATCCCTGAGATCGTGCAGGTGAGCGAGTTGCAGCAATGATTCCGGAACGGATTGAGTGAGCAAGTTCAATCCGCCCACCGTTCTCGCAGTGATGTCGTGCCTGGTACCGTCGTGACCCCGTACGCCCAGTTGTACGAGTCGGCTTTTTTCCTCATTCCTCTCGGCATTGATCCCGTGCATCCGCAGCACTTTCGACGGACCGTCTGCGCCGATAGCCTTCGCGACGTCTTCATCCAGCAGAGTCACTGTCGAGCCCTCGTCGAACAGCGCGAAGATGTCCGCTTCGCCCCGTGGACCTACGACTTGAACCCTTCTCATCTTGAGTTTTACCGCACGGTCGGACGTGACCGATGCGGTAATAACGGCGTCCTCAGCCTGTGGAGCGCCGCCGGACCTCTCCTCGTGCAGCAACGTGTGGTGCAGCCGCTTACAACCCTGTGCGCCGCACCGTTTCGCCTTACAGTTGAATCTTCTGTGTCGACTCGACATGCACAGGAAACACAGCCCCTCTTTCCTGACTGTGTCCCATCTCTTTGGTACGCTCATTTTCTTGAAGGTGGCGCAGCGAGGCAGAGCGTGATCATTGGCACATACCGGGCACTTCATTGCTTCCTCGCGTACCTTCTTGGGTTGGCTGTGGCTCGGCGAACCCCTGCCCTCATCTGTCACCGCGAAGACTGGCCTTCTTGCTCTGGTTTCACTCTTGTTCGGAGGTTGACGCGGTGTTTCTCTCTTCGATGTCGTGCTGAATCCGTAGCGCAGTGCCCTGTCCGCTTCCCTCATTAAGAATTCAGAGAGAAGGACGACATCGGGCTCGTTCCTGAAGCGCGACGTCTCTTCTGCGTAGTCGTACCACTTGCTTTTCTCGTAGGGACTGAGTTTCTCTAGAATGTCTCTCGTGAGCAACGGGTTGAAAAGGTACCCGTGCCTCAGCCTCTTCAGGATAGCCACCATGTTCTGAATCTTCACGGCGAACTGGTTGAGTTCCGCCGCCGAACCTCCGAGCCTCGGTAGCCTCTTCAGGTCTTCCATCATGCGGTCCACCATAACTTCTGGACGTCCGAAGCATTGTTCTAGAGTCTTCATGATTTGTTCGGGCGGCGTAGCGACGCTCAGCAGTGGTGCCACGGCTTCCCTGGCTTCTCCCCGTAAGCAGTTCCTCAGCCGAGCTAAATTCTCGATCGGTTTCAGCTTGTAGAATGCAGTGGTGTCTTCCATTGCTGCCTTGAAGGATAACCATTCGGTGGGAGCCCCTGAGAATGTAGGCAGCTCCGTTGTGTGGCGCGTCTGGCGTTGATTCAGCAGCTTGTCTAACGTTTCAGCGAGATGTTCCACCCCGTTGGCCCTAGACGTGGGCGGTGTGGGTGAGCGTGGGCGGCGTTGTTCCGGCCACTCAAATCTCGTCTTCTGGCCTTCGCGTCTTCCTCCAGTTGGTGGCATGTCTTCTGGCTTCGGCGTCTCTCTCTCCTCTAACACGACCGGCTCTTGTCTAGCCTCTTCATGGTCGGGTCCTTGTTCGCTTAGCCAGGCTCGTACACGTTGCTCCACCTGTTCAGACGGCTCGTCGTCATCGGGGCTGCTTCCATCCTCTGCAGCGGCGACGTCGGCGACGAGTTTCTTCTTGATAAGTTCTGCTTCTATTTGCAGTTCCTTTTTACGGAGAGCGGCAAGCTTCTCTTCCGCCTCATATTGTATGCGTGCGACGACACTCGCTGTCGATCGACGCGACCTAATTGAAATAGCCTTCTTCCTGGCTAGTGTTTGCACTTCCGGAGCTACAGGTGCCTTGCTAGTACCTGGTCTCGGTTTTAAAATTGTTTGAAGCAGATCTGCCCTTCCCTCGGTCGGCGGCGGCTGGCTCGTGGCGGCAGCAGACGGCGATCGTGGCGGATCTGGAAATCTTCGCGGTTGTTGTTGTTGTGGTTGGTTCTCCTCGGCCCCGCTCTGACTCCTTGTGATGACCATAGTTTAAGTTAAATGTTACGTTAAGTTAAATCCTCAAATCAAAAATTAATCTTCAAATATTCGTCTTCAAACTCCAAAAATCTTCAGAGTCTTCACGACTCTTCAAGAATCTTCGGTAGGTTTTTCAGGCGAAAAATCTGCGAATCCTTGCTTCCCTCTTCCTTGGTGTTGTCTTGTATCTTCGAGTCCAATCTTCTAATCTGAGTCCGTTGATCCCCGGTGTTGAATTCCTTTCTTCCAAAATTCTATGTTCGGCTTGATAAATTTTCTTCAAAAAATTTTCTATGTCCTTGGCTCGATGAAATTATTCTATGTCCAGTGTTCAGTAAATTTTTCTAAGTCCGGTCTTCAATAAATTTTTCTATCTCCTTGGCTCAGTAAAATTTTTCTATGTCCGATGTTCAGTAAATTTTTCTATGTTCCGTCATCAATAAATTCTTCTAAGTGTCGTCTTGATTGTTTTCAACTGGTATTGGACTTCGAAAATTTCTTCAATCTTGTATCTCGGATCACACGCGACTAACTCACTAACTTGCAATCCGGATCGCAAGGACCACGCACTACTGTATGGGACTGTATTTTTCCACTAGGTTTTCACCGCCGGCTCTGATCAGACTCGAAGATAGCAAGGTTACACCGATTCGGGCAGAGCTGGGGCGTATAAAAAATAACACTGATTTGAGGAGAACATTTTACACGATAAGCTGTTAGCTTACCTGGCTCAGGGCAATGCCGTATAGGGAGCACAAATGTACTCTTCTAATTTCCATATAAGCTATCTCTCTCTTATTTCTCTATACGGCTATTTTTCCATAATTTTCCCTAATTTCCCTTTATTTCCCCTGAGCCAGGATAAGTGAAACGCATAACGTGAAATTCTTTATTTACCATAAAACAATACATAATCACACAGTTTACATAGATACTTAATAACACATAAGTTAAAGTTACAAGTATAAGAAAACCATATATTTTTCACCATTATAATCTAATTTTCTCTAAAACCATTTACATTTCTATTTACCTAAATGTTATTTACTTTAGCCACTAATTTTTCCTATGTACAACACTAATTTTCCAAGCGAAATAAGCTACGGTTAAGAAATTATAAAGAAAATAAACTCGTGACTTTAAAACAATTATTTACCACTATTCTAATGAATTTAACACTTATGTACAACACTTATATTCACTATTTTCACTCTTAAGAGTTTATGTACTATTTACTCACAGTTTTTAGAAACGTTTTAAAGCACTGATAAGTGTTCATTGTTTTTAAATTCACTTTAAAACACAGGCGAGGCCGCTGTCCTTAACACTACATCTGTGCCAAATTTCATCAAAATCGGTCAAGTAATTTCGGCGTCTATTCAAAGCAAACTAGCAAACCAACTTTAAAACAGCGTTTAGGTTATTACTTATTAGTCAAATACATATTATAATTATGAAATTGGCGTTTTGTAAAGGAGGAACATAAAGTCGATTTATATATTTATTTTATCAAAGTATATATAGGTAGTAGGTACCATTGATATCTATGCATTTTGCCATCTCATCTTACCAATTTGCTTCAAGTGGATTAAAACAGTTTTATCACTAACACCGCAGCCTGCAGCTAACTCAGACGTGGTTTGCGATGGATCCGCTTCCACAATAGCCTTCAATTCTTTATTATCAACTTTGGTCTCTGGCCGTCCACGGGGCTCGTTCTGCAGGTCGAAATTTCCAGAACGAAAACGTTGGAACCAAAAACACACTGTGTTTTCTTTTGCGACACCATCGCCATCCACATCATTAAATCCTTCGAGCCGTTTCTGCTGCACTGTTGCCACGGTGGAACTCGTACTCGAAAATAATACGATATTTCAAGTTTTCCATTTTGTTAAGTAAAATCTAAATTATTGTAAGACTTTGTAACTTTCTTGGAAATAAATAAATACATTATAAAATTCTAAATTCTAAACAGAGTGACGCAAAGAAAAAAAAAGGAGGAAAAACAAATGAATTACGGTTTTCGAAATACAAATGCATGAGTAGGTAAATAGCGGTATTTTGAAATTGGAATTCCTTTTTTTTTTTTTTTTTTTTATGAAATAAGGGGGCAAACGAGCAAACGGGTCACCTGATGGAAAGCAACTTCCGTCGCCCATGGACACTCGCAGCATCAGAAGAGCTGCAAGTGCGTTGCCGGCCTTTTAAGAGGGAATTGGGTAATAGGGGAGGGTAGGGAAGGGAATAGGGTAGGGGATTGGGCCTCCGGTAAACTCACTCACTCGGCGAAACACAGCGCAAACGCTGTTTCACGCCGGTTTTCTGTGAGCCCGTGGTATTTCTCCGGTCGAGCCGGCCCATTCGTGCCGAAGCATGGCTCTACCACGTAAAAACGTTTCCTAACCAAACAAGATATATTTGAGATCAAAGTGGCCAGTACGACAAAACGCCAATTTCATATTATGTAAGGACCGAATAATAAATACCTACGCTTTGAATTTTTAATGATACAATGATGTTTTTTCCGTAATACAAAAATATACATTTGAAGCAAAGTGCTGAGAGAATCTAGATTTTAAGATTTAAAACGATGTTAGGCAGTAGGCTACGTTCCCACCGTTAGTCGTTACGTTTCTTAAGTGGTGCCCACAGAAAAAATAACACTGCAAATACATCTCAGCGCTAGTACAACAGAGCTGAAAATCGTTTAGTTATCATTTGACACTTGATACTTCAATTTAACATAACTTCGACCACTAAAACACTCGTGAGAACGAGGGCTTAGGGACAAGGAGCGGCTGATTATATTATCCTACTCTGAAGTTTGAGCTACAATTCTGTAGGCTACTGGTATTCCCCTGTTGTCAATACTTTAAGATGTTATCATCAGATGTTGGCTGGGGCGCGCGGCACGCTGCGGGGGAAATGAATGTATGACCTTGACATTTCCGCTACGCAGCATAGACTGCTACTAGGAAGTAGGAGGCGACACCTTCCTCCATTCGATTTACGCGTGGGTATCAACTATCATGAGATATATTATTGTAGCCTATTGCCTACTGTATGCTAATAAGGGTTTTTTCCTTTCTTTATATTCGATTTATAAACTACATATTATATTGACGCATGATGACCAAGAGTTCTAGATGGTAACTATTCGAACACGTTTTTATATTACTACTAGCTGACCCGGCAAATGTTGTTTTGCCTTATAAATTAGGTATGGAAAATAGATAGTAACCGATTCTCAGACCTACTGAATACGCATATAAAATTTGGTAATAACCTAACCAAGAGCATGTCAGGACATATCTAAGGAGGGTTCCGTAACTATAAACGCGTAATATGCTTTTTTTTTAATTACTCCAAAAGTTACTGTCCGATTTGGTTCACAATAATTTTCCTAAAGAGTTTTTAGCATGATCTATCAGCATGGAAATTTGCAAGTTTCTATCTCCTATAGTTTAAAAATGCTAGGGGGGGGACCAAGTTACAAACTACTTTGGAGGCCGATTACTCGAAAATGGTCAACTTTATAAAAAAGTAACGTATAAACCTTGCCTTTATTTTAAAAGACCTATTCTACGATACCTCACACGATGGGGTAGAGTGAAAAAATATTTTTCATCCCCACTTCACATGTATAGAGAGCCACCCCTAAAATATAAAATTATTATTTTTTTATGATCCCGAAACCGTGATCTATACACAGTCTATAACTGCACCAAATTTCATCAATTTATATTAATAATTACAGGAGCTAGAGGCGCGGACAGACAGACAGACAAACAAACAGACAGACAGACGGACAGAGCGAAACTATAAGGGTTCCTTAAGTATTACGGAACCCTAAAAATCGGTAAAGCCGATTCGGAGGAGTACGGTTACTAACATTGTGACATGGAAATTTTATATATTAGATGAAAAACCGGTCAAGTGCGAGTCATACTCTCGCAGGTTCGGTACCATTATTTGCCATTATCCCAAGTACCAACATCTTAAATGTTAACTTAGATATTATTTGGTTATTTTTGCACGAAGTTTTCGAAGTAAGCGTATTTTACAAGTTAGGTCTCTAATTAACAAAGTTATATGAGTCATTTTAGTTTTCCACGGACGAACGGACCGGGCCTGACGAAACCATAAGGGTTCCGACTTCCGAGACGTAAACTACGGAGCCCTAAGATTACCTGCAAAAGTTAGCAGGGAGACAGTAATTAAGTACGGCGCGAAAACCCGATCATGATTACTTGAAAACTATGACTTGAAGGAAGACAGATGGACATAGGTCCTGTGGTGCCTGTGGTGTGGTGGTGTGGTCTGCCGTGAAGCTCCTATCACCTGTAGCTGTGTCGACGATAGTAGAGATAATAGGTCAATACTTAAGTCAGATTGTATATTGATATGTATTGTATTGTAATTGTACAATACAATGTCGCCTTTAATGTTTAAAAAAATATTAAAATAAATTTAAATGAAATAACATAAATTACGTAAATTAAAATACCTTTTATATCTGACATGATAAAACCTACTATCCTACTATAATATAAGGATATTATAAATGTGAAAGTTTGTGAGGATGTATGGATGGATGTTTGTTACTCCTTCACGCAAAAACTACTGAACGGATTTTGATGAAATTTGGTATGGTAGTAGTTTAGGCTCTGGATTAAAACATAGGCTACTTTTATTCCTAATAAAATACAATCTTCCCGAGGGATACTATATTTACGCGGGCGGAGCCGCGGGCAACAGCTAGTAATATTATAAAATATGTGAAAGTTTGTGAGGATGAATTGATAGATGGATGTTTGTTGCTCTTTCGCGCAAAAGCTGAACGGGTTTCGACGAAATTCGGTATGGTAGTAGTTTAGGCTCTAGATTAAAATATAGAGTTTTTTCCCAAAAAATCAGTGTTCCCGTAGGTAGTAGGTAGTAAGTAGGACACTATATTTACGTGGGCGGAGACACGTGAACACTGAACATAGATATAATATAATCACTGCACGGAAAATCTAATTAGGTAAACGTAGAGTCAAAAGTCAGAACTCTCCTTATTGTGAGGTTCCAAAAAAGGCTTATTTTACTTCTTTATAATATTATATTATATCCATTAATATTATATATCTATGATTATATCTATGTTATTTTATTTTATTAAAAAAAAAAACCGGTCAAGTTGTACAAACCAAGTTGGACTCACGCACGAAGGGTTCCATTCCGGCAAAATAATCACGTTTGTTGTATGGGATCCCACTAAAATTTTTATTTCGAATTATTTTTCTATTTTTTGTTGTTGTTACAGCGAATAGAAATACAATATCATTTGTGAAAATTTCAACAGTTTCAGCCTGGTGACAGGCAGACGGACAGTCGGACGGACAGCGACTTAGTAATAGAGTCCCGTTTTACGCTTTGGGTATGGAACACTAATTACTTGTAATTTTAATGAACTATTTTTACAAAATAATATAATCTGCCTCATGCAGTGCAGGTGCTTATGACATAAAAGTACAAAATCATCTGCGCAATAACGTGTTAATGACAAAATAAAAGAGTCGAAAAGACGTCTGGGCTCAAAGCGCTATTGCCCACAATGTGCCCGCAGGCATAGCCCACTTCAATCAAGCGGTATGCTGTGAGACAATGACATATCCTCTTTTAATATTAAACTGAAAATAAAAATGAGATCTTTCCGTAAAAAGACTTCCTGTACTTAAATCTTCATAAACTCTACACCTTACGCTGTACCGACAGATTACCGCTAGCGTGCCTTTAGGACGAGTGGAAAGTTAGAAGCTTGGCCTTCGCCCCGTTGATCGGACAATTTTTTAACAGTGCGAGCCATATGGTTTCGTCTTCGCAACATTTTCAATGAAAATATTTGGTACGATTATTAAGGTCTACGAAATAAAATTTTTGATTTACGGTCTACATACACAGTACACTCTACTCAACTGTAACTAATTATCTATTATTTTTAACATTAGTATTAGTTGGTCTTGGAAACAAGAATATTTTAAAAGTATTTTTATAAACTATAAATATTTATTTTTGAAACTCGGTTGTCTTAGGCTGGGACTATATGCAACGGAATCCGGTAGGCCGTAGAGAATTATGAGCACTGAAAATAGAACTCTATGCTAATACAATACAGTTGAAAATGGAAGTTTCGAGTGTCGAGCTGTCATATATGACATTGACATTTGACTCGACACTCTGATGTCCGATTTTGAACTCTATTGTATTAGTGCAAAGATCTATTTTCAGTGCTCATAATTCTCTACGGCCTACCGGATTCCGTTGCATATAGTCCCAGCCTTAGGAACTCTCATCTTTATACCTACATATAACTTTTTCCTGCAGTAGGTAAATAAATAAAAGGAAGGGATGACTCTTCCTTTTATTTATTTACCAGTTTTTAGTTTCGGGGGTAATCAAGAAAATAAAACGACTACAAGTATATTAAATAACCAGGGCCGTCTTTAACCTATTAGTGGCCCTGAGCACATTAGATTTCTGTTTTCGTTTTTACCTGTTTAAGCTTTAAACTCCGAAAGACTGTGTATTTCGAAAAAATACAAATATCTATACTTAGTCTAAAACTAAACGTCAAAACAAAATTTTATAATACGTTCTTTAAGCCAAAATCGAGCGAGCGAAGCGAGCGAGCAAATTTTTTTTCCCTATTTTACAGGTTCAAACGTTCAACTCTGTTCAAACGTTAAATTAAAATATAAACTTCGGAAAAATTCCATAAAATCAATCGGCTAAAACAGAAAATCGGTAATAAATAATGTTTATGTTAACCGTGAGCGAGCGAAGCGAGCGAGAATTTTTTTTTCCTATTTAATAGTTTAAATCTGTTCAAACTTTAAACCCTAAATTACTGTGGAAATAGGATAATTTTGTAATATACATTAGAATAATGGGCGTCCATTTTTTTTCGTTTTTACCTGTTTATGCTTTAAAGCACAGTCTTTCAGGGTTTCCCCTTAAACACTGAATAACGGTAAACTTCGGAAAAATATCATAAAATGAACCGGCTAAAACCGAACATCGCTACTAAAAATAACTTATTATATTAGGTTTGTCATATAATACCTATTTCACACTTTTTTCATAGTACATAATTACAAAATTTTGTCATAAGTGACGTGCCTAAAATATTGTATCGTGGTTTGAACTCCCTAAACCTAGCTACGCCCTTGGGTAGGGTCAATGTAATTTACCTAGATAATTAACAATTTAAAAGGGCCCAGAGCCTGCAAATATCACGAAAGTATGGATTCGCAAGTCGCATAAAACCTAACCAAGAGTTGGTCATGGTTTAAAGAAGCGTTCCATACGTATCAATGCGAAAAATGGTATTTTAATCGCTTCAACGGTTCGATTTCGCTGAAAATAATATTCCCCACGAGTCACGAGTATTTATACCCACATCACATGCTGACATGTCTTGTATAGGGTTACCTTCCGTCCGGATTAGTCCAAACTTGTCCGAACTTTTGTCTGGACTCTGCACGGCTTTTGAATTTGTCCAAATTTTTTTTTTTATTTAAAGTGGATGTGAGTAATAGAATCTAGGTACATATTGTGTAATATTAGATATAGGGTGCATCAAATCAGCAATTAATCTTTATTAACTTCCCGAACATCTTGAAACAAAATAATATAAAGCCCGGTGACAGACAGACGGACGGACTACGGAGTCCTTTCTGTTGAGGCACCCACAAAACATACCTATAGTCTATTCGCGTTACGAATGTTACGATGTCAGTGACTGATGCTCATCTATATACAGGAATACTTTTTCATCGGTACAATAAATTTTACCACGTCATTGGTATCGATAATAGAGTACATTTCACAAATAAATATTTTTTTTCAATTCAATTAATTTATCCTATAACCAATCTAATACCGCATGGGCGCACTAACTACAAGGCATCAACGAGTGCGGTATGAGGTAAGGGGCGGCGGGGTGGGGTAAGCAATCGGCCGGGCGGGCGGCGCACGAGTTAGCAACAAAGCATCGATAGATGCGTAATGCATCCACATTTTGTATTAGTTTAGCGGATAAGTTCGGGGATTGATAATTTTGTTTTTTTGTTCCAAATGGGTAGTAACAAAAATCGCTCGTATTTTTTATTTTTGACAACTATTACGTAAGTATGTTGATTTATTGTACTGGGAAAAATAGTCCTGTATATAATATTTTGTCGAAATGGATTACTTTGTTTGATTAGGTATTGTGAACGCCTAAGTGTCATTGGTCGATTTTGACATATTTTGTAATTTTATGACTTTTGATTTTTTTGTACACGAATTTACCTACTATAATTAATTAGCTATGTAGGTTTATTGTTCTCTTAGGTATTATATGTGGCAACACAGGTGTTTTTATCAGGGAAAAAAATTATCAAGTCAAATCAGCAAACAAAGCGTGAATATATTTTAGTCAGTACTCAGTACCTACTCAGTGTTCATCGAAATTGTGTGACCGGAAATAGTCGTAATATTCCTGGTAGCAATTCTTACAAACTGATTTTCTCATGCGTACGTGATGGCAGGCCCTGTCGATGACGCTCGTGTTGAATCTGTTGACATGCCCAATAAATTGCCTCCATTTCAACCACAAGTCACAACCGTCAAATGCCATCATTTGTATTCATATGATCTAAGCCCTGAATCCTGATTGGACATAAGCTACGAGCTTACTACCAAGTAACTACCAAGTGGCTAGTATCAACTTGTGTTTACTTCGTTTCACCCAAATAGGTAGGTACGAAAGAGTAGTAGTTTTTCGCCTTTCAATCATTGAATAAATAGTTCCTCTATCCTCAGTGCTTCCAATTTAATGTTACTTATAATATTATGTAGATAGGTGTTTACATTAGTATTTATTAGGTATATTACATCCTAGAATACAGTAACGTGCACTTATTCAAAGTGAAAGACATGCATAATAATTTAGGCAAGTAGCTAGTACTTACATAAGTTATATAAGAGAATTGGTGTTCAGATATTGTATAAAACAGTTCCAAAGTAAGTATAAGTGGAAAATAATTAACACTCTTAAAACATAGATGTACCTATTATATTACTGGTTAAATCTCATTACTCTTTAAATCCTATCTGAGAGACTGTATGGAAAAGATATAAAATTCAATAGACCAAAATCGAACGTCGATAATAATTAATTTAATATGTCAGCGCGAGCGAGCGGAGCGAGCGAGCAATTTTTTTTTCTGTAAGTTTATATAAAACGCAAACGAGCACGGAGCGATGCGAGTGAGCAAACATTTTTCTCTATTTAACAGGCTAAATCCGTTGAAACCTAAAAGACTGAAAAAAAGGATCATTTTGTTTTTTAAATTAAAGAAAAATTAGTGTAATTTCTGATGTTGCAAAATTGATGACAAATAATGTTCGGTAAATCAATTACGGATATTTTAGGCATATGATCTACTGCTTATGTATACGTTCCGGAAGAAAAATAATTATCATACTCGAAAAAAGTCTTCCCATGTACCCAAAATATCCGTAATTGATTTTACCAAACCTTATATACATAAATAGACGAAACATACCTAATATTTTGTTATTTGTCCATAAGGACGTGATGTATGTTACTGATTGGTGTAGGTTTTCATAAGAGAACCTACACCAATCAGTAACATACCTACATCACAAGTGAGATCACTTGATATAAAAACTCAAAACAAAGTTTAAAAATTCTGACGATCCTTCGACGGTCCACTTGGCTTTACCGGATTTTTCCACTTTTGCCGCGTACGCAATAGGTCTAGTGGACACGCACACAGACGTATACATTATAGACGAGGCATGTTGAGGCAAAAAGTGTCCAGTTAAATGATCCCAATTTTGAGATTTTGGGGCCATTTTGACATTTGAAATAAAGTAAAAACAAAATGGCTGACAGTTGAAGTATGGTGAAAACCAAGATGGCGTACCTAACTTTTTCTCGTATAAAGATTTGTCCTGTCAAATGTACTCCATAACCTATCTTGAGTTTTGAAATCTTTGAGATTAACTCAATTTTAGTCTATTCTAAAAATATTGTTTACGAATTCACATATTTATACCTCTGTACCGCGTGTGTACCATTGTACGTGGTTTGGATGTAAGGATAGGTACTTTAAATTCTATCGTCAAACAAGGATCTGAGTTGATAGTGACACGCCTGGGTCGTCCCCTACATAGTTATTATTCACATTTGGCACATCGTTTGGTGTCATCGCCCTCGTGGACCGTGGTAGTAGTGGTAGGGCCAACTAATACGGCACTTGGAAAATCCTTGCACCTCCACATAAAAAGCAATTATTATAACTCAGTAGTAATAAAGATTTATTGACTAGGTAATAGGTAAACTAAACACTTTTTAATGTTATGAATGATAGTAAAGCAAATATAATGAAACTACTCCACACAGTTGTAGTACTTTTATTTTTGTATTATACTTTTTAAAATATAACTATAACACTTGTTAAATGGTACAGCAATTCAGCTTCTCAACAGCTTACAGCAGGAGAATGAATGCCTTGCATAATGGCTGAGTCTTTATACTCTGACTTAAATTCAACATAACAACTATTTGCTATAGTTAATGTAAAAGTATAAATTATAAACTAATACAATTTTTTTTAATTATTAATGAAACTAATTTTGAACCCCCAAACCCCTGGCTACGCCCATGATTCGTTATGTAATTTATTATATAATAATATGTATGTTAGTCTATAAGGTATTTATTAACGGTAAACGGTATTTAATTTAATTTAATTGAAATAAAACATATTCTACACAAAATTTGTCATACAAGATCATGTCATAAAGTTTAAAAATATTTTTATTTGGTTTGTTCCTCTTTTTAATATTATATATCTATGGGTTTGTTTCATAATATTAAAACATATTATTTTTTTGGTTCCCTATTTTTTCGCATAAAATTATATGTCATAATTTTACTTGGCATAATAATTTCATTTGACCTTATATCAGTTTTGCATAATATTCATTTGGCATAAATTTCTTAGCTTAATTTTTACACATAAGTAGGTACTAAAAGCATAATAATTGTTAGGCATACTTATTGTAAGGCATACATTTTTTACGCATAATGTTAAGTAAGCATAATCCCACCAAAAACATTCTGTAAAAAACTAGCCAAGTCTCGATGGAGCTGCTTGTTTATCTCTAAAAAGTAATGAAATCTAGACAAAGTCGTGCCAAGTCTAAGGTTCCTTACTGCGATTTCTTTATTATTTTAGTTAATGTTGTGTGATTTGGCCGTGGAACATTCTTTATACGTTAGTGGGTACAAGTCAATTTTGTTTACACGTTAATGTTATATCTGTTGTAATTACCTATGTTTGTTAAGCGAGATAATAGCCCATACTGGTATTGGTAATTGGACGCTAGTGTCTCATTTTAGGCTGTTGTTGATTATACAACACATGTATTGGAGCAATGGTGTCATGGAGCCCCTTTTGTACCCTCGTGTACCCTTCAACGGCCAAGTCACACAACATTAACTATAATAATAAATAAATCGCAGTAAGGAACCTTAGACTTGGCACGACTTTGTCTAGATTTCATTACTTTTTAGAGATAAACAAGCAGCTCCATCGAGACTTGGCTAGTTTTTTACAGAATGTTTTTGGTGGGATTTCACTTCTTTTTGTAGAAACGTGGGCATATTGATTTATTTTACTAGATTTTAGTGTAACTTGTTTATTTAAGTAATTTGTGTAATGTTCGAGTAGAATATAGTTAATTGTTCGACTATTTCTTCTTGTAAACTTGTAAGTTTAATCTAATGTAAGTATACTAATAGTTTGGTTAGGCTCTTGTGTTTTCTAATTAGGGTCACCAGGTACTCCAGGTCTTCGATTATCCTAGTTTTTATAGTTTTTCCTTCATGTGGCCATTAAACCCTAACTCTGTACCAAATTTCAGTTCTCTGAGTTTATGGGAAGTACTAGTTCTATTCTGATGATCATGAGTAAGTGACTGAGTGAGTGAGTGTCATAAATGCGAAACTTTGCTTTCGCTTAACTTCGGAACTAAATGACCTACAGATTTAAAATTTTGGATTTTAAGTATGTGATTATAGCTTACTGGATGACGAAAATTTCTGCGTTCTGGTCTTATCCAGAGGTTCTCAAATAGGGGCCTGAAAATGCGGCGAAATGGTTCCAGTAAGGAATGGTACGGCAGTGTTTGCTTCGCGCTCGACTTGGTGGGGGCACTGCCGTGCCCCCAGATCGATGTTCTGGTCTTATCCAGAGGTTTTCAAATAGGGGCCTGAAAATGCGGCGAAATGGTTCCAGTAAAAAATGGTACGGCAGTGTTTGCTTCGCGCTCGACTTGGCGGGGGCTTTGCCGTGCCCCCAGATATTTTTATACATATCATTTTTATGCATAAATATATTTACGCATAATAATATTAAAGCATACTATTATATTTACGCATACTTCTTTGGTAAATACAATGAATGGTAAATTCTACTGGGTGTGCGAGTAAAGACAAAAGGCATGTATTTAAACTTGCGACAAAACAATTAAATTTTGGATGTGAAAATACCCAATATTGAATACTAAATTACCAAGTTGGCGAAAGAATGTAAGGAACAAAAAAATTACTAATCTGATGACTACATAATACCACTGAATTTTCCAAACTGGCAGACAGATTATGTTTTAGCGACTAAATAACCATCTTGGCGACAATTTGTGAGTATACATTTAATTTAAGAATAGGCACATATTTTTTCCCTGATGTAGGTAACTCAAAAACCATACAAGCAGCGAAACGAGCGCACACAAAAAAACCATAAAGGAGCGTACAAAATTCCCAATTTTTTATTTTTCTCGGTTTTAGGGAGGTGTAGATTATTGTGTAGATTAATTTTGAAATTTAAAAATGGCGGATATTTATTTTTCGTAAAATTGATATGGTTTACCAGGTTTTTGGGAGTGCTGGATACGAAAATGACATTCGTTTTGAAATTCCAATATGGCGGACATACTTAATTTCATAAAAATAATATGGGTGTCCTTTTATTGGTTTCTGGGGGTGCTGATTACAAAAAGGCATCCATTTTAAATTTCCTTAGTGACTCAACAACCCCATATTTTCTTCATGATGGGAGAAAAAGAAATTTGAAAATCCTGAATTTTCCAACATTTCTATAGCTTTATACATCTAGGAATGTATCAATGTAGAGCATTTACTATGTTTTTATAAAGTTGATTCTATCTCGGAAACGGTGCATCCTATTGAAAAAATAATGAAAATTTCGCCCCCCTTTGAAACCCCGCAACATCATATTTTCTTCATGATGGGAGAAAAAAAATTGAAAATCCTGAATTTTCCAACATTTCTATAGCTATAAACATCCGTTGTATCTCAATGTACAGCATTTACTTCTTTTTTTATAAAATTGATTCTATCTCGGAAACGGTGCATCCTATTGAAAAAATAATGAAAATTTCGCCCCCCTTTGGAACCCCGCAACATCATATTTTCTTCATGATGGGAGAAAAAAAATTCGAAAATCCTGAATTTTCCAACATTTCTATAGCTATAAACATTTGTCGTATCTCAATGTACAGCATTTACTTCTTTTTTTATAAAATTGATTCTATCTCGGAAACGGTGCATCCTATTGAAAAAATAATGAAAATTTCGTCCCCCTTAGAAATCCTGCAACATCATATTTTCTTCATGATGGGTGAATTTTTTTTTCGAAAATCTTGAATTTTCCAACATTTCTATAGATTTATACATCCGTCGTATCTCAATGTACAGCATTACTTCTTTTTTTATAAAATTGATTCTATCTCGGAAACAGTGCATCCTATTGAAAAAATAAGGAAAATGTCGTCCCCCTTAGGAACCCCGCAACATCACATTTTCTTCATGATGGGAGAAAAAAAAATTCGAAAATCCTGAATTTTCCAACATTTCTATAGATTTATACTGTTGTATGTTGGATCTGTTGACTCAGCAGCATTTATCATAAACTCACGGTGGAGATATTCAATGATACAATGATTGTATATTCTTATTTATTACATATGTTCTACATATAACATCCATATAATGTATCTTATCATACATATAATATGTTAAGGAGGCCAAATAGACATACACACGTCTAAGCTATACATAGCCTTATGGCTAACTGAATATTCTATCATAGGCATCAAAGTGACACCTATGAATGACAGATTATCTTTTTAATAATGTTACATCATTATGCAACACCTCCCTTTTCAAGATAACGCAACTAATACTACAATATGTACACAACTAAAAACATACTACTATATAACTAATCATATTTTTCATGAATATACAGTTTAGGACGTTTTACATTTCTACCAGATCTGGTTACATAATCGGTATTCACTAGACTCTCCATAGGAACACAGCTTTCATCATTATCACAATTTTGAAAAAGACCGTTTCCGAAATTCACCGAACTCATGGGGTTAGCAATGTCCTGTATGGTAACCATACTGTCATTTTTGCCACTGCTTTCGCCATTACCAGAAGAAGAAGGAGGAGTATTTATGTTTTTTAAATCTCTTTTTCTAGGTCTAATGTGTCTTATATTCCTCCTATACACAGCACCGTTTAAATCTACAATATAATACGACCTACCACACGTCAATTTCTCTTTAATTATTCCCGGAGTCCAAACGGATTTAGGATCTTTTTTAAAATATATATAATCTCCTGGCTGAAATACATATGACTTTTGCTTAACATTCCTGTCAAAATAAAAATACATTCTGTCTCTGCTATGTTTGTGACATTTATCATATGTCGAAAATTTTACTACTCTAGGATATAACTTTTTATTTTGTATTGGTAAATTTACTCTTAAGTTTCTAGACATCAATAATGAAGCTGGACTGGGAAAATCTCCCTTAGCCGTATTACGATAATGTAACAATGACAAGTATATATCAGAGCCATCCTCTTTGCATTTTCTCAAAATGTTTTTTATAATTTTTACCCCGCTTTCAGCTTGACCATTGGATTTTGGCCAATGCGGGCTGCTTGTTATGTGTTCAATGTCCCACTCCTCAAGAAAGGACTTGAATTTACTGGAGTTAAAAGGTGGACCATTGTCAGATACAAGAGATTTCGGTATTCCATGACGAGCAAAAAACGATTTAAGATTCTTAACAACAACGTCCACAGTGTAATTTTTATGCAAAGAAGCTAACTCAATGTACTTGGAATAGTAAGCCATGCAGACAAGGAAATTTTCTCCATCAAAATATAGTAAATCAACACCTACCTGTTGCCAGGGAAGATGGGACATCTCGTAGCACTGCAACGGCTCATTTGTTGTGTTTGGCTTGAACTTAGCACATACTAAGCATTGATCAACTAAATTTTTAATGTCAGCATTTATATTCGGCCAATAAACTGTTTCTCTAGCAATATTAAGTGCTTTATTTATACCTAAGTGACCACAGTGAATTTTATCTAATATTTGCAGAGATTTAGGAACAATAAGCCTATTTCCTTTAAATAGTAATTCATTCATTATATGTATTTCATTTTGAATATTCCAATATGGTTTTACCATAGATGCCATTTTGTCTTTGCTCTTAGGCCACCCGTTTTGAATATAAGACTTAAGCAAAGTTAATGATTCATCTTTATTACTTTCTGTTAATATTAAATTCAAATATGGCTTACTTACAGAGAGGTTAGAAAATATAGTATTTACATGGTACTGTAAATCCTGTTCATATGGGGGTATGTATTTTTCAGTAAGTGCTGCTCTAGACAAAGTATCTGCTATATACATAAATTTACCAGGTACATAAACCACATCTAAGTCATAGCCTTGTAAAGAAAGCATCATTCTCTGCAACCTAGCAGGTACTTCATGTAGGGGCTTCTTAAATAAATAAATCAACGGTTTGCACAGTTATTCTACTGCCATAAATATATTGGTGAAATTTATTACATCCAAATTGTATTGCAAACAATTCCTTTTCAATCTGAGCATAATTTTGTTGTGAGCTGGTCAGTGTTCTTGAGCTGTAAGCAACGGGTCGCTTATTTTGAAATATAGCGGCACCGACGGCATATCTTGAGGCATCTACCGACAAAGTCAAGTGTAAATTACAATCATAATTTGCTAACACGGGCGCTTTAGTTATAATTTCTTTTAATAAATCAAAGCATTTTTGACAATTCTCATCCCAAAGCCATAACACATCCTTTTTTAACAAATTTCTTAAAATATTAGTTTTGTCAGCTAAGTTTTCTATGAATGGTGCTAAAAAATTTATCATACCTAAAAATCTTTGCAAGTCTTTAATATTTTTTGGTATTGGCATCTCTTTTATAGCCTTAATTTTCTCTGGATCAATTTTTACACCATCTTTACTGAAAATATAGCCCAAATATGCGATTTCTTCTAAAAGAAACTTGCACTTGGCCCTATTTAATTTCAAATTGACTTGTCTAGCCCTATCCAGAAACAATTCTAATCTTTTATTGTGTATTTCAATTGTTTCACCATATATTAAAATGTCATCACACCAAATTATTATTCCCTCAATGTCTCCGAATAAATCTATCATAGTTTTATAGAAAATTTCTGTTGCCGTGCTTATTCCGAAAGGTAATCTCAAAAATTTATATCTACCAAAGGGAGTTTGAAAAGTACAAAGGTCACTGCTCTCTTTAGTTAATTTTATATTATAAAATCCAGAAAATGCATCTAAATGTGAGAAATATGAGGCTCCGGACAATTTAGACCTTACTTCATCAATATTTTTAATGGGATAATGACATCTCAATAAGTTTTTATTTAAATTTCTAGGATCTAGGCAAACTCTTAATCCTCCATACTTTTTCATGGTAATAACTAAGCTACTCACCCAGAGAGTTGGTTCATGGACTTTCTGGATGATCCCCAATTCCTCCATGAGTTCGAGCTCCTTCCGCAACGGCTCCACCAGAGCAAATGGCACCTTCCTGGGTGGATCTATGCACGGCACAGCATCTTTTCTTAACACAATACTGTGTTCATATGGTAAACAGCCTAGACCCTGAAACACATCATTATATTTGGTCACAATTTTGTCACAGGGTTCTTTATACATATTGTTTAGATTAAAGTTTTTGATAACTAAATTTAGCTTTATACAAGTGGGTAAACCAATTACAGTAGGACAGTTTAAGTTCGTTATAACAAAAGTAACACTTTCAGGTTCTTTTTTGTTTTCAAACATACACCATATGTTTGACACTGACATAATGGGAATTGGTTGTTTTCCCCCATAAGCATAGATATTATATTTTTTACACATTTTTTTACTCTGTTTGTCAAACTTAAGATTTAATTCTTTAAACACTTTGTAAGACATCATATTTATATCTGCCCCAGTATCAATTATGCAGTCTACACATTTGTTATTTATTTTTAAATAATAATGCCAGGAATTAATGTTATTTTTACTCAAATTTGAACTGGTACTTTGTGACTTTATATTTTTAATATTGAACAACGCCCCAATAGTGAATCTCTCAGTATGAGCATTGCTTACCAAGCAAGCAGCACTCGGTTCATCATCGAGATGCATATTGCTTTCGAAAATCCTGAATTTTCCACATTTCTATAGATTTATACATCCGTTGTATCTCAATGTACAGCATTTACTTCTTTTTTTATAAAATTGATTCTATCTCGGAAACGGTGCATCCTATTGAAAAAAATAATGAAAATTTCGCCCCCCTTAGGAATCCCGCAACATCATATTTTCTTCATGATGGGAGAAAAAAAAATCGAAAATCTTGAATTTTCCAACATTTCTATAGATTGATACACCCCTCGTATCTCAGTACAGCATTGTCATATTTTTTTCTATAGTCGCTTCTATCTCAGAAACGGTGCATCCTACTGCAAAAATAATGAAAATTTGCCCCCTTATTAATCTAGAAATCGCATATTTTCTTCCTGAATGGCAGAAAAATTCATGAATCCTGAATTTTTAAAAATTTCTATACCTACATAGCTGGTACTTTGAACTACATAACATACTGTAATAATAATCATCAATCCTAATTAGCATCCCCAAGATCTTTTAATTTAGTATTCATATTTATTTTCCGAAGATTGAATATTCTCCATTTTGGAAAATTAAATTGGAAGACAATTTTGTAATCAGAACCCCCAGAAACCGGGAAAAGGACAACCTTGTTAATTTTAATAACAAAAATTTACGCCATTGTGGAATTACGAAACAGATTTTATTTTCATATTATTCTGCACCCCCAGAAACCTAGAAAATGACACCCATGACAAAGAAAAACATACTCCAACAGTATCCAAAAATAGGATTTTCCGTAGCCTGCAAATTGAATTTTTAGCAGCCATTAATTTATCAACCAAATCTGGTTTTATAGCTGCTTATATGGTATAATGGTCACCAACTCGGAAATTAAGTCACCGACTTATAAATGTCGGTGCTAATTTGGATTAAATTTCGCCTCTTTTTATCTGCCGACTTTAGAATTTTTTGTCACCCGAGTGTTTTCGCCAGTTTAGTAATTTAGTCGCCAACATATTAATTCGCTGCCAAATTCAGTAATACAGTATGCTCACGTGCAGCCGCCAACTTATTTTTTGTTCGCTCGATTAATTATATCCCAAGACAAAATAGCAATTAAAATTGTAATTCTCGACTGATTACGAGATTAAACTCGGACAAACAACACAAACTGCTATCTAAGAACATGCCGAGCTATAACTCCGAGCCCCAATGTACTTACGATAAAGCAAGTTTTATTTTTGCATTAAATAACCTTTCGTATTAACATTTTAAACATGTTAGCAGCTTACGGGTGGCCCAAGGGCTACCCCGCCGCAACATAACCTGCTGTTACACATGTTACACTAGGTATAATGAGTGTAATACCTGCTTTTTATGTTTCATAAAATATATACCGACCTATGCGTAGAACAAAGTCCGATTTGAAAAATTGCTACTTTTCAGTAGAGGCAAAACAAGTTTTGCGAATTGAAAAACTTGAATAACTTATAAATATTATTATTTTTGAAATTTTGGTATGTTATTATGACATCCTAGTCTAGTTAACCGCTTTATACTGTTTATTATTAATTATTATATTTAGTGAGATAACGAGTTCTATATCAACCTAGGACGTTTTACAGCGGAGAAGCGAGAGTTCGTAGTGATCATATTACGTTGTTTTACGGAGACATTTAAATGAAACGCCGTTCTATATTCATATGGTTCGTTCTTTGTTGGAGTTATCCGACATTTTTAAGTCCTATGTGAATAATTATAGTCTATTATTTTGATATAGCATTAGCCATATTACGCATAAATGAACAATAATATATAATTATTTATTAAAATCGTTTATTTACATTAAAAAATCTCAAAATAGGTGGTGTTTTAAACTATAATTAAATCATAGTCGGTACTAACTTAAAATTAAAGACTAGTTACCATACTCTTAAACCTATAAAACAATTAAAATCTCTAAGATATGCCCATAAAAATTAATATTGTTTGAAACTTAAAATGAGATAAAAAAATAAAATAAAAAGTATAATTCTACATTAACAAGCCCAAAACAAAATTTAAACTTAAAAAAACAACAAAAAACTTTTTTAAAACGTAGTTATAAATTGAACTTCTTTGGTACTCTATCTAAACTATCTAGCTATGTTGTATAATATAGTTGGATAGGTACAAGTTCAGTTTAACCTACATGGGGGAGGTATCTGCACGTTTATCCAAAATAATGAAAAATAACTATAATATTGTTATGGCCATAATCCCGTAACAATAAGCATGTCGTATGCAGGAGAAATAATACTTAAAAAATCGATTTTGTCATAATAAGGTCCGAATTGATTTAAAGTATCAATATGGTATCTATATAATCGATTATCCTGAATGTGATAGTGTATACGTGGGTCAAACAGTTTGACCCACGTATACAATATATGTAACACCATATAGGAATGTTCATCAGGTACATTTTATCTTCTCGGCCGCCTTAAGCGTCACATCTCGCAAAGCGCCCGCCTTCAAATCTGACGTCGAACGTAAATTGCCGGTCAGTGCTAAAATGCCGATTTCGTAGAAAAGTTGTATGAATGCACTAGCTTATATTAGTATATTCGGAATCTCCATAAAATTTTCTTTAATAAGTATATAATATAAACTGAAAAATTAAGAAGTGTAATTATTTCGAACGGCCTAATCGTACAAGTATGTAAAATCCCACCTCTTGTTGTCGAAAAAAGCATTTAAAAAATAATTTAAGACGCTAGAAACATTATAAAGGGACTAATGATATTAATAACGATGATATATCATATCTAAAAGGTGTCTAGCAAAATGTGATTTATCACGATAACCATTTCTATAAGACGCGATGTATTCTTTTACCGAGTCTCAAAGTTACGTCCAGTTTGAGTCAAACTTTGTACCGTGTTTTAGAGTTACATATAATCACATTTCGCTAAACACCTTTTAGATAGTGGTTATTATAGTGTACTCGGTGGCCTTTCCTATAAGGTATATATGAGACAAAAGCTTTTTACCAAGCGTGCTGGAATAATTAAAAATAATTAAGAATAGAGCAATAACAGACTTGCATTACGCTTGGTTAAACGTATACTCACACGTTTGCTTGCAGGTTGTGGGTATTTTTCCCGAAAGTATTTCGGGATATTGCTAGATATAATATTAATTAAATTGTATACTACTATCTACATGATTGAACCTGAAAACGTTGTCATAGGTGGAATGACTATCAGTAGGAGACTGCATAGGAGATAGGAGCACCGACAGTTCTTGACCAACTGGAGTACACCTATGGTCAGAAGTCACAAGTTGTATTATAGATGATTTTTCGTAACTAGAAGGCGCTTTTAAAGAAAGTTTTGATGGTCGGCCATAAATTGTCTCTCATTAGTAGGTGGATGAGGTGCGGCATTAATTTAATTCCAAACATCACCCAGTTGCTGACTTATTTCTTCTGCACCTTGTTGTCAACAACTGAAATGTTAAAAATTGTATTACTTCACTGCACAATAATATATTAAAAATAATATATAATATTATGACATATATGTAACTTGAAAACATAACATTTTAATACAAATTAATAACATTTGAACAAAGCTATTTAAAAAGTTTGAATATACAAGATTTAATGAACATCGCAGTACACAACTAAAACTGTCGATTATAATATTATATGATTTGCCGAAGACCCTACAAATGTGTTTATATTGTAAGGTAACGCGGTTTAAAACTATTTTTATTTATTTAATATAAAATATATTTCTATTTAACGATATTTTTAAAAGAACAACGTCCTAACTGATGTCATTATTCAGGTGATAACGTCCCATCTGCATATCGAACTGACAAAACGTATTGTAACTATTCTGTGATTCCGTAAAAAAACGTCCCATAGTTACATGAAACCCTCAGAAGTTCTAAAGAATTATTCTTAAATCGTTCTAATATTACTTATAATGTCAACGTTTATGGTACTTCAACTTTTATTGATAACACGACAAATATTTACCTAGTAAATAAACATGAAACTAATCATACTTTTCGTACTAAAACATATTTTTCTAACTCTCCGTCAAAAAATGTCTTATATGAAGATAGATTTCCCGTTTCTATTTACTAGCTTAAAAAGCGGAATATTAAAAAAAATCATTTCAAAGCATAATAATATTTAATTTGAAGAATAATATAAGTAAAAATATCAACTTACCTGGATCTACACCGTTCTTCATAAAAATATCTTGCTTGTTTGAAAAAGAAGGACTACGTTCAAGCTCTTTTCTCTCTTCATAAAGTATATCCAGCAATATCCGTAAGCGTGACATCTCAAAAATACTTTTAGTACGCAATAATTAATAAAATTATAATTTTCGTCAAACCGAAAAAAAATCACACACATGACGCAAAAACCCCTTCTTTCCGCTCGACAACGCCTGAAGTGAAGATCGCGCGAGGCGCCCGCACCGCGCGCGCTCCAATTTCTCCGTCCTATGAACACAAGGTGCATTTTAACATGGAGCTAAGATCAAATAAGACGTTGTACGATTCTGTATTTCCGAAATTAAGCCAGATACAAAAATTCTGAAAATGTCAGACTGTAGAGCTTTGATTCCTTATTTCATTTATCCAAAAAACGCACTTTTGCTCTATGATCATATCGGACTTTGTTCTAAGCATAGGTCGATACGTTTAAATTACTTTAACCGTGTTTTCATTATGCCCTTCCTTCCTTCCTATTTTATGCATATTCGTGCCTTGTATTGAATTAAGAATGCCTTGAATTTATTATAACAAAAAAATATGCCTAACGAGTTTATGCCAAAAGCAATATTATGCCAAAGTATTTTTACGACAAAAAAATTGCCTCTTTAAATTAAGACAAAAAATATTAGTCTGAATGATATTTATGCCTAATGATGTAGTGTGCCAAGAAAACATTATGCCAAAGTATTATTATGCGTAATAAAATTATGCGAATAAAGGGGATATCATTTTTTCCTTTTTAAATAAACTTTAACAATATTATAAACAATTGAATTATATTAAACTTATGAAAGATTCAAAAGATAGCATAATGATAAAGATAGTTAAAATGCAAGCATATCATGACGTCAGTTTTGGGCTACTTCCTGATATAAGATATTAGAAAAATTTGGATAACTCATACCTATTATTATTTATGGACTTTAATTTAGGTTTACTTTAGTGGAAGAATGTGTCAAACCTCCGCTTGTCGGAAGTAGGATCAAAATAACTCCTGTGTAGCCGGACTGGTTTTTTTCAACGAAACCAACCACCGCCACTGAAATCGGCGTGAGGGCTATTACTACTACTAAAGCTGCGCGTCCACTGGATCGGAATCGGAGCGTACGCAGCGTACGGAGCGTCGTCATTTACGAAATGCCGATGGGGTGCGTCCACTGCATTCGGATTCATCATCGGCAATTTAGTTATTTTTAGTCCGTCATAGCCTGAACGTGCATTTGCATTATTGAGGATAGTGACGAGGATATTGTTGTAATTAGCTGTATTTTATCAGAAGAGGAAAAGAGAAACAAGAGGAAACGAAAGATATAGGTTCATAATATAAACTCAAAAAGATTAATTTTCGGAGAATTTCATATATTATATTCTGATTTATTAGAAGATGAAAATAGTTTTTTTGGGTACATTCATATGACTCGAAAAAAGTTTTTTGTACTTCACTATGATCTTCTACAACCGCATATAACGAAACCCAATTTCATCCCAAATATTGTCTCTCCTCAGTTGGTTATGATAATGTTGATGTTTTAGATTGTAAAGTTCTTCATATTTTTTCACTAAAGTAATTAAAATATCGTCATTCATCGTGAATAAGTATTTATGTAATAGCCGTCGCGTCGTCGCAAACACGTCAGAACTTCAAACGTTCGGAATCCGAATGACGCGTTCAGTGCCGATGACGTCATCGGCATAAATGCCGGTCTCAGGCGCAGAAATGCCGATCCAGTGGACGCAGTACCATAGAAATCAATACAAAGCAACAAATCCGTACGCTGCGTACGCTCCGATTCCGATCCAGTGGACGCGCGCAATAGATAAAAACAATACAAGTAACAGCGTAGTTCCAATCCCTTCTGGCTAGTTGGACAGCGACTACATCACTTGAATACAAAGGCTGATGAATAATCCTTATGCAAGTCAAACACATTCGGTCACCGACTCCGAAACCTCGGCAGTAGGTCCCTTTTGCCGCTACCACGCACGTGAACTGAGCAGTAGCTGGTAGCAGGGCTGGACCGTAAGTTTAGGTGCCCCTGGGGGGTAAAAATACATACTTAGTGGCCCACCTAATTACTCAAAGTATCTGAAAAAAATAAGACAATAAAATACTTACAATCTGTTTAATGATATAATAAAATTAGAGATATTTTCGCATTATCGTCTATTTTTTACTTTTATAATTGACTTATCTAGGGGCCTTTGAATCTGCAGGGCCCTGGCTGAAGCCCTAAAAAGCCATGTAGTAGATCCGGCCCTGGACGGTAGAGCATTTCATCGTTCTTCGTTCGTTCGTTCATTGTATCTGTATATAGTGTTTACCGCGAAAACTGACATTTCCCAATTCCACGAACACACCGGAAACTGTACACGTGGAAATGTATCATACAATTTAGCAATGACTGCTGTTTGTACCTCGTTTGCAGTTTACACTGCTTTAAAATATACTGTGACATGAATATCAATAAATTGTTGACAAGTGTTAATAGGTTGGCAATCACTGAATCGCTGTTTTCTTATTTATAAAATTCTCGTGTTACAATATTTGTAAGAACTCTTCCGAAACGGCTTGACCGATTTTTAGGAAATTTTGCAGGTGTATTTGGTAATTGGTAGGTTAAGCGGGTGCCCACAGATTAGTAATATTAAGGGGCAAATAGCCCCTAAATCGCTCAGTTTGAGTCCTAACTACTCCGAAAAATGGGAATAAAAAAATTCAAAAAAATATACATTTCACACTTCAATCCTTCATCTTTAATATTATCATCGTTAATTTTTTTAATACGACGAAGATTAATATTAAATAAATTAAAATTAAGTAGCCCTGTTTTCAGATTTCTTTTTCTATCTACTTACTACCTACTACGGCTATAAAGATGGTTCTTTTACGAAAATGTGAAGAATATATTTATCTAACATTTCATCGTTGGGTTTTTCGAAATACCGTTTTGTTTTCAAAATATACGTAAATAACTATTATTTTGTGAAAATATTTGTAAGCGGTGCGTGCGCGGGCGCGCGGGACAGTGAGCCGCTGACTTTCGTACGAGGAGGTTGTGTCACTCTCCGCGGTGCCGCTATTTCGCAATCGTTTATTTATTTTACTCTTGAAATAATAGGGAACAACATGCCGTAAAAAATAAATTATGAAAACCTTAGCGAGCACTCTGCCTGCGATAGAATGAAAATGTTCGATCGTTGAATGTACTTTTTTGTTCCTTCAACTTCTTACTTGAAATTTTAATAATATATTAATATAATATTATATAGTGTATATTATAGTATAATATTTTATTGTATATGTACTTGTAAATTTCATAGAAAGTGTATAGTTCTATTTCTATGACGACCTTTGGGCTCAGTTGGTTGAGCGTGTCGTTGCTCAAGCCGGGGGTCGCGGGTTCAAATCCCGCCGACGGAACAAAAAGTTTTCTGTGTTCCTGGGTCATGGATGTGTATTAAATATGTGTGTAATATAATAAAAATCTTAATTATGTGTACCAATAGTATAAAAGTATTAAATATACTTCCGTTATCTGGTAACTACCCGTAACACAAGTTCTTCGAGAACTTACCACGGAATCAGATTGACGTGGTGTTACGCGTCCATAGATATATTATATTATTTCTTTTTTAATTGTCTATTTAGTATATCAACGCTTTGAGCTATATAGTATACTAGCTTTTCCCCGCGACTTCGTCCGCGTGGAATAGTTACTTTGGGATATCGCTAAAATTTACCCGCGACTTCATTTACGTAGAAGAAGCGCTTCCACCTCACGACTGCCCGCCCGCTCCGCGCGCCTTACTATAGCGCGCATGATAATTTTATTACTGCGATATCTTCTAAAATACTCATTGAAATCAAATGATGTAAACGGCAAATTTCTTCTAGATTAAATGCTTGTAATGAATAACGTATTTACTTGGATAAGGATTAATATAATCTTTATGAAAACACCTTCACAAATAATGCTTACTTTTAGAACAAATTTGGTAATTATAAAAAGGTTATAGTGAGCCAACCTAAAAAGATAGACATATACTGTCGCGGACTTTTTTTTAGAACTTTTAAAGGGGAACAATTCTGCCATACATCATTTTAGCGAAACTTTAACCGTTTCCGCAGCGTACGTAGCGAAAGCTCTCAAAAGGAAGAAAAGACCCCCGATTTTGTAACATTCTTGATTGGTACTCCGCTCGTATTGAGTTTAGCATGATGCTATATAGCCTAAAGCCTTCCTCGATAAGTGGACTATCCAACACAAAAAGATTTTTTCAATTCGTACCAGTAGTTCCTGAGATTAGCGCGTTCAAACAAACAAACAAACTCTTCAGCTTTATAATATTAGTATAGATGAGGTAAAAATGCCTAAGCGACATTTATTTATTTATTTAACACACATACAACTACTATTACAGACAAAATCCAATTCGATAGCGTAGGAAAGCAAATTCATATTTTATAATAATATAATACATATTATGATATTTCCAGTTTAAATAATAATAATTGATAAAAAATAATAATTAAAGAAATAATAATTAAAAAAGACACATATGACGCATAAATTTAGTAAACTTTATAGAAGAGTGATTTAAAGTTAAAATTTTTAGAAATAAAATCATTAAAAATCACAAAATAGTCGGATTTAGATGGTTTTAACATACATCTATATATCAATAAAATACAACGTGTTTCTTATTTTTATAGCAATTTTTGATATTAAAACGAATCATATAGCTTTCAAATTACAGGCAGTTTATGTCGCTTAGGTAAAAAAGTCCTAATTCGAAAAATAGGTAAAATTATCTAAGCTATCAACGAAAGTTATGTAATAGCAAGTAAAATTGCCTAAATTTTATTTTAAAGGTTTTCAGCAACTTGTAAAAATAGATAAGCTATAGACACATTTTCTGTAGTAACAGGTAGAAATAACTAATTCCAAACAAAAAAAAATTATAGGAGTATTCATCTAAATGGCCTAAGAGTTTATAAAATAAAACAGGATAAGTTACATAAATGTTGCTTCCATTAAGAATTTTCTACGGCTAAAGTTATCTTAGTAAATTTATTATTCAATGACATTGTAAATTTTTGCTCCTAACTGACAATATTTTTCTTCTTCTTGTTTATAAAAATTAATTGCAGTTACTAAAACGAGCTAATTTTGATCTTGAAATAATAAAAAGTATAGAAATATAAAAACTCAAGGCCTAGGATTGCAGCCCATTGCTTTATACTTAAGCTGCGGTCCCATTCCTTGAGTTCTCTCTTGGTAGTGCTGGGAGATATTCCAAATACCGATTCTGGGCATGACACCGTGACACAATTGGCCCAAAGCCTACCCAGCTCATCCGCGGTTTTGTTGCCGGAGATGTTGCCGTTGCCTAGAACCCATACTATACTGATGCTGTTGTCTCGTCCTAGCATGTTTAGCGTTTGAACACAAGCCATAACTTATTTAGATGAAAGAAGAAGGGGCAAAAAGTACCCATCCTTGTAGCACTATAAGACATAATATATCAAATGAAAGGGCTTAAAAAAGTATCATTTTATTGTATGACGAAAATCCTCTAAACCATGGGAGAAAAAAGTTAATGAGGGTTAAAGGTTAAAAAAGTTAAAAAAATAATTCTGTATTATTGCACCGTTTCATAGTGTTGCTACTATGGAACAATTTTTGGAAAGTAATGGTATACACTAAACTTTAGAAAAGTGTTATATTTTGATAAACTGCCTCATACTTTGATGAAATGTATGGAATGATAATAAAATACTAAAAATAAGCTTTCCTCAATTTTTTCGCACATAATTACTTCTGGAAATTGTTTCTTACTTGCAACGCTATCGAATGGCGCAATAATACAAAATTTATTTTTTTCCTAATTTGCGGGTTTGAATCCTGGCCTGGAAAAGTGGTTTATGTAAAATCAAATAATTCAGATAAAACATTAAAATACATATAATTAAATAGCAAAAATAATTTTCAAACGATTAGGTACAGAAAAAAAAGAAGTACATGGTAAATTATACTTCTGGGCGTTGTAAAAGAAGTCAAAAAAAATTAGCAATAGCAATTTAGCCCTACGGAATATCGAGTCCGACTTGATGAAAACTTAAACTCTTGAAACATGAAAATTTTTAATAACTCAATTTTCCTAGACAGGATTGGAACCCATAAATTATGAAAAAAATACATCCTTTCAATAGTATCGCAAGTAAGAAACAATTTCCATAATGTTATTATGTGCGACAAAATTGAGGAAAGAGCTTATTTTTATCATTTTATTATCATTCCATACATTTATCAAAATTTATCAAAATATAACACTTTTCTGAAGCTTGCTGTATACCATTACTTCCCAAAAATTGTTCCTTATTAGCAACACTATGAAATGGTGTAATAATACAGAATGATTTTTTAACTTTTTTTCACTTTTGGGTTAAAACTTTTTTCTCCCATGGTTTAGAGATTTTTCGTCATACAAAAAAATTACACGCTTTTTAAGTCCTTTCATTTGATATATGTCTTGTAGTGCTACAGTAGTGGGGACTGGATCCATACAAAAATGCCCCTTCTTCTTTCTGCTGCTGTCAGTGCCTTCAGCGCAGTGTGATTGTTTTGATAGACTGCGCTAAAAGCATTGACAGTAGCAGAAATATCATCTAAATTATCCTAATCTTCTCTATAAGATTAGGATGTTTTATGGACAAGGACAATCTGTAGGCTCTGTATCAGATATCTTCATCTAAACTGATTCAATTTAAGTCTCTATAACTCCTGAACTTATGAAGTTTTTTGGACCGTTATAGTTTTCGTTCAAAGTTTATAACATGGATTACCATCATGAATTTTCCACATTTTCAGAGCCAGCCGTTTGGCTTTTAGAGGGGGGACGCCGTATTTTAACAAGAAATGCGCTTAAAAGTGGAATATCGCGCAAACGGAATGTACGTACATCAAAATATAATCTCAGAAACCTCTTAATGTTCTTAAAATATCTATGTACCTAATAATTATATCTCCCCCTTTCGTGTAGGTGTACCCAAAAATTATCTTCATTTATTTTAGCATTGTGTTGACGTGATAAATAAACTTACCCATTCAAAGTTTTATATTTCAAGCACCACCGTTTGGATGGACAGACGGACGGGCGGACGGTCGGTCGAACGGAAGGACATGACAAAACTATAAGGATTCCGAGACATGAACTACGGAACCTTAAAAAAGGAATAATAATGAAACCACGCCGATTTCAGTGACTGTTGCCAGTTTAATTGAAAATAGACCAGCTTTAGGAGCTATTCTATTATGTCCAAGTATGTGCGCAAAGTTTACTCCCATAACCTAGTATATTGATATTTACTACTACCGACAGGACTAACTAGCGAAACATTAGGCGCATAAATATAGAAATATATTTAGCAATGTTTGCGTTCATTTATGTTCCCACACACTATTAATTTAATACTTTAAGTTACATTTTGTCAGTTTTATAAACACTCAGATCATTTAGCTATTTATTCCTGTCTATAAATTCATACGTATTGGAATTTATTGATACTCATGCGACATTTTTGATTTCGTATTGTATCTTAGCGACGTAAGATAATATTTTGGGTACAGGAAAAAATTACATTTTTTTTCGTCATTCTTGAACATTTCAAAAAAAAAGGTATCCCCTTTTTTCGCATAATTTTAATTGTCATAATTTCATTTGGCATACCTCTCTTGGCATAATTTTGTTACGCATACTATAACTTTGGCATACTTAATGGTTTCTTGGCATACTACATCATTAGGCATAAATATAATTTAGACTAATATTTTTTGTCCTAATTTAATGAGGCATAACTCGTAAGGCATAATTTTTCTTGTCATAATAATACTTTGATATAATTGCTTTTTGGCATAAACTCGTTAGGCATATTTTTTGTCATAATAAATTCAAGTAATTCTGTCACAAGGTACAAATATGCATAAAATGGAAGGACATAACAAAACACGGATAAGGTAATTAAACGCATATTTATATTTATGCTTTTTAATATTAAGCATAAAATATAATTATTCTTAATTAATATAATGCGTAAAAAATTATGCCTTTTATTAAGTATGCCTAACAATTATTATGCTATTAGTAATTATGCGAAAAAAAATTAAGCTAAGAAAATTATGCCAAATGAATACTATGCGAAACTACTATTAAGTCAAATGAAATTATGCCAAGTAAAATTATGACATATGATTTTATGCGAAAAAATAGGGAACCAAAAAAAAATATCTAACCGGCATACTTAAAAACAAAAGTTTGAAATAAAAATATCTACATAGCACGAATAGTTATTGTGTCAAATATATAAAACTATCTTTACGCCAATATTGTTTTATTTCACTGTGGGTAAAATTCTACAAGTTGCACTTTCGTAAAATAATGGTATCAAATTAAATGCACTGTAAGGACAATTCACAAATAATTTGTATGAAGAAAATGTACAAAGTGTCCACGAAAAGAATTTTTAAACAAGTAAAAATATATTTGTGCAAACAAAAAAAGTAAAAACATAAAAATAGACTAAGTTGATTTTTAAAATTCTTCAAAATATCCAAGTGATTTTTTTTTTTATAAATCGCTTTTTGTTGGCGCTTAGTGAACATAACATTCATGATTTTGTATAAATTTCACTATATCTAAGCGACAAAAAAATCGTCGTAGGAAGACGACGATTAGACCAATCGACGCAAAAAAAAATACAAACTCATTGATATATAAACTCATTTTCGGTATTTTTGTCGCTTAGGCATTTTTACCTTTCAAGCGTCGATATGAAACTTCTTTTTTAGGAAAGCGAAAAAACACCTAGCGGATATTTTAGTGATTCTGTCAATAGCACTAAGTATTGCATTTTGGTGGGCGTAGAGGTGGAAAATGAAATCAAATATGATGGGATGGAAGCCGCATTGCCTACCAAATAATTTCCAGATTTCGGGAATAACCTCGACCGGCTTCTACAGAAGAAGGAGAAGCGGCTAATACATTCTACGTTTTTTCTTTGCTCATAGACCAGAAATAAATTAATATTTTCAAGTTGCATTTAAATCAATCCTAAAGTCGTTTAAAAGGGCCGTTCCTCAGTTTATAAATTGAGTCGCGGCGCGGAGATCGCTAGCGCTGCAGGGTGTATGCGGGTGGCGCGGCGGGAAGTGTTAGGCCACGCCCGAATCTGTGACGTCATCTACGTATATTTTCGCCTTAAGGGGCAAATAGCCCCTAAAGCTTAAAAATCGCTCAGTTTGAGTCGGAACTACTCCGAAAAATGGGAATAAAAAAATTCAAAAAAATATACATTTCACACTTCAATCCTTCATCTTTAATATCATCGTTAATTTTTTTAATAAGACGAAGATTAATATTAAATAAATTAAAATTAAAAAGCCCTGTTATCAGATTTCTTTTTCTATCTACTTACTACCTACTACGGCTATAAAGATGGTTCTTTTACGAAAATGTGAAGAATATATTTATCTAACATTTCATCGTTGGGTTTTTCGAAATACCGTTTTGTTTTCAAAATATACGTAAATAACTATTATTTTGTGAAAATATTTGTAAGCGGTGCGTGCGCGGGCGCGCGGGACAGTGAGCCGCTGACTTTCGTACGAGGAGGTTGTGTCACTCTCCGCGGTGCCGCTATTTCGCAATCGTTTATTTTACTCTTGAAATAATAGGGAACAACATGCCGCAAAAAATAAATTATGAAAACCTTAGCGAGCACTCTGCCTGCGATAGAATGAAAATGTTCGATCGTTGAATGTACTTTTTTGTTCCTTCAACTTCTTACTTGAAATTTTAATAATATATTAATATAATATTATATAGTATATATTATAGTATAATATTTTATTATATAATATGTACTTGTAAATTTCACAGAAAGTGTATAGTTCTATTTCTATGACGACCTCTGTGGCTCAGTTGGTTGAGCGTGTCGTTGCTCAAGCCGGGGGTCGCGGGTTCAAATCCCGCCGACGGAACAAAAAGTTTTCTGTGTTCCTGGGTCATGGATGTGTATTAAATATGTGTATAATATAATAAAAATCTTAATTATGTGTATAGTATAAAAGTATTAAATATACTTCCGTTATCTGGTACCCGTAACACAAGTTCTTCGAGAACTTACCACGGGATCAGATTGACGTGGTGTGAAGCGTCCATAGATATATTATATTATTTCTGTTTTAATTGTCTATTTAGTATATCAACGTTTTGAGGTATATAGTATATGAGGTAAAAATGCCTAAGCGACATTTATTTATTTATTTAACACACATACAACTACCATTACAGACAAAATCCAATTCGATAGCGTAGGAGAGCAAATTCATATTTTATATAATACATATTATGATATTTCCAGTTTAAATAATAATAATTGATCAAAAATAATAATTAAAGAAAATATAATAATTAAAGAAAGACACATATGACGCATAAATTTAGTAAACTTTATAGAAGAGTGATTTAACGTTAAAATTTTTAGAAAAAAAAATCATTAAAAATCACAAAATAGTCGGATTTAGATGGTTTTAACATACATCTAAATATCTATTATATCAATAAGATAAAACGTGTATCTTATTTTTATAGCAATTTTTGATATTAAAACGAGTCATATAGCTTTCGAATTACAGGCAGTTTATGTCGCTTAGGTAAAAAAGTCCTAATTCGAAAAATAGGTAAAATTATCTATCAACGAAAGTTATGTAATATCAAGTAAAATTGCCTACATTTTATTTTAAAGGTTTTCAGCAACATGTAAAAATAGATAAGCTAGAGATACATTTTCTGTAATAACAGGTAAAAATAACTAATTCCAAACACTTTAAAAAAATTATAGGAGTATTCATCTAAATGGCCTAAGAGTTTATAAAATAAAACAAGATAAGTTACATAAATGTTGCTTACATTAAGAATTTTCTATGGCTAAAGTTATCTTAGTAAATTTATTATTCAATGACATTATAAATTTTTGCTCCTAACTGACAATATTCTCCTTCTTCTTGTTTATTAAAATTAATTGCAGTTCCCTTGTCTGACTAAAACGAGCTAAAACGTTAGCTAATTTTGATCTTGAAATAATAAAAAATATAGAAGTAAAAACTCAAGGCCTAGGATTTCAGCCCATTGCTTTATACTTAAGCTGTGGCCCCATTCCTTGAGTTCTCTCTTGGTAGTGCTGGGAGATATTCCACATACCGATTCTGGGCATGACACCGTGACACAATTGGCCCAAAACCTACCCAGCTCATCCGCGGTTTTGTTGCCGGAGATATTGCCGTTGCCTAGAACCCATACTAGACTGATGCTGTTATCTCGTCCTAGCATGTTTAGCGTTTGAACACAAGCCATAACTAATTTAGATGAAAGAAGAAGGGGCAAAAAGTCCCCATCCTTGTAGCACTATAAGACATAATATATCAAATGAAAGGGCTTAAAAAAGTGTCATTGTTTTGTATGACAAAAATCCTCTAAACCATGGGAGAAAAAAGTAAATGAGGGTTAAAAAAGTTTAAAAAAATCATTCTATATTATTGCACCGTTTCATAGTGTTGCTACTATGGAAAAATTTTTGGAAAGTAATGGTATACACTCAACTTTAGAAAAGTGTTATATTTTGATAAACTGCCTCATATTTTGATGAAATGTATGGAATGATAATAAAATACTAAAAATAAGCTCTTTCCTCAATTTTTTCGCACATACCTAATTACTTTCTGGAAATTGTTTCTTACTTGCAACTCTATCGAATGGTGCAATAATACAAAATGTATTTTTTTCCTAATTTGCGGATTCGAATCCTGGCCTGGAAAAGTGGTTTATGTAAAATCAAATAATTCAGATAAAACAATTACATTAAAATACATATAATTAAATAGCAAAAATAATTTTAAAACGATTAGGTACAGAAAAAAAGTAAAAAAGATATTGTACATGGTGAATTATTCTTCTGGGCGTTGCAAGAGAAGTCAAAAAAATTAGCAATAGCAATTTAGCCCTACGGAATATCGAGGCCGACTTGATGAAAACTTAAACTGCATCATTTTTGATAACTCATTTTTCCTAGACAAGATTCGAACCCATAAATTATGGAAAAAATACATCCTGTGTACTGCACCTTTAAATAGTATCGCAAGTAAGAAACAATTTCCATAATGTAAGTATGTGACAATATTGAGGAAAGAGCTTATTTTAGCATTTTATTATCATTCCATACATTTCTTCAAAATATGGGACAATTTATCAAAATATAACACTTTTCTGAAGCTTGCTGTATACCATTACTTCCCGAAAATTGTTCCTTATTAGCAACACTATGAAATGGTGCAATAATACAGGTGACTTTTAAACTTTTTTTCACTTATAACTCTCATTAACTTTTTTCTCCCATGGTTTAGAGATTTTTCGTCATACAAAAAAATTACACGCTTTTTAAGTCCTTTGATATATGTCTTGTAGTGCTACAGTAGTGGGGACGGGATCCATACAAAAATGCCTCTTCTTCTTTCTGCTGCTGTCAGTGCCTTCAGCGCAGTGTGATTGTTCTGACAGACTGCGCTGAAAGCATTGACGGTAGCAGAAATATCATCTAAATTATTCTTATCTTCTCTATAAGATTAGGATGTTTTATGGACAAGGACAATCTGTAGGCTCTGTAGTGAATAACTCATCACAGCCTCAAACATGGTTGTAAATTGTCCTAAGCAAGTATATAGGCAAGCCTGTAGGTGGCATGCCCCCGTAGAAGGTCCGTCCACCCGGTTGTCTTTCCTGGACCCGTCCGTGTACCAGACTATGTCATTGGAGTGAACATTGATTCCTATCCTCTACTCTCCCTAGACGATAGGAAAACCTGGTGTTGCTTTGAGAAGCTATGCACCTTGATCATATCGTCTGATGGCATGGCCATGATAGGTGTCTTAAGAAGAGACTATTGCATCTGTCCATGAAGGGTGGAAGTCCATTTGGCTTCCTGGCCTTGAAAAACGCTACTACGGCCATACATTTGTCATTAAAAATGTACGGTGATAGCAGCTTTTGATGTAACAAAAGAGATGAACAATATTTGTTATATTCTGATAATTTTTTTATGAACATCAACTTGGCAAAATCGCTTTAAAATTGTATCATAGTAACATATTTTGTCGGCAGCGTTAATTCGTTAATCGTTGAAGTTAATTCTTAACCCCAGTTAACGTAATTTTTCCAAGGAATCCACGGAAAACTTTTTATTCTCTTATGGATTCGAACCCACGCCCTCTGGCTTGAGCACTAAAGCGCTAACCACTGAGCCACAGATATCTTCATCTAAACTGATTCAATTTAAGTCTCTATAACTCCTGAATTTATGGAGTTTTTTGGACCGTTATAGTTTTCGTTCAAAGTTTATTACATGGACTACCATCATGAATTTTTCACATTTTTAGAGCCCGCCGTTTCGCTTTTAGAGGGGGGGACGCCGTATTTTAACAAGAAATGCGCTTAAAAGTGGAATATCGCGCAAACGGATACGTACGTACATCAAAATATAATCTCAGAAACCTCTCAATGTTCTTATAATGTCTATGTACCTAATTATATCTCCCCTTTTCGTGTAGGTGTAACCAAAAATTATCTTCATTTATTTTAGCACTATGTCGACGTGATAAATAAACTTATCCATTCAAAGTTTCATATTTCAAGCACCACCGTTTGGATGGACAGACGGACGGGCGGACGGTCGGTCGAATGGAAGGACATGACGAAACTATAAGGATTCCGAGACATGAACTACGGAACCTTAAAAAAGGAATAATAATGAAACCACACCGATTTCAGTGACTGTTGCCAATTTAATTGAAAATAGACCAGCTATAGGAGCTATTTTATTATGTCCAAGTATGTGCGCAAAGTTTACTCCCATAACCTAGTATATTGATATTTTCTACTACCGACAGGACTAACTAGCGAAACATTAGGCGCATAAATATAGGAATATATTTAGCAATGTTTGCGTTCATTAAGGTTCCCACACACTGTAAATTTAATACTTTTAGTTACATTTTATCTAACCGACGACAAAAAAAAATCTAACCGACATACTTAAAAACAAAAGTTTTCAAGTAAAAATATCTACATAGCACGAATAGTTATTGTGTCAAATATGTAAAACTATCTTTACGCCAATATTGTTTTATTTCACTATGGGTAAAATTCTACAAGCTGCACTTTCGTAAAATAATGGTATCAAATTAAATGCAATGTAAGGACAATTCACAAATAATTTGTATGGAGAAAATGTACAAAGTGTTCACGAAAAGAATTTTTTAAACAAGTAAAAATAATTTTGTGCAAACAAAAGAAAAGTAAAAACATGAAAAATAGACTAAGTAGATTTTTAAAATTCTTCAAAATATCCAAATGAATTTTTTTATAAATAGCTTTTTGTTGTCGCTTAGTGAACATAACATTCATGATTTTGTATAAATTTAACTATATCTAAGCGACAAAAAAATCGTCGTAGGAAGACGACGATTAGACCAATCGACGCAGAAAAAAAAATACAAACTCATTGATATAACTCATTTTCGGTATTTTTGTCGCTTGGGAAAGCGAAAAAACACCTAGTGGATATTTTAGTGATTCTGTCAATAGCACTAAGTATTGCATTTTGGTGGGCGTAGAGGTGGAAAATGAAATCAAAAGTGATGGGTTGGAAGCCGCATTGCCTACCAAATAATTTCTAGATTTCGGGAATAACCTCGACCGGCTTCTACAGAAGAAGGAGAAGCGGCTTATACATTCTACGTTTTTTCTTTGCTCATAGACCAGAAATAAATTAATATTTTCAAGTTGCATTTAAATCAATCCTAAAGTCGTATAAAAGGGCCGTTCCTCAGTTTATAATTTGAGTCGCGGCGCGGCCGCGCGCGGAGATCGCGAGCGCTGCGGGGTGTATGCGGGTGGCGCGGCGGGAAGTATTAGGCCACGCCCGAATCTGTGACGTCATCTACGTATATTTTCGCCTTAAGTAGCTAGCTAGCGGTGGCCCATCCCAAGAATAGCATACCTTTAAACTTTCTTCGTATCTTTTTTATTGCGGAATTTAAACGAACTTGCGGGCATAAGCTAGTATATAAATTAATTGTTATTTTTATTATGCTTAGCAACTAACATGAAACATTTTAAAAAATATATCTACTTTTAAGTGTCCCTTTTTTAAAACGCAATAAAAGTATTATTTATAGGTAGATCTATTAGCAAATTGTTTGTTACAAACCTTTATAGTTTGCACTTTGCACGTAAAATATCGGAAGCAAACGGCGGCCCATGTTTTCCTGTATCTAACATCTCGGCGCGGGATTTAGGATTGCCGCAAGCTTATCTCCATCCGTATTGAGTAACGAAGGAGGCGAGCAACGCTTCATGTAACCAAGAGTGCTGCAACCTTTCCGCTGACGCAACGACCCCCCAGGGCTGCCAAGTCGCTGATTCTGGACAACCAGACAATATTTTCAAAAGGCGCAGCATTTCATTATTTAACACACAAACAACTTATCTATACTAATATTATAAAGCTGAAGAGTTTGTTTGTTTGTTTGTTTGTTTGTTTGAACGCGCTAATCTCAGGAACTACTGGTACGAATTGAAAAATTCTTTTTGTGTTGGATAGTCCACTTATCGAGGAAGGCTTTAGGCTATATAGCATCATGCTAAACTCAATACGAGCGGAGTACCAATCAAGAATGTTACAAAATCGGGGGTCTTTTTTTCTTTTTGAGAGCTTTCGCTACGTACGCTGCGGAAACGGTTAAAGTTTCGCTAAAATGATGTATGGCAGAATTGTTCCCCTTTAAAAGTTCTAAAAAAAAGTCCGCGACAGTATATGTCTATCTTTTAAGGTTGGCTCACTATAACCTTTTTATACTTACCAAATTTGTTCTAAAAGTAAGCATTATTTGTGAAGGTGTTTTCATAAAGATTATATTAATCCTTATCCAAATAAATACGTTATTCATTACAAGCATTTAATCTAGAAGAAATTTGCCGTTTACATCATTTGATTTCAATGAGTATTTTAGAAGATATCGCAGTAATAAAATAATCATGCGCGCTATAGTAAGGCGCGCGGAGCGGGCGGGCAGTCGTGAGGTGGAAGCGCTTCTTCTACGTAAATGAAGTCGCGGGTAAATTTTAGCGATATCCCAAAGTAACTATTCCACGCGGACGAAGTCGCGGGGAAAAGCTAGTATTTTATAAAATAAAGAAACAAATTTTACTACCACACACAATATCTATAGATTATAGATGATTGTACTTATATTAGAGTAGGTACGAGTACATCTCTATAAAAACATTGTGGGCTGTAGAGTCATACGTCTAGGAAAACTTTTCCTCTAAAAGAAATAATTTACGGTTGATCAATGTGGCAGCCCTGACATCCAGTTGGTCCTACAGAGTACAGACGTATTAAATAGTGTCAGTATTACCGACGCGGAAATAATAATTAGACTATTGCATCATTGCACAGACAAGTTTTGTGAAGCTGTCTGCTGTTTTAAGTCCACATTACTTGTGTTATGTGTGAAAACAATTATTGTACCCTACAATAATTGTTATCACATTACACAAGCACGAACAATTGACTTCAACGTATTATACTGATTTTCATACAATTCTCATTCAATAACGATGCGAATACGTCGTTATCAAATGTTCGTGCTTACCCCACTGATCCATGTGACACGTAAAAAGTTGATAAATTATAGTTTTCAAAGTTTATTATGGATAAACTGTTAAGTGTCGACCGACTGTCAGAGCTAGAGTCATTTATGCGATAGTAGTTTCAATAACCTATCTATCAATAACTATTTAAAAAATATAGTTATTGAAACCGGCCGTTAGGCACCTTCATAACCTCTATACATATTAAATTATAAATACAGTCAGAGCGCTATCTCTATGATCTAGTACTTAGTAAGTAAATAGTAATAGGTTTAGTGCCAATTTCACCAATGCCTGTAAAAGTTAGCTAATCGTTGATTAAATATCATGTTATTTCTCTGGTTCTTCGTATTAATGAAAGAGAAGGCATGATATTTAGACAAACGATTAACATTAACAGGCGTTTGCGTATTGGGATTTATTACTCTATTAAATCTATACCTAATACGTCTTTTATTTACCTATATCAAAAGTATTCAAGCGCGACTTATTTTTAAACTTACGGCACCTTACGACTAACGAGGTACTTTATATGCAGATAGCATATTCGCCCTCTACGATTCTCGATACTCACATCGGTCATTATTTAAAAACATATCACATCACGTTGACATAATCTCGCCTCCATATTGGGCAAAATACATTGTTTAAGTATTATGTCCCCTAACAATGGAGTTAACAGTAAGGCTGCTTCTTATTCCGCTCGGATACGGACACAGAGGGACCGGTTGATGTCTGTAAATTCCGTACATTGTAATTCAGATGGGATGTCGAAACGCACGAGTCGGTATGCAGCTATGCGGATGCCACAGTCAACACAGGAGGTTTAATGTACTTGGTTATTATAAAGTCGTAAACGTCTCCAGCATGTTTCATCCATAATAGTTGCGACTGTAGAGGACAGTTCAAACGTTAGATCTATTCGAGTCTTCCATAATAATGTAACGCTAATTATAGCATTCTAGGAAGCGATGTCGACTGTCGTTAACTCCTTCCGCATCTCGGCCCACTTTATTAATCAGTAAATGTCTCGCGGCTAGTAAAAGTACGGCATTTATAGACCTGCCGTATTAAAGTCATAAATTACATGCAGAAGAATGACGTCGCATGAACCCGAACTTAAGAAGAACTGATTTCAAAGGAAACGTTTTATTTTCCACCTATAAAAATTTTTTCTTTCAGGAGCGTTCTGGATTTATTATGCTTAGGTAAGTATGTGTAACTTCTGAATAAGGTGGTGAATAGTAATATGTTATTCTATGTCCCCCTTACCCTTACTAATAAACGATGTTTATGCTTTTGAATAGTTATATACAGTGTTTTGTTCACGTCACACAACTGACATTTTTAATTCTAGTGAAGAAGACAAAACACTGTATAACTATTCAAAGCTTGTACAGCGTTTATTAGTCAGGGGGTGTAGGTAAGTATAACGTTTACTTAATATGAAATATGTAACAAACTCTTAACTCACAGTTTTCAGTACAAACTTAAATTAACAAGCATAAATTATTAGCTTTTGAAATCAATACTCATGTCCATGTTATGAAATAATTATGTACTAAGTACTAAGCGTTTCTTGAAAATTTCAGTAAGAACTGCTTACTATACGCATACTTACCTATGTAGTATGTAAGTATATAATAAATATGTACAGTCTACAGACGACCGGATGAAAATTGTTGGTTTATCCGCCTACATACCTACTATGTTTATGATTGTAATACAATGTAATGATAAAGATAATAATATTTTGTTAAAATGTCACCGTACTTCCTACAACACCAACACAATTTTTTGCAAGCCAAAAAAGTACGACAATTTATATTTTGTGGCGTTTCCAAAAGGTAGTAGCTACGTATTAAAACTTTTTACAAATCATTGCCTATTATGCATGGGTTTTTATAGATTTGTTGCCTTTGATCAAATGCCTGCCATGTCTTAACATTGTGTCTCAAGTGCCAATTCTTTGGTTTTCATATCAAACAATCAAAACAGAATTCGAGTTCCTTTTACGGTTGGTAAAATGCCCGCCGAAATTGTGACAGAGCCTTTGGAAGACATGCCGCCGAACCGCCAAATGCCGACAAACATAAAAGATACGATTGTTATAAGTAGGTACCTTGACACAACATTATAAGAACCGCTTTGTAGTAAGTTTACACATTTTTAATATTGTAACCTGAGATTATTACATTGTACCTTTTATAAGTATCTGTAGAATGTAGATGTCTCGTAGCAATCAAAAAGGAAATTGTTGAATACTTTTTGAGACATGCCCATGCAGTATGGGCAATACCTACCTACTTTTACAGCGGCTATCCCAAGTAACACAAAACTGCTGTATAAGATAACACATAGGCTAACATCGGTAACATTAGTATTTATAACGAGGTATAACAGTACACTATAACTGCAATAGCTGATAATTACTCTTTCGCCTGTATATCAGCGCTATTACGCGTCACAGATAGGTACCACACTGTAAAGCTGCAGCTCTTGGAACAACTATTAGTTATTACCTTTAATATTGCTGACGTAATGCTGATATACAGCAAATTGTACAGTTATTCAGCTGACAGCTGTTTAATTTGTGCCTAAAACAGAGTTATATGAGCTGTTATAGCGCCTCTACAGCTCTTAAACAGAAATTTTGTGTTACTTGGGTATCTATCTATGTCGGTAGTCGGTACTCGGTAGTAAACGATACCAGCAAACTTTGAATGGATTTTTTGCTTTTCTCTAGGGCTCCTAGGCCTTAGGGACAGCTCATACCTATGTAGACGCGACGTGAACTTGGTGTGAACTAACGCTTAGATATGCCATTATTGGCTGCGAACATATCGGCTCTACCTTGACCATTTTTGTACCTATGTATGACCTATGCACTTCTGGATTTCTATCTGAATTATTTTCTTGTTTTGGCTTTTTTAGATCCTTTTTTTACGTAGTCGGGTTATAGTTTTTTAACTTATTTTTTATTTCGTATTTTTCCGTTTCCCAATCGAACATATTTTTTTTAAATAATATTTATAAGTTCCTAAATAAAACACTTGTAATTAAAAAAAGCTTCTTCACGAGCGCGAGTGCGGGCGAGCCAATTTTTACCCGACTGCGCCAGAAGGAGGGTTATGTTTTTCAAGAGTATGTATGTATGTATGTATCATTTTTTGGCACGCTCTGTGACCGATGGATTTAAGCTTGAGAGGTGTCGTTCGTATTTCCTGTAAGAGTGAGACTGAGTACCGTAAAACGGGGTGTATAGGAATTGCGGGGTGAATAGAAAAAATATCAAAAAAGTTTTCAAAGTTAGTGTTTGATTACTTTTTATTGAAGAATTTTGGTAGAATTTTAAATTATTACACATCAACATTTTTTCTTTGCGTTGGCAACAATTTCCAAACGTCAGAATTAATATTTTCCGTTAGAACTTAATCCAAAGTGAACCCTCTGTGAACCTCGTTACATTGTACTACCGAAACTCTTGATTTTAGGTGTAAATAATTTGGTAATATTGATATTTAATGTGTTTATCTCATTACATGTGTGATAAATTATATAAATACAATGAAGGTAAGTGAGTATCTGTTTTTAAATTTAAAAAAAATTGATAAAATACAGAACATGTAAATTTACTGCAAAAAAGGGGCCAATAGAATCTATTGAGGGGTGAATAGAACTGTAGTATGGGTATAATGGGAACGTATTAGGGGATAATAGAAACGCTTCATGTGTGAATAGCAACGAATGAGGGGTGAATAAAGATAAATTAATAGGGTTGTCAAAAACTATTAACAGAACTAAATAAATACTTTCATAGTTTCTGTATCATTTCCATATTATATAGGTAAGTACATTCTAAGTAGTATCTGAGAGCTGTAGATTAGTGATTGATAGGTAAATAAATAATATTTTTTAAAGTGATAATTTTTTGTCACAGGTACATATCGTAGGTATACATTTATATATATTTAAATTAAATATGCTGCTTGTATATAGACCCGATCCTACAAGGAAAAGGTATAAAAATATGACGGAAATAATTAGAAATAGAAGAGTATGCAACTTCTCTATCTCTTTAATAAGATTCTATAACGTAGACTGAAGTTGATTACCTACCTGTGATAATTTTGATAAAGTACCTATGTTAATTGTTAAGTTCACAAGATTTTATAATTGTTCATTTTTCGTCGCATGACTCGCATGCGACCTTTTAATTAAGAAAAAATATTTTATTTTGTTTTACTCCATTCTAATAAAAATACGAATAAATATGTTGTTTGATTTATTGAATTGAGATCATGACATTCTGTACAAATGAAATCAGTTATTTATACAATTGTTTAAATGACAAAATTAAATTTTTAACAAACCAAACCAATGTTTAAACACACAACCTTACATTTTGCATGTTGGTTAAGTATTTTTGGTAGCCCTAACAGTTTTTCCATTCACCCCTTTACGCGTTTCTATTGACCCCAGTTGTTGGGTAAATAGAAATTGTACACAATTTTTGTAAAAACTGGAAAACCTTTGCTTATAGTTAAAAAAATATTGTAACAGCTCGTTCTATATAGTACCGGACACGATATTGAAGTCATTTTAGACTAAAAAAAAGTCATAGGCAACACATTCTTAGGACAAAGTTGAAAATGATTGCTATTCACCCCGTTTTACGGTACATCAATTTTTTTCAATTAATAGCTAGTTTTTCTAGATTTTAAAAATATTATTTTATTAAGATAATCAAAAAACACAATCGAGAATATTCAAAGTCAAGATCAATTCACTAATTATTATTTACAGTACCTATAGCATAGAAAAAAGTATAATACACCTATAGTAAATTTATACTGCGATTCAAAAGTATAATATTAAATATAGCGACATCTATCGAACGAATAAGTAATTAAAGTTCTTTTGTGGTTTCTCCAAAACTCCCTAAAATATTTAGCCTCCTACTTAGAACAACCTCTATTCTCCATGACATGACAGTGTCAAACACAGAGGGGGTTTTTTCTAAATGAAAAACACTCATTAGACTCTTTGCATTAGACACTCGTATAAGTGGTCAAAGCTTTCGATTAAGAATTTTGCCGAGTATCGTATTTTTTTTGTTAAATTTGTGTTATTTCGGTTTATAATATGTAATATTGGTAGACTATTATACATTATTTATGTTGACGTAAACAAATTGAGTTTCCCGCCAAAATTCCTTAGGAAGTTTCAGTAAAGCGTCTACTACTTTACTGAATTGACTGACTTGACTAATTGACTATCCCGACTATAACACTTTGGATATTTGACGATTTAGAAATACGGTGATGAAAATTTGAACGAATATTCTATCTACCGCCTTTTTTACTTGACACTGGCTTATAACGCCATATATAAAAAAAACTTTCGATTTGTCTATGGTTCAAGTGTCTATTGTCAAGGAGTTTTTCCGGGAAAGTCAATCAGCAATGTTGTGTTTCTGTATTATTTTTCTAAATTCGTGTTAATTCGGTTTTTAATGTGTTATAGTGGTGGAATATTAACCATCAATTATTCGTTGAGGTGCATTAGTGTGGAAAAGTGATACATTCTACAAAATCCGTGCTAAATCGGGTTTCCCGCCAAAACTCCCTAGGAAGTTTCAGTAAAGCGTCTACCACTTTACTGATGATACTGACTAATTGACTACCCTGACTACTTATTTGGACTTTGACTAGACTTTGGACTTGACGATTTAGAAATAAGACAAAGAAATACCTCAAACGACAGACGAGGCAGTATGGTCTAAGACCTTAGCCTGTTCCATTTCGGGACGAATTAAACAAAAAAAAATGTCTATTGTCAATGTGTCAAATAATAATGTCAAAAATACAAACAAATGTTCATGTTCAGACTTCAGAATTTAAAAATTAATTCATAATTCTTATTAATTCATAAATAAATGTATCAAAACTGGATTTTGTCGGGTAGTAAAATGCAAAGCACTATAAAGGAGCTCTTAGATGCACTAGGGTATGTTGTCTTTATATTATACACAAATACAGTAATATAATATTTAGTACAATCTCACGCATATGATAATAATTTACATTTATTTACAGATGCAATTTAGAAGCTGACTCTGTTCTCGATTATATTCAAAATGATCCGAATTATGGCAATAGTAATCTGTCTTCCAAACAAGTAAATGAATACGCTCAACGGTTAGCAATAAAGGCATCAAATTCAAAAGCATTTCTAAAAAAATATGAGGACCTCAAACACCGAAAGTAATAATAAAAAATCGCCAGTATTTATAGGAAAATGAGCAAGATATGAGCGGTCAAATTTTTAATCTATCTTCTACCAAAACGAAATTTAGAATTATAAACTTTTTATGCAAGTTGTGTAATGTAACATCACATTACACATAATATTGGATCTATTCTGATACTTAATTGACTACCTACTTCAAACCCTCATGTCTTTATTATTTTCATAATTTTATGTAGTATAATCAATTTTTCATATCCAAAAACTGATAATACAACACAGTTCATCAAAAACTATTTTTTTATTTCAGTACTGAAAACTTGGCAGATATTGTATGTTTGTTTTATAAATTGGTCTATGAGGAAAAGAAGTCCAAGATATCCAAGCCAAAAGTAGCCCCAAAGCCTGTTATGAATGATAACAAGCACCAAATAACTAAAGAAGATGTTCCACAAGTAAGATCCACCTTTGCTTTAAAACATTTCTAATTAGCTGAGTCTTAAGCAAATTGGGACCAATAAAAACTTATTACCATCCATTATTTCAGATAAAAGACAAATTGTTGAAAGCAGTTGATGAAAGCAAAAAACTAGTCATGAAGTCATTCGAGGAGAAGGAGGCAAAGTTAAGACCCAACTGGTACAACACTCTAGATTTGCCAAACTGGCACAAAGACCATCCAGCTATGTCGTGGGATTTCCCTAAAGAGCAATTGTCCTTAGTGTCTCCTTTAGGTATACAGTTTTCTTTGTTATGTAGGTAAACCTGTTATTGTATAATACAAAATTTAAAAGAAAGTACCCCCAAATTGTCAAGGAGGGAGCAAGCTAGATGATGTTGAATTATAGTTAAGAATCCTCGCACATCCCTGGGTTTACATTGGTTTTTAAAATGTTAAATAGATTTGTATTTTCAAATGGTATTTATGAAGTACAAACAAATAATGTAATTAATAATGAACATAGAGTTTTGGAATAACAACAGTAACATTTATTTAAATTTGAAACAAAATTTATTGTTGAATAGATTCAGAGGCAATAATCTTTATTTATTTAGTTTTTTTTTAATTCCAGCTGGAATCCCTATAGCATCACAGGAAAATATTATTATTGATGAACTGTTGTATTTGTTTTCCGGAGTGCCTGGGAATTTTATTGTTCATCTGCCAGTAAAAGATACTTATGATGCTCGCACATTCCATATCACTGATGACCTAGATGATGCATTAAAACAAATCGTCCAACAGATGTTGCCACTTGCCTCGAATTATTCTATAGTCAGGAGGTTTATTGAGAATTGTGACATGTGGTCGGGCCAAGTTTTACATGCCTTAGTGGCTGCTATTGAAGTTCTGCTGAAAGACTACTATGTATGATGCACTTATTTAAACTTTTATTGTAATAACTGCTATATCATTATACGACTCAATCATTCACAATTTGAGTAAGAAATAAAATTTATTGTGTGTAATATAACTAGAAACCTAGAAATCAATCAACATTTAAATGAGTCAAGAGTTGGAACTAAACCTTATCTATCTGTGTGAATTATCATTCAGCAGTCATATTTAAAAACTTTTTACAGCACTATAATTGGTATGTTATTCACTAACTTACACATTTTGCAGACAATGATTGCCCAGTTGGAGACAGAACAAATGACAGGTAATCTCACACTACAAAAATTGTGGTATTTTATCTTGCCAACAATGCACACGATGCAGGTGCTAGCAGCAATCGTAACTAGTATTGGAAAGGTAAATATATTATAAAAATTAAAATAATTTTGAAAACCAAAAATATAACCCATTAGTATAAAAAATTTTCTTATTGGTAAATGGTTTTATTTAGGTATATGTTTATGAAAATATAAAAAAATCGTATGACTGTCTTTCATAATATTTCAGAGTGAACTTAGAGGTGGGGCGGTGTTAACAGTTCTTCACGAGAAGACAAATACTCTGTTGGGTGATGTGCGAGCACAAGAGATATCTCTGTTCTTAACAGAGCGAGCATGCCGACCATACCTTGACATTTTGGATGAGTGGATACATAAAGGCACTATTGTGGATCCTTTTCAGGTATTAAAAATATATGCTATACATGTTTGTTTTAAATCTATTTCTACATAGTCATCAACTTACACAACTGCTTTTGAGAAGTGGATAATACATAAATGCTGCTACTGTTTTAGGAGTTCATGATAGAGGATAATGAATTGATAAATAAGGAAGAACTACCAGTAGATTACTCCGCAGACTACTGGGAGAAGAGATACAGTGTTCAAAGGGATAGAGTGCCTAAGTTCTTGGACAAGTTCACAGACATTATATTAAGAACAGGAAAATATTTGAATGTTATAAGCCAGTGTGGTAAGTTTTAGTTTAATAATTGTTATTTACCCTTACTTCATGAAGGCTTAATGAATTAATTTTTCTAAACATACTCAACTACAGGAAATGCGTTAGTCAAAACTAATACTGAAGAAATTAAATACTCTCTCCGTGAACAAAACTATGGTGCTACAATACAGAAGGCTTACGCTTTTGCCAGCAAATCTCTTCTGGAGTTACTGATGAAGGAATACGACCTAATGGGAAGACTGAAATCCGTCAAAAACTACTTTTTGATGAGTCAAGGAGATTTCATTGTTCAATTTATGGATGCTACAGAACAGGAGCTATCGAAGAAAATCGACGACATCATTCCCTCGAAATTAGAATCTTTACTGGGGCTTTGTTTGAGGTGATATATCCTGAATATTACTGAAATAATATAGTTTATAATTCTATATTTCTATAGATTTGAGCAGCCATATAATATACCATTATAGACCATGTATAATATTACATTTCTAACTTCCAGATTGTCAGCTGCAAGCCATGATCCATACAATGAAGACATGAGAGTGGAATTGCTACCGTATGATCTACAATTTCAGATGTTCAAAATATTATCTATTGAAACGGAGGATGAAAAAGGTATAATATTTTTTAAAGTAAAACTTCTTTACTCACGCTTGACTTGAGGAGTAAGCTGGTGAATGCGTGATGAGAGTGTTACGTAAAGTCAGAAAAGTGTGATCGGGCGAGGCGAACGAAAGTTGAGAGGGAGATATAAGTTAGTGGAGATAGAAAGAGAGAGAATTACGTTTCGTACCTATATTACTGTAGGGGCAAGAGAGAGGGGTGCGAGCACACATTTTCTTTCTCTCTTTGTCTTATAGCCAGTTACGTTTCGTATATTTAAGACACTTAAATATTTTTAGAAAATCAATATATAATGTCACCGTAAAATTGTAAAAATCGTTAGATTGTAAAATAACTAATGAGATTGTAAAAATATGTCGAAAGATTCATAACTATATATTAATATTATAATCTAACGAAAAATAATATGTTAAATTATAGGCAGAATATTTGCGTCCGAAGTCTATCAACATTTTACAATTTCACTAGTTATATTACAATCTAACGTTTTTACAATTTTACGGTGACATATAAGTATATACATGTCTACATTTTACATATATAAACATACATATAGCTGGAGCTAAAGGAGTTTTCCTTCAGTCGTGTGGTCTAAAGCACTGCACTCATTTTTTTACAACTTCCAGCAAAAATATGAATTAAATACTGTCCCTGCTATACGATACTAGTGTGTATATGAATTCGGTTTTTATTTTAACGCTAGGAGTCTAGAAACATCAAGAAAACTGTGATATAATGTGTAATATTTTTAGACTATAAACAGAACAAGGATATTCTCCCGCTCACTGGTATCGAGACATTCTCGTTTGGCATGGAGGTGAAGTGGCCGGTGTCCCTCGTGCTCAACCACAAGGCGATCGCCTGCTACCAGATGATATTCCGACACCTGTTCTACTGCAAACACGTTGAGCGGATGCTGTGCAGGTTGTAATATAATTCATTAATAATTAGAGGTATTTTATGTCAATAAATACTTGCAGACTAAAAGTATACATTACTATTACAGTTGTTTGCTTTTCATTAATCGTAACAGATTAATGTAATTTAACTCAGGCATGCATCGCCTTCATTGTAAAATGCGCCAGAAGGAAGCTTATGTTTTTCGAGTGTATTTATATTTATTTGCAGTTGACACACTCTTAAGTCTAGAGCCTAAACGGCTTGTCGCATTATAGGTAGTATTATTAATAGATTCGCCTTTAGTCGTGAGAGTAACATTGGGTCGTCGTATCAGCCTCGTGACGTCCACTGTAGGACTCCTGTCCTGTTCTACGGGCCATATGTATACTAATATTATAAATCTTTTAAGATTGACATTTGACACACTATAACCTCTTTTTTATGGCGATCATAATAACAGAAATTGACGCGGGCTAAGTTGCGGGTAACAGCTAGTAAATAAATAATTCAATATTTTAAAAGTATTTTACAACTACCGTGTAAAATAAATAAATAACTAACTACACAGGGTGTGGCTGTACAACAAAGTGGTAAAGCGGTTCTCTGCGGCGCGGCTGTACGCGGAGGCGTTCGCGCTGCGCACGCGCATGCTGTCGTGCGTGCAGCACCTGCAGTACTACATGTGCGTTGAGGTCATCGAGCCCTCCTGGTGCCAGCTCATACACAGCTTGGAGAAGGTAGTCCTGTGTTTATTCTCGTTTATGTGCTAAAAAGAAAATAGTTAACTAAAATAATAATAATAATAAGACATTTATTCAAAAAAGTTTGGACATTACACTACATAACTACATTACATTAAAATAAAGTGGGAATTAATTAAAAAGTTGCTAAGGATAGGTAGGTATGTGGTGTAATGCTCAAACCAATGAAAAGGAGTCCACTCAGGTAAATGACTGAGGAATACACAGTCCCTGATATTCTGTGGATCCATACCTGTTGTCAGGCGTGGGACAGACCACTTAAGGCAACAGCGCAGTGACATACTTACACAAAATTCTTATAATTATGTAATTATAAATTAAAAAATATATATTACATACACAAATAATCGCAATAAATAGTAATAATATAATATAAAATCTTAGTACTATTCTTATAGTTAGCTACTTGTATGTTTGTTGTTTAGTTATTAGTATTAAATACGCGCGCGGGCTATCTAGTTACTTAATTAATTTTATACCTTATGTAACTTTTAACTATCGTAATCGTAAAAAAAAGAAATACTTTAAAAAGACAGTCCGCGCTATATTACCTACCTACAGTTCTCACTTAGCGTAATGAATTATTATACCATTAGGGATGTAATTGAATTGATAATGGTGCTGCTGCGACCGAAAACTGTATTCCCCAATTTTAGCTTTCAATATGGAATACCCATTTCACTATCCTACTAATATTATAAATGTGAAAGTTAGTGAGGATGTATGGATGGATCGATATATGTTTGTTACTCTTTCACGCAAAAACTACTGAACGGATTTTGATGAAATTTGGTATCTTAGTAGTTTAGGCTTTAGATTAAAACATAGGCTACTTTTTATCCCGAAAAAATACAGTGTTCCCACGGGATACTGTATTTACGGACAACAGCTAGTGAAGACATTTTTTTTTAAATACTTAAAACGTAAAACTTTCAGGTGAATAACGTGGACGAAGTGTTAGAACGCCATAACGATTTCCTAGAGTCCTGCCTTGGCGACTGTATGCTGACCAGCCCGCAGCTACTCAAAGCCGTCACTACACTGTGTCTAGTGTGTGTGCAGTTCTGCACGTTCATACAGGTGAGTCTATTCGTATGATCGTAACGTTTTGGATGCATGGGTGAATAAGTAAAAATATGGGAAGGGGTTTTATTACGAAAATATGTGTAAAATCCGAATATAAATGAGTTTGATGAATTATTTGATGGTTACAAATTACCTATAAGCTTTATCATCAATAAATATTGTCATATTATGTGTTAAACAAAACCAGCCCCGGATCTACGATTTTCAAACCCAGGCAGCGCCACCCGTATACAATGAATGAGTATTAAAACTAGTTAAATTGTAAAATGTCGAAAGATTCTTCTTATAACTTAACACATTATTTTTCGTTAGATTATAAATATAATCTTTCGATATATTTTTACAATCTCGCTAGTTATATTACAATCTCACGGTTTTACAATTTTACGGTGACATATATTTCGGTGGCAGCCCAGGCCTGGCTATCAGTGCGCGCTTGGGCTTATATTTTTACCGGACTATGGCAAAAAATGGTGCCTCCTCCCTAGTGACGAAAGTGGATAATTTTAATAGTTATTATTTATCTTAGTATTCTTTGTTTTTTTTTTTTTGTAATTGGAAGTTGTTTAAGTACTCAATTCATAGTTCAGTCTCACTCAATGAGCAAGAGATAGAAAAGTACGCCTGCGGCGCTCTTTTTTATCCGCGCCGCGGCGCCCCGGGCGGTCGCCCCCACCCTAACGCCCGCCTTCAGTGTTTGAAAAAAGACTGTTAAAACAGACCAATAAGTAGCATTTTTTGTGACTATTTGTGAAAATAGTAATCCATCAATAAATTATCCATCAGCTAATAACTTTCATTTGTGACAAAAACATAAAAACATAAAAAATATATAACCAGGAAAGACTACAACTTTACATGGCGTGTTTTTCAAAAATATTATACCTATGTATTAATTATAATAATACTAGCTTTTGCCCGCGGCTCCGCCCGCGAGAAATGGGGTTTTTTGGCCACTTACGACTGTACTCTAAGTTAAATCTGTATCTTCCTTATCTTACGTTCTCTCTTTAATTACTAATTGTTTGTCCGAAGCACCATCATACCATATTTCATTTCAATGGTTTAAACACTTAAGCCATGAAAGACATTAAAAAAATATACACAATAGTACATTATCCCTCGGGAACAATATTATATATCTTTTTGGGATAAAAAGTAAAAATACACAAAAATGTATGAAATAAAACTTAATCTCTAAATAATTCCCCTTTCAAATTCGGCTAAAATTTTTACTATTTCTCTACTCAATCTTATTAATTTTGAAATCGATACCAGCCCAAACAATATTCTACAATATTTTATAGAACTTACGTTCATATTTGCTGGTACCGACTTCAAAATTAATAAGATTGAGTAGAGAAATAGTAAAAATTTTAGCCGAATTTGAAAGGGGAATTATTTAGATATTAAGTTTTATTTCATACTTTTTTGTGTATTTTTACTTTGGAAGTCGGTTTAATTTTTTGTTTAAAAATAATAATTTCACCCTTTTTAGAGATATATTTTCTTAAGTTATTATTAATACGTCTTAAGAACGTCTAAACTAAACGATCGAATGTATAATTGAATACGCGCCAAGCTTCCATAAAATATTGCTATTAAGATGATGATGATGATTACTGTAAGTTATAAAGTGGCATATGCTTGCAGTTCATTAAACAATACCGAAATTTCCAAACGCATATCTTTAAAGACTGAGGAGTTCTGTACAGTGCTTTTGGATCCAGGGTATATCTTGGTACAATATCTTATTTTTTGGTAGCATATGCTTGTGTTACTTCAGTAAAAGTCAAAATCACTATATGTGTGGATATAAATTTCGAGGAGTTCCCTCGATTCCTCATGGATCGCATCATCCCACTTTAGTGACTAAAGGACCAATTTCGAACTAAACCCTTTACAACAACAAAAGAATTTTGCAAATAGGTCCATAAACGGCAGAGTAATGTTCAAAGATATCCGTGTTAGTGTAAAATACTATGAGAAATACCTTTTATATCATCATAATCTGATGATGTATGGTGTGATAGTGGTGATGATGATGATGATTACTCTAACTGACAGGGTGGCATATGCTTGCAGTTCTTTAAACAACGCCGAAATTCCCAAACATGTATCTATAAGGAGCCAGGAGTTCTGTTCTGTACTTTTGGATCCAGGGTATACCTTGGAGCAAAATCTTACTTTTTGGTAGCATATACTTGAACTACTTCAGAAAAAGTCAAAATCACCATATGTGTCCATATAAATTTCGAGGAGTTCCCTCGATTCCTCATGGATCCCATCATCAGGTCACCACTTTGATATCAAAAGGACCAATTTGGGATTACACCCTATACATCACAGAAAAAACTATGAAAATCGGTCCACAGGCGGCGGAGTAATCGTTGAACATACAAAAAAAAAATAACCGCCTCCTTTTTTGGGAAGTCGGTTAAAAAGTACACTGCGCGTTTGTCCAAAGCATAAACCACTGCCATACCAAATTTCATTCAAATCAATTCAACCGTTTAGCAGTAAAAGACAATCAAAGTACACATAATAATAATACATTATCCCACGGGAACACCGCAAATTTTTGGGACAAAAAGTATCCTATGTCCTTTCCCAGGACTCAAAGTATCTCTGTACCAAATTTCATCAAAATCGGTTCAGCGGTTAAAGCGTGAAGAGGTAACAGACAGACAGACACACTTTCGCATTTATAATATTAGTATGGATTCTTGTCTCAAGGATTTGGCGACTCCATGAAACACCCGCCCGGGGCAAGTGCCCCGGTTTGCCGCCCCCTTAGATCCGGGGCTGAACAAAAACTACTTTACTAATTAAAATATTTATACAGTGTATAAGCTGTACAATGTTTTGTTCCATTTTTGGTCCTTGTCTGTCAAGTGACTTTTCTGACCATATCAGATAGGGACAAAATATTGTACCTATAGGTATATGGTTATACACTGTATCGTACAGTATATAACCATACACTGTATAAATACTTTTTTTAGTTAATGGCATAGACTTTAGTCTATAGGTAATAGGAATAGCCATTAATATAGTGCGATTCAAATGAGAATAGGATCGAGTCGGTGCCATATTGTTTTGAATTTAGACTGTTATGATAGTTAAATTAATGTTTAGATAATTGATTACTATTTAACTTTTTTATTTAAATTCGATGCAAGACTATTAATATTTATATGCACATATGACATAAGTTTTTCTGAAAATCGCACTTTTCAAGTGATATTTGACAGAAAAAGGTCATTGACGTTCCTATTCTTATTTGAAACGCGTTATATATATATCTATATCGCTTATAGATGGATGGATTTATAATTAAATTTTAAAATGCACAATTATTTTGTTATTGCACAACTTTTATACATTTATACAAGTACTAAGGTATGTTACGTAGTTATGCTCTGTTATTTTGTCTCCTTTTTAATTTTTGATTTCTGTAATATCGGATTCAAAAGTTTTGTATTGTTTATTCTTCGTAACAATACATTAGTACGTAAATTTACCTAATTTGCTGTTTTATATTCTATTGTACAATTATATTACTTTAACAAGCTTCATAATACTTATATTGCATATTTTCTTTAATGTATTATTTTTTATTGTTCAACGCTACCATAATTGGCAAAAGGAAATGCACAAGTACTTCGTGGACGCAGAGCTTAACTGTATGCTCGGGCCGACGTATGATTGTACAGATTACTGTGAGGTACTAGTTACTATTGAACATAATATAACGCACGTAATGTCATAGCACAGATAGTCACATCGCTTTTGTGAATACATTCATTATTATCTACTTATACTATTTAAAAAGTAAAGTAAAGTGTATAAAAAAATATTTGGAAATTCTTTAGGCAAAGAACAGCGGCAAGCTTTCAAATTGTATATGTTCATTGTTGAAATTTAAATTGAATGACATAATACTTGCACTCTAGTCTAATAATGATGAAAAAAATCTCCATTAATTCACATCTTTAGAAGCATTGCCATTCCAATTTTGTCTATTCAGTCATTCATAAGTTTATTTTCACGTCTAATAGAAACGATACTTCGCCATAAATAAATAAATTATGATCGTTCACAAAAACTGTTTTACATTAATTTAATTTAAAAGTAAATATAATCAGGCGTCACTTTGCGAAAACCCAAAGCATACAATTTAATTATTATTATATCTAGCAAAATCCCGTGAAAAAATACCCTTCACATGGGTATTTTTTTGCGGGATATTGCTGGATATATAATTTTAATTAAATTGTATCATTTAAAAGATAAATAAAATTGTATCGCACTGTAGAGTCATAATAACTAAATAAAAAATATATACATAATGCTTCCATGTAGTATTTGTCATTGAAAAAATCTAAATCGTTACTTTTCTTTCATGACTTATCTATTTCAGAACTCTACGGTAAGTGTTTTCTTTGTAACTAGCTTTTTTGAGGGGTTCCTACTTCTTTATGTTATTATTTTGTGTATTAGTTTCTATTAGTTTCAAATCGTTTACACACAGTGTAAAATGGCTTTTGGTGTTCACATATTATCCTTAAAGAAATTTGCTTTATAATCGACGTTATTAGCATTAAAATAGCATTATTTAAGCAAAAATCCTCTTATAAAATAAAAAAAAGAAAATTCATATTTAAATATAATATTTGTTTATTACAAGTAAACTTACTTTAATATTTATGCTTTCACTAACCTCTCTTTCTTCTATGTCAGTTAATAGAGAAATGTTTTCTTGATTATTCACAGATTAAAAATCAAAATATATTTTTTATATTTCATTGCCGTTACGTTGCGTATCTAAGCACCTCCTACACGATATTCCAGGGCGCGGGCAACTCGGTGAGCGGCGGCTCGGCGGACTCGTTCTCCCGCTCGGTGTCGCGGTACGGGCTGCGGTTCACCGCGGCGCTGCTGTCCGTCCTCGCCATCATAGACAGGATGGCGCGCGACAACAACACCAACAAGTTGCTCAACATATCGGCCAGGTGAGCACCTCCTGCACGATATTCCAGGGCGCGGGCAACTCGGTGAGCGGCGGCTCGGCGGACTCGTTCTCCCGCTCGGTGTCGCGGTACGGGCTGCGGTTCACCGCGGCGCTGCTGTCCGTCCTCGCCATCATAGACAGGATGGCGCGCGACAACAACACCAACAAGTTGCTCAACATATCGGCCAGGTAACTTTATCAATTCAATATTAAAACTAGAGGTGGGTAATAACAGAGGGGCAATTCTGCTAAATAAAACCTGCAATAATACAATTACAATCAAGTCCCGATACGCTTACACTCTCAAACGGTGTTTTTATGAACGATAAACCAACGTTCTGATTGGTGGAAACGTCAAAAAATCCCTCCGTCGCTACACTTTCAATTCAGACAAAGTAAAATTAAGTCTACTTTAAATACGAGAATAGAGGTTCAGGTTAAAGACAATACCAGTTATCCCTGTTACTGTTATACACAACTACCTGTTTCAGATACCTAATAAAAATAACATTTAATAAAAACAAATAGTTTAATAAAAATAACAGTCAAATGTTAGTACTAAACTTAGTATGGTTACTATATGGAAGTGCCAGCCTCCGTGATCCAGTGGTCGGCGCGCGGTTTGCGAATCGGGAGAACGAGCTCTACATTTTGGCTCCGACAGATTTCCCAAATTCCTGTCTGGAACTGGGATATACCTCAAGGACCCCGAGAGACCCCCCCATATATTTAGACCCCACCAAACCTCTTCCCACGAAACTCACTCACCCTTTTCCGTTACTTCATGGACATAAAACCGCCTACCTGCGGATTGCCATCAGCCGCTATAATGGGAAGTGTCCCGGATCTGTCTAACACAGGACATAAAACCGCCTACCTACTGTAAGACCGACCAATCAGGGACAACCTATGGACAGTTGACAACTTGACGAATTCGAATTCGTTATATTATAATATTACAAAAAATAATGCGTAAAATTGTAAGGAGAATTTTTGTCTGTCAATTTGTCGACATATTATAATCTCTCTAGTTATATTATAGTTTTTACAATTTTACGGTGACATGTACATCGATGTAGTTTTAATTTTGCTATAAATTTATAGATTAACGTTATTCATTTAAAAATTTCAGGTTGAATTTCAACACATACTACGTGAAGCAGTTGGAAAAGTTTTGCTCCGACGACAAACTATTGGAGGCGGACAAAAAGGCAGCTTCTTCCTAGCACAGACGCCGCAAGCGCATGCCGCTCGTCACCAGTGTGTGAACACACGCCGGTCATCCTTGTAATGGTCAAATACGACTCTGAACATTAATTAAACCAAATTCAACCGTATACTAAGAAATTAAAGCTCGTAATCCCACGCACTCGCATTATTAAAATGAGCATCACAAAAGGGTAGTTCAATTAACTAATTGCCATAGAATACAGAACATCTAGAATGAATGTTCGATCACATTTGTACACAGCGCATTGTAACCAAAACCTGGCGAAACACTACCCCGCCCGCTCATTACTTTACTCTTTACACTTACAAAACAAATCGCGTTATTATGTTACGACAATTAGGTATTCAATAAAAATTAATTGAAAAAAATTGGGTAAAATATTCCATTATTCTGTGGCAACACATTATGTGTGGATAGCCACTCCAATTTGGAGTAGTCGCGACGGCTTCACTTTCAAGCGCGTTGACGGTTTCTGGATGTTACTGTATTCGGTGCTAATTGCATACGACGCGCGACTTCATATTTAATTATTAACATCATAATAATTAGTAATTACTGCTTTCAAATGATATAATGTACGATCTTAGTCTAATATTAAGAGATACAAATAGTTACACACTAAAGAACTTATATATTTTTGCAATGGCATCTCTTAAAAGTATTACTGAAGCAATAAATTATAGGTATAAGAAAAATAAACTCGTAAAAGTTATCAGAATAAATTAAAGCGGGTAGAGTTCATTTATTAGAAGTATCGTAAATCCAAATTTTAGAGTACATGCGATCGCAAATAACTTGAAGCCCTTATTAACTAAAATATTTACACCACGGATACGCTAATCCATGTTGCTATATTTGTCTGACGTTGAATCTTGACACTTGACAGACAAAGACAGACGACATCATCCTAACAGTGGGTAAATATTTTTATTAATAGGTAAGGGGGTTTGTATTGTACAAGCTCCAAGTTTGTACTTTTTATTAAGTAAAAGCTGTAGTAACTGTGAGTTTGTGAGTAGCTTGTCTCAATTTATTACCACCGAATTATAAGACTTTGATACTAATATGCCAATAACGCCCCAAACCTATGTCTGATTTTATGCGTATACTTTGCCAAAATTGCCCCAATGTCTAGTTTTAAATTGTATGAACTTATTTTAATAGAATAAGAAACTACGCTTCTGTAGTAGAGTAATAAAACTAGATTTAAAAATATGATTAGAAATATTGGCTGTAATTAAACATAATAATGTAAAGACAATTAAGTACAAGTGATTAGAAAATAAATCTGGCCAATCCGAATCTCATTTTTCCATTAAAATAATAGATATCATCATATTTTTATACTTACTAACATTATACAAAAGTAAATTGCCATAGACTAAACAAAATAAATAAAAAGTTGTTATTTTTGTCGTTCGTCTGTAATAATTATTATTAATCGTATTTTCATGTAAATTTCGATATAATTATAAGTAGAAACAGGATGCAGGAATATAAAAATAAAATATATAATTTAGCACTAAAATAAATGCCAATCCTAATATGTAATTGTTTACTTTAAAAAAATAAAAATCTCTTAGAAATCTCAAATTATCTTCCATAGAAGCGTAAAACATATTCCTAATACCTAAAAGCTTGCCAGTTGTCTAATGCCGTGGTGTTATTAGTATTATTGTTGTCTATATTTCTATACTAGATAATATTATGAAGAAGAAAGATTTGTTTGTTTGTTTACGTTGAATAGTACTACTGGACCAATTTTGAAATTTGGTGTAGATATAGAGTAGGCTTTGGGGATAGACATAAGCTACTTTTTATCGCAGCAAAATGTACGGTTTCCGGGATTTTCTTTTCCGAGTACAAAGTTGCGGGAAACATCTAGTATTGTTTATTGTGATGATTGTTTATCAAATTCCAAACATAGTACAGTCAACAACAGAATTTCTTTTGAAAAACTGTCCTAGACTTTTGTTGTTCCTTTGTGCTTCTAGTGTTTTAATATAATATGGTGTAAGATTAAACTATAATAGTCAATTTGACCTTACGCCCGTATTGAACAGTACAAGTACCTTAATTCTCGTATTTAAAGATAGGCTTTAATTTTACTTTGCTTGTATTATGAGTTGAGTGACATGTTATCATAAACGGATTTCGAGAAGTTCAGACCAATGAGAGAGCGTTTCGCGTTGGTTTAACGTTTACAAGAATACCGTTTGGCACTTTTAGCGTATCGGGACTTGATTGTAATTGTATTAGTGAATATTTTATTTAGCAGAACTGACCCTCTGAAATCTCTGAAATTCCATTAGATACTATTGTGTGTGATCCACAGTTTTGTTACAGATTGTGTTGTTAGTAAATTGTTGTTCAATAATCAGTGAATAGTGAATACTAATTTTATAGAATATTCACGATCACGTGTTCGGTGTTATATAGATTTAGTTTTATACCCATTTTAAATTTATAATATTTTTTTATTAATTAAATCTGATGTTGCCATATTATTATTTCCTATAATTTAGATGTTAGCTGTGTGAATGTTATAAGTATGATCTGAGTAACTAACCAATTTTTAAAACGTTCGTGATGTCACAAAATACTAATTGAATTATTATATTATAAAACGCATATTATTATTATTTTACCCCACTGGTTTTAATTCCAATAAACTCGTACTGACATACAGTAAATGTATTTTATTTGAAACCAAGTCATTGGTATATTTAAAAAAATGCTTAAATGAGCTTTTTAACTTGAGCTTTTGTAAATGATTTAAAATATTGACGCTTTACACCACGTTATCTGCTAAGTATCCGAAGAACTTGTGTTACAGGTACCAGAAAACGGGAAGTATATTTAATATTTTTATACTATACATTAATTTAAGTTTTTTATTATATTATACACATATTTAATACTTATCCATGACCCAGGAACACAGAAAAACGTTTTGTTTCTTCGGCGGGATTTGAAGCCACGACCCCCGGCTTGAGCACGTTGGTGCTCAAGCCGGGGGTCGCGGCTGAACCACTGAGCCTCACAGGTCGAGAAATATAATATTATGTGTTTACAGCATAAATGTATAATGTATTTTTATGCTGTAAACACATAATACAATGCCTAATGGTAGATACTTCGTTTTAAAACACGTTGTTATTTGTTATAAATTATAATTAATAACAAATAACAATTATAATTTGTTAATAATTTTAACAACAATTTGTAAAAAATACTCTTGTCACCTGCTTGACCATATCCTCGTATGAAAACATCAATGTTTTCTAATGAGTTTAAACTTCAGTGTTTCCCTACGAGACTGTAAGTAAGCATTTGTAGTGCTACAAGGGTGGGGACATTTTGCCCCTTTTTCTTTATTGATTGAAAAATTTTGACGTTTTCTGGGATCCTATTGTATAGGCGTATACATTGGCCTTTAAACGAATTCTTATTTACTGAGTCTAGTCACTGGTACATCAAGCTTATTCTTATTTCGAGTGTTTCTATTGTGTTTGTCACTTTTCTTTTTATTCAAAAAATTAAGCCTATTCAGGCTTAATTTTTTTAACATTTGATAGAACATACTGAGAAGCTACAGTTAAGATCCCAGTTTCTCTAAACTTATCTCTCAATGAAGTATTGGGGCACATAATGTGTTTGTTAGTAAAGGCCAAGGTATATTTTAAAAAAATGTTTAAATGAGCTTTATACCTTACTTGGAATTTTGTAAATGATTTAAAATATATATTGTATTTACCTACAGTTATTAGGTACGTAAAGTTAGGTACTTAGTTACAAAACACGTAATTGTTTGTTATAATTTAATTAAATATTTGATAATAATTTTAACAACAATTGTAAAAAAATTAAAATTACCACCTGCTTGACTCTACATCCTCGTATGAAAACATCAATGCTTCCTAATGTGTTCAAACTTCAGTGTTTCCCTACGAGGATGTAAGTAAGCATTTGCTTTGTATTTGTAATACATTACTCATTATGATCATATTTTTTCTTACTTTATAAGCATCACATTTGTTAAATTATGTGTTACATTTTAAAAATACTTGGAATCTTTATATCTGCTGACTTCTCTCTTTCTCTCACTCAGTCACTCTCGAAGTCTCCCTAGGACTTCATAAATTCTTTAGCTTGTAGCACACTTTTCAGAGTATTCTCTAGGCTTTCGAGTTTATTCTTTATTTCGTCAAATTCTGATACGTGAGCTTTTTTGCTGATTATTAGTTTTGCATTTTTTACAATTTTTCTGTCCAATCTATACGCTTGGCATCGTTCAAAACAACATTTGCCACCTTCAATATCTTCGTCATCCCCGTATTTCCCGACCTGCTCGGGATGTGGTATTTCGATTTTATTGTCCTGGTTGGGTTTTACGATGATACGATATTTCGGCAAAAAGAACGGGAACAGGCTTATTCGCCTCGCGAACGGCTTGATACATAGCATCTGATGCTTAATCATGTTGATATTACGAATGTATGACGGCAGCCACGACCAACAATTCATTTCTTTCGTATACATTTTCCCTATGAGAACACTTTCGAAGTATGATATGAGTTTGACCCGCGATACGTGCCCCACTAGTTCCGCGTCTGCCCTAATCTCTTGAGTATCACTAACTGCTAAGCCATTTAGCAAATTGAATAGTACGATTGGTATCATAAAAACGAATACAATAAAAATGATGTGGCTCGTAATAGGGAAAGTGCTAAACTTAATAGATCCAGCATCAAATTCGCCAGTTAACATCACTATGGTCTTGAACAGCGATCTCCCTGGATCCTCAAAAAAGTCTTCATCTTCGTCCTCATTTTGGGCGGCAGAATTTGGATTAGGCGGTTGTTGGTCTTCCTCGACGTCTTTTCTAAACAGAGTGTAAAAGCTCAGCGCAAACGCTATTATAAGGATACAGTACCAAAGCAAAAACTTGAAGAAGTTCCAGGAGACGGTTTTTAGCATTACGATGTTAGTGGAAAGTGTAGGAAATTGACCGATGAGCAGGACCAATTCCGCTGAGGATAACAAAATAGCAATAGCAGATAATTGTTGTTTTGTAGACTCCTGCGCTGAATCGTAGCAAACGATCCAAGCAGATACAATTATCAATGCAATTTCCATCCAATTTTCGATACTTTGCAAATATCTAGTTGGCGAAACTAATAATTGAAATAGCTCTCGGAATACTAGAACTATCAAGCCTATTGAGGCTATTACATAGGTTATAACGTTTAGTGCCTCCACTGACTTAGCTTGTTTATATTCAACACCATATCCAGATATGATATAAATATTTAAGCATAACCAAAACAGAAAATAAAATGTAATGTTGGCGTAGAAGAGGCAACTTATTCGTTGCCACTTTAAATATAAGAAACTTGTTATGACAGGATGAGCTAAGAGTGGTCTTAGTTCCTCATTTTTAGTCATATACAGTAGAGCTTCTGTCTCGGGTGCCAGTATGGCGTCATACTCTTTAAGGTCATTATTATTATTCGATTTGTCCATGAGTGGCACTTCCCATAGTTCGTTTTCCATCGAATTATTTGGATACACAAGAAAACTATACTTCATATGAATTTCGTAACCGTCGTCGCTCGGCCTCTCTCCGTTAGTCTGTATACATTCGTCTAAATATGATTCGAGAGTTTTTGCATTAATGTCTGCAAGTGGTGGTTCTTCAAATTTATTTCTTAAACCTATACACGCTCCTTTTCTCAGCAAGTATAGGACTATTTCATTATCTCCATTTCTAGCTGCATAATGTAATGCAGTGTTGTCTTTAATATCTGAATAATTAACGTTCTTTCTGATACTTTCTAAGCTGAACAATAAATCAAGGCATTCCCTAAAATTAACCTTAGGACCATCTTTAGCCGAGCGCATATTCTTCACTGTAATTTGTAGTAATGATTCGCCGTTGTAAGGCTCAAACAAAGTAGATTCGTTGTCGATGTACATTCTGAGAATTTTGTGATATCCGTTCGAGCAAGCGATGGCTACAGGTCGGTTGATATTTCCATTACATGTCGCATTCGGATCTGCACCAGAATTAAGTAATGCGCTGACAACTTTTTCAAACCCTCTATCTGTCGCTAATTGAAGCATCGTATTCATACCGTTATTGCTTGCCAATATCGGTCTATGTTCGTTTTTCTGGACAAGTTTGCTAAAATCACGTACAAACTTGTCTTCTTCGTGTCTTGATAAATAAGAAAATAATGTATCTACGCCAATAGCTTCCTTGGCTTCGTCTGTCATTGTCTTAAATCTACCAACGAGATGTGGAAAAGCTTCCTGCAAAAAGTAACGAGCTGATTTACCACGAATATCTGTGTACGCATCTAAATCAATCGGTTCCTTAGAATAATCTAAAATATACGTAATGACTCTTTCGAGACCTTGTTTGGCTGCTGAGTATATTGGTGTTACACCTTTTTGATCCGGAGCATTGGCATCACACCCAGCTTTCAGAAGCATTTCAACCATATTTTCATACACTTCTAGCTCGTGTTCACGATCATCATCTAAGTCTTGAATCTGTTTTATAGCCATTAGCAAAGCGGTGTTGCCCTTGCACTTTATGTTAACGTCAATGCGATCATCTTCTAGCAGGGCAGCTAGCGCCTCTTTGTTGCCACTCTCCACTGCTAAGTGTATCGGGGCGGCTCCGTAAGTTTCGTTTATGTTGTTCACTTGAGCCTCATGCTGCAGCAATAGTTTGACGAATTCCTTTTTGTGCGGCTCCGATACTGCCAGCTCGAGACACGTTTTGTAGTCTGGATACTGATACACATATTCTAGGTCAACGGCGCCGTAGGCCAGTAGCTTTTTGAATGTAGCAAAATCATTAGTGCGAAGCGCCGATCTGAGCTGCACTTGGGGATCAGTGCCGAACAGAGAACCGCCACGTGATAAGCGGTTGTTATTCATTTCGTTATTTTCCTTTGTTCATGCCAGATGTGATCTGAAACAAAAACGTAAACGTTTAGAATTGAGGTTAACAATTTTTGGACCGTTTATTTCATTAAGAACTGTTAATAATAAACTATAGGAAAAACATCAATTTTCCAATTACATTCAATTAAGAAACTAAAATTATTTGGTCAAACACATACATGGTCAACACTTGAGTAAATAGATTAACAACGCTAAATATAAGTGTAAATACTCGTGAGAAAACGTTGGATATGTGGTAGGGCCTGGTAGGGCCCGTTAGCTAAACGTTAATCTCTACAGTAATGTATCTAAGTATAAACTAACTTTGTTTCTAATTAGATAATAATGAACCGTTGAGTTTAACCACTAATTTCTACTCGGCCTTTAGGTCAAGTCTTGTTTATCTTCTAACACTTATTGTACAATATAAGTTATATTACAACCCCTCTTTTTATTATAATACGTCTATGATTAGAACAATCTCTTTGAATTTTCAAGATGTCAGTTACAACTTTCTGAACTTAATTGATGTTCTCAGCACGGACAGTTATCGGCATAGAGCAGCACGTGCCCTTTGCTACCATCGCGTACGTAATTGCTCCGATTTTCATACACAATTTGAATGAGAAAATACAGAAATTAGGCTTTTTATTGCCCACTTTCTACAAGCAAAAAGCAACCTTACAGTTATAGACCTAGTAATTAAAATATCATCTTTCACGTATACTATTAGCCTAATTTCAATAGGACTTTATTGCAGTTAATTGTTATTAGTGAGCCTTTGATAACGTACCGCGTTCGTTAAAGCTTACGGAGCCATATGAAGTGAAAAAACTCATTGTTATTTCTAATTATTTTCTAATCATTATTATCTGTTTAATTATTAGGTATCTTAAGATGTTAGCTTTCAAGATAGGTACATACTATATGTAATGCATTATTGTTTATAAACTTTAGAAGTACACATTACATTTCAATACCTAGCTAGTGGGTATGCTTAGGTAGGAGATGAGATATTCTTTGGTTAATTTTTCAAACGTTTATTTACATAACGACTCATTGAATTCCATAGCTAATCATAAGATTTAAAGTTTAGGTACCACACGGCACAAGTGGCTGTTACGAATTGAATCAATTTGCTTTGGTTATCGTATTAATAAGAAAAATGTTTGTTCGTGACCGCATTGTGTCTACAACTCTACATGTAAATACTAGCTACGTAAACGGGCAGGATTAGTAACGCATATTCCGTAAGTCGATATCACAATTCGCAGACCACAAGCTCTTGCTTGAGTTATGAGCACAGACTGTGGTCATTCAGAGAGTTACCTATGCTTAAGTAAAAAGTGACCAAGTAGTGTTCTGTGGAAATAGTATTTTTAGTCTTACGTAGAGTTAGGCTGAGACTATTAGGTTCGGTAAAATCAATTACCGATATTTTGGACATATCTATTGCTTATGTAAAGACGTTTAAGCAGAAAAATAATTGTCTTATTTTATATGGGCGCTTTTGCATTATGCGGAGAGATGGCGGAGAGTCACCCCGTAAAACGTAGTGATTATAATATTCTCTTTGAGTCACCCATACATGAGATGATTTTTTACTTTGAGTAACTATGACAATTATTTTTTTCCTAAACGTCTTTACATAAGCAGTGGGTCATGTCACATGTGCCCGAAGTATCCGTAATTGATTTTCGGAAACATTATATTATCCGGAATCCGGTAGGCCGAGGAAAATTAAGAGCATTGAAAATAGAACTCTGCGCTGCCGCCCGCTAATACAATATAGTTTAAAATGGAAGAGTCGAGCTATCATATATGATATTGACTAGACACTTGTGTGTTCGATTTTCAGCTCTATAGTCCCAGACTTATGAAGGAGGTAGGAGGTAAAACCCACCTACCCAATGTAAAATAATTCTGAGCCCATTTTTCATAGCGCTTAGAAATATGAAAATTGAACATAAACTACAAATAATTTTAATATTATGTTCGTAGACCACAAAATATTAATTTTATACTTTACGAGTAGGGAATGTTATTATTCGACAAATTTTACTATTCGAATAATTCGAATAATACGAATATTGGTAATAAACTTTAAATACAAGTAATATAATGCGTTTAAATATACCTGCATATTTAATAATATTAAAATGTGAAGTGTTTCTCAAATTACTCTAAAAAATCAACGCCTTTTTAATTAAAAAAAATCTTCTTTTAAGTTTCAAACTTAAAATACTAAATTGCAAAAACTTTTTAAAACTATTAAAACACGAACGGCTTAGGTCTGGAGCAGACCATGGATTTGGTTGCCAACTAAGGAGTTTCTCCCAAAAATTAGGGAAAAGATCCTCTTGGGGAGAGAATTTTTGGGGTTTTTTTAGAGGTTCGTATTTTCTGGTTTTTAATTGAGTTAAGCTATTGATCGGTTCAACATAGACAATCGATTTAAAAAGTCAGACCTACAGTCTGACTTTTTAAATTAAGCTTTTGGTAATATAATTAAATGTATAAGGAACACATATTACAGAACATATTTTTTATTATTTATTTATATTTACAGAGTTGGAACACTGCACAGAAATCGGAATGCACTGTAAATAATGCTCTGTTCTAATATAATGTAGCTGAAAACTCTAAACACACGAGTATCGTGCTGTCATAATGGTCTGCTCCAGACCTAATTGGTACATGTCTATATAAACCGTAGTAAGAATAAGTAAACAAGATAAACCGTCAGAATGAAAAGCGCTCAAAAAAGATTTTAATGTTATGTTATCATAACAAAAATCTTCATAGTTGGTAAAAAGTGTGTCGAAAATCTTTAAAACAAAAATAACCTTTTTCTATTTTCAAGTTAACCGTGTTTTTGGTCTCTTTATGTTTTCATTTTTTTCTTTAACAATGACTCTTATTATAAAAAGGAAATTAGATAACAATAGATTTAAAAATTGTATCATAGCCTGAAGAATGTTTTGATGATTTTTCTGAAACTAGGCATCAGTACAGAAGTAGGTATCAAGCGCTGTACTGCAAGAACGGAGTGTGTCATGTTACGAACCGTTCAGAAGATGAATCGACGGTACAAAGAGACTGAAAAACATTCGACAAGGTCGTGTAAAATTTTATTGGCAGACTCAGCGCTCGGCAAGACCGTTAAATTGTTTCCATTTGTTAAAAAAATCAACACTTAAATGCAGTTAACTTCAGAAACAGCTTCTTCAGACCCAAAGGGAATATGTTACAGTGAAGAAGACTTGCTTAAGTAAACCTGAAACCCTAAAGACCGAGGCGAAGGGCGAGTGGTCTCTCGAGAGCTCTAGTATCGAGTAACAACACTGTGATACGTCCGTGAACACATACAAAAGGATGAACGAGAATGGTCCAGAATTTTGGTCCCAGATGAGTGGATGTGAGTACATCACTTTAACTTCACAAGTTAAAGTGAACTTCTGAAGGGACAATAAGTAAACGTGACCTGGTAGGTGAATTCTTCAAGCCTACTTTTCAGATAGAGTCCAGTATGCTCAGGCAGAGTACATATACAATAAGCTGGCATACCTTCAGTAATCCGCACTAAGTATGTGGCCATGACAATTGGACCTCTGAAACCTGGAGAAAGATATGGTCGAGATTTTTAAAAAATATCTTTATTGTCCTCACCTCAACCCGATTAAGTATACCCTGAGAAAAGCTTAGAGGGCTAGTCAGAAGCCGCAAATTGTCACCTACAGTTAGTACCCTCACAGCAAACACGCCCTGATATAAGAATGGGAGAGAATATTGCATTATTCGGCTACAAAACCTCGTTTTCAGTATGACAAACCTCCTCCAAGCTGTTGTCAGGTCTCGAGGAATTATTCAAAACCGCAATTTTATGGAACATATAAATTTAGTCTTTAATACTAAGATTAAAATTGTTAATTTTTGTTTAAAGATAAAACTAATATACTGGTATATATAATTTATTACTTTTAAAGAAAGCTGATAAATCTTGTTATTATATTTTGAAAAGTATGAAATTTTAACGATTTGTACTTAGTTTTTGCAGGCCAGTGTAATACTTTAATAATCAACTTAACTAGGTATCCTTTATCGTTTCACTCTGTTCTCCGCCTCTCTCTTTCTATCTGCTCTTCTAGTTATATTGCGTCTAGATATCGGTTTTGGTTTGATAAAAAATATAATTTTATTATATAGTTAAGTACACTTCACAAAATAAAGGCAAAGTTTTATTCATGACTTTTACAAAGTCAACCATTATCAAGTAATCGGCCTCCAAACTGGTTTCACCCACCTCTGTCATTTCCGAACTATGAGGATTAGGAACTTACAATTTTCCATGCTGGTAGATCATGGTAAATTCTCTTTAGGAAAGTTATTTTGAATGAAATCGAACAGTGACATTAAGAAACTAAAAATCGTATTACGCTTTATAGTAACAGAACCCTCCATAGACACGTCCTAACATGCTCTTGGTTAGGTTATTTTGACAAGCGTGTGAGCATGGATTTCTTTCGCTGAAGCCTATAGGAAGTATTCGCCTTAAATATTTTCTTTCACAAACAGTGTAGTAAAATCTGTTTTAGGATATTATTCACGACAATATTAATAAATAATAAATTATAAAAATAATGTTTAAAATAACGAAACTTTTCCGTTTATATGCAAGTTTATTACTATTATTAACATATTTTTGATAAATAAATAAAATATTTTTATTATTCGTTTTATTCGAAATATTCGAATATTGAACCCAGTCATATTCGAATAATAAAATCGTCTAATATTCGAATAAAACGAATATTCGAATAATATTCCCTATTTACGAGCCCGCGGCTCCGCCCGCGTAAGTACAGTAACCCACGGGAACCGTATAATATGTTCCTCGATAAAAAGTAGCCTTTGTCTAGTTTATATCTTAGATGCCAAATTTCATGATGAAAGGTTAAGTAATTTTTACGTGAAACTGTAAATAAAATTTTCCACGGGAACCGTACATTTCCCCGCGATAAGAAGTAGCCAATAGTCCATCCTCGTGCTCTACTTTATATCTGCGCAAAATTTCATGATGATCGGTTTAGTAGTTTTTACGTGAAAGTGTAAATAAAGTATTCCACGGGAACTGCACATTTCCCTGCGATTAAAAAGTAGCCTATGTCCTTTCTCAGGCTATAACTATCTGTGTACAAAATTTCATTTCAATCGGTTCAGTAGTTTTGCCGTGAAAGACGGACAAACAGACACACACTTTCCCATTTATAATATTAGCACAGCCTATAGAACTTACCTACAGTCGTCCAACGGACACGTCTAGACAGAGCAATCGTGCGGGGCGTGCGGGGTGAGAGAGGGGCGGTAGCGAGCCCAAGCTGCCATACACTCACTTGGGACACGTCAGCCGGGGTTGACGCTTTTTAATTTGATTGTTTTAAGTGGTTTGCGACAGTGTTTCGTTTGAGTTATATGTAGGTACTTATTTACAATGGTCAATTATATGAACAGCTATAGAAGATTAATTTTAATACAAAATCATGCGCCTGTTTCCCTACTACATCGTCAAATTCAACAATCGCAATCTAAAAACTAGTAAATCCAAATGTCGAAAATAGTTTCAGTTTCGCATTTGTAGCTTTTGCAGGGTTCATAAATATCCGATATTTATAATAAATATCAAAGTATCAGATATCTTTGATATATATCCGATATTTTTGATTTTTTGATATTTTTGATATTTTCAAAATTACATACAAATTTCATACTCTGATATGTTTTCTCGTAATAGTTGTATCGAAATAATTTGTATCTCTGATAATTTGAAGATAGGGAAGTAAAATTAAACTCATTTATTTATTATTGATATTCAAAGTTTTCAAATAAATTAAAAATCAACGATAGATACTTTTGAGTATCAATTTAAGTCTTAAATCCATAAAATGACTTTTGTTTATAACCAGAAGAAAAAAAAAAGTGTATTAATTTTATCAGTCGAATTAATTTGACACATGGTATAAATGGTATAACAATAGTATAATAACAAACAAGGAATTTTCTTCCGAAAAACAGGGGGTCACGTGGGTGTCATAAGCCGAATGATTAGTTAATGTCATGTCAAATAGCAAGTTTTTGATGACCTTGGCTTGTGAAACTCTCGGAAAATAAGACCTGCGGGTCTAAAAAGGCCACTTGCGCAATATCATCGCAATATTGCTATTTGACACTAAAGACAGACAGATTTACCAGCAAATTTCTTTAGTGTCAAATAGCAATATTGCGATGATATTGCGGAAGTGGCCTTTTTAGACCCGCTGTGTATTTAGACTATGACTTGATGTAAGATTTTTTACATTTAAAACATTATTTTACATTTTTAAACATAAATATCAATTTTGATATATATCAAGCATAAATATCAATTGATATAATATATCATGATATATATCCGATATATATCAATTGATATAGTATATCATGCGAACCCTGAGCTTTTGTATACGCATTTGTATTTTTTATAATAAAACTCTTCATTAATACTTCTATATATATTATTTTGTTTTATTCCTAGTACTCTACATACACATACTACGAATACACAAAATGTAGAACAGATTATAATAAAACACATTATTGTGACAACCCTGCAGCAATGACGAATACCTACACAAAAGCGGCATTTCGCGCGACTTCAAACGCGTTGGACCACTGTATCTCTTTATTACACTGTGATATTAGTATATATGGGTTTACGTATTGATTATTATCTATGTAGTAGCATAGACTAATCAAATTACTAGTAGTAGGCAACTGCGCGTTCCCTTGACATATTACTATGTTGAGGGTGCCTGTCGAAAAAGTTTGACAAATCGACAAAAATCCACAGTTCACTATTTCACAAGTTCCTTCGATAAAATACCTGTCGCATGTAAAAAATAATAATTTGTCAACAGAAATAGGTATTTAAATTTGATTTAAATAGTCACGACAAGATATTTCCACAGAGACAAACATACTTAGCTAATTTTTTTTTTATTGTGTAGACGTTGCCATCTATATAAATAAATAAATAATATAATCACTGTCGGTGTTAACTTTTAATCAGAGGGGCAATTAATACAATTACAATCAAGTCCAGATACGTTAAAACTCTCTAAACGGTGTTTTTATGAACGTTTAACCAACGTGAAACGCGCTCCGATTGGTCGAAACGTCATAAAATCCGTTCACGGTAACATGTCGCTTCACTTTCAATTCAAACAAAGTAAAATTAAGTCTACTTTATATACGAGAATTGAGGTTCTAAATTCAGCTGGCTCCAAAAGACATACTTACCTAACAGTATGTATCTAAGATAAACCTACGTAGGTTTATTTATACAGTTATGTCCTTTTTGGCGCGGGAGATTTATGCTTCGGCACAAATGGACCGGCTCCAACGGATAAATACCACGGCCTCAGAGAAAACCGGCGTGAAATAACGCTCTCAAGGAGATTTCGAAGACCGAACGCAAGTGCGCAACACCAGAGGAGTTACACTCTATGGGAGGCGGTACGTAATCGTTACCATCAGGCGATCCGTCTGCTCATTTTTTGGTTCATTTCAGAAAAAATTAAAAAAAGTTATTTATAGTAGGTACGCGACTAGTATTTAGCAGAATGGTGTGAGATTAACAAGAAGACATTTTATAAAGAGTATGTATGATGTATCTATATGTTATGTGATATCGATGGTCGTATTCTAAATACGCGCTCATGGGAACATTAGAGTAACACGAAACACGTGTTCCCGCGAACAATACATTTTGTATCCGTTGCTGATTGTTGCTCTGGAAGTCAGGAACTAAAACGTTATTTAAATCCGCGGTGGACTCATACTTTTTTTTTATTTTAACTTACATGCTTTAAATGTAAGCACAGGTAATTTTAAGGCAATTAGTATTTAGTAGGAAAAAAATGCTTATTTTACCTACTAATTGCCTTAAAATTACCGGTGCTGGTGGAAAAAGAGAGAGACAATATAGTGTTTGTAGACAGATTCTAGTCCTTTTAGCCCTAGGATGATGAGAAATTAATTAAGGGTCATCATTTCAGAGAAAAAAAAAACATACTTATTAAAGGAAAAATTTCAAAGAGAGCCTCTTTTTTAGGTTCATGAAGAGAGTCTCGTAGGTCGTAAAATACGAAATCCATTATCTCCGTCCGTAGGTTTTTTATCTAAGTATTTGGTTTGCTTCTGTTAAACATTCTATATCACGCTAACAAATTAGATAATTTATTTTAATGATAAAAATTGCTGGTCAGTTGGTAACTTGGTAGTTAACGGGCTACACCGGAAGTTAATTCAGAGTTGCGGAGAAAGCTCAAAATGTTAGTTGTTACGGAAGTACCGTAACACTTATAATAATAATCGTACACGTTAAATAATTGTTTTGATTTTGTTGCAAAACATGACTTTTTATAGATTGTTGTTTATCTAGTTTTACCTACCAAACTCTACTCTAAATAATAATCTCACCCTAAAATACTCATGAAAAATTCTACGACGATCATAAGTAGTGAATTAGTGATAGAACTCCGACGGTAGAGTTCGGCAAAGACTTTAGAGTTAGTAGTCGCTAGTCTTCACATAGGTGTTTGAAAAAGTCTGTTTATACTTTATTCAGGGCCGGATCTACCTAAGGGCTACTTGGGCTGCAGCCCAGGGCCCCGAGGTTACAAGGGGCCCCCAAACCCCGCTAAAAACAATAGGCAATAATTTGAATTTAAAAAATGGTTGTCTGTAAAGTCGGTTTACGAGCGATATTTTTACGTGATATCGTCATAAGAAAACATTGTAAAAAAATTGCATACTTCTATGAATTGAGTTAAGGCGGAAAATACGTGTGAAAGGATGTTTTCATGCTGATTTTCATTATTTTTTTTAAGGTATTAAAAATGAATATTGGTTATTTTATACATATCGCACCTTCAGAATTAAAGTGGCTTAATCCAAAATTCTCGATTTTTGGTAAACGCCTAAAACGTAAATAGACCATTTTTTGGTTTTTTGACTATAATAGTAAGTGTAAGCCTTTTAAAAATATGAGTTTAATTAATTAGAACCTTTGTTAATTAATCATTAAAAAAGGTGTCACTTTTTTCCAAAGTTTTTAAAATTTTATTGGCTTATTTAGCTTTGTGTCTATTTTTTACTAAAGCATTCAAAAATAAAACGTATTTTTTTTAAATAGGCTATTTATTTCTAATTTAAAATTTATTTTTGGTGACTAATTTTGGAATATGCTAGTTTATTAATTTGACTTTTAAAATTAAAGGTAAATTAGAATAGAGGCCAATGAAAAAAACTTTTATTTTGTGCGTATATAAAGTTAAACTTAGATTTGTATTGTTACGTGCTGGGCTCGAAGGATTTGGAGAGAAAGACCTGCTGACTCTTTTGAAGACTTTATTCATTAGCACTAGGTCCAACACAAAGCACTAGGTCTAACACTAAACTTTAACTTATCGCCTGTTTCGCCTCGAAAGAAGCTCGGACTGAACTCGCCTCGTTCCCAACCCCTCAGGCGTATTTATATCGGATGACACGAGTTCCAGACCGTTCCAGAAATGTTCGCGACTCGCGTGAACTGGTTGGATTGTTCCGGAATATTCGCACAGTAGCGCCATCTAGTACTGAGTAGGGGGCCCCACGCTGTCCCTGTTCACACCAAGTGGTTTCATTGGTTGACGCTAGATGGCGCTATTCTGTATGTTCGTAACAGTATGTATTAGGTACCTTATATTATTCTGTATTTTCCGTGTATATAAAAAAATAAGGTACATAAGTTACCGTCTTCCTATCTTCCTATCAAAATAATGTTTATATGCACGAAAAGGAAATGCTATTTAAACAAGCCTTTCAATATCAGAGGTCAATATTAATTATTATCGACGGGGAAATTTCATCATCATCAGCCTACAGACATATTAATAGCCCACTGCTTAACGTAGGCCGAGCGCCAACCATCCCGATCTCGCCCTCATCCATCTGCTGCCAGCCAACTTTAAATCGTCGGTCCATTGTGCCGTAGGTCGTCCTACACTACGTTTGCCTAAGCGTGGTCTCCATTCTAACGCTTGTTTACGCCATCAACCGTCTGTCCGTCTGCAAACATGGCTGGCTCACTTCCAGTTCAGCGTACTAATTCTATGATCAATGTCAGTGCTTTAATTCGTAGTGGTTGTGCCGGAGCTTCCCGAATGCAACCCAGCCGAAGCTTATTCTGCTATTTGCCTCGTTCTCAAAGTTATGCCACCCTAGTTGAATGAGAGTTTGCCCAAGATATACGTATTCTTGCTTCTTAACTTCAAGACTAGTATCATTTACGACGACAAGTCTCTGGAGAATATGTTCAATATGCATAATTTTGATTTTGTTAACGTTCATCCCGAGACGCACCCGTCTTGAACAATCGCTTAGGCTGTTCAGCATCTCTTCCAGGTCCTGCAGATATTCTGACATAATGATTATTTCATCCGCAAACTGTGAGATGTATTGCCCGTTTATGTTCAGTCTCAGGCCGTTTCAATCAAGCGACTTGAAAACGTCCTACGATGCGTTAGTAAACAGTTTCCGAGAGATAACATCTACCTGTCTCACTCTTTGAAGAAGTTGGATCCGTTTTATGGTCTATTCTTTTACTTGGACGGTAATCGTTGCGGCCTTGAACAGACATCTTAACAACTCGAAATATTATCGGCAGTCAACGAGGCATTTCTGCATGAATTCCAGCACAAACCAGTACGTCATTTCTCGTATTTAAAGTAGAATTTAATTTTACTTTACGACGTTTCGACCAATCAGAGCGCGTTTCACGTTGGTTTAACGTATATAAAAACACCGTTGAGATTAGCGTATTGAGACTTGATTGTAATTGTATTAAAGGTTTTTTTTAGCAGAATTGTCCTTCAAGTCTTGACGGCATCGAAGGCTTTCTCATAGTCCACATACGCTAAGCAGAGAGGCTGATTATACTTCTCGATGCATGTATGTGGTTCCCGGTCTGCTCCACTGGCTGAAAGTCGTTGAACTTCTGGGAAGGGTGATTCGAGATAACCTTCGATAATAGCTAGTAAACGTGGCTTAGGAGCAGAATGGGACGGGATTTTTATATTTATAGAAAAACCCAAGCCTTAAATATCTTTTATATGTTTAGGTTTTGTTGAAATCATCTTTTCTCGTATTGTATTTTCATTCCGATTATATTTTAATAGTAATATAACATAACCGTCACATACATAACCTGTCAATTCTTTTACTAATTCATAATAAATAAATAAAATTATTTTATTGATTTTTTATATTCTTACATATATCACTATTTCGGTTTCTCTCTCACCCAAAGGTTACCTGGAAGAGATTGCTACCACAGCAATAAGGTCGCCTTTTGTACAACTATTACTTGCGTATATTTAAGTAATATTTATGCTTTTTTGTGCGATAAAGAAAATGTAATAATATCATTAAAGAAACAGTTTTTTGACATGGCTATTAGTTGAGTACCTACTTAGATAGGCCCCTAAGTAGTTACAGCCCAGGGCCCCACAAATTCACGATCCGCCCCTGACTTTATTCTAGGTGTTTTATTATTAGGTAGTACGTACCTACTTTATTTTTATAGGTAGGTAGGTACCTAAAAGAAATCCCGAGGAATGTACGTAATACCTAAGTAATTTCGCAGGAATTTAATCATCAATTTGATTCTAAACTCTATATTTTTTTTGTATACAACTTTGTCTTGTTTTCAATAATAAGTAGGTATTATTACCTAGTACCTACCTAATGGTATAAAAGCTAATCATAATATTGAACGAGTAAGTGCTTCTTTGTATTTCTGTTTAAAATGTCAAGTAATTAGGTTCAACATTACCAACGCTCGACCAGCTAACGTAAAGAGAGCTTTCCGTTTGCATACATTTGAATTTGTTTCGAAGTTTGGCTGTTTTGTCAACATTGTGCCTAATTTGCTGTACCTATTAGGCAATTTCCTAAGCTGTCGAAGAGTTTATGCAACAAATTAAGTAACACATACGAGTAGGTACCTATAAGACGCAAGAACTGCTATAACTGGTAAAACTTAAGGACTTAAGGCAGGAACTACTTATATGATCCGGAATCCGGAAAGCTGGGGAAAATTCAGAGCATTGAAAACAGAGCTCTGCGCTAAAACAATAGAGCTGAAAGTCGAACACACGCGTGTCGAATCAAATGCCTGTCATATAGGTACAGCTCGACTCTCGACACTTTGATTTTCAACTCTATTGTAGTAGAGTAGAGTTCGATTTTCAGTGCTCTGAATTTTCCCGGGTCCGCCAGTTTCCGGATTATAGAGTCCCAGCCTAAATGAAGACATACCAAATTCTAACATACTACTAAATTAATGGATTAATATTTTTAATGTCCGCATGTCAGGTCTGTTTATTTTGGCAGCGGGCGCCACACCACTGGTAATTGCCATCGATTTCGTCGAACTCTCGTATCAAAGTGCTTAATAGCCCATAAAACTCATGTAAAATGGCGGATCATTTACGACGAAGTGTATGTGGATCTAATTCTGGCTAAGGCTGCGCGGTATCAGCATGATCAATGACTTTACTCAGCGCCAATTCAATCGCATTTTCCAGCCGTTACGGTCCAGGGCGATAAAAATTTAGCTCGGTGTGTTTTCGTTTTGTATTGTTCCTCTGTTACCGGAATACCGCTTCTCGGACTGATTGAGATGAGTTTTTGTCGTTTACGTAACATTTGGATACGGTTTAAGCTGCTGTGGTTAATGTTACATGCCCACTTTCTTCTTTACCTCACTTCCAATGGCCAGACCCCAGAATACCACTATCAAGTATATAATATATAGCTGTTGCCCGCGGCTCCGCCCGCGTAAATACAGTATCCCTCGGGAACACTGTATTTTTTCGGGATAAAAAGTAGCCTATGTTTTAATCCAGAGCCTAAACTACTACCATACTAAATTTCATAAAAATCCGTTCAGTAGTTTTTGCGTGATGAAGTAACAAACATCCATCCATACATCCTCACAAACTTTCACATCTACACTAATATTATAAGGCATGTATTTAAACTTGCGACAAAACAATTAAATTTTGGATGTGAAAATACCCAATATTGAACACTAAATTACCAAGTTGGCGAAAGAATGTAAGGAACAAAAAAATTACTAATCTGGTGACTAAATAATACCACTGAATTTTCCAAACTGGCAGACAGATTATGTTTTAGCGACTAAATAACCATCTTGGTGACAGTTTGTGAGTACACATTTAATTTAAGAATAGGCACATATATTTTCCCTGATGTAGGTAACTCAAAAACCATACAAGCAGCGAAACGAGCGCACACAAAAAAACCATAAAGGAGCGTACAAAATTCCCAATTTTTTAATTTACTCGGTTTTAGGGAGGTGTAGATTATTGTGTAGATTAATTTTGAAATTTAAAAATGGCGGATATTTATTTTTCGTAAAATTGATATGTGTGTCGCGTCGTTTACCAGGTTTTTGGGAGTGCTGGATACGAAAATGACATTCGTTTTGAAATTCCAATATGGCGGACATACTTAATTTCATAAAAATAATATGGGTGTCCTTTTATTGGTTTCTGGGGGTGCTGATTACAAAAAAGTCATCCATTTTAAATTTCCTTAGTAACCCAACAACCTCATATTTTCTTCATGGTGGGAGAAAAAGAAATTTGAAAATGCTGAATTTTCCAACATTTCTATAGCTTTATACATCTAGGAATGTATCTCAATGTACAGCATTTACTATGTTTTTATAAAGTTGATTCTATCTCGGAAACGGTGCATCCTATTGAAAAAATAATGAAAATTTCGCCCCCCTTAGAAACCCGCAACATCATATTTTCTTAATGATGGGAGAAAAAAAATCGAAAATCCTGAATTTTCCAACATTTCTATAGCTATAAACATCCGTCGTCTCTCAATGTACAGCATTTACTTCTTTTTTTATAAAATTGATTCTATCTCGGAAACGGTGCGTCCTATTGGAAAAATTATTAAAATTTCGCCCCCCTTTGAAACCCCGCAACATCATATTTTCTTCATGATGGGAGAAAATTTTTTTCGAAAATCCTGAATTTTCCAACATTTCTATAGCTATAAACATCCGTCGTATCTCAATGTACAGCATTTACTTCTTTTTTTATAAAATTGATTCTATCTCGGAAACGGTGCATCCTATTGAAAAAAAATAATGAAAATTTCATTCCCCTTAGGAATAACGCAACATCATATTTTCTTCATGATGGGAGAAAAAAAAATCGAAAATCTTGAATTTTCCAACATTTCTATAGATTGATACACCCCTCGTATCTAAGTACAGCATTGTCATATTTTTTTCTATAGTCGCTTCTATCTCAGAAACGGTGCATCCTACTGCAAAAGTAATGAAAATTTGCTCCCCCTTATTAATCTAGAAATCGCATATTTTCTTCATGAATGGCAGAAAAATTCATGAATCCTGATTTAAAAAAAAATTCTATACCTACATAGCTGGTACTTTGAACTACATAACATACTGTAATAATAATCATCAATCCTAATTAGCATCCCAAAGATCTTTTAATTTAGTATTCATATTCATTTTCCGAAGATTGAATATACTCCATTTTGGAAAATGAAATTGGAAGACAATTTTGTAATCAGAACCCCCAGAAACCGGGAAAAGGACAACCTTGTTAATTTTAATAACAAAAATTTACGCCATTGTGGAATTACGAAACAGATTTTATTTTCATATTATTCTGCACCTCCAGAAACCTAGAAAATGACACCCATGACAAAGAAAAACATACTCCAACAGTATCCAAAAATAGGATTTTCCGTAGCCTGCAAATTGAATTTTTAGCAGCCATTAATTTATCAACCAAATCTGGTTTTATAGCTGCTTATAATGGTCACCAACTCGGAAATTAAGTCACCAACTTATAAATGTCGATGATAATTTGGATTAAATTTCGCCTCTTTTTATCTGCCGACTTTAGAATTTTTTGTCACCCGAGTGTTTTCGCCAGTTTAGTAATTTAGTCGCCAACACATTAATTCGCTGCCAAATTCAGTAATACAGTATGCTCACGTGCAGCCGCCAACTTATTTTTTGTTCGCTCGATTAATTATATCCCATATTATAAAGAGGAAAACTTTGTTTGTATGTTTGTTTGTTTGTTTGTTTGTAATGAATAGGCTCAAAAAGTACTGGACCGATTTCAAAAATTCTTTCACCATTCGAAAGCTACATTATCCACGAGTAACATAGGCTAAATTTTATTTTGGAAAAAAATAGGGTTCCGTAAGATATTTGGGTTTTTCGGACACAAGGTGTAAAAAATCAACCAGAAAAGTTTCTTATTTTGCGTACGCTGCCTAAACTATAAAAGATAGAACCATAAAATGTTCTAATTAATTGTAGATCTTATAAATATCTACAAAAAAGTCCGCGACACACTATACCTATCTATGTCGAGTGAGGCACAACAACCATTTTTTTATTTAGAAATCTTGAATTTTTTTTGGACTACATTTAAACGCGTTTATTTTACTCATGTTATTAATCCTTATCAAAATAAATTATTTCATCACTAAGTACAGTTTATGTAGATAATATTTGGTCTTTGAATGATTAAAATTGGACGTTTGGTTTTGAAGTTATGGCGAAATTAAAATATTACGATTTCTGCTGCACGGCCCGTTGCGAAATGGGCGTCACCAAGGCGGGGTGCGCGTACGGATTAATGTTTAGTTTAGTTTAGTTAAATAGTTTAGTTATTTTATAAACATCAAATTGTTAATATCTTAAAATATAATACCTACATTATAATATCTATACATCTATACAGTTAAATACAATTTAAGTGTCTGTTTGTAACTTCAAATTAACAGCTTTTTACTTAATGAATCTGAAAGTATATTCGGTACTTACAATAAAATACATTTTTTTTAATTTTTGTCTGTCCGTCTGTCTGTCTGTCAGTCGGTCTGTCTGTCTGTTTGTTCCGACTAATCTCTGAAACGGCTGGACGGATTTTCACGGGACTTTCACTAGCAGATAGCTGATGTTATAGGGTCTAACATAGGCTACTTTTATTTTAGGGTTCCGTTTAAAAAAATAGGATTCCGCTTTCGTTAGTCTACACTAATATTATAAAGAGGAAAACTTTGTTTGTATGTTTGTTTGTTTGTTTGTTTGTTTGTTTGTAATGAATAGGCTCAAAAAGTACTGGACCGATTTCAAAAATTCTTTCACCATTCGAAAGCTACATTATCCACGAGTAACATAGGCTAAATTTTATTTTGGAAAAAAATAGGGTTCCGTAAGATATTTGGGTTTTTCGGACACAAGGTGTAAAAAATCAACCAGAAAAGTTACTTATTTTGCGTACGCTGCCTAAACTATAAAAGATAGAACCATAAAATGTTCTAATTAATTGTAGATCTTATAAATATCTACAAAAAAGTCCGCGACACACTATACCTATCTATGTCGAGTGAGGCACAGCAACCATTTTTTTATTTAGAAATCTTGATTTTTTTTGGACTACATTTAAACGCGTTTATTTTACTCATGTTATTAATCCTTATCAAAATAAATTATTTCATCACTAAGTACAGTTTATGTAGATAATATTTGGTCTTTGAATGATTAAAATTGGACATTTGGTTTTGAAGTTATGGCGAAATTAAAATATTACGATTTCTGCTGCACGGCCCGTTGCGAAGTGGGCGTCAACCAAGGCGGGGTGCGCGTGCGGGTTAATGTTTAGTTTAGTTTAGTTAAATAGATTAGTTATTTTATAAACATCAAATTGATAATATCTTAAAATATAATACATTATAATATCTATACATCTATACAGTTAAATACAATTTAAGTGTCTGTTTGTAACTTCAAATTAACAGCTTTTTACATAATGAATCTGAAAGTATATTCGGTAGGTACTTACAATAAAATACATTTTTTTTTAATTTTTGTCTGTCCGTCTGTCTGTCTGTCAGTCGGCCTGTCTGTCTGTTTGTTCCGACTAATCTCTGAAACGGCTGGACCGATTTTCACGGGACTTTCACTAGCAGATAGCTGATGTTATAGGGTCTAACATAGGCTACTTTTATTTTAGGGTTCCGTTTAAAAAAATAGGATTCCGCTTTCGTTAGTCATAAATAAAGTCGCGGGTAAATTTCAGCGATATCCCAAAGTATTGTTCCACGCGGACGAAGTCGCGGGCAAAAGCTATCATAAATAAAGTCTCGGGTAAATTTCAGCGATATCCCAAAGTATTGTTCCACGCGGACGAAGTCGCGGGCAAAAGCTAGTTTATAATATTAGTAGGATTTATAATATTAATAGGATATTACCCTTTTGCCAGTGTTTTTAGAATATGTAGACTAGTTTGTACGCGGTACACACAAACAAATATTTTTAGTCTACGAAAAAACCGAATGCTAAAAAAATAGTTTAAGCATATAAATGTAAGAAACCTACCTATCTGCCATTCAGAAAATGATCGAGTTGTTCTTAGAATGATTTAAATAAACAGAGACTCACCAGTCCCCTGTGATGCCAAAGCAATTGACACATCCAAATGCTACCATACCATATCGGCTCTCGGTAGTCCTTTGTTAAGTGGACCACTGCCGGTTTTGGCACTAAATGGGTTATAAGTTTATTGGTTATTGTAACGGAAGTGCCTAATGTATTCACAATCTAATTATGCATTCGGTACTTCACATAATATAAATAATTGCATAGTGGTTATAGAAATGTTACAATGCTAAAGCGCTAGTAATTAGTATCTAGATTCTAGGTATTTGCGTTATTGAATAGTTTAGAATAAGTTTAGCTTTATGGGAGATTTTTCAATTAATGAGAATTGAGAATAGGTAGGTATAACGTGCTAAGTAATGAAATTTTGGCAGAAAAAAAAAACATTTGAAAAAGGGAAATCTGCTCAGTGAGTCTACTGCGCTGATAAAAGGCCATTGACCTCAAAGAGCTGATTTCAATAGATTGAAACTGATTGAACTGATACTTTTACAAACTTTTTAAATCAGCTGTGAGGTCAATGACCTCAGGGTCATAAGGAGTGCATTATAATTTCATTCAGTGAGTGGCGTTTTACAATTATTTTTTGTTTATTTTTTCTGTAACTATTTGATTTTGCAAAACGTATACATAACATTCTGCAAAATAATTACATAGGTACTTAAACTATGATGAAACACGAAATAATATGGAAATTCAATTTTCTTCCTATCAAATATTTCTCCTTAGATGATAAAAAGAAACATCTCACGAGCATTTTTGTCGGGTCAAAGCCAAAGCAAATATAAATATTACAATTATTAGCTTTTAGTATAATATTCGAGCAACCCATTAGGCCGCGTCTATTCTAAAAAAACGCTGACTGATGTCCGATGACCCTAAATACTTTTTATTGCAAGTAGTGATGTGCCGGATCGTTAAAAATGTATATCCGCGGATACGGATCTGAATACGGATATTTGGTGTCAAGATCCGCGGATATGGATACGGATCTTAACTTTCTTACGCAGTCGGTGTCGGTACTCGCGACCTTCACACATGTTTCGACTTGCATTGCACGGTGGTTCTTTCTTTTGTTTTGTTTATAGTTTTGTGTGACACTGGACAGCATAGATAACGCTTGTTTGGTATTGGTACATGAGTTTTAAAAAATGACTACAAAGAAGTTTAGTAGTGTAATATGGAATTATTTTGTGTTAGTAAATGATGAATGTGCAAAGTATAAAATTTGTGACGGATAGTATTCCCGTAAGGGTAAAAAGCACAACTCTTTAAAAAATCATTTACAAAGAAAACAACCTCAAGAATATTATCTGTATTGAATTTAATATTTTTATTGCTAGTCGCTACCTTAATCAGTAATCACTAATTTAAATAATTCTTCTATAATATTAATATGGTAAATAGATCCGTAAAAGATCCGCCAAATAGTAACGGATACGGACACGGATACGGATCTTTCTTCTGCCTCGGATATCCGCGGATACAGATACGGATACGGATATCCGGCACATCAGTAATTGCAAGTATTAAAGTTATTAAGATGTTTGTATTAAGTCGATAGGTATAATATATACATAATACATACACGTCCTTAGACGAAAATAAGAATTAAAAGTATTTATTAGGTAGGTAGGTAGGTATAGGTAATACCACCCACAGCTGAGCAGGCGATAGGCTAGGTATAACGTATAACCTACCTGCCTACCTATTAGTTCTACCTTGGATTTTATCTTGAATCTGCTAAGTTTAAGTACCCAATATATTCAAGTTAATTATACATTAGTAACTTTAATTACACTTTCCTAATATTACCTACGTTGATAATCCAGTTTTTTTAGAAAATACGTTTAGTAGGTACTTTTATTGACACTTTCGCTACAAGAGTAGCTTATTAAAAGAATTTAGATACCTATTGATCACTTGTGGATTTAGTCAACAAAGTGTAGAAATTCGGATATGAGTCACGACTCACGACACCTAGATTTCTTACATTAATTTTTAAACCAATTTTGCTCTCATGTTTTTTTATATTGTCTTATTTTCAAGCGTTGGTCCATATAGCCATATACGTTAGTGATATAGGTACATATATTCTTTGATATAGCTGAAAACACGACCGTTATCTCCTCTCTCCTGTCTACGGTAACATTAGAGACTAAACTCTAATGTTTGGTTGTATATTGTAGATACAAATTGTCGTGGCGTACATTCACGCCTCGCATAATTTACAGATAAAGTTGCAGTGGACATTGGCCAAGCTATGTCCGGTGCGATCGTGAGAAAATATTTCACGACGGACAGGCGAAAGCCAGTGTTCAGTAACGACATGGAGTAGGCTGTAGGTATGTATTGCACCTTAGATTAGTCATTAGAGCAACAAACCAACTGCTCTAAGCCTTACGTTGTCATGTTGTAAATTCGACTGTTATGGTTGAAACTTCGCGCTTCGGGAACTGGAGAAATGCCAGTCAATTCACGTCACAGATGAAATTCGCCAGAAGTCAGAACTAAAAAGTACCATGAGTATTCTGGTTTCAAATCATATTTTGATAATATTATATGATACCTAGTTAGTAGTTACCTACCAAACACGATAGTTTGTAAAAATTAACATTATATCACAACTCACAAGTTGTGGTTCTAAAGGCAATAGACACTATATAAAGCTAGGTATAATAGAGTCTAGACTCTAGATAGATGAGAATAGGGCATAAAAAAATAATCATATTCTTTAGATCTTAGTATTTGAATATATTACCTAAGCTACGTGGGCGATTCGAGGGCATTAGAAGGCTACGATGACGGTTGCTGCAGCCTAAATCCTCATGATTTTTGCTCCTGTCACACATAATAAGTTTGACTCATAATAACCAAGAGAAATGTCGAGTAGATACTAAAGTAAGTACCTACTTACTATTTTTTGCATTAGAATTTAGAAGTACCCTATAACCTACTAATTATCAAGTAGGTAGGTATTATAAATGTGAATCTGAGTTCGTTTGTTTGTTGCACTTTCACGTATAACTACTTACCCGATTATCATGAAATTTCACACAGATAAAAACTAGACCACTGGGAAGTACTTTTTATCGCGGGAAAATATACGGTTCCTGTGGGATACTGCTGCGGGGAAAATGTTGTTTTGTTATAAATTAAAATATTTAAAGCGTTCAATCCAATATAGGCTTTAACGCGACGTTTTTTGTAAACAAGTTTGAACTTATTACTTAACTCGTAGTTACATCTCCGTTTTCGGTTTGTCACCTACGACACGTCAATGACTCTGCGCACGGCTCACGGCATTCATCAAACAAAGCCGCCGATAAAATCAGGTAACTTTCTTCTCAAAGGTCAAACTCGTTTGGCAACAAAAGATTGAAGATGGTAAGTCGATTTCCATTTAAGTATGAAATATGAATTATGTAAAAATCATTGTCTTGGACGCGTATGCTAAAATCTTATGCAATATTGTTAAACTAAAGTATAAGGTGACTTAAATAAGTACTGCAATATGAAGTCGTTTTAGGAATCCGTGTCCAATGGGTAAAAACTGACCTCTCTCTCCGTCCGTTTGTCTGTCTGTCTCAGTCACCACTCACCAAACTTGTATATCTCTATTATCTGCATGAATTGTTATAGACAGTTGAAATTTTCACAGCCGATGTGTTTCTGTTGCTACAATAACAATTTATGCCTACTAAAAACAGAATAAAATAAATAATTAAGTTGGGCTCCCATACAACACACGTGTTTTTTTTTTGCCGATTTGTACGGAACCCTTCGTGCGCGAGTCCGACTCGCTTTTGTACGGTTTTTTATAAACGTTAAATTATTAATTTATTGCACATGTCCAATTAAGATTTTGACAATCTTAGCTAATTTACCTATTTATGCATAGAGCTCATTTTTAGCATCTCGTAAATGTAGACAGAACCTAAATTCTCGTATTTAAAGTAGACTTTCATTGTACTTTGATTTTATTATAAGTGAAGCGACATGTTATCGTAAACTGATTTTATGAAGTTTCGACCAATCAGAACTCGCTTCACGTTGGTTTGACATCAGTGGTTTGACGTTTACGAGAATACCGTTTGGCAGTCAGAAGTCACTGCGTGTAAATTAAATTGTACTTATACACCATAAAAAACTTAGTCCTTTTGATCCGTTAATGGATGATTTATACAGTATTCTCCGAGCGAAGTAACCACCCTTGAAATACTGTAGTGCCTAGGACAGTCGGTTTGTAATGACTAATGTCGTGTGGTAGCTCAAGCACATACGTGATACGGCTTTATCACAAGTCACAACATAGTCAGCCTAGTCCAGAGGAATGACTGGTCAATACGTCTGGTGCGGGTTTCCTCACGATGTTTTCCTTCACCGTTAGAGCGTCCGTATAATGTACTTGAGATCTGAAAAAGTCTCATTGGTACACGCCACAACCTGTGATTCGAACCTGCACTCTCTCGAATGCAAACCAAACAGTCTACCCACTAGGCCACGGAGCTCACACGTAGATACATAATATATAATATTATTATAGAAGAGGCATGAAGCAAAAAGTGTCTCCAGTTAAATGGTTCCACTTTTTTATTTTTGAGGCCATTTTGGCATTTGAAGTATGGTGAAAACAAGATGGCTGACATTTTAAGTATTTTGAAAACCTAGATGACGTAACTTTTTCTTGCATGAAGGTTTTATTCTGTCAAATGAACGTCAAGGTCTATCTTTAGACAAAACATGTTGAAGCAAAAAGTGTCTCCAATTAAATGGCCCCAGTTTTGAGATTTTTGAAACCATTTTGACATTTGAAGTATGGTGAAAACAAGATGGCTGACATCTATGGTAACTTTTTCTTGTATTTAAAGATTTGTTCTGTCAAATGAGCGTCACAGCCTTTCTTCAATCTTGAGATAGTTGAAAATTTTGACATCGTTCTATGAAAGCTGTTCTGTATGTATCTAAGTATGAGCACAGAATACTTAATAGTACTACGTAGTATGAGTTACGTTCTCTATAATATATTCTACTCTGTGTTTGTAGAATGTTCTCCTCGCTCACTAGTCACTTCACACTTGACATAAAATTTTATTTTTATGTGAGTACTTAGGTACCTACTTATTCGTCCTACAGGTTTACAACTTACAACCGTATAATACTTATAACATTATTATTCATCATCGAGGTCGGCAAGGTGTATCTCAGCTGTCTGGTCGCAGGTGCGTTTCACCTGGGCCCTGACTTAATAACTGCTTAATAATTGCACTGCTTTCTATCATATTAAAATTGGGATTTCACATTCATTATTACCTGTTTAAAAGCGTTTCCTAAAAAATGTAATACTTAATAATGTCTTAAACAAAAAAATAATGAAACACTGCAAATCACAATTTATATACCTACCTACGCCTAAATTCAGCTAAAGTTTCCTTAATTTGTTGTTACTTGTTATTACTGATTACTAATTAGTCATACCTCATACTACTCGTATTATTGATTTAACTGTTTGTCTACTAGATTCTTATGCCAAGTACCTACTAGTGTACCTACTACTTATTTACATACTTAGGTACCTACTTATAACTTACGTCTTATTTTCAGTCTATGGAAAAAGTACCTATGTCAAAATTTTGAATATTTGAGTCACAATAACAATAGGCTTATTAATCTGATTCACAATATCCCTGTCAGTGAATTTCTGTCTAAGGGCACCAGAAATTATGATGATCATTCGATTCGGAAGACCTCTAGAAACTTTTTGAAATATTTCAAGAAGGGCCCCAAAAAATTGCAAAAGTTATAAACAATTAAGTAAAAAACAAAAATGGGGTATGGCTTTTGAAAATTTCTCGGAAAATATTAAAGATAGGTATTCAAATTAAAAAAAAACCGTAAATAGGAGGAAATTTCCTAAAAGAAAGTTCCAACTCCCGGAACTCTATGACCAATATTTATAATTTTAATTTAGAGGTAAAAAAAGCGCTAAACCTAGATCATCATTTTCGGTGCCCTTGGACAGAAATTCATTGAAATATGGATCTTGTGACCCAGACTATAAGTCAATATCATATAGGTCAATATCATAGTGCAAAACTGATCCAATAATTTATTCCTCAATTTAAACTCCTCGAACACCAACCCCCATTGTTTAATAGCGATATTAGTACCTACTGGGTATTTAGTCAAGATGAATTCGATAATTTCGTTGGGGAAGTTCGAAAACAAAATGTATGGGATGACACATGTCATCGCAAGTGATATGTCACTTGGCGATGACTTACGTCAGAGCCGTTTTATATTACATTTTTGCCGTTGTTGGAAATGGCACATTTGGCGGGAGCCGGCCCAGCGCTGATGCCACCATCAGCTCTGGGTCGGCTATTGCCAAATGTGGCCTGCCAAATGTGTCTGCCAAGGCCCAGCCGGGCAAGCCTGCAGGCAGCTGTACTCCTGAATATGTCGTACGTCTGTAGTCTGTACGGAGCCTCAATCTGGGCGCCTCAAGATGCACAAAATGCAGCGGGTCATAGCGGTGAGGGTTATCAGGGGCTACCGTACAGTCTTCTGGGCGGCAGCTACTTCCCTGGCGGGGGAACCGCCTTAGGAGCTCACGGCAAGGGCCATTGCCGAGATGTACCTACTCATATCAGAGGAGAGGTCACGAGGCGAGGTCCCCTCGTGGGAAGAGCTGAGGCGGTTTCAAAGACTGGGAGAGCAGTGGTTGCTGGGGAGGTGGGGAGAGGTGCTGGCGCAGTTGCAGTACGGTCAACGTACGGCCGAGGCACTGCTTCCAGTCCTTGCGGCGTGGACGCGCCGCAAGCAAAAACCCCTGACCTTCCGCACCGATGGATACATTCCCGGTGAGCATCTGTGTAAGGTCGCCAGGAGGCAACATACGCCAGCCTGCCATGAATGCGGCGCTGCGGAGGTCACGGCCCAGCACACCCTAGAGGTGTGCGACCGTTGAGCCGTGAGCGCCACGATCTCTTGGTAGTGCTTGGGCGGAACCTCTCGATCTCGAGGGTGGTTCGCTGCATGCTCGAGAGCGATGAAGCCTGGCAGGCGGCGGTTTCTTCCTGCAACGAACGTTATTTCGCAGAAGGAGACCGCGGAGCTGGACAGAGATATCCATCCATCCTCTGTTCCGCTCCGCCGTGGTAAATATTCGTCTTTTGATAGTGATGATGTCATTGCTACTAATTTATTCATATTATATGACTTTAAATTCATAATGTACTTTATATGTTTCACCGGATATAATTAAAAATGTTAATGTACCTAGTACCTACCTTCTTATTTATGTTATGGTCAAAATAATACGAACCCAGTCGGACGGATCGGTTTCGTCATAAACCACGGTGTACGGTGTAGTCACTACACTCAGTAGTGTGTAGAGATCAAATATCTATTGCAATATTGCATAAAGTATTTACTTAATGATGTTGAATATTTACTTTTCAACCCATATGTGCTGTTAGTTTACAATGATTGCACTTGCACATTTTCACAGATTATAATAATATGTAGATATTTAATTTAGGTACCTACTACTAGTCTACTGATACCTAGTGGCTAGTACCTTCCTACGTTGCGTGTTGTAGATTCGATTACTTAAACATTATTTCAATGGTAAAATAAGTAAGTCTAAGGACCTATTTAATGTTTCACAATCTTATTTTAAATGTCACATAGCTTATTCGGAAGTTTTGTCGCTGCTAACTTTATATGGAGCGATAGAGACAAAACAGGCAAATAAGGGATCTGAGTTCTGACACTTATTAGTCTTGTTACCTATCTCGCTGCATCCAAAGATTTCAAAACTCAAGATAGGTTCAAATGAATGTGCGTTACATTTGACAGAACAAATCTTCATACAAGAAAATGTTACGCCATCTTGGTTTTCACCATACTTCGAATTTACTCTTTTCACGTTTTATTTCAAATGTCAAAATGGCCCCAAAACTCAAAATTGGTGCCATTTAACTGGGGTCACTTTTTGCCTCAACATGCCTCGTCTACGAGTTTATCATATACGTCTAAGGCTGCATCTAAAAAGTCGCCTCCCCGCCAGTAATAATAATCAAGATGACAGTGTTAGAGCTTAGTGCGATGTAACTAGTCTCCAGTATCTACGATTACATTCCCAACGCCATATGTAGAGTTATATTTTTAGATTTTTACTTTTTTTTTTCATATTATTACTTATGCGGTCTTAAATTTTGTACCTACATTTATTCTGAAGCTAACTAAAAAGAAAGTAAAGTCGTCAGTAACTGGATAGCCTAGTACCTACCTACTACGGTTCAGCATCCAAACTCTACATTGCCGGCGCATTAGGTAGAGTTCAATAACGTTTATTTTTATTGCATGTACCGACTACGGGAGAAGAGGGGCAATTAATCTTTTTATTTATTTATTTTAGGCAGTTTTTCTTGATATGATATAATTAAGAATAGACTTTTTCAAATAATTTTCAAATAATTTCAAAACATTTAAAAAAGTCTATACCTACTTAAATATCTAAATAACGAGAATTTTTTCCTGTATTTAAAGAATAATAATTTTACTTGTCAATATTGTAAGAAGATTGATTGAGGCTTTCAATTGGCCTCAATAATACACAAGACACCGATTCATCATAATTTTAACGTGAGAAAAATTACTGCAAGTAATTTTTGATTGAGTGCTCTCAATTAAAAATTAATGCGTTTCAGATAAAAGAAACATGACCAAAATATTATGATAAAAATAAAAACACTGAACCTTGGACTTGTTAGCTTAGGTAAGCTAGCTTGATTGGCTTAGCGGTTAGCCGTAAGGTATCTAATCTATAAGTTGGAATCTAACTGGAACTAGAACCTAGAAGCAAACCTGTTTCATGTACAAGACCTAAGTATTCCTAGGGTTCACAAATAAAACTTAGGTACATACTTACTTTCATAAAGGACTTAAGAATTCGTAGGTACAAAAATAGTTTAAAGAATTTCGTTAATTCATTCAACGTCTGCTTACTTAATGAAAACAATCTTAATATATTATGCTTATTCGATTCCTTTTGTGCAGTAGGGTCGATCAACTTTTATTGGTCCGACGGTACACCCATCATGTCCCTGAACGATAATTAATAAATATTAAATCATAAAGAGTTAAATTGGTTTTAATTATATTCCTTTTAATATTTTCTAGCATAATTGTGAACAATATTTTACTTGTTTTATTAATTTGTGCGTAGTTTCATGGTTGTCCAAGAGACTAAATGCAATTTTCCAGTACTATCACATTTGTCCCCAAGCCACAATGCATTAACAAACTTCGCATCACGAAAAACATACTATCACGACCATAAATACCAAATACACTTCTTGATTCAGTTCATAATTATTGACATCAAAACATACAAACAATTTTTTTTTATTGGATATAATACGATTTTCAGGCATTTTACTTTTGTCCCCATAAATCACGTACATGGCGCAGGTCTCACGGACAACCGTAATTTAGTTATGTAACCAAAACACAGTGGCGCGGTAGACTCCTAAACAACAAGCCAAACACAATAGTTAACTGTCGGGCTCAAACGCCATTTTGATTTGTATAAAATCACGGCGACAGTCGTCCCGAGCGACGTTGGTGAGTGTGGGTGGCTTTTTTGTCAGTCCGTCGGACAACTGTGGTTAAAACGTAAGTACTTGATGCATTGTTATCAATTATACTACACGAGATGCGCTTTCGTCTATATTTTAGTGTGAGCTGAGATTAATATATAAAATAACAATAGTATTTGCTTGGCGGCTCAAAATTTTAAAAATGTCCCGCGGACAACCAGTCACTTGGACAACCAAAGTGGTTGTCCCATGGACAATTTGGTTGTCCCTAGGACAATAATTATTTAAAACTTACTTTAACAGTTAAATAGTTCATGTTTTGTTTATTACTCGGCTGTTTCGGGAATACATTTTTATTACGCGATTTTATGTTTAGTTTAATTGTAATTTTTACATTTTTAGATAAGACAATGGGATTGTCGGAGAAAGAAAAGTCAAGATGCTATCTAGAAAGGCTTAAAGCAGACCCAGATAAATTGGCTGAATGGAAAAGAAAAAAAAAAGAGAAAATTATCACAAAAATAAAAGATAGTGCTCATTATCGTTTGGACAAACAAATAATGTCCCATGGACAACCAAATATGTCTTCTGGACAACTAAGATGTCCCCATATGAAAATCACATTATACTTCATTTATTCAGTTTTATCGAGAATCAGTTCATTTTAATTTAGTAAAATCAATAATACAATACGTAACAACCTCGCCTTAATAGTTTTTTGTAAAAAAATATCACTATTCCGCTTTACTTAATTTTTTTTTATGTATGAAACATAATTTGGTTGTCCAAAAGACATCATTCGTTTCAATTTTAATAAAAATATTTCGTATTTTGGGTGTACATAGAACAAATATCAAAATATTATTTATTATTTAATATTAGAAGAATTTGTTTTAATTCTTAAGGGCATTTAACATTTAAAAAAGTACTACTGTGTAAGTTGTCCAAAGGACATTATTTCCCGTGAAAAGATCGGTTAGTGAAGTTAAATCCACAAATGTATTTAATCAACATCACTGCTGCTTATATAATCTTAATCTACGAAGAATCCTCTTCTAAATGAAATAGTAAAATGCTGAAAATGAAGCAAAAAAAATAAATAGGAGAAAATTATGCTCGGGACCTTTAAAAATTGATTGACCCAGTAGTTTAAATGCCTACTTAGATCTTTCAGTTTCCGTACACAGTTAGGTGCCTACATATTTTATCAATATAAATATTGTTTATCATTTAGTCGGTGTGTCGAGTGTTCCCTAGAACATTTGGTTAATCGCAATCAAGCAATAGCCCGCATCCTGCAGCATCATAAATATCATGACGTCAGCCGACGACCTTTGTCGAGGGCTCGTGTTTTGGTCCTTGTGCGATATTAACCCGCAGATGTTCCTCTTCTTTTTGCTCGCCTTGTTCGAGATAAATATTCCGTTTATTTTACAACAGAGACATTAACGCGATTCTTTTGTTCTCTGTTAAAATAATTTAACAGATCCTGAACCTAAGTTATGTTCACTTGGCCTTGTTTGATTTGCATTTATAAAATTAGTCATATTTGTCGAAGATGATATTTTAAAAACATGTAGGTAAGTACTTACCTACCTAACTACTTACTTGACTTGCAATAAACAAAAACAAGAGCGATGAAACTGCGCTAAAATTGCAGTTTTAATTATCTACATCTGTTTTGGTAATTCCTACTCATCTGAATATTTAGTGGAAATTAGTCCAGACTCACCTTTTCAGAGGATATGAATCCGAATTTCCACTTGGCACAATCACTTGTTCACTGGTGCTATTGGTTCGCGCGCACGGCGCGGGTTCGTCGCGGAGTGAGGAGGCGCGCGCGCAGACGAGTGGGAGGCGCGCCGCGCGCTATCCTGCGCTGCTGACAAACTCAATTGCCGCTCACATTACAACAATCACTAACAAATGACTGTATACACCGGCCGAATGACCAACGCTACACGCCTATGTTACTCACGCAGTTCAGAATCGAACTTTCAATGTTGATTGTTGGATCGAAGCGAGGATGTTTTGCGAAAAACATAAATTATTTTTAATAATATTTAAGATTATCGACCGTAATTATTATTCTTGAAGGTATGGTCTAAAAAAATGCATGCTAGATAAGTAAATAGGCACGCCCTTAAGTACCAAACGTTTAACGTTATCTTAACGTAGCAGTGTCCAAATAACTGGCCATAATAAGTAATAAACTTTACACTCTTCTAACTCTACACGCCTTAACTCTACAAGCCTAACTACACAAACTCTACATTTTAGTCGAAAGATGTGGCCTGGCCATTTTGCTACAGTCGCTTGGGCGTGTGGTGGAAAATTTACGTACCTTTTTTCTGTTATTGTAGGAACAAAACGGCCAAGCCACATAACTTGATTAAGGTGTAGAGTTTGTGAAGTCAGGCTTGTAGAGTTAAGGCGTGTAGAGTTAGAAGTTTGGTAATGTCAGAAGCTTTGTTTTACATGCGCTCTGATGACTTTTTGACAGTGCGAGTCATAATATGGTAATCGTCTTGGCATCACTAAACATGAAAATGTTTTTTTGTGGGAATTCGCTTCTTTTTGAAAATTGTTAAATGACTATATTTTTTTTATTTTATTGTTAGGTACTATTTATAACAGGATCCCTTCAACAATTTTCAGACCTCTAGAGTAAACATTTGCGTAGGTCTCTTACAAAATTTCATCCCCTTGTTTAAGGTGTAGGAGAATAAAAGTTCCCAGTTTGACAATTTTTTGTTGTTTATGTGCTAATACTAGCTTATATACCAAATTTCAGCTCTTTAGGATATCCGGAATTACCCTTGAATTTTGTTGATCATCACTCATCAGTAAGTCAGTGACGAAATTAAGGGTTTTTATACATCAATAATAAAATCTGAAGTATAAGACCCATGCATACTTCACACACACATACATACATATATACAGACATACTGACACCCTCGCGGGGGTAGTCAGGGAAGCTTCCTGTGACCTCAGAACGTCGAGATCTGATGAGAATTCGATTTTTGCAAAACGGGGTAAAACCAATAACTTCCCGATTTTTGAAAATCTTAGATTTTCTTAGCCCCTCGTTTATCGTATTTGTGAAGGAGAAAGCATGACATTTTAACCCAAGGTTAACTTTAACCCGGATTGGCGCAAGTGGGCCTAAGTATGGGGAACCCCCAAAATTTATTGTTTTTTTTTTTCTAATTTTGTATGAAAATCTTAATGCGGTTCACAGAATACATCTACTTACCAAGTTAGTTCTTACAGTTTCGGAAAAAAGTGACTGTGACATACAGACAGACATGACGAATCCATAAGTCAGTTTTTTGCCATTTGGCTACGGAACCCTAAAAATGCAGGTCCATATCGCGCATCGTTTCATTAAAAAAAATTGAGTTTCAGTTCTTACCGATTTTTTTTATTTTTGTGTGTAAATCTCAATGCGGTTCATAGAATAAGTACATATAGTACTTACTACGTTTCAACAGTATACTTAGTTCTTAGTTTCGGAAAAAACGGACGGACAGACAGACAGAAATGACGAATCCATAAGGGTTCCGTTTTTTGCCATTTGGCTACGGAACCCTAAAAATGCAGGTCCATATCGCGTATCGTTTAATTTCGGTGTGATTTAACCTTTAGGTATGCTTAAAAAGTTCGGCCATCGCTTGCACGTTTTTTTCTCAAGTTTTTGCAGTGGGCGGAGCAGTTTTTTGGTTCGTAGGCGGTTCTTACTAAATGATCCACAAGGTTGTATTACTCACTGTTTCCAAACAAACGTCGTAAAAGCCTGTGTCAGTGTCATAGCCTCATAGGGCCTGTATTATATGTACCGTCGGGGTATTTAATCCTTTAGCAGGTTAACAGTTTTCGTAATACGTTCGTATTAAAATGAAGTAAAATAACTAAATGAGTAACTATCGCCCTCGAGTTTGTATTATGGATTTATTTTTATAATTGATTTATATTTTTTAAATCAATTTTACTGTGGAAATTCAGGCTACGTTCTACCGTAGAAATACCACAGTTTCACAGATAGCCGGCTTGAAATTACGCTTATGTTGTGTTTCTCCGTGTAAGTGTAACCTATATTACAATAATAATAATTAGCGACATCATCAAATAATATATAGTATAATAAATATAAAGACAATCAGAACAGGGAATTGAAATAACACAAAACTTCATGACAATATTCTATTATATTTAATAACAGACTTTAATACAATCTTGCAACATTCATTTGGTTTCGTACTAACAGCACATCACACGACCAACTATAACAATAAATACATTGCTTTACATTGGGATTACTACACTAAATCGGAATAAAAAATAGTTTTAATAAATACATCGTAATGACACAAAATGACTTGAAGCATGCGAGAACTAGATATACAATAATACATACGGTTTGTTAAAAAACAACAATCTACCGGCCCTGTTTTTATAACATACTCAATTTTAACGAGATAACACGTAACAATTAATAATTTTAAACAAATTTAAGTAAAATATCACTAAAGAGGATGTTACAGGTTAATATCACTACTTTAAATCCATTCGCGATCTAAATGGAAATATTCCACGATTAATTCGACATGGTAACTTACAAGTACATATAGCACGGTTTATGCCCCTTCGAAGTTGCACAGTCAGAAAGGAAACTTGACCAGTAATAACATTTTGTTCGTGGAAGTAAAACAGCTCATATTACCAATCAGTAGAGTTTAGAATGCGATGTCATGGAAAATGAGTTTGCGACTACAATATTACATGGATTGCACTTTTAGCTACAAACCGTGGTCGAGTGGTTTAGAGCTGCGCTCTCGTCTCCGGAGGTCGTGGGTTTGATTCCCGCATTGGAAATACAAAAACTTTTGGTTTCAAGTTTGGTTACGACAATGCAGGCTGATCACCTGATTGTCTGACAAGAGATCCATGCGTCGGATGGACATGTAAAAAGTTGGTACTGTGCCTGATAACTTGCCAGTCGTGTCGGTTAAATCTGTCCCACTGTGTTATAAAAGTATAGGAAAATTGGCAGTCTCTCTTCCTTTACTTGTGTACTGCGCACACATTTGGGCAATATAAAATAACTCCTGCGTAGTCCGACTGGCTTCAACGAAACCAGCCACCGCTACCGAAATCAGTGTGAGAGCTATTATTATTATTATCTTGTATACTTTGTATTGATTTAAATATTTTTTTCCAAACATTTATATACTTATGAAACATTTTATGTATCATATTAGATGCGTTTTAAAATGTATTTTTATAGGAATATTATAATAATTATATTTTCTAGTAATTTTAGTTGTATAACCACGAACGTCACAAATCACATAATACATTCGTTACAAATCTTTGGTGATACCGTCTGATAATAATAATTTTACAAGTACGGCAGTCAATAAGTAGTAAGTTTGAATGTATTACTTTATTATTTAAGTTTGTATTTTAATAACACCAGACACATTCAGTGTGTTGACAGCAAATCTATATTTTTCAACTCAATCCATTAAAATTACTAGTTCCTTTAAAATTCAAATTGAGTACGAATTCCTATTTCGAAAGTCGGTAAAAATTGTCATGCGCGCCCAAGTATTTGAAAAACTACAAAAGCAAAAAATAAAAATATTCTATATTATACAATTAATATTTTACTAACAAAAGTGCAAGGAAAGTCATTGACCTAAGATTGTAGAAAAATCATTTGATATTACCCTTCACAACACGCACAATGCGCTTGGCATACTACTTCACTTTTCACAGAATGAAAATGCACAATCTCTGTGAAACTGCACATGAGCTTCAACGTCTTCGTTAAAATATAGTGGTCAATGACTTAGAATGCTCGATTACTACAGTCCACTCTGAAACTGCTTATCAAATGTGTAATTCAAAATTACAGCAGTATTAACAAAATGAGTTGTTTTTTATTACATTAGTTTGGTTTGATATACACTTACCCCCTTACTAATAAAAATATTTACGCAACGGATAAGCAATACAATGTTTTGTTTTTGTCTGTCAAGCGACTTTTCAAATAATCAGACAATGACAAAACATTGTATTGCTTATCCACTGTATATTTTTATTAGTAAGGGGGTCTGTATGAAGCCCAGTGTAATAAGTAACCTAGCTAGAGTACAGGTGAAACGAGCTTGTTCAGCTATCGGTTAGACTAGCATCCTCGTCCTGAGACCATCACCACATGTGCGTCTCACGGATCTCACTAATGATCTGTCCGGCTCGCTGTAAAGCCTGAAAAGATAGAAACCATTTATGTATTTTTTATATTTATATTTTTATATTTTAAGTTATTAGAGGTTAGAGTTTTGTCGGGAAAGTCAATCAGCAATGTTGTGTTTCTGTATTATTTTTCTAAATTCGTGTTAATTCGGTTTTTAATGTGTTATAGTGGTGGAATATTAACCATTAATTATTCTTTGAGGTGCATTAGTGTGGAAAAGTGATACATTCTACAAAATGCGTGCTAAATTGGGTTTCCCGCCAAAACTCCCTAGGAAGTTTCAGTAAAGCGTCTACCACTTTACTGAATCGACTGACTTGACTAATTGACTACCCTGACTACTTATTTTGACTTTGACTAGACTTTGGACTTGACGATTTAGAATTATAAGACAAAGAAATACCTCAAACGACAGACGAGGCAGTATGGTCTAAGCCTGTTCCATTTCGGGACGAATTAAACAAAAAAAAAAAAATATTAGAGGTTATTTTAATAAGCTATCGGCAATCAATCTTTGCAATTAATATAAGAAAATTGTATAATAAATATTTTATTAAAATTTCTAGCAATTGATGTCGTTAAATATTTGTGCGCACAAGGTGTTTTTATATTCTTTTATAAATTAAATCAAATTGTTGTGGGCTGCGACGTCTTGGTTATTGCGGGTCCTTCTTACGTTAGAGTTTTGATAACAATGATACAGCAACAAATTAAAATATTATATTCCTTTTGGTTTTTTTTTTGTTTAATTCGTCCCGAAATGGAACAGGCTAAGGTCTTAGACCATACTGCCTCGTCTGTCGTTTGAGGTATTTCTTTGTCTTATTTCTAAATCGTCAAGTCCAAAGTCTAGTCAAAGTCGAAATAAGTAGTCAGGGTAGTCAATTAGTCAAGTCAGTCGATTCAGTAAAGTGGTAGACGCTTTACTGAAACTTCCTAGGGAGTTTTGGCGGGAAACCCAATTTGTAACGTAGTTACATTTTATTTAATTAAATTTCGTAAAAACGATACACCCAACGCCATCTATGGTATATGGTGGTAACTACGGCTATGGGTTCAAGTCGACATTCTCAACGCCATCTATGGTATATGGTGGTAACTACGGTTATGGGTTCAATAGTTATCGACTTATCGATTTGAATCTAATTCTTTTTAAATCTAAACATCATAATCTTTTTTTAAACAACTTAAATACACCAGTTTTGCGTTATTAGGTTATCATTCTAAATAACTCAATATATTTCTACTGTGGCAAAAAGTCTTAGCTGTGTAGTCAATGTAATTTAAAAAAAAGTTTTTTTTTGGTCGGGTATATAAGCCTGACGCGCGATTGTCATAGCCTTTTTCATAACTCTTTTTTTGGACATCTAAAATTGAGTGTGGTTGCTTTAAAATTCCACGTTTCTAAGTTCAAGTAGTTATTTTATATATTTTAAACCCGTCTTCACGGTGAGTCTGTGTATCTGTGTCGTGTAACTCTTATAATTGTGTAGTTTGTTATATTGTTCTTTTCCAAATTAATTTTATATCAAATTGTAGGTAAATGTCAAAATTGTTTTTTTTGTGGAACACGTGGTGGTTCCCCGTTTGTCTTATTGGATGATAATGTCATGGTGGGCCTGTTTTGTCAACCCGCATTCTTAAACTCTCATCTAGTTACTTTAGATTTCCACGTGTTTTATAGATAACCTTTCACTAGTTCCAGATTGTACATCATGTAATTTTGCACTATAAACCTTAATTACTTTTAAACATATGCTTAGTACCTATTTTAAAATTGTAATACCTATTTTTATAAAACTGTAAGGGACCACAGCCCTGATCTCGAGGTTCCGGGATCACGGCTGCGGCACTAAACAGGCTCTGCATATATGGACTTACCGTTCCAGGGTTCTGAGTTCCGGCTGGAACAGTTCCTGTATGGACTACACCTGATCCGACCAGATACCATTGTTCCGGTCTGGACAATCCCAAGCCACACAGCATACCAAGGACTGTCGGTCTGAGCTTGGCCGTTAGAGTTGTCGGACCCTCGTCACCGGACCTCGCAGACCGTGGGATACTCCTGACTGCCTTCGATCAGCTAAGTGCCGTGTGCCAATTATCCCAATACTACACCTCCACCGCCCAGGGCTGAACCAGACTTTGCCGGCTAACCGACCCACGCCCCTTATCTAGACATCTTAAATTTTAAATATAATTAATTTGTTACAGTCTTGTGTTTCTCTTCCAAACACCCCGTAACAACTGGCGCCCAAACGTGTTTAGTCTGGTTCGGCATAGGGTGATTCCAGGGTCTGGTCCCAACCTGTGTGTGTGTCGTGCCGTCTCCATATATCCAACTCTCACAGTATATTCCCCATTTAGGGCTGGGGTTAGAATGTTCCCTAAGCCATTGTAACCGGCACGTGTAGAAGTCAGGTAAGGTTACAAGCACACACCCGCTCTTTTTTTAGTTTCTTAATACAAAGGGAACCTTTTTTTTCAGCGGACACAGTATTAAATCTATAAAAGTATTAAATTTATTCTTTATTAAATATATCCTGTCCTGTCTTTTGGCAGGGCAAATATTGTATTTATTATATTAATACTATTATTTTTATAAAATATTTATATTATAACTCATTCTTACATACACACACTCACACACACTTACACTATACATTTAAACACAGCAACATCATCTTCAATGATGTTTATGTGATTTTGGCCTTAACCTTTAATTTCATTTATCTTTTTTAATTTAACTTTTAATTCTTGTTAACATAAATAATTATAACCTTAAATTCTTAAATATATTCCAAATTCTTTGCTATAAACTTATAATTTTACTTGTAGACTCAAATTTCACTTTTAACTTTAACTTACCTTTAGGGTTGGATATACTTAGGTAGTTATTAGTACCTTATTATCTTGGTGTAGCGTTTATATATATTGTAATAAACTCTATACTGCTCATTTTTTTTGTAGACTGTATACTTAGTACTGCATTAAATGTAGAACTCATTTTGTAGTTAGTTCTTATATCTTACTGATTTGTAAATCATATACCTTTTTTTGTATTTTTTTGGAGAGTACATCTCATTATTTTTGTATTTTCTCGACACAGATATACTCACCTTTAAGATTGTGGAAAAAAATTCTTGAATTTAATTGGTAATTTAACTTTTAAAATAGAATTTAACTTTTGATAAACCCGCTATTGACTTATACTGAGAAAACTTAATTTCTTTTTTTAAACTCAAATTTATTTAGTAACTTAACTTAATAAACATTACAGTTGACTACTCACCTAACCTACTTTGGAGGAACTTTACTTTCTTTTCAAATTTTAAACTTTTTTTTTTTTTTTTCAAATCTTAACTTTTTTCAAAAAGTTTTTTTTAATATGCCTGGAAAAATAAAATTTATTTCTCTTCAAAAGGCGGAATTGGAATATGAGGTCTTAGTTAGGAATGAAATACCAGCTTCTACCGTTGTGGAATTAAGAAAACAAATACTAAAATTAGTTGAGCTTTACCCGTCGGAGGACATCTTAGACTCCTGTCTTCCCGTAAAAGATGATTTGTTAGGAATTGAGGAAACCCTGACAAAAGTTAAATCACAGTTGGATTCTCACTCTGACGGTAACTCGTTGCTTAGAGCTGAAAATAACTTAAACCACATCGAGTATAGAATTAATAGAATTTCATCTGATAATATTGAACCTTTTGCCGAACAATATAATTCTTGTTTACAAAAACTTCAAAATTATTTAGGTTTATTACACCAATTGAAGGGGTCTAGTAGTAATTCTGTGTTGCCAGCTCCTGCTGCAGCACCTATACCTCCTTTAAATATTACGGTACAGTGTGAAAAAAATAATTTGGCTGATTTACATAAAATTAAGTTTGATGGCAAGTCTTGTGTCCGCGCGTTTATAACCAGGGTGAATGAGTATTGCACACAGCATAACATTAGTGATTCAAAGATTCTTTCTCATGCTTTTGACCTTTTTACTGGTGATGCTTTACACTGGTACAGAAGCATTCATCAAAATATTAAGAGTTGGTCGGAACTTTTAAATCTTTTATATAGTGACTTCGACAAACCGAGTTTTGATTATAGGTTCATGTCAGAGATTCGTAATAGGACTCAGGGCGAAAAGGAGACCATTACCATTTACGTTGCTATTATGGAAGGAATGTTCAACCGTCTTGTTAAGCCTGTCCCAGAGAGTGAGAAAATAGAAATCTTATTACATAACATTAAACCTTGCTATGCAAACATCTTAGCTTCTTCACCTACGGTTGTCACTATTGAGCAACTTAAGTCTCTTTGCAAAAATTATGAGGACATTCAGTCTCGACTGACCTTATATCACGAACCGCCTAAGGTAACGTCGGATACCTTAGCGCCTGACTTAGCTTATAATTTTAATAATGATAAATCTGATAACAAACAAAATTTTAATAAAACTTTTAGGCCTTTTCGTAATAATAATTTTTCCAATAATAATAATTTTTCTAATAATAATTCTAATAATAATAATAACTTCGCTTATAAACAATCCCATAATCAGGTTAATAGTTTGCAAACAAATAATCCTAAATTTTGTTTACGTTGTAGGGTTAACTCGCACAGCTACTATGAGTGCACAGCTGATAAATCCAAGATATTTTGTTTCGGCTGCGGCAACCCTGGCGTACGACGGCCAGACTGCATCCGCTGTCGTAGTAAACCTACTCATTCAAAAAACTAGTCTTATCGGATCGTGTTATACCTAACCATACCGACCTTGAGGATCGGAAACAATGGGTTAAAACCGTAGGTACTTTTTTCAAATTCTATACAATTAATACGGTCCGATGTATTGATAACAATAATTTAGATTCTCGACCTTATGTCAATATACATATAGACTCTTTTAGCATGCGCGGTCTTTTAGACTCTGGTTCTTGCATTTCTTTGTTAGGTAATAATTCTCATTTAAATATTATTGAGTTAGGTTATCCTCTCAATAATGACGATAATAATATTTCAATTTTTGCTGCGGGCGGTCAATGTTTAAAGTCTATAGGCTATATAAATTTACCAATTCATTTTGAAGATCAATTTCATATTTTAAAAGTATACATAGTACCTCAGGTTACTTATGACCTCATTTTAGGTATTGACTTTTGGCGTATTTTCAAACTTTGTCCTAAATATTTAAATTCAATTAATTCTAGTACGGCTAGCGATCCAATCACTTCTCATCAGGTGACCCAGCCGGCTATTAACGGCTACGAACATTTAAGTTCGTCTGAGCGCTCAATAGCCGATGATATAATTAAACAATTTCGTTCTATTTCTTTTGAAGAGAAAGGTTTAGGTTTAACTTCACTTATTACTCATAAAATTGATACGGGCGATGCGTTACCTATACGTCAACGTTATTATAGGATGTCGCCGGAAAAACAACGTATTTTAGTTGAACAGGTTGACGAAATGTTGTCTATGGACGTCATCGAGCCGTGCCAATCTGCTTGGAGCTCTCCTGTATTGGTTGTGCCCAAGAAGAAAACAGGTGAATTTAGATTTTGTTTGGATAGTCGTAAATTAAATTCAGTAACTAAAAAAGACGCTTATAGTTTACCGTACATTTCCGAGATTTTGGACAGCTTACACGACGCTCGTTATTTAAGTACTATCGACCTTTCTAACAGCTTTTGGCAGACAGCTATTAACGAGTCTGATCGTGATAAGACTGCTTTTTATGTTCCTGGTCGCGGAATGTTTCGTTTTAAACGTATGGCTTTCGGTTTGACGAACGCACCTGCTACGCAGCAGCGTTTAGTAGATGCTTTGTTTGGTAATTTTGGTCATAAAACTTTTTGCTATTTGGATGATATTGTTATTATTAGTGAGGATTTTAATGAACATGTAGCTACTCTTTTGAGGGTTCTTCAAGTCCTCAAAGAGGCAAATTTAACTGTTAAGTTTGAAAAGTGTAAATTTTTTCGGCCTCAACTTAAATATTTAGGTTATTTAATCGACGGTAACGGTCTCCGTACTGATCCTGATAAGGTAGCCGCGATTGTAAATTTTGCCAGTAGCTATGGTATTGGGGCCATGCTCACCCAGAAGTTCGAAGGGAAAGAACACCCTGTCGCATACATGAGTCGCTCCTTGACTAAACAGGAGAAAGTCTACGGGATTACTGAGCGTGAGACGTTAGCAGTTTTGGTTGCTTTAGAACACTGGCGTTGTTACCTTGAGAACGGTAAAAAGTTTACGGTTTATACCGATCACAGCGCGCTTAAGTGGTTCCTGTCTTTGTCCAACCCCACTGGTAGGTTAGCTCGCTGGTGTGTCAGACTATCCGAGTTTAATTTTGAAATTAAACATAGGAAGGGCTGTGACAACGTTATACCGGACGCTTTATCTCGTGCGGTTAACGTGAACGCAATTTGTAGTTGGACAAACTATACCGGCGCTGATACCTGGTATCTTAATATTTTTAACGGTTGCCATAATACGCCATCTTCTTTTCCAAATTTTACTATTAAAGACAGTAGATTATTTAGGCTTTCTAAAAATAAACATAATTTAACTTCTGAATTTTCTTGGAAAGAGGTAGTTCCTAAAGATTATCGTGAGGAAATTATTCGCGCTAACCATGATGAGCCCACTGCTGGTCACATGGGAATTTTTAAAACTTATAGGCGGCTCGCACTTAATTACTTTTGGCCTAATATGTATCGCGATGTCGTCACTTACATTTCTAAATGTTCTAAATGCCTACAATATAAGTCTCAAAATCATAAAGTTTTAGGTGAAATGGGTCGTCCTAAAGACTGTTCACGACCATTTCAAGTCATCTCGGTTGATATTATGGGACCTTTACCTACTACTAGAAAACGTAATAATTTTATTTTAGTTGTGACTTGTTGTTTTTCTAAATTTTGTCTTATTTTTCCTATGAAACGTGCTACATCCGATATTATAATTAAAATTTTAGAAGATAGTGTTTTCTTAGTGCACGGTGTTCCACAAACTATTTTAATGGATAACGGTCCTCAGTTCATTAGTAACGAGACCAATAGTCTTTTCAAAAAATATAATATACCTAAAGTTTATTTAACACCGCGTTATACCCCCCAGGTGAATACGGTCGAACGCTACAATAGGACCATTATCACTTGTATTTCGACCTACGTAGAAGAAGACCATAGGTCATGGGATGTACATATACCCGAAATACAATTCGCCATCAACAACTCGGTGAATGAGGCAACCGGCTTTACACCATCTTTCTTGGTGTATGGTAGGGAACTAGTGTCTTGCGGTACTCACTACTTAGATACAGATAGTATTAAAGACCTTGTGTTTTCGCCTCGTGACGCCTACGCGGAAAATTTAGGGTGTATGTCATCTATTTTCGATAGCGTTCAGATGCGTCTCTGGCAAGCTCATGTTAAGAGCACTGCTCAATATAATCTGAGACGTAAGCCTGCGGAATTTAACGTTGGTGATGTCGTTTTTAAGAGAACTTACTTTCTAAGTGATAAGGAGAAACATTTTAGCAAAAAGTTGGCTCCTAAATTTATAAAATGTAAAATTGTAGGTAAACGTTCTCCTTTAGTTTATGTCCTGCAAGACATGCAAGGTAAAGACCTTGGTGCCTGGCATTTGAAGGACCTTAAGCTTCCCATCTTATCAAAATAATGGGTCAGCTGTTGTAGGAAGGCTAGTAGATTCGCGCTTTACTCAGACGCTGTTCGTTATCTTTTTATAATAACGATATAGCTAAGAACTTTAATATCTTAGACTGGTGTTGTTTTTTCCTCTTTATGGAATACAATACTCGTATGTTAGGGCGTCTCGGATCATTATGTTGTGTCCGAGTTGCAAAATGCAAGTGGATGTATGTATGTGATGTATGAATATAGTGTGATCGATGTATGAAAGGTTGTCGGTTGTTGCGCGTTGACACAAGACTAGCATTTAACTTCCACTGTCGTAATTTTTTCTTTAAACCTTCTTTTTTTTTTTTTTTTAAGTTTTTTTTTTTACCCCCAACCAATATTTTCTTTTCTTTTGTCTGTTTTGTAGTTGTTTCAGGATTTTTTCCTGGCAGCAGGCAAAAATCCTTCGGTAACAGGGGGGGATATGTAACGTAGTTACATTTTATTTAATTAAATTTCGTAAAAACGATACACCCAACGCCATCTATGGTATATGGTGGTAACTACGGCTATGGGTTCAAGTCGACATTCTCAACGCCATCTATGGTATATGGTGGTAACTACGGTTATGGGTTCAATAGTTATCGACTTATCGATTTGAATCTAATTCTTTTTAAATCTAAACATCATAATCTTTTTTTAAACAACTTAAATACACCAGTTTTGCGTTATTAGGTTATCATTCTAAATAACTCAATATATTTCTACTGTGGCAAAAAGTCTTAGCTGTGTAGTCAATGTAATTTAAAAAAAAGTTTTTTTTTGGTCGGGTATATAAGCCTGACGCGCGATTGTCATAGCCTTTTTCATAACTCTTTTTTTGGACATCTAAAATTGAGTGTGGTTGCTTTAAAATTCCACGTTTCTAAGTTCAAGTAGTTATTTTATATATTTTAAACCCGTCTTCACGGTGAGTCTGTGTATCTGTGTCGTGTAACTCTTATAATTGTGTAGTTTGTTATATTGTTCTTTTCCAAATTAATTTTATATCAAATTGTAGGTAAATGTCAAAATTGTTTTTTTTGTGGAACACGTGGTGGTTCCCCGTTTGTCTTATTGGATGATAATGTCATGGTGGGCCTGTTTTGTCAACCCGCATTCTTAAACTCTCATCTAGTTACTTTAGATTTCCACGTGTTTTATAGATAACCTTTCACTAGTTCCAGATTGTACATCATGTAATTTTGCACTATAAACCTTAATTACTTTTAAACATATGCTTAGTACCTATTTTAAAATTGTAATACCTATTTTTATAAAACTGTAAGGGACCACAGCCCTGATCTCGAGGTTCCGGGATCACGGCTGCGGCACTAAACAGGCTCTGCATATATGGACTTACCGTTCCAGGGTTCTGAGTTCCGGCTGGAACAGTTCCTGTATGGACTACACCTGATCCGACCAGATACCATTGTTCCGGTCTGGACAATCCCAAGCCACACAGCATACCAAGGACTGTCGGTCTGAGCTTGGCCGTTAGAGTTGTCGGACCCTCGTCACCGGACCTCGCAGACCGTGGGATACTCCTGACTGCCTTCGATCAGCTAAGTGCCGTGTGCCAATTATCCCAATACTACACCTCCACCGCCCAGGGCTGAACCAGACTTTGCCGGCTAACCGACCCACGCCCCTTATCTAGACATCTTAAATTTTAAATATAATTAATTTGTTACAGTCTTGTGTTTCTCTTCCAAACACCCCGTAACAAATTTAGCACGCATTTTGTAGAATGTATCACTTTTCCACACTAATGCACCTCAACGAATAATTAATGGTTAATATTCCACCACTATAATACATTAAAAACAGAATTAACACGAATTTAGAAAAATAATACAGAAACACAACATTGCTGATTGACTTTCCCGGCAAAACTCATATTCCTTTTGGTTTGTGACACCTGTCAATAAAACATTGACAATATCCACTTTTTATAAGTACATACTATATTATGCATCATAATTATAGGTACATTATATAATACCTTAAGCATGTCGGCGGCTTCCTTCCTCCTTTGGGCGATATGTTCAGACTCGTTGAGCATACTCTCCGCTTGGTCAGACTTGTACAAGTGGGTCACTAGCTCCGACTGAAGATTGTCTTTCACGTAATTAACTAAGAAATGCATCACAGCCTTGGGCACCGAGTCTTGGATAGATTTCCTCACGATGTAGAAGTACGATTTAATCAATCTCTCTGTAACAATATTGTATGTTAATATGAGTTAATTTGTTGTAGGATTTGCTTTGCTATCATATTGAGTATAATTATATTAGAGAACAAAAAGTTATGGGGAACATGCACAGTTTTTTTTAATGGCTTTTCGAAAAGTACACAATAAGCCAGGAAATATTGTCTTTGCCATGGCATATCTACGATCAATCGTTGACAAATTACAGTCATCACAAAAGTGTGATCGTTCGAGAGCATTAAAAAAGAGCATCTACAAAAAATGCACGAATGATACACAGCAGTTAAAAATGCATAAAAGATAAATACAAAATTGATTTTATTAACATAAATACTGTGTTTATGTACATTGTTTTATGAAAAAAATGACACAAATAACATATAAGGATTTGAACAGTAATATAAGTTTTCATTCATCGCAAAAAAGAAGTTATTCGTGTAAATTTTTATTTTAGTAACTGATTAATTTACTTTTTGCATTTTTCGGCCCATAAGATTTTTTTCAGATTTAAAATGAATGCATGTTCCCCAATAGGGCTATTAGTGACATCTATACATTGACGCGTGCTGAATTAACTATAGACAATGATGATGATTGAAGATTAATATTTACATGAGTCTACGAAATTAAACAAAATTGAGAGTGTGCATATTTTAAACCAAAGTGAAGAGTCAAGCTACCAAGAACAGGAGAACATTAAGTTATTCACGTATCATGCAGTATTGTTAAGTAATAATTAATCACTTTTAAGTCTGATGGCATATAAAGCGATTTTTATAACCATTATATTTCTATTTCTCAAAATCCTTTCTTCGGTAGTCTGGACATAAACATAATTTTATTTCCTTCTTATACTTCTAAATTAATCATATACAGTTGCTCTTAACATTTTAGTTAGATACAGACGCAGAGTCGATAATCTCAAATGTACTATTTTCGGGAAAATAAAGTACTATTTAGTACGAGGTCCTTCTTATTCAAAGTCTTTCCTTCTTATACTTCTAAATTAAACATAAGTTGCTCTTAACATTTTAGATACAGACACATAGTCAATAATCTCAAATATACTTTTTTCGGGACAATAAAGTAGTATTTAGTACGAGGTACTTCTTATTCAAAGGCTTTCTTTCTAATACTTCTAAATTACCATAAGTTGCTCTTAACATTTTAGTTAGATACAGACACAGAGTCGATAATCTCAAATGTACTTTTTTCGGGAAAATAAAGTACTATTTAGTATTAGGAGGTTTTTATCATTTAGTCCCGACTTCACCAAACTTCTTTAAACGCGCTTAACGTTAAATCCGGATTGGATATCTCTATCTAATTCAATGTTAGAATGCGACAGACAGATCGAAAGCCGTAGGTCAGCGTTAAGCGTCGTTTCAATAAGCTGGTGAAATTGGGGCTTAGTGGCATTTTTAAGTTACTTACAATATATATTAAGAGAAATACATAATATTATATATAGCTATAGGAGGCTTTATGTAAAAGCAGCAAGCTGTAAAGCGATTATGATGACAGGTGGCCGGAAACCTAACAGTGAGACAATGATTAAGCTTATGCTTCTATCTCTTTTCCTCACCAACTAAGTCTCCCATTCCGTTCAATTGCATCATATTGATGCCGTTCGAATTAGACATATTGTTTGACTCGACGTTGCTCCGTCCACCTAACATCACAGAACAACGGATAATGTTTATGATGTGTACAGTGTTATACAGTTAGTAAAATGAATGCATCTAATTAACCAAAAACATACAAAATTTAAGGCAATTTATTTCACGTAAAAGCGACTCCATCTTTTTTTTTTATGTAATGAATCAGGAAACGAGCAGACGGGTCGCCTGATGGTAAGCGATTACCGCCGCCCATGGACACTCGCAACACCAGAGGAGTTACACTTGTAACTCCTCTGGTGCTACGACTTGCGTTCCTGGTCCTTAAAATGCCCAATCCTCCCCATGGGGGATCTGGCAGTTCTTCAAATATCTCTTCAAACATTTCCGTAACTTGAATTAACTAAATACTTTATTTATCATAATTATTATATGATATCATTCATTTGGTCACACATCACAGCACAGTCGTTTGGTCGGGAAAAAAGGGGGTTAATATGAAAGTTTTCCGGAAGTTTTGAACTTTTCAACTTTGCCACCTCATGTCTTTCCCAGCGCCGCCACCATAAAAATCGAGTGGCATATCATTTTTGTTTAATGCTATCCTCCTTTGAGACTCATTTAACGATTAAAACATGTACTACAAAATTAAACTAAGGAAATTTTCCTACAATTTAGGTCCTATCAATATTCACAATATACAAAATCAATAGTTTTAGCATACGAGCTCCGGAAATACTAAGTAAAAAGCAGGGACGACGGTGGTCGTTGGTGTTGGGCCAGAAAGTCACTTTAATTTTTACGATTTTGTATAATTAAGTATTTAATATAGAAAATACTCTTACCAATAACGTCACAGTCATGTTGCTCCCTCTCGGACAGTTTGCGGGACGTCTGGCTGGGCACCTCGGGCAACAGGTTGACGGGCTTCTGGGGGGTCATCACTTTGTTGTCTGGAGTACCATTCATCTGGAAAATTATATAATTAGGAATAAGAAAAAACTATGGATTATTGTCTATAGTATAGTCCTAGATTATTATTATGGTTGGAAATAAATTATACTGCCAGTTTATTTCAATAAGGTTATTAAAAATCAATTATAGAAATATTAAAAATAGAAATTTTGGTTGTATACGTACATGATAACTGATCATATATATGCCCAAATTTTCTATATTTGTTATGACGAAACGTTTAGGCTGAAAAATAATTACAAATTTCGATTTTTTTATGCCAAATAAAATTATATTACACTCTTTACGGCGCTGTTAAGGTCATTGACTTCACATAGCTGATTATATTGATGTTATTAAGGCAAAAAATTGCTTCTACTTCAATTCACCTGTTTCTGTGACGTTTCATGACCTCAGCGGCTTATTTTTGAGTCTAAACTTCTTGATATAAGCAGTTGATCATATGCCCAAAATCACATTTATAAAATAATTGTTTTATTGTAGGGTTCCATAAAGTATTTCGCCTTCCAAAAGGGTTCCGTCATCAAAAAAGTTTGAGAACCGCTGCCCAAAATAATTTGAGTTAGTCAATAATTGAGTTTTTAACAACCTTATATGCATCTATCGGAATTGCTAAGCGGGCTATATTGAGGTCTATACTTTGAAGCTAATAGTCAAATTATTATCTTAAGACACTAAATAAGACTGAAACTTTACCTGCGGTGATCCAGCCCGGCCGTCAATGTGGTTCGCTTGCGGCGGCGAGCGGTCATGGCCGTCTGTTATGGCGGGAACGTGCTGAAATAACATCCAAATACTTCATATTTTGAATATTCGTTAATGTTTTCAAAGCCTGAATAAAAAGCTACATTAATTGCTAATACCACCAACGTCTGTTAAAGTTAAATAAAATATAACAGAGGGTCAATTCTGCTAAAGAAAATCCGCAATAATACAATTAAAATCAAGTCTGCCAAAAACCGCCAAACTGTATTCTCGTAAAGGTGAAACGTGAAACGCGTTATGATTGGCCGAAACTTCAGAAATTTTTTGATAACATGTCGCTTTACTTATAATACAATCAAAGTAAAATGAAAGTCTACTTTAAATACGAGAATTTAGGTTCAGATTAACGCCAGTTTATTAAATAAAATATCATGTATTCTCTCTCGTTCTTCGTATTAATGAAAAAGAAAGCATGATATTTAGACAACCAATTAATACTAACAGGTGTTGGTGAAATTGAGAGTAGATATTAATTTACACATGCAATTAGTTATGGTGTCTACTGTAACGTTAGTGTCGAGTTGGTTGAAAAAGAGCCCACATGATGATATATTTTTTTTAAATAATGCTTCGACTTGTCATGAGATCTAAGGCGAAATGAGTATCGTTACATGTATCATTTACCTTACTATAGTTCTCCCATAAATTAGCTAACAATACCAAAGTGGACCCTCTTTCGCCCATTTGTCGCAGGAATAGCTACGAACAATATATGTAATCTGTTTACTACATTTTAGAATTTATTGAGCAAATATTATCTTTATTGTGGTATAGAAATTACAAAAGCAGACTTTTAACAACATTAATAAATTATTTAATTAGAAAAACTAAAACCATTTCTTTACTAAGTAAAATTGCACTCCAATAAACTTATAAATTAATAGTGTTAGAAAAAGATTAGTAGTTCAGCCTTACGCTTGCAAATACACAGTACCTATGGTACCCGGGAGACCGATCTTTGCTCGAAATTTTAGTAGAACAATAAAATCACAAAAAAATCTTCGGACTGGGTTTCGAACAATCAATTTGCCACCAACTGGATTTGAAATTAAAAAATTGAAATCACTCATGTTAAAAAAAAAAAAGTAAAAAATACGCAGTTTCCCGGAGCAAAAAATCTAGCTGAATCGATTTTTCTCCCCCAAAACTGCATACAAAATTTCATAGAACTACTTTCAGCTGTTCCCGAGAGTCCGATTATATTGTGTATAACATACAAGATTTCCTCGTTTAAAGTATAAGATATAAGAAGATAAAGCTAAGACATTTTATTTGCAATAGAATGCCCTTAGCGTATAGAAGAAAATGGAAAATTGGAAACGTTCAAAAACGCGAATTTCGGGGGCACTTTTGTTAGTGGTCAGCTAAGGTAGTGGGTTCACTAGTCTCATCACTTCACGGCTTCAGTGGTCGTTAGTAGTATTAGTGGTGTTAGTCCATATCGGAGTGTATGTCGTAGTACTTTGATCATGTTGTGTACCGGTGACGGCTGCGGCGCGGGCGAGTGCGTGGGCCGCTCGGAGCTCTTGAGCAGGCCCGACACCAGCGCCGCCTCGCGGTGGAAGTCCGGGTGCTTCGTGTTTATATACGCCAGCTCGATCGCCACTAGGTTTTCCACCTGAAATAGGAACCGAAATTAGAAACACTCCTAAGGTCAGTCCACACTGCAATAGTACGCATAATACGCCGCGCTTCGTCGCACGCAATTCCGATTTTATATCGCTATTAAAAAGTGCGTCAAGTCGCGTCCCGGTGTAAACTGACTCTTAGTTTCTAGTCACTATGTTGCTGTCGACACAACCCATCTGCACAATCAGGGCCCATAGACAGAAAGACGTTACGGTGACGCACACAAACTGTCGCAAACTTGTTAAGCAAAAAATTTACTATTTATTAAATTAAATATAAGTCGAGGGTCAAATTCAGTAGGAAGAATTAAGCGATCCACACGATACTCCGCGCTACGCATCAGAAAACTGGATCTAAGCAGTGTAATAACTCCCACACCGATCTCGGTGACGGTGGCCGGTTTCATTGAAACCAGACCAGTTACGCAGGAGTGATTTTATAGTGCCCAAGTGTGTGCGCAGTACACAAGAGCACTCTCTCTTCCTTTTACTCTCGTAACCCAGTGGGACAGATGACCGACACGACTGGCGAGAGATCAGGCGCAGGACCGACTTTTTACATGCCCATCCGACGCATGGATCATCTTTGTCCTAACCAAACTAGGAAACAACATTTTTTTTTGTTGTTCCCATGTGGGAATCGAACCCACGACCTCCGAGTCGAGAGCCAATGCTCGAACCACTTGACCACGGAGGCTGTTAAGTCTAAGCAGTGTACGAAATATACGAAAAAAAAAATCTGACCATGGAGTTAGTGGCGGGCAGGCGCGTGCGCAGCAGCTGCGTGACCACGTCGACGATGCGCTGGTGCAGGCGCGGGAAGCGCAGCATCTCCTGCTGCACCTCCGTGCCGCAGTGCTGCACGATTCGCTGCATTTCTTCGTGCACCTGTAAGAGAACTTCTGCGTGAATCCACATGCAATTTCTGTCGAAATTCTGTCGCGACGGAATTTTTTGAACGGAACTTCGACGGAATTCCGTCGTATTTTATATAACACATCTTATGATATTGACATTAGGTCTTCTTATACGCTTGTGGACGTGTCATATTTACACACAAACTTTCCAGTTTTTTTTATTTATTAGTGACACTACGGATTATTGCTGACTAAGCTTGTTTTTTTGGGTTGAACTGGCTGATTAGCTGATTTGCCGGCTAGATAGGTATTGATTAATCTATACCTAATGATGCAATTCTTATAGCTTTTACGAAAATCAGACTCGCGACTTGTTTGAGAATTTTTTGTTTTTAATAGTTTTGCATTTTGCTCGTTATGTCCTCTAAAAAATTCACTTATTATAATACAAAAGTTTACCATAGACTATTTACCAATTCAACACATCGTAAAGACGGATCCTCCAGTCTTCTGATCTGTCGTTTGACCAGCAGCTCAAACGACACTTCGGGCACGAACAACGCGGGCCGCGGTCCGGTCGCATTTCTTATGGCAGTCAGTATATCCATGCGCGTCAAACCTAAACAAAATATGTTTACTAAGCAATGGAAAGAGGAAACTTATTATAGAAACGAAGCTAATTCCTTCTTAACCTTTTAATAACTTTTGAAACTAGGTATATTAGGTTATTTTGGTTTGTAGTCGTTTACAATGTACTCACTGTCTAGTTAAAAATATAGATTACTCGCAGAGTTCACAATTATAGTTCTACTAATATTATAAATGTGAAAGTTAGCCTCACGAACTGGGCTTGATGGATGAATGTTTGTTACTCTTTCACGCAAAAACTACTGAACGGATTTTGATAAAATTTGATATGGTAGTAGCTTTAGCTCTAGGTTAAAACATAGGCTACCTTTTATCCTGAAAAAATACAGTGTTCACGTGGGATACTGTATTTGGGTATTATACCCATGGGTAACAGCTAGTAAAAATATATAAATACTACTAGTAAGAATACAATTTAATAGAAAACGTAAAACTCACCGACAAGTGGATGTATGCAGTCCAAAGTTCTGCCAAATGTTTCGTGGAAAATATAACAGATGCGAGCACCGCCGCACAGCTCTGTCGTCTCTATGTTTCTTGACGTACCCTCTATGGTGGAGCAATAAGCGCTCGCGAATTTCGTGATAATTTGCAGGAGAGTTTGTGACTTATCCGACACATCTTCGCCGTACGAGCTGAGTAGTGATTGGAATTGTGATATCATGACATTTACGCGCACCTGCAATAATAATAATAATAATAATAATAGTATCTGTATCCGAGAAATATATTACGGGAACCAGACAACCTACCTAGTACCTATATTAATTTAATACTTTTCGTATAAATACGATACATATATTTAAGATTTTTATTACAATATTAAACAACAATATCCATTGCTCAAGAACAGATAATTTTTTGTTCCATCGGCGGGATTCGGACCCGCGTCCTCCGGCTTGAGCGCCAACGCCAACCACTGAGCCACAAAAGTCGACAGTTAACCATCAATTATACAAATTATTATTAAGTTTCACAAAAAGATCGACTCTCCACGTCGAAAATATACCGCCATCTTGGCAGAATGATAGAATTTTGTCACAGCAAATCGACATTCAAAAACACTTGCGTTTTGTGCTTGTGCATAATTTGTAGTTTTTCATACTTTTCAACAAATAGGGTCATAGCACACGGCGTATTTTAAACGAGCAGAGGACGCGCTTACGGCGCCGTAGATTCTGATTATTTTATATAGAAATTCATTGAAATTACGTTTGAAACGCGTATACGGGCGTCTACTGTGCGTCCTCTGCGCGTTTAAAATATGCCGTGTGCTATAGCCCTATTTGTTGAAAACCATATTAAATAAATGTTGTTCTTTTTATTGTTATCATTTGTAGCAGCCAAATAATTACGTACATTACTTATTATTTCTTGGTTAAAATAAAAACTTTCTTCAATATTAAAGTATTTTATGGTACCTTTAGTTCCGGTAAGCAGTCCCGTATATGGTGCATGAGGAGTCTATTTAGGGTCTTGGCCAGATATGGTGTCCCGTTCCGTGTGGCTATGGTGGGATACCGTCGCTGTAGGTACGTCGCCTCGGCTTTTAGCGAGTCCTTCAATAAAAAAATATCATTGTAACGAGAAGTACGTTCGATGCGTTGAATATAGCTATCAGAATAATTAGAAAAAAAAAAAATAACTACTCCAAAACACAGCAGGAAAAACTTCTACCACTCATATTGCACATTCAATAATATTTTTTATATTAAATACAATTTATGGAACTATCAACAGAAGCATTACTACATCATTTATGACACAAAGGGTTTCGTAGTCATTACAAGAAACCCTCTTAGTTTCGCTCTGTCCGTCCGTCCGTCTGTCCTCCCTTGATAACTTCGGTCATTATGAACATACATAATTGAATTTTGTATATTTAATAGTGATGGATTGCAATATGGGCTATATTTTTGGTATCACATAATAATTTAAATTTCTTTTTTATCTCCCCACATTGAGGTGATAATAGATTCGTAATAATAGCCCGGGTAACATAGGTACGCTATATTATTTACATAGTCGGGTTTTCTATAAAAATAGTAGTTATGTGAGACAGATAACTTCGACTTCATTGCTTTCATGCCGTGTATATTCTTCTCCCAAGCTCATATTATCAGCGAGCACGACTTAGAAAGCGTCAGAGATTTTTCGTTATTATCCTGATAGTTAGGAAGAAGGCGAATTTTTATATCGGAATCAAATATTTTTCGCAAAGCTCCCAATTTTCAAATCATCCTATGACATATACATAAACATATAATGTTTTTGCTTATAGACACGTATTATTATAAAATGCTCAAAATCAACTCTCATACATCATTACATATTAGTCATTAGATACTCATTACATATTTAAAAACAGAAAATCTTACTATTTAAGGAAAGAAATAAGTAAGTAGAAAAAACATTACTGGTTAAAATTTGAATTGCCAATCTGTTAAGAATAGATCGTGAAAGTGGATTTCCGAGTAATCTCTTAATATTTTGAGTTTTATGCAATGTGAATGGATCATTATTATGATTTTCCTCGAAGTATGGTCTATGGAGTTCGGAATACAAAACACGAGTTCACTAAGCGTAGCGAAGATAACAATGCAAATATAGATGCTATAATTTTATAAATATAAAAGCAGTTTTCCTATGTAATGTAACACAAGAAAGTATGAGTTGTGACCACTAAACCACAACACATTGCCGCTAGACCGAGTTTTATGCTTGTTACCAGCTCCTATTACCACGACACACAAAATAGAGTTGTTAAAATATTTGTCTTGTCATTAGATAAAATAACCCCTTATTATCCCTAAAATACAAAAGCGCCTTCCACTCGGTGCAGTACGAACCGCGCATCAGAGACTGCGCTCCAAACCGCGGATGGATTGTGCGGTTTGGACTGCGGATAAACTGTCGTGCTAATATCGATTAAAAATGTACCCACATCCTATCGCGCATCTGAGACTGTGTTCCAAACCGCGGATGGATTGTGCGGTTTGGACTGCGGATAAAACTGTCGTGCTAATAACGATTAAAAATGTACCCACGTCCCACGATTAGGACTGCGGACGGATATGATATATTTCGGCAAATGTTTCAAAACGTGCGTTGAAATGTCATTTCATGACTTTAGACTGCAGTTTGGACTGGCGCATGGAACGTTATAAATTTTAAAAGTTTTCCTGTCAGTACTAATTCGACGCTCCAAACCGACATGTCTTATTTTGCGTTCACTCGTAATGCGCGGATAAAACTGGAAAATGCGCTCACATGCTAGATCGGACTGTCAGCCCCGCCATCTACTTTCGGAGCGAAAGTTGGAACGCACGTGTTGTTTTTCGCGGTCCGAACTTTAAGTGTGTAGGGCGCTAATGTTCATTTTTAGTAATACAGTTGATTAATTACTTTGTTTTATTAGCATTTGCTTGATGATCTGTACTTCTGTTCAGCTATATAGAGGGGTATAGAACAAATGAGTTTACCGCAATAGATTTGTTGTCTATGATATCTTGCTGTGATCTGTTGACGACACCGATGATTCCCAGCTTCACAGGAATCACGCGTCCACACAAAATGTCGATTGCGTCAGTGCCTGGAAAAAGGAGTTACTTAAAGTTGCACGAAAAATATGTCTGAATGTGCCAAATTACAAGAACAGCCAATAGGCCAGTCCAAAAAAAAAAAAAATATGACAAAATAAAGAATATTTATTTCTTATGTTTACGCGAATATTGTTCATCGTTTTAAGCACTTACGGATTGTGTTGCAGTGCACTTTCCTTTTTTCCGACGTTTCGGCTACTTTCCAGCAGCAGTGGACAAGGGAAGGGTGCAGTTGTCCTATTTGATGAAGTTGTTCAAACTACCCGAAAATTCTTCAATTATTATATTTGTGTTCCGATCCACGCAAAACATATTAACATACTAACAGTATCTTGAAGCTGCGATATTTTTGACTTAAATTTTATTTTATTTATTACTGGATCCCAACATTCCTAACTAGATGGCAGCACCCAGCCATCTTCTCGGTTAAAATTAGGGTACTTATTAATTTCTATAGCCTCGCCTATCATTATTTGGCGATAACGGTGTTCCTTTGCCAGTACTTGTAACTGCCTTCTAGTTGGGATCCAGTTATAAAATAAAATAAAATTCAAGTCAAAAGCACCGCGGCTTCAAGATACTGTTAGTATATTTTGCGTGGATCGGAACACAAATAATAATAGAAGAATCTTCAGGTAGTTTGAACAACTTCAACAAATAGGACAAATGAGACTTCAGTCCTCCCGTGACCACGGCTGCTGGATTAAGTAGCCGAAACGTCGGAAAAAGTGCACCACGACACAATCCGTAAGTGCTTAAAACAAAAGTTAAGAATGTTTTGATTTAGGGCCTTCGCTGCATTAAGCGGGCTCTCGACGCGGATGCCCGACGCGGGTTTCCGCGCAGTGCGCCCGCCTGCTTCGTGCGTCCGCGACAGACATCCGTCTCTCGCAGCGCCACCAGTATAATTTCGATCACGTAGGTGTACAATCGATACCTTTGGATTATTTATTGATACATTACGTAGCTAAAAGACGACGACGTGTACAGAGGCGTCAGCCAATCAGCCCATTGGTCACGTCTAGATTGTTGCGTGGGGATTTTTTTTCCGCGTCACTGAAGTCCTCAAAATGTTCATATAACTCCTTACAAATTTCGAGCCACGCAGCTTGATGCACATCCCTGTCTTTGTATAAGTCATTAACTCATTAGATATATCCCATAAACGGGGCGACATTGTATTTCCAAAATGACACGTTCCTTATCAATAAAATTGCAAAGACGGCGTATGCGACACGGATAACGTAGCAGCGTTTCTAGAAACAGCTCCGCTCGCGCTTCGCGTACTCTGACGCGCGTACACACGAGCGTGTCCCGTCACCCGCGGGGCGGGCTCCGTTGGCCGCGCCGCGTGCGACGGCTAACCCGCCTCACGCAGCGCTACTCTATGAGATGATATGAAACAAGCATGCGGAGCGGACGTACCCGCTTAATGCAGCGAAGGCTCTTAAGGTCCAGAACAGAAAGGATAAAAAAATTATATAAAACAAAATCATATACCTAAGCTAAAATCATGGAAAAGAGCTGTGGCACAAGTCACAACTTTACTTTGACAAACAATAGTTGATAACTTAGTCCACAGACAACAAAATAAACAGTTATCCGAATAAATTAAAAGGTTCTCACATTTTATAATGTACTCCTCCATAGACGGTACTATTCAATTTAGCTGAATTACAACTCGATAACTTTGCGTCAATTGAGTTATTCACTTTGCCATCAAAAGGTACTGAATACAAAATTATGGAACTGGTTGGTTACAAACGAAAGCTGGTTAATAACCATTTTCAAAGTGATTAACTAAACTTGTATTTTAGCGAATAGCCCCGCTGATGAAATGTCAAAGGTAATAATAGGTATTATCAAAGAATTACAAATATGTAAAATTATAAATCCAGCTTTAATGTAAACTGTCTTATTTTACAGAACACTATTCATTTTTGTAATAAAAAAATACAGGAAAATACTGTATTATCACTTATTTACTGTACAAAATTAAATAACAATACATTGATTTGGTCGAATTTAATCTCTTTGTGTACCTACATTTAGAAGAAATTGGTTCTGAACAGAGTATGAAAATAATGTATATATCACCGTAAAATTGTAAAAACCGTTAGATTGTAAAACGAGATTGTAAAAATAATTATGTCGAAAGATTCATCATTATATATTATAATCTAACGAAAAATAATGTGTTAAATTATAGGCAGCATATTCGCGTCCGAAGTCTATCAAGATTTTACAATTTCACTAGTTATATTACAATCTAACGGTTTTTACAATTTTACGGTCACATATATATAAGTAGGTTCTTTCTTTATACCTAATTGACATTCTCTTCTTTTTATAAACAACTTCCAAAAAAGGAGGCGGTTATATGTTCACCTTTAGTTTTTTTTCAAAAGGAAATCTCAAATGAACCGTACATTTTGCCGCAATAAAAAGTAGCCTATGACTTCCCCGTGATCTATTCTATATAAGGTTTGGTAAAATCAATTACGAATACTTCGGGCACGTGATCTACTGCTTGTGTAAAGACGTTTAGGTAAAAATAATAATAATAATAAAATTATTAAATTAAAATATTGCAAGAAATTAAATCTATTGCACAAAGCGTCCGCGCGCGACAGGGACAGCAGATGTAGCACGACAGAGACAGCGATACATATTGCATACACCAGGAAAGGTCATTTGAGTTCATATCTGAACAGCTGTTCGCGCGTGGTCGATATAATGCAATAAGATGTAATTTCCTGCAACATAATTTAATTTTGTATAAAAATAATTCCACGAGTTTCAAATATTATTTTTTTGCCTAAACGTCTTTACACAAGCAGTATATGACGTACCCAAAGTTTCCGTAATTGATTTTACCAAACCTTATATTATATGTGCCAAATTTCATCAAAATTGGTCCAGTAGTTTCAGAGCCTAATGCCTATTCGATGCAAACAAACAAACAAACCTTTCCTCTTTATTATATTACTAGCGACCCGCCCTGACTTCGCACGGGTACAATACTGATACTAATACTACAGAATGTCGCCCACTTCGCAACGGGCCGTGCAGCAGAAATCGTAATATTTTATTTTGGCCATAACTTCAAAACCAAACGTCCAATTTTAATCATTCAAAGACCAAATATTATCTACATAAACTGTACATCTTGATGAAATAATTTATTTTGATAAGGATTAATAGCATGAGTAAAATAAACGCGTTTAAATGTAGTCCAAAAAATTCAAGATTTCTAAATAAAAAAATGGTTCTTGTGCCTCACTCGACATAGATAGGTATAGTGTGTCGTGGACTTTTTTGTAGATATTTATAAGATCTACAATTAATTACAGTATTATATGGTTTTATCTTTTATAGTTTAGGCAGCGTACGCAAAATAAGTAACTTTTCTGGTTGATTTTTTACACCTTGTGTCCGAAAAACCCAAATATCTTACAGAACCCTATTTTTTTCCAAAATAAAATTTAGCCTATGTTACTCGTGGATAATGTAGCTTTCGAATGGTGAAAGAATTTTTGAAATCGGTCCAGTACTTTTTGAGCCTATTCATTACAAACAAACAAACAAACATACAAACAAAGTTTTCCTCTTTATAATATTAGTGTAGAAGTGTAGATTAGTGTAGATATAGATGATTGCATCAATAGAGAATATGCATTTGTTTAAAATCAGCAAAAATCTTATATTTTCGGAAAGGCAACATAAATATGGACCGAAAAATGCAAAAAGTATAGTAATTAGTGTTAAATTAAGATTTGTTTTTCTTTGATCGCAAAACAAAAATTACTGTTCAAATCCTCATGTTATTTGTGTAATTTTTTGTTATTTATTTATTTAGGACACCAGCAGCGCATGTATATATTATAACAATGATATATATAAACGCATAAAGTACATAAAATCATTTTTGTATTTATCTTCATACATTTTCGTTGTGACACAACAGCTGTGATTTCCCTCCTGCTCCTTTTATCTAACTTTTGTGATGACTGTATTTCATCAACAGTTGATTGTAGATATTGCAAAGACAATATTTCCTGGCTTATTATGTACTTTTCGAAAAGCCAATAAAAAAAATTATGCATCTTCTCTATGGTAATACTGATAAATATTGTATATAAATAGGATTATATAATTTTGAATATTGTAAACCCAGAATAAAATATAATCATCAGAATTGTTTTCTGACAAAACAAACAAAAGAAATCTTAATATTTTAGATCTTGTATGTATAGCTTACCAGCATCCATGAGATCTAGTTTAGTGACCACAGCTAAAGTTCTTCTTCCATCCGGGTCTACGTCTTTTGCCAATTTGATAGCTTCACTTGTGGCCATATCAGTATTTGCAGCCGTAACTGCCAGTATTATAGAATTGGGATTTGAAATGTATTTGACAATGAGATTTCTAATTTGATTCTCTATGTCTTCTGGCTGATCTCCAATTGGTATCTAGTGACAAATAACAATGTTCATATGAGAAACAAAACTAAAGGACATTATTATAATAATAATATCTATCACATCGTAATGGCTAACCATAAAGGGACATCAATAAATTACGTCACATGTGAAAGGGGCACAGGGTTGATAACGACATAAAATCCATTTGACGTAATTTATGGATGCCTCGTAAGATCACATCATAAAAGACAACAATTAACGCTCCAGGTTTTTATAATAACCATATTCATTTACATTATGTTCTTAGAATTTATGTGAGTTATGATATACAAAATATACTCTAATCTCTATTCTTAGAAAAAAAAAAAAAAAAAAACTATAAGTTGTACCTTGGTAATGCCTGGAAGATCTACCAGTGTAAGGTTAACCACTTTGGTCCATATTCATTTACATTATGTTCTTAGAATTTATGTGAGTTATGATATACAAAATATACTCTAATCTCTATTCTTAGAAAAAAAAAAAAAAAAAAAACTATAAGTTGTACCTTGGTAATGCCTGGAAGATCTACCAGTGTAAGGTTAACCACTTTGGTAGAATATATCTTCAGGTTTATAGGTTCAGGGCATATTCCCTTGTTACTACCAGCCATTCTATCTGTTTCTCTTTCTATTTCTTTGCGAATTTCTTCGAAGTTTGAATAAATTCTTTCCTTTGTGTGTAGGAATTTGCCCCATTCTTCTAAATTCACTGTGCCTAAATGAGAAACAGAAACTTAAGATCTTAATTTTATTTATTTTTGATGTAATTTATTTATATTTCTTATATCTAATTTATTTATTTATATTTGTTATAAAAGATTCCAATTTTGCATTTGAAAAGTAGGTAACAGCAATTTAATTATCAAATATATAATTGATAGCAAATTAACTTCACATGTTCCACTTATTGATGAGAAACATTCATGCATAATCATTACTTAACAATGGCATTGAAAGTTAACAAAGAAAAACTTTGCAAAAAAAAAATGTAAACAAATCATTATTCTGCTACTAGGAAATTGATTATTAAGTTTTGATATGAGTGATGTTTGTTGTTGTTTCATAGTTACGTGGCATATAAAAGATGTTCCAGTCCTAAATATGATTTTAAAATCATCTGATTTAATAAAAGTTAATTAGGTTTATGGTTGTATGAATACTAGGTTTTTTGACATCTCAGTGATAAAGAGTTTTATAATAGTATAAATAAAGGACAGTAATAATGTGATACCTTCTTCTGCAGACCTATGCTCCTTACTGTCCTTAGGGCTGTACACCAATTGCAATACAAGAGGTCGGCGCGTTACTATCCCAGGACCCCTTGGCAGGAAAGATTTACCGACGAGGCTCTCTATGACCGAACTCTTGCCAGAACTCTATAGAATACAAAATATATTTTTTTATTAATCTATTAACCAAACAGTAAATCGATTAGCTAAAAATGACAAGTCCAACGTCCGAAACTGGGACAAAGAATCCAGTGTCATTTTACATAACCACCGTCGTTTTCTTGCAAGAAAAAATAAGTAATAGGCCACTATACACTAGAATATCAAATGTAATTCATCAAACCTGACTCCCGAGTACAATAATTTGAGGTAATTGGATGGCATCGGCTCCAACGGTATTGAAGACATCTTGGAGTTTATTGATAACTGGTATGAGTGCTTCCATGACTCACAGTTTCTTTATTAAACAGAGACGTATTATGTAGATAATATTAATAATAAGTTAAGAAATTCATTCAAACGTAGAAACTTCTCTTTATTAAGTCAAAACACAAATCTGAAATCCAACCGACCGGCAGTTGTCAGCCATATTGATTTTGTTTTTTTTTACCCCAGAAGTGGAAACAAGGCATAGGCGTAGGCTACACGTCCATCTATAGCGCTACGTTCATCCTATTGTACGAGGGTTTTATTTGTCGAGACTCGCGACGAAAAAAACTCTTGTGGGTACGAGGCTTATTACCGGTGCCGGAACTTGTAGGCTAGACGTTGAAACACCTTCTGCTAGTATTCTAGGTGTTGGCTAGACCCACGAAGTATAGATATAATTTAGCGCGTTTCAAATGAGAATAGGAACGTCACTGATCTTTATCTGTCAAATATCACTTGAAAAGTGCGATTTTCAGAAAAACTTTTGTGCACATAAATCTAAGATAAAGTACCTATACTGCCGTGCTAAGCGCAAAAGCGGTACCTATCTCAAAAAACTTTTTTTATGTTATGTTTAGCCATAGATATATAATATTAAACGTCATCAGAGTCCATCAAATAGAAATGCGACGTCGTCGTGGGACAATGGACCTAGTATAACAACAGGACAGACTACTGTGAGCAAAAAAACGAGCCGAGCGAGAGGTTGGAAGAGAGGCCGTGTGTCCCTTTCTAGTAGGGTGACAATAATATTTTCTGCTGTGGCAAACTGCAAAGCTGTGTGAGACAAATTGTGAAACACTGAATGACATACAGCTGAGGCTTTAAAAGTCGACTAGATTGAATAGTGTAAAATCAAGAAGGTTTGAAGTGACGGCTGCATTAATATGTAACAGATTTTTATGTAATTCTCTGCCTTACTTAAACACGATTGAGCCATTTTTGTCGCATTTCTTCATTATTGGAAAATCTATAAAAACTGTATTATATTATCATTAAAGGCATTACTCGACTTCACACGTTTTTTCTCAGTAACTAGGTACTTACAGCTTACTACGATTCTAGGCGAGTCGCTATCGCTACTGACTAGTTTATAACAAAACGTAGTACAATTATAACTCTTAATAACGTCAGTTGCTATAATGTTAACACTTTTATACTAGAATAACTAGATTAACATTAACAATTTACTTACTAATGTTACTAATAAACGAAATATTGCAACCAGCATAACTTTCACTTCGACAAGAATATATACAACATTTTTTTCACCATTTTGACTGTTAAATCATCAAACAAATAATAAAAACATAGTTACGGAGATACATGAAGTAAGAAATAAAAACTATTTTCAAATTTAATATTATCCGGTGTTCAGCATAAAATATGTGTAATGGCGTATCTATTGTCTTGCGAATGATACCATCTAATAAAAAAAGAAGGAAAAGGATTTAATGTAAACTGCATTTTTATTTAGTATTATATGACTATTTCTAACTTTTTTAATTAGAATATGATATAGTTATAAACATTTGTTAAAATAATAATATAGTACACTCGTTTTATCTAAGATTTTTCAAGTTACTTTTTATAAATACCAACATTTTTCTGGTTGGCAACATGCAAGAACGAGACACACAGCCTCTCTCCTGGCTATCTCGCTCGGCTCGGATTTGCCTCTATGATACGTGCATTGTGAAATACACTCTATTACTAAGGTAATACAGTTCTTTTTAGCAATTACAAAATTCGGAGTCTTCTATCCTTAGGTACTATATCCATGCGTGGGACATTCATATAGATGGGCACGTACCCGGGTATTTACCCACCTACCGGGTAAATACCCATATCTACCCGGTAAATACCCATATCTACCCAAAATGCTGGGTAGATAAAATTCAACAATTTGTAACAATTTTTGAGCATATAACTACCTCTGATTAATGTTGTATTAGATATTAATCAGTAATATTCCACTTCTATAGCTTTTAATAATATATTTATAGAGGAAAAAGGCTTTTTTTATATTTTTTTCTTTTTTGTTCTTCATATATTCTTTTGGAATTTAATCTTTAAATCAAATTTTTAGTAAACATAATAATGTAATGGTAAGTAAAAATCGTACTGAACTTTGGTTTTTACAACCAAGCGCGTTCGTTATGTTGGTAATCAAAATCGTACTGAACGTTGGTTTTTACAACCAAGTGCATTTGTTAAATTGGTTAGTATTTGACTCAATCTACTATCTTTTACGACCTAATCTTATATAATATGACATTACACCAAATAGTCAAAGCAATATCTATATTTTGAATCTTACATCATACATTTCAACAAAAACTATGTTGAGAAGTTGAAGTCATATACCATTTTTTGCGAATTTAAAAATTTTACATGCACCAATCCATGCCGGAGTAAGAATAGCACCTCCCCATATACTATCTCTTCCCGTGGGTGTTGTAAGAGACGACTAAGGGAAATACATACCGAAAACGGGCAGCAAAGTTTCCGCGAACTTTATTATTCTTCTTATCTTTATCTTGTTCTTCTACTGGGAAGGCGACCAACAGTCCCAAGGTGGAATCAGGTTTTTCGTCCACAAGTCTCTTGTCAACAACATCGTGGCCATCGAAAGTGTGTCGAGTAGGGATGCCAACCTTATACTCAGAATATCTCAAAGATATTCGTTGAAGGTCATACAAGTTTACGCACCTACCTCGTCTCACTCAAATGTAGAAGTAGAGGTTATATGTATGAGGACATATCTAAGGTCATACATAACTCGAAAACTCACTTCAATGTTGTAATGGGAGATTTCAACGCATAGTTAGACAAGCGAGGTGAAAACGAGCTGAAAGTGGGAAAAATTGGTTTTGGTCAGAGGAATCCCAGGGGTCAAAGGCTGTCTGATTTTATGGAAAAGGAAGAACTTTATGGTGAATTAATTCTTCCAGAAGCCACCTCACAGGAAATGGACAGGTCCATTTCCTGTGAGCCCTGAGAGACAAAAAATGAGATAGACTTCATCATGAGCACCCAGAGACAGATATTAAAGGATGTTTCCGTGATACACCAAGTGAAAATCGGCAGCGATCACCGAATCGCTTGGTAAAGTCTACGCTCCGACCGTCTCAAACTGGAATTAGAAACCCCGAAAGCTTTCAACTCGAGCTACAAAACTTCTTTGCTGGCCTGGAAAACTACGCTTCAGTAAACGAAAACTATGACAGGTTCGCAGAGACTATGTATGCGGTTGGGTCAAAGTACTGTGAGATTGAAAAGTGTGTGGAAAGTTGTGTCAGCCAGGCCTGAGTTGCTCGCAGAGGTCGAGAGATTCTATGAGCAACTTAACACCTCAGTTGCCGAACCTGTCGTTAATCTGCCTAAGGATCCTAGAGCTACTAAATCGACATCACACGGAAGATATCCCGGACATCAGCCTATACGAGATTAGTATGGCTCTTAAACAGCTTAAAAATAGACGGCGGGCAAGGATGGGATCACCTCGGAGCTGCTGAGCTCTGGTGGAACACCAACACTCAAAATGCTCCAGAGACTTTAATTCCGCCTTGTTCGAGGGCAAAACGCCAGAGGCATGGAACGAGGGCGTGGCAGTCTTGTTCTTCAAAAAAGGAGATAAGACTTTGCTGAAAAATCACAGACCCATTACACTGCTGAGCCATGTCTATAAGCTGTTTTAAGAGTCATAACGAATCGTCTCGAACGGAAGCTTGATGACTTCCAGCCTCCCGACAAGCCGGTTTCCGAAGAGGTTTTAGTACCATAGACCACATACATAAAACCGAGTTATACAGAAAAACGAGGAGTATAATCTGCCACTGTGCTTGGCGTTTGTGGACTATGAGAAAGCCTTTGATTTGATTGAGACCTGGACGGTGTTACAGTCTCTTCAGAGATGCCGGATCAACACCTCTACACTTCGATGTACCGGTAGTAAGCGGTACATCGAAGTGTTGAAACTGTTTTCCGCTGCAGGAGGATGCGTTAACTAAACTCCTAGACTGGCAAGGACTTGGGATCAATATAAATGGCGACTACATCACTCACCTTCGATTTGCCGATGACATCGTGATTATGGCAAAAACTCTGGAAGATCTTAACACTATGCTAGAAGACCTCTGTGGAGTTTCACAACTGGTAGGACTTAGTATGAACATGGATAAGACAAAAATTATGTTTAATGCCCATGTTGTACCCACCCAAGTGACCGTTGGAAATTCTACGCTCGTTGTTGACGACACTGGGGCACAAAGTCCAGTTAGGTAGGTCCAACTTCAAAAAAGAGGTCAACTGTCGAATCCAGCTCGGCTGGGTAGCGTTCGGGAGACTCAGAAACATCTTCTCATCAAAAATCCCTCAGTGTCTGAAGACAAAAGTTTTCAAGCAGTGTGTGTTAACGGTGATGACATATGGAGTCGAAACGTGTTACTCACGACGATTATACAAAAGCTTCGTGTCGCTCAAAGAGCTATGGAGAGGGCTATGCTCGGAGTCTCTCTACGTGATAGAATCAGAAATGAGGAAATCCGCAGCAGAACTAAAGTTACCATAGGCCAGCGCATTAGCAAGTTAAAGTGGCAATGGGCTGGACATATAGCCCGTAAACTCGATGAACTGGGGCTTAAAGGTTCTTGAGTCGAGACCACGAACTGAACGTCGAAGCGTAGGACGGCAGTGGCGAAGGCTGCTTCTTCTTTATAGGGAAGCCGGAGCCTGTATAATAGGTAGGGATTTGTATGAAGGTTTGCAAAAGGTTAGTGACAAGGGAAGCCGATAGGAATGGAGTTATAGGAACCCTTCGCCACTGTAGGACGGCCTTCCACCTGGTGGACAGATGACCTGAGAAAAGTCGCAAGGAGTCGGTGGAAACAGGCCGCGAGCGACCGGTCGCACTGGAAATTTATGGGGGAGACCTATGTCCTGCAGTGGACGTCACAAGGTTAAAACGAACGAACATGCACCAATCGATAGAGAAAATTTTAAATAAAACTGCATTCATAACTTATTTTGGGTAAATTGGTTTATACGACCTTTTTACCCCAAGGTATCAATATTATATTCTTACGTACTTAGAAACAGCTTTCATAGAACGTTCCAAAACTGAAAATTTTGACGTCCCCTTTAACGGCCCACGATTTTTTCACTTAATCGCTTGTAGTTGTTCAATCAAATCGATAGATAACTCTCGACCTGAGAGGCATAAGGTCGAATGTCGAGATGTACCCCAAGCAAGAACGTGAACGTAAACGAGAATTTTGAGGAATCTTGTATGAAAATTTTGTTACTTTTACATCCGCTAGTGGCGCTTTCATGGTTTTCATACAATATTTCTCACTTACGTACACGTTACGATACCGAAAAATGTTTTTGCTTGGGATACTGATCTCGACATTCGACCTTATGCCTCTCAGGTCGAGAACTATGTAGCTGTTTATCTGTTCCTCTATAACCTGTGCATAGAAGTTATACGCCGTAGATCCAACACGATTATTATGACTATAATTAGCATCATTAGTGTCGATAATCTTTTAAAACTATATTTACCAATTAATAACAGCTTACTATTGACGGGCTACTGGACCTACGACGCTGGACCATGAGAAAGAATTGAGTATGGCCTTGAACATTAATATTTAATTTTTTATAATATGTATTTCCATAGAGAAACATATTCTATTTTTCAAAACTATATTGGTTTATGATTTTACGGTGCGTATTTTAACTAATATGAATTCGTTAGTAAATATGCATTATATTAGGGAGGTTTTTAAAAAAACCGGGAGTTGCAACAAATGCTAAATTTTATATACCCACCACTTTTGGGTATTTACCCAATATACCCGGTATTTACCCAATCTACCCGGTATATACCCAAATGGGTAGATTGGGTATTTACCCATCGCCCATCTCTAGACATTCACGAGAGTTGCTAGTGTGAATCGTTGAATGCATCATGCATCCTTAATCGATTCGAAAAGTTTGTGAATCGATTAAGGATGCATGCATTTCTTACATAGAGTAAATAGTACAGAAGCGAATGTCGTTAACTTGTACAGAATTTCATACCGTTTACTTATATTATATTTTATCTAGCTCGAAGGATATTTTGATAAGCTTGACGAAAATAATGTTATTATATTATATTGTTCAATCAGTTAAATTAATATCATTAACTTTTTAAAATTGTAAAATACAAAAAAAAAATGTTGTGAGATGTTAACGAAGTAACTTAGAACGATTTGAGGGCCTAACAGTAACAGTAAAGTAACTGCTGCTTTTATTTGATTTAAGTTCATCAATCTTGAATTTTAAGAGATACAGATTAGTTTTTTTTTGCTTTTTATTGAGTGACAGGGACAGAACTACGCTATTGGATGCGCTATTCGTCACTTAATAGGTGAGTGTGAATAGTGAAACAGATCCCTAATATAAAAATTCCCATCACATTTCTGGCTTAGTGAAACGATTTACAACAAAGATATATTTATTATACATTAGCTGTATTTACTCAACAGACGTTGTTTGATGGAAATATGAATTTAAATAATTATTCCTCCTACATAAAACTAATTTTTTTTACACCAACAGTTACACCTACTGCCTAATACCCTACAGTCTATATCTTAATAATTTTCACTTTAATAATTTCGAACTTAGTATTCCATTGTTCATAATACTTACAGATTAAGTCGTAGTGCACTTTGTTTTTTTGTCGTTTTGGCTACTTTCCACACATCGTACATACACGAAACAATCCGTAAGTGTTTAAAAGAATGAACAATATTCGCGTAAAAATAAGAAATCAATATTAGTATTTTTTTAAATAATAATAAAATTGTTTAATTTTTTTTCTAGGAAGACATAATATATACAGCGGAAGACATTTACATTTAATACTCCCAAACTAAAAAAAAGGGATTATAATAAAAAAAAAATAGTTCTATTATTCGAAAAGTGCCCATAAAAACACCGAATACCTTTGAGTATCCAACTATACGGAGACGACATGACAGCTAATTTCTATACGAAAAAGTCTCGCCACTTTCTGCGGGGGGGGGGGGGGACGATCGCACCGCTAGTGCTTGACACTATCGATGTTTTGCTATCGATGAGTTCGGCTAGTAATAATTATGTTTGGCAAAAGTAAATTTTAAAAATTAGGGTGACACACCCAATTGCTAGCACTGTACCAAATTATCAGTATCCCGAACAAATAGTAGAATTATAAGCTTCTCACTTATTAATATTTGTTTCCACTTAACCCTAGAAAGATAATCATGTTGGGAGGTACGTTAAAGATAATCTTGCGCTTCTCGAGCGCACGATATGTTTAGGTCTCTCTGTCACCTGAAAAGCTTCTTATTCAAGATCAGCCTGCTTTGGCATACAGTTCATACTTATTATAAGTAATTAAAATCGAAACATTGTTATAATTATTTATTTTACGAAAAAAATAACACAAAGTTTTTAACCTCTAAGAAAAATTAACAAAAAATATCAGTCTTTTTTTAATAGGATATAATTTCTCTTTGTGAGATCGTAACAACAAGTATTGCTTATTGCAACTTAAAATTAATATAAAAGTATAAAAAAAATATCTTTGAGACTAGTACTAGTACACTAAGTGCAGTCGACACACACATCTTTCTTGTGTTCGCTACAGATGCATTTCTTGCATTTCGCGCAAGTCATTTTTGACATCCACCTTTATAAGATGTACATAGGTCAATATCACGAGATTCTCCTTCTTCTTCGTCGCTCTGAACGTCGTCCTCACTCAAATGACCCTCTTCTTCCTGATCACTATCCTCACCAGCAAACTGGATGTCATCATAACATTTCTCATACAACGCATTAGTTATTTCCTCCTCAGCCAAGTATCTATTCCGTGCCATGATTTTCAGATCCTAAAACACATAAAAAACTATAAAACATCATAAAAATAATTACAAATTAAACTTGATGAATACCGCCGAAAGTTACACAAAAGATAATCATGCGCTTCTCGAGCGCAACACCTACCGAAAACAGCCAAATCCAAAGTACTTACCGGTGACACGCATACGCCCTGCTGTAGCACTTGGCGACGACTGAGATTACCTGCCGCGACAGGATCGGGAGCGCGCTATTTAGAAAGATACAGCTATATATGTATTTTGCGTGCGCCTCTGAGGCGCAGATTATCTTTCTAGGGTTAATAAAAACAAAAATTTAATGTTTCTGGAATCTACTACCGGCGACACCACACTTTTCGACTTAAAAACAGCGACATATAAGTAAATGAGTGTTGGTGTCCTACAGTATGAATTGTTTTGGCAGATTCCTTGTGATCGACTGTAAGCTCACGTATTTTCATATTATGCTATATTTGACCTTTTACATATTTTTTACTCAAACTTTTGATTTGTCTCATATCTGAGATGTTTTATAAGGCTTATCAAATAAAAGGCAGTTAAAGTTATAGCAAAGTTAATGATAAAACAAATGGTGCTGACATCTGGGTCCAATATTTTGTAAATTCCAATTTATCAGCACTAGTGGTCTAGTATGGAACAAATGAAGGTTATATCAACGTTTTAAAAACTCTTTAAGTTGTATAATATTTTTATAGGGGATCAAGTCTCCTTTAAATGGGGACACTTAGTACAAATCTGTGTCTTTAGTTTTAGCAGGTAAATTAGTATTTTTCATATTTTTTGAGTGATGCAATGTTCTGTTGGTTGTTGCAGATTCTTGAAGCTAGATAAACTCCACGTCTTTCAGTACCATTTTTAGGGTTTCTCTCTGTCCGTCCGTCTCTGTCTGTCTGTCCGTCCGTCTATCTGTCCGCGCTTCTAGCGTCGGTAATTATGAATATAAATGGATAAAATTTGGAACAGTCATAGATTGTTTGAAGATCTCGGATTTAACATCATTAAATAATAATAATTTTACATACTAGGGGTGGGGATGAAATTTATTTTTCTTTCTACCCCATCGTGTGGGGTATCGTTGTATATTATTGAATTTATCGTTGACAATTAAAATAAAGGTAAGGTTTCATACATAACCTTTTTATAAATTCAACCATTTTCGAGTAATCAGCTCCAAAGTGATTTATAAGTTGTTCCCCTGCCCCTGGCATTTCTAAATTATAAGACTTAGAAACTTGCAATTTTCCATGCTGATAGATCATGCTAATTATAAATGAATTATTTTTTTTAATAAATAAATTATTTCACTTAGGCTTTCAGCTCATAGTGTAGTCTGTTTTCTTAATCTTGTTTCGGTCTTTTTAGTGCGTTCCTTGGGTATTTGTCGTTTTATGCAGTCGGGTTTTTTATTTTTTTAATTATTTAGATTTTTTACTTTAACCAACACACACTTAGTCGATTTAAATAAAAAAGACGACTATTTGAATGCATTGATTACAAATTTATTCGAATGATTTAATTAAAATGGTTGTAATTTTTCCTGATTCCTTTTAATTTTCTTTATACTAGATATTTAAGAACACTTGGGTTATTTAGTCAAATCAAACGATATCTTAATTATTGAAATCCATCCAGCCGTGTGGAAGATACATACATACATACAAGATACGTGCGAAAAACATAACCCGTCTTGACAGTCGGGTAAAAACAAAAAAGGGCGGATTAACTCTCTCTAGTTGCCCGTAATATAAACTATAACTCAATAGTAATTTTACCAGAGACATGTAGTAATTTCTTTTGATGCTTCATTAAAACTTAAGAATATTAGTGGAATTAAACATTAATTAAAAATTTTACACTAAAACTTGGAAAAACTATATACTAAGGTTAATGAGAAAGACTTGGCTAATTAATAAGAATGAAGGTGATATTTTTAAATTTTTTATGAAACTGATTATCAGACAAGGTATAAAAAGAGATTATTCTCTCATCATTGTTTTATTTCATAATGTTGTCCGCGGCGTAAATACAGTAAGTATCTCACGGGAACAAACTGTGCTTTTTCGGAATAAAAAATATCCTATGTTTTTTTAATCCAGGGCTTAAACTACTACCATACAAATAAATTTCATCAAAATCAGTTCAGTATTTTTTGCGTGAAAGAGTAACAACCATCCATCCATCCATACATCTATCCATCCAAACATTCACATTTATAATATTAGTAGGAATAATTACCTAATTTCAATACCTACCACTATCACAGTGTTGATAATTTGGTACCCCGGTGTTGATAATTGGTAACGAGGGTGCTAATAATTGGTGACAGGGTAATTTTTTAGTTATGATTATTTTTATAAAATGTGGATGAAGTTAAACTATATTATGAAATAAAAATCTGTTATTTATTAAATAAAAGACCCAGAAAACTCATCATTGTGGGTAAAAAAGTATTTTCCTCTGTAATAATCGGGGTTAAATTTGAACTATCTCTTAAAGTGCTGATAATTGGTACGTTCACCCTATATCTATTATAAATTAACTACAATATTTAATTTATAGTTTCGCTCAGTATCATAAAGTAAATAAGTATTAAAATGTTGAAACATGCAAAAATGGAAGCGTCATCCAGCGTGAAGAAGAATTTTAGCATTTTAGCAGTGTTGCGAATATCTTAGTTGCGGAGCGGCTGGTGCGTACAACTAATTTGTAGCATTCCGTAATACTCAAGAAACCCTAATAAATTTGCCCTGACCATCCGTCTGTCTGTCCGACTTTCTAGCATGTGTAATTATGAATTTATATAAATGGAATGTTGTATAGTTTATAGGTATTTTAAAATTGAAGTAAGAATTCATAAATTACCTTTTTACAAAGTCACCAGCACCGCAGCTTACGTAACGGAACTGCGTCTGCGGTGCGAGGTACCCGCGACGCCGTTGTATGTATCCCGCCTGCACTGGTCTATGCAGGTCGAGGACGTCGTGTACTACATCCGCCAGAAGACGTCCATCGCCTTGAGGGTCGAACGTCTAGAGCAGTGGTCCCCAACCTTTTTTTTACGCGGGCCACAAACCCGTTGTACTCCTGGTGTCGCGGGCCGCAACCAAAATTTTTAGGGACAAAAAATACGGTGTTTAAATTTAACGATTTAATAATAGAAAAACACAAGGTAGTTAAAAGAGTGAAACTAAACATTTAAGATAAGATAACGACACAAACTAAAATAAAATAACAAATATGTATTATAATAATTATGTTCACTCAGTGAGATTTTTGGAATTGTGAACGCTTTTTTACAACTTTATCTCGAGCTGGCTTGTCGCTGCATGCTATCCTTATTACATCGTATCGTATCGTAGGCTGTATTTCAAGAACCACTTTAGCTATAAAGCTGATATTTTCATAAGTCTTAATTCTGATGCCGCTATAACAACATAATATCATATCTAAAAAACAAGATAAAACAAATAATATAAGGAGAAGCCCTTTTTATGACAACAAAACGCGATTTTTTGTCCTTTCTTTAGTCGATGGCAATACTTTAAATATTCACGAGATAAATTGATTTCTACTCCAATATATAATTCAAAATAAAAATTAATATAAAAGGGGTTTTCATAAAAAATACAATTTTTGTCTATTTTTTTTTCCTAAAATGGCTTTTCCTTGGCAGATTTTTAAGTTACAGAATTCACGCGGGCCACAGATAAAGGCCCGGCGGGCCGCATGCGGCCCGCGGGCCGCGGGTTGGGGATAGCGGGTCTAGAGTCTCGCCACAAGGTCAATTTCAGTTCCTTTGTGGTGAGAGTGCCGACGCATCTTTCGTCGACCTTCTAGGTGGAGGAGTTCTGGCCGACGGGTGTGGTCTACCGGAGGTTCCGGGGGAGACTCCAGAACGAAGCGCGGATCGCGTCGCCGTCAACACGTGACAAAGTGTAGTTTTGAAGTATATAATATGTATGTTAATCTGTAAGGTATTTATAATATGGGCCTATGTCACCCGAAATAAATGAAATTTAATTTAATTTAATTTAAACGTATGTTTTACAATATTAAAGAACATCCATACATCCATCCATCCATACATTCACCATCTATCCATCCTCACTAACTTTTACATCCTATCCTAGTAATAGTATAAAATGTGAAAATTTGTGAGGATGGATGGATGGATGGATAGATGGTTGCATGTATAGATGGATGCTTGTTACTCTTTCATGCAAAAACTACTGAACGGATTTTGATGAAATTTGGTATGGTAGTAGTTTAGGCTCTGGATTAAAACATAGGCTACTTTTTATATGGGAAAAGTAGAGTATTCCCGCGGGATTACCGAAAGTATAATTACGCGGGTGGAGCAGCCGTAATAACTAAAGTAAAATAGATAATAGCTTCAAGAATTAGTCTCATACGTTTTGAAACCCATTATCTAGCACGCTTCACGCTTTTTATTTGTTGTAAAAAAGGAGTCCGTGGATTCCTCATGAATTCTACCACCAGGTCTACCATTTAGTGACAATAGGATGAATTTAGAAGTAAAATCTTTACAATAATAATTAGACGACCTCTGTGGTTCAGTGATTGAGCGTGTTCGTGCTCAAGCCGGGGATTGCGGGTTCGAATCCCGCCGAAGTAAATAAAGTTTTTCTGTGTTCCTGGGTCATGGGTGTGTATTAAATGTGTGAAGAATAAAATAAAAGTATGTGTATAGTATTAAATATATTTCCGTTGTCTGGTACCCGTAACACAAGTTCTTCAAGAGAACTTACCACGAGACCAGATTGACATGACGTGAAGCATCCATATATATTTAAAATATATTATATTATTAAATAAAAAAAATATATTACCAAAAAAGACTTGAGAATCTCCTTCGGTTTTTTGTCGGTTAAAAAGGTAGAGCTAAGTAAAAATGCGGAATCGTTTTGATAACTAGGGTCCACCCTAAATACGTTTTTTTTGCATTTATAATAGTTCTGCTCCACCTCAATGTTTACCAATGTTCACCATAAGTAGTTCAAAGACTGGTTCAAATTCACGGGCAAAAACTAGTTAATAATAAAATTCACCTTTAATAATTTCAAAGCTGGCAAGGCGCACTGTTTTAATCTCCTCCTGTTGTTCGCCTGAACAATAAAACATGAAACTTCAAAATGCACCGAGCAAATTGTACTCGTACGTTTGGGAGACCAAAAAAATATTATTAGCGCAAGCTTGGACCCAGACATTCCTAATCATCCTATTTTTAGGAAATCTAAAAAAATAATGGTCAGAATAACATACTGATAAAGTCGATATCGATATTTCTTTTACGTTGTCACAACCCTCAGTTTTTATGAAGTGTGGCCTGTTTATAAATTAAAAATGCATAATTTCAGGATAAATTTATACGCACATATTTTATTGTAATAAATAATAATTAATATAAACAAAAGTTTGTTATTACAATTGGATAATTATTTTATAATAATTTGCAAATTTTGAATGTGTTTCGTGAAATTATATAATGAATAAAAACAAAATTGTAAATAGTGTACTTATTAATAATTAGTCATGTTTCTTCATTATGAAATAGTAAAAACAAGAACGAATATGAAATAGAAGTTTTTATAAATTACTACTTTTAAATATTACCCTAAATTTGGATGTTGTACGATTTAGTAGCAACATTTATTCATCGAGTAAAATTTTTGGATTTTTGCTAATTTATCGCAATTATTGTTAATATTTAGGCAAAATAATACATACACATGGAAAGTAACACCATCCTTTTGTTTATTTGATGTTTCTGATCTGTTTTTGCAGGAAAAAATACAGCAAGTCGGCATTTTTTGCTCCGGTTCGTTCCGCCTCGCTGTAATTTTCCGAATACGTCAAAAATGCGCAGCAACTAGTTTTATACAACCCTCACGACCGGGGGGTCTAACCTTTGGCAGCGGGGAACGCCTGACAATGCCATCTCCGTATGGTTGGATACTCAAAGCCGAATACCTATTCGAATGTCAAAATTGACGATTAAATATTTGCAAGCTCTACTTCTTATTCTTTACCTTTTCCCAAGGCTGGGAATATAAGATCCGGAACCGGAAGGCCGTAGAAAATTCTGAGCATTGAAAATAAATTCTGAACCAATACATTAGAGTTGAAAATTTAAACATATGAGTGTCGAGTTTCAATGTCTTAAATGACAGCTCGACGATCAAAAATTCCATTTTCAACTCTATTGTAGTTAGGTATTAGAGTTCTATTTTTAACTTTCTAAATTTTCACCGGCGCGGCGGCGTTCCGGATTTCAAATCATATAGTTCCAGCTTAATGAGGAACAAATTCTTGAAAATAAGCTAACTTTTAACAAACTACTTTTTTGACGTAAAGGTCAAGTAGTATTTTTTATAAAAAATAAGCTTTTTTTTCATCTGTACCGTTCTTTGCAGAATTTGTGCCCCAACATCGCATTGTGAAAGAGTGCAACATGTTTTTAAATATCAAGTTTCAGTTCCTTTTTGACATTGATAAAAAAAACTAAATATATTTTATGTAAAGCATAGTAGGCGTTCATGCCATTATCATAGTTACTAATAAGAGGCAATTTTAATAAATTACCCCTTAATAGTACCTATGAACGAAATAGAATTTATACGCATTTTGTACCTTCTGCGTCGTTAAATAATCTATGTCAGAGATTCCAAACTTTAAATGTGGAATCATATGTAATTGGTAGTGACAAACACTAGTCATCTTTTTCTTTGCTATTGAATTAGGAATGCCATCCTTGTCACGAATTTTTGCTGTGAGTGAAATGTCACAGTAATTAAAAGTGTCAATGTGTGACGCGGCACAAAAATTTTGTCAGTTTTGTGTGTATACCCTTACAAAACTGACAACATTTTTGTGCCGCGTCTCACATTGACACTTTTAATTACTGTGACATTTCACTCACAGCAAAAATTCGTGACAAGGATGGCATTCCTAATTCAATAGCAAAGAAAAAGATGACTAGTGTTTGTCACTCCCAATTACATATGATTCCACATTTAAAGTTTGGAATCTCTGACATAGATTATTTAACGACGCAGAAGGTACAAAATGCGTATAAATTCTATTTCGTTCATAGGTACTATTAAGGGGTAATTTATTAAAATTGCCTCTTATTAGTAACTATGATAATGGCATGAACGCCTACTATGCTTTACATAAAATATATTTAGTTTTTTTTATCAATGTCAAAAAGGAACTGAAACTTGATATTTAAAAACATGTTGCACTCTTTCACAATGCGATGTTGGGGCACAAATTCTGCAAAGAACGGTACAGATGAAAAAAAAGCTTATTTTTTATAAAAAATACTACTTGACCTTTACGTCAAAAAAGTAGTTTGTTAAAAGTTAGCTTATTTTCAAGAATTTGTTCCTCATTAAGCTGGAACTATATGATTTGAAATCCGGAACGCCGCCGCGCCGGTGAAAATTTAGAAAGTTAAAAATAGAACTCTAATACCTAACTACAATAGAGTTGAAAATGGAATTTTTGATCGTCGAGCTGTCATTTAAGACATTGAAACTCGACACTCATATGTTTAAATTTTCAACTCTAATGTATTGGTTCAGAATTTATTTTCAATGCTCAGAATTTTCTACGGCCTTCCGGTTCCGGATCTTATATTCCCAGCCTTGGGAAAAGGTAAAGAATAAGAAGTAGAGCTTGCAAATATTTAATCGTCAATTTTGACATTCGAATAGGTATTCGGCTTTGAGTATCCAACCATACGGAGATGGCATTGTCAGGCGTTCCCCGCTGCCAAAGGTTAGACCCCCCGGTCGTGAGGGTTGTATAAAACTAGTTGCTGCGCATTTTTGACGTATTCGGAAAATTACAGCGAGGCGGAACGAACCGGAGCAAAAAATGCCGACTTGCTGTATTTTTTCCTGCAAAAACAGATCAGAAACATCAAATAAACAAAAGGATGGTGTTACTTTCCATGTGTATGTATTATTTTGCCTAAATATTAACAATAATTGCGATAAATTAGCAAAAATCCAAAAATTTTACTCGATGAATAAATGTTGCTACTAAATCGTACAACATCCAAATTTAGGGTAATATTTAAAAGTAGTAATTTATAAAAACTTCTATTTCATATTCGTTCTTGTTTTTACTATTTCATAATGAAGAAACATGACTAATTATTAATAAGTACACTATTTACAATTTTGTTTTTATTCATTATATAATTTCACGAAACACATTCAAAATTTGCAAATTATTATAAAATAATTATCCAATTGTAATAACAAACTTTTGTTTATATTAATTATTATTTATTACAATAAAATATGTGCGTATAAATTTATCCTGAAATTATGCATTTTTAATTTATAAACAGGCCACACTTCATAAAAACTGAGGGTTGTGACAACGTAAAAGAAATATCGATATCGACTTTATCAGTATGTTATTCTGACCATTATTTTTTTAGATTTCCTAAAAATAGGATGATTAGGAATGTCTGGGTCCAAGCTTGCGCTAATAATATTTTTTTGGTCTCCCAAACGTACGAGTACAATTTGCTCGGTGCATTTTGAAGTTTCATGTTTTATTGTTCAGGCGAACAACAGGAGGAGATTAAAACAGTGCGCCTTGCCAGCTTTGAAATTATTAAAGGTGAATTTTATTATTAACTAGTTTTTGCCCGTGAATTTGAACCAGTCTTTGAACTACTTATGGTGAACATTGGTAAACATTGAGGTGGAGCAGAACTATTATAAATGCAAAAAAAACGTATTTAGGGTGGACCCTAGTTATCAAAACGATTCCGCATTTTTACTTAGCTCTACCTTTTTAACCGACAAAAAACCGAAGGAGATTCTCAAGTCTTTTTTGGTAATATATTTTTTTTATTTAATAATATAATATATTTTAAATATATATGGATGCTTCACGTCATGTCAATCTGGTCTCGTGGTAAGTTCTCTTGAAGAACTTGTGTTACGGGTACCAGACAACGGAAATATATTTAATACTATACACATACTTTTATTTTATTCTTCACACATTTAATACACACCCATGACCCAGGAACACAGAAAAACTTTATTTACTTCGGCGGGATTCGAACCCGCAATCCCCGGCTTGAGCACGAACACGCTCAATCACTGAACCACAGAGGTCGTCTAATTATTATTGTAAAGATTTTACTTCTAAATTCATCCTATTGTCACTAAATGGTAGACCTGGTGGTAGAATTCATGAGGAATCCACGGACTCCTTTTTTACAACAAATAAAAAGCGTGAAGCGTGCTAGATAATGGGTTTCAAAACGTATGAGACTAATTCTTGAAGCTATTATCTATTTTACTTTAGTTATTACGGCTGCTCCACCCGCGTAATTATACTTTCGGTAATCCCGCGGGAATACTCTACTTTTCCCATATAAAAAGTAGCCTATGTTTTAATCCAGAGCCTAAACTACTACTATACCAAATTTCATCAAAATCCGTTCAGTAGTTTTTGCATGAAAGAGTAACAAGCATCCATCTATACATGCAACCATCTATCCATCCATCCATCCATCCTCACAAATTTTCACATTTTATACTATTACTAGGATAGGATGTGAAAGTTAGTGAGGATGGATAGATGGTGAATGTATGGATGGATGGATGTATGGATGTTCTTTAATATTGTAAAACATACGTTTAAATTAAATTAAATTAAATTAAATTAAATTTCATTTATTTCGGGTGACATAGGCCCATATTATAAATACCTTACAGATTAACATACATATTATATACTTCAAAACTACACTTTGTCACGTGTTGACGGCGACGCGATCCGCGCTTCGTTCTGGAGTCTCCCCCGGAACCTCCGGTAGACCACACCCGTCGGCCAGAACTCCTCCACCTAGAAGGTCGACGAAAGATGCGTCGGCACTCTCACCACAAAGGAACTGAAATTGACCTTGTGGCGAGACTCTAGACCCGCTATCCCCAACCCGCGGCCCGCGGGCCGCATGCGGCCCGCCGGGCCTTTATCTGTGGCCCGCGTGAATTCTGTAACTTAAAAATCTGCCAAGGAAAAGCCATTTTAGGAAAAAAAATAGACAAAAATTGTATTTTTTATGAAAACCCCTTTTATATTAATTTTTATTTTGAATTATATATTGGAGTAGAAATCAATGTATCTCGTGAATATTTAAAGTATTGCCATCGACTAAAGAAAGGACAAAAAATCGCGTTTTGTTGTCATAAAAAGGGCTTCTTCTTATATTATTTGTTTTATCTTGTTTTTTAGATATGATATTATGTTGTTATAGCGGCATCAGAATTAAGACTTATGAAAATATCAGCTTTATAGCTAAAGTGGTTCTTGAAATACAGCCTACGATACGATACGATGTAATAAGGATAGCATGCAGCGACAAGCCAGCTCGAGATAAAGTTGTAAAAAAGCGTTCACAATTCCAAAAATCTCACTGAGTGAACATAATTATTATAATACATATTTGTTATTTTATTTTAGTTTGTGTCGTTATCTTATCTTAAATGTTTAGTTTCACTCTTTTAACTACCTTGTGTTTTTCTATTATTAAATCGTTAAATTTAAACACCGTATTTTTTGTCCCTAAAAATTTTGGTTGCGGCCCGCGACACCAGGAGTACAACGGGTTTGTGACCCGCGTAAAAAAAAGGTTGGGGACCACTGCTCTAGACGTTCGACCCTCAAGGCGATGGACGTCTTCTGGCGGATGTAGTACACGACGTCCTCGACCTGCATAGACCAGTGCAGGCGGGATACATACAACGGCGTCGCGGGTACCTCGCACCGCAGACGCAGTTCCGTTACGTAAGCTGCGGTGCTGGTGACTTTGTAAAAAGGTAATTTATGAATTCTTACTTCAATTTTAAAATACCTATAAACTATACAACATTCCATTTATATAAATTCATAATTACACATGCTAGAAAGTCGGACAGACAGACGGATGGTCAGGGCAAATTTATTAGGGTTTCTTGAGTATTACGGAATGCTACAAATTAGTTGTACGCACCAGCCGCTCCGCAACTAAGATATTCGCAACACTGCTAAAATGCTAAAATTCTTCTTCACGCTGGATGACGCTTCCATTTTTGCATGTTTCAACATTTTAATACTTATTTACTTTATGATACTGAGCGAAACTATAAATTAAATATTGTAGTTAATTTATAATAGATATAGGGTGAACGTACCAATTATCAGCACTTTAAGAGATAGTTCAAATTTAACCCCGATTATTACAGAGGAAAATACTTTTTTACCCACAATGATGAGTTTTCTGGGTCTTTTATTTAATAAATAACAGATTTTTATTTCATAATATAGTTTAACTTCATCCACATTTTATAAAAATAATCATAACTAAAAAATTACCCTGTCACCAATTATTAGCACCCTCGTTACCAATTATCAACACCGGGGTACCAAATTATCAACACTGTGATAGTGGTAGGTATTGAAATTAGGTAATTATTCCTACTAATATTATAAATGTGAATGTTTGGATGGATAGATGTATGGATGGATGGATGGTTGTTACTCTTTCACGCAAAAAATACTGAACTGATTTCGATGAAATTTATTTGTATGGTAGTAGTTTAAGCCCTGGATTAAAAAAACATAGGATATTTTTTATTCCGAAAAAGCACAGTTTGTTCCCGTGAGATACTTACTGTATTTACGCCGCGGACAACATTATGAAATAAAACAATGATGAGAGAATAATCTCTTTTTATACCTTGTCTGATAATCAGTTTCATAAAAAATTTAAAAATATCACCTTCATTCTTATTAATTAGCCAAGTCTTTCTCATTAACCTTAGTATATAGTTTTTCCAAGTTTTAGTGTAAAATTTTTAATTAATGTTTAATTCCACTAATATTCTTAAGTTTTAATGAAGCATCAAAAGAAATTACTACATGTCTCTGGTAAAATTACTATTGAGTTATAGTTTATATTACGGGCAACTAGAGAGAGTTAATCCGCCCTTTTTTGTTTTTACCCGACTGTCAAGACGGGTTATGTTTTTCGCACGTATCTTGTATGTATGTATGTATCTTCCACACGGCTGGATGGATTTCAATAATTAAGATATCGTTTGATTTGACTAAATAACCCAAGTGTTCTTAAATATCTAGTATAAAGAAAATTAAAAGGAATCAGGAAAAATTACAACCATTTTAATTAAATCATTCGAATAAATTTGTAATCAATGCATTCAAATAGTCGTCTTTTTTATTTAAATCGACTAAGTGTGTGTTGGTTAAAGTAAAAAATCTAAATAATTAAAAAAATAAAAAACCCGACTGCATAAAACGACAAATACCCAAGGAACGCACTAAAAAGACCGAAACAAGATTAAGAAAACAGACTACACTATTTAATAACTTTTACATATTTTGTCAACTTATTTTTACTGTTCATAATATGACAGTCCATTATTGTGTCGTCCTCTGTCAAGTCTATGGTAGTTATGTTATTTTTAGATGAGTCATTTACACTCCCTAACAGTTCATCGTACAAACTTTGTGTTTCCTCAGATTTTTTACTATTTATTTGACATTCTAGGGACATTATGTACTCTTGAGCATCTTGTAGCTTCTTTTTAATGTAACAAGTGTCTTCTAGAGATTGGTCCAGGTACGATCGTACTTTAATATTAATCGCATGTTTTCTTATAACCTCTAACTCATAAAAAATAACTAGAACAATTTAATCGCCAGTATTAAAAATTAAAATATTTCAATTTACTTATTTTAATAATGAGTGGTGCAAGGAAAAACTCGTTCTACGATTCTTATTTATTACTGACTACGACGATAAAACTTACGTGTGCATCCTAAGATCAAGACAAAAATACTACAATTGAAGGCTATGTTTGTACATGGCAATACATAGTGGGTGAGCGAGATGCACTCTAGTGGTTACAAGAGCTGCGGATCTATACTGCCCTGCTAAGCGCAAAAGCGGTATCTCAAAAAAGGGAGTTTTGAGAACATTGCAGAAGTTTTGTAAAATACTTACCTAATATTCTTTCATTCTCGTAATTTATTCTTAGTGAAACCTTCTTTTAGGGGTTTTTTTTAATGTTTTAAATAAGATATGATACTATGTGGCTTAGTTCATTGAATGCGTATTTTTTTAGCTAAACACAGTGATCATCATCATCATCATCAGCCTATCGCCGTCCACTGCTGAACGTAGGCCTCCCCCAATGAGCGCCAACCATCCCGATCTTGGGCAGCCCTCATCCATCCGCTGCCAGCCACCTTCTTCAAATCGTCGGTCCATCGTGCCGCAGGACGTCCTACACTACGTTTGCCTAAGCGTGGTCTCCACTCTAATACTTGTCTGCTCCATCGATTGTCTGTCCGTCTGCAGACATGGCCGGCCCACTTCCACTTCAGCGTGCTAATTCGTTGAGCAATGTCGGTGACTTTAGTTCTCTGGCGAATAACGTCGTTACGTATTTTATCCACCAGAGATACCCTTAACATTACTCTTTCCATCGCACGCTGAGCAACCTTAAACTTATGAACCAAGCCTACGGTGAGTGTCCACGTTTCGGCTCCGTATGTCATTACCGGTAGAACGCATTGATCAAAGACCCTGGTCTTAAGGGATTGTGGGATCGACGATTCAAAGATGTCCCGGAGCTTCCCGAATGCAGCCCAGCCCAAGCGTATTCTTCTACTCACCTCCTTCTCAAAGTTGTGCCGCCCGAGTTGAATGGTTTGGCCAAGATATACGTATTCTTGCACAACTTCGAGACTAGCGCCATTTACGACGACTGGTCTCGGGAGAACGTGTTCATTATACATGATTTTAGTTTTGTTCAGGTTCATACCGAGACCCACCCGTCTTGAAGAATCGCTTAGGCTGTTCAGCATCTCTTCCAGGTCCTGCAGAGAGTCTGACATAATGACTATGTCATCTGCGAATCTCAGGTGTGAGATGTACTGGCCGTTTATGTTCAGTCCCCGTCCGTTCCAATCGAGCGTCTTGAAAACGTCCTCCAACGCGTTATTAAACAATTTTGGAGAGATAACATCTCCCTGTCTTACTCCTCGACGCAGTTGGATTGGTTTTGTCCACAGAGCTGCTCAAGGCAGGAGGAACACCCATCTTGACTGAGCTTGTCAAGCTCTTCAATTCCGTCATCCACACTGGCACTACCCCGGAAACATGGAGCAGGAGCATAGCGGTTTTGTTTTTCAAAAAAGGCGATAACACGCGACTAGAAAACTACCGCCCCATTTCACTCCTGAGCCACGTGTATAAGCTGTTCTCGAGGGTTATATCGAATCGTCTTGCCCAGAAGTTTGACGACTTTCAGTCACCGGAACAGGCCGGGTTTCGCAAAGGCTACAGCACTGTGGACCACATACACACACTAAGGCAAATTATACAGAAGACCGAGGAGTATAATCAGCCTCTCTGCCTAGCGTATGTGGACTATGAAAAAGCCTTCGATACCGTCGAGACCTGGGCTGTGCTGGAATCCATGCAGAGATGTCTCGTCGACTGCCGATATGTCGAGGTGTTGAGATATCTGTACAAGGCCGCAACAATGACCGTCCAAGTACAAGAACAGAGTACAAAACCAATCCAACTGCGTCGAGGAGTAAAACACAGTGATAACCAAAGAGAATATAATCACTACGTTTTAGTGATAACTAAGGATACGTTATATCATATACTCAAACCTTTGACGCTATGCTCCTGCTCCATGTTTCCGGGGTAGTGCCAGTGTGGATGACGGAATTGAAGAGCTTGACAAGCTCAGTCAAGATGGGTGTTCCTCCTGCCTTGAGCAGCTCTGTGGACAAAACCAATCCAACTGCGTCGAGGAGTAAGACAGGGAGATGTTATCTCTCCAAAATTGTTTAATAACGCGTTGGAGGACGTTTTCAAGACGCTCGATTGGAACGGACGGGGACTGAACATAAACGGCCAGTACATCTCACACCTGAGATTCGCAGATGACATAGTCATTATGTCAGACTCTCTGCAGGACCTGGAAGAGATGCTGAACAGCCTAAGCGATTCTTCAAGACGGGTGGGTCTCGGTATGAACCTGAACAAAACTAAAATCATGTATAATGAACACGTTCTCCCGAGACCAGTCGTCGTAAATGGCGCTAGTCTCGAAGTTGTGCAAGAATACGTATATCTTGGCCAAACCATTCAACTCGGGCGGCACAACTTTGAGAAGGAGGTGAGTAGAAGAATACGCTTGGGCTGGGCTGCATTCGGGAAGCTCCGGGACATCTTTGAATCGTCGATCCTACAATCCCTTAAGACCAGGGTCTTTGATCAATGCGTTCTACCGGTAATGACATACGGAGCCGAAACGTGGACACTCACCGTAGGCTTGGTTCATAAGTTTAAGGTTGCTCAGCGTGCGATGGAAAGAGCAATGTTAAGGGTATCTCTGGTGGATAAAATACGTAACGACGTTATTCGCCAGAGAACTAAAGTCACCGACATTGCTCAACGAATTAGCACGCTGAAGTGGAAGTGGGCCGGCCATGTCTGCAGACGGACAGACAATCGATGGAGCAGACAAGTATTAGAGTGGAGACCACGCTTAGGCAAACGTAGTGTAGGACGTCCTGCGGCACGATGGACCGACGATTTGAAGAAGGTGGCTGGCAGCGGATGGATGAGGGCTGCCCAAGATCGGGATGGTTGGCGCTCATTGGGGGAGGCCTACGTTCAGCAGTGGATGGCGATAGGCTGATGATGATGATGATGATCACTGTGTTTAGCTAAAAAAATACGCATTCAATGAACTAAGCCACATAGTATCATATCTTATTTAAAACATTAAAAAAACCCCTAAAAGAAGGTTTCACTAAGAATAAATTACGAGAATGAAAGAATATTAGGTAAGTATTTTACAAAACTTCTGCAATGTTCTCAAAACTCCCTTTTTTGAGATACCGCTTTTGCGCTTAGCAGGGCAGTATAGATCCGCAGCTCTTGTAACCACTAGAGTGCATCTCGCTCACCCACTATGTGTTGCCATGTACAAACATAGCCTTCAATTGTAGTATTTTTGTCTTGATCTTAGGATGCACACGTAAGTTTTATCGTCGTAGTCAGTAATAAATAAGAATCGTAGAACGAGTTTTTCCTTGCACCACTCATTATTAAAATAAGTAAATTGAAATATTTTAATTTTTAATACTGGCGATTAAATTGTTCTAGTTATTTTTTATGAGTTAGAGGTTATAAGAAAACATGCGATTAATATTAAAGTACGATCGTACCTGGACCAATCTCTAGAAGACACTTGTTACATTAAAAAGAAGCTACAAGATGCTCAAGAGTACATAATGTCCCTAGAATGTCAAATAAATAGTAAAAAATCTGAGGAAACACAAAGTTTGTACGATGAACTGTTAGGGAGTGTAAATGACTCATCTAAAAATAATATAACTACCATAGACTTGACAGAGGACGACACAATAATGGCCTGTCATATTATTATATTATGAACAGTAAAAATAAGTTGAAAAAATATGTAAAAGTTAAGAAATGTATTAGAAAAACACAAAATTTATTACTAAAAAACCAGAAATTTGTAAAGCAGCTTAAAAATATGTCTAAAAATAAAATATTATTAAAAAATCAATTATTAAGCTGCTGCGAGGAGTTGAAAAATACTAGGTTTGACTATGAGGCGGATGTATGTAGCCTTCAGTCTGAAATTTCAGAATTACACAGCTCCCTAACACAGATAAAAATAAAATATGAATTAGCACAAAAAGAAATTACTGCACACATATCTGCCATGGATGACATAATTAAAATCGGCCACTATAATGAGGAACGTGTAAACTAATGAGTTTACACGTTCCTCATTATAGTGGCCGATGAATTAACAATGACTGTCAGTGTCAAAAAAATAAAGGTCATTCACGGCATGATAGTGATAGTTCAGCCAGCTGTTCAGAGTTGAGGGCTTATACTGAATCCTCAAATAAAAATAATTATAATATGATACCTACACCTATCTCAGAGTCTGGCTTAATTAGTATTTACTGTGATGAAATAGGCTATGGAATGGGTGTATATCTAAATAATTGGTGTACGGGACAACAAGTAACCAGCACATGTTTGCCCGGGGCATCTTATGAACAAATTGCTAGCCGGGCAGTTAATGCTACTTATTGCCCTAACACAACTTTAGTTATATTAGTCGGGAGAAGAGGAAAGATAAACAAAAAACAGATGACAGATTATATTGATATTTTGAGTAACAAAGAAAATGTTACTAAACTTATATTGTTTACCTTTCCTTATATAAAAAAACTGCCACACGAGAGTAACGAAAATTATATTAGATTTAAGTTGAACAGCCTACTGTGTAGTGCTACAAACCAAAATTGTATAGTTTTAAGTAATACTCAACCACATATAGACGTGGTTGACAATAATAATATTATAAGTTTTAGATTTAATAATATGTGATAAGTATTTCTTATCACAGTTTTTTACTAGACGCATAGCTAGATGGCTATTTCATTTTTTAGTTTTAAGACAAGCCAAAGAATTGGCTAAACCGACCACTGCTTTTATTGAGCAGAGTCATTATTCTGACAACTATACAGTCAGCAGCTTGGAATATGTTCCAAATAATTTAAATTAGTTTCTAAGACAACAGACGCTCACTCTAGCAATGTGATAATCAATAATATAAATTATTTAAATGTATTACCTATCTTACCTACCAAAAATGTTAACAAAAAATGTAATTTCAATGTAAACCTGGTGCACCAAAATTTGCAAGGAATGGTAGGTAAAGAATTAGAAATTGAGTTGTTTGTTAATGAATATAACATTGATATTATGTGTATATCAGAACATTGGTTTAGAAAACATGAATTAATATTTAACTTTTGTGGTCACCAGGTAGCTAGTTCGTTCAGTCGAGAGAATGCCATTAGAGGTGGTTCTTTGATAATAATTAATAAAAAAATTAAATTTAAAGAACGTAAAGATATTATAAGACTCTCTACTGAACGAATAATTGAGGTAGCCTGTATTGAGTTGAGCCATCTTATTATTGTAAGCGTATACAGGCCTCCATCAGGTTTATACGATTCCTTTGAACAAATCATGGAAGAAATGTTGACAAAAATATGTGCATCTAACAAGAAGATTATTGTATGTGGTGATTTCAACATTAATTTATTAGACTCAAACTCCACCACTGTTAGATTCACATCATTGTTAAAATCGTATAACCTCAGTAATTTATTTTATGAACCGACAAGAATATGTGATACAGCAGCTACTTGTATTGATAATATTTTCACTAATATTACTCCTTATAAAAAAGAAATAATTAATGCGCTTAGCTCTGATCACTGTGGACAATTTGCTTCATTTAATATTAATTGTGAAAATAAACCTCAAGAAAAGCTTGTTTATATTCCTGTGAATACAAAACGTATTGAGAAATTTAGAGGTAAATTAGTTTCAAATATTCAACAGTTAGATGGGTTTAATAGCTCAGATGAAGCGTTTCATAAACTATTTAAAATAATAAGAACCCAGTATAACTCTGTATTTACTTCTAAAACGGTCAATTTAAATAATAGAAAAAGTAATTTTAAAACCTGGGCAACTGCAGGAGTTATAATAAGTAAACAGCGATTATATGATTTGTATAACGAAAAGACATTTAACAGGAGTGAATCTTTTAAACTGTATGTCAAGCAATATTCAAAATTTTTTAAAAAAGTATGTCAAGCAGCAAAGGCACTTCACATAAAAGAAAAAATAATGAACGCTAAAAATAAAGTGAAAACCACTTGGAAGATAATTGCAGATGAGACTGGAAGAGGTAAAGGCAGTCGTAACTCTAAATTTGAACTTTGTATTAATAATAAAAAGGTAAATTCTGACCTAGAGGTTGCGACAATCTTCGAAAAATTTTTTGCTGACATTCCGGTCTCAACTACAAAAAATTTAAATTCTTCACCTGCAGTTGCTGAAAAAATACTCAGAGAAAATGTCAAGGAATGTGATGTCAATTTTAATTTTAAAGAAATTGACTCCAGAGATATTATTAACACCTTCAAATTACTCAATATTAAAAATACTACCGATCTCTGGGGTATGTCTATAAAAGTTATAAAATCAATAATTGACATCATTGCCCCCTATCTAGCCTTAGTTTTCAATAATTGTATAAAGAATGGTGTGTTCCCTGACCTAATGAAGCATAGCAAGGTGATGCCTCTTTTTAAGGCTGGGAATAAGTCTGACCCAGCAAATTATAGACCAATATCTATACTACCGACTTTCAGTAAAATTTTCGAGAAAATAATCTTAAATCAATTGCTAGCCCACTTTAACATAAATAATTTATTACATAGTAACCAATTCGGGTTTACTAAAGGTCGGTCCACAACAGACGCAGGCATCAGTCTTCTATGCAGCATATTTGGGGCATGGGAGGGATCGCATGATGCACTTGGTGTCTTTTGTGATCTATCCAAGGCTTTCAACTGTGTCGAGCATGCTACGTTGGTCAAAAAATTATACCATTATGGTATAAGGGACACGGCACTTAAACTTTTAGATTCTTATCTTAAAAATAAAACGCAGAGAGTAGAAGTTAATTCTACAAGGTCTACTGGGACCAAAATAGAATTAGGTGTGCCACAAGGGTCAATTTTAGGCCCGTTTCTTTTTCTCATCTATATAAATGACCTTCCTTATCTAGTTAAAGATAAGCATGAGATAGTACTCTTTGCCGATGACACTTCACTAATTTTTAATGTGAAGCGACGACAGTCAAATTATGACGAGGTAAATAGTGCTCTCTCAAAAATGGTACATTGGTTTAATGTTAATAATTTACTTTTAAATTCAAATAAAACGAAATGTTTAAAGTTTAGCCTCCCAAATGTTAGGCAGGCACAAACCAATATACTATTAAATGATGAGAAAATGAACTTAGTGGACACCACTGTATTTCTAGGAATAACACTAGATTGTAACTTACAGTGGGGTCCCCATATTGCAAATCTGGCAGATAAGCTCAGTTCTGCAGCATATGCAGTCAAAAAAATTAGAGAAATTGCCGATGAGGATACAGCGCGGCTAGTTTATTTTAGTTATTTTCATAGTATAATGTCATATGGAATTCTTCTTTGGGGAAACGCTGCGGACATTAATACAATATTTGTGCTACAGAAGCGAGCTATACGTTCTATTTATAAGATGTCATGTTTTGAATCTCTGAGAGAAAAAATTAAAGAAATAGGTATTCTGACCGTTGCTTCTCAATACATTTTGGACAATGTGTTGTATGTCAGAAAGAATTTAACGAATTTTAAAAAGAAAAGTGACACTCATTGTAGGAATACTAGAAATAGGAACAAGTTAGAAATACCAGTGATCAGACTTAGTAAAGTAAGTAAATCTTTTAAAGGTCAATGTATACGCCTTTACAATAGAATCCCAGAAAACGTTCAAAATCTTTCCATTAATAAATTTAAAAAAGCTGTTAAAGAACGTTTGTGTGCTAAAGCTTATTATAAAGTCAGTGATTTCACTAACGATTGCACACCTTGAGAATAAGATGGCCCCATGCAAGGCTGCTTTTATGTACTTAAGTATGTTCTATGTACTTATGACTAATGTTATATAGATTAAGTTACAACATTGTAAAATATTTTTTGAAAAGAACAATTTTCCCATCTTTTTGCTAAAAGGTGGCCCCGTGCGAGTTTCTTACGCCGGTTCTTCTCGCCGGGCTAGTTTCCGAACCGGTGGTAGGCATCATGTAGGACAATTCTATAAGTGTTATATTATAACCTACATGGAAATAAAAATTTTGAGTTTGAGTTTGAATTCTCAGTCTCGATCGAGTTAACTCTAGGCCAAGACCGAGAGTAATAGTTGAATAAACAAAATATTATGAACGTGGTAAAAATATTTATAACTCAAGAACGGCTGAACTGATTTAGCTGAAAATTGGTGAGCTATCTCGAAACCAGGAGAAGGACATAGGATACTTTTTATCTCGTTCACGAGGGACTCAAAACTCGAGAACGGGTGGATTGATTTGGCTCATTTTGATTTTAAAATAATTGTGGAAGTTCAGGGAAGGCTTACACAGTGAGAAATAATGAAAAAGGTGTAGGTTGTAGGTGTAGGACTAGGACGTAGGATGCATTATAGGCAAAGTCATTTATTCATTCCAGTTCATGTTTATGACAGAACAACGTGTGTCGAGACAGCTAGCTATTATTATATATTACTAGCTGACCCCGACAGACGTTGTTCTGTCTTAAATATGAACTGGAATGAATAAATGACTACACTTGCTCCTACACCTACTCCTACACCTGTTCCTACTCCTACTCTTACTCCAAAACCTACTCGTACATTAACTCATACACCTACTCCTACCCATACTCCTACACACACTCCTACACCTACGCCTGCTCCTACACCTACTCCTACACATACTCCTACACCTACTCCTACAACATACACCTTTTCCAATATTTAAAAAGAAGGTCCAGCCCGCGCCCATTACGCCCGCGTAAGTACAGTAATCCACGGGTATATATCCCATGATATAAAGTAGCCTATGTCCTTCCCCATGGTCTACTCCAACTCCACTCTGTGCCAAATTTCATCATAATCGGTTTAGTAATATTTACGTGAAAGCGTTAATAAAGTATCCTACAGGAATCGTACATTTTTCGCGATAAAAAGTAGCCTACGTCCTTCCCCGTGGTCTAATTTATATCTGGGCCAAATTTCATGATAATCAGTTCAGTAGTTTTAACGTGAAAGCGTTCACGTTTATTTTTCTTTTTCTATAACTTCTTAAATTCGTAATATCTATTGAATGGAATAGACGATTTGAACAATTCTAAAAGTAATCTACATGAATTTAAACAGTCTTGAAAAAAGTATGATTTAATTGGATAAGGATTTAAACAGAAGTATGAATAACATGGTCGAATTTTGATCTATATTTCTATCAACTTTTAAATGTAAAAAGTGGTTATTGTGACATAACGATAATAGTTGGACATATAGTATCGCGAAGTTTTTTGTAGCTATTGATATGTTCTTTAATATTGTAGAACATACTTTTATTCTATCATCAATAGTTTCCGCAGCGCATGCTACGAAAAATGTTTTATTATTTTTTTTACACCTTGGGTTACGTTACTAAAGTTTTAGTAATCTTTTCTATCAATAAATAAATAAATATAGCCTATGTTACTCAGGGTGAATGTAGATTTCTAATGGTGAAAGAATTTTTGAAATCGGCATAGTAGTTTTTGAGTTTATTCATTACTAGCGACCCGCCCCGGCTTCGCACGGGTACAATGTATATATCTGTTTAATCTATGGGTACAATACTGATACTAATACTGCGGCTACCTCATAGATCTAACCTCTCTCCCGCACGCACTCCCCCGCACGCCTTGGTGACGCCTACTTCGCAACGGGCCGTGGAGCAGAAATCGTAATATTTTAATTTCGACATAACTTCAAGTTTAATCATTCAAAGACCAAATATTATCTACATAAACTGTACTTAGTGATAAAATAATTTATTTTGATAAGGATTAATAGCATGAGTAAAATAAACGCGTTTAAATGTAGTCCAAAAAAAAATCAAGATTTCTAAATAAAAAAATTGTTGTTGTTCCTCACTCGACATAGATAGGTATAGTGTGTCGCGGACTTTTTTGTTGATATTTATAAGATCTACAATTAATTAGAACATTTTATGGTTCTATCTTTTATAGTTTAGGCAGCGTACGCAAAATAAGTAACTTTTCTGTTTGATTTTTTACACCTTGTGTCCGAAAACCCCAAATATCTTACGGAACCCTATTTTTGTCCAAAATAAAATTTAGCCTATGTTACTCGTGGATAATGTAGCTTTCGAATGGTGAAAGAATTTTTGAAATCGGTCCAGTACTTTTTGAGCCTATTCATTACAACCAAACAAACAAACAAACATACAAACAAAGTTTTCCTCTTTATAATATTAGTGTAGACAAACATACAAAAATACAAATCTTTCCTATTTATAATATTAGTATAGATTAAGGGTTATAATAAGAAAAACAAAAAAAGGCCTTTACCATAGTTACTGAGCCTCTCATACAATTTGTATGGTTTAATGGCTTCAAATACCTAGTAATTTTGTATGACACAATACGATTTGGTATTTATTTTTAACCGACTTCCAAAAAAGGAGGCGGTTATACGTTCGGCTGTTTATACAGGATTATTTTTTCACCAGTACAATAAATCAACATAATACGTAATAGTTGTCAAAAATAAAAAATACTAGCGATTTTTGTTACTACCCCTTTGGAACAAAAAAACACAAAATTATCAATCACCGAACTTATCCGCTAAACTAATGCAAAATGTGGATACATTACGCATCTATCGATGTTTTGTGGCCAACTCGTGAGCCGCCCGGCCGATCGCTTACCCCACCCCGCCGCCCCCTACCTCATACCGCACCCGTTGACGCCTTGTAGTTAGTGCGCCCATGCGGTATAAGATTGGTTATAGGGGCAAGAACGCGAAAAGTAGTACACTGCTTCAATATTGAGCTTTGATTTTTGTTGGTAAAATTTCCTAGGATATTTCACATAATATTATCTCCAATAATTCCTTTTTCCGCTAATCACAAAAGTTTTTACGTAAAATCGCTATTTTTTGAGAAATTAGTAAATTTCTAAAAGTAGGCGTTAATTTGAATCCTGTTCGTTACCGCTGGTTCTTGGTTGATTAATATTGTAAAACCTTAAAATGTATGCAAATATAATTTATTGAATGAAAGAAAACATGCTTTTAAATTTATAAAATATATTTTCAGTTCGATAACTTAGAAATACACGAGATCAATCTAGTATTCCTGTCCTGTACGTTACTTAATGTGTAAAATGTATCCAAAAGTTTTTCATAAAATTCACAAAATTGGCTGTTCTGATATTTAACTATTTTAATTTCTAGTATTTTGATAAACTACGTTATTTCTTTAAAAATGTGTATACATATTTTAAACTTTCTCAAATAAAATTAACATTTTTAGCTACATTGGTTTAGGGTACAGTCTCGTAACAGGACATGCTGTCAACGAACAGGACCCTGTAAGGTTGAGTTCACATGATGCTTAATATAAGGATTTACTTTTTAACGGCGCATTTTTTCAGCTGCAGTGAGCACCATCTTGAAATCTGAAATTCCATAAAGTAGAATTATTTATTGAATTGACACACCTCATTGATATTTCTTACATACATGTTTTATTTTATTTTTTCAAGAAAAATGAGCCTAGTAACTTTATAGAACTAAAATAAAACAAAAATTGGTATCTGGAATAGCATACTTTTTCTAGCTATTTTAACTTAAGAACAAAAATAGTGGATCAATTTTGATGGATGACTAATCTAGAAGATAATTAAAATCTCAAAAAATATTTCCAATCCATTTCAATTCATATAAATGACGGTGTTCAGTGGTAAACATAAAAATACAATTGAATAATTGTATTTTATGTACCTAACTACATAAAATATATTCAGTCGTATTTAGTGTGACCTTTATGTAGGGTAGGTAGTTAGGTACCCGCCTACCCTACATAAAGGTCACACTCATATTAAGACTACTAAAAACAAAACCCTTATTTTGCAGTAATATTTTTTTACAGTGCGGGACTGTAAAAAAATATTATATGCAATAAATAAAATAATACAAAAAAATCAAGCTTACACCATGTAAACCTTGCTTTACGTGATCCTGTTCGTGACTTTCAAGTCCGGCCTATACGTTACCACCGTGATGGTAACGAACATGAGGTAACGGAATCGAGTACTTCTTTTACAAAACTATAAAATTTCTACAATTGCTGATATTTATCACACATTTTTTCACATGATAGTAATCTTAAATAGTTTATTTAAGTTTTAGACATAAAATATGTCTTGTAAAAACGTTAAAACATCAAAAAACAAATATATACACTCACCGGACAGTGCCCGTAGAAACACAACTACTCACCAAACACAGAAAATTAAAAAGCTGTTTGAATAAAATCGCTGATTAAACCATAGACACCTGTTTTTTTTCTTTTTTTGGTCTCACTATGATGTTGCTATTTACATACAATATGAATACCACATCGAGCAAAAATGCTAAAAATTTAAAGGAAAATGCGGTAACGGAACCTGGACATGTCCGGTAGGTCCATACGTCGGGGACAAGATTAAAAATTACTTATTTAGTAAAAATTCGGGCTTTGGCAACACAATAAACTTAATAAATGATTAAAATCCCGCCAAATTTCAAATGCAACCAGAGGTTTGCCAGTCAAGTAACTTTTTTTTTCACAAAACGCTGTTAAATGCCGGTTTCTTTTTAGGGGACAGTACTATACAACGAAATTGCGATTTTTTGAACTTGAATTTTAACAATATAATAAAGGTTTATGTGTAATATTTTAACAAATATGACATGCCTATTTCATTTAAAATCAAATAATATGGTAACAATTGTTGTAAAACCTATCAAAGTCATGCAGCAGTACGATATAACCTGGGGACATGTAGAAAAGTCCAATGTACAACTTTTCGCGTTCTTGCCCATAGGATAAAATAATTGAAATGAAAAAAAAAAAAAATATTTTTTTTATTTGTGAAATGTACTCTATTATCGATACCAATGACGCGGTAAAATTTATTGTACAGATGAAAAAGTATTCCTGTATACATATTTTTTTTATGTTCAACGATAATTCCGCCGTCTGTGGATCAATTTTCAAAATTCTTTCTATTTTATGTAAAGGGTATAATCTTGGGTTGGTCCCATTTTCATTCAAAAAAGTGGTGACCTGATGATGAGATCTATGAGGAATCGAGGGAACTCCTCACAATTTATATGGACACATATTATGTTGATTTTGACTTTTTTGAAGTAGACCAAGCATAAGCTACCAAAAAGTCTTACTATTAATACTGTTAGGTAGGGTAGGTATTTCTCTTAATATAAAAATTAAACAATGTCAAAAAAAGTCAATAGTTTTTTATTTAAGTAGATGTTTCAAACATTCTTCATTCACTTCAAGACATTTAAAAAGTTAAACAGTTAAAATAAATATATCGATAAGAAACTGGCCCGTTGAGAAGAACCGGCGTAAGAAACTCGCACGGGGCCACTTTTTAGCAAAAAGATGGAAAATTTGTTCTTTGATTGATTACCTATGTATCCAAAATTTATGTTTAGTGAGGTTTGCGGTTAGGGTTGGCTGTCACCCTATTACTCCCAACCACTCAACTATGTTTACCACTCCAAATTACAACTAAACTAGTCGTTTAGTTTATAACCCCAAAACTTCAACCACTAATATCTCAGTAACTGTGGGTTAGGGATGTTCGATATTGCAAAAACATCGATGTTGGCATCGATAATGACATCGATGGCTAAACATCGATGTTTGATGTTTATCGAGCTCTAAACATCGATGTCAGGCGACATCGATGTTTTTTTGCGAACGTCTTCACGCCGTCCGTCATTAATACATCCCTACTAATATTATAAATGGGAAAGTATGTGAGTTTGTCCGTCTTTCACGCCAAAACTACTGAACCGATTGAAATGAAATTTGGTACACGTATAGTCTAGAACCTGAAAAAGGACAAAGACTACTTTTTATCGCAGGGAATGTACGGTTCCCGTGGGATACTTTACAGTTTCACGTAAAAACTACTAAGCCGATTATCATGAAATTTTACACAGATATAAAGTAGACCACGGGAAAGGACATAGGCTACTTTTTATCGCGGGGAAATGTACGGTTCCCGTGGGATACTTTATTCTAGGTTTTACGTAAAAATTACTAAACCGATTATCATGAAATTTGGCACAGATATAAAGTAGACCATGGGGAAGGATAAAGGCTACTTTTTATCGCGGGACACATAAGGTTCCGGTGGGTTACTGTAGTTACACGGGCGCAGCCGCGGGCATCAGCTAGTAAATTATAAAAAAAAAAACATAAAATCACACGTTTTTTTTAATGAAACAAAGAAATTTTATATTGGAGAGAGAAACACATTATAAGTTCCAATATATTTTGTCAATAATCTATGCATATAAAATCCTTTGTTCTGAATGACTGACGGATCAACGCACAGCCTAAACCGCTGATGGTAGAGACCTGAAACTTGCAGGGCTTGCTCTTTGTAATGCGAAGGGATCCGATAAGAAGGGATTTTTCGAAATTCGATTCCTAAGGGGGTGAAAAGGGGTAAAACAGTTTGTATGGGGCAACGTGATTCCTTGGTCCAATCTACTTCATATTTTGCACAAACATTATGTAACAGAATTGATGGAATTCGTGTAACATAGTTTATTGAAATTCGTCCGCTAACGGGAATAAAAAGGGAAAGAAAGTTGCTTGGGAGCGATTTGCTTTTTAGTTGATATAAATACTCCTTAGTGCTTTTGATATAAAGGTCCCCACACACAAGCGATCGATCGATTTAGTCTTTACAATTTAAACATTTACTGGGTTCGTAGTTGCAAGTAAATCGGTTTGGATAAAAATTAAATATAGTCTGAGATCCTAGGACCACCTTACTATACTTTTTATATGAAACTCGTATATATACGCGTAAATTTTGTTCCACTAGCTGGTAGGTCTTACACTAATCATTTTGTGTAATAGTTTGTCGTTAGCAATTTACTTTCAAATACGAATTATTTTCCAATTTGATCGAAGCAATCGATAGCCCGTGAGTGGGAAGCTTTATTTTTATTTTGACATAATATATTGTCATCATGTTGAAAAATAAATCTGACAAGAATGCCAAAGTTAAATTTGATGAAAATCTCTTTGAAAAACTAGGCACCTAAATATTTGCGATTGCTATATTAATTATATTCATAATTAGAGATGTGATAAACGGCTTAAAATTAAAAGTTAACTTATCCGTTATTAAATATTCAAAAGCAACTTTTTTTAACTGCTTAGTTGCTTATTTGCTTATCTACTTATTGCCACTTATAAGTTATAATGTTTTTTGCGCTTATGTTACGTTTTTCGATCGCTTAAACTGATTTAAATTAACTTTCCTTCGTACTTTGCAGCCTTAGGACTGTCTGAAATCTGAATAATTATTAATATAATAATATGAACTCATAAAAATGTTTTTACATGTTGATAATAGGTATGCATTAATCTTAAATGTTTCTTATCATTAGTAATAGTTGTTTTATAGGATAACAAACATTACACATCGCCACTTTTTCCACCTCATTACTTTCAAAGTAGTTCCATAAATAACTGTTCCAATTCACGTCGTTTAGTCGTCATCTTACGACAAAAACTTAATAAACTTAATACTAAAACACTACACGAAAAGTTTATATTACGTCCATATGGACCATTATTATATTTATTATTTACATTAAAAGTTCACGGTAAGCCACCAAAACACCACTATTACGATTAAAATACGAATTATTGCGTAACGTAATATAACGTGTTTTCGTCAACCCGCAAAGCGCAACTAACAAAAAGTGAATAAACACGAAAAAGCATATTAGTTATAAGTACAAAAAATAAGCCGTTTAAATAAGTGATGACCTACATTAAAGAATTTTCACTCTTATTGCGCTGTCATAAGAACTATTTTTCTTTGCTCATACCACACTTATGGCTTTATGACTATAAACGATATAAACGATATGTATAAGTGATAAACACTTAAATTTTTAAACGACTTTTCAACTTATTTATAAAAGCACGCTTTTTTAAACGCTTTACGTTTAAACGGCCATCTCTATTCATAATACTTATTATATTACATACTATTTCAGTCCTCTTTTTAATATTATATATCTATGATTTCAGTAGAATATTTTGAGTGTAGTATTATATTTCTTTCGCTTTTGTTGTTATAATATGTAATATTTAATTTACTTGTGCTTCATTTATCAGTGTTTAATACATAGGTTTTTAGTTTTTAACCCAGATTTTTGATCTGTACGTTTGTGCGCGCTAATCTCAGAAACTACGGAACGGATTTTTATAAAATTTGTTACCGTAGTAGTTTAGCCCTTGGATAAATACATAGGACTCGCTTTTTATCGCGGAAAATTTTTGGGTACCTAACTACCTACGGGTTCCACGCGGATAGGAATTAGGCTCATTAGGATAGCTCTACTTATAATTTTGTGTAGGTATTTCAATTCAATCGGTTCATACCTACAAAAAGTTTTATCAATCTAAAAAATAACGTAGTATAAAATGCTATAAAATAACCAGATATTTGAATTGGTTAAAACTTTACCTAGGTTAATCCTAATCATGATTATTATATGAGGAATAAGTGAGAACTCATCTCTCTCTCAAACTCTGTCGTGGTCCCAACTAGGATGGACGATCACAATCCAAATTATTTTTATTAAGTTCAAAGTCCACAACGTCTTCCCATTGAAAATATTTTCGAAATCGTTAAAATACTAATTATCGGCTACAAAGAAATCCTTACTTAATATTATACCTAAACGCGAAAGTTTGTATGTACGTACATAATAATATGTTTAGTTTTACATGCAATAAAGTAAAGTAAAGAAAACACGTAAAGAATTGAAATGAGGTATGGTAGTCCGTAGTAGGTTCAGCAGAATTAACACAGAATACTTTTTGCAGCTTATTAAATATTATTTATGAACTAAGCCACATAGTATCATATCTTATTTAAAACATTAAAAAAACCCCTAAAAGAAGGTTTCACTAAGAATAAATTACGAGAATGAAAGAATATTAGGTAAGTATTTTACAAAACTTCTGCAATGTTCTCAAAACTCCCTTTTTTGAGATACCGCTTTTGCGCTTAGCAGGGCAGTATAGATCCGCAGCTCTTGTAACCACTAGAGTGCATCTCGCTCACCCACTATGTGTTGCCATGTACAAACATAGCCTTCAATTGTAGTATTTTTGTCTTGATCTTAGGATGCACACGTAAGTTTTATCGTCGTAGTCAGTAATAAATAAGAATCGTAGAACGAGTTTTTCCTTGCACCACTCATTATTAAAATAAGTAAATTGAAATATTTTAATTTTTAATACTGGCGATTAAATTGTTCTAGTTATTTTTTATGAGTTAGAGGTTATAAGAAAACATGCGATTAATATTAAAGTACGATCGTACCTGGACCAATCTCTAGAAGACACTTGTTACATTAAAAAGAAGCTACAAGATGCTCAAGAGTACATAATGTCCCTAGAATGTCAAATAAATAGTAAAAAATCTGAGGAAACACAAAGTTTGTACGATGAACTGTTAGGGAGTGTAAATGACTCATCTAAAAATAACATAACTACCATAGACTTGACAGAGGACGACACAATAATGGCCTGTCATATTATTATATTATGAACAGTAAAAATAAGTTGAAAAAATATGTAAAAGTTAAGAAATGTATTAGAAAAACACAAAATTTATTACTAAAAAACCAGAAATTTGTAAAGCAGCTTAAAAATATGTCTAAAAATAAAATATTATTAAAAAATCAATTATTAAGCTGCTGCGAGGAGTTGAAAAATACTAGGTTTGACTATGAGGCGGATGTATGTAGCCTTCAGTCTGAAATTTCAGAATTACACAGCTCCCTAACACAGATAAAAATAAAATATGAATTAGCACAAAAAGAAATTACTGCACACATATCTGCCATGGATGACATAATTAAAATCGGCCACTATAATGAGGAACGTGTAAACTAATGAGTTTACACGTTCCTCATTATAGTGGCCGATGAATTAACAATGACTGTCAGTGTCAAAAAAATAAAGGTCATTCACGGCATGATAGTGATAGTTCAGCCAGCTGTTCAGAGTTGAGGGCTTATACTGAATCCTCAAATAAAAATAATTATAATATGATACCTACACCTATCTCAGAGTCTGGCTTAATTAGTATTTACTGTGATGAAATAGGCTATGGAATGGGTGTATATCTAAATAATTGGTGTACGGGACAACAAGTAACCAGCACATGTTTGCCCGGGGCATCTTATGAACAAATTGCTAGCCGGGCAGTTAATGCTACTTATTGCCCTAACACAACTTTAGTTATATTAGTCGGGAGAAGAGGAAAGATAAACAAAAAACAGATGACAGATTATATTGATATTTTGAGTAACAAAGAAAATGTTACTAAACTTATATTGTTTACCTTTCCTTATATAAAAAAACTGCCACACGAGAGTAACGAAAATTATATTAGATTTAAGTTGAACAGCCTACTGTGTAGTGCTACAAACCAAAATTGTATAGTTTTAAGTAATACTCAACCACATATAGACGTGGTTGACAATAATAATATTATAAGTTTTAGATTTAATAATATGTGATAAGTATTTCTTATCACAGTTTTTTACTAGACGCATAGCTAGATGGCTATTTCATTTTTTAGTTTTAAGACAAGCCAAAGAATTGGCTAAACCGACCACTGCTTTTATTGAGCAGAGTCATTATTCTGACAACTATACAGTCAGCAGCTTGGAATATGTTCCAAATAATTTAAATTAGTTTCTAAGACAACAGACGCTCACTCTAGCAATGTGATAATCAATAATATAAATTATTTAAATGTATTACCTATCTTACCTACCAAAAATGTTAACAAAAAATGTAATTTCAATGTAAACCTGGTGCACCAAAATTTGCAAGGAATGGTAGGTAAAGAATTAGAAATTGAGTTGTTTGTTAATGAATATAACATTGATATTATGTGTATATCAGAACATTGGTTTAGAAAACATGAATTAATATTTAACTTTTGTGGTCACCAGGTAGCTAGTTCGTTCAGTCGAGAGAATGCCATTAGAGGTGGTTCTTTGATAATAATTAATAAAAAAATTTAATTTAAAGAACGTAAAGATATTATAAGACTCTCTACTGAACGAATAATTGAGGTAGCCTGTATTGAGTTGAGCCATCTTATTATTGTAAGCGTATACAGGCCTCCATCAGGTTTATACGATTCCTTTGAACAAATCATGGAAGAAATGTTGACAAAAATATGTGCATCTAACAAGAAGATTATTGTATGTGGTGATTTCAACATTAATTTATTAGACTCAAACTCCACCACTGTTAGATTCACATCATTGTTAAAATCGTATAACCTCAGTAATTTATTTTATGAACCGACAAGAATATGTGATACAGCAGCTACTTGTATTGATAATATTTTCACTAATATTACTCCTTATAAAAAAGAAATAATTAATGCGCTTAGCTCTGATCACTGTGGACAATTTGCTTCATTTAATATTAATTGTGAAAATAAACCTCAAGAAAAGCTTGTTTATATTCCTGTGAATACAAAACGTATTGAGAAATTTAGAGGTAAATTAGTTTCAAATATTCAACAGTTAGATGGGTTTAATAGCTCAGATGAAGCGTTTCATAAACTATTTAAAATAATAAGAACCCAGTATAACTCTGTATTTACTTCTAAAACGGTCAATTTAAATAATAGAAAAAGTAATTTTAAAACCTGGGCAACTGCAGGAGTTATAATAAGTAAACAGCGATTATATGATTTGTATAACGAAAAGACATTTAACAGGAGTGAATCTTTTAAACTGTATGTCAAGCAATATTCAAAAATTTTTAAAAAAGTATGTCAAGCAGCAAAGGCACTTCACATAAAAGAAAAAATAATGAACGCTAAAAATAAAGTGAAAACCACTTGGAAGATAATTGCAGATGAGACTGGAAGAGGTAAAGGCAGTCGTAACTCTAAATTTGAACTTTGTATTAATAATAAAAAGGTAAATTCTGACCTAGAGGTTGCGACAATCTTCGAAAAATTTTTTGCTGACATTCCGGTCTCAACTACAAAAAATTTAAATTCTTCACCTGCAGTTGCTGAAAAAATACTCAGAGAAAATGTCAAGGAATGTGATGTCAATTTTAATTTTAAAGAAATTGACTCCAGAGATATTATTAACACCTTCAAATTACTCAATATTAAAAATACTACCGATCTCTGGGGTATGTCTATAAAAGTTATAAAATCAATAATTGACATCATTGCCCCCTATCTAGCCTTAGTTTTCAATAATTGTATAAAGAATGGTGTGTTCCCTGACCTAATGAAGCATAGCAAGGTGATGCCTCTTTTTAAGGCTGGGAATAAGTCTGACCCAGCAAATTATAGACCAATATCTATACTACCGACTTTCAGTAAAATTTTCGAGAAAATAATCTTAAATCAATTGCTAGCCCACTTTAACATAAATAATTTATTACATAGTAACCAATTCGGGTTTACTAAAGGTCGGTCCACAACAGACGCAGGCATCAGTCTTCTATGCAGCATATTTGGGGCATGGGAGGGATCGCATGATGCACTTGGTGTCTTTTGTGATCTATCCAAGGCTTTCAACTGTGTCGAGCATGCTACGTTGGTCAAAAAATTATACCATTATGGTATAAGGGACACGGCACTTAAACTTTTAGATTCTTATCTTAAAAATAAAACGCAGAGAGTAGAAGTTAATTCTACAAGGTCTACTGGGACCAAAATAGAATTAGGTGTGCCACAAGGGTCAATTTTAGGCCCGTTTCTTTTTCTCATCTATATAAATGACCTTCCTTATCTAGTTAAAGATAAGCATGAGATAGTACTCTTTGCCGATGACACTTCACTAATTTTTAATGTGAAGCGACGACAGTCAAATTATGACGAGGTAAATAGTGCTCTCTCAAAAATGGTACATTGGTTTAATGTTAATAATTTACTTTTAAATTCAAATAAAACGAAATGTTTAAAGTTTAGCCTCCCAAATGTTAGGCAGGCACAAACCAATATACTATTAAATGATGAGAAAATGAACTTAGTGGACACCACTGTATTTCTAGGAATAACACTAGATTGTAACTTACAGTGGGGTCCCCATATTGCAAATCTGGCAGATAAGCTCAGTTCTGCAGCATATGCAGTCAAAAAAATTAGAGAAATTGCCGATGAGGATACAGCGCGGCTAGTTTATTTTAGTTATTTTCATAGTATAATGTCATATGGAATTCTTCTTTGGGGAAACGCTGCGGACATTAATACAATATTTGTGCTACAGAAGCGAGCTATACGTTCTATTTATAAGATGTCATGTTTTGAATCTCTGAGAGAAAAAATTAAAGAAATAGGTATTCTGACCGTTGCTTCTCAATACATTTTGGACAATGTGTTGTATGTCAGAAAGAATTTAACGAATTTTAAAAAGAAAAGTGACACTCATTGTAGGAATACTAGAAATAGGAACAAGTTAGAAATACCAGTGATCAGACTTAGTAAAGTAAGTAAATCTTTTAAAGGTCAATGTATACGCCTTTACAATAGAATCCCAGAAAACGTTCAAAATCTTTCCATTAATAAATTTAAAAAAGCTGTTAAAGAACGTTTGTGTGCTAAAGCTTATTATAAAGTCAGTGATTTCACTAACGATTGCACACCTTGAGAATAAGATGGCCCCATGCAAGGCTGCTTTTATGTACTTAAGTATGTTCTATGTACTTATGACTAATGTTATATAGATTAAGTTACAACATTGTAAAATATTTTTTGAAAAGAACAATTTTCCCATCTTTTTGCTAAAAGGTGGCCCCGTGCGAGTTTCTTACGCCGGTTCTTCTCGCCGGGCTAGTTTCCGAACCGGTGGTAGGCATCATGTAGGACAATTCTATAAGTGTTATATTATAACCTACATGGAAATAAAAATTTTGAGTTTGAGTTTGAATTCTCAGTCTCGATCGAGTTAACTCTAGGCCAAGACCGAGAGTAATAGTTGAATAAACAAAATATTATGAACGTGGTAAAAATATTTATAACTCAAGAACGGCTGAACTGATTTAGCTGAAAATTGGTGAGCTATCTCGAAACCAGGAGAAGGACATAGGATACTTTTTATCTCGTTCACGAGGGACTCAAAACTCGAGAACGGGTGGATTGATTTGGCTCATTTTGATTTTAAAATAATTGTGGAAGTTCAGGGAAGGCTTACACAGTGAGAAATAATGAAAAAGGTGTAGGTTGTAGGTGTAGGACTAGGACGTAGGATGCATTATAGGCAAAGTCATTTATTCATTCCAGTTCATGTTTATGACAGAACAACGTGTGTCGAGACAGCTAGCTATTATTATATATTACTAGCTGACCCCGACAGACGTTGTTCTGTCTTAAATATGAACTGGAATGAATAAATGACTACACTTGCTCCTACACCTACTCCTACACCTGTTCCTACTCCTACTCTTACTCCAAAACCTACTCGTACATTAACTCATACACCTACTCCTACCCATACTCCTACACACACTCCTACACCTACGCCTGCTCCTACACCTACTCCTACACATACTCCTACACCTACTCCTACAACATACACCTTTTCCAATATTTAAAAAGAAGGTCCAGCCCGCGCCCATTACGCCCGCGTAAGTACAGTAATCCACGGGTATATATCCCATGATATAAAGTAGCCTATGTCCTTCCCCATGGTCTACTCCAACTCCACTCTGTGCCAAATTTCATCATAATCGGTTTAGTAATATTTACGTGAAAGCGTTAATAAAGTATCCTACAGGAATCGTACATTTTTCGCGATAAAAAGTAGCCTACGTCCTTCCCCGTGGTCTAATTTATATCTGGGCCAAATTTCATGATAATCAGTTCAGTAGTTTTAACGTGAAAGCGTTCACGTTTATTTTTCTTTTTCTATAACTTCTTAAATTCGTAATATCTATTGAATGGAATAGACGATTTGAACAATTCTAAAAGTAATCTACATGAATTTAAACAGTCTTGAAAAAAGTATGATTTAATTGGATAAGGATTTAAACAGAAGTATGAATAACATGGTCGAATTTTGATCTATATTTCTATCAACTTTTAAATGTAAAAAGTGGTTATTGTGACATAACGATAATAGTTGGACATATAGTATCGCGAAGTTTTTTGTAGCTATTGATATGTTCTTTAATATTGTAGAACATACTTTTATTCTATCATCAATAGTTTCCGCAGCGCATGCTACGAAAAATGTTTTATTATTTTTTTTACACCTTGGGTTACGTTACTAAAGTTTTAGTAATCTTTTCTATCAATAAATAAATAAATATAGCCTATGTTACTCAGGGTGAATGTAGATTTCTAATGGTGAAAGAATTTTTGAAATCGGCATAGTAGTTTTTGAGTTTATTCATTACTAGCGACCCGCCCCGGCTTCGCACGGGTACAATGTATATATCTGTTTAATCTATGGGTACAATACTGATACTAATACTGCGGCTACCTCATAGATCTAACCTCTCTCCCGCACGCACTCCCCCGCACGCCTTGGTGACGCCTACTTCGCAACGGGCCGTGGAGCAGAAATCGTAATATTTTAATTTCGACATAACTTCAAGTTTAATCATTCAAAGACCAAATATTATCTACATAAACTGTACTTAGTGATAAAATAATTTATTTTGATAAGGATTAATAGCATGAGTAAAATAAACGCGTTTAAATGTAGTCCAAAAAAAAATCAAGATTTCTAAATAAAAAAATTGTTGTTGTTCCTCACTCGACATAGATAGGTATAGTGTGTCGCGGACTTTTTTGTTGATATTTATAAGATCTACAATTAATTAGAACATTTTATGGTTCTATCTTTTATAGTTTAGGCAGCGTACGCAAAATAAGTAACTTTTCTGTTTGATTTTTTACACCTTGTGTCCGAAAACCCCAAATATCTTACGGAACCCTATTTTTGTCCAAAATAAAATTTAGCCTATGTTACTCGTGGATAATGTAGCTTTCGAATGGTGAAAGAATTTTTGAAATCGGTCCAGTACTTTTTGAGCCTATTCATTACAACCAAACAAACAAACAAACATACAAACAAAGTTTTCCTCTTTATAATATTAGTGTAGACAAACATACAAAAATACAAATCTTTCCTATTTATAATATTAGTATAGATTAAGGGTTATAATAAGAAAAACAAAAAAAGGCCTTTACCATAGTTACTGAGCCTCTCATACAATTTGTATGGTTTAATGGCTTCAAATACCTAGTAATTTTGTATGACACAATACGATTTGGTATTTATTTTTAACCGACTTCCAAAAAAGGAGGCGGTTATACGTTCGGCTGTTTATACAGGATTATTTTTTCACCAGTACAATAAATCAACATAATACGTAATAGTTGTCAAAAATAAAAAATACTAGCGATTTTTGTTACTACCCCTTTGGAACAAAAAAACACAAAATTATCAATCACCGAACTTATCCGCTAAACTAATGCAAAATGTGGATACATTACGCATCTATCGATGTTTTGTGGCCAACTCGTGAGCCGCCCGGCCGATCGCTTACCCCACCCCGCCGCCCCCTACCTCATACCGCACCCGTTGACGCCTTGTAGTTAGTGCGCCCATGCGGTATAAGATTGGTTATAGGATAAAATAATTGAAATGAAAAAAAAAAAAAATATTTTTTTTATTTGTGAAATGTACTCTATTATCGATACCAATGACGCGGTAAAATTTATTGTACAGATGAAAAAGTATTCCTGTATACATATTTTTTTTATGTTCAACGATAATTCCGCCGTCTGTGGATCAATTTTCAAAATTCTTTCTATTTTATGTAAAGGGTTGGTCCCATTTTCATTCAAAAAAGTGGTGACCTGATGATGAGATCTATGAGGAATCGAGGGAACTCCTCACAATTTATATGGACACATATTATGTTGATTTTGACTTTTTTGAAGTAGACCAAGCATAAGCTACCAAAAAGTCTTACTATTAATACTGTTAGGTAGGGTAGGTATTTCTCTTAATATAAAAATTAAACAATGTCAAAAAAAGTCAATAGTTTTTTATTTAAGTAGATGTTTCAAACATTCTTCATTCACTTCAAGACATTTAAAAAGTTAAACAGTTAAAATAAATATATCGATAAGAAACTGGCCCGTTGAGAAGAACCGGCGTAAGAAACTCGCACGGGGCCACTTTTTAGCAAAAAGATGGAAAATTTGTTCTTTGATTGATTACCTATGTATCCAAAATTTATGTTTAGTGAGGTTTGCGGTTAGGGTTGGCTGTCACCCTATTACTCCCAACCACTCAACTATGTTTACCACTCCAAATTACAACTAAACTAGTCGTTTAGTTTATAACCCCAAAACTTCAACCACTAATATCTCAGTAACTGTGGGTTAGGGATGTTCGATATTGCAAAAACATCGATGTTGGCATCGATAATGACATCGATGGCTAAACATCGATGTTTGATGTTTATCGAGCTCTAAACATCGATGTCAGGCGACATCGATGTTTTTTTGCGAACGTCTTCACGCCGTCCGTCATTAATACATCCCTACTAATATTATAAATGGGAAAGTATGTGAGTTTGTCCGTCTTTCACGCCAAAACTACTGAACCGATTGAAATGAAATTTGGTACACGTATAGTCTAGAACCTGAAAAAGGACAAAGACTACTTTTTATCGCAGGGAATGTACGGTTCCCGTGGGATACTTTACAGTTTCACGTAAAAACTACTAAGCCGATTATCATGAAATTTTACACAGATATAAAGTAGACCACGGGAAAGGACATAGGCTACTTTTTATCGCGGGGAAATGTACGGTTCCCGTGGGATACTTTATTCTAGGTTTTACGTAAAAATTACTAAACCGATTATCATGAAATTTGGCACAGATATAAAGTAGACCATGGGGAAGGATAAAGGCTACTTTTTATCGCGGGACACATAAGGTTCCGGTGGGTTACTGTAGTTACACGGGCGCAGCCGCGGGCATCAGCTAGTAAATTATAAAAAAAAAAACATAAAATCACACGTTTTTTTTAATGAAACAAAGAAATTTTATATTGGAGAGAGAAACACATTATAAGTTCCAATATATTTTGTCAATAATCTATGCATATAAAATCCTTTGTTCTGAATGACTGACGGATCAACGCACAGCCTAAACCGCTGATGGTAGAGACCTGAAACTTGCAGGGCTTGCTCTTTGTAATGCGAAGGGATCCGATAAGAAGGGATTTTTCGAAATTCGATTCCTAAGGGGGTGAAAAGGGGTAAAACAGTTTGTATGGGGCAACGTGATTCCTTGGTCCAATCTACTTCATATTTTGCACAAACATTATGTAACAGAATTGATGGAATTCGTGTAACATAGTTTATTGAAATTCGTCCGCTAACGGGAATAAAAAGGGAAAGAAAGTTGCTTGGGAGCGATTTGCTTTTTAGTTGATATAAATACTCCTTAGTGCTTTTGATATAAAGGTCCCCACACACAAGCGATCGATCGATTTAGTCTTTACAATTTAAACATTTACTGGGTTCGTAGTTGCAAGTAAATCGGTTTGGATAAAAATTAAATATAGTCTGAGATCCTAGGACCACCTTACTATACTTTTTATATGAAACTCGTATATATACGCGTAAATTTTGTTCCTGCTAGCTGGAACTAGCTGGTAGGTCTTACACTAATCATTTTGTGTAATAGTTTGTCGTTAGCAATTTACTTTCAAATACGAATTATTTTCCAATTTGATCGAAGCAATCGATAGCCCGTGAGTGGGAAGCTTTATTTTTATTTTGACATAATATATTGTCATCATGTTGAAAAATAAATCTGACAAGAATGCCAAAGTTAAATTTGATGAAAATCTCTTTGAAAAACTAGGCACCTAAATATTTGCGATTGCTATATTAATTATATTCATAATTAGAGATGTGATAAACGGCTTAAAATTAAAAGTTAACTTATCCGTTATTAAATATTCAAAAGCAACTTTTTTTAACTGCTTAGTTGCTTATTTGCTTATCTACTTATTGCCACTTATAAGTTATAATGTTTTTTGCGCTTATGTTACGTTTTTCGATCGCTTAAACTGATTTAAATTAACTTTCCTTCGTACTTTGCAGCCTTAGGACTGTCTGAAATCTGAATAATTATTAATATAATAATATGAACTCATAAAAATGTTTTTACATGTTGATAATAGGTATGCATTAATCTTAAATGTTTCTTATCATTAGTAATAGTTGTTTTATAGGATAACAAACATTACACATCGCCACTTTTTCCACCTCATTACTTTCAAAGTAGTTCCATAAATAACTGTTCCAATTCACGTCGTTTAGTCGTCATCTTACGACAAAAACTTAATAAACTTAATACTAAAACACTACACGAAAAGTTTATATTACGTCCATATGGACCATTATTATATTTATTATTTACATTAAAAGTTCACGGTAAGCCACCAAAACACCACTATTACGATTAAAATACGAATTATTGCGTAACGTAATATAACGTGTTTTCGTCAACCCGCAAAGCGCAACTAACAAAAAGTGAATAAACACGAAAAAGCATATTAGTTATAAGTACAAAAAATAAGCCGTTTAAATAAGTGATGACCTACATTAAAGAATTTTCACTCTTATTGCGCTGTCATAAGAACTATTTTTCTTTGCTCATACCACACTTATGGCTTTATGACTATAAACGATATAAACGATATGTATAAGTGATAAACACTTAAATTTTTAAACGACTTTTCAACTTATTTATAAAAGCACGCTTTTTTAAACGCTTTACGTTTAAACGGCCATCTCTATTCATAATACTTATTATATTACATACTATTTCAGTCCTCTTTTTAATATTATATATCTATGATTTCAGTAGAATATTTTGAGTGTAGTATTATATTTCTTTCGCTTTTGTTGTTATAATATGTAATATTTAATTTACTTGTGCTTCATTTATCAGTGTTTAATACATAGGTTTTTAGTTTTTAACCCAGATTTTTGATCTGTACGTTTGTGCGCGCTAATCTCAGAAACTACGGAACGGATTTTTATAAAATTTGTTACCGTAGTAGTTTAGCCCTTGGATAAATACATAGGACTCGCTTTTTATCGCGGAAAATTTTTGGGTACCTAACTACCTACGGGTTCCACGCGGATAGGAATTAGGCTCATTAGGATAGCTCTACTTATAATTTTGTGTAGGTATTTCAATTCAATCGGTTCATACCTACAAAAAGTTTTATCAATCTAAAAAATAACGTAGTATAAAATGCTATAAAATAACCAGATATTTGAATTGGTTAAAACTTTACCTAGGTTAATCCTAATCATGATTATTATATGAGGAATAAGTGAGAACTCATCTCTCTCTCAAACTCTGTCGTGGTCCCAACTAGGATGGACGATCACAATCCAAATTATTTTTATTAAGTTCAAAGTCCACAACGTCTTCCCATTGAAAATATTTTCGAAATCGTTAAAATACTAATTATCGGCTACAAAGAAATCCTTACTTAATATTATACCTAAACGCGAAAGTTTGTATGTACGTACATAATAATATGTTTAGTTTTACATGCAATAAAGTAAAGTAAAGAAAACACGTAAAGAATTGAAATGAGGTATGGTAGTCCGTAGTAGGTTCAGCAGAATTAACACAGAATACTTTTTGCAGCTTATTAAATATTATTTATGGTACAGTTCTCGGTAGATTTCTTGAGCGTACCTACGAAGTCGCAGGAAACATTCAAATAAAATAAAACTGATACGGCTGTGCAGTGCCTACACCATTACGTATTCAATTTTGGTATTGGTATTTTCCCGAACAAGCTTTCCCTCTGACGCGAGCGAAGCTGCGGGCAAAAGCTAGTCTATACATATAAAATCCTTTGTCCTGAATGACTGACGGATCAACGCACAGCCTAAACCGCTGATCGTAGAGACCTGAAACTTGCAAGTCTTGCTTTTAGTAATGCGTAGGGATCCGATAAGAAGGGATTTTTTGAAATTCGACTCCTAAGGGGGTGAAAAGGGGGAAAACTGTTTGTATGGAGCAACGTCCTTGGTCCAATCTACTTCATATTTTGCACAAACATTATGTAACAGAACTGATGGAATTCGTGTATCATAGTTTATTGAAATTCGTTGCCTAACGGGAATAAAAAGGGAAAGAAAGTTGTTTGGGAGCGATTTGCTTTAAAGTTGATATTAATACTCCTTTGTGCTTTTGATTTAAAGCTCCCACTCACAAGCGATCGATCGATTTAGTCTTTACAATTTAAACATTTACTGGATTCGTAGTTGCAAGTAAATCGGTTTACATAAAAATTAAATATAGTCTGAGATCCTAGGACCACCTTACTATACTTTTTATATGAAACTCGTATATAAACGCGTAAATTTTTAACTTTTGACCCCCACCGCAAAAACTAGCTGGTAGGTCTTACACAAATCATTTTGTGTAATAGTTTGTCGTTAGCAATTTACTTTCAAATACGAATTAATTTCCAATTTGATCGAAGTAATCGATAGCCCGTGAGTGGGGAGCTTTTTTTTTTTTTGACATCATATATTGTCATCATGTTGAAAAATAAATCTGACAAGAATGCCAAAGTTAAATTTGATGAAAATATTACTCTTTGAAAAACTAGGTACCTAAATATTTGCGATTGCTGCATTAATTATATTCATAATACTTATTATAATAGGTAGGGGAAAAAGTATTTTCGCATTATACTATGTATGAACTTGTCATAAAATATCTTGGGCTATACCAATTGTATCTGGCTGGTTTTGGTATCATTAAAAAGTTTTAATTTTACAGAAGACAATTCCAAATTCAAATTAGGTAAATTTGAGATTTTCATTTGTTTTTCTTATTGTTAAAATGAGTGATTCTTATGAAGAATTTCGATACATTTTAAAATTTTATTACAAAAAAGGTAAAAAAGCAACACAAGCCGCGAAAAAAATTTGTGATGTTTATGGACCTAATGCAGTATCTGTGAGAGTAGCGCAAATTTGGTTTAAGCGTTTTCAATCCGGAAATTTTGATATCAAAGATGCACGTCGCTCTGGTCGCCCTGTTACGGACAAAACTGTTGCCATTTTTAAAAAAGTGGAGCAAGATCGGCATATTAGTAGTTACGATAAACTAACTACGTTTTGTGGTCAATCCCCAGTTCTTCAGCTACATCTACAGCTCAAATTTACCTAATTTGAATTTGGAATTGTCTTCTGTAAAATTAAAACTTTTTAATGATACCAAAATCAGCCAGATACAATTGGTATAGCCCAAGATATTTTATGACAAGTTCATACATAGTATAATGCGAAAAGACTTTTTCCCCAACCTATTATAATAAGTATTATGAATATAATTAATGCAGCAATCGCAAATATTTAGGTACCTAGTTTTTCAAAGAGTAATATTTTCATCAAATTTAACTTTGGCATTCTTGTCAGATTTATTTTTCAACATGATGACAATATATGATGTCAAAAAAAAAAATAAAGCTCCCCACTCACGGGCTATCGATTACTTCGATCAAATTGGAAATTAATTCGTATTTGAAAGTAAATTGCTAACGACAAACTATTACACAAAATGATTTGTGTAAGACCTACCAGCTAGTTTTTGCGGTGGGGGTCAAAAGTTGAAAATTTACGCGTTTATATACGAGTTTCATATAAAAAGTATAGTAAGGTGGTCCTAGGATCTCAGACTATATTTAATTTTTATCTAAACCGATTTACTTGCAACTACGAATCCAGTAAATGTTTAAATTGTAAAGACTAAATCGATCGATCGCTTGTGAGTGGGAGCTTTAAATCAAAAGCACAAAGGAGTATTAATATCAACTTTAAAGCAAATCGCTCCCAAACAACTTTCTTTCCCTTTTTATTCCCGTTAGGCGACGAATTTCAATAAACTATGATACACGAATTCCATCAGTTCTGTTACATAATGTTTGTGCAAAATATGAAGTAGATTGGACCAAGGACGTTGCTCCATACAAACAGTTTTCCCCCTTTTCACCCCCTTAGGAGTCGAATTTCAAAAAATCCCTTCTTATCGGATCCCTACGCATTACTAAGAGCAAGACTTGCAAGTTTCAGGTCTCTACGATCAGCGGTTTAGGCTGTGCGTTGATCCGTCAGTCATTCAGGACAAAGGATTTTATATGTATAGACTAGCTTTTGCCCGCAGCTTCGCTCGCGTCAGAGGGAAAGCTTGTTCGGGAAAATACCAATACCAAAATTGAATACGTAATGGTGTAGGCACTGCACAGCCGTATCAGTTTTATTTTATTTGAATGTTTCCTGCGACTTCGTAGGTACGCTCAAGAAATCTACCGAGAACTGTACCATAAATAATATTTAATAAGCTGCAAAAAGTATTCTGTGTTAATTCTGCTGAACCTACTACGGACTACCATACCTCATTTCAATTCTTTACGTGTTTTCTTTACTTTACTTTATTGCATGTAAAACTAAACATATTATTATGTACGTACATACAAACTTTCGCGTTTAGGTATAATATTAAGTAAGGATTTCTTTGTAGCCGATAATTAGTATTTTAACGATTTCGAAAATATTTTCAATGGGAAGACGTTGTGGACTTTGAACTTAATAAAAATAATTTGGATTATGATCGTCCATCCTAGTTGGGACCACGACAGAGTTTGAGAGAGAGATGAGTTCTCACTTATTCCTCATATAATAATCATGATACATCACTAC